>JAWNMO010000258.1:6169080-7488850 GCA_035043915.1 Drosophila paramelanica
TCATGGATATTTAAGGATTAGAGACACACTTCTACACAACTTAAGCAAACCCTTCTTTTACCCACATATCACAGGGTAAAATAAAGCACACAGGCAAAACGAGCACACCTTATTCTTAGAACTGACTTTTAATATTGAAACGCATAAAAAGTCTTGTTATTTAATACATTTTGTTAAATACATTACATTTTAATTTAGGTTTTAGTTTTTTTGGCATTAGCCCACAATTAAAGCTCGTATGAAGTCGACTTCTCTTAAACTGCTGTTTGAGAATTTGTTTGCATAGCCAAACAATGGGATCGTTGCTAATCGATAAGCCTATCGATCTATCGTTTGGTGGCGCCATCTACGTAGCTTTCAGCGCTTGTCGTTTCAAAACTATTTATATCACATTGAACCTTATGACGTCAGCTTTGCCCCATGCAATAATAGGGCTGACCAAATTGAATGTAATGGACAGACAGAGCATTTGATTTATTAGTTTTGTCATTAAACAAATTGTCGAACAATAACATGCCCTATACATGCGCGCTGGTATATATTGGAACTTATATGTATGTGGCTACTGGCACTTATTTATGTAGATTGATATTTGTTTTTGATAAACACAACCATTGACGCAAATTTGAATAAACATTTTCATTACCAAATCGTGGTCGGGTCCCTCGAGTTCCTCAACAGGCTGTGGTCGATGTGAAAGCAATCACATTGCTTCAATTGGTTTTTGACTGGTCATCATCCTCTGATGATTCGACCATACAACCATAATTTACAGCACCATCCAACTATCAATTATTGGTACGGTGAACTTTAGTTGTGTTCGATATTGGTGGCTAACCATAATGGTTTTCTAATGAGCAGTAAATAGTCTCAGTGGCTGTCCAATATCTACGCAGTTATATATAAGCCTGGCCGATGTAGTAGATATCTGTATTTTGTATATATTTTGTATATTGCATATATATCTATTTTTTGTACATTTTGTATATAAAATATGTAATTTTCAACCGATTGGTCCTATATACATATATATTATTGTACTCCTATATTAGCTACTTTAAGCTAATGTCTATGTTTGACAATCACATACATTTTGTTGATAAAAGTTTGTTTTGTTTATATTTCTGACATATATTGTTGCTCACAATTACCAAATTTGGTTTAGATATCTTAAAAGACAAAAAATAAAAATGTACGTCAGCAAAAACAACTATATTTCTGATTGTTTCTATCTCAGTGGCCAAATAAAGCATTAGTAAAATGAGAGACTAGACTAGAAACAGGGAGGCAAACAATCTCTGATCTAAAGTAATCTTAAAGTGTTGCAGAAGGTTCCTTTAATGCGGTATAAAATTATTATGACCTCACCAAGAGCTTAAAATAAAAAAACTTCTTTAATATGTTAGAAGTTATTTGCTATTGTTTAAATATGTTACGAAGTGTTAAGTCTTCTATTTGTTCACCATCAATGTCTGCTAGCGGTAAATCGTAAAAATTCTCATCCACATCAATTTGTCTAGTTTCACAACACTCGTCAACTTCTTGCAGTATGCCGTCCTGAAATTTCTCGCGTAACTTTTGAAAGAGTTCGACTTTAAGCTTGCGGCGTCGCTGCTCCTCCTCGATAGCGCGCCGGAACACAGCACTAATGTTCATATGGTTGGTTTTGCTCTGACTCATGCTAACGATGGCCGCCTTCACGTGGTCAATTGTTATGTGCATTGTCTCCATGCAACGCTTGCTCGTCCAAATTGCAACGCAGCGCTCGCACAGGCCAACCACAAAGTTGGTCACCTTCTGGGGGCACATTTCGCATTTGGCCACATGCAGCAGGGGATCGCTTTGATATGAGTTCATCTTGCTGGTTTTTAATTGTTAGATTTTTTTTTATTTTATTTTTTTTTTGTTAGAGTATTAATATTGTGTGGTTGAAGAGCACTGGGAGGTGTGTAAGCAGTGTGCTGTGTTGGCAACGTTGAACAGAGATTTTCAATTCCCTTTTTCCTGGGTCATATTCTGTTATTTCACGAACTGTTTTAAACTGAAAAGTAACCATAATTTGCCTGGCTCTTGCGAGTTAATAAAGGTATCCAACAATGATACAATGAAAACAGAGAGGATGTTTTAAACCATCAACCCAAATAATTGGCTGAATGTGTTCATTGCAATAATTATAAAGCAGTGCTGCAAAATCCTTTGGACTTACCTACTAGAGTTGTGCCTTAATTTAAAATTAAGTGTTGCCACTTTTTCCATAACGGTACGAAACTTTAAACTTTAAAGCGATTTATTGAGTTCTTGATTAAAAACTGACTATACTTATATCTAGTATCTTAGAAAAAACGGCAACATTTTAAACCCAAGTTAATGTTCGGAAAAACAAAGATTCCTTTAAATGTTGGCATGTTGGTTTTGCGAATCAATTTTATTATTAAAACCTTGGCTACTTGGTGTTGGCCGTTAGCTGTTAGCATGCCAAGTTGAGGCCACTGCGAGGCTCTTTTCGTTTCAACGAAATTCGTTTAATTTCTTAAATTGAAATTATGGTAATTTCCTGTAGTCATGCAAACCTTTAGCGCCGCATTTCGTGTCTGATCAGATGGTGTGGGCAGCCCGGGAGGGGTGAGCCTGGGGTAAGGCCAGCTGACGGGTGTCGGGTATTTCAGCTAACCAAAAGTCAAGTTCATAAATTTAAAGCGAAATAGGCAACTGCAGTCGAAACAGTCGCTTTTGGCCATAGTTTTTGCGCTCCTTCACCTAAGTTTGACAGTCGATGAATGGTTCTCGGCTGTTGCCGCTGGAGACGCAAGGGTGTCGTTATTGAAGTGCCGTTTTCAAGGCTGTTAGGCCAATCGATAATAGCTGGCACCCAATTCATTGCCCCCCGCCAGTGCGGGGGCGTCAGCTGTTGGGCGTTATTTACAATGAAATTATTCTAACTGTTGATTTATGATTTACAAGCGCAATTAAAGCCGCGCCCAAAAGCTGCCAAAAATGACACAATTTAGTGTTAAATTGCCGTGTATCTGTGCCCACTATTCCAATCCCAAATAATCGTGAGAAATTCAACACAGGCTTGGAAAACAAAGAGCGCTCCCGGCAAAGGCTACTCGTTAAGCTTGTTGTTCTCTCAATTGACGCTTAACTCAAATCAGCTCGCCTGTGAGCCAGGCCAAGCCCCAACTCCACCGAGTCGACCCTAACAAGCGATTTTCCATTTGCATGGCGGCTAAGCATTGTGTGCATTGTGTGGTGGGTGGCTGTTGGATACCTGTTGAGTTGTGTAGCATTTATCCTGGGGGCACCTTTCGATTTGTACGAGCAGCAGGTAGCTGCTCTACAGTCATGTCGAACATGATTTGCACGATTACTGGGCGTATCCTTTATGGTTCGTTTCAGGAATGCGAATGTTTCTTCGAAATACGGAAAAACAGCAAACGTTGAGTGTGAAACCGAAATCTCACTAGAATTTCACAGCACAGCAAATACCAGTCAGCCGTGTTATTATTTATACTCAGAAAGCTGGTTAAGGAGCTAAATATATGAGTTGCTTTGGCTTGAAATTCCCATCAAGCTGAGTCAGTCAAAGCACGATACATTTTATGGACTGTTAACAATGGATTAATATTTTATAAAGTTAAGCTTTAATAAATAACAAATAATTACAAATAAAAATTATCCGGCTAGAGGATACCATATACTCTGGTCCGAGTTTTAAAAATGCAGAAATATAAATAAATAAGAATAATAAATAAGAAACATGGATAAGGCAAGCGTTCTTATATCTGAAATAGTTTAGTTTTAAAAGCTTTAAATAAATATATTAAAAAAAAACAATTCCAATTTCAATATTTAAATGTATGTACATACATATATACTTGAGCTCAAGAAAGAGAGAAAATTGATAAGCTCTGAATAAGGATTTTGGGGGCGTGGCAAACCGATAACCGAATAACCGAATATCGATAAAGTCTACAATTTTAAAGCCTCCCAAAAAGATTGCGACCTTGATATCCCGGCCACGGCCACTATAACGCCCCAATTGCCCCCGCCCCGCCGTAAATGCCTATATTCCTACTGTTTTTAAGCTAGAGTTGCCACATTTAGTGGGTAGATAGCTAGTCACCTCCTTTGAAGATCGGTACAAAATTTATTATTATTATTTTTCTCTTCTTACTATAGCTTTAATATACAAATAAATACATATGTAAGCTTTTCTTATGTAAAAAATTGCCATTACATGTTTTATTTTGTATATTTCCAGATTGGTAAAGAGTCTGCCAACGCAAAGTGCGAGCAACAACATTGAAGTGCCGACGAAAAATACATATTAGTAAGTATGCATTTATTTAAGCAATACCAAAAAACAATTGGTAAATATATAAAAGTCGTAGATTTCAGGTGTTCGTGTTGAATTAAATCAATGTATCAACGAATTTTGGGTATATTTATATAATACAGTATAAGAACAATAAAGTATTGCAATAAGCTTGTTTGAAATGAAAATAATATAATAAAAAAATATGGTGTAAGAGCAATACGCATACAAAATAAATATAAGAACATTAAAAGGATATAAAGGGAAATGTAATAAATATATTTAAAAAAAAATACCCAAATTCTCTTTTATTGCGGTTAGGCGAATCTTTCTGGGCAATTTTTGTATAGTCGTTTGGCAAATTCTCTTGAAAATCGAGCTAAAACAGCAGGCGAACATAATCATCATGCAAAATTTCATTGCATACTTCTAAGGTAATAATTTTGATGTTTAATCAATCTTCATTTATAAATATGATGTAAATTCGAATACTTGCTGGTGTACTTCGTAGTGCCCACAGCTTATCGAAGCTGTTCAAATTTTCTTCATAGTTATGACATATTTGTGCCAAATTCCAAACTTCCTACGCTTCCGCTGCGACCGCACTAACCATAACCGCACTATCTTATTTTGGGTATTTCATACACAATGTGCGCCCACAAAGTCAGGCAAACTCTGTTTTGGATTTGAATTTGAACCCCAAGCAAACAACTTTGGCGCTGAGCACAAAAACCTCGACAGCGCCTGTTGTTCGGGGAAAGGCCACGGCAAAGACAAGCTGGAGGTGTGCAGACATGAACGCATGGCAAACAAGCCAGTTAGTTGGGTAGGTGGGCTTCGAGTTGGGGGCGTGCTTTGCGCTGCAGCTCAACTGTAAACATCATCATCATTGGCGCTGTCGTGTGTGGCCCGGAACTGGCTGGAATGGTGGTGCCAGCCCGATCTGGTGCGCTTTTGCCAGTGACTGTGTCTATTTCCATGCGTTGCTTTCTGATGTCGGAGCGACGACAACGTCGATGGATGCTTTTGATTTCATTTCACTTCATTTCATTTCGTTGTCGGAGTAGCAAACTCGCGACTATGTCGCTGCTTTGTGGCAAGTCATGTGGGTTACCATCCGCAACCAACAGAATCAGCGGCCCGGAATTGCGGACGATGATGTCTATGGCAAATTTGTTGTTGTTGGTGTCGCTGTTGTTCTTACTCAAGTGCACGCCATTTTGTTACATGGAAAATTCATAGGATTTCTGTAATTCACTTCATAGTTGCTGTTAATGTTGTTGTTACTACGTTTCACTTTATTTGATTTCGCCTGTACCGGTCGAATGACACAAGAATGAAAACCAGAGCGAATCATTTGATTAAACACACAAAATGCATGTTAACAAAAAAAAAAAGGCAAAACTAGCTTTCCATTCAGGCGATAATAAAAGCACAAAGCAAATATATTTTCTTTCAATAATATTTCTTGTTTATTTTTCAATATGCGCCTAGTTCTATTATTATATGTTTCGATTATTTCTCTCTTCATTATATATAAATAAATGTTATTGTTCATTGCGTGTTCATTTCAATGCTTACCATTTTCATTATTATTATTTATGCTTGTTTATGCCGCATTGGTTTGCTCTTTATGCGATTTTCAATGTATTTTTTATACAAATTGCTTGTAAACTAAATTCTTATCAAATTTTTATACCATAGTCTCGTCAAAGCCAATTGTAAAAAATGTCGTGTGCAGATGTGCAATTGTTATTCATTCATTTGATTGCATTACATTATTTGATGGCATATGTATTTTATGTATTTATGTAACAACAAATAAATAACGAGCATGTTCAACATGAAGCGTGTGTATAAAATGGATATTATGCAATATTTTAATTTATTAATTTTTTTACTGCTGCTTCTTTGTGGCGTGTTCATTAGCTATGCGTTGGTTAGCTTAGTACTCAATGCTTTATTTTTTTTTTGGTTTTCTATATATTTGTGTTTGTCTTTTCGTGCCTTAAAAAAGGATTTCGACTAGCTTAACTATCAAAATTATATGCACTTTCACTTATTTTCTTAATAACTTATTTACAGTTTTTTGTTTGTATTTTTCTATTTGCCTTTATTGTTGTCTCTTAACTATGAACATTTTGATATAATCATATAGCTTCATTATGACCTATCAAGTTGGTTGCACTCAATTATAATTTCATCGGCTTACATCTGCGTGTAGCACTCACATTTACCTACATGAATATAAAAAACTACGCAATTGCCAAATGCCAACTATTTCTGCGCCACTCTCTACACACTAAATATTAACATTCAATATCCCATTGTCAGCTTAAGCTCAACTTGAACAGAATAAGTAGCTTATCAGCATCGGCATCAGCATCATCTAGTTAATGTGGTCTCGTGAGCGGTATTGTGAAATGATAAAAAAAAACCTCAAATATAAACGAAAACAATCCAACATAATCCGAAATGGTTTGCAAAATGATTTAACATGCGTATTTTTTTTTTTAAATTAAATGTTTAAATGTTGTCTAAGTCTTAGTGACATTAAAAAATTATTTAGGTTCTTTAAAATACTTCTTAATGCATTTTAAAGCATCAGATGTGAATAAAATTAAACTCGCTTATAGAGGAATTTTTTGCAGTGTCACTTTAAAAAAGTGTCATTGAAAGTTTTTTGAAAACTACGTAAATTAAAATATAAATTGTACATAAATATTTCAATTTCATAATTGTTATAATTAGGATTGAAGCAAGACTGTGAATTAAATTGCTTTTGTTTGGTTGATTTAATTTAAATATGCTTAACAATTTTTTCATTATATATATTATTAATGTGATCACAGTCAAAAACAATAATTAACTATGTCTGAAAACATTTAACTATGCACATTTGTGTGTATTTATTTATATACAAAAGACCTTACGAAGATGATTTAAGTAACGACTGATTTCGATTAAAAAATTGGTGTGGAGCTCAAATAATACATATTTATTCCTATAGTAAAATGTACTTAAAATCAATTTTTTGCGAAATCCATATTAACTGGGGGCACTTTGTGAAGGGTCAATCAAATTTATCTTCGGTTCAGACGAATTTAAACACCAATCTATTTATGTATGTGCCTGAAACTAATAACATTTGAACTTTTAATGTAATTCAGAGCATTCAAAATATGAAAATATTAATACGAAAATGTTATTACAAATAAATATGCAAATTGCATGTGTAAAGTTAATTTTGAAAAGTAGTTTTAGTTTTTGGATGTTTTTATTTTTCATGTTACTATTAATTGTATGCTTCTAGCGGTTTTTTTCAATGCGTTTTTTTTTTGTTTTTTGATAATTTATTACTAATGCATTACAAACTTATTTATAAACTATGCAAAACTTTACATCTAATGTTAAATTGTATTTTTGTTGTTTGTTTTATTCTTTTCAGCAGTACAAAACTTATTCATTGCATTTATTTTTACTCACAAATATTGTTTTTTTGTATTTCTTTACCATTTTGTTATTGTTGTTGTTAAATTGTCGTTTAAATTTACATAACTAAATATACATTTTCGATACACATTGCAAACGTTTCTCTCGCTTTAATATACACAAACTACATATTTTCATATTTGTTGCCGATAGAAACACAATTCTTTTGCGCTTCACCCCATCACTTATATGAAAATATGCGATGCTGAGTTGCCATACATATATCATTTAAATATATATTTATATGTATTTTTTAATACCCTATGCTTACAACTAGATTTAATTTGTTTTTGCTTATTTTGCAGCATTTAGGTTGCCGCCACACGGCCAGGTTTAAAAATCATTTATGCTAAAAAGTAACTAAATGTAATCAATCTTAGGAATTATTCAGTTGGATCAATTATTATTATTTTTTATGTGTTTGTTCTCTGGTTACTTTAGTGTTTGCGTGTATGTGTGTGTTTGTATGTGTGTGACAGTGTTATTTGGTAGTTTTGCTAAAACATTCCATTGTAGTTATCGACGGCCCTGGCTTTTGGTCGCCTGAGGAGTTGCTTGGCCGCCATAGCCACTGGCTTTATATTTCAGTTAGCTAGACTTGATTGACACTATGATGGAAGAACAAATAGATTATCCGTAGTTAGTTCCGCAGTGATGATTAGCTTCTGCTAGAAATCGCTACTCGTCGATGGATTCCCTAAATTGCTCTCCACAGTGTCATCTTTGTGTCAGAGCGGCGCCTTATAGACTTCAATAGCAGGCGTGAGCATATCCACACGCGTTGATATCGAAGTGTCACTGTAGAATATACAAAAAAAAAAAATAGAGAAAATATTTTTAATTTAGGAGATTAATTTTAATATATATAAATTCAAGTTCTATGTCATTATTAAATTCCAATAATTTTTATATATTTTTCAATTTCTTTTCCCTTTAAATTTTTTTTATTTTTTTTAGTACATTTTAATTTTATCTAACTGGATGCCGCTCAATGTTCTCGGAAATCTTATTGCGTTCGAAATTGTGCCACAGAGTGCTGAGCGGAAATGATTGAATTATGCTAAAAGTTTGTGGATACAAAATTTCAATAACTTTGTTTTCAATCGCAAAGTTGTGCGCGCGTGTAAAGTTGTGAAACACACCGAAGACGTCGACTGTTTAATATTATGCCATTGACTGTTGCAGCTTAGAGTACATAAAAAAAGGCAAGGATGAAAGTTGAACAACTTTATCGTGGCAGCTGCAGGCAGACCCAAACATAATGCAAAATAATATTGCAAAAAAGAAAAACAAAAACAACAAGAAAGAAATACAACACATAGTTGGCATAAGGAAATGGTCGGTGTCAAAGGGTTTTCGGCAGAGCTTCAGTATAAATATACTTGAACTGGCTGCAACTCACAGCAGCTGAGACGGAGAATGGCGTGAATGTAAATTGATTGGAGCATCGAGAAATCAGAAAGCCTGGACCGAATGTTGGGTACACAATGTGAAAACATACGGAACAGCTGCAGCCATGTCCACTCCCATCACGTGGCTGCAGTGCTTTATGTATTCGGATCCGTGAATCACTATCCGACAGCAGTTCATAAGCTTCATTTCGTTTCATTCATTTCAGTTCAATTGTTACATTTATTTATTATATTTTCTGTGCGCTCTTTGCTTTCATTGTTCAGCGACCCGCTGTTGCGTCTTACGTTGCTTCAGTCGGCTCCGTTGGCCGCCATTTTGCCAGCACCCGCAATGGCGCCCCTTTGTTTGTTTGGATTTGGTTTCGCTTTGTAAATGAAATGGAATTAAATGAAATGTACAATTTATTGTATTTAGGGGATTTCGAATTGCTATGCGCCATACGCCGAGCGGCTAACGAAAAACAAAACCAAAACCAAAATCGCATTTCCGCTTCCTATTTCAATGTAATATATACTCTGTGCCTTTGTATATGTATTTGTATATGTGTGTACATGCATAAGTAGAATATGCCGGGTAGCGCACAAGCTGCTCGCTTTATTGGCATTTTATTTTAGTTTTATTTATATTTATTCCTTCTCTATCCACTTTGTCTCTGTTCGTTGCCCATTCGCTGCATTAGCAGCGCATATTGAATTAAATAGACATCTCGTTTTATTTGGCGGAAGCTATTCTGCCTTGTATCGACAAAATATATACAAAGGGTATAATAAAGTTGGCTAAATGCAATATATGTAAGTCATTGTAGGTGGTCGAAACAGTCTAAAACCAATATACCACATACATTCGCACAGAGCTTACTGCATTGTGGTGAATGCTCTTAACAAATTCGATAACTTTGTCAAACTAAATTCACTTCTGGCTTACGTTGGTTTCTAAATTTTATCAATTTAGAAATCAAATGTAATTTTGATTTTGCGAAGCTTTAATTTTCTTATATTTTTAGTACACACTTATTTACATAAAAAAAAAACACGCAGAAAGCACTAAACTAATGAACAATGCAATGGTTGGCTCGGTTGTGCTATCCAGCTGAGCTCGGCCAGGCGGCAAAGGCGGAGTGAAACAGATATTAGCTGCAGGTGGTGCATTAAATGTTGAAGTGTTGCATTTAAGTGCAATTAAACTGAAAGTGGAAAACACTAAACAGAAATAGCTATTGTTGCAAATTTCTTGAAGTGAAGCAGAATATTAAAATCTGTTTGCCAAAACAAATCAGGATGCCAATAAATAGCGCTTTGCAGCATTATAAACATTTTGATTTTTTATTTAAAATTAACCAGTTAGAAGTTTGTGCACACTATTCATAAATTGAATAAACACTGCATCTTAATGCACTTTAAGAGCTAGAGCTATCAAATATCGTATGAACGCCAATTTACATGCCAATTTTCTGTAGATTATATTCATACAAATAAAATTGTGAACTTATTCACAAAGTGCCGAAGAATAAAAACCTTTGCTGAAAACAATTTAAATTTTTTAGTGTATCTTGTAAAGCAATAAATTTAAAAAACAAAGAGAATTGTTCGAATAGAGTCAGACAAATAGATGTATAAAGCAATATGGACTCAGCTGGTCGTCCAGTTCAAAATTATTTTTGCATTTCTCCGCATTTCATTTTACAAAATAATAATACTTCTTGCAAGCCCTTTCGACTAAAAACTTTGGCAGAGGCAAATATTTTCGCTTATGTTTTATGCGTCTTAAAGTGTTGGTATTTTTTTGTTGTAGGTTCATTTGGCAATATCCGTTTTGGGTTCACCACAATCTGCAACACTTTTCAGACCCATATGTGCTAACGAACACATGTTTGTTGGCTTATCTCTTTGGGTTCGTCCGACCTGAGGAGGGGAGCAGGGCTGGACAAACGGTTGTGGCATTTGGTGCTGCAGCAGCTGGCTTTCAACTTTAGGGACTTTTGGTTTAATGAAAATTTAATGTGCTAGTTCCGGCCGAACGGTCCGCCACTTGGCTGCAGCCAGCCTGTTCCAGTTGACACTCAGCATCATCGCGCTTGTAATTTAATTTACACGAAACACTCCATGCCGCAGTGTCTGCGTCGCATTTTCAAATTAAATACATAGAGAAGTTGTCCAACAATCTCTGCTAAACACCTGTTTGACCCAGTTCTGCACTTGGCTTCATTTCTGCGATGGATGCGACATTTGCCCCCCGGCCATCCCAGTTGACGGTCCTTGTGATTGTCGTTTGTAATCCGCCCATTGTGTCCGAGGAGCTGACAAGTTAAGTTCATAAACTTGCAAATTTAACTGAAAAGCCATTTACATGTTTATAAAGTAGAAATTAGAATGCGGAAACACCCGATAGGCTCTATTAATGTTGAAATTGACTTCGGAAGATGTCTCAAAGTCTTTAAACTGTCAACGTGCCGAAATTCCTGAATCGTTGTTTAATGTTACCATGTTCTTGGCATATTAATTACAAATTATAAACAAAATACAGAACAAAAAAGAATTCTCTATCGAGAGTTATAAAGAACGTTTAAGTGCCAGTTATTGTTGTTCATTTATTGAAGTTGATCTCAAACTAACATCGACTTTGATCGATATTTATCGATTTTAAATTGGAATATAGACTATTTATACAGTCGAAAATGCATTAATTATACAATTTATACACTTTTACTCAAAACCAATTTACACTTTGTATGCTTAACGTATAAAAATGTATCTTTTGATTGTTTTTATTTCAAAGATTTTTTTATCAATAGCCTGTGCTTTTTTAATTGAAAGCTCTACCAAGTATGAAATTTAAAAAATAATAAACCGATTTCTTAATTAATTCTAAACATTTTGCTATGCTCATATCTCAGCTCGATAGATGGCATTTGTTCTAGATTGTCTTAAAAAATGCTTGACAATTTTTTATGCGAATCCAATTCGTGTGGTTGATGGTTGAGTGGGCGGTGCTACGCCCCTTGGCATGAGCATATCATGTTGCTGGCCATATGGCAGCACTTTAAATGCAAATGAAAGTTGTCCTCTCCGGTGGCGGTGCGTCGAGGTCGCTTACATTTTGCAAAGTGTTTTCTGTTGTTGCCGTTATGTTATGTTTTCACACAGTGCGTGTGTGTGCGCGCGTGTGTGTGTGTGTGTGTGTGGATGGGTGTGTGTGGCTGCCTGGGAACCGCTGATGTTGGGTGAATTTGCATAAAGCTCTACACTGGCATACATATTCGGTTAGGCTTTTTGGCCGCACAAAGTCTCATGTGCTGTGCGGTTGGGCTTTTGTGTGTCAAGGCGTCGCAGCTGCAGCAGATACTTGTTGAACACAACCTTGCAGCTTGAGAAACGCTGTTCACACACACACACACACAGAGACGTACATAGAGAAACCGCCTTGTAAATTTCAATAACAGCTTCTCAGAGGTCGTCCTGTGCTGACATTTCTCACCGCTTTCGGCGCTCAAATCAATGCCCTAAAAAGCGTATAAACAAACTTAAATTTTTAAACAATTGTCGGGGCGGTGAATGGGGCGGAAACTTTTCTAGCTAGTTGTTGCCGTTGAGCGTGGGCGTTGCCAATCCAATTTCCAACTTACATTCAAGTCAAACAAGTTAACGCCAACATTGTCGGTCGATACTAAGCAAGTGGCACTGGCTAAGCACATACAACTAGTCATCATCCGCCTTTTTCACACAGCTATTGTTGTGTTTGTCCGTTTTTTTTTCTTTTTTTTTTTTATTGAAATATTTGGCAAATGTTGTGAAAAGTTCTAGGATCTTTGTTTTGGCCACTCATGCATGTGCTCAAGAGAGTTGCGTTCGGTCGGGACAGCGGTCGGGGGCCAAAAAATCGAAGACGCGGTTGCCTAGCGGCCATTAATCAAACCAGTCAAGCTACGTGATTGCTGGTCCCAGTGCAACGGGACTCATAAATAACTGGATCCGTGCTGGTCGATACATGCCCAATTTTGGCCAGCCCAAAAAGATTTGTGTGCTTATAAATGTATACATTGCATATTAAGGGAAAAGTGTTGCTCGGCAACCGGTTGGCAGGATATCTGGAAAAAATCTTTACCATTCAGACATTTAGTTTCCGTTCATTAATTTCCGCTTACAACTCAATCATCACGTATTTTTTGCGCCGTTTGGCGGCGACAATTTTCCGCATATTTCAGTTTTATTTTCCTATTTTTTTTTCTTATTTTTGTTTGCTTTTTATAATTTTTCCACTGGGTGAAAGTTGAAAGTGGCAGCAACTGCTGCGTTGAAGTGTCCGGAAGTTCTGGCTGAAGTCAGCTCATGTCCAATTCCATTTCCAATTGCTGACCGTGTTTGCGGTTCATAGCAAATTTGATTTTGGCCGTGTTTGTTAAAAGGTCGCACGGTCCCATGATTTATTTGCCACTGCATTGATTTTGGTTTCAATGTCGGGTTGGGCCACGCATTTACCAATTCGCATTTTCCAATTTGGATTTCAGTTTTCGACAGTTGTGTAATAAAATCACGGCTTGGCTTGGCACTTCATGTACGTCGGCCTCTGAACGGCTTAATTGTCAAATCGAATTGGCAGTACGCAACATGGCGTATACGTAATGCGATTATAAATGTGTTGATTACAATCAGATTAACATTTTAATTGGATTCCCATTGTTGTGTAATAATTAATGTTAGTACTCCGTACTACACAAACAAGTTGTAAGCCCTCAATTTATCATCACTTGCAACAGTCGCATGGATTACAAATTAAAGATGAAACGGAGACATGGACATAATCAGAGACAGAAACCTTCCTAAAGGATAGTTGAATTGTAAGCAATTATTATTTTTATGATTACAGTTGTGTAAAATATATATATTTACACTACAATGTAAGTTTTTTGTTGTTGCTTATTGTTACTACATATTACATCCCTTAACTAACCTGGGATTCGAATTTATATAACAAACATCTTTAAATGTAAATAGTAGAACTTAAATTACCTTTAACTCCTGTGGTACCAGGGTAATTATAAAATATTTGCTCTTGAGTGAATAAAATATGAACTTTTTCAACGCAACCCTTGGTGCTGTGTTAAAAACTCGCCCCAGGTGTGTATTTTTTGTTTATTTTGTTGATGCTTAATGCATGTTTGGTTTTCACTGCTGAGCTGGAATGTGTTCGAGATTTTGCCAAGCGTCAAATAAATAACAAGCATTTTACAAAATCGTTTGCACTTCACGACCCAAAAGAGGCAACAGTCAACTTCAGTTGGCCACATTTGGCCACAGCGTTTGTTTTGTGCGTACCCAAGGGGAGCGCGCTGGGGTTGAGGAAAATTTTACGATCTGATGCACTGAAGTTTTGAAAGAAACGACAAAAAAAAAACAGAAACCATTTTCCGAGTTTTTGCTCTGTTGCTTCAATTTTTTTCATTTTTATTTTTCTGACTTCTGTTGCTGCAGGTAAATGCTGCACGTGTTAGTTCGACGT
Source organism: Drosophila paramelanica (assembly GCA_035043915.1). NCBI lineage: Eukaryota > Metazoa > Arthropoda > Insecta > Diptera > Drosophilidae > Drosophila > Drosophila paramelanica. The sequence goes on from JAWNMO010000258.1 coordinate 6,183,800, forward strand.
TTAAGCCAAAACTTATTTGGCTCGCAGCTAGCCCAGCTGGCGTTTTTGACGAGACAGCAACTTCTGTTGCAGTAGCCAGAACAATGGCCAATTTAAATGGCTGTCGGCAAGCCAAGCTATTTGCCTTAATTTTTTCGTTCCTGCTGGCCCTCCTTCCCGCAGTCTCTCTTTACCCATTTATGACATTGCTGTTGCGCGTAAATTGCATGTAATCCACGCAGCGGCAGGGAGCAAACCCACTGCGACCGCAACTCCACTAATTGCACAATTTTATCTCAATTATTGCAGCTTACTTCTTTTGAATCTTCACAGAGGGTAGCCACGTCTGCACTAACTGATTATGGGTGTGCGCAACTTGAAGGATTTCATTTTAATCTGATTTAGCCGTCTTATATAACATTTAATAACTATGCGATAAACGACTGGGGTAACTTTTCAAACATTCTAAGTGGGGAAGAAGACACAGAAAGAACAGTTGAGTAAATCGGTAAAAGGTGGGAGTACCGGACTAAAAGATATCCTGTACAGTGGTACACGGTATCGATTTTAAGCTATCGATAATTTTAAGTATATTTTTTAGGGCACAAATGATCTGCTATTCAAAGGGTTTTGTTTACACAGTCTCTAAAATCGATATATTCATATTCATTATACCACATTAAATTTTTATCCTTATTTGTTAAATAAATTTAATTTCTGACGTAAATCATATTGCAGTTTATCAATACAGCTTGTTGCTCTCTATAACAACCCCTTTCCAAGAAAGCTCTAAAACTATATCAAAACTTAAATCTTAATTAACATACTTTTCGTAAACACTATTCAGCTAAAAAGGGGAAAATAATATTAAGTTCAAGTTTCCATAAGCCATTTCCATTAAAACTTGTGCAATCTTTTATGAACTTCAAGTTTCAAGCACTTGAAAGATTAGAGTCAATTCTGATGCCACGGCAAATATAACCGACAAACAAATTGCAAAATTTTGTGAAATGCTTCTCGGCGATTTGAAGTCATTATCGTTAATCCCGAGTGCCAGTCAGCGTTGCCTGGCAACACTGAAATGTATGCAAACAGTGCTGCAAGCTTTACTATGATGAACTCTGCCAAAGCGAAGCGTTGCCAATTACTAGAAGAGTCAACAGAGCGAGTCAGCAGATTGTGCGCCAAAAAGTATGCAAAGTTTTTGGGGCACGCACACTCATGCACGGGCATGTTGTCAATGAGCTGAAGTTAGTTACTTGTAATTACCACAAAATTCAATATATACATGCCCCTAGATGTGGCACCCACCAGTGGCAACAGCAGCAGCAGCAGCAACAATCCAACCAGTTACCAGTCAGAGGCAACTGCTGCTGCTGCTGTTGCTGCTGCTGCTGTTGTTGGCGTAGACAAACATCATTTGGCACACTCGTCTCGTTTGCTTAACGACCGACAGACGCGTGCGTCATGCGCCAAGTCTTCCAAAGACCACACAAACCTCACGCACAGCTGCCAGCAAACCACTGGCACCGCCTACACGGCCCACAGCACCCATATAAAGTAGTCTGCCCACCCCATTTATCGAAATGGCAGCTGTAAAAAATCACAGCATCAGCATAAAAGTGCTTAAAAGGAGCCGCCGTGTCCTTTGCTCGCATTTCATTCGCTTCTTTCTTGCTTCGTTTTTTACGCTTCACTTTGCGCCGAAATATTCAGATCTTCCATCTAAACAAGCGCCTCCGCCATTTGTTGTGCCCATGAAAAAGTTTTTAGCAGTTTTGCTCGATTCCTATCAGCCAGAATTAATATGCGCACTTTCCTTTCTTAAACAGCTTAAAACTTTAAAGGAGCAACCCGTCAAGGGAATTTTAAGAATTCTGACAGTTCCCAAAAATTCAAGAATTGCTCATAATTTGGTAATTTTAATCCAATTATTGAAAAGTGATTCCCACAACACTGATACCGCTTACACAGACTCCACAATCTTCAACTTGCTCTAATTCCCGTCTTTGTGTTTTTGTTTTAATCTGATTCAGGACTGTATAGAGCTCTGTGCTGGAGCAGCTGCGTCAATAATGCTTCGTGGCTCCGTGGCTAAGGCAAAAGTTGCTGTTAATGCGGTAACTTAATTCAATTTTGCCTTTTAATCCAATCAGCAAATTGAAGAATATTCGTAATTGGCGGAGGCAGGCCAACAGCGTTATGTGCAGATAATATAACCATTTGCATTTTAATTGGGATTTACTAATTAAAAAGTTTTCAACTTGGCCGAAAAAAAAAACGATGAAAATTTAATTGGGACGCAGAGTGTGGGTCTCATATTCACCTATAAACTCTGAGCATTATTAACAAAAACTTTTTTCTACTTGGAAAATAACTAAAGTGTGTTGTGTATATTAAAGTTAATTTCGGTTTTGATACTGATACATAATACATTGTTTTACCTGTATCTCATGATATTGTAAGTAATTCTAGTGTAATTCTAGCAAAATACTTTTTCAATCTATTAAATATTTGCCATACCTGTCGAAAACTGTAATCGTTCAGTTTGGTTGGCATTTAGAATTTATACAAAACGAAAGAAATTTGAAAAATCGAGAGCGCGTGACATAATAAAAGGAGCGCGACTATATAAATCGACAATATTGCGCATAAATGTGTTTAAAATTACGCATTGCTCATACGCAGCGTATGGCAATATTTCCGCTTCATGGCGCTTTATATGCATGCAGACAACGACTAGCACTGAAGCTGGCCCGAGACCACTTAGTATTCAGCACATAGACACTGGGCCCAGACATTCGGTGGCTAATGGAGAATGGCAATAGCAATGGCAGCGACAGCAGCAAAGGACAGCAACCCAACCAACCCATTTGGGAAACAACTAAATGGGTCTCGTTGCCTACGCTGGCCAAATGCAATGCTATTGATTTTTCATTTTTGGTTTTATTGCCTGCCAAAGGCGCAACAACATTGGCAATGGCAACGACAACGGCTAAACTAAACGCCAAATGAAAATTAGCCAAGGCACGCATTATGCTTTTTTTTTTGTTTTTGTTTTTTTATTATTATTTTATTATTATTCGCTTTAATGCCTATTTTTGTCGATTGTCGTGGGCTGGCCAACGCACTTGGCCATGGTCATGCCGTGCCAACGTAAACGATGAGCCAACACACAAGCTCAAACACACACAAACACAGGCAAACACACATTGTGTCTGTGGGCTAGTCATAATACGAGTATTCAAAGGACAATGGCGACTCTCCTGCAAACATCAAATTTCAAGTCAACTAATAAAAACGGCTGCCAGTTGTGTTGAATGTGTGTTTGTCGCGATTTTTTGTGAGTGGGTTGCCAAACAAAAGCAGCGTCGACAACACCAACAACAAGAACAACACCAGCCAAAAGTAAAAGCAAAAGCAAAGTCAAGCAAAACAAAATTAGTTTCATAAGTTTTTTATGAGTTCATCGCTTTTTTGTATGTGCTGCCTTTGGCTACCCTGTACATATATATTTATGTATATATATATATATGTACATATATATATATGTGGAAGGTATGTGTGTGTGTGTGTGAGTGGGTGCTTATGCATGTGCTTGTGGTATGTCCTTAGACACCCACAGCCACCCTGACTGACTAACCAGCTTTTGTGCCAAGGGTCGAACGTGGAGGCAGTCGCGTGGGCGACGCCTTTCTCTTAGCGTCTCAGCTGCTGTGCTGGCACTTCCGCTGTTCCTTACACACACACACAAACAAATACAATTGCACACACACTGTGGGCCACGCAAATAATTCACAAATGAAATATATACAGGGAGCAGGAAGCCAAGTAAAGCACATATATTGCAAGGAAATTTCTTTTGTTGCCCGGCTAGACGTTTAGTCCAAGTGTGCGTGTATATATGTAAAAGAGAGCGTCTCGGCAAGACCGACAAAATTAGCAAGAGAGAGAGAGAGAGAGTGAGAGAATGAAACACGTGGAGCGAACAAGAGAGAGATAGAGTGGCAGCGGTGGCGACAATTTGTTAAATTGTTATTGTTATTTCTATGTTAAATGCTTCACTGCCCACACAATGAGAAGCGTCTATCGCGTAACCCCCTCGCAGCCCCTCGCAGCCCCACGTTCGTCTGTCAGCCCTCAGCTCACATTGGAAACTTTTGCCGCTTGGCTTCTCGCTGCTGGCTGCACGTTGCGTCGATCTGCATAAATTATGTGAAATTTATAAGGACAACAAAAGGGACAAGAGACAACAACAATAGTCGCAGACGGCAGCTAGAAAAACTTATTACGAAAAACAAATATTGTACAACAACTTTATTTTAATGTTTTGCTTTATTTTGTTTTATTTTTTGAACTAAGCGCTGAGCAGAGAAAGAGGGAGAGAGAGCGATAGAGAGAGAAAGAAATATAACAAAATTCTAAACACTTTTAATATATTAAAAGCAATGAAAAACAATCAAAAATATAATAGAAAAATATTTCGAAAGTTGGTCTAACTTAGACAACAAGCAGTATACCCGATTGAATCCTAGGATATTTTATTATGATGAAATTTAAATTGTAATATAATTTTCTATGTTTGACGACAATTCAGTTAAATTACTCGTAATTAAATAGTGAATAATTTTTGATGAGTATTTTATACTTAATTCAATTTATATAATAAATAAAACTTGGCGAAATCATACATCACTTCAATAGATATAATATTAAATATAAAAATATCCGAGAAGAAGTAAATCTTAGTTTCAGAAAAGGAAGCAGACACCACAAGTGTATGCACTCATATTTAACCCTAATAGCGATATAAATCTGTCACCAATTGGGGCGTGGCCACTTGCAATTCACATATGAAATATTTGCGGCTTGACGCCTTGAGCGGTCTGCGTTTGCCAATTCATAGGGACAACAACAATGGGACAGTGGCAAAAGCAACAGCCCGAAAACTGTGAGCAAACGAGCCACATCAAATCGTGTGTAGTTTGCCGATTTGCTGGCCTAAGTAGCTGCCGTCGGCGTGGCCAGTAAAGTGAGCTGGCCAACTACTCGCCACATTGCGACTGGCATGTTCACAGTGGCTTTTGCCGTCGATGTGTCGTACAAATTGATTTTCCCACACCTACGCATTTCTTTCGCTTTCAGTTGATTTAGTTTCGGCAAAGGCATGTCAAGTACATAATAATATCATCAGGAAGCGAACTTTCGGCTGGATATTGTATTTGTTGTACGCCAGCAAGCAGGTGTCAATTATGTGAGCTACAAATGAACACAGCTGAAGGTTTGACGTGTGATAGCAACAAATTAATCCATGCGATATTAATGCATTAAATTAGCTTGGATAAGGGTAGCTTTTGTTTTAGCTCAGGTCGCCTTTGCTAATAAGCAACCAGACCTCATACATTAAAATTTAATGCAGCTTTAAGCAGCACACGAATCTTTACTATTGACTAAATTCGCGGCTAAACTGAAACCAACTATAATGTAATATTTCAATGCGTATTATTGAACCATCACCAAATTGCACATATTGGTTTTGGAACATTAAACAAATTAATCTGTGGTGAAGCTTTATTCCACGCCAGCTTTTAAAATGTATATTTGCAACAGAGGAGTTATTTATTGTATTGTCGACGAATCGAGTATTTAATTATTGACACTGGTTGGTAAATGAATTTATGAAGGCCGTCGGCGAAGTAAGAATGTCGCATCATTTTTGTTTCATCCACTCTTTCCTTTTTGTCAATTTTTGTTTTTCCGAATTCCGCTTCTCTTTAAATCATAAATTATGAAATATGCGACGCGGACAAAGCAAGAACTGGCCAAAAGCATTACCAAAGCTACTTAGCGGCTTAGCAGCGTCCATCGAGTGACGACCAGTGCGAATTGTGAATTCATGTGGCTTTGACACGTACCATGGCGATAGATACGGTTGATCTGTATAGCAGTTGGGATTGCAGTGCACTAAAATAGGCCAAAGAAGGTTTTAACGATTCGGACAGGTTTTTATGTGCTGTGTGAGCAAATACAGTTTGCATTGCCTACCGTTGCCTAATAGTCGAATAATCGATATTCACTGTGCCTCAACTGCAGATATTTAACACACTTTACTCAACTGTTGCTGCTGTGCGGTTGATTTTATTATTTCATTATTGTCTTTAATTAATTGTGCGCATGACGAGATTAAAAGTAGACAATAATCAGGTTTTTTACAACAGTCGCAGAGCTCTTGCGAACGGCAATGGCATTGGCATATTAAATTGCTTCAATTACGCTCAATTTGAGGGAATTGCCATTTCTTTTTTTTTCACTCTGGGCTGTCCTTGCAAATACAACTGGATGGTGCTTCAATTATAATTCAATGAGGGAAGACAACATAATTGATGTGCGGTTTACGTATTCATGCATTCAGCAATCCATCAAATGTGAAGATTGAATTCCAACAGAAATGTATGCATCAATATTGGCTGCTTAAAAGCTTACCGAGTGGCAAAGATTATTTTGATTAGGGCAATTAGCAATAATTAGAATATAATCTGACCACTGACCATATTAGCCAACCTTCTTGTTAAGTATTCAACTGCACTTGATTAAGTCTATCAGATCAATTTAAACTTTGTAAATACAAGTCACACACAAATACACCAGCACACAGCACACATTTATAATTAGCGGTTGCAACGTTGCGTATACGTAATGTTCAGTATACAGGAATGCATTTATTATTGATTTAATTATATAATAAAATTCAAAAGGGTAATGAGCGTAAAGCAAATATGAAATTAATAATTAAATTCATTCACATCATTGAAATGAAAAACATAATTATAATTTGCTCCGTTGGGCCAAATAAGTATATTGAATTGATGACAAGTGCTTCTGTTTGTTCACCGTACAGAAAAGAGATATGTTTGATTTTTTCAGAAATACTCATGCTCGGTTTTTTTTTATATTTTCCACAAATATGTGAACGTCAATTTGATTGCAACAATAACGCTTTATTTCATTAATGAATGTAAATGTACGGCCCAATAAACAAAATTTAATTACATTTGGCGCTGTAAAAAATTGAGTTGTTCAAATACAAATGAAAGCGTGGTACGTGATGAGAGGAATTTGTATATACCAGGCATGAGTTTCTTGGATTTAATAGGCAATTTGTAGTCGTACCATAATCCAAATGGAAATAACGGGCAGTCACACGCATACACACACCCCCACACACACACAAACATCCACTTGAAGACAATGAAATAATTTTACACATTGACTGCGGCGCCGGAAGCCGATAAACCGATAAAGTCGCAAAGCCAAATGCTAAATGCAACTGTGTCGAAATATTAGAGGCAAATGCCACGCTTTTATGGCCAATAAATCGATTTGCTGCTTGTTGCCGCCTGCTCGTCCAGTGCAGCCGCTGTGGGCCAACCGGCGTGTCAACGCAAGTCGGCTTGGTTTCTGATCTGGAACGGGAGCGAAAGCTATAGCCGAAGTTTAAGCTTATCGGCACGCATGCACGCCAGCTGGCGGTAATTTGGATACGCAGATAAAGCATTTATTGGCCACATAAAACGGGTAAAATTACATCCCAGCCGCCATTTCCGCTGCCCTTTGGTATTCGCTTTGTTGCATCGTCGTCCGGCTTTCCTTTTGGCTGACCATTGTTCGTTTTGTGATTTCCTTTTTTTGCCGCTCGCCCATTGAACCCAGCAAAAACTCAATTTACGACGACATTTTCTAAAAATGTGCTACAATTTTGCAGCAACATTTTGCCATTGAATTCATCCTAATGAAACGAATGGCAACGAATTAGACAAATTGCGCAAAGTATTTGTCATAATCCTAAAAGCATACTCATTGTCCCTCTTGCTACTATATTAGTTGTTGCTGCACCTGGTTGCCAGTTGTGAAGCTTGCAAATACCTTTTGCAGCACTCATCTCAAATAAGAAACGTACCTGAAACGAAATAAAAACATTTTTCAGTTGAATTCAATGTGCATTTTGTTTGCTTTGTACTAGGATAGTAAATATTTTATTTTTTGTGAAAATAAAACTCTTTGAGGTATTTAGATCGGAGCAGAGCTTCAATTTTTGTTGAGATTTTTTTTAAATGTATTCTAATGTTAAACATTTTGCATGTTAGGCACTTTTTATGCTTCAATATTTAATGTTTTTACAAAATAGTATTCTTTGTCATTTTAAAATGTATAAAGCCATATATTAGTATTTCAATTTGTATAATAAGTAAGTACTCGGTAGATAAATCTCCAAAGTCTCCTAGTTTCCCTGATTAAATATGTCTACTTCAAGGTTTAAAGTTTGCATTCCATGCCTACTATTTATTCATTCGCTCTATTTTTTAAATTTAAACACGGTTAAAAATATATTATTTTTGGCTATTGGCTTAGTTTTGACAAGTTAAAGTTGTATATATTTCTTAGCGGTTTTATACAAGACAGTTGAGTCCATTAAATACCTTTCGGCATTGCTTGAGGGGTATTTCCGAAACCGACCCCTCTCTACTTAAGTACTCTGATTTGTATTTTTTTTTTCGCTGTATCCTAAATGTTTTTTTTTTCCTAGTCCTTGTCCGAGCCATCCATTTTTAGTGTCCTTTACAATTTGTCATTTTCATCAACTTCAAAAGCGCGCGGCGGAAACTTTTGTGTTGTGCAAAGGAAAAAAGTTAAATTAAATAAATTACAAAATGCTTTGCCAGCGACAACAATGCGTTGCGAAAAAGGTAAAGAGACCGGCGAAGAATAAACAAAAGTTCAGGCTGCCAGCCAGACGAGGACGAGACGCGCTGCAAATGTTTAACAAGGATTCGGTGGCAAATTAAAAGCCACCAACGTTGCCTCCATAAATCATGCACCATGCCAAGAGCAAGGCGCATAGAAAGCACACTGCCTAGACAAAACGAAATTATTATGTATTCGTATACCCTATGCTGCAATTAGTTAACTTAAAAAGAACTAATTGTAATGAGTTAATAACATCTACAGGTAAAGCTCTATAAACTGTCCAGAATTTTGCACACCTTTCCATCATTAGTTTAGTGGCAATAAGATATTTTTCGAGCTTTTTTTTGATTATTTTTTATTTTAGTGAGTATCGTTAGTTGTGCATATTTCTCCACAGCATTCCTACTCAATTGCCATTTGTTTGTGAGCTGGCAGCACAAACAAGAAAACTGCTGGCAAAAACACGGCGCGATGACAATTTAAAGTTATTCACAAGTGCTTTTTTTTTGTTTTTGTATATTTTCTTCTGACCGTAGTTGTTATTATTGTTGGTATTCTTTTATTTTTTGAGTATGTAGTTGTGAGTTTCCGTCGCGCTGCAGCTGGAAAGAAGGCAAGGGATGTCCAAGCCGCGCCGCAGACAAACAATTTAAATTGTGTGGGAGGCCGAAACCGGGCAATGGAATTGCGTTGAAAGGTCCCGAATGCCCCATTTAGAGTGCCGTGCGAAAAAGGCCAGCAAAACACAAACAAGACCAACAACAATGGCAAATAAAAATATGTGACACGAACAGCGGCAACGACAACGTTCCGGAACAGAAACGGAAATTGTGAAATATACAAATGTGTTCTGTTCGCCTTCTATAGGTAAACAACACCAAAAACACTCCATTCCACTCCCCTCGCTCTCTGTGTGTTCCACACATACCTACATATATTTGCCGTACCAAACAAGACAGGACAAAACAAAGGAACACGCACAACAAAAGCTGCTTATATAATTGTAGAGTTTTAATAAAAATATATGGGACGGACTGGCCACTCGTTACATGTAACATAAAAAAAAAACAAGACAAAACAAAATAAAATATTTTATTTTAGAAGAAACACAAAACACGATTGCCAACTGCAGAATATCTGAAACAATATTGCTGAAATGAAATCATTTAATGGTTTTCCTTGCCTCAGGCTGTGTTTTGGGCATTTTACGAGTGGAAAGTACATAATATAACCTGTGGGCTGACAATGATGTTTATCAAATCCAATTCCTCAAGAGTAAGTGTGAGCATATGTACAATGCCACTTTTAAATCTGCAGATGATGCTGATGCTAAACGTATAAAGAATTTAAATACCTAAATCAATCGATAAAGTCATATCTTCTTGTCTGTAGGTTGCAAGTTTTAAGCCAATAGTTATATGCAGCACATATGTCAAAATCGGCTCATAATTTTTCGGTTTACATTTGGGTTAATTTTTATATAAACAATTGCTTGGTTTTGCCCATGCTTTTAGCACATGATTAAAATTTAAAATTGGTCTTCTTTATCACATGCATAGCTTCTATAAGATCGATGGCTTTGCTTTTGTTTTGTGTTTCGTAATTTACCAAGTCGAAATTTAATTACATATCTGTTGGTCTGGCAATTACCAAGTGCTGTCAGAAATCATTGCAAAATATTGAAAAATAGCAGAATGCAAGTCGAATGATTTTTGGCAACTGGCCAAAAACGAGGACCACAAAGTAGGCAGCTGCAAAAAGGAATTGTAATTACGAAATTAAAACTGTGACAGCTGCATGATGGACTTCTCTGAAATAAATGAATGGATGTGGCATAGACGGATTGACAGGCATAGGCAGATCAGCCTTGGGGCATTACAGTATAAGGGTGTGGGGCCATAATGCACTTGAGCTGCTGCTGAGCCTCAGCCGACTGTATGGCAGTGACAGATGCGGATGCTGGCTTTGGCAACGCCAACGTGTCCTGACCGAGGCCGCAACACTGGCATCAAGCAGCAGCAGCAGCAGCAGCAGCAGCAGCGGCAGTGGCACTGGCAGCTGAAAGTTCCAAGTGGGTACAAAATGGGCTGCACCCTAGAGGTGGCAGCTGCTTGATGGCTGATGCTTGGTCTGTTATTGAAATTTGTTGCATTATGCTGTGGCTCGCCCCCTTGTTCAGGATGCTTCAAGATGTCCTTGTACGACGCTCACTGCACTTGATTGTCAACAAAATTGTTTTGCAATAAAGCTTACAGCTTGTTGTTGCTGTTGTTCGTTTGTGTTGTGCCCCGCTTGTAAGTTTTATTTTTTTAAATTTTTTTCTTGTATTATTTCTGGCTTGCGGCACTTGATTTTCAAGTGACTGCAACTGCTGTGCAAATGGCAGGCAAAAGGACATGCGACAGTAATTAAATTTGTGCATGTAGAATGAATCAAGCTCTTAAATTTGCGCAAGGTCCTTTTGAAAGTTACTTGAAATTTAATTTTTTCAAATTTTCAAAACACATACGCACACAAAGAACACACACAAGCGCACACACAGGCACACACACACACACATACACACACAAAAGAACACTTGAAGACGACCATAAAGATAAATGTTTTATGTACGTGAATTGCGTCGAATAAAAGCTCTGTTTGCCTGCTTTATATGCACAGAGACAGGCGCAAACAGACAAACGAACACACAGACGCAAAGTGCGCTCCCCCTCAACCCCTCCTCTGCCCATTCCCCCCGGCTGTCGTTCGCTGTCCGTGCTCGACCATCTCTATCATGCGCTCGAATTATGCGAGATGGCATTTGCTAGCATGCCCGCATTACTCATACGCCTCTTTGTTGCGCTTCATTTAAGCAAATTCACGTGCACATTTAAGCTTAATTGTTTTTTGAATAAAGCCAAACACAAATAGGTGTGCGAAACGTGCTTTTTGCCAAGCAAAATACTTTTCATTTGCAACCAAAATGTGCACAATTCACTTGGAAGTAGAATTCCAGCAATTTTTTATAGAATTCTAAGGAAAACCACCTTATATAAACTCATTAAGAATTGCTTCAGCTCAGATCTATGGCTTTAAGCATGCTGGTAAGGAATCATATGTGCTGGCTTAATATCACTTACATTTATTTTGAGCTGTTTATTGTATAAACGCTGCACACAAGCCCCAAAAGCGCTTAACGTATGTATTACCGCCTGGCCATAAATTCACTTAAATAACATACTCAAATTTAGATATTATCTTTGTGCAGTGTTCATAAGTAGGCGCGCATATATATTTCGGTATTTCTATATGTCTGGAACGGCGCTTTCCCAATTCTCGATGGAATCGCTGTCGCTTTTGTTTGCGAGCGCTGTTGAGTTATGTGCAATCAGAAATTGTCTGGGGCCACACATTTTAGAGTCGTTTTATTCAAGCGTATATCAAATTGGCGGTTTCTCTTCGTTTTTAATTTTTTTTTTTTATAAAAATATTGAAGATAATAAACAATTTAATTTTGAGAATTGTAAGGTGAATCTTTTTATTGTATGCATATGCTTAGTCAAGTTAATTTATGTTCAACGTTTCAAGAGTTACAAAAATGTCCTTATGTTAACAGAATTGGCATACAGTTCACATTGTTGCAGAATTGTCCAATAAACTTTTGTGTTTCGGGAGTGGGTACATTAATGCTGTTGCACATTCTTGTTGACTTTTGTGTCGCAGCATAATCGCAAGGTGGAAGTTTACAGTTTTTATTGCCTACTTAAAGGGGCCGTTTAATGCCAACCTTAGGGTAAATATAAATTTGCTGAAATAATTTAGTGTAATAAGTTTAAAATATGAACCAAGTTAACTTAACTTGATTTTAATCTCTATGCTTAAATATAATATATATATATATATATATATATATATCTATATGTATCTGGGAATCGGAATAGATCCAGAAGAATTTAATTAATTTAGAATTGAGAAATAGCATTGAAATGAATCATATATAAACAAACTATGGAGATAATAAAAAAGTCGTCTTTCAATCACCACAATTTACTGTATTTACACATGCATAATATTTATATATAAATATTTGTTTGTATTTGTGTGTACTTGTTATTAATATAGCGTCTGGCTGACTGCGATTGTCGATTGACTTAGCGGAATTTTCTTGCCAACTTGCTGAATTTGGTGCGGATTTACTTGAATGGAGTAGTGTCAAAGAAAATATTTGTTCTGTCTGCTCCTATCTATTGCCTGCAGGCAATTTTTTCCTGTTCTTTCGTTTATCAATGAGAACTTATTGGCAGTCAGCGAATGCAGAACAGGATGGTCACGCCCACATCGAGATGTTGAGCAAATATCAAATGATTTTATATTTCAATGGCGATTGCACTTTGAATGGAAAAAGGAAAACGAATATTTATTGAACGACATTCATATGCCGTGCATTATTAATATCGATTAGAGGGGGCGCGAATGTGACTGTGATGAGAACTAGGCACTGTCCTTTAACACACACACACACACACACACACACACACATACACACGCACAAGATTCCATTTACGCCACACACATGGCCCCAACCATAAACGAGTAGCATATAGTAGTTATCCATGCGGCTGATAAAAATAACAATAGCAGCCACATCTTATGCCTTTTTTTATTTTATTTTTTTTTTGTTTTTTGTTCCCTTTTTGAACCCAAAAGATAAAAGCGAGCTGTATTTTTATGCTTGTATTGTTTGCACGAGCTTGTATAAAAAAAAAAAGGAAAACAAAACAGATACGTGACACAGCTTAGAAAAATGCAGGCTGCACAGAATGATGCCACATTTCGACAATAATCAAGCATAAATTTACTATATTTGATTGTTTTTGGCAGATAATGCAGGACTAGAGCAATTACCGAAAAAGGCTAAATCTAAGCCGTAGTAAATGCTTAATATTATATAAATACACAATATAAATATGTTTATGTACCATTTAGTTGACAGAACACAAAACAAAAACTAAAAATTTTAGTTGGTAAAATGGATTGATAGAAAGAGATATACATCAAAATGCATTTCATTTGTTGAGCTGACTTATTAAAAGATGTTTTTTAATTTCGTTCAATTAATTACATATTCTAATAAAAAAGTTATGAAAATTCAGCGCGAAAAGAAACATTCAAGAAAATATAAAATGTGAGTTTGAAGCATGCTCCACGGCAGCTTCGTATTCATAGAGAAAGAGAAATTGATTTTTTGTTTCTTGGTGAAGAGAAAAGGAAACACTTATTGCTAAGAAAAGTGGCACACACGCAGCAAGCGACGCAGGCATGCAGCAGCCACAGGAGCAGCAGTTGGCCCGGCTAAGTAGGCCACTTTAGGTGCAGCCACGAAGGAGCTTCGCAACCATTTGGGCTTAAGGCTGCACTTGAATACGCTGCCATTGATGCTTTGTTATGAGTTAAGTATTCGAGGGGACTTGTTGGCTGCAATTCGGTTACCAAAACCAGATGATTGGCTTGTCCTACGACTTGGGTTGCAAAACCGAAAGCTGCTAATATTTCCATTCATTTAATTATCTTCAAGTTAGTTTGTATACCCTTTCCTTTTGAAAATGCCATTCGATTTAGCTATGACAGTCTGAGTGTCCGTCTGACTGCACAATAATTTACAAGCTCAAATATTTTTTTACTTATGAGAGCAGAGACATCAAATCGGGTATGTATAAATATTATAGCACTCAAAGAACCGATTGCAAATTGACTTTTTCTTAAAATTGATTTATGCTGTTTGCGTTTAGGTAGCAGAGTAAGTTATTCAAGGAATTATTTGTAGTCGCTAAATAATATCCACAACAAGCGGTGTGTACTTTTTTTATGTATAAATGAAGCCTCTACTCGGGCGCTACCGATTAGAGCAATCATACTTTTTTTAAAAGTGAGCATTTAGTTTTTAGTTTTGTTTATTTTCCATTTAAAGTTGTCGCTGCAGAATTTCAGCGCTATTATAGAAATCCCAAAGGACTGTCACGTAGATGATATGCCGCAAATCCTTTACAAAAGTAACTGAAATTATTTTCATTTCAAACAACGAGAAAAAGGTAAGCTGATTATATAACATACATATATGCAAGGCACACATACACAAATATACATATATACATATATACATACATACACATATAAGTATATGTATGAGTGAGTGTGTATTTCAGATAGCGTTAACAACGGCACATGCTGACGCCAGTTTGTTTTGCAACTTTTCAACAGATCTTTTTCAACTGTTTTTATTAGTGATTTCCGTTGAAAACAAGCTAAATTATGCGTATATATATTCCTTTTTCGCCTTTTTTTTGTGATTTACCTTTCTTTGTTTCCTTTGGCTTGAGGGTGGCGACACCTGGCTTAAACTTTACTATTGTTATTACATTCAATTGAAATACAGCTTAAAAGCTTTCGCTTTCAAATGTACTCGAAGAAAACGAAAACTTTCTTCAACATGTGTGTAAATACGCAAGCATTGCTTTGCTTTTGCATGTTTTAGTATTTTTTAGATCTTAAAAAACAATAAAATATATAATCAAAAATATGTGTATATATTCAAAAATGCAGTGCTGCAAGCGATAACATGAAACAGGAATTTAATATATTTAATAAATAATTTTTAAATATAATTTAGTTGTTGTCGTTGGCCCAATTAGGAAATATAAATTTTGCACTTAGAACTAGAGCTTGCTTAATATGTTCAGCACATGTTCGTTAACAAGAATTTAAGCGTATGCAGATGTAGGCCATAATTGTTCTTCCAAATACGAAAATCTGTGCTCAGTCGAGCAGTCAGTAATTGATAAGGCACGTGGCTCGGCAAACAATGAGGTAAATAGTCCAAAAGCCCAGGCTCTGACTTTAGTTCGAAAAACAAAGGAAGCATTGATTGTTCGGGTCGATTGCCTGGTCGTGCCTGGGCATGTGAAACTGACACGGGGCAATTGAATAATGCAGATGCACATGTGTAAGGAGTCCGGGCAGACCAATTCATTATCGATTGAGTCAATGTGTTGGTATTGGATATGCAAAATTTCACATGAGCTGTGGCTTTGTGGAGCGTCAGACAGCTCAGACAAAGCCAATGGATAGCCGTACGTAGCTAACAACTGGCTGGAAAGCAATTCAAAAGAGCTTCGAGAACGACATAAATGGACTATAATTATGAATTAATGGCATTGCTAAATATTGTTCATTTTACGTTTTTTTAATAGTAAATTCATATGATAAATGTAATTGTTATTGTCGCACTTATACACGTGCATGTGAATAATCGAAGGCCCTGTCATGCCACATATCAAGCAGAGACCAAGCCCTAATCAAAAGTCGGATTGTCAACAGCTCAACAAATCAATCATACGCAGCGTGGTGCGTGCTGTTGTGCCTGTTAATGCGTGGCTTTCGGGCGTGTACTGTGTGCGGTAGGCATACACACCCACCCATCCACCCACACACACACACACACACACATAAAGACAGATAAGCACACAAATGCACGCATGTGACACTTGCGCTTATAAATAATACAGCTCACTCATTACTCCAAACAATAAAGCTTGTTACAATTTCGTCGAATATGTCATTATTGAATTATTTAAATCTCGCCGAGGACAGCACCCAAACAAATAATGGCCAGCAGTTTGATTCAATTGGATTGGGCAGGTAACTGGCAGTTGCTGACAAAGTTTTGTAAACTTCATTAATTTAAATGAGCTGGGAACTTGAAGTCAACTAAAACTCAATTCGACGATGCATGTAAATTAACTGAAGTTCGTCAAGTAAAAGTAAGTTAAACACTTAATCGTGAATGTACATATTTAAGATAGGAAATATATCCTTTGTAATTTAAGCAGTAGGTTTCTTAAGCCTGAATTATTTACAGATTTACAAAAGTGTATAAAATTATTACTCTTTATTATTCTTTATTTAGGGCAGAGAATTATTGGAAGTTGGACCGCGTAACCAGAGTGACAGACTCGACAAGCAGGCAGAATGCATTTATTTTTCGGGACACGTGACGACCCAGAGAAGGAGCAACGGCAAGACAACAGATAAATTGATTTTCAGGACACGTGGCGCCGCATAAAAAAAGAAAGAAATAAACTGCCAGATATACTAAACTGTGGAGATTTCCTTTCGGCCGACTGCAAGAAGGTAAGCAAGTTTTTACAGACTCTTTCGAGTGAGGGAGAGAAATTTAGTGTACATTTAGGGATATGCATAATAATTATAATTATAATTAACATTGAAACACCAAATATTTGAGAACACATATAAAAGAATATTGGTAATCCTCACCCCACCATCTCACTGTTGATAACCCAGATCATTCCACTTATGTCCTGGTAATCGGTGACTGGTAGCTGTATCATCACCATCCTTAGCAAGCTTCCTTACTGGGACAACTCACTGTTTAAGCGAATCCATTGAATCATATAATAAATCATTTTAAAATTTGAAAGTAAGTCTTAGCCAAAAATATATGAAATCACAACAAATACCACAGAAAACCTAGCAAGTTGTAAAGCTGAAACACAGTTTTGAATCGAGTTCGGAATTTTCTTATATCAACCACTTTTCAAAAAATCATTTTTCCATTCATGTTAGAAACTTGAAAAATGGTAAATTCTCTTGTATAACCGAATCAGATAAAGCGTTAAGATTATGGAATTTCGATTTAATAAATATATCTCCCTCAGAACTAGATAAATTACAGTTTGCAGACCGATTTCTGACAGACAACAATGCCGCAAGCGAAGCGGTCTTTGTGTGCATAATAATAATAATAATAATAATAATAGTTTTTCAGTTTATTAATTGCCAAAGTTTTAAGTAAAAAAAATAAATGTAATAGGAAATAAAAGTTTATTAATAAGTGGCGCTACTCGCCACATAGCGGCTTAGATTGGATAGGCTTTTATTAGAATTTTGCGTTGATTTCTATTAGATAAGTTATCTCAACTTATCTCAGTCCAAAAATTTATTTTCCTTGGCTGAATAACAAACTTTTGTTTTGTTTTTTGTTTTTTTTTTTACTTATTTATTATTATTATTAATATCATATTCATTTTGATTGTTTTTTGTTTTTGCTCACCTGAGATTTTCAATGCGTGGCCTGCGGCACTGCGGTCGATTGCGTCGATGGCTGCGGTCCTTTTTGCAGCGGCAATCGCAGTGCATGATGCATAGAGCGATGGATGAGATGACCGTTATCACAAAGGGTACCACAAAAAAATGAATGATAATGGCCTCCTGATCGTCATGATTGTAGGACGTTAGGACGACGGTCTTATTTTTACGCGAATAGAAACACGGATAGATGGCGCCCTCGACGCCATAGTACATATTGAAGTTCTTGCACGTCACTGTGGGCGGATAGCCGCAGCCCTTAATGTTGACGAGCAGCGTGGCCTCGTTGGACTGCTCCCAGTCGGCGGTGTAGTTGCTAAAGTCGGTCATGTTCTCTGGTATGGTTATGTTCTGTTCGATAAACGTCACATAAATGTGCACACAGCGATACAGATCGGAGGTGCAGCCCTCGCGACAGGAGCTCCACGAGCAATTGAATATGCCAACAAGATCCTCGCGACGCGTCGTTGTGCACAGCGTTGGATGCTCGATAAAATCGTGGCTCAGTGTCGATATTGCTGGATCCACATAGAGCGGCACCAGAAACAGCAAAGATGCGCCGGCTGTCACCGAAAAGAAGGCGAGTGTTGATGTGCCATAGAAACGCGCACGTTCCCGCCACGAACGAAAGCGCCGATTGCCATTTTTCTTTTTTGGAGCCAGTTCTCGGATTTTACGTAACCGTAGCTCTTGTTGTTGCTGCTCGAGTAGTAATTCCGAACTGCCACTCCTCATATTATTGTCGGTGCACACAGGGCGCTGATGTTGCTGCTGATTGTTGTTGTTGCTGCTGCTGCTGCTGCTGCTGCTGCCGCTGCTGCTGCCGCCGCTGCTGCTGCTGATGTGATTGCTGTTGTTACTGTGCGGCTTGTTGTTGTGTTTGTTGCTGTTGTTGCTTGCGTTGACGTCGGCGTCGCAGCAGCAGCTGCAGCTGCAGCGACGTCACCACCCGCACCAGCCAAAGCCTGCGGCTGGGCCTGAGAGCTGCTCCTAGGGTTAGTCGCTATCGTTGCCGTTGCCGTTGCACTCGTCAATTTGGCAGGAGCTGGAGAGATAGAGAGCGACAGCGACACAGAGATAGAGAGAGAGAGAGAGAAAGTGAGCGGGAGAAAGCTGGACACTTGCAGCGTTGTCGACGTTGACGTTGACGTTGACGCAGCGGCAGGCGTCGCTGCCTACCGCAACATCCAAGAGCAGCACGAGTACGCAGCGGTCGCGACACGAGCTTTTCTATGATTGAGGTTATGTACACACGCGTCGACGCAGACGAAGGCCGGATAAACAGCTGTTCGACCAGCCAATGCTCACAGGAGACGGAGAGAGCGAGAGCGAGCGAGAGAGGGACTGGTAGAGACAGAGACAGAGCGCGCGCGATTTTTTAGCAGGCAGATTGTATAGCAGGAGAGATAGAGATGGCGCGCAAGAAAGACAGAGCGAGAGAATGAGAAACAGAGTCAGTCAGACGGCGAGAGGAAGACGCTCGCCAGCGTCTTCATTTGTATCGAATGAGTTGATTTTAATTTTCGCTTTACTTTGTTTTATCAACGCTCGTAGCTTTAACATTTGCATTATAATATAAGCACTATTTGTTAGTTGTTGCAGTTGTTAATTTTTTTTTGTTTTGTTTTTTATGCTGACACTGTCACTAAATCACAGAAAGCGAAGAGAGCCAGAAAGCATTAGCAACAACAACAGGAACAATGTGAAGGGCAGCAATTGACAAAAGGCGGTTTGCGTGGGCGCCGCACTTGACAGCTGTTGATGTAGGTTAGTTTGACAAGTGCGAAAGAAAGAGAGAGCGAGCGGCGAGCGGCGAATAAGCCGGAGAGAGCAACGCCTGAATGGGGACAAATGCAGCGCTGCTTTCAACGCTGGCTGCAACGCCAGCGTCGACGTCAAGAACAGGCTGTGACTTCTTTTTAGTGTGTCGCCCTAGTGACTGTGTAATCTTTTTTTTTTTTTTTTGGTTCCCTTTTTCCACATTCTTTTTTCTATTTTGTTTTTGTTGTGGGTGGAATTATTTATGCTACACATTTTGTGCGACACACTCGCTTTTGTTGCCACAGTTGTTGTTGTTGTTGCCTTCACTCAAGGCATTTTATTATTTTTCAATTTATTTGCATTTTTCACAACTTTCTTAAGAGCAACAAAAACAAAAACGAAACCAAAAAAAAAAAACAGTAAAAATCAAATAATAGATATGCATGATTTATTATAGCTCCCACAATCTGTTTAATGTCTGGTGACCACACGAAGCTTCTATATGTCCCTCATAGCACACTGTCCCTCGCTTTGTGATCAGTTACAATTTAATATAAATATGATATGCTTTAAATATGACTAGGAAAAACATTTTGAACAGTTTTCAAAGATTTTCAATAGAATTTTTGTTTGAAGGAAACAATCTGTGAGGGGATTTATAATTAAGTTCACTGGTGTGCGAAATAAGTCTTGAACCACTGTATTTGTATGCTAATGTGCTGTCTGCTGTTTCTACGGCTATTATTGTTGTTGTTGTTGTTGTTATTGTTGTTGCAAGTAGTGTCAGCAATTTGATTGGGCTCAGCCTGGACATTTTTTGCAGTTGTGTTGGGTTCCATGGTTTTCCATTGTATGTATTCAGTCCGCATGACACCCATTATTTACCTACATATTCTGTTAGGATATTGCTGTTGTTATTGTAACTTTGCGTGACTTTAAACGTTGGTCACTCTGAACATTAGCAACACACAGTTTGTTTTTGTTGCGGGAGTTGAACGCATTTCACAATTTTAGCGCGCACACACACACATACATATAAGCATGCACGTGTATGTGTGTGTCTATATATTTTGGATGATTTCATTCATATATATGTCTTGCAGCGCCAGCTAAATTCCTTTAATGTGAAAACTAAAAATGGTCACACGGCGTATGAGTAATATCATGACAGAGCAAAACCTAATGACCAAGAAAAAATCCAACTGCCTAGTTAGGCACTCTGTGAGTGGCTAACTGGTAAGAAATTTTTGAAAAAACATAATTTCATCAGAGTATATTATGAATACCTTATTCCTTTCTAAGCTCAACTAAAAGCTATTTCCAAAAATAAAGTTTGACAATGATGTTGTTTTCCATGTCATAAATTTTTACTAAATGCTGGATTCATATATTTGAACATCAGTACAGCTGCTGGCCGCCCACGCCACGCCTTTAAAGACTAGCACAGGCAAAATTTAACTAGTAGAAGAACAACAAAAAAAACTAGTTAAATGAGAAAACACGACTCAGCCAAGTGGCTAACTAACTTTTGACAGATAGAAGCGCGCTGCTTCCCACATCGTTGTTCCCCTAATAAATTATGGTTTGTTGTTTGTTGCTGTTGTTGTTTTACTGGCGTACTTTCACTTGTTCAACTTTGTTGTATTTTTTTTTATTTTTTTTGCAGAATGTACCGCAGATTACTGAAGAAATTAGCCACAGATGGGGAATTTGTTGCCTTTTCTGGCTTTTCGCAGGCAACACACACACACGCACACACACAGACACAACACAGCACAACACACACTGAATCGAGACGAGAAGCGCGAACGCTGGGGCCCTGACGTGCCTCTCGGAGTGTTTGTCCAAAACTGACGCGACAACCCGACTCCGCACAGGACTCGCCACCACCTATGTGTGAGTATCTCTGTGTGTTTGATTGTGTGTGTTTGTGGGGGTGGCGTCGAAATCGCGAAGTCGACATAAGCAGCGCTGGCGGCGTCTACGCTGGCTGCGACTCAGTGCCGAGCTCCGAGCATGCAAAGGACTTGCATTTGCGCACTCCGCGCTAACCGAGAGATTGGGAGAAATACTCGTTGGTTTCGTTGCACTGCTTGCTTTCTATTGTGTGTTTGCTAAGCCAATTTCCTTGAATTGGCTACAGATCGAAATAAATTAAATGCTTGTTAGCTCAAATTTGTTCAGACAATAAATCATAATCTTTGTCTTCAAATTTCAAAAGCTTTTATTTTAGACAAAGCACTTTTGCTAAGTCTATATCGCACTACTGCAAATTGTACTGCTTGCTGTCGCCAAGGAGTCGATTGTGAATTGTCGCATTAGAAATGAAGCCGTTAAAATTAAATTTGTGTGGCGCAAAAGCAGCGAACAAAACAAACAAAACAATTGTGAAATTAAACAAAAATAAACTTATATTCATCTCGATACTTGTGAATATATATATGTATGAATAGTACATCGATTCAAATTTACTGTCTGTGCGATTTCGCCTCATGAATTCTTATCGTTACGGAGTCTTAAAATCAAATTGCGCACAGAAATGTGTGTTTCCTTACCTTTATCCATTTTTCACATAAATAATTGCAGTAATATTACGTCCATGAACTTAAGAAGAATTATAACAAAGCAAATTGTCAAAATAGTCCAGGATTTCCCTCTTTTGACATCCATTTTTTACTTAATTTAACGATGTAATTTTTTCTGGTATTATGTGAGTCTTTTTTTAATTAGGCCATACTTAGTACTTTGTTCCCTCGTCTGATATGGCAACCCAGAAATACTATTGTATATATATTTTTTCTCGATCTTTCCATAGGAAAAAGAAAAACATTAAAAAATATCTGTTTTAATACTTTTGGTATCAATAATTAACACAGGTACGTTTGAAGTATTTAATATTGTAATAAAAGATTATATAGATATATATATATTATTTATATAAATATTTATCTAAGTAACTTAGTAAGTAACTCGATTGCTGGTGGGCGATTAGTGATCTTTTGAGGAGGTTACCAGCTATCTACATAACGATTTGCGAGTTTAGGTATTGTCGGCTTGCCACGCCCCGGTGGGCGCTCGCTAAATACTGGTCACCTCGTTTATGTATAGGTAAATTTCCAAAATTTCGAAAAAAACTGAAATGTTTTAAAATAGCTATAATAATAAAGTTGGTGAATTTCTGTTAAGCACTCGGTAGCTCCCGACCTATAATAATATTATATTCCTTTTAACATATAAAACTAATGATCTTGAAATAAATACTATTTAGGCTGTGTTTTTGCGAGATAGTCTATGGGCAGTGTCGGAACAAAAATTGTCTGAATCTAAAGTTTAAACTCTTTTCATTAAATATTAGTTCTGAAAATGTCTTTATAAATAAAACTTGCTTTAAACTGAAAATTCTCTTTGACAGTCCCTATGGCATCAAAAAAGTTTGTTTTTTTAGTACCGCTGAGTCAATATGCCTAATTGGGAAGTTTTGTCGTGTTGCAGAACTGCAGAAGATCTGGAATGTTAAAATATTAGATGTTTGTATTGGAGTTATATATGAATATGTTTATAAAACATAACTTACGATATTTGTGTATTGGAATACCTTATATGATCACTTAATCCAACGTTGTAGGGGAAATAGGAATCACAAATTTGCTGCTACTTTTTTCACTTGCATTCGCCAAGTCTGAATTATTATGACTAAAAGTATATATAAAACCATGCAACCATCAGACTTGACATGCATGCAATCATGAAACAAAATTATATTTTTAATCTTGGGTTACTTATGTATAATATATATACATATATATGTTCATATATATGAGGGTATAAGCTTGAATATACTGATAGCATTGTTAAGTGATTATTTTGCATTTTTATTGCGGACTGCTTTAAGCAATCCCTAACTAGCACAACTAAGCTCCACGCAACTATTCGAAATGTTATTACGCAGTGATCGAGAAGTGTTTTTGCATCTGGTTTTGGGCAGATGTATGCTTATTCAAAAATACATACACATGCATATACATATGAAAAGGCAGAAGGATGCCATAAAATATATACAAGTACATAGCTCGCTTTGCGCCTTAACTCGTTTCAAAATTGTTAACCGTAATTCGAGATATCGTAAATAGAATCAGGAAAGTCCATATAATTAAACAACTTTAAACAAGAACATTGCAGTCGGGCGATACCGACTGCGTTATACTCGTTCACGTTATATATATCACACCCCCATAACATTGTCATAAGTCAATCGATTTTCACGTTTGATGGCATTCTGTTCATGATCTATCCGATATATTGACTCCACATTCAAAATATATTCATTTTCGAAAATAAAATTTTATTGAATTTTTTGGTCAAAAAAGAATGCTCTCATGTACTCAATAGATTTTATATATGCGGGGGCGGAAGGAAGCGTGGCTGGGAATTTTTTTACCGATCTTGAAAGGAGCTGACTAGTTTTCTACCTTCCAAATTTGGTGACTATAACTTTAAAACTGTTTGAGATATAGATATTCGCGGTTTGTGGGAGCGGGTGGGGGAGTGGGGGTACTGGCCGCAAATATTTTTCTGTGAATTCTGGGGGTGCTTCCCAGTAATATATATCCAAAATTTGGTGACTCTAGCTCATAAACTGTGGGAGATATAGCCATTTATAATTTTTACGGCGGGGCGCTGGGGGAGTTCTAGTGGGCGTGGCCAGGATATTAAGAGTGCAAGCTTTGGGTTAGGTCACCAGATATCTACATACCAAATTTGGTGGCTCTATCTTTAAAACTGTGGGAAACATTCACTTTTTATCGATTTCCGATTTGAGGTGTATCGACATGTTATCGGATTGCCAGCCTCCCAGTGGGCGTGGCACAAAAATCTTAACACTTTGTCTGAAGACGATAACTACAAGTATATATCCAAAGTTTCAAGACTCTATCTTCAATAGCGCCGAAAAAAGTTGCGTTCATCCGGACGGACAGCATGACGGACATTGCACAAATCCAATATACTAGTTTAACTTCGTGAACGAGTATAAAAAAGTTATAGAACTGAAATTTTGTATTTATAATCTTTCCAAACATGACTCGAAAACAAAACAAGTAAGATTGCTATAGTCGGGACCTGAAAAAAGAGAAATATTAATAACAATTATTGAAATTAAAAAAAATAAAAATCCCACACTGGGCCACATTTAAGTCTCTTGTGATAAAATTCAATGCAAAAAAAAAAATTCTTCTTCTTATGCTTCAGCCAACCAGCTGCAAGACTGTAGTATTTGATTTATGGTTTTTGGTTTTTGTTATATTGATATTTGGGGGAAGGTATCCAAAACCCCAAATGTTTCAAATCGTCGTATGCGAACATATTTTGTAGCTCTAGCACTCATAGTTTAGGAGCTATGCATAAAAAAAAGTGCTATGCGCAAAAAGCGCTAAATATTGATAGTAGGAAAATGGAAAGAAATATGTTTTTTTTCTTAAATAGATTTGATCTGCGTATGGTATATACGAACCGAATGGGTCCAAGATCACCTTTCTAGCTTTTGAAGTCACTGAAATCGACGCTTTCATACGGACAGACTCGGCTAGTGATGCTGATCATGAATAGAAATATTTTATGAGGTCGGAGATGCTGCCTTCTGCCTGTTAAGAATAGTCGCACAAAAAAATTAACCATTTTTTACCCATTTCCAATGGGTTCAGGGTAAAACAAGTTACAGCGTTGAGATCGGGCACTATCGAATACTCATTCAACGTTCTTACTTGAACATTATCTTACCTCTAACATTTATTTTGTAACGGGCAACAAAATCCTTGAAACGTTTGCTCAACTGTCTCGAAGCAACGAATGTTAAGTTGTGAAAATTGTGCAAAAGTTGCTCAACAATTGAAAGATTAGTTATATCATCAAGGAAACAATAATTTAGTAAATCAATAAAAATCGTAGACTTCAGATAAGTATAAGAGTGCTTTCGGCGAAAGTACCCGACCATAATATACCCTGCCCTGAGTAGCCGTATTAGCCATGAAGACGCTAGTTTGTTTCAAAATATTTTCGGTTTTTTTTTCAAATTTGTCTCTTTTTAAGGAAACATTTTTCATTTTGAAACACAAAAAATGACAGCGAACCAGGTGCGGCGAGTGCGGTGGGGCACGATATATAATGTCTATAGATGCATAACAGTCTGAAATTTTGACATGTGTCCTGTCCAATTATTTGTTGACATTACTTGATAACTAAGTTAACGCCTCGCCCTCAGTTCTGCAAGCTGCGCACTTAACTGATCCCGGGTGCTGGGTATATATATATATTTATTATTTTATATTTATATATATACATATATAAAATATATAAAATAAAATATATATTTATAATAATTGAAAATATATATTGCAAGTAGATATTAGCGCGTGAATTCAGAAAGACAGATCCCAATCAAAAATTGTATATTTACTTTCCGCATTTGCACCCATCAGTTATACCTGTTGAAAAAAGTAATAAAAGTTGAGTTCAATCGAATGTGAGATACCAAATCGCATTTACTATTGTATAATCTAATCTAACAATCAATATTTGTGAATTGTTGCTGCCAAGGCTATCAAGCGTTGATATCAAAGACGGTGAATAATTTCAACTTTTTAAATTATTGAAGAAGAGTTTATGCTAAATTTTGCATTTTAATTTATTTCGATCCATTTTTTTGTCATTCACCTTTCTCTCTTTTTATTTTCAGACAATGGGAACTAAGGAATTACTATTGATAATTATTTCCAAATTGCTTTGGGTTTTTGCGTTTTTTCCGATTGCAACTTGTTCGAATGAGATGAAAGATTGCGACTGCAGTTTCATTAATAAAATAATCGCAAACTGTTCAAGGCGACAGGATTTAGATTTTAAATGCTTGGCAAGCAGAAAACCACAACTTTTGAATCTAAGCTACAATAACTATACTAGCGTACCAAAAGAATTACTGGAGAATGATTTTAAAGGCTTACAAATTCTTGATTTATCGCATAACAGTATACACGAAATACCTATTGGCTTTTCGGTAGCTTTACGTGACTTGAAAGATTTGGACCTAACATATAACCACTTTACGGATCCAATGCAAGTCATTCGCGTAAATGCAGGGGTCCATGCAATGTTTTCCTTTAATCCAATGAATTGCAATTGTAGCGAACTCAATTTGGAGCAAATACTGAACCACACAAAGGTAAGAATTGATCAATTATTTGTTATATTATATTATATCTGTACATCTGCATTTAACAGCCATTCGGGGAGAGCATCCATTGCGTTAAGGCCGAACAACAGAATAAGACTAGCTACAAGCAAATAGGAATGCATTGCGGTCAAAAGTACAAAGATAACGGTAAAAATGAGTCCATTTGGTATTATCAAATATCTGCATGGGCTATAATTTTAATAGCCGTCGTTTTTGTACTATTCTACTCAGCCGCTGTAAAGCTCTAACAAAAATTATTGATTGGGATATTATTGTAAATGTTGTGTTGAGCCGAAGCCGGAAAGTTTATATATTATAAGAGCAATTTTCACAACTGACAGTTATTATATTGGTATTATACAAATCATTTTAAATTTAAAATTAAAAAACAATATTTATTCTTTATATATTATTCAAAATTGTTATGTAAAATGTGTAATTAATTTTAAATTATATATGTACACTTATAATGCTTATTTGCTTATAATGGAAAAAAATTATTAATAATTTGTATCATTTTTATTAATATGTAAATATTGCATACTTTTAGGCTGACATACAAAAACATTTCTCATTTTTACTGAATCACCCGAGTGATAAGAAAAATGCTTTTGAAAAGCTTTTCCGTCGACAAAGCTTGATGGCGTGGCAAAAGCTGTTTACGTGTGCTTCAAAGCTCAGTAATAAACTTAGCCCGCTTTTCAGGGCAGGGGCCAATTGAAATTGCTGGCCCACTTTTGGCCAGCAGCCCTGACATGTACCACAAAGACAGACTCAAAAAGTAGGTCAAGTAACTCGCATCTGCCCTTGGCACGGTGAATTTGTGTCCTTGATGCCAGCGCACCGGATTCAGATTGAGTACATAGCAACGAAATGGAATTTGGTATATTTATTTATTTGCTGTGTGCGCACAATAATTCCGACTAAATGTGCTTAATTTGAATTGCAATAAAGAAATCGTCTGTATTTTTATTTGGATAGTTTAGCAATTTAAAATCGCCTTTGCTGCAGCTGACAATTGTCAGTTGCGTTGAGGTTTGGCCGGACTCTGTCGCAAATAACGGCACAATAACGCAAATAACGGCACATACAACATTTTCGTGCTGCGCCTCAAATGTGGGTCAACATATTTTCACTGCTGCCTGACGATTGGGAACATGACCCATTTCCATTTGTTGGCTTGAAGGTTGCAAGTAACGGATACAGTTGCCACGGTGGTGCATTAGCTATTTACCACACAACATTTTTTGGGTGGTGGCAATTGAATCTGAAGTTCAGAGCTCGGTTTTGAATAGCAACAACAATAACAAATGGCTAACAGCTGGACGCAGCACCGCTCCGGAAAATGGTAGCCGAGGCAGTGCCCAATTTTGTTGCATTGTGTAAACACACAGCTATAAAAAAGATGTCTGTTTGATTTTCTGCTGCTTTCCACGAGCAATTTATGACTGAATGTCAACATTGCCACGCATTGTATATACATATGTATATGTGTCTGTATGTGTGTGTGTGTGTGTAGGGTGCGGCAATTTGATCATTGGTGAAATTAGTTTGTTAGCCATGTCAAGTATTCTCTTCTTTTGAATTTGATTGTTGCCGCACAGGTGCCCCGTCCCCTGCACCAACGGTCCGTGGCGAACCGGTTGTCAAAATGCTGGACATGACATCAATTTGTATCTGCAACTGGCAACGGGCAACGGGCAACGGACAACGGACAACTTGCAACTGGCAGCTTGGCGTCTTGGTTTCCACATATTTCAGCGCTCATCTTTGTCTAGAATTTATGCTTCCTGGCGCTGACGTGTGCACATCAATCACACGGCCCGGGGCACTGTTTGTTAACTTGGTTTTCATTATGATCTCAGTGCTGCCAGCACCACCCCACCCCCCCGCCAAGCGTGACAAACAACAAGCGGCGAACAATGGCAACAACCGTCAGGTTAAACATTCTAATGAGCCAGCACGCAACTTGCAACCGTTTTTAATCCCAAATTCAATGCCTGCGACCAGGCCAGCTTGGGCCACTGACAACTTTGATGGACATCCGAACACACTTTCGTGGCACACACACAAACACACACACACGTGCAGCGACATGGTGTCCATGGACAACTTGACATGCGCCTCGGACAGCCCAGAGCGCCGCAATTAGAACTTTTTTTATGACTTAGGGTATGAAAGGAAAGATACAGATGGACACATAAAAATAATAATTTTGTTCTTTTCGGATCAGTTGTGAAGCTTCCGTGAAGCATTTCAAGGCTTCGTTACTTGGCAACTTAGCTAATTATCTAAATTAATGTAATGCAAAAATGTGAATCCAGCTTGAAATCGATATTTTCCATATTTTTAATGTCATTTTAAAGTGTTGTTGAACTGTTGTTAAAAACAATGAAAATAATAATAATAATAATAATAATAATAATAATAATAATAATAATAATAATAATAATAGTAATAATAAAAATAATAATAAAAATAATAATAATAAAAATAATAATAATAATAATAATAATAAAAATAATAATAAAAATAATAATAATAATAATTATATTTTTGAATCTTGGAATCTAATAACAAACCACGTTAGATGTTAAATGATTTTTTACTTTTCTATTTGTTCCCTACGTAGATTCTAGATTTATTTTTATTTTGCAAAAACTTCCTCAAAAATCATAATAAAATGGAAACAAATTTTTACATATAAAGTTCTCAAATCCAAGGCTCTCGTATTTAAATTTTAATTCATTATTTTCTGAAAATCTAATCGATTTTCATTTGTAATGTAATTGGTGGTGCCGCACTTTAAATGAGTATTGCGCTGCCGGTTACACCCGACTGAAGTTGGTGTTAAATTGTATTTTTGAGTTGATATTTTTTGTCTGGAATCATTTTGCTATTTTCGATTTGCCCGATATTGTTTTGAAACGAATTTTTTCGTTTATTGTTCCGAAATAGGAACAACAGCAAACATAGTGTATACAAGTTTTTTTTAAAACAGATTTTATTCAAATGTGTGTTTTTTATTATCGAATTTGTAACATGTGTGTGTGATTTGATACTATGAGAATAAGGGTAAACCAGCAGAGATTGAATAGCGACAGGATTCAAAAAGAAAAGTGAGGCGAAAGTGGAAAGTTGGCATTGCGGAATCCATCAGAACTGCCCCCAATAACTGCACAGGGAGAGTGAAATAATAACAACAACAACAACACCAACAACAAAAACCTAATTGAATGAAATGTAATGACATACCCAAAGTATACGACACATGCATAACTGTATATGTATGTGTGTGTATATGTAAGTACGTATTATGGAAGTATTTTCAAAATCCGGTTTCGAAGGCAATCGAAACCAAATCACACACAGACATATACATATGCATACGCACACACACATAGCGTTTGTACAAAGGCGACCAGTGCCCAAGAAAAATAAAAGCAGCGCCCTACCAAACAACATCGCAAGATAAAAACAAAAATTACAAAAACAAATTACAGTTTTACAAAAGAAATCAAGAAATCCGGTTTACATACACAAAAAGCAGCAAAATTTCAACAAAACAGTGCACAATTTTAAGCTAAAAGTTTGTTGAGGCAGCCAAGGACAATATTTAATGTATTTGAAATATATGCAATATTGGTAAAAGTACATTTGGCAACAAACTTTGTTAGCCACCCACTAAGAGGCCACTTTGCTCAATCCAATCAGACTGAATTTAGGGCGCTGTTAGCTAACAGCAGTTCCCGTTCTAATTGGCAGCTATATGCGCTCTTACAATGTTAAGCTACGCTCTCTAACACGTACACACACACACACACACTTGCACAGACACATGGCAACAACTCTCTTTGGCTCGATGAGCATTAGAGCGAGCAGGGTGATTGTTGAGTTGCCCTCTTCGCTGGTTGACCTATTTTCCAGTTTGGTAATATGCCAGTGCTTATGTATGTGTACGTATGTGCGCTGGTGTGCGCTTGCTGTTGTTGTCTTGCTCCATCTAACGCTTTGTTTTGGTTTTGCTTTTGCTTTTTGCGTTTCTTTTCGTTTCGTTTCGTTTTGTAACACACAGATTGCATTCATAGGCAATGGAGCACCGGCAGAGCTAGTTGCTGCGCTGTTGTTGTTATTGTTGCCGTATTTTTCTTTTCTTTTCTTTCCTTTTTTTTCGTAACTGCGTATTTGTTGTAATGGCAACGACAAACGTTGGCAACGCTCTGTTGAATACAATTTGTGGTTGTTGTTGCTGCTGCTGCTTATTGCAACCGCGACTGCGGAATTTTCACTCAAGAAATGATTAATTGAACTCGCCAGTTAGCGCATCGTTGCAAAGGGCAACTCTTATTTAGCTAGATAATCTTAAGTCTACAACATAGCTGACAATATTTGATTCCCCCCTTTGACCCACACAAACTACGCAGCGTATTTTCAAAATGATTTAGACATCAGATCCACCCCAACAAAAAATGTACAACAGCATAAAATCTATGCGCCAATACATAAATACATATGTATGTATGTAAATGTATCTACATATGTATATATGTATGCCTGTATATTGGGCCCCGTAGCGTTGATGGATATCGAAGCGGCGTACGCCCAAAAAAACGCCAGTGCCAACCCTCGTCCCGCCCCCGCTCGGCGGCAGCGGCGTTGTCGCTGTTGTATGCCTACAGAGGTCATTCCAAAGGCAACAACAATGCCAATAACAGCGACAGCTATAGCATACAGCCAGCATAAAACATCAACAGCAACAACAGAGGCCCCCAAAAATCAGAAATACATGTGTATGTAAGTATGTATGTATGTATATACATACATTCATGCATTCAATATTCACAACATCACATGAACATCGAGTTGTTGCCGATGTAAACAAAATCATAATAACAGCTGTGCATCGCTGAGCGGCAAAGAGAGTAAACTCGCGCTCTCCTCAACACACACACACAAATAAAATGCTCTCTTTAACTGTTAAACTTGTTACGCTGACAGAAAACCGGCCGGCGATTTTTATTGCGATACCCTGCAAAGAAATATCAACACAGCAGATGCACATTAACAAGGTAGAAGGGATTCGAGTTTTATTTTTCTTTAAATCAATTATTGCAGTTGATATTCCCACATGGAACCAGAAGTACATTAAAATAACATCTCAAATGTGCTAAATTTATTAAACTGCTAACTTTTAACTAAGCATTTGCATCCTGAAATCAGGCATTAAAATTTGGACTTTAATAGTTTCTCACTATTTTTATAATTGACTTATTTTTGCAACATAATTACTATTTTGTATATGTAAGCGTTGTTTTTTATTTTCGCGTAAGAGTATTCGAAAACCAATCAACAGTCATAAAACTAATGTCATCTGTTATGTAGCGCTCTCTCTCTATACCTCTCTCTCTGGGCAGCTCAACAGCTGTTTTCGCAACATTGTTGCTGCTCCGCCAACAACAGCTGTTATCGTGTGGCTGCGTCTCACTGTCCGCTCTCTTGTTGATATCTTTCTCACACAGCAACAAACACACGCACACATACTAACGCAGAGTTATGCGGCGCTCTGTTGACGTTGTGAGAAATGTTGACAAGTGTTTAACTTTTTGTTAACTGCGTAGTTTTTTTTGGGTTGGGGTTGGCAGCAACAACGACGACGTAGACATTTGCTGTTATGCTGGCAAACCGACGATGGCGTCATAGACACACAGATACTAATCCACATACAAATACATACGCTGGCTGGCCATATTGATAAGCGTAATGCGCTGCTGCGTATTGATACCAATTGTATTGTAATTACGTGCTGTGTGTCGGCGCAAAAAGGAAGCAAATGCCAATATCGAAAAGTTTTCTTCTTTATTTTTATAATGGCAAGCTAATTAAAGTACTTCGGTGCACATGTACTTATGTGTGTGTGTATATGCATTATTTGTGAATAGCTTGACACAGCAACATAACAAATTAACAGCTATGCTGGACGTTAACATAGCCAATAGTCGCGACTGTTAACTCAATTTGAGGCCTATGTATACAAGAGCGTATATCTATGTATACATATCTATGTATATGGAGAATGCATTTTCGACGCTTTCAAGAGCATGTTGCTCAAGTATTTTACGTATTATGCTGGCAGCAGGGGAAAAACTCACACACACACACACACACTATTGCATTTATGTAGTTTTTCCAAGCAGGTACGTACGAACGTCAGCATAATATACAACAAGACAAGCAGCCAACAGCAACAGCAACAGAGAGCGCAAGCTAGACAGTGAGGGAGAGAAAGAGAGCGCTGTTTGCGCGCGTGTGTGTGTGTGTGTGTGTGTGAGTGTTGCTTGCTGCGCGTAACTGTAACTCGTCGACCGCTCGCTCAGTCTTTGATAGCCAACTCTCGTGTACAGACCGATAAGCGCTTATTGCGAGTCAACTTCGACATCAACGTATGTAGACGCCAAACTGAACAATCAAAACAATCACAAGATAAAAACATAATTTGAAACTTAACAGTGACAAAGAGTGTGACTGCTTCTTAATTGAATGCAACTAAAAACATTGGGTGTACCCCAGCAATAACAACAACAATACCAGAAATAAAAAAATAGTGCAGCATCAACAGCAGATTGCAACCATTTGCTCTCTTACGCTTTGCCAGTGTATTCTGTGTGTGCGTGTGTGTGAGAAAGGAAAGAAAAACTTGGAAGAAAAAGTGAAACGACCGGCAGCGAAAGCAGTGTGAAAGCAAATCAAGCAATAAATAAATAAATTTATATAAATATATATATAAATAAATTATTATATGTATATGCATATACACACATATATAGATTTATTTGTAAAACGCCAATCAGCGCAAACAAACAACAACAACAACCGCAATAACAGAGAACAATATAACACATATCGATAGGCAACAGATTAAAAAAAGGAAGGAACAAACATTTTATGTGAGATCAGTGGATGTTCAACCAGATCATTTATAAATTTGGCATTTCCGCGACGAAGTAGAAGAAGCTGTCAAGCTGCCGTTAAAAACAGCTAAAATTGGATTATGCTTAGGCACAAACGCAACTGCAACGCCAAACAGAAGACGCACAGCGAGCATGTGAAGCTGCCCGGAAAGCCAGATGCACTGCATCCGCAAGCGTACAGGAATTCGCCCGTCCAGCGTCTCGAGTTCAATCAGCAGCTAAATCAGCGTGTTACCCTCTGCCTGGAGCTCTATCACAAGAACATTATCAAAAAATTGTGCGAACTTAACAAGATTAATGTTTACAAATTAAGCAAAAACGTCTCCCAGACTTAAGATACTTTAATAATACCAATTAATACAAATATTAACAAAACAAAAAAAAAATAAACTATGTGCAACAAGTTGTCCAAGTGAAGCTCAAAGTGTGTGTAAGTGTGTGTGCAAACAAAAAAGCTTGCAATATTATATATATGCAGACGTATGTGCAAAAGTAAAGGTAAAATATATCAAAAACAAAAGTGCAATAAAAAGTGTGACAAAGTGGACAAAATGTCAAGTGCTAAAAATGCTGCTGCCAGCCAAACAAGCCAAGTTCAAGTCCTAAATTCATAGTTAAACTACAAAAAGCAAACAAAAAAATAAATAAAAAAAATACAATAGTAAAAACACAAATAAAAAGCGTTGAAAATTTCTTCAACTGCTACAACAAAACCGTGTCAAAAACAACAACAAAAAAAAAACCAGTAAAACCGTTTACAAAAAACAAAACAAAACAAAAAAGCCAAACAATTCAAAAATGTCAACCAGAAGCCGCTTGGCCAAACGCTCAATAATTGGCACCAAGGTGTGCGCACCCGGTCCGGACGGCCTCTGGTATTCGGGCGTCATTCAGGACGTTAAAACTACCGCGTCGATGTCAGCGCGCGAGCCAATGCCGCCGCCCACTCTGCTGGCGCCAGGCGATGCCCAGTTGAACGCGGACACCCGTTATATTGTGCGTTTCGACTTTAAGACCCAATCGATGCCGGCTAGCATCGCCGCGTCCGCCCCGGAATCGGTTATTGTTGAGACGCGACGCGCCGCAGCCGCCGCCAATGTGCACATCAGTCCGGCGCAGGCATTGCGCCGCAATGCGATGACAAAGGAGTTTCGTGACTTGGATCTAATCGGACCAGGCTTTCGCACCATTACCAACATCCAGCTGCAGCCCGGCCAGCGCATCTTTCTTACCTACAACGGACGCGAGCAGAGCGGCGATGTGATCAAGCACGATGTCGCCAAGGACGAGGTGTTGGTCAAGATAAACACGGTCGGAAATGAGGTGAGCGTTATTTGAATCTTAAAATTGCAAATAATTGAATATAATTTGAACTGACCAACCCATTTAAGATTAAAACTTTCCAACTATAAATAACTATTTAATAAAATCTATTTTTTTTAAAAAATGAGATTTCATGATAAACAAGAGCAGGAAAACTTAAAGTTTAATCATTTACATTCATAGGATAACTTCCATTGCATTCATTCATTTTTCCTACTGACTTTTTGGCTAATTAACTCGTATCTTAAGATACAAACAAATCTTTAGTTATTTGATTTGTGCACGTTCATTTGGTTGCACTTTGCGTCCGCCCACAACATGACAACTGTGCAGCTGTCGCTGGCGGCGTGCGTTAAAAAGTGTGTCAAGGTCAGCCTCAGGCACAGCCGCAGTCGCAGCTATAATGTTGGGGACGCTGCACATACGTATCTATGTATCTATGAATCTATGTATCTTAACAATGCAAGGGGCGCGTAGCATAGCACACATTATATATATATATATATATGTATATATATATATATTTTTTTGTTCACTTATGTGCAATCGCATTCTATGTGCCACGGCAAATTGGTTTTGAGGGTCGCATTTCGCGTTTCAGAGTCACGTAACTGGGTTAACGCGGCTAGCTGAGTGTGGCCTTCTTCTTCGGTTGCCCCGGGATGGCCTAAATCCGTAACCAAACCAAACAAATTTGACTATTATTATAGCTACAATTGTAACCAGATTGTGCCATATGAAATATGAAAAATCAAAAGACATTTAGGTCAGATCTTTACTTATGCCACATTTATAATACAAAATATATTGGGAGCATGACGAGTTCTTAAAAAAAATATAAAGAAAATATAAAAATATATATCAAACATGTTGACTTTATATACAAAGTTGATTCGGATACCTTAAATCTTGCAATTGCAGAATGTCTACAAAACAAAAAACAATAAACAACAAGTTTACAACAATTCTTTTATGCAATGCAATAGCCAATATCTCAATAATTCTACGTATGCTTTAACATATTATCTTTTTTTGGTTTCGAGTGAAATGTTATGTTTAACAAATCATGAATAATTGCTTGAGTAACAGTTTTCAACGGAAAACACAACTTATCAGAGATATTGTTGTCTGCTGTTGTTGTGAGCTATGCTCCTATAATCGTCAGTCTCCAGGCCACAGCCCCAGCCCAATTACGTCACTCGAGCGTCGACGAGCGGAATGAGAGAATGAAACATCGTTGGGGCCTTTAAAGAATCTCTCGATTTTTGTTTCGACGCCGGTGCCGATGTCGATGCCGATACCAATGACGATGCCGCTGATGTCGTAATAACAAATTTGTTTAGCATTAAACTCGTAAAAGAATTCGATAGGCAAAAAAAACGGGGGAAACAAAAGCGAAACAATGTGCGATACATTTTCAGGGTTAAATAAACATACAACATGCTGCTCAAATAAATGTAGATTGGTTGTTTAATTTGAACTTCATACAATTCTTGCGCTGTAGAGCTAATTATTTAGACTATTCGCAATTGGAATTGCTGTTGCCTAATTGCGTCATAAGTCAGTCAGATACATGAAAATATTGTTGATAGATGTCATAGATCGTTAGATAAACGACGCTGCATGACGTTCTATATGTATCTGTGAGATACACACACGCTCTACGACTGAGACCGGCATCGGCCTCGAACTACGTTTTCTATATGTCTGTTTCTCTGACTGCATTTATCTTGCGCTCATTTATCGTATCCACTTCCTACATTCGTGCGTTGTTTTGTTTTGTTTTGTTTTTCTTTTCTGCTTGCTCTCCATCTGCTGTAGCTTTGCAGCTTATGATCGCTAAATAGTTGGACGTTTGCAATTGTTGCACTGCACTGGGGCGTGCGCTAACTATGGGATACACAAATGCACAAACACACAGGTAAAGATACAGATACAGATACAAATACACGTACGCATACAGATAGCAAGTCTCAATGCCAACTCAGCTGCGCGTATCTGTTCCGTGTGGCTTGTCAATATATTTGTCAGTAAGAGGCTTCACGTGCGTCTGTTTGTGTGTGTGTGTGGTTGTATCTAGAATAGCGAGCGGGCCTCAATGTATCTAACAGATGCGCTGCGACAACATCTCATCCAAATGCTTCCCAAACACGCCTAAGGTTTCTCGCGTGTGTTTTATGCTTTGTAATTTTTGTATTTCCCAAAATTGTTTTGCTATCTTGTAAAAAAATATGGACACACTTTTTATGTTGTTTCTATAAATATAACTCAACGCGCTTTGTTTGACCCTGGATTCATGTTAAAGCAAACAATTTATGCACACGAATGCTTCGAAAAAGCTTTAAGCAAAGGTTTCGACGCAAAAGCGTATGTTATGTTTATATAATCTGTTTTCAGATCATTTTAATGTTCCCGAATTTTCACAAAACGTTTAATAATTAAAATCGAGTTAATCTAGCTTAAAGGTGAGCCAACAGCCAACCGCTTTCAGCTGATTTGATTTAGCCCTCACACATTACACCGAAAATTTGTTTATGACCTCATCATTGGCCACATTGTCAGCCATCCAGTTAGTAAATATATTACACACCCAAAACCAAAACTCAAGCTAAATAGAAGCTTTATGTTTTCTATTTCTTGCTCGCAACTCAATCAACAATTGGTTTAAAACTGAGTTTCATAATCGTAAAATAGAGAGAGAGAGAGAGGAAAACAAAACTGAAATATGCAGATGCTTGTGTCTTTGGGTCTATGGTTGTCCTCGCTGTTCGATGCTGGAGCATGTGATGCTCACGTGCGTCGGCTGCTCCGAGCCAGTTTCATATTTTATACAATGATCCATTGTTGTTTTGCTTGTAGCTGTTGTTGTTGCTATTGTTTTTTTTTTGTGTTGCTACGTAAATGGGGAAAACGCAATCTAAAAAAATATTTGAATTTGAATTTTTGGTTCGACTTGAGCAACAGCCTTTTGTTTATGGCACTGAGTAAACACACACACACAACAAATACACACAAAAGTCAGAGAGCCGGCCAAACTAGTTGGGGAGCGTAGCAAAATTTATATACATTTACATATATCTTTCTGTGTGTGTTTGTGTGTGTGTATATGTTTGACGGAAACGTGAGGCAATTTATTATAAGGTTATTTGAGCGAGAAACTTGTTGCTCGCATTTTCATTTCAATTACGATGACGTATACGCCGTGTCTGCCGCCTAATTACCAACCAATGATTCAGTGGCCACCACAGTAGACAGCCCTATATTATTATTTACCAGCCCAATATAATTAAAGGTTAAAATTAAGCTCAGATTTTCGTGCAAATGTCAAGCGCCATTTATCAACATATTCTTTTACTTTAGTCTTTTGTGGCCTGAGGTTTACCGTTTATGTGTTAACTGCTACAGCAAATGCTCCCTGCCGTCTCAAGACGGGTAGCCAAGGTGCCATTTCCGCAGGGCATGGCCAGTTCCAGTTCCAGTTCCCGTTCCAGTTCTCTCCCTACTGCGAAGTGCATTTAAAAGCAAATTTATTTTAATGACATTGAAAATGCTGCTCGTATTTTACACGCAACTACGTCGAGTTGCGGACTGACATAGTTTCATATGTTTCGTGTTCCCAAAAAGAAAACAAAAGCCAGAAAAAGCTGCGTTAAATGCCAATTCTGTTATGGCTGGCTTTCGACTTTATGTTGGGCACTTTACTTTCATTTGTCGTTCGGTCTTGATTTGTCATGCAATTAGTTTTGGGAGAACTTCACATAGCTCTCACTCTCTCTCTCTGTCTACCTCTCTTTCTCTCTTGGCAGTAAATTAAATGAATACAAAATAAATGGCAGCGCATTTTACTTAACTGTTTTTATTCTTACTTCATTTTTCATCAGTCAAAAAGTGCTGCAATTTTCGTTGACCATGTCAATGACAGTGGCAATGGCACTGTCCCAGTCGCAATCTATCTCGTTTTGGACCGTCTGTTCATCACGTTGCCAGCCGCAAAAAATGTTGACCCAAAGAAAGTGAAAAGCGACTTTTTTCGCGGTGGCTTAACAGGTTCTGTGAGCGTGCTAAAGGTACTTTTTATATATATATTTCTCAAGAAAGCAGCTTTAACTACTCAAGGAAATTGCATTTATTTAGAACTGAGTGAAAGGGCAAATGTTTCAGTACTCTTCTTTCACCTTTGACAAAATGGTGCTCTTAATTTAATCACTTGAATTAATATGATTAGAGCTCTTTCTTAATTCATGTTGTGAAGTTGGGCTTCTGGCATATATCAGCATAAAACCTGTACAAGTAGTCAATTTATCAGTATCTGATGTTTGTTTTCTTTCAATCATTCAAGCGGCTCTTTTGCATTGATCAAAATCCATTTCAGATTGACCCACATACCAAGTTGGCATAGACACAGAGCTTTTAAACATATATGTGTGTGTATGTCAGGTGTGCATTGGTTAGATGTGTGTGTGTGTGTGTGTGTGTATGGGTGTTGCTTTTAAGGCCGGTAAAGTCAAACCATTAAAGCCAACAACAAAACGATCTTTAAAATCCCAAACTAAAGGCCTAAGAAAAATAAAAATAAAACCAAATCTGAAACTGAAGTGAGCTGCCTGCATCTATTTTTATTTTTATTTTTTATTTTTATTTTTTTTTTAAAGTCGTTTAGTTGTTTTTGGGTTTTGGGTTTTGGGTTTTGGTTTTTTGGTCTCACCTTCAGTTTGAAGCGTTCCCTTTGCCACAGAATCAAGCATCCAAAACTTGAGTTTCTTCTGTAAACAAACGAGTTTTTCTATTGAGGAAGAGCCCAAGTTAAGTTAATTTCTGTGCGGTTGCTTTTGTTTTTGCCAAAGCTTTTGATATGCTTCAAAAAAACAGTTCTTGTTGTCGTATATTACTGAATGAGTCATCTGTCACTTGCTGGCCATAACTGGGCATTTGGGTCGCCAAAAAGAGTGTATCGAACGAAAAAGAAATGATGGACAACAGGCAACATTCTTTATAGCTTTTGTCACAGTCATACAACGTTTACATCTGTAAGCTGAAACTGCACTTAAAAGAAAACAAAAACAACCCATATACACCACTGACACAGACCCACGGGGGGATCAAGTCGTTCAACCTGCCACGGTGAGCACTCAAAAAAGGTCATTGCAGCTTGTTGACCGATTTGAAATAATGTTCAAAATAAAATGACAAATATTATGCGATACATATGCATCTAAGTTTATTTATAATACCGAAGTACTTTACTTTTCTGTAATTTATCGTTTCCAATTAGAGCGCGTTGTATTTATTTATTATATTATTTTTTTGTGAGACTTTGCTAAGGTCTGTGCTCTACCTGCCGATTTGGCCGCAGGGTCGATTAGTCATTAAGGTGCAGAAAATATACGGAGCTGACTGCCTGGACTTGAACAAGGGTTCACTGCGCAGTTCAAGTGACCTGCCAGCTTGTCATTTTTTAGCTGAATTCTAAAAAGAAGAGAACAAAATTCAAAACCAAAAAAAAAGAGGACAAAAAGGTAACCAGCACGCAGGCCAAAAGCAGTCAAAAATGTTTGCTGCTATCATAAAACCATAGCAATGCATCGAGCAAAAACGGGAGACCCCTTGGCAGGTCGTTAGCCGCTGCCAGACCAGGACAAGCAGCAGGCAGTCCCACATCCAGACGGACAGCAGGAAGCAGGCAGCGACAGGATTGCCAAACGACTTAACTAGATTCCAGGCACAGCAACAGCACTGACACGTTTCGGTTTGCCAAGCGGCGTTTTTGGCTTTCTCTATATTTATTGAAAAGGGACTCTGTCGAAGGGACATTCCGTCATAAATGGCGGAGATTGAATAGATTATTGGCAGCAGGCGTAACTGCTGAATACATATGTGGGTAGCAAAATAGATAAATATGTAACTAATCAAGAGGTGTTATCGGAAAAGTTGAAGAAGTCCCTAAATCACTGCTAAAAGATTTTAATTAGCGGTATTTAACCGAGATTAGATTGGAATATTTTCAAAATAATATTGTATAGTAAAAACAAAGAATGATTATTTATAAATATAAAATATTATGAATCATTTTTTTTATTTTTATAGTAGTTTAGCTTAATTTTT
Organism: Drosophila paramelanica; assembly: GCA_035043915.1. Classification (NCBI taxonomy): domain Eukaryota; kingdom Metazoa; phylum Arthropoda; class Insecta; order Diptera; family Drosophilidae; genus Drosophila; species Drosophila paramelanica. Next base: position 6,225,044 of record JAWNMO010000258.1, read on the forward strand.
ATAAAAAATTATATATAAAGAGATTTTCTGAGGAAAGCGTTTTCGTTTTCAAAGCAAGCCGGAAGTTTAATATAAGCTCTAAAAATATTTCAAGCATTTAAATTTTTTTATGATTTGCCCGCAGAAACAGTTAAAAAACCACTTGATAAAAGTCACAGTCTCAATCGAGTTTTATACCACCTCTTCTTCTTTTTTTTTGGGAATCTTTTATAATATGCGCAGTTTTTATACGCTCACACAAAATGTAGGTTAATTTTTTTTTCGAAGCTTTGCTTTGGCCTTTGTATTGTTCCGTTTTTTTGTTTTTTTGTTTTGTTTATACATTTATTTTGCGTATTAAATTATGACTTAATTTAAAAGTGAAAGCTTTGGTGCTGAGTTCGATGGGCTGTGCGTGTCTAATGCGCTATTAAGTAATAGGAGGGTTTCTACAAGGAGCTGCTGCATTGAAAACCCAATGCGCAATAAGCGCGTACAGCCTGTTAAATCAAATGCAGGACGAAGTTAGAGTCCAAAGTAATCAACTTGACACACAGACACACACACAGACACACGCACACTCTCGGATACGTGCACATGCTGGGCTCGTGTTTGGGAATGGGTGTCTCTCTCTCTCTTTTGTGTGTGTGCGTGTGTTAAGCTGGAAGTGCTGCTGCTGGGTCGTGTGCGTGCCACAGAACGTAAACAAAAACACGAATGCAAAGAAGAAGCAGAAAGTGCGAGATAAACAGAAAACAGCTGTACACACCATGGTATCACGGCGCTGGTGTGTGTCCGTGTGTGTGTGCGAGAGAGAGATAGGCTCAACTGCAGATAAGGATGGAGCGTTGTGGAGGCGAGAGCTGTTTGTTGTCTCCCCGCAGAAAACCCGTTTCAGAAACGGAGCCACAGCGACAGTTACGCACTTTACGCACGCACTGAGCTGATTGTATGTATGTGTGTGTGTGAGTGTGTGTGCGTTATATTGTTGTTGCTTTTATTGACTTTGCTTTGAAGAAAAACCGGCTCTCTGGGCCTGGACTTGGGTCTGGGTACGACTGTGGGTTCTGTGGCGGAAATAAGCAGCTACGTTGACCGCCCGCTGACACACACACACACGCTAGCAAACACATAGTTTATGTATATATATATTTTAGTTTATATATATATTTCAGGCGTATTTAACAAAGAAGAAGCCACGCATGAAAATTGCTTTTCATGGCGCAGGCAGCACAGCGAAAAGTGGATAGAAAAGAGAAGACATCAACGTCAGCAAAGTCGCGGCAACGTCATCGACAGTGTCAGGCGGTTGTTTGTTGTGCTTTGTCTTCGTGCTGTTGGCTGTACAAACAGAGCGGCATTGGGGCAACCCTCGCATAATTCAGACACCCTCCACCCATGTGGCTGCCCCCATCCCAAACTTGATTTTGCTCATTCTTCTATTTTTCTTTCTATTTTTCTTGCGTTCTTTCTAATGTGGCGGCCATTGTCACTTTGGGAAAGCGCGTCTGGGGCAACCAAAAATAACTGTTTCCGGTATTTGGGTCACATAAAATTTAATCAAATTAAAATGTTCGACAGCAAAAAAAAGGGGTCAAAGTTAGTGGAAAGAGGGCACAGCAATTGCGTTATGTGCAGTTGTGCGTGTATATGTGTGTGTGTGTGTGTGTGCGTGTATGTAAATAATTGCGTTCTGTTTGAGTGTGTCTGTGTGTCTGCTGGCGATTCAACGCCGTTCAAATGCATTGCAACAGTTGCTGCGCCCCGAGGCTGGCATCCAATTTGATTGTAATTTGATGTGGAAGTGGAACTGCAACAGTTTTCCTGCTGCTCTCCCAAATTGTTTGTTTGTATGTGTGTATGTGTGTGTGTGTGTGTGGCGAGCTGCTGTTGAAATAAAATTTGTGGGCCACCGATGCGCAGTTTTAGTTGACAGTGGCAACTCCATGCCCCCAGGGGGAATCAGCAACAGCATCAGCAGTATCAGCAGCAGCTCCAGTGTCAGTCGCATATCAAATCCTGAAATCCCGCGACGCACTGCGATTGTAAATCTTCCGTGCTTATCGCATATGGCTTATCACAGCTGGCAGAACCAGTTAGTTGAATTTGTTGAGCAGCGCCAAGTGTCGAGAACTCGAGTGGAAAGCGATTTCACTACATAAACTTACAACAGCGTTTACAAATGTGTCGATAATTGAATAAGCTGCATTGATAACTTCACAAACGTGTCTTGCAATTTTCTTAAATTTGTATTGTATTGAACGTTGATAAAGATCTAAATTAATCAAATAGTAATACGTCAGAGCTGCCAAAGAACGTTGATAAAGATCTAAATTAATCAAATAGTAATACGTCAGAGCTGCCAAAGAATTTTTTAGATTTTTATTATTTAACATTATTATGCCACTATTTCTTAAAAAAAAAGTGAAAGCTGAGTTTATACTCATTATAATATACTAATTATTTTTCATTAGGCAAACAACAATTTTTTAATTAAAAATGAGTTTAACAGAAATATTTATTTAATATTTAGCAGAATTCCCAAGATCACTTTATCAGATTTTAAAGTATTATCTTTCAAACCAATGCTCTTATTACATAAAATGTTAAAGTGAGACGTTTACGTTGTTCTGTGAAAATGACTAACATTGAATTTTTTGGGAAGTTTCTCCTGTTTTATCTAAATGATCCGCCGAGTTTCACGTCTAGCTTTGAAAGTGTTTTTCTGTCCACTTTGTCACCCGACCGGCCGCTTCAAACTTACAAAACGCGTCAGCACTCACACACCTTTTCAACTTCAAGATGATGGCGCTCCAATAAAAAAAAAAACGGAGAGAAACAAAATGGCAGCCGCGCAAGCTCTTCATTCAAAATACGACGCAATATGGCCGCCATTTTGGTTTTCGCCCGTTATGTTGTATTTCGTTGGCGCGTTGTCGGCGTCTATTTTTCGATTTTGTTTTGTTTATTTCGTTCGTCGCTTTATTTCGTTGTTTGGGTTTCCTTGGCGCGTTTTGATCAGCTTTTTTTTTTGGCAGCGCGTAGGCGGCGACGTCATCACGCAGCTCTCACGCAGTTTTACGCATCGCCCTCTCACGCGCTATTTTCGTTTTATTTACATTTCGAAAGCGCTGAAAATCGACAGAAAAGCTTTCAAGACGCCTCAGACGCCACAGCCGCTACCGCTGTTGTCATCGGGTGTAAAACATTTTTGATGCCAATCATGCGTAAATTACGCGATTAAATTAGATTTTACGGTATTTCCGTGCAGCATGCAAAATACCGCGAACAGACAACGAATCCGGCCCGCTTTTCGGTTAAATGTAGCGAGCGGCTTTAGCTTTACAAGTTTTCACCTCGAAAACGCATAACAATCAACTCGATTTTCGTTGTTTCGTTTTCTGTGTGTTTGGCTTTTGCCATATTTCTAATTCGCCATTGAAATGGCGCTGGGCGTGCCGGGGCGTAGGTGTTTCTGCTGCTTCCGTTTTAATGGCATCTGGTACGCAACTTTTTTTTATTGTCTCTATCGCACGCCGCGTATACGTAATGTGAGTCTCTTTTATATTTCGTTTTTGTTTTTTTTTTTGTGTCGTTTTTCTTGTGTTTTCCCGGTCTGGCAGTTTGTTTGCTTACGTAGCATTTCCTTTAGGCATTCAGCAGGCGTTTATCAGGCGACTGCTAAGCCGCCTTTAGCACATTCAGCACCCGGAAAAAAGCCTTTTCAGTTTTATTTGACTCATTTTCGCATTCGCTTTTCATGGCATTTTCCTTGCAGTCCTATATTTATGGCTTCCCACTTATTTGCCTTACCCTCCCAAACAGCTGTGTGTGAGTTTCATTAGCAGCCAGCTCATCACAGCCCCCTGCCTCTGAGGGGGCGTCAGTGTGTGCGTGGGCGTTGGCATAGGCGTGGACGTGTAGCCGACGTCATCAGGTAAATATAGCGCCGTGTTTATTATGGTCCTTTCACAGCCTCCGCAGTGAAAACCTGTCGATGACGTCGTCAGACCGAAAATTGCTTAAGATCCAATTGAAACATTCCAAATTGATTCAACTTATGCTCATAATATACACCACAAACTACTCTATACTTCCGACTTGGTTCAGTTCTTTTTTTTTTTTTTTGGTGTATTTGACTTGAACTTTGTGGAAACATTTTTGCAGTGAGCAGCCAATGGAATTGCTTTACATTTTCGTTGGCATTTTCTTGACATTTTTCTCGATTACAATAAAAGATCGTTAAATTTTATCGTCACTAATAAAATTTAATTGGAACAGGAAACTCTCGCATAAATTTGAGCATAGTATGGAAAGACACACACACACACACATATACATACATACATTCAATAAACTAAGGGGAGGTATATAAAGATTTTCAATGCAACAGCCAAAATGAAAAAGAGAAAATCCCTATGCGTTGAGGGGTTGATGAGGGGTTGATGAGGGGTTGCCATTGCCAGCATTGGGTTTAGTTTATGCGCATCGGAAATGCAATTCGATCTGGTCAATATACTAAGTGAATCCGGCAAGGGTATTCCACACATTTGAGTAGTTGTAATCTGAAACGTTGCTAAGCTATTGATTTGACAGTTTTTGTAGTTAGCTAATTAGGTTTATCTAAGCGCAATACGATGAAAAACGATATTTGAAAACTTTTTCTTAATTTGAGCACCTAAGGATTTTTTCTTTTTGAATGAGTGTCATTGGATTATACATTTAAATTCATGATTAGTAATTAAGATTTCAACCGTGAGTCTCAGCAAAAGACCCTCATCAGGGGCTTACCTCTGCGCAGTTAGTAACTTGTGGTCTGACCCAAAACCAGAATTCGTAGAATTTCGCATTATTCACAATACGGCGAAAGTCCAAGTGGATGTCATGGAACTCACGGGGCGGGGGGGTGCTCGCGTTAACTTAGTGCGTCATTTTCCAAAAAAAAAATATAATGCAAAAAATAAGTGTTGAATTCAAATATGAATCAAACACAGAGAGTTAGAGAGAAAGAGAGCATATTGAGCAGTGTCTCCCGGCGTTTTACGTTGTGTTTATACGCCCATTTGGGTTATTCAACTTTCGGGAACGACCGACGTCGACGTCGAGCCGTTGATCCCGTTTGACTCTTCCAACTTGTGTATAAAAAAAAAATGAAAAAAATGTTTTGTATACATACTTACACGCCGTGTTCCCCTGTGTGCGTTTTTTTTTTGGTGTGTGTGTGTGCGTGTTGGTTTCTGTTTTGGTATTTTATTTATATTTCAGCAGGGGAACAAACGGATTTACATATTTTAGAAATATGTGTGTGTGAGTATTGTTTTAGTGTGTGTTTTTTATTGCGCCAATTGGTTTGCTGCGTCTCGCTGTTTAAATCGCAAGGAATTTCAATTGCAGCCGGTCGTCTGGCACTTGCCGCCCTCTGTTGTCTCCCTTCTGCTTTCGTTTATTATGTATTTCATTTGTTTACTGCTGCCGAGTGACATGAAATTATGTAATAATTTTGGGGAATAACTGGGAGCCGATTACAAGTGCCTACACACACTCGGGAATCATACAAATGTATGTGTGTGTATTTATGTGCATTCGGGCGCATGTGTTAAATCGATATAACATCAATTTGTACAACAATTTTACAACAATCTCATATATGCCTCATATAAAGAGACAATTCCCTCGATGCCCACAGAAATTTGTTTCTTTCAACAGCAACAGACTAATTTGATCACATGCAGGAGCAACAACATCGAGTGGCATTCAACATATAATTTAACAAGAATTTCAGATATCTTTCAGTTTAAGATCGTGAAATCAAAGCGGGGGTTTCCTTTGCCGGCAACACTAGTTCTTCTTCACATTTTTTCAGCTCGGCTCTCCCGCTCTCGCTCTCTTTCTCTCTCTCTCTCTCTCTCGCTCTTCCCCGTTTCGTTGAGGTGTTGAAATTCAGTGAGCGACATTGAGGGTTCGGGTTCAACGGCTCGCAACAACAACAGGAGCGGCGTCGCGACAAGCAGCTGCTGCAACAGGTGATCCTTTGCCAGTGCGTTGTCTACCTTTTGCCGGTTGAAGGTCAACAAACTTGGCGGTGGCAGCGACGCTATCGGCGTTGGCGGTGCTGCTACCCAAAGGCAAACGAACTCCATGACGCGTCTCTGTGTGCCTCTGTCTAAATATATATTTGTGTGTGTGTGTGTCTATGTATGTGTGTGTTTTATTCCTTTTGTGGCGTCGTCGTGCAACGAAGCCTGAAAAAACCGTAATTTGAATCCAATCTTTTTTGGGGTTCTCTTTTACACGCACACGAAAAATGCACAAGAAAAAGAGTAGACAACGCCAAAAATGCCGACAATCAAAACAGAAACCATACGAATATAAAATGAAATTCACTCGAAAATTAACCATAAAATAAAAGACGAAGTAAAGAGAACCTAATCTCTATAAGTCGAAGATTAAATACACTCTTTTGATTTTTATATTTATATATGTTTTAATTTATTTGTGGTATTTTCTCGAGATTTTCCCTGAAATATGATCAATAATAATATTTCGCTTGGGGCAAGTTTGAGGATCCTTTCGTTCCAAGCTTATAGAAGCATGGATTTGAAAAGATAGAATATAGCCAGGCTTAGATTATCATATTTAGTCCTTGGTTATGTGCTAAACTGTGTGGGCGTTTAATAAGATAACTGAAGCGTCGACTTGTATGCGTGTCAGATTTAATTTATTTATAATCGCGCGTTAGAGAGTGAGAAAAAGGGGCAGCGACAGAAAGAAAGACAGAGCGAGAGAGCAGCGACCGCAGGTGGGAGATTCAGTTGGTTTCGTCATGAGTCCAAAAATATGCCGTTGCCGTTGCCATTGCCGTTTTGGAGTCGGTCAAGCAACCCAAAGCCAAACCCATAACCAGAGCCAAAGCCAAACATATATCTAAATCTAAATCTAAATATAAGACACCGTTCGTTAGACATTTTCGTTGGGCCCATCAAGTTTATTGACCATCCCGGGCGGTGACGAAATTTATGCCAAAGGTAATTACCAGTAGGCCCAACAATTTGTTGCCGTTGTTTGTTTTGGTCTGGTTGAAAGCTGTGCAGCGCCATGGGAAGCTGGCCATTGCTAGTCATTACCAACAATGGAACTTCGCACATACGTTCTGTGTGTGCATGTGTGTGTTTCTGTGTGTGGTTTTTTTTTTTTTGTATTGGGTTTCTATTTATTTAGTTTTGCGTGTGCGTTTCTTTAATTGGGTACGTGACAGGGACGGCGGCGCTTTCACCCAAAACATTGAGCCCTCGGATCAATTCAGACGCCAGCGTAGCCCAGGGGCCTAATCAAAGCAATTTGAGACGCATATGAGTATGTGTTGGGTAGCTAACAACTAATTTGTAAAGTACTTTCGCTGCCAAATCGCGTCGATTGGCAGCAACCCTTAACAATCTGGCAACGCTGGCAGCTGGCCAGGCTTTGGCCGTGTGAATGGGCTCCCTTTTTGCCAAACATCTATGAGTCGCCCATCTCTCGCTCTCCTGTCCCACTGACTCTGCCAATCGCACGTGGCGTCAAATTCACTTCCTGCTTTTGACTGTTGCCATGCCCCGGCCCCGAAATGGGTCAAACAGTTTTGGAATCGCATTCGAAACCTGCAACCGCGCAACGTTTGGCATAAGTTTGTTATGACGAGGCCAACAGTTGTTGCCGGCGGCGTTGTTTTGGAATCGCATTCGAAACCTGCAACCGCGGATCGTTGCGCATAAGTTTGTTATGACTAAGCTCTGCCTCCGTATGCCACATGCAAATTCAAAAGCAACAAGAAAAAAAAATGTTAAAATAAAAATAAACAACACAAACCGTGTACACACCTCCATGGGAGCAACCCAACAGAATCAACAACGAAGCAACAACAACAACCAACAGCAGCTTCTGCGGCAAAATGACACACATTCGTTTCGTAACCCCCTCCAAAATAAAAACTATGCAAAATATTTATACTCATTTGGGGCAGCTAACAGGCTTACCTCTACAGATGAGGAAACTATGCCAAAATAAGAAAATGTCCGAAATTGTAGTAAAATTCTGTACAAAAATCGCTAGTCGAAAAATTACTCTAAAAAAAATATTTAAAAATTTAAATTAATTATTTTTTATTGTTATTTTATATAATATATAACTGGACCACATTTTCCATGTTATTTCTAAAACATTTCAAAAATCTTAATTGGGTCGCTGATCTTATAAAATAAATATGAATACTCTATTTCCTCCAACTGCCAATATGATGTTGGTTATTTTTGTTATTACTTGTAAGCGAGTACGTATTTGTGCCATTTTAATACCTGCAGCATTTGTGTGTGTGTGTGTGTGCAAATATTTCGTAGCCGTAGGGGCCAACTGCTTTAGCCGGCATTTGATGTTGCGGTTTTTCTGAGAGGCGCCGCTGGCTGCTGTAGCCACGGCTACTGCAATGTGTGTCACTTGCAGTGTTTTGCTCATATTTGAGTGTAGCCCGAAAAAAAATACACACACACACACACACAAAATAAATACTATAGCAGCCGCAATAGCATAAAGTGTAAAATGTGTGCCAGCCGACCTCCCGCTGCCGCTTTGCACTTCCCCCGCTTTGCTCAGGCGATTGGGAGTCATTGAGTCTCAGGCGGCGTAAACAAATTTAGCGCGTCGCCTTGTCACAGAAATTAAATTCAAAGCAAGTCAAAACAACAACAACAACAAGGCACATTAGCAATGCCAATTGCAGTTGTTGTTACTGCTGCCTGTTCAAATTTTATTGCAAATAATGTATTTGGTGTCACTGTTACAATGTTGCGTGTCATGTTTTGGAGTTGAGCCGCAAACAAACACACACAGATTATGCACGTTCATAATTTGGGGGCGATGCGTAAAAAATAGTAACAAATTAGACACCCACATAATAATATTAATTTATGATATATTCAATGGAAATTATGCACGCTTGTTGATTGAAGGTCAAAGTACACGACTTTTTTTTCTCTGTAAGTTGATTTAGTTACAACTTTTAAAGTAATTTTACAGGATGTTAATTGTAATCTAAATTATTTAGCTATAAAAATAAAATTGTTTTATTTTTGTGTTTTTGTTTATTTATTGCTTCATTAATTAATGGCACAGTTTAACTTTGATCAGCCTTACAGCTTTAAATGCAGCAATTTTCGGTTTATCTAAACATTTCAGTCTTGACGCTGAGTGTACATAAAAAATATTTCGCAATTTAATTGCTTACATCAGGCATTTTGATTGAAATTTATAGCCAGCGGTGTCCTCAGTTTTCATTTTCATTTTCATTTTCGCTGTTCGTTTAATTTTTCATTTCTCATAGGCACAGACACAAATGTTGGTCAATGGCACAAAGAATTCGGTGCGTGCCCAGTGCAGCTCACAGGCCGTGAGTTTAAATTTGGCATCGACAATTTTTTATATCTTTGCGGCTTTCGTTGAGAAATGTGTAATAGGCCCGCATAAAAATAGAAAATGTTTACATATAAAAATGGCATAATTAAAAAGAAAAACTTTGACAAGTCAATTGATTTGTGAGCGAATCTCCCACATATACATATATACAGACATATATGTTTAGATGAAATTCAAAAATTAACCACATGCATTCCGCTAACATTCCGATACATAGAAGATTGTCTGAGTTATTTGTTTACTTTTTGATTGTATTAATAGCTCAAGTAGCATTAAATTTTCCTATTTATTTGTATGGGGAAATTGATTTTTCTTCCTATATACGATTCAGTGTGTAAGATGTTTCGTCTTATCATTCGTGTAAATATTTATACTGCCGCTAATTGAAAGGCGGACAAAAGATATTTGCATAGAGCTTGCTCGCCAGCCAGTCAGCCAGATAATGCTTATTTGTGCCTGCAATGATAAACTTTATACAAGTAGCTGCCACAAAGCACAAAGAGTGGCCTAATTAGTGTCAAGTGTTGCCCCAGCGAGAACGACAACAACAACAACAATAACAACAACAATAGCAACTTCAATGAAAATGACAACATCGCTGCAGCCATACAAAAGAGGGAAGTCAATTAGAAAGATACAAAGCGCAGACCGGGCTAAAGCTCCAGCTTGGATTCAGGCTCGGAGTCTGCGTTGCACCGCACTGCGCTTGCAGTTGCAACATGACAAAAAAAAAAACAAAAAAGAAACGAAAAATATAGTATTGCATGCCGAACAGTAGCTAAAACACAAGTATCTACAAGTACGTATGCTGTCGCCAGCGCCAATGGGCGCTGGCAAAACGAAATACAAATCGAGAAGCTGTTGCTTTTGTGTCGGTTTGCTAGTCGAACTGAATCATGACCCAATAACCTAATTTTCCAAATGCCTGCCCTCTCGCTCGCACGCGCACACTGTAAGCGACCGCAATGACAACGGCAAACTGCAAGTGGCCCCGTCGACGGAGCAAAATGTAGCGCACAGATACAAAACAACAACAGCAAACAGCAACAGCAACAGTAGCTACATAAGCTTGGATACGTATTGAGCTGGCATTGAGCTAAGGCTGATCAGCAGCTGCGCCCGCCTGCCGCATGCGGTGGGCAGCGGGGTTAACTTTGTTTTTTTTTTTATTATTTTTGTTTTCTCTAAATTGCCAGTTGCGGTGCATTCGTTTTCATCAGCTGCTGATGCAACGGAAGACAAAGCAAAGTGGCAATAAATAAGCTTATTTTTAGTTTAGTTTTTCAGACTATTTCTCTTCATTTTTGTTTTTTGTTATTTATTTATTGTTTGTTATTCGTGCTGGCAGCAAACAAATTTCAAGATGCATATCGAAATGTATTTCAAGTGTGCGATTGCCAAGTGTCGAGAATTTCAGTTCTCTTCCTCAGACCCACGCACTCACCCTTTTTTTTTTTAAATGAAATGCGTTTTGTCTTTGATCTTAACAAATCTTAACTAACAAGGCACTTGGAACTTGATAATGCAATTGACAAAGTATCGCAAATCAAATTAATTAATGCAAATATCTCGGTTAGTATTCACTTATTTGTCCAGTAAATTGAGTAAAGGCATTTGCAAGTTAGCCTGTGTGTGTTATTAAATATTTATTCGTCCAATGGAGTTTTGAGTGCAACAACAGCCAAACATCATTGCTTGTTCAATAAATTCATGCAAGTATTTGAAATTTTGAGCTTATACGGTTCTGTGTCCAATTAGAGTTGTGTAAATGTGAAATTTAATTCACAAAATATAATTTGTATTCAATTGTTTGGCAATATGAAAAGCGTAATTAAAACAGTGCTGGCTAGTGAAATTCTATATTGTTCCGATTTGTCCGTAGTCCTTTTAATGAATACATTCTGCAAAATAATTACGCATACGCATTGTTGAACAGTTTCGCATAACAAAAGCTGATGGCTGCTTTTAATTTCAATATTAAGTTTGCTATTATGAACAATTTATGACGTAGATAAAGTTAAATGTTTAAGAGGCACGCCTTGAATTTAAATGCATAGCCTTGAATGTTGTCCGATTTGGGCGCTACAAGTTTTGGACAAAAGCTAAAGGTAAACGTGAAGTGGCATACAAAACCGACAACAAGAAACTTGTTATTAATAAATATATAAACAGCAAATTTATTTTTAGGCGATTGCATGTTGCCATCACGTGCACACACAAAAATTATGTTTGTTTTATGCTGATTTGACGACTTCATAAATATGATTATTGATGCATGTGCTGGCAATTATATTTGTTCAAAAGCACACAAAACTAATTAATGACATAATAAGCATAATATTAGAATATATGTGAGTGTATGAGATGTTTAATTTGATATCATTTTTATAAAATCATTAAAATAATAGCAAATCAGCTTAAATGTTCTTTTCCGTTAACTCTATATTTGCAATTGGTTTCAGGTTTGTTTTACTGACTTTATTTGGAATACATTTCCATATTTTTACACCACTTTTTACTTGTTAATCTATATTAAAAATGTGAGTTTTTTTTACAGTTGAAAATATGTCTCTATCGCCCTATATGTGAATTCTTTAGCCGGTTCGGCACTTAGAGTGCTTTAGTGTGTTTTTTTTTGTGGGGCACGCACCAAAAAATAGTTCGGCTGTCCCAAGTTTGTGTAGGTGCGTGTGTGCGAGTGCGTGTCTGTGTGTGCTGTGTAAATAAACAAATTCAAGGTTGATTACCAATAACAGTGCTCCCCACATTGCCGCTATCGCCCAGCCAGTCAACTCTGAACGCTATCACCTTCAATGTTTTGAGCGCCTCGTGAGTTTTTTTCCTCTTTTTTTCTAATTTCGGTGACATATGAAAAAAAATAAAAATATAGCTCGTAGGTTGCCGCCGTTAGCTGTTAAGGGCCCAACGCTATACAATATTTTCAGCTACCATTTTGTTGTTGATTTTATTATTTTTTTTGTAGTTTGTTTCCATTATTTATTTGCTGGCGCGAATATTTTTCTGAGTTTGTTAATTTCATAAATTAAGCTGGCATTTCTTGCAGCTGTGTTTGTGTCATATATTTGTAAATAAATACATTTTATTGCTACATATACGCTTGTATGTATTTATATATATATTATTAGTCTTTTTGCGAGTATATGGAAAATCATTTTTTGTAGGCGGCAAGCATGAAAATTTAATATTGTATGTGCTGTAATGTGGAAATGAATTGTTCGTTCCAATTAATCTATGAAGTGTTCCTCGTGCCTAACGCTTCTTCTTCGGCGTACTTTTATCAGACCGTTGTAATTTCAAGTCTATGCTCGTGTTAATTTTTATTTTTTTCATTAGATTTTTTCAAGGTGAATTTGATTAAGCCCGTTGGAATTGTATTTTTAACATGGTGAATTCTGCTTTTATATCAGATAATTGTATTTTATATGCTTTTCACAAACCAAAGCAATTTATCCCTTTGGTTTGTTCTTTTTATTTGAATTTATTTTTTTTGTGGCTGGTAATCAATTGCTGAAAAACCAATCTAAAATCTTGTGTATTGATTATAATGAACAAAAAAGTGTGAGAGCATCAGTAAAAAGCTTTTATGTGTATGCAAATGAATAGTTTGAATTTCAATATGAATTTTACAAGGTAATCTAGTTTGAGATTTGAGTAGAAAATTCTAACAGTATATTGCTTAATATAATGTACAATTTTAATATTCTGATACTTAAATCAACAAAAATATTTATTCGTTTTTTCTTTTCTTTTCTTTACAGGTGAGTTTACATATTTCAAATATAAATTGAGTGGTAAGACTTTAAGAGTTATCTCTACTGTATTTTAAATAAAAAGTTTAGTTTACATTTACTTCTAAAAAACTGCTCTTTATATACATTTCTAAAAGATAATATGTTGTATTATTTATTAATATTGTTGCTGTTAACTACAGCAAATATCGCAAATAAGCAAAACAAGCTGCGGTTGAAAAAAGTTTTATTATGCCATTGTATTTTTCTCTAACTCGTATATATCCCACTATCGCTGAGCGATAATAAAAGAAAAATATTAATAATACGTAAAATTAACAGCTACATCCGGCATTCGTTTACGTTTTACGTAACTGTTAAAGCTTTGTTGTAAAAAAGGGCAAACAAAAATAAACACAATGTAGATTACTTTAGTCGAGCGTTATGAATATTTATGCAGATTCTATTTTTTTTAGACACTTTTCTGTTGTTTATATGTATGTTTACTATCAATATTATTTATATTCCATTTATACATTTGCTTGGGTATTAAGCTCAATAAAAGTACAAATCTGCACTTTTCACTGTTTGCCTTGTGTATTTGGTTCAATGAATTTCCAACAAGTTTTCCAAAGCGAAACAAGTAGAAAGGCCTTAGTCAATGTATGCCCGCTGCACCTCAAACTAATTGGCCAATTGATAACACCTGACGCTCTCTAATGCGCTACCAAGACGACCTTGCGGCGGTCAGACGACTGCCATTGCCGGTACCCTCATGGTCAGCAGACGTTATACATATATATTATGCACGCTCGCAGTTATCAGACGCGACTTTGCCAATGCAATGCTCGCCCGCATTCAAATGCAGCCTTGGCCCCAGAATTTATGTAGTGTATTCGCCTAGCTGCACATGAAGGCGTGCCAAATGGCATAAATAAACTGACATTGGCAATGTCTGTAAACACAAAGGGCCTTTTAAAGGTGTATAAATAATTTGTTGCAATTCAATCAGAAAATTCGAAAATTTATCAGACATAAAAACTCATTCGCCCATAGTCGATTTGATTTGAGCTGAAACTAATTTTAGGCTAGCGCATTTTTAAGCTTTTCACAGGCTTTAATTTATTTTCAACATTAAAAAACGCAAAAATTAACAGTCAGCCACAGAAACTCTCAATTGGTTGTGTCATTGACAGCATTATTGGCCTTAGTTTCTGTCAGCTGCAGTTTTGTTTTGTTTGGCTTTGCTGTTGCTTTGTTTAGGCATAGCCCAAGGATCATTCAAAGCCAATTGACGTGCCGCATGACACAGCTCAACGGAAGCTCAAAATCAACAGAAACGCCCCCGCAAGGTTTGCACTTTGGTTTGTGCGCTTTTTGCCCATGGCGCTAATCCGCCGGCCATTGTCAGCTGAAATTCCTTCAAATGTCTTTTCCACACAACGTTTTCCGCTGCACGCTTATGTAGCTATAGCGACAGCGACAGCGACAGCGACTGCGACTGCGGTTGCCCGGAGCCATCAGTCTGGCTGCCAAATGGACGTCTAATTGTAAATGGCATGTCAGTGTTAGCCATAAAGGAGTGAGCCAGTGCGGGAGCGTGGCTGGGAGAGGCAGACAGAGGGAGAGGTCGAGAGCGATTAAGGGGCAGAGAAAGTGCGATAATCTAAGCTAAAACATGGCAGCTATTCTAAGGTATTTGCCTTCGTTCTTTATTATTTTCTAGCTGTAGTTGCACAGTTGCGTAATGCCAATAATCATTATTCATTTTGTTATACATTTTAGTCGATTAGTTGCCCACCCACGCCTGCTCTCACTCTTTCTGTCCCTCTTCCGCACGCTCACTCCACTGCCAATTCCAGCTGCAGGTATATAGTTCCTCTATATGCACGATATCACTCGTATGCCTAACCTTGCGCAAATATTGCAAATTGACCTTTACATAAATAAACGTTTCAGCGTCAGCGTCAACGTCTGAATGTGGAAATTCATGCAGTTCCATTAAATTTCAGTCGTCTATTATTTCACTGATTTTGATTGCGACTCGTTATAGTTTTATGCTTTTATTTTTTGTACGTGTTTTTTTTCTTCTCATTTTTATTTATTTTTTTAATTTAGCTTTTTTGTATTTCTTTCAGTGTGTTTATGCAACTTTCATTTGCTGAGTCGCAGTTCAGCTTAATTAGCATTTTGCTAAGCCTTTTAAGTGCAATAGACAGATTAATATAGAAAATTGAAGTTGTTTTTCATTTGAGTGCTTCAATTTTTGTTATGAATTTTAAAACTGAATAAAAGCTTAAGAAAATATTTACAAAATGCGTTTGTGACAAATTACAAATCTGAACAGAAACAAAATGTAGCTGAAAAAATCTTTTAATGGTGTTCAAAGAAATCGTCTTATCGATTCTTAATCTTAAAAGCTTTTCCGTGTAAATCCCCAACTATGAATTAAAAAAAATTAAGAGCACTTTCAGCTTTACTCACAGGTAGTTAGTTATCCATAAGCACTTCGAAACATTTATTTAAGATTAGAGAAGAGCAGCGGCTTTCAGTTTTATAATCAATTTTGAACTTTCAACAAATTGGATGCCAAAAATAGCGCTCAATCTGTTTTAAAGCTGTTATTGTTGTTAAAGCCATTAACTACTAACCAATTAACAAATTAGTAAGTAGTCGCTGGAATTTCACAGAAAACCCAAACAATATGCTATACATTGTTGACGGACATTAGTTGGTGAGCCACAGCGAAGCCAATTTTAATGGCATTTTAATGGGTTCGACTCCAGCAGCAAATAATGTCAGATGAAATGAACGACAGGCAGACAGTTTGTCAGCCGTCTGAGAGACTGTCCTTGTATAATGTCAACTTTTATGGCAGCCCCCAGCAGTAAATGCCAACTATGTAATTTGCATTTAATTTGACATTTCAAATGCGTTGCCATAGAATTTAACAGCAAATAATTGTGGATAATATAGAGGTAGTCAGGTAATTGCAACTATCTTCAATATGACGCAAACTGTGTGCGTTTGACACTCGACTCACAGCTGCCGACAGCTGGTAAATGTTTTGCTTACAACACAACTCGTAGTAGAAATCTCAGCTTTGTCTATTATCCAACAGGGCAAATGCAGGTAAATACTTGCTTTTGCCCGATTTCACTGTTCTGCCTGTGATGTTCTGTGTTAATTAATAAAGTAGCTCATCACTGGATGAGTCCCTGTCTTCATTCGTGTTTCTTAATAATGTTTGTGCCGCATTGAAACATCAGCGTGGGCAGCTGACTTCAAAGGGTTTCGCATTTCGTTTAGCTATTTTGTTGTTGAGCCAAGACAATGACTGCTGCATCTGCCCTTCCAGACCCCCCACTTGTCCGTCTCGTCATGTCAGGTGCAGTGCCAGGAGTGCAAGCTGCTTCCGTTAAGCGTACAATGTCCCACTGCAGTCACTGGATACCATTTCCTTGGCCTGTTCGTTTGAAAATATATTAAGTTTCAAAAAGGGTGCCTGCTTATCCGTCGCTACAATGCTTCACAAAGCATGCCGCTAATCAATGACATCAAGCTAGCTTTTTAGAATTTATAAGTATAAACTATACCCGACTTGCAGTTGGATGCTCCACAAATTGTTGCATAATGTTCCTGCTGCTGCTGTCATCCGATGCCAACTGCAAACTACAAACATAATTTGCCATGAAAAATTTAATATGCTTTATTTTATTTTTTTATAGCTTAAAGTCTTATTATGGACATCATTTTAATCAGTGGATTTTATGTGTGGATTTTCGGCTCTCGGTTGAATCCTTATTTCAATCATCTTATGAGTTGGCTTGATTACATTAATTTGAGATATTTCAAAACGTTTAAGTAAAATGGCGATGGCATTTAAAACTTTATAGCCGTAAGAAGTGTCTTAAGAGGTTGTTAATTTTTCTCTTTTTCTGCTAGTTTTGCTTTTATTATTTTTGGTTTTTTTTTTGTGCACAGAAGACTAAAAATTGCAAAAGTCAACTGGGGGAAATGTTTTTTAAGCACGTCGTTTACAAGCTATTTCCATTTTCATTTTAACTGCAATCGGCAGCATTAAACAATGTTGAAAGCAACAAGAACAACAGCAATAACTAAAGCAGAAAAGAAGATGGAAAAAACAAAAAAAAAAAAATGAAATTGCGTGTAAAGTCAGTGAAGACAACAATAACAACAATAGCAGCAAAGTGCGCTTAAAGTTGTATTTTCTTGCGCTTGTTTTATTGCATTGCATTTTGGCATAACAATTCCAGTTGGCAGTTTCTCTATGACCTGCGGGGCTTTTCACTTTTTTACTAACATCCAATTTTGCCCACTCCCCGAAACCCTTCCGCAACAACTCGCAGCCAAAGTCGAAGCTGTTTGGCGTAATTATGAAACTTTTCGTATTTTAATTGGATTTTTATTGATTTTACGCACGTGATGGCCACAGTCGTAGCCGCAGCCATAGCAGGGGTTACAGATACAATCACCACAACAACAAATACATGCACAGTGTATGAATATGGCCTAACGGTAACTGCCCCAAAACGCAGTTGCCACAGACAGAGTCCCCAATTCAGCGCTTGCCCCGAAACAATGGGCATAAGGCACAAAACTGCAAATGCTAATAGGAAAACGTGATCTTCGGCTATAGCTCATTATTTCAATTTCAGTTTGACCATTTTGTTTATAAGTAAACGTATTTATATACATCTATATATATATATAGATATTTGTTTTTGTTTGGCGACTCCGCAGCGATGAAAATGTCGCTGATAAATTCCACGGCGGCCCAAGGCGCGTGATATGCATATTTGGTGATCATTCCATAGACGGAAACGCTGAACAGCTGTGAAGTGTGTGCGTGACCTCCTCTCCCCAAAAGCCCCCCTCTCTTTCACATTATATGTTTAAGCATTGTGCAACAAGTACGAGCTGCAGTATCGTAGCTTAACCCCGTTTTACCCAATTTCATGTTTATTTTTTTAACAGTTTTATTTTAAGCAGTTGTTTTCTCATCTCACCCATGTTCGGTTTTTCAAATAGCCATTTGTACTTTTTGTTGTTCAGTTTATTTGATTGTTATTGATGTAATTAATATCAATAACAGTTGAAGTATTTATTTATTTATAAATAAACCGATTATTATCGCTTCGTTTAATTTTCCATTTTATTTTGTGTGTTATTTTTACATTGATTGACAGCTAAATTTTCATTTATGAAATAAAATTGTCTTATCAAAGGGAGAGTTTCCGACCATAGCATTTACAACAAGCTATAAATCCCAACAACCACTTTAATATGATAATAATACTTGTCTGTTAATTGCATAGAAGAAAACAAATAAATAAAAACTCGATAAATTCTCCAAATTCGTCTTACGCAAGTTCAGATCTGTTGAGTCATTTAGCTGTGTAAACTTTGAAAGTCGACTGACCATTAATTTAAGACTCTTCGATAATATATAATGCATAAAATTCAGATTTATAGTCGACCGACTCTAACGGTAAACGTGAGTCAAAACCCAATGCCCGAAATTTATGCGCCACAACCGGTTAAGGTTAAGATCTTTTGGGATGAATCGGCATTGGTGCCGAAAGTCTGCGAGAAGCGAAACAAAAATTTAAGAAAATAAAAAAAAAAAATTTAAAAAAAAAAAACTCCTGGGCATTGTCGTTGAAGGGCAACCTTCACCTCGAGCTTCTCGCACTTGCTGCAACGCTGACCCAAAAATACAATAAAAATTTCGTAATTGGAGGAGAAACTTCAGAATGCAATGTAATTCGAAATTCGAAAGTTATTACGCTTAATTTGTGGGTCAAATGGCAACTCGGATCGCAACGGGCTTTTCCCTTTCGCGTCGAAGACGCCGCTGATTTGAAAGTAAAGATATACGAGAGGTTATTTTTTTTTTTTTCGGGCCCCCAAAACTCATATGAGAAATGCAATGCGGCCTTAATTTATATGATTAGCAGCTGGGGCGCAGTGTGCTGTATGCAGATAAGCCCGTTGATTCATGAGCTATCCATAAACGGTATACGCAACAAAATGAAATTTCAAACAAGTGGGTCAGAGGTATGGCCAAGCACGCAGCAACACCAAACACACCACACACACACACACACACACACACACACACAATACGTTGAACAATGCAAATTTCGATCTTGTACCCGTTGTTACTGTTGTCATTTCGAGGCAGGCGTTTCGAATTGCAACAACGCAAACAAACAGCTCCTTTTACAGGCAGCGAAAAAACATGCAATGTACACAACAAAAACAACAACAACAACTAAATTTCCAAATATGCAAAAAATGCCAAAATAGCGCGTCGTGTATTTGAATAATTGAATCTGTCAGATCGTACGAAACCACCCGAGCACTGTCAGATAGAGTTTTCATGCGCTTCACAATCAACTGGTAAAAATGCCTTTGGCAAATGTAGCTACTGTGCTGCTGCTGCCGTTGCTGCCGTTGCCGTTGCCATGACAGCTGTCCACTGACTTTCTGCCAAATTTTTGGCCAATGAAAGAGCCGTACAGTCATCATTTTGTATGCGTAATGCATCCAACTCTGTGGCGATTACAATTTCGAATGTGCTGCATAGAAAACTTGGAAATGCACTTCAAACACACACACACTCAAACACATTCTCACACCCACACACACACTCTCACCCACATGAAAATATGCAGCTTCAAGTGCGGGCTGGTAAATTGCAGCTAATTGAGGCCGCTTGGGCAACAAAATGTCCTCAAAGGGTACTTAATTGAATGCAACCGCGGTGCACTTTTAATTAACTTGTCAGCATTTGATTAGAGTTGCAGCTGCACTACGGTTGGTCTGATTTTGACAGCTCAATAAATTTAAAAGGACCTTCCATTATCGTAATGGGTGTCGTATTCTGACCTCACGCACAAAGCTACTGTTTGTTGTTATTTTTTAATTAACTGTCAGGGATAAAGTTTTTAATATCTAACAGAAAAATTTAGTCTTAAAGGACTAAGCACATGAACTGAGTTAAGATTTATTTATATAAATTGTATAATTAATGTTTGGATAGCTTAATCAGAAAGAGCTAGTCTCTTGGTTAGAAAACTGCAATTTTTTTTAAAATAATTTTAAATTTTAATTTTAAATTGTTATACAAATAAATTTGAATATAATGTAAGAATAATCAGATTTCAGCAGTCAACTTTTTCCACAGAAACATTTTTTTCTCATTTTGTTTCCTTATAAATTCACATATAATTTCGATTGCCTGCGGCAAATAATCGCTTTTTAAACTTTAAATTTAACTGTTATTTGATTTACTGGCCATAACCCATTTTGGCTAAATTGGCCAGCACTCGATTGATACGAGCCCAGTTAACACGAACAATTTATTTAAGAGCCATCATTAATATACGCTGCTAGATAGGTACAAATTAATGTTTTTTCGATAGTGCGCCGCCATGAATCAATCGTTTACGTTTATCTGATCTGGCCGGCCGCATGAAACAATAGCAACAACAAAAACAACAACATCAGCAGCACCAGCAACAAATTGCCCTCGCCACCAACTAAGTATAAACATGTTAGGCCAATCTTCCAGCGCGAATCTTTAGCTTTATACGGCATAGGCCATAAATATGTGAGTACATTATAAAGACGCGAGTGTGTGGGGCAAATTGAAATGCAGTATTGCATCTCTCAATCTCAATGTGGTGAGCAGAATTGATTGAAACGCTACTGGCGGACACATGACATAATTGTCAAAGCGAGGCACTGCATCAGAAAAATACCAAAAATTTCACTTCTGAAGGCCCAAAATGAACAGGTTCGTAATAAGCCAAAAAGTTCAAAGAGATTCCTTGCTCAGTTGTGCCCATTGTGCGCTTTCAATAAGGCAAATATTCAGCCGAGGCATAAATCAATGTCCCAGCTTCTGGTCTTTTCAGTTTGGTCCGGCCTTTTGCCACCAAACGCACTCGTCGTGCAGGTGAGTGCATATGGCAAAACCATCGAATTCCAGGCCTCCGGCTGCATCCGGTCGGCTAACGTTTCAAAGGGCAACCAGCTGTGCCGGTCGGTGGTCCCAACCAATATTCGACTTAATGATACTCCCGTTAGTAATGCATTCGTCAAAAATGCAGAAAGCTGCACAAAGCACACACACACGCACAGCATGGCATCGAAGGACCATTCAATTTGCGTAGGCTGTCAACTGCATTGAACAAACAAAAAAAAAAAAAAGAAGTCACAGAAATTTAATATAGACCCTGCTTTTTTCAACTATTAAATTTTTTGCATTTATTTTCTGTTATAATGCGAGCGCACGTAAAATGTCTGTTGGAGAACTGGGCGCATTTCACGTAGCGGCACCAAATCATTTCTTAAACTTTTCTTGCTGTGGCACATTGCGCATACGCCGCATAGTGCTCGTCGCAGCATATGCATTTCGTTGTCTTTGCATAAAAAAGCAAAACTGAAAGTTTCACACGTTCGTCTGTTTGGACGACGAATTACGTGACATGATAAGTAACAAAACAAAAAACAAAATAAAACATATTATAGTAGTTAATATAATACTGGCCATAAGTTGGACACGTAATTGAGCAAAATAAAAAATAAAGGGCTTTCAAAGCGTAAATAAAAGTAAATACCATATTGCGACAGATAATTCAGAATAGGGGTAAAACTATGCAATATTCAATTGGGAGTCATTGTTAAACAACAACAAACGCCAAATCAATTTTTTATTAAAGCGTGTCTGACACTAATTAAACGAGCTTTTATTAGGTTTAGTTTTGTAACATTTCTCGATTCAACCTTGCGAACACTTAGTTTTTGGGCATCTAAACACAATTTGACAAATTTTTGAGACCACTTTTATGCCCATCACAGAAAATAGTCCTAAAGTGTTATTGGGTTAGGCATCCAACATGCTCGAGAGACAATTGTAGCGGATTAGTTAATTGGCAGACCCTTAAACTTAAGTCATGCGAAACTTTATAGCCAAGTGCCACTGGGCACAGACTTTTACGATTATGGGTAGTTCCCTAAAGCAACGCTCTACTTGCTGCAAGCTGATATTTAAGGTTAGTTAAATGCAATTTGCCACGCCTCTACGGCTGACATTTAGTGGCTTGGCTGCAGTTAAAGGCGCTGTTGGCATTTCGCCAAGCTAATAAATGTTGGCGACCATTTTTGAGGTTAACTGTGAAAAGTGCAAATTTAACTATGTTGGGTGGCCAACATGAAGTGCAGCTGTTAATTGCACTGCGTAGACAAACAATAAAACCACAAGCGAGCATTGTTGGCCAACTGTTGGCGCCAGGGCTAGTCGCTGGCTAACCAAGTAAACAGCAGTCATAAGCCCGAAACCTTGTCGGAATGTTTTGTAATTAATTGCCATCATAATAATGCAGACACTCGAACAGAGATACGGTGGATAGGGTGGTGGTGGTGGGTTGGCTTAGTTGCATTAGCATGCATTTGCGCTTGCGATTTTTTTACTTGTTGCCATCTGCGTTTTATTTAATTACGCAAACTTCTCATATGCAAAAAGTTGCAACAACTTTATGCACAAATATGTTTATAATTAAAAACTTCGAGAACGATGCAAATTTGTTAAGGTTTCTACCAGTTGCGTATTGTTGTTGTTCTTTTTTGTTTGCTTTTTTTTATAATATTGCTGCAACTGCCACAGACGATGGCTCAAGTTTTGCTGCTACGCTTTAAAATTTGAATTTGATTTTTGCCAACAATGGCTTCATGGCCAGATTATTTGTTGTTGCACTTTGTGTGGTGTTCTGCTATTGTTGCCACTGCGACTGCCACAATAATTCGGCTTAGAAATGTATGCTAAAATAAAAGATATTACTCATTTTACAACAATGCAGAGCGCCCTAAATATTGCTTTAATTAATTCTGTGTATTATCTTCTTCTTTGCAGGTAAGCCTAAAGACAAATTTTATATGAAAATCGAATTTGAATGAAAATCAAATCGAAATTCAAACAATTCAAAGTAAGTGCCGAATAAATTTGCCATGTATATTGGATTATTTTATCATTCAATTCAGATTGCTAAGTTTTATTTCATTAATTTAAGTTTAATTATTGGGCACAACAGGGCTCAACTGTACAGGTGCTGCCACGCCCAGTTAGCAAACTGTATGAATAGTATCCAGAGTGCAATAAAAAATAATAGGAAAAACAAAAGCACGATACGCATAAAGTTGCATAATTTCATGCGCATAGAGCAAATAATCACAATCATTTCTCATACGCCCTGTTAGCCGCACTCACTCCACTCACTCCCTGTCTCGCTCTCTTTCGCCCATTGTTGCATGCGTTTAACGTTTGACATTTCAATTTCTCACATATTTTACTACTATTAATATTATTTTATGTCGCGTTGTTGCTGCTGTAAAAATTTGCGTGACATTTCTCAATAATTTCGCTTCATATCGCACTGAGCCAGCGACGGAGGGGTGGAAATGCGGCTGTCTCATTACGTGTCCGGGTCTGGAGCTGGGTTCAAAGTATCACACACAGATTTCCGCATATTTCTGGCGAGCGTTGCATTCTTATTTCGTATATTTTAATGGTAATTTATTTAAACGACAACAAGTTTGTTCATGCAAAGACTGCCCGACCTCGCACTTGCCACAAAATCGAAACGGTACTTTTCACAGCAGCAGCAGCAGCAGCAGCAGCAGCAACCACAACGTCAACAAAACCACAGACTTAATGACTTGCCCCTGCCGGGCAACAACGGTCCCTCCTGGCTTACCCTTTTTGGGCGCTTGCATGCAGGTAACGCACTGCCCGCGCACTCATCCAGAACGAGAATGTGAACTCGTGTTGGCGGTGGCTGTTGCCAGGCGAACCTGCAGCGAGAGAAACTCGCACACGACAATGACAACAAAAACAATGGCAATGCATATGCCTGGAACATAGTTGCAACCAAAAACATCATAACTCAGGTGTATTTGTTCTGCTTCCGACTTCCGGTTAATATGTTGAGGAATATTTCACTAATTTACATATGAGTTTGGTTTTTACTCTGAATTTCCTTTCTTTTTGACCAACCGTGGTTTCGACTTGTTTTTACTCTGTTGCATTACTAATTACATTTTAAACCACAAACATTTTCGTAATTGGACGAGTTATGAAACTAAATATATAAAGGATTTACTGGATTTCGTTTTTGCAATTAACACAGCATATTAATGTTATGAGGATGGGATGTTAATTAAAAGTTATTTTCCAAAGTACACGGATAGCCCGAAATACGTACGCGATATCATTTACATTGAATGTATGCAATTAACTTTATTTTAGGCTTTAAAGCCCACAACTAATTATACATCATGATACATTTGAAAATGCACTCACGGCAATATCAATTTCATATCAAATCATTGTACATTCACATTTTATAACTTCCGCGAAAATAAAGTGAGGCAACGAACTTGAAACATTAAACATAATACCCTAAAAATGTATGATGATTATTTCCCAATAACAAAAAATACAAAAAACAAAAAAAAATACATTTTGACTTTCACTTGCACGAAAATCATAGAAATTGTAAAATCATACATACAAATGAGTTGATTTGAAAATATTGATGCGTCTTGTTGTTGTTGTTGCTGTTGTTGTTGTCGCTATTGCCCTTCGGCATATGGTTTGCTCAACAGCCAAGGTAAATTAAGCTAAATAAGTTGACATGAAAATAATAAAGCGGCTTAAAAGTATCAAAAAAAAAAGAAAAAAAAATAAGCAGCCAAAAAAATGAAAGTCGCAAGTTCACTTTCAATTTTGTGTGCCTAGTTGTTGTGGTTGTTGTTATTGTTGTTGTGCAATTGCCGGCGCCACGAGGCCAACTGCAAAATGTGCCGTAATCATTACAGTAAGGAACGGCAAGCGGGGGCGGCAGCGGCGCATAATTCAATCAAAAAAATACCGCACATTTCGTAAGCGATGGTGTTTGTAGTAAAAGTTGAAAATTCACTTGCCGCACACACACTCACACACAAACGCACACAGTGAGTCGGAAAAGTCAGCGTCTCTTTTGATTATACGAAACGATTTGGTGGATTACTCAATCTGAATGCGAATCCATTCACTTGCGAGCACGAATGAGAATTTGCTCGTATCGTAGAATGCACATTAAGCATACGCCGCGTTGTCATTGAGAATTTGTTAGCTGCATGGGCTGTGCCGTATTTTTAGACCCATAACCCACATGGCAAGCGATTTTTGTTGCGTTTTTTTTTGTTTTTTATCAGCCTCTTGTGCCACATATTGCTATTATTAATTTGAGCCGCCAACTGGTTTGCCGTAAACCGTAATTCATTTTTTGTAACTTGCAACGTGTTTGGCTAGTGGCCCAAACCAGTTACCATTTGCCATTCGTTAGGCCCAAAGGCCTCGTTGTCTCTTGGCCGTTTAAATGCTAAGCAGATTGATTTCGCCCGCCGAATGAGTTATAAAAACCATATGCAAATAGCCATTAAAAATTTAATTCCATTAAATAGCCAATCGACACATTCAACAATTACGGATTTGCTTTGGCATGTTTGGCTTAGGGATTCGAACAATGCATGCGAAATGCATTCAGAACAAGATATTGCCAGTGGCCATTGTAGTTCAACGTACAATTGGCTGAAATTTAATTAATTTAGCTATAATCTATTCCTTAAGATTTACAGTTACATCATTGAATGACCCGAGGCAATCGTGATTGCATTTCTGCTGTTATGTCTGCAACTACTAAAGCAACTACTATTGAAGAGCTTTATTCAAGAGCCACACAATGCACTGCGGACATCCTCAGCAGTTAATTAACTGAATGTTGTGGCGGCTTTGCGGACATGCAGCTCTCGCTCAATTCATATCGTTCAACTGCATATTGCAAATTTCAAAGTGACCAGATTGAGAGTCTATTTGGATACGAGGATATTAAATTTATTCGTGCATTAAGCTACAACCTTACAACATATATTTACCTTACTTTCATTATTGCTTTTACAGCAAAATGGTGTACGCGACGGTTTTGTGTTCGTTTTTTTTTCGTGCCTGCGCGGATATCAATTTCATTATAAACTCAATATTGACACTAACCAGAGTCGATCCGAACAGCAATATAGCGGATAAAGCAAATATATAAAAGCATTTCGCTGTATACTGTTATTAAATTTGTTGAGGTTTACTGCAGTTGTTTTTCTCTTTATTGGGTGTCAGTAAAATAAATGATATACTACGAAAAAAAGTAATAACATTGAAGTGAAAAAGATTAAAAAAATTTAAATTGTGAAATATAAATTAAAAGTATTATCATGAGTCCCTAGATTAAACTGTCAAGCTACAAACCTGGATTTCTTTTTTATTGTTTATCGTTGTTGTGTAAATCTGGTATTTAAATATGAAACTGTTGTTTTCTTAGTTATTTAAACGAAAGTTTTGCTTTATTCTGATTTTCTTTAAATAAATATTTGGATTATTTTTACCTTAAATATCAAACTACGCCCAATTGTAATTTTCATATTCGAACCTTAGATAAATTGCTTTTCAATTTATCTACACCTTGAACCAGGTGTAGGCTAACAGCTTGCGGTCAATTTTCTACCACAATTCGTTCAATGTGGCTAAAATTTAAATAATTGCGTCGGCTTAGGACAGTTATGAGAATGTGTATGTGTGCCCTGTATACATGTGTGTGTGTGCGCTGCAAGTGGCATTTAATTCAATTTTATTTAAATTGCATGGAAAATTGCCAAACGCCGTGCTATATCCATGGAAAGTCCGCAACGTGTTCGTTAAAATAATATTTAACTCGTAATGCTCGAGCCGAAGTGGCCAACTGAAGCAGAGTGTAATTTTATAGCATAAATTTCCAGTTAATTAGCGGGCCTGCTGGGCCGAGTGGTGGGTAGAGAGGCGTTCAGATCGGTCAGGTTGCAGGTCCTTGCTGCGGAAGAGTCCTGCTGCCTGCTGCCAGTTGCCTGGTCAGCAAATTACGCTTAAATTTCCGCTGCACATTTTTCAAGGCGATTGCGTACACGTTTTTCAACCCCCACTTAGCCCCGTAATTTATGCTAATTTACAATTTTCTCGTGTGGCATATGGGCAGCAACTGTAACGGCGAGTGGCACGTTCAAGGGCCGCTACCTGGGCCACTTGACGTGCCACTTTGGTTATCCATGGGATATAAACACATTATGACCGTTCAGCGTGCATCATGCAACATCAAGCGTGCACCGTGCACCGTGCACCGTTCAGCGTGCAACTTGTAAAATTGTCAATCAGTGCGCTGGCAAATTGAGGAAAATTGTGAAAAGTAAGCTAACTGCACAAACGACGGGGCCAATGGCATCCAAATAGTTGTGTGTCGACAAACGGACAGTTTCGCGAATTTATTTCACGCACCTTGGACTACTTTGAGGCGTCGCCAAACAAGTTTTTGCCAAGCGGCTGCTCTGTTGCACACGCACTTGCCAAGTCTCGCAGCGCCTTCGATGCCGCCACCACCACCGCCACCACCGGCGGTGCCTATGCCACCCCCTCCTCCACCTTTACCTTTACCTACTCCAACGGCAACGGCGATGTCAACACGCAGCTCGTTTTGATGCCGGCCGGCCAAAAGCGAATAAAAATTGCATTAAAAATCGAAAACACGACGAGAAAAAACTTAACTCGTTCAAAGTAGCACAAGCAACGGTATACACACACACACACACACACACACACACACACACACACAGCCACTCACGCATATGCAACAACATTTCTATCACTCGCACTTAATTCATTTTGATTTCTGTGCAAAGTGGAAATTTATTTGCATAAATTAAAATGCAAAATCAGAAAAAAAAATATATTGAAAAAATTGTGTGTTTTTCTTTTATTATTAACTCATGCATGTTTTGCGCTGTCTACATACAATAAAGTGTGTGTGTGTCTGTATGTGTGTGAGTGCATTTTGAATACACACACATATATGTGTAAACATATTCGTATTCATGACAAGCTGCTTGTCGACCGCTTGGCCCGTTATGTTGCCATATGCCAGCAACAGCAACAGGCAATGTGGAGGGGGGGAGGTGGGCAGATCTCGACTTGATTGTTGCATAAATAGGAAATTTATTTATTGATTACGCTCTCTGAATTTGTATAAATTACTTAGCAACAAATGAGTTTTATACGTATTTATCTTTTGATTTTTTTTTTTTTATTTATAACAAAGGTAAAAATATCACATTGACATAAAGTTCACTATGAAAAAATTTAAAGCTTTAAAAGCATTCGAAAGCTTAAGCTGAATTTTTATGCGTTTCTTTTCTGGCTATTTGTTGTGTTTTATATTATATACATGTATTATTTTGCGCATCAAATTGTTTAGCTAACTACGCCCAGTGTTAATTTAATTGTATTTATGTTCAATAACAAATTGCTTGGCTTTAAGCCGCAATCGTAAATTATATTCAATATGCAGTCGCAATGTCAGCGATTTTGAGTTATGTGTCTGCTTCCTCAACAGCCTTATAAACACAATCCGAATGGCCTTGTCGAATAGGTGGCAGAAAAACATAACAACATTAGCAAGAGATCAGCTTGAGCGACAACAATAACAAATAACAACAACAATAACAACACAATGTGAAGACTAATTGTTAACAAGCATTTTGCACATTGTTAGCAGGCAAAGAGGCATGCAACTAATCATTAGAAGCGGCTTTGCAATTTGTTGTGCCTCAATGTCAATTTTAATTAATTAATATGAATAAAAAGCGAACACACACACGCACACGCATACATAGAACTCAAAAGAGGCGACTGAATGACTGAAAAATGTTGCACGCAGCGATGCGTTGCAGGCAGAAACCCCTCTACGAATTCTCCTATAACTCTTTACAGAAATTATAATTCAGCAAACGATATCCGACACTCAATAGAGCGACAACCAACAGCAGCAGCATCATCATCAGTCGCATTATTAATGATTTTCATAGAAGCAACAACAACAACAACAGCTATGCTGCGACTACATTGATATGCATCAAAAGTCGTTGGGGCATACGGTATTAGTACGTACGTACACAATGATACGGATACAAACTGCAAGCATATGCTTGTTTTCAGTTTTCAGTGCTGCTGCCACGCCCTCCCGCCTAGCATGCAATTGTTATGCCGTTCGTAATGTTTGTGTCTGTGTGTGCGTGCGCGTGTGTAAATACTTGTCTTTAGCATGCGGGAAAAGCACGGAAAATATCATGTTGGAGATATCAATTTGTTAGCACCCAGCACAATACCAGCTGCAGCAGCAACAGGAACTCAGTCAACGATAATAATAAGAATAAACACAAAATAGAGTGTGTAGATAAGAACAGAAAAGAAAGTATTATCACCCACATAAAAAAATTAAAAAAGAAAAACTCGGAAAACATTAAATCCTTGTAAAGTTTATGACGGGATTTATATGCTACGAGAAATGATTGATGCTTGATTGGTTTTAATATATTAAAAAAAATAAATATAGAATTTACAATAAAACGTATCTGTAATAGGTACAAAAGAAACTTGGGGAATTACAATTATTGAAGCAAATTTCATTCAATACAGATATATTACATATTAATTATATTAGTTTGTTTCGAAGAAATACAAATTAAAATTACTAATGTCAGGGTAAATCCGATATTTGTAAGGATAATTACACAGTTATGAAATTTGCTTGGAAAACTGAAACTTTTTAGAATTGCGGAAAACCCAAATGAAACTTTTGTAATTAAATTTGTTGGAGCAGCGGTTGCTATAGCGCAGTTTTACCGTACACACATTGTTGTAGTAGTATTGTAGGGAAACCAGAATTGTATAAACTCATCTTCAGTGCATTTTCCCATTGTCTCTCGGTTCGAAAACTGGAGCTGGCTTTCGGTCCGCCATTCTCATGTGCATTCGCCACTCATATTCTCAGTATAAACATCTCAACAACGCTCAGCTCCAGCTTTAGCTCGAAAGCCAACCAGTTCAGAATTTGCCATGGCGATGCAATGAAATGATGAGCAAAAGATAACTGAAATTACTCGGTACTCGGTACTTGTATGGTTACGTTGGCCTAAAAAGTTAACCGTGAAAAACACATTTAGATTTTAGCTCTTCGCTGCTTCTACCTGTAGCTAGTTAGTGGCTAAGCCTGCATTGTTATGCTGACTATAGTTGTTTCTGTTGTTGTTGTTGCTTTGGCAGCTCCACCTCTTTTACCACAGTTGCGCTGCACTTTAAAATCATTTTGCAAAAGTTTTGCGTTGGCTTCCCAAAAGCCAGAAACAAAATCCGAAGCCTTGTAAATTTCACTGGAAATAACATTAACTGTTCAAATCCAGACAAGTTGCATTTGTTGTGAACTTGTTGGCGCTGCTGATGATGCTGATGTTTTCTGAGTAAACTCAGGCAACGATAGTAGAAGGAGGGTGAATTAAATGGGTCATTGAGAAGTCTTATAATTATTTTCCTTAATTGAGGATTAACTGTCGTAGTTAGCGTCCTTAAGTGACCTTAAAGTGTTTTCAAGCAGAAACACTCCACAAATTAAAGTTTTGCTCTCTCTGTTTGACTGTTTAATCAAATGTTTAAGCTCATAGATATGTTTTCGAACTAATCAAACGTTTAGTTGCTTTTGGCATTGGGACTTAATAAAATAGCTTTACTGTGTTGCCAACAAATCAAACGTACACCTTTGTCTAGTTTTGTTTTAGCTGGCAGCACTAAGCATACATATAATATGCATTGTATGCTTAGTGCTGGCAGCCACTTGGTATTTTCCGCCACTGCTGCGCCTGACCAAGCCCGGACACGCCATTTCCCCTCGACTCACCGCGACTCACCTTGTCTCGGCTCGTCTCGCCTTGTCCCGTCTTGTTGTATTTGGTCAAGTCTTGCAGTTTCACTGCCTGCCTCAATGTTACTGCCCCCTCGATCAGAGGTTAAACATTGCGTTTGCTCTGCGAGGCAGCAGCAATAAGATAATAATGAAGTTGCTGATCATCAGCACAGCAGTGGCATGGATCTGGGGGAAGAGGGAGGGGGGACGCGTTACCGTCGGCGTCTAAAGTGCAGCTAACCTATATTTTAGGTCATAATATGCTGGCTAAAATTGTTGCTGGTTTGTTGCCAGCATTTGAATGGCGTTGTGAAAAACATTATTAACCGATTTTTATTGCATTTTGTTGCTGCTGCTGCCGCTGTTGTTGTTGTTGTTGTTATTGTTGTTGTTGTTGTTATTGTTGCCGTGGTTGTTGCTGCCGTCGTCGCAACATTTTAAGGCGGTTAACTACCCATTAAGGGGCGTTTCTAATGGCACAAACGGACGGCTGCGCGGGGCTTTTGGCCAACTCCTTTTGACTTCGCCTCGGTCATCATCGGCGATTCGTGCCACATACTTAAAGATGATGAAGAAGAGGAGAACCATTTTAGAGCCATTTTTGCTGCTGGCCAAGTACAAATTTTACTTGCTTGGCATTTTGCTTGCTCTCCCCCCTCCCCCTGCTGCCAACAATTGCAGTTGTTGTGACTAGTGGGCTGTGCCAAGTCGTAAAATCATAAAACAAATTAATCGGCAGTGTGTGTGCAATAGATGAATGCCTCCGACTGGATGCACGCTGACCTGGTCAGCGAATGGGGCTGGTGCACTGAGAAGTTGTTTATAACATTTTTGGAGAGGGGTCTCCAGTTTTTGACTTGTCATTTGTCCTTGTCATCAATTTTCGTTTCATGGCGCAGTTTCCGCTTAGCCAATTTGCCATGCATTTTGAGGCTAGTTTTGAATGCAGCCCGTCGATCGCATTGGAGCGTTTTTGTCGCCATTTGAATTCTGGTTTATTTAATGACTTTTGCAATTGTTTTCGTGAGCGGATTTTCAAAATTGACTTCAGTAAGCGTTGCTTTGGTTTCGTTTCGTTTCGTTTTGTTTTATTCACTTTTTTGCAGCTCAAGGTTAAGCGGCTTTTAGCCGCGTACAATTTGTTATTGCAAGAAATAAAATACCCCCCCTCTCACGAAAAAATCTCATTGACGTCGACAACGTTTGTAGTATGGTACAATTTCAATGAGTGGCAAATAATTGCGGCTTGTGTTTGTAATTTGTTACTGTTGCTTGGCTGTGGTTATTAAAGTGGTTGATTGGATATGAGTTTCGAATGTGGGTTGAGGCAAATTGCAAGGCACTGTAAAAATCAAGCGAAAATTGTATGGCAAGGCTCACAAGTTGGCAACAAGAAGTTGTTTGATCTATTTTTGTATACCATATACCCATTGAAAGTAATAAAAATTGTAAAAATGTTTCTGATTAGTAAATTTTTTTGTATTACTTTTTATTAATTAACTCTTAGTTATTTGAATTTCTAACAGAATTGAAAATGTTAACTAAAAGTAATTTTTAATTAAGGTCAAATTCCATTTCTTCTTGGTTTTGACAAAGTTAAGGATATTATAACCATTGGGATTATGTAGAGTTACATATTTTGTAGGTATTTCATTAAAAGTGTTTCAATATTCCGATATCAATCCGAAATGATTTAAAAGACACATATCACAAAAACTTTTACCAAAATATTATTTTCAGATATAACTTCAGAATCGGAATCGAAATTCCTTAGGTTTTATTATAATTATGAAGGTTTGAAATTGTCACCCATTTTCATAGGGGATTGTTTAGGATACAATTAAATTGATTTGAAGATAATTCTCACTTATTGATATTTAGGTGATCCAATTTATCTTAAACCTGCCTAAACATAAAAACCATTTCCAGAGTTTGACAATGATAAATTGAACTTTCGCAAGAAGTTTTGCGACTACTTTGATTTAAAGAAAGGGAAACACTTATCACCCACCCTATTCCCCCATCTCTTCCCTGACTGTCATGACAAACATGTTCGGGAAGTGCACTTAACATGGCGTCGTCGACATTGTCATGACTCCATCGCTGGGCAGCGCAAGATGGCAATTTACGCAGTTTATTTGATTTCAGAGTCCGTTGCTGTGTTGGCGACCTTCCTTGTTACCAATGTGCCATGATGAAATTAACGGCTATTAACTTGATTCACTTTGTGTCCAACTCGCCGCACCAGCCACTCCTCGGCTCCACGAATAATGCATTTTCCTTACTTTTATCGGCACGCGGCATGAGGTAATAATTTACGAAATTGACAAGTGAATCACTGAGGAGTGTGGTGGTCAGCTGTCTGGCAGGGGGTAAGGGGTAGAGTGGAGACCGCAGTCGCGACGACTAAGCAGAAAATTAACGCGTAATTAGTTGTTCCTTTTAAATGCAGCGGCGTCATCTGTGCCATGGCGAAGTGCGGTGGGGCCGGGGCGGGGCGGGTGGGCTGTTTGTGGAGGAAGTGTCGCCACTTGACTTGTTGCTTTCTTCTTTGTTTTAGCCAGGCATTGATTAATGAGCTGCGGCTGCCCTGTGGCATTGACTTTGATGTGTGTCGCCGTTGGCCGCAACGCAAAGCCAACTGGTGGCTGCCATTTTTCTAATGATCATGATTCAAATGCGGCTTACGTGGCGAGAAGTTTGCGGGTTGCTAAAGATCAACCAGCAGCTGATTAGAGAGCAAAACATGCTGGCCTGACGCCGGCCTCTTATGTGGGTTGCTGACTTTCAAATGCATAAATATATACATATATATATGTGTATATATGTGTAATATACATGACAAATCTAAATAAAAAACCTGTAAAAGTTAATCCATTATTAAAAGCATATGCATGATGCAATTTATGTACGCATTTAGAATAGATTTCTGGTAAATTCACTTTGATATTTTATATATCTTTTAGTTATTTGATGAATTTTTTGAAGCATGAAAATATTACATTTCTGATACAAAAGTTTAGCTCAGAGATAAATCATATTAAACATTTTGATGTTGTTTTTAGTTATTGACTATATTACTAAATTGATTTCTGCTCAGCAGTAAGCTAATAAAAGTTAAAAATTGAAATGGTATCCTTTTTCATTGAATCATCTAACAAATAAATAAACACAAAACAGAAACATAAATGAAATATTTTTGCTTAGTGCAAATTTTCAAAATGTAAAGCTTTATGTTGCTAGAGATTGCTAGAGGCTGTTCTAAATTAATTTTTTTGTTGCATTTCACATTATATATATATTTTTTGCTTTATAAATTTATTACACAGGCCTAACCTTATTTGGGCTGCATTTAATTGCCGTCCCACCTCTGTTTGGCCCGAATGCGGCCGCCTCAACTTAAATTGTTTGTGACTAATTTACACAATGAAAGGTCATTGCTTCCACTTCAATTAGCCTTTTACTCAGTTTTAGCTGCTGCACCATCAGCTTTTTTTTTGTTGTTGTTGTTGTTGTGACCAAATTGAAGTGCCTGTCATTTTGATGAACTGAGCACGACTCTGGCAAAACACTCAAAATCTGAGCTTATGACAAAATGCCGCTGACAGTCTGTTGCATAAAATGCCAAATCGTCTGGGGCGAAACGGCGCTGAAATTTGCCCAAATTTGGCAGCGGCAAGTGGAAAATGCAGTCGGGCCTGATTGTTGCCATCTATTTAGTTTATGGCATAGACCGGCCGGCATGTACAAACTTGGTTGTCTGCAGTCAGGCTGGCTGGCAAGTAGCTTGTTGCATGCAACAAACTTGCAAGGCGCTGAAAATCTTATAAACACAGCCGTTGGTCTCGCTCACTCGCATGCCAAACGGATTGTCATTGCATCGTGCAAATTAAACAGTTTTATTATGACAGGCAACACACACTCGCACACACACTCGCTCACACACTCGCACACTCTCTAAATGAACAATAACAAGAGTCGCGCAAGTGCAGCGCACTTTAGACAGCAATAACAAAGTAAACGAAAGTCATAAAATTAAATTTAATCCGCTTGCAAGTTGCTGGCCTGACTCCTACTGCCTGGCTTTAACTCGTGCCACACCCACTGAGCCTCCCCGCCAAACCGCGCACGCTTCCCTTAGGCCCCCCATGGCGCCTGTAGCGCGTTTCATCCCGTGTTAAACTTACTTGTAATCCGCTTGTATTGCCAACATGCATATTGCCAACTCATTTGAGCAAATGACCGGGCCAAAACATCGTCCAGCCAGATCGCGATAAACACAAACGCACACAAGCACACTGGACCGATGGCATTCAACTTTTTTAATAAATTGTTCGCAATGCGTTGCCTTTCTTATTCCTTGTTATTGCTGTTGTTGTTGTTGTTGTTACTGTTGTCTCTTTTGTTGTTGTTGTTGCTGCTGTTTTGTAGCCGCTTATCGGCTTGTCGTCTGCTTAAAGTGTTAAGACATTTCTCTTTCAAATTGCTGCCGCAAAAATTCTCGATCAGCTACTTGAGCGGCTTTCGTGTGCCTTTTGTTTGCCGCTCGGATTTTTATTTTCAGCGCATAATTAATTTAAGATGCACATCAATTCCGAATCGGGCAACTTCAAGTGGCCCTTGAGTGACTCAGATTTTGTGTGTGCTAAATTAAATGTTATTATAAAAAGCTTGTTTGATTGCTTTTTGAGAAAGTATCATAAAACAGACAATTCCATAACATTAGCAATATATCTTTACTATATACATTATTTCACATTTATATAAATATATTCGGAAATCCTGCATATAAACAGTCGTTGAAATAAAAATGGCATTTATTGAATTGCCTGCCAAATCTGTTTTAAATCTGTATAATCAATATAATGGTGTTCACCGTTATTGACAATTAAAAAACATTTTGTGCAAAATATGACAGGGATTTTTTCAGTTTTAATTAAAATCGAAAAGACATTGCCTGAATGTGATGTGACAAAGGCTTATATGTACTTACTGCACGTAATGCCAGCGGCATTTGGAAGAAAAATCTTCATTCTTCTCTGTGTGTAAAAAATTAATATAAATATATATATATACACACATAGATATATTTATACATATGTATGTGTTTGGATTAAGTTATTTAAATGTTAATAGCATTTTAAGGTAGTGAATGGCTTGTATAGATATTTTAAAAGTTTTTCGTTTTTAAGTGGAAGGGTATTATCAGTTCGTGCCGCAGGCAATTCATGCATTCATTTAGTCATTCAGTCATTTTAAACAGTGCCTACCACTTGTAGGCCTTCATGGCTAATTAAGTCGCTTAAATTGACGCAAAAGAAGGTTAACGTGTGGGTGTTGGCATTTATGAGGTAACACATAACACACACACACACACACACACTTAGGAACGAGCTTATGCGTGTGTGTTTTCATTGCAGCTGCAGTCGCCAGAAAATATGTAAATTTTGTGTGTATTTCGTTAATAGTTGTCATAAACGAAACACCCCCGCAAAATGCTAAAAATGTAAGGTGTGAGTGCTCACCGTGTGTGTGTGTGTTTGTGTGTGTTTGTTGTCAAGGCAAAAAAGTGGGAGTTGCCCCAGTCGCCGTCTTTGCACTAAAAATCCAACAAATTTGCTTGTAAGCGGTCCATGTTGTAAATTTTATTAATTGCATAAAGAGCAAGAATTTTAAATTCATTAACAAAATAAGTCAGCTAATTTGAGAGAGTGTTAACATAAGCATTTTTTTTAATTTTTTAATACCCTGCACACAAAGAATAAAAATATTTACTTTACATATTTGTATTTTTTTTTGTGGAAGTTAATATTTTTTCTGATATGCAACATTATATTTAAAATAACAAAAAAATAATAAATGAAGAATTATGTTTAAACGTGTGGCTACAAATTTATTCCCATGTTGCAATTTTCTCTGCAATAAAATTGCTAAATATGAGCACACAAAAAATGAAGCAATTAAGCAAATTGAAAAATTGCATGTACCAGGCAATGTACCAAACACTTATTATTATGTCGGGCGTAATGCATGTGTGTGTGTGTGTGTGTGTGTGTGTTGTATCTAATGCAAAAAGATAGTCGTCTACAAAGGCGCAAACAATGTCGCTTTTGATGCGGCGCACGACGCCAATTGCAAATTAAAATCCAGTTAAAAACAAATGTACTCAATTAATAAAACGCTGACAACGAGCACTTCCAGTTTTCAATATTGATTGGCCACTGGTTTTTGAGTAACACCAAACACACACGCACACACACACACTCACACACAAAGATGCTTAAATGTCAGCGGCAATAAAGAGAGGCTGCCAAAGCTGGGCCATAAAATCGCTTATAAATTAATCAAAAATGCGTAAAAACGAAAAAATTGAAACCAACGAAAAAATGCAAAACTGCAAGATTGTCTCCCGGTGCCGGGCTCAAGGCTTTTGTGGCTTGCATAAAATATACCTCAAATTTATGTGGCAAGCGGCCAAAACGGTAAACGCCGAGGTAAAGCGGCCGCGCCTGCGCTTGAATTTGGCCGGGTTCTGAGGCTGCTGGGAGTGGTGCCCAATTGGCCTGACTTGGCCTGGCCAATCCGGAACCGAGCATGGACTGACGGGGGCACTGAGGCTAAGCGTTGCGTTTTGCAAGCAGTTTTTTCAGTATTTTTGTTTCAATTTTTGTTTTTCGTTGTTTGTTTTTTTTTTTTGTATTTATTATTACCCAAAGGCTGACAAGTAAATGGATGACCGGCTGCCTGTCTGCTGAAGCTAAATGCTTGCTTGTTGGGTTACCAAAAGACCTTGGACTATGATTTCCAGCGCTCTGTTCTCTTTATTACATAATTTAGCTTTGTGTATGTATGTGCGTGTGTGTGTATGTGTGCGTGGGGGCCAAAGTCGAAGGCAATAGATTGTTAATTGAATTGGAATTGAAACCGAGAGCGCGGAGTTCTCAACGGAACACATAACGAAGTGCAAGCTAAAGTCAAAACACACACAAAGAAGCTCTTGTATTCAGCTGGCTTTTAATAATTAAATTAGAAACTTTGTTAACACCCATATGCTATAAGAAACTCTATGGATTACATACAAAATTGGAAAGAAAAGCTCTTTGAATTAATTAATATGCGAGCTTTCGCAAGCATATGCTAGCTCTAATTCAGTTTAATTGTATTGCATAAATCCCTTGTTATTGGCTTTATTTATAGCTGCGAGTCGACTTCAATTTCACATTTGCCACGTTTTCCAAACTGAAGCTGACAGCTAACAACCAGAAAATGTCTATACAATTTTCCTTGACTAGTTTTCATTTCGTTTGGTCTCTCTTCTTTTTTTTTGTTTTTTTTTTGTTTTTTTGTGGGTGCGTGCGCTGCATAAACAAGGTTGTTGTTGTTTTTGTGGTTGGCTGACTGGTTGTAATATTGCCCCACCTTCTGTTAAAGCAGGCGCTTAACGCTTCGTCAATTTGTTTTCTTCTTTTTGCTGCCGTTGTTGTTGCTGCATTTGGTAGGCTTTTTACAATAGTGACCTCATTTTTTTTTCTAAAACCCCAAAAAGCAACAAATTAGTGTAGAATTTCAGCTAATTAATGTACTCCCAGTGTGCGTCTAAGTCCGTTTATATGTGTGTGTGTGTGTGTGTGTGTGTGTGTGTGTGTGTGATTAGCTGCACATAAGAGAGAAAAATTTAAATACAATTCATAAAGAAGCCGCCAAGTTGGCGTGCATTAAACGACAAATAAATATGAGGAGGGTACGCTGTTGGCTGTCAAGTTTGCGTTTGCCTGATTTCTAAACCAATTAACATGAATTACAAATGTCACGTTGTCTTCTTTTCATTGTTGTTGTTGCTGCTGTTGTAAACTTTTAATATACCACACAACGTTCAGGTTGAGGCACTGGGCGTGGCTAAGGCCAGAAATGGGGCAATGTATGTGACATTGGCTGTCGTTGTTAATTTGAAACACTTGCTGACCGCTGGCCAAACACTTCCTGGTAGATTTGACATTTGTTGACCACACACACACACATACACACACACACACAAACGTATACAGACATACATTCCCCTTTTCTTCATTTACGTTACGCTATCGCAGTGCAAAGATCAAATAGTCAAGCAACGGCAACCGCTGCTGCTGCAGAGGCAACTGCAACTGTCAACTGGTAGACGTAATTAATTGCCAGAGCAACATGAACGTCAACAACAGCGGCAACAGCAACAACTTTCGACCATGGCCACATCTTTGACTGCAACAGCTCGGCAACAGTCTGCACTCGGTACTGCGAGTCTCAGCTTCTGCCGCAGAGTGCCGTGCCGGTGATGCCCGCAGTTTGGTTGGACACTTTATGTGCCAGATGTGCTCGTAAAGATTTCCTCATTGTTGAGCGTGTGCATAAAAGCATTTTTAGCATTTTACCTAGGCAAACTCTACATACGATATATGGCGATTCGCCGCATAGCCTTGCCCCGCGCCACGCCTTGATTCGGTAATGTAAACAATTTCGAAAATAAAATCTTTGGAAATGTGTGTCACTTGTCGCTCGACAACGTCGCCGTCGTCGCTACAGGGAAAACTCTTTTCGTACAGCTTCCATATAATGAACCGAAAAACATTAAACGGCAGCGGCTCTATAACTTTTGGCTTCTAAGTATGTTTATAAGGCACATAAACTGAAAAGTCCGAGCTGGTCATGCTTAAACTTTAGAAAAGGGGTGCCAATTAGCAGCTGAAAGAATGTCTGTTGATTTTCGTTAAAATAATTGCCACATTTGTTTTTTGGGTTTCATTATAGAGTAATCTTAACAGAAAGTTCTGTCAACTTTATTTGAATTAATTAATAATTATAGTTTTTAAATAACGTTAAACAAATAACGATAGATTTTTGAGAAATTTGTTTTAAATATATAAAAATAATAAAATTAAATATTCAAGTACAATTTTTACTATATAAATTATAATAGTTACAGTCCCTGTTTTTTTTTATTTTATTATATATATAATAATTATTTCTTAGTAGCAGCTTACAAATTCAACTGAGCAGCACAAAGGAATTAATACTTACCTGGGCCACACAATATATATACAAAAAAAAATATTTATATATAAAGACATTATATATTACACTCTATAGCGAATCGAGGACATTTCTCAGTATTCCACTGCGCATTTAGATGACAATTAAATGCATTTAATTATCGATTACAGCTGTTCCAATGACAATGAGCAATTAAAACAAATAGATAATGAGCTAATCTGAAAAAAATGGCGCATGCAAATCTTATAAAAAAAAAGTTGATGAAAAATGAACAAATAATAATATGCTGTCTATTTAGACATGCACATTTGTCTACAATACGAAGACAAATCAAATCACTTGACAATACAAAATATATGTATATATTATTTATATATGCGATGTGTATTTGATTTGAAAAACTATCATAATTGTGACTGAACTGGCTTCAAGTGCACGCAGCTGTGCAAAAATATGCAAAAATTGAGATTAATGTCAACGGCAATTGCATGCTTTGTGGCTGAACACACACACACGCACACACTTACACTCGTACAGATTGAGTGTGTTTCAATCCAATCTCATCCAATCCAAAGCAATTCAATGCAATGCACTGGAGGCCGCTGCTCTAAAACTGTCAACACCAAAAAAAGAAAAAAAAAAAACAGTAGAATGGGGACGTGCCAAAGTTGCCATTCGCGAATGACACGTGTGTGTTGATAGCTGTTGTTGTTGTTGCCGCCTTTTAAGTTGCAACTGACAAACTGAACAATGCAAATAGAAATCGCAATTCGCATTTTGCATTATGGCAGATATGAGTTAATCGGGCCAAAAGCAGCTTTGTGTACAGCTGCAAAAGGCAAGCACGTGAGCGCTGATAACAGAATGGAAGTGTTTCCTCTTCTTCTTGCTGCTGCTGCAACAGTTATTGTTGCTGCTGTTGTTGTAGTCGTTGTCTGTTTAGCTTTTGTTGGCCCGCACTTACCACACTGCCACTTGTGCATTACAGCGATAAGAACGAGCCAATATTACGAAACTTTTAACATACGATAACAGCCAAACAGCTGGCTGGAGAGATACTGCATGTGCTGGAAATGATGCAAGTTCTTATATATGTATATATATGTATTCAGGTGCTTGCTTGATTACGACAGTTCCATCGATAGTGGCAGCAGTTAAATTTGCACAAAAAAAGTTAGCTAACAACAACCCAACCATAAATTAAATTATAAAATAAAATTACTCATATTTTAAAAATTGAATTGAATTGAATTTGAAAATTTCAGAATTTGACAATAAATTTTGAATTCAGCCAATTCATATTATTATGAATTAAGCTTCATTCATTTGTTTATGGAAACGATAGCAACAGTTTCAGGCCCGAAAAGAAAATAAATGTACTTGGCATACTTTGGAATTCTACAAATCCAATAGCTATTCTTAATGCGACGCAGGGCAAATGACCCCATTAATTTTAACGCGCGCACAGACAAAAGCTGTAGGGGAGAAAATTCGTCGTATGCATCGAGAATATTCCTTAAAAATAAAAAAAGAGAAGAAAAAAAGAAAAACACCGTTGCTAGTTTGAATAAATTATTTGGAAAACGAATGACCAGCGATTTTCAAATGCCGCCACTCAAGCATTTGCCTTTAATTAGATGCCCGTTGTCTCAAATAGCCAGAAACTCTGCCTGTCTAATTAGGCCCTTTTAAGAGCACCTGAACCCATACAACCCGAATTTATTAGACAAACTCAAATAAATAGACAGAAAAGTGGCTGAAGAAAAAAAGCATAGTAAACGTATTTTGAGGCTGCACGTAAATGTAAAGGTAAAGGTGTTGAAAATAAACGGGTCTGGTAATAGACGAAAAATTGTGTTTTCTTTTCGGTTGCAAGTGTTTGCCTTAGTTGGGTCAAAGGTCAATAGCATAGAAAACTAGCTAGTGAAAAATGTAAAACAAATTCAAACGCATTGAGTAAATATTGTTACAGAGATATCTTTCAGCTCTGAGGTGATCTTGAAGCAAGCCAAGAAGGGGAAGCAAAAAGACACATTGTTTAAGAAAAAGTCTAAAGATACCTCTCTCTCTCTCTCTTAATACCTATTTCTTACTTTACTTTCTCGGGTTCTGAACTGACGACCCCTTTAAGTATTAATATATATTTTAAGAATTATTGTGGTTGTTTTATTTTTAATTTAAATTTCCATTTATATACACATATGCCGCACACATCCATAATTTGCCGCCAGCAACAGGCCTTTGCACTTGTGGTTGGTGGCTAGTGCTAACGTCATAAGCAAATGCATAAACAAATCGGCCACATTATGACCATATGACTCAGTCACACTGAGGGGGCATTGTGTTTGCCTGGGATATGTTGTTGTATTTGATTTCCGCATTTGCTATCCGCTTGTGAGCTACGCAGCCTTCGTTTTGATTGTGCCTGGCTAATATCTTGTATAAGCCACATTTAATTTTATTTATTTATTATTTTTGACAAGTTGGCTTGGCCATTTCCTCTACGGCTAGCTGATGTGGCCGAGTCAGTTGCGATCTTTAAAGGTGTCTACTTTTGGATATCTCAATTAAAAGTCGTCTCTTTTGCATTGTTTCGCATCTATGCAGATGCCTAGGCTTGCTGCAAGCTGTTGTTAGTTGTTGCCGCTTGTTGTTGCAACTTGTTGATAAATGCGGAATTTGTTGCTTGCGGTTGTCGTCTGCGGTTTTCTGCGATCGTTGCCATGAGATTTTGGCCAAAAGCTGCTCGACCAGCATTCAAGTAGAGTTCAAAACAAAAACAAATAAAAACAAAAAAATAAAATAAAATAAAATAAACAGGTGCGCGGCAACGTCAACAACACAAATAAAAAGATGCAAGTTTTGTGAACTTTTAACTCTTACACCCCCTCTGTCCCCCCTGTCCATTGTGAATACTTGCACTTGCAACTGGATTTTTCTCGGC
This sequence comes from Drosophila paramelanica, assembly GCA_035043915.1. Lineage (NCBI taxonomy): Eukaryota > Metazoa > Arthropoda > Insecta > Diptera > Drosophilidae > Drosophila > Drosophila paramelanica. The sequence continues at coordinate 6,268,066 of JAWNMO010000258.1, forward strand.
TTGTTGCCAGCTTCGTTTTGCAAATTTAAATTCATTCACCTGTGGAAATTTATATATTTTTCTACTTGTTTGTTTTGTTTTTTTTTCTTTCCAGTTAGAGTTTGTTGTTGTTACTTGTGCTGTTGTTGCCGCCGTTGTTTATTGGCTACTGTTTGTTGTTGCGTTACTTTCACTTTTTTTTGTTGTGCTGCTACAGCATAAAGCTGTGCAGAAATCAAAGCAACGGTTTCTTCTATTCACTTTAGCCGCAGCTGTCTCTCTGCGCTCCCAAGCCGCACCGGTACCCGTGCCATTTTGGCCACTCCCCACTCCACCGCTGGCTGTCTGCATTTGCTTAGAGTGCCACATGGACTCTGCTTTATGCAACAACTTAAACATATCAGCTGTCTTATTGTCGCTGCTGTTGTTGTTTTCTCTCTATGGGCATAAAAGAAGCAAAAAACAAAAAGCCCCAACGATTTGTGGCTTACAGGTGTTTGCCTCCAACACAACACCAACACCAACAGACGGCAACTGCTGTTGCTCTATAAAAAAATCATATAAAATAAGAGGGGGAAAAATAAAAAATGAGGAAAGCTCTACGCCAATTTATGGCACACGCTTCACAACACGTTACAAAAGTGCGATTGGCTGCCATTATTTTTGCTCGTATTGTTTTTCATTTCATATACAGTTTTTTATTGTTGCGAATGTTAACGGCTTTAAATATAACCGCATTGTACTTTTAAACAATTAACTACATTTCAACAATTTTTCTCTTTTGTCATTGCAGGTGCGTATTCACGACGTTGTAAGCTTTAAAACTTAAAGTAGATGAAGTTGGTCCGAACCCAGTTAAATAAGGTAAAACAAAAAAAAAACAAGAAAACTTTAGGAATTGGCTCTGGGTGCATTTCGGAAAAGTTTTCATTTAAACTAGGTAAAGAGTCAACAAATAGCACTTCTCGTAGCTTTTGTTTTAAGTTTTAGACTTTAAATTTTTGTTATACATTTGGTATTAGACAATTTCCACTTAATGTTGAGTTTTTGAAAGTAATACAAAACTGGTAAATTGTTTAAGAAATTCCTTAATTAAACTTAAGCTGCGAATGCGCCTCAAGATTTTTGCTGCCCCGTGTATCATAGCTAATGGGGGAAATTATTTCAAAACTTTTTCAAGCTGCCCGGCTGGCGGCAACGGCGACTTAGCAATTTTAGCGAATACTTTGAATTGGCGGCAACAGCAGCAACAACAACAACAACAACAACAGCAGCAACAAATAACGATAACAACAAATGCCAATCATTGTTTGCGTAGCGCATCAGCAGCTGTTTGTCAGTGCGAGTGTGTGTGTGTGTGTGTGTGTGTGTGTGTGTGTGTGTGAGTGTTTGTCTATTGCCGCGTTGCAGTTGGAAACGCGCTATACACACGCAACGGCCGCGACATCCATGAGATACTTTTTATTTTGTTTAGCTTGGCCGACGCTGCCGCCGCTACTTACTCAAGCATAGCTCGCACACACATACACACACACACACACACACTCGAAAGTGTGAAACTATTGTGAAGTTGAGATAGGACTGAAACAGGGGCAGCGGCCGAAACAATCGCGGGGGAGGGGGGCTTGCGTTGAGACGTAAGCTAAACAACTTCTTTGTAGTTGCTATTGCTGTTTATGTTTTTGACGTTAACATGCGAAACTTGTTTGCTGCCGGAATTTGTTTATGATTTTTATACCTTGAACCCATTGAAATTGGGTAAAAAGGGTAGAATGGTTATGATCAAATGTATGCAACAGGCAGAAAGAAGCGTCTTCGATCCTATAAATTTAGCATCGCCAGTCGAATCGACTTAGCCTTGTCCGTCTGTCTGCCTGTCGATCTCAGAGCCCAGAAAGGCAAGAAAGCTGTATTTGTTGATTTTTCACGCGGTATTTATTTTTATTTTTTAATATAAAATACAAAAATTTAAATTCAAAATTTTAGTTTAAAAGCTATTTAAGAATTTAATTTGCATAGTGGCGGAGTTTTTAAGTGTGTGTGACTTTGTGTGTGTAACGGCTTTTAGAAAGCGCTCAGCTAACATTAGGGTATCTCCAAGTCGAAAAACTTGAGCAATCTTGTCATATTAGTTGATTTTCATGCTACCTGAAAAGCGCCCCCAACCAGATTTAAATCAAGTTTGTAGTTTTTAAATTTCAATTTAAATTCGTTTGTTTTTAATTTAAAAATTAATTATCTTGATTTTTGAGATAGTTATATATTAATTCTATTTTAAGTGGCACCAGCTTTAAGCTTCCGAAGTATCATAAAGGCATTCCAATTTAAAAGATTTGAAGCTGCACTCGAATCTAAGTAGAGCAAATTTTTACACAAAGAATAAAATTACAAATCTCAAATTTGAACTGATTTTCATATTTGATAGAATATTGATCATGATTTTTCTATACATTGCAACGTTCTTACTTGAATCTTAAAGTTCTTCTTTAAATAAAATGCATTTTTATGTAGTTTCGACAGCCTTTTTGGCATTCGTTTCAAGCCAATCACACTGTTTTTCTTACTCGAACAATGCAGAGTTCATTTAAAGCCAATGCGTTTGTTATGATTTCATAATAGAGCAGACTTTATGGCCACTATATAAGCCATAAATTTATCTATTTTGTTTTTTGAGCTCTCGCCTTTGCACAACTTAAACAATGTTGTTCCATTGACTTTGGTCTGTGGAGTTTTTGGCAACTTGTTTTTTGGCAAAATATTTGTCAGATTCTTTGTGTTTATGCGCTTAATGCTAATTTTGGGGCGTGCAAAAATTCGCACTTTCCAACTCGTTTGGCATGCGAATTCCAAAAGAGGCAAAACAAACGAACATCAAAAGTTGTGCAAATTTAATAAGTCGACGAATGGCGTCGACGGCGAATAGCCAAAATATAAATTAGGGTCAACATGTTGTGAGTTTTCACTTTCGGATGATGTAAAGTGGGTCAACTGGCCTCACATATGGATGGCGTGAAAAACTTGGACAAGAATGCTGGAAAATCAGTTCGGACAGATGGAAAAGTGGCCGCTATGACCCACTTATCAGAAGCTAGCCAAATTATACTATTAGAAACCATAAATTTCCGCCTCAAATCGTTGGGCAAACAAGCTAAGTTCTCACAATTGGACGCCGCCCCGGTTTGCAAGTGGCACAGATCCGTTGTGGCCTGGCCTGGCCGGGACCGGTGCTGGTGCTGCTGCTGCTGCTGCTGCTATTGCTTGTGCCGGGGCTGGGCACACCTGCAATTGGCGGTCATGAGTCAGCAATGGACTTGGCCAAGCCACTCGTAGCAGCTGCGTGGCCAGTTTGGGGGCAGTCATGCCGCAGTTTCCGGGTTAATGCTAATTCAGCATTATGCCTCACTTATAGATACAAATGCACAGATATGCAACTACGGCAGCCGCAACCGCAGCTTCAACAAATTGCGACTGGCCAAATGTCAAAAGTAAAACCACATAATTAGAATGTTTGCATTTTCAAGTGCCAACTCGACTTGGTTTAATTCGCCTGAATGTGGGCCAGCTTAGGTTGTTGTTGCTGATCCTTCTAGAAATTAATACCAGCGTACAAAAGCTTTATTGTTGGCCATCATCTATCTAAGAGATAATAACACAACAAAATTTCACAGAATTTGCCCAAACAGGCAGGGTTGTCATGTTTTTCAGTTGTGGCTTATCAAATGCTGGCTAATTTGAAAATCATTAAGTTTTATGGCTTCATTCCAATGAAAGAATTACCATTTGGCTTTGGTAGTGCGCGTGTCAACCCACAAAATGAAAAACTAGCGTGAGCCGCCTGCCAAACGCGGAAATTATGGCCGCTAATCGCGGTCAAAGCTGGCGTCGCCGTTTGGCCCGCAGGATAATGCGAGTGCGCGGCAACTGCGCTGCTGGCTCGCTTCTAATTTGCCGTTTCCTGTGGCCGTCGCGTGTAATTATACGGCCAAGTCAAGCTGGCCGTCCCTCTGCACCAATTGCCCCCGCTCCCCATCCATGCATTTCATGCAATATGAAACAGCAGTCGGCCAATTTTGAAATGCAACGCTGACAAGCGCATTTGGCTGCCTGCCTACCTGTCTGCCTGACTGACTAGCTGGCTAGCTGACTAGCTGGCTGCGTGCTGGTTGCGAATAAAACGACTGCAGTTACAGTTAACGGCATCTAATAGATACTTTGGCACCTTGGCATTACCATTACCAGCAGATGTGTGGAAACGAACAACGGGTACAGCAACTGCGAATTAGGTGCAAAACTAATGCAGAGATTTAAAAATCATCCACATAAAAAATGTGCATTTGCTTCTTTGTGTTAGCTAATATTACAAATTACAAATTTGCACAATTTTATAACTTAAGAGTTAATTTAAATTAAGTTAAATTAACTTGATAGAAATACATTAAGTTTTGATTCTGCATAACATCGCTTAAGCTCTATTAAGCTACTAATTAAAGATAAATAGCAAAAGAGAAAAAGAGATTTACTAAGCGAGAGTTTCTTCAACAGCTTTTCAACTAAGATTACAATTAATAACTTAAACGTGTTTTGATTGATTGAATTCATGCATCTGTACAGTTAGATTGGTATCTTTGGGTTGAAATAATCTTGGCGCTTTAATTAAAATTAAGCTGGCTTAATTCGATAAAGACAACGTTTGTTCAAGTACATGCATATATATATGTATGTGGCCAATTATAAATTCAGTCAAGCGTTTTGCACTTTCACCGCCCAATGGCAGGTAAGTGAATTAGCTGGCAAGGCAAACAGAAAGACATTCTGTCATTAGTGGTCAAGGTGTAACAAGCAAAAGGCGCACTCGAAATGCGGCCAAATTTGTTGATAGCCATTAATTTAAATCGACCGACAATCGCCTAATTAAAATCTTTATTGCTGAGCCGGGCAGAGGCTGCCCGAGCAACCGCCACCTGCTTTGCCGCTGAAGACAAAACTAACAAAGCGGACAAGCCTCTTAGTGTAAGTACAACAACGTACAACAGCAGCGACAACAACAAGTACCGTTTGCACATTACATATGCGCCACTGCAACAACAAGTGCAAGCAATGGCTGCCACATAACCCGGCCAACAGATTTCAAAAGCGGCCCGGGCCAGTGGAGCCGCTGCTTGGCAACGATTTCGAGTCATTGTGAAATCCGCAAGGCGATGCCCCTCACTTCAGTTGAGTTCACTTCGCTACGCTTCCAGCCAAGCGGAGGGCGTCGAGTTGGGTGCGAGAGGAGCCACCCGCAAATCTTTCACCTGCTTTGCGCCGCCCCCTCACACAAACGGTGTGTATATATGTGTGTGTGTGTGTATTTGCAGCGACGGTAAAATACTTGCGCTACAAATTGAGCGCAAACGCATAATTAATTTCAGTGCCAGTAATAAGAGCGAGAGATTGGGGGAAAAACGAAGAAAAATAAATAACATGAAAAATGAAGAAAAAATTAAGTTAATGTTTTGTAATCCACAAGTGCGGGAGCTGTGGCAGGTGCTGCATGTGCCATAGACAGTTGTTCAGATATAACGGTAATTGCTTAACTGGTAGCAAAGCGCCCAAGGCGTTGCGGCTACCTAAACTTTGGCTGGCTCGCCGAGCAACAGTTGGCCATTGGGCTTGGGTCTACCTGGAAATATGTACAATGTACTTTAAAAAATGCGGGCAATAACATTTTTTAGAAACATTTTTTTACAGTCAAAAGAGAGCAGAAGAGCATCGTTAGTTATTTTTAAAGTATTTCAGTAAAATTTTCAAATATTTCAAATCTTCAATTTAAAATTTAAGAAAAATTTAATTTATTCAAATTTTAAAGATGTTTTATCTAGAATTTTTTTGTTTATTGTGTTAGCAATAAACAGGTTCTTTTGTTTTCTTAGTCTTTGTGTTTTGGCCACTTGCATAACTTCTGACGCACCTTCTAAACCTCAGTTTTCCGTTGGCCAACACCTCGAGCATTTCCATTTCTGATCTCTTCTCACGCTTAAGACAGAAAGTCAACTTTCCAAAAATGTTGCGGCTAGAAAAACGTCAAACAAAACAAAACCAAATACAAAAAAAAACAAAATAAAACCAAAAGCTTAATCTTTAAGCGCTACGCACGTAACACGAATAACGGTTTATTTTGTTGTGTTTTGTGGGATTGTAGAGCCACATTAGCATCAGCAGCAGCCAACAGCCAACAGCTAACAGCCAACAGCCACTAGTACCGGCATAAATATAACTGTAATTGCCGGCAGCATAATTGCGGCGTAATTGCAGCCAAAGAGGCTGCGAGAAGCGGAAAATGAAAGTGCAGCAAATAGAAAAATATAAAAAAAAACGTAGCAAACATTGTTTTTAAAGTTAAAAATCATTTGGTGCAGCTCATAGAGCAGGGGTGGAGCGAAGCAGCTACAATTAGGCAGGGCTTGATGGCGTCGACAATTACGATAGCAGAGATTGGAGCGTTTTGTTAAGGCAGGGGTGGATGGATAGAGGGGGGAGGGATCGCAGCCGGGCGCCGCACTTAAGACGCGTTACAATTTCGTTCAAAGGCGAATCAAATTTGTCTACAATTTAGAAAGGCAGACAGATGCGCCCCGAGGCCAAAAAGAGGTCTTAGGAAAACAATAAAATTGATTTTAGTTTTGGGTTATTTTTTTTAGTTTGATTTTGTTTTTGGTGTTGTTTTTTTACTTTAACTGTGTGCGTGCTCGCCAAAAATCTGGAAAGCCGCAACAGCAGCAACAACAACAAGAGCAAACGCAGCCGCCGAGTGAAAGTAAAAAGACCAACAACAAAAATCCGAAAAAAAGTGAAATAAAGAGCAACAACAAGCAGCAGAGTCTCGACTACTCGGCTTTCATGGGTATTATGAAACGCAAGTCAGTCAACCGGCTGGGGGGGGGGGTGGGGAGCAGGCCCGGGGAGACACCGGTACTACTGGCAAGTCATGCAAACACTGCGCGCCGGCGTCTCTATCAGACAAGGGGGTGTGGCGGTAGGCGGTAGGCGGCAGGTGCGCAAAAAACTTTCAACAGCTGCCAACGGCATCGACTACAAATTCGAAGTCGTCGCACATTGGACGACTGACTGGATATAAATACGCATTCACAGTTAGCCGTCAAGTGGCTTGAGTGGGTCAAGTGGTAAACAAGGTGAGAGATGATACCAGACAGCTTATAAGGAAAAAAAGACTGAAGACTGAAGATCATTTGGCACTGAAATTTGCCTTGAAATTCAAGTGAATTAAGTTGTTAATTTCCTGAATGTATTTGTATAGCCTTACGCTTTAAATAAAAAATGTTTTAAGCTATGGCATTTTGGCCCCTCTTTCAGACTTGCCTGCCCCTCTGTTTTCTCATCGATCTATTATTTTTTTTTAAACTTCCTGTACAATTAAAGTCTTTACAATCCCATGTTAGGCATTCAAAAACACTCCATTTGATTTGCATGATTCAACCGCATTCGAATGCAGCAGCAACCACCCACAGCCCCAAATCTGTACTTGCAGCATTCACATTCACAACTGCCATAAAAGTTGCATCATTTCATACGTATAAACAAACAATTTGTGACTTCTCTTCACACCACAACCAGCTGGGCAGAAAATCAGACGGTTGTCGCTGGCCATTGCGAAAGCAGAGCTAATCGCGGCCCAAGTGTGCGAAACATGTGCTGCAAGTTGAACGAATGATCGAACGATCGCCTCTCATCGATCACACAACTTGCGGCAACGGCCCCGTGTCCATTTCCAGCTCCCCTCCTCAAACCGGCAACCGGCCCCGTTGCGACCCCTTGTATAATGACCCACAAAACGCTTCAGAGACAGAGCGAATGAAAAACTGTTGCTTTAATGATTTTTTAAAACTTCATTAGGCGATAAAAGCGAGCTGCCAACTGATGCCATATACCAGGCATCATCTGTGATCTGCCAACCACAAAACCATAAATGAGACGCAGCTTCTTTCACTCGGTCGCCGGCAGTAGCCCCGCCCCCACCCCACATCTTGACAACAGCCGCTTGTCGCCTGCTTCAAATGTTTCGCATTATGCTGCAAATGGGTTAAGTGGTTTTCAATTTAGACAAAACAGAAAAAAGTTGGGTAAAGAACTGAATTCCATTCCGTGAATCATAAGACTATCCACGCCCTACAGCGATCAATACTTCCGGAGCTCAACATTGAGTCACTCATTCTATATCCCAAATGCGATCCTATACAGACAATCCTATACCTGGGCAATTTGTCATCGAACTGAAATCGAAAGCGCAGCGACATTGACCAGTGTGTTCAAAGTACGATCAATGAATGTTCAAATGCTGAATTGAAATTTTTTCAGTTTTGAAGTGTTGTGGGATAAATACTTTGTATATAAAAATAAAAGAATTATATTATATAAGAATATTTAAAAAAATTATTTCAAATTTGTGTACAAAACATCGAGTTTTGGTGGACAACATTCTAACACGGAAAAACAAAGAACACTCAGTTTTGGAATTATTTACTTATTTCTGATTAATGACTTAACAAATTGGCACACACAGTTAACAATAAATCTCCGACGTTATGTATACCCAATTGGCCATGTTTTCCATAGGGTGCAGCAATAAACGGTACATTTATGACGTACAACATGATTATCATTTAGCATTGGAGAGCAAACAAACAACAAACGACACAATGACAACAATCAGGAACAGCAGACGCAACAACAAGTCGCACTTTCAGTTTTGTTTTGCTTTTGTTTTTGTTTTATTTTTTCAAAACGCGTCGAATGACGCCTAAAATTTATTATCGTCAAAGTCGCGACGTTGCAAAGTTCAATTCAGTATACTGTGGGGCTGACTCAGAACCGCGACAAGCATAATTTTGCGGAAAAAATATGTGTAGCGCACATGCCCCCGCCCCCCGCCCCCCGCCCTGCTGCGTTATCGTGACAGTTTTGTGCGCCTTAAACATGCGCCATATTTTACAAAATTGGCAGCGAACGCGTGTCAGAATGCAAGGCGTTAAGCGGCTTTAAGGTCTTGTTTTGTTTTTTTTTTTTGTCGGCTGCTTATTTTGTATTTTACTTTATTTGTATTTATTTATTTATTTTATTTTTTTTGTCAGTCAGCACAATGGAGTTGCAGTCATAGTTGTAAACGCAGACATAGACGTAGACTTGATCCATTGACAATTAACCCAAATTGCAGGCACACAGCACGTGGGCAACTTTTGGGGCGCCCCATTCGTGAATTTGCCCGTCGCGTATTCTTGCAACAGACAACGACAACAAGCAGCGCCTGCGATCATTGCATAAGCAACGTCATCTAGCAGCTGGCAACGAGCGGCCTCTCTTGGCCATTTGAAAGGCATCGAGTTGCGAAAATGCGCTGGGCCGCCATTTGGGCTAGGCCATCAAATTAGGCATGTAGCATAAGTGGCCATAGAAAAGAGAGGTACGTTTGCCTCCTAAACAAACAATTGACATGAGTATGGCCAATTCAATAAAAATGGTCAATAAGATGGCCTGCGAAGATAGCCTACTAATTGGTAACGGTCTGACATAACTTTGAAATATGTAAACACAAAATTAAAGAAAACAACAACAAGAATGGACTTCTTCTGGTTATAGTTGGGTCTAACCGAAAGCCCAATACACGTTCGTACTACAACTAACCAATAAAAATATGTAGCGCAGCATTATTTGTATACATACAAATAACGAAAATTCCAATACAAAATTAAATTTTGACAAAGTATAGGAATGTTGATATAAGAGACTTATGGAACTTTGCATGTCAAAACTTTTATAATTTTAGCATGTTTTTTGACAACAAAAATATTCACCACATCAAAATCGAATACAATGTGTTTTTTTATTGTAACGACAATCGATTAAAATTAGAAGAAAACACGTTAAATAAAAGATTCCATAGCTCCCATACATCAAACCCCCATAACTTTGTCAAAAGTTAACCGATTTTCACGTTTGATGGCATTTTGATCATGATTTGCCCTATATATTAACTCCACATTCAAAATATATTTATTTTCGAAAATACATTTTTTTTGGATTTTTGGTCAAAAAAGCATGTACTCCCCCCTTGTGAATATTGGAAGAAAAATTTTTTTCAAAATTTAGAATTGCGAATTTATAGTTTTAATCGATTTTATTTGTCACAATTAGCATAAAAAACAACATTGAAAGTGATTTTGGGGGGGTCAAATTTTTGGTCAAATATCATGCCAAAATCGACAAAAATTTTGACTTGTAAAGTTGTCAGATTCCATAGCTCCCATATATCAAACACCCATAACTTTGTCAAAAGTGAACCGATTTTCACGTTTGATGGCATTTTAATCATGATTTGTCCTATATATTGGTTCCACATTCAAAATGTATGCATTTTCGTGACAAAATGTTATTGCATTTTTTGGTCAAAAAAGCATGTACTCCCCCCTGTGAATTTTGGAAAAAAATATTTATATGACGGACATTGCACAAACCCAATATACTAGTTTCACTTCGTGAACGAGTATAAAAGTATATAGCACAAATCATGACCGAAATGGCTCCAAAACATCGGTTTCAATTTAACAAACTTAAAATTAATTCTGGACTGAATTAAAAAAGAAATTACTGCTCACAATCAATTTTTATGTTTTTCTACTAATTATGCCAATATGGCATTGATCTTGGCAATCGGTTGAGTTTTGACCAAAACATGGAAACTTTATTTATATATCTAATTTGCAGATATGCGATATTGTGTTGGCAGTATATAATATAATATATAATATATATATATATAATTAGAAATATTTGTATGTTCGACCGTCTTCTGGGGTTAAAATCATCTCGTTTCTCTTTAAATTTCGAGTTCCATCGACCCAATTAGCTTTGTGCTCATTAATTAATTGACTTTGATATCATATTCTGCAACTGTCGGGCAAAGCTCATTTCGTATTGCTGCTGGCCGAAACGCAAGTGGGATGCAATCAATATGCAAAGTGTTGCCCCTAAAAAAGTATTTACGAGTACACTCATACATAATCATATCTCATTTGTGCTGTGATTATGCATGCAGCTCGTGTTTTTGGCACACGTTTAGCGCATTTCAAGAAGGCTCGCAGAGATCGCAATTGGAAATTGACACGCGTCTTAGCGATGATGATCACGATCAACATCATCATGATGTTGCGGCAACAAATATATGTGTATGGGGAGTGTCAGAAGTGACAAATTTTGCGCATGCGCCACTGCAATTTATTGTCGGCTAAATGAGCAAAAACTAACAATAGCTGAAGCATTCAATTGTTTGTTGACTTAACTCTACATAATTGCTTTGACGCGTAGCAGTTAATTTGCATTTTTTCATTTAAAATTATTCTAATTTGTTACTTTTGTGGCCAAACAACAAATGACCGCTTGGCCTTGTCCTCAGCATATCCACGGCCGCAGCAGTTCTGTGGTTAAAACCTTATCGCGAACGGGCCTTATCAGCACACATGACCAGCGGTATTCCCAGACTACATTCGCCTGTTTACTTACTGGGCGTAGTCGCTATGATTTTGGCCGTGTAAAGCCAAAACATAAGCCAAAGGCGCGTCGCATCGCGTCGCACTCGTGTGAATAGCCACTAGGGCTGATAAGCGATATCTCGCCGCAAATGTTGTCCGTTATCAGCGGCAGCGGTCGCAGCCGCAGCATATCAGCAATGCGAACCGACACACATATGTAAGTACATACGACCCTGGCCAAATGTTTTTGGGCTCTTTGTCTATCAGAATCGAAAACCACATTGTCAAATTCAACGCGATTTCCAACAACAATAACGGCAATTTTTGTGGCCGGCGAATTGGAGCTGAAAAGTTTATACTTTGATTAGAAATATTATATGAAGTCCGATACCAATGAACTCGAAACCCAATTTGCATTTTGTGGGCAATCTGTGAACAAACATTCCATAGTCCAAAGCCCAAACAAAACAACAATATGAATCAGGCCGTTGATAAGCGTAAGTTAATCTATTATTTGTATTAGCAGCTTAAAAATAGTTATACGCTCAAATATATATGAATATTTATTTAGAAGGATTATTCATATGTTTAAGTTATAAATAATAGTGCGATAAGCAAGGATTCATCTTCCATTAGATTATCGTCCCTAAGCATTTAATATGTAAGTATCAAATTTTAATTTTATTGGAAACTCTTTTAAACTTTGTCTTATAAAATTAGCTCAAAGCATGTGAGTAATTGAGCCAACGCCGTAATGTCTCGTATTTGAACATTTAATTTAATTATAAACTGTTTTAAACTTTTCCTTGTAAAACTACTGCAAAGTGTACTTTACTTAAACTTTTCCATAAAAAGCTTATACGTTTAATTAATAAATGTTTGGTGAAGGAGTTTAAAAGCTGAGCTGGATAATCTGAAACGAACACAACACGCAATCATCGTTCATTCTGAAGTATGTTGTGCAAGTGAAGAACATCATTTGCGCTACTATTCCATCAGATGGTATTAAATCTGTCATAAACACTGCATAAATATGCTGGCATTAAGACTTAAAGCTCAAAAAATCCCCTCGCTCAGTGTAAAAATCCCAGCATGAGCTCAGCTCAGAGGTGAGCCAGCAATAACAACGATAAACTCTGAAATCATCGGATGGATGGCAGCAGGCATCTGTTTCGTCATCAACGCTAGCCGAGCGTCCGCGTCGGCGTCGGCGTCGACTGCGACGTCATCATCATCGTCAGCGGCCGGCGCGTCATAAACAACAGAAATATTTCTCTTAAGTCAAAGTTAATTGCTCTTAAATCAAAGTAAACAACGCGATCGGCGAATGCTTCAACACGGTCTTTCTATGCTCGCTGAGCGGAGCCTGCTTCCCGCCGGTTTAACAACAAAGGCCCAGAACGGGCCGTTAAAGTCATGCATCAGGCAGACAACAGGTAAACATTATATAAAGTTAGTTGAATGCAGCTACCTGCGGGCGGCTACTCACTGCAAGTAGCCAACAAAGTCACAGACACAGAGACAATGTCGTTTTTTATATTTTTTTTGTTTTGTTTGATGTGATGTTGTTTGTGCTTACGTAAAGCGCTCGAGTGAGTTTTATGTTTGCCAATTTGAGTTTCACTCAAAGAGAGCGACGGCGCAGTGAGAGTGCGAATTGGTTGGCAACTGGGACAGGAATTGGCGCTGGCGGGAGTGAGAGTGCGAGTGCAATTGTTGCAAAGATACGCCAATACAGATACAGATACATTCACACGAATACGCTTTCATTGTGGATACATAAACAAACGGCATAAGCGGCTGTCGGCTGTCCGCTGTCGGCGACCAAAGCATGCGAAAGGCCAGCACAAAGCATAGAAACAAAAACAAACGTCGCAAGTAGCCCACAGAAAATGTATCTGTGTCTGTGAGTGCGACCGGAAAAATATTGGCAACGAAGAGCGCAAACGCCACAGAGAGCGCCGCCGAGAGCAAGCCGAACTCAACGAGCGCCCCCGAACGAAGCCCAACGCCGAACCGAAGCGACAGCGGACCCGGCAACGGCCAGCGAACGCCGCACAGAATCATTCTTGAATGCGCGCGCGAACCTTTCGCACCAGCCAAGAGCAACAGACAACCCGCAAGCGCAAAAAAAAACCCAAGCAAAAGAACAAGAGACAAAAAAAAAAAACAGTCAACAAAATCAAGAGTCCAAACAATAAACGCTTCAAGCCAACAAAGGTCAGAAAATTTTCGAAAGCGTGTGAAACGTGAAGCCAGCACAAAAAAGTGCAAGTGAATTTTTGTGTTTTGGCCAAGTTCAGTGTAAAAGTGTAAGCCCGCGCGCCTAACCCAAAGAAGAGCCGCAAAGAAAAGAAATCAAATAAAATATAAAAAAAATCACATACACATACATAAAATTAAGAACGAGGCCTAGTAGCCCAAATTCAGAAGCAGGCGAGACATTGGCGAAAATAAAAAATAATAAAAAAAAAAACAAGAGAGAAAAACAAAAGCAACCAAATATTTAAATAATTAAAAATAAACTTACGACGACGGCGACGACGTCAACGAATTCTTGACTGCTGCCTGCCGTTAGCCGCGTGTGTGCGAGTGTGTGCGTGTGTTAGTGTATGTGTTTGCGTTGTATCTGTAAGATACGCGCGCCCCGCTGACGCATTTGTCCGACTACCGCTGCTTACGTCGCCGGCCGGCGTTTTGTGCCCAATTAACGCAAAAAGTGTTCGCTGCCCTGGCATTCAAAAACTCGTTGCGGGCGGGCATTAAATATTAAATACACTTCAATATTTAATCAGTCAGATATATATATATATATATATATACATGTATCTGCTGCAATATTGCATATATCTAAACAATTCATATTTATAGCCAACATTGCCAGTGCAATAGCCAAAGGCAAAAGTTTATAAATAAATTAAATAAAACAAAATAATTGCAAACAAAACTAAAACTAAATAAAATAAAATAAAAATTCCTCAAATAACTAAATACAGATGTTTGTCATAATCAATTGCTAAAACAGCCGCGAGCAGCCAAGAGAATTGTGTAAAAATTCACATTTTGAAGGTTGCCGCTACAAACCAAAAAGGTGATTACATAAAGATACAAATACTGTGTATGCCTGTGTGTAGAAGTAGAAGGTGTGTGCACAGCTTATAATAGATGTGAAAATGTGAAAGGCGACAAGCAAAACAGAACGAAAAAAAAATGATGTAGAAATAATAATAAGTATATAATTTGTTGTATCGAAGAACACGCGCAGAGACTTGAATTTGTTTAGGGCGTGCCTTGCAGCCGACTGACCCCATTCACCCTAGGCCTCCCAGTTGGCACATTTTCAAGGTCACTGCGCGTTCTTTGACAAATGACTAAAAGCCTGGCGATGAGCCGCGTTGAATTGCTTGCAAAATGTACGCTCAACATTGTCTTTGATCCTAAACCGAATACATTGGTCTAGCGTAACAAAATGTATCTAATGCATTTGAAATTTTATATTTATCTGATTTTTGATTTTCGTGCTTACTTCAAATTAGCTTTTAGATTAATGAGCTCCACGTGTGCTCTCGGTTTCTCGGAAAATTTGCTTAAATTGATGACAAAACCTTGGGTGTTGCATTTGTGCATTGAATTTGTGATTAGTTTTTTGCGTGACTGCAGCTTTCTCGGAAAATGCCATTGATATCGTATTAAATTGACCTGAAACAAATTCTCCTTTTTTATTATTATTATTTGGTTTTTAATTGACAACAAATAATTATTAGCTAAAGGCAAAAACAATTTAAATTGTTTGACAACAATTAAAAGCAAATGATTCACAATTGCGGCTTTACTTTGTTGTTGTTGTTGTTGTTGTAATCATACGAGTATCTTGCGAGCAAAGCAACAAAAAAATCCCAGCAACAATTGCGATAAGAAATTACTTAGAAAAGCGTTCTAAATTATTAGATTTATGCTGTCTCTTTTTGTTAGTTTCCAAGCATTAACTAAATCGCTTTATAATCCATTTCTGCAGGAACCCATCGAGCTGAAGAAGCGTTTGGAGGAAGTGCGCCTGCTGGAATCACGGCGCTCGGCTCGTCTGGCCGATCAGGATCGCGACACGGACTTTGCTCGCCTGGCCGACATGGGAGGGGATCGTCGCCGAACCACACACAGTATTGAGGTGCCATTGACGCTGATGCCGCCAAACAAGTGAGTAATCAGATTAGAATAAAAACTACACACAAATAATAATAATAGCAATAAAATGAAACAAATAATTAAATTTATTAAAATAATTTCGATTTTTATCAATGTGCTAGACAGTATTCAATGTCTTCTATATGCAAGCTTATTATTCTTTTTTATGTTTTTTCGTTAATGGTGTTATTTGGTGTTCGATCAGTTTGCATAAATATGCAACCCCGGCGTCCATGGAGTCTAGGCTATATCAATAATTCATAAGCGGCGACAAATTAGCGGCACAAGCCGACAAAGTCACGGACAGATACAGTCTGTTCTGTGATATTCGTACTAAGTACTCTCTCACATGGTATGTGTACACATACATACATATGTGTGTTAGTGTGTGTGTCGCCATAGTTTTGGTTAGTTTCTTATCTAAGCGCAACCGGCTAGACACCACCCGGCTATTTAGCATAGACGCCGTCCGTAACTGCAATTACACTTATATAAAGTGGTCAGTGGCCAATTTCCCCCTACGTCTCTCTGACTGACAGCGACTGTGAAAACGACAAACTGCTTTCGAAATGTTCCGGCGGGACAACGACGACGGCAACTGATTGCAAAATAATTCAAATTTTCAATTACTAAACGCTCAGACGCGTCGTCGACGACGACGTCGATGTCGAAGTCGAAGAGTCGACAATAACATTTAATTACGACGTCAAATAGTCGTGCGATATCTGGACTGCTTCTACTAAAGCACTAGACGATGTTTCAATTGTTAATTAAATTAAATACATTTCAAAGTAAGATTTAACGATTTTTATAGTTTAGAATATAATTAAATGACTTTTCCTTTTTGTTTGCACATGTTAAGAAAAAACTGAACATTAAATTTAATTTAATATTTACAATTATTATAAAATTGTATGTATTTTTTCACAAGAGAGAGTTGTGGCGTATTCTATTTCAGTTTCAATTGATAAGCTTCCCGCCGCACGGCAAACTATTAGTCAAGTGTGCAAAAACACCAGCGACAAGTGTGCCGGGCGGCGTAAAACAAATAAACGAAAACAAAAATAATAATAAAAAAAAAATACCGGCCACGTTCTCAATTGATAATAAAAGTAATAGCAATAATAATCAAAATAAAAAGGCAAAACAGAAAAAAAAAGAGCAGCAAATTCATCGCGTCATGCTCTCGATTACCCGGCTCTGGGTTGAAAGTCGGGCAGGGAGGCCAGTCAATTGCGTCGTAATCAAAAACCTAAAACCAAAACTAGAGAAAAAAAAACTAAGCAATAACAACAGCAACAATACTAATATACAAACTGCAATGCGAAAAGAGCAGAGCAGCAGCAGCGGCAGCAGCAGCCGACAATGTCTGTAATAAAATTCAAATAAAATTCAATTGAGTTCAGCGCGAGGCGCTGCGCCAGTTTAATTTAATTACTTACATACAATGCGAGACACTCGCGGCACCCACCCAACACTCTACGGAGGGGAGTAGGGGCAGCTGTACCCTTGTAGCGTGTGTGTGTGTGTGAGTGTGTGGATGAGTAGAGTGGCGCAGCGTTGACTTTTTGCCGGTCACATTTATCTTAGAGCTTCTCGACGCACATGCCGTCCAGTTGATGTTGTTATTGTTTCATTGGATTCGAACTCGAATGCGGAAATGTTTATTTCGCGCACAGATACGCAAATACAACTACACACACAGACACATTTACGTTCTAGTTATGTATGGGGTATGGGTTCTATCTGTTGTCGCCATTTTGTCGTCGTCTTCATGCCATACGGTGGTTTGATATGCGCAGCTCTCTCTTACTCTCTCACATTATAATGTACTCGTGTAATGATAACAACACCTCCACACACAACAAATAAAAACCCGCTCACCTTGCACACACAGCATACCCACAAGCACACACACAGACACACACACACTAATCAAACGATTGCCACGCGTGTTCCAAACGTCATGCGACGTAATATTGTTGCCTCGATCACTTTTTTTCCCTTCCCTCTTTGCATACTGCTAATCTAAAATGTGATTTTCTCGCTTACGTACGTGTGTTTACGTTATATTGAATTCTGTTTTTAAGTTTTTTTTTTCATTATTAATTTACAACGTTTGCGCCGTTCTGAAGTTAGTTGCGTCTGCGCCGCTGGTTTAAGTAAACAAAATACATATATATATATATATTATGAATTTGTCTTTCATTTTCTTCATTTTTCCTATATTGATAATTGGTTTTGTAAACAAATAAACTATTAAACAATATTTGCTTACGATTCAGTCATATGTTGGAACTTTACAGCACACACGTGGGCACATATATATCATATATGTGTGTGTGTGTATAAATTATCAGTTGATGGTTTGGTTATTACTTACTTTATAATCCACTGATTTACTTTGGTTAGAACTGTTATAAAGTGTTATTCGACTGTATATTTATATTTGTGCCCTGTTTAATCTTTGTACATTGGCCTGATCAACATTTTGTAGTCTGTGTTTTGACATGAATTGCTCTTTGGTCTTTGCATCCTTTTGGGAACGCCCAGCAATTTGCTAATCGCCCCTTAGTCACAATCCAAATGACGTCGTTACATTTAGAACATATTTAGCGTGGTGTCTATTGCTATCTGGGGCTTAATAGACTCCTCAGCATAGCTGACAGCTCTCGAGTTTCAAGGTTTTCCCCTTCCCACCTCCCCCACCATTCACCGTGATAGCCTTTACAGAGAACACATCGCTGCAATTCAGTTGAATGACGTGCCCCAAGCACCAGAGACAAAGAACGTAGTGCACAAAAAAGTAAAAAAGTAAAAAAATAAAAACACAAAAACGAGCAGAAAAAAAATTAAATAAAATCGCACTGAAAAAAAGAGAAAGAATTAAATGCGGAAAAACTGGTAATAAATATAATAAGCTCGTAATTATCGCGTAAATGTCAATTTACGCGGCGAACGCGTTGCGTCAGTGCTAATTTTCAACGCTAGACTGAATAGACCGGCCGGTCTCCAGATCCGAGACCCGCGATTGCCCCTCGGCTGTCGCTGCTGCTGTGCAGCTGCTTCTCGAGGAGCCAAACGGGGGCTGTTGCTTAATGAAAGCGTGTAAGCGCCAATTGGCCAGGCATGTTGTTGTTTGTTGCTGTAATTGCCATGATTAACAGTAACAACAACAAAAACAACAACTACAACAGCTGTAGTATGACCAGGCGGGGCTACCTTGGTTTTTGCCATTATGGTTTTTTATTGTTGTTCTTTATTGCAAAAACAAACAATATGGGGAAAATTTGCAGCGCGCAAAGAAAAATAAAAATAATAAAAATAATTTACAAACAACAACAGCAACAATGACGCACCGAAACTTGCATGCACTTCGGCAGTGACTTTTCGAAACCAAACGAACTTTCGAATTGAAAAGAAAAACAGTTTAAAATGGGCGCACAGCCAAAATATTTATTGGTAATTATTTGAACAGGAATTTTTTTTATTAAAGTGCTGATTAATGACCCATAAATATCGGTTTGACTAGTCTTGAATATAATGAAATAATTCTATTGATTCCAAAATAAGTGCAATTGCTGAATTGTGAAAGTTTGCTTATTTGAAAGTAATATATATACATATGTACATTAATAACTGTTGTATTCAATGCCAGCTTTCAACTGGTGTCATCTGTATTTTATTGGGTGCGATTGAACGATTCCACTAGGCATGCTGCTCACTGAGGCGTTGTAAACTGCATCACAAGCTTTGAGTACCCACTTAAGGCATGTGAAAAGCGCTTGTGCAAAACGCATAAGCAACCAGAACAACGCACAGTGACGTCAACAACAACAAAATAAAATAATAAAAAAATGCACACGACTAAAATTACAAACAAGCTCAGAGAAAAAGAAAAATGTTTAAAAAAAAATACACGACTAAAGTAAATTCAGCCAACTGGCGACGCTGGCAGCGGCAATTAGCCAAATCTTGAAAAATATTTGCCGTTGTTTTTGCCGCCAAGAATATGTACAAATATTATTCGGAGCGAGTGTTTGTGTTGCCCTCAAAAAAAAGTAAATAAAATAAGTACAAAAAAATACTTAATTTCAGTACAATAAAAAGTCAAGTCGAGCGCAGAAGTGGGTCAAAATTGTTATTGAAGCAGAACAAAAACAAAGCCAGCAACAACAACAACAGCAGCATCAGCATCAGCAGCAGCAGCAGCGGCGGCAGCGGCAGTAACAACAAGGCAACGATAATGGCAAATGCAATGCAAAAATGGGGGGAAAAATAAATTTATAATCATTTTCTAAGCATTGCTTCATAAGCGGCGTCGGCGGCCCCTCGACGGCAAATTATTGAAATGGATTCGTATTCGCAGCTAACCAGAGATACGTTGGCTCTCGGTTTGGGTTGGGGGATTCGTATATACGAGCACAAATATGTACAAATACATTCATAAGTACGAGTGCCCAATGTTCCGTTCCCTTTACCGTTCCAATGAATGTAAATACAATTTTCCGATGTTCTGCACGAATAGTTTGTTTGATCGTAAAATTTTATTTCTGCATTCAAATCGCGGCGCAACAAATAAAAACTGGAAATGCTATTGCAATTTTAGTTCGTTGCTCGATGTCTTTTGTGGCCATTGCATTTTGGGGTGTTATTATTATTATTATTATCATTTATTTTTATTTTTTCTTTTGTGTGAGCCGTTCACAAGAAGGTGCCTCAAATGAGTTTCGTGCCAGTTTCGAATCGATTCGGTTTTGCAGGGTCATTTGATATTCATATATATGTGTGTGTGTGTGTGTGTTCCTAAATGCAAGCGTAGAAAACAAGCCTTGAAATGCATTTTCATAGAACTAATATTTAAAACTTACAACAGGCTTACAGAGATTTCATTAATTTAGGAAGCATGGAAATCAGAAATAAAACCTTTAGCTGCACTAAATTGATCAAATGTTTTCAGTTCTCATAGCTAGGCTGATCTGCTTGATTAATTCTTTTACGTTTTCTTTTTATCAAAATATTTAAAGCACAATTTCCATCGCAATTGGCTTTTAGCTGAACATTTCTATTACGGCTGCCCGATGGCACAGCAGCTGGAGTCCGCTATCTATCCTATATATATAAATATATAGTTATATATATATATTGGTATTTGTGTGCGGCAGCAGGCTGCTTAACACGTTCTCACTGGCCACGCATGGCCAATGGGCCGTTGGCCATATTTAAAAGTGCATTTGGTACCAACAGCCCAAGCAGCCGGCAACTGGAAACTGGCAAAAGACTCGGCTAACGTCTTGCATTATTTATGCACGAATACATTAATAAGCCCGCGGCAGAGATGTCGAAATATATACGAGTGCGATATAGGCATTCATATATAGTTAAATATATATGTATATATATCTGCATATGAGTATATGGGATAAACTAAAAGCGTGTGTGTTGACGACGACGACGACGAGACGTGGCCGAAACATGCTGTTGGGCAACACGTCAGAAAAGCCGAATGAAAATGAACCATTTTCCGACAGCTAGTAAATTTTTAGTATTGGCTGACGTTGCCTGCCAGGGATATGCACAGATAGATGCAGCAGCAGCAGCAACAACAGCAATAACTTTTAGGCAGCAACAGTTGTTCACAAATTGAAGTTTGTTTTTGTTATTTTTGTTTTTTGTTTTTTTTTTTTTGGTGTTTGCCGATTTTGATCGTCGGCAATAAAAGTTAATGTGCACACTTATGAGCAGTGCCTTGGGCAGAGATCGGTGGGCGTGGTCGTGGCGTGCAACAACACACGCAACATTTGCAGTTGGAAACGCAAATTCTAAGAACGGAAAATGCGCAAAAATTAGATTGAATTGTTTGGCTGCAATTGTCGTTGACGGGCGGGCGGTTGAGGCGGACGCATAATTGCAGTTGCAACTTGGACTGGGACTTGTCTGGACTGGATCTGGACTGACCCAGGCTGGCCCGGCCTGGCCGGGACTGGGCCGGGACTGGCAATTTGATTGAGTCGTTTCCAATTGTAATGGCAAACGCTGCGGGTGTTGGCACTGACGATCGTCGACTGACGACTGACGACTGGCTGACGGTGCGGCTGTCCGAGTCTGTCTGGCAACAAAAGTCATTTGGCAAAGTCAAAAACGCAAAAGGCAAACCGCACACTATAATTTTCCAGCGCTATACGAAGTTACAGTTACACATTTCTAGCCTTTGGTGCAAGCAGCAGGCAACCTACAACGACAACAACAGCAGACAACAACCAGCGGGCCTAAGATACAAGCAACAAGCAACAAAGGCAACAAAACTACAAACTACAAACTGATTTGGCTTATTTTGTGACTATTGCGGTCGCTGAAAATTGCATTAGATATCTGCTGTTGCCGTTGTTGGTTGTTGGTTGTTGTGTTGAGACTGTTGTCAATTAAAGTTCAGGCTGGTCGAAAAGTTCTGTTAATGCCTTTGGGCTTTGTCATTGTGCGACCTACAACAGCAACAACGGCAACACAATGAGAGACATTTACATGAAATTGTTGTATCACGTTTAATTTGGCAATTTGAATGCAAATCCATTTGCGCTCGCGCGTGTATCTCCAAGATGCTTGCGTCTAATGAAGGGATTTTCATCTAGCCACTTTTCAACTTGACTCTCAGACAACGGCATGAACAGCATCAGCCTTGAGCCTCAAACCATGGCCAGAGCCTCTATATTTCAAATCAAATTTTCAGAAAGCACTGCCGGCCAAAAACAAAAAAAAAAAACGAGCTAAACTGTGGTAATCAAGGCTATAAACTGCACTGCGGTTAGCGGTGTAGAGTTGGCAGACAGCGGCTTGTGGTTGGTGACGGGGGTGGGGTGTGGTTTCGTATTTCTATATAATTAAAGTGCCTGGCGCGCTTTTTGTTTGCTGGGCCATTGCGATTTGTTAATTGAATTAAATGTTGGCCAAACAGCGGCGAGCGGGTCATCAAAATGCAGCTGGCAACATTGCCCCTGCGGGCAACGGATTGCAGTGTGTTGTCTCTTGCCTTTTGTCTCTGTACGGGTGTATATGTGTGTGTGTGTGTGTGTGTGTGTCTGTGTGTAACCCATTTAGCCAAAGTGTGCGGCAGCTCTCGTCGCTTAACTGTAAAAGCAAACGCACGTACGCGACGGGGTTTCGTCGCTAGGCCAACAGTGTGACTAAATGCATTGGTTCTACGGATTCGAATTAGATAATGTGTTGTTATATTTAAGAAAAAAGAAAAACTTTAGCAAACATCGATATATTATTTAAGTTTCATTGCTATCGATATACAATAATTTTACCGCTATTGGTATCGATAATTTTGCACTTGCTATCGGCAATCAAAACAACACTTTGCCCACTGTGCGCCATCATTGCGTCGGCGACAGCGCGCAATTCCCATGGTCTTGGTCGTGGACTTGGACGCATGGAGGACCAACTACTGCTAAACTGTTGCAGCCAATTGTAGCAGCAGAATCGGCGGCAGCGATTGCAACGCTTCCTTACGCACGCTGCGCTGCATGCTAAACAGCTGGAGGCGTTGGCAATGGCGCTGACACATGAGTGACAACAACAACAGCAGCAGCAGCAGCAGCAGCAGTATAGGCTACCCACATGCGAGTTACCTTAGGCAGGTGTGTCCGTCTCTCTATGTTGTCTATTTGTTCGCGTTTGCATGTGACAACTGCCAGCTTGTTACGCCCTTTCCACTGTCAAACGCTTATTGCTGCTGTCACTGAACGACTGTCCGACCGTCTGCCTGTCTATTGTTGGCCCGCTTGTGTTTGCCAAGTTCGCGTGGGTCGCGGCGAAAAGCAACTTCACTTGCAGCCCAGCAGCCGGGCAGTGTTTACTGATTTTTAAATTGAATTTTCTTGTGATTTATCAATTGTCGTTGAGACAATAGAAAGTGGCAATGCCTGTGGGCCATGGCCAAAAGCATTTTCCGGGCCAGGCCAACGATACATCACGGTACAGTAGGCACCACAGTAGCCACTCGCTGTCACTGGCTGGCAAGGTGCAGTTCCCGCCTGGGGAAAAGCAACCACGACCGAGGCCTGTCACTCGCTGCGGTCCGCGCATTTCTAATGGAAAATACACACACACACATTAAGATATATATATATATGATTGTATACACAAATACACATTGAAACAGACTGGCCAGGCGGAGCCCAAGTTCAAGTTGCCAGCTCCTGTTTGCCGCCCTTGATGGGCTCGTCGCGAAAAAATCGACTCTGCCTCAAATTAATACGATTTTTATTCATGACTGGCGGGCAGGGACCATCGGCGCCCCTGGGGCGATTGCCAATCTGCCACTGTCACCGCTGCTGCCAGGTTTCTGGTGGCGATTGCAAGACATTGCCGCTGGCTTCCGTTGCCGGAATGTGGTGACAATGTCTCGTTCGGGCTTTTCGCTGCTTTCAGTTTGTTAATGCTGCTTTAAACAATTGCAATTCTCCTGCCCATCGTCGACATCGTCGACGCTGCTGTTGTTGTCGTCGATGTCTTTAGCCGTTGTCGCAATGTTAGTAATTTGTGCAAATGAGCCTCTAAATGGCATAGAGGAGAGCTCTCGACGTGAGTAGCAGCAGCAGCAGCAGCAGCAGCAAAAACAAGGAAAGCTAAATAGACAAAACTTAAATGCGCTATTTGGCTATGTAAACGACGCGGCCCCTGGCCAAGAATGGAAAGCTGTTAACTGTTTTTGCTCGACGTTTATTTTTTGTTTTTCTACTGCTACAGAATTTCAGTTTGTTGTCTCAATTGCTTTTAAAACGCCTTTTGAGTTTCTGTGAGCAATTTAATTGATATTTACAATTTATCCAGTCACTAAATTCTTCGGCATGCCGCCCAATTTAAGGCCGATCATGAATAATCACTTTCGATTCCAAATCAAAAAGCGCGAAAAGCACAACACGTGCTCTAAATACTTTGATTATGACAACCGAGAAAAAAACTGCGCCTCAAAAAAATAATGAATAGAAACTAGTATTTACTATGCTCCATGTTGTTATCTTACGACACAAAAAAAAAACAAAAACAACAACAACGCAAAAAAATTAACAAAAATCCAAAAGTAAATATTAAATGTGTTAGCAAAAAGCACGCAAGTGCCATTCAGTTGAGCATACGGATTTGTATCTCTCGCTTATCTTCCCCCTCACGCATTCACGCACTCACAAATACAACCGAGTCACGACACACATTTTACAGTTACGCATTGTATACACACAAATTAGCAGCAGCTACAACTCTACTGGGTGTGTGTGTGTGTGTGTGCGTATGTGTTGTTTACCCTCCTTTTCATGTGGTGTTTCCGCCTTCTGGCCAAGTTGTCTGCGTGGCTCACCTGCCTGCGAAGGCCACAGTCAAATTTCAATAATTGTTTACTTTATTTTGTTTATGTTTTTTTTTCGTTTTTTTTTTCGTTTATTTTTTGCGGTCTGGTGCTACCTCGCGTTTTGGAATTGCCCAGCTATAGGCACACAATCGCTGTCTCGGTGTCTCAGTCTCAGTCTCAGTTGCGGAGCCGGTCAGGCTTTTATTTGCTTTATTCGATTTTATTGCTGTTTTCATTTCGGTTTTTGCAAAAAAAAATAATAATATATACGAAATGTGTGTCACAGACAGAGGCGCGCGCAAAAAAAAAAGAAACCTACAAATTAACAACACAAAAGAGGTCGCCTTTTAAAAAGAAAACAAATAACAAATAATAAAACGGCAACAACGCAACGAAATCAAATTCAGCCAAGCGAAATTTTTGGAAATTACGCATAGGCCAAAAATTTGAATCAACACACACAGCTAGTAAAACAACAACAACAGCAAGTACTCGAGGGACCTAAAAAAACCAAACTACGTCATGAACGTCTAAATAATTTATTGTGAAGAAAAATCACACAAAAGTATAAAAACAAATTTATAAATAGAAAAAAATAAAGCAAAAGTTGGCCGGGCTAAGATAGTAATACGATCTTGGGCGACGGCAAGCTAAAAACCTATGTAAATCAAATTGTCGTTTATCAGGCAATAAATGTACTTTACCTGATTTATCGTAGAGAATTTTCCTGATTGTCTTGCAACCAAATCAAAATATTGCGTATACGCAATGTGTTTACTCTTGTTTTCGAAATACTTTGCTTGTTTAGGCCCTAAGTACCACACTTCCGGTTTGGTGTGCGCTACATAAAATGGGGATCTACTTGTTGTTATTTCACAATGACTTTAAATTTCTTATCGTACAAATTTCTTATCGACTGCAAAAGTAAAAAATATCTCAATGAAGTTCGCCATTCAGTTGCAAAACTGTGTTTTCGCTTTTGCCATATCAAATATGCATTATCAAGATCTACGCTGCGGATTGTTCTAATCAAGCACAGAGTTGGGCTTGCGACACATGATAAGCTTCTCTGATATTGTTACCGATATAAACAGGGCTCTTTGATTCGACAAAATCAATACAAGTCCAGGGGACATGGGACTTATCGTTTCGGAGCAATGAACCCAAGTATTTCTTTGAAAATAATTTTATTTTTAGATTTTCACAAATTGCCGCCTAATGTCTAATGTCTTTATGCAAGTTTTGTATCTTTTAGTTTTCTTCAATTATTGTTCGCTTTTACTTTTATTTTATGCGCCAAAACTTCTGTTTGGGTGAAAGTTGTTGAAATAACAACACAAACAGACAACAACTATTGTCTAATGCCCGGTCCTGGCCCCAACAATTACCCGATCCAATTTTCGAGCACGTGTCTAATTCAATAAACTTATTTCGGAGCGGACTTTAATTGCATTTCAGTTGCTCAGCGCAACCACAAATCAAACCAAAACGAATGCAGCTCAATCCAACAGCAACAGCAACAGCAACAACAACAGCTACAACAAGAGGCTATAAATTGCAGTTGCAACTAATTTTTATGCGGCATGCAAACGAATAGTCGAACAGACCTAACATCCACTGCCCCCCTCGAAGCGCCCCGCTTTGCCTTCCACACTGGTAGGCATATCATATCGCATCTCTGGAGCGCGCATATTTCCGACAGCCGCTGCGCTGCACATTGCAATGTAATTTTGCTTTCAACACCTTTTTCTGTGCCGCATGCGGCATGCAACGTTGCTGGCAGCGTCGCCTGCTGATTGCAACCAGCGGCGTGGGCAAATAATTGCCAACAAAATAGCAAACAGCGAACAGCGTTCGGGCCAAAGTTGCAACAACGGCAACACATTACGAATACAACCAAGTGAAAATCACTGCGCATTTCCCAGGCTCCACTCAAGCGCTGGCCCCGAAATCGGCGCGAATATATCGCATTTCAATCACGCGCCAGAGCAGCGGCAATCCCCGAGCTCCTGGGCCCGTTGCATGGTCCGATCTTCGGCTGGCGCAATTTACGTGCGGCCACGCAGTGAACCTGAGAGAGAGAAAGAGAGAGAGAAAGAGCGATAGAGAGAGAGACTAGGAGACTTGGAGTCTTGGCCACCAATTTTCCAGCAGTAACGGCAACAACAACAACAACAACTGCAGCTTGCAGTTTATTAAAGTTGCTGCGCAATCGAGCAGAAAGCAACGGCCTGTTTATTGTTGCTGTTGTTGCTGTTTGCTGCTGAACCTAACGGTACCGATTGTGCGCACAAAATGGCCACATCGTGATGGCTAAAATATCCAGTCTGCCCGCCCCGACCCGCGGCACGCGCCTCACACGACATGCCGGCCGGCAAAACAACAGCGCCGTTGACCGCTGCCCCCCTCCAATCGCCCCCTCACTCCATTCTACGCTGCCTAATGCAGAGATTTCAAAAGTCGATTTATGCGCAAATTTACTTTTATGCGATTAGCAACGAGCGGCAAAAATTTATCGTCAAGTTTAGTCAATTTAATTGGGGCGCAGATGGGGCGGCCAAAAGTAGCAAATGAAGCAGAAGGTGCCAAATGGATAAAAGCTAAACTCCGGCTGTCGCGCTTACCTCTTCGTTCCGCTCTCGCCCCCCTGGCCACATTCAATAGCTGTATTCCGGGGCAGCAGACAAAGCGCGTGCATTAGACAAAGGCTAAAAAGCAAACCTGGTAGCACAGCAATAAAATTTTATGGCAGCTGTTCTCAGAAGGAGCTGCATTCACTTCAATGCAACAGCAACAACATCAGCGGAAGCCAAACTCAGTCGTCGCTGCCCGCGGCCTCTGGATTTGCACAATGGACCAAAATGTGTTTTGCGAAAGGGTTCGCGGACAGCAGCATCAACATCAGCAGCAGCAACAGCAGCAGCAGCTAGAATGCAATTTCACGATTCGGCTTAAACGTAGCTGAAGTGCTGATGCCAGCGATAAGAAATGTTAACAAAAAGAAACTCCTGAAACGCTCTATAAACTCCATGATGTCAGATTTTATAGACATACGAACCATGCATCGAATGGTCAACTAAAAAAGTTCAATATTTGGTAAAAATAATTATATAAAATATAATAGAATAATAGAGTTGACTTCCAGGATTTTCAAATCTTCTCTAGAAAAAATGTGTACACAACTGCAATTAATTTGGCTTAGTAAAATATAATTAAAAGCAATATAACAAAGTGGACTTCCAGGAATCTCAAAGCTTTAGAAAACTAAAAAAAATGCGATTCATTTGACTAAGTACTAAGTATAAAGTATATATAATAAAGCCGACTACCAGGAAACTTTCAACAATGTTTATTGTCTGTTAGTTTCTACAGAATAAAAAAGGAAATAAACAATTCAAATGCATCCTTTATCTCAATCATTACTTTAAAAGCAAATATTTTAATCAGCACTTGCAGGCTTACAGCCAGCTGCCGTTTAAAGTGGATGCAAATAAAACTCACTTAAATGATTCCTCATTATATAAACTTCTTCTAAGGCTCTGCAGTGAAAGTAGCCAGTGAATGGATTAAGTGTAATAAAGTTTTCAAATCAAAATGTTTTCATATTTTGCAAAAGAATTTGTAACTTGTTGCAAGAACTATTCAATCGGCTTACAAATCTAATTTAATATTGATAATCAGATTTAATGCATTTTGCCTGTGCTGCTTTAAGGTCCTCAGAGCCTGATTTTGTTTTATTCGGTTGAAAGTCTTCACTTGACTGCAGCTAAGCCGCTTAACTTATATTATCAATAACTGTCCACTGGTGGGAACAATCGATGCTTCAGCAACCATTCAGAATGCATCGCACGAGCACTCCCTGTTGGTCAAGTATTAATCCTGGCACGCAGCCGGCAAATAGCAACTTGGCACTGGCAATGACAATGACGACGTCTCAATTGTTCGCATTTGGCTTATTTTTTTAAATAAAGAGATGCCATGGCAATAGCAGCTTTTCTTCCACTCAACTTGATTACGAGTATTTCAAATCAGTTCTCTGTCGTTTGAAATGTTTTGAATTTATGACACGCCGCGACAGTCGCGTCTTTATTATCCGCATCCTCTTTACACATTTGCCCCTCTGCCGAGTCCCTCTGTCTGCATCTATTTGGCTGCATTCTTGCCTTTGTCCAAGTTTTTCGAGCGTAAAAATACTGTTCATAAAGCTAACGCCAAAGGATATCTGATTTAACTGCGCCTTTGTTGTTGTAGATTCTCCTCCTCGTTGTTGTTTTTTGTTTAGTTCAAGGTTGATTCAAGGTGAACTTAAAGCCAAAACACAAAGTTGACGTCAGCGCCTCTTTTAAAAAAGCGAAGTTGGTAGCTCAAAACAAGAACAAACATTTATTTTTTTTTTGTGCAAGGTCAGTAAAATTTGCACAGCAACAAATTAGCCATAAAATATTTGAGAATATTATATGCGATGCTATCGGAGCTGCCAATTAATGACGAACGAGCAACATACACAAAAAGAACAACAGCAGCGACAACAAAGGCAACAACGTCAACAACAACAAAAACATATATAACAATGCAGGGGCATTCAAAATCGCTGGCCACAAAATTAGCTAAATGGAAAAATAGTTTTGCGCCGCTTTTTGCATTGAAATGCCTCACGGGGCGATTATCGTAAAGAGACCTCGTCACATTGCTGTTGCAAATTACAACATCGACAACAACAACAACAATAACAATGTACGGCGGCTGCTTTGATGTGCTTAGATTTTAGGCTTATGCGAGGGCGTCTAATTAAAGCCGAGCCCCAGAGCAACTGGGCCAATGCCGGCCTTCTAAATTCTTTGAATTGCCAACATACAAATGGGTCTCTTTATCTGCGAGCACGATTCAATCAGTAACCGCCGGATTACAACAGCATTCGGCTTATCTATCACTAATGTCTTATGTATCCCAGCTAAATTGAACGTTTTAATGACAGTTAAAATCTAAGCTAAGTTCAATATTTTCAGTTTATCATCATATTAAATAGGTTTTTCAGTCTATAGCTTTAAGCACTTTATGTTTGAAAATATATATTTCTGAATAAATTTCCTAATTGTATCTTTATCTTATTCTGTATTGCAGCTCGCGGAAGCGTCCGCCAAGCGACACTTACGATTGTAGCAGCGATCAGTGCAAGGGGGACGAAATGAATGCATGCAACGCAGCATTAATTTTAATGAATCTATCCAACTCGCCGCATACCGGTAGGTCACACGGACTCCTCTTCTTAAATGTATTTTTTCGGTTAATTATTTCGTTTTTATTTTTGTGTATTACGTCTCAGTTTCAGAGAAATGGCTGGCCTCCAGTCCAGGCAGCAGCTCGTCGGTCTCATGGAGCTCCGGCTCGGCCTCGCCGCCGCTTAGCGATGATGGAAATGCGTTGCACGGTCACATTATTTTGTCGCCGCACGATGCGGCCAATGCATCGGCCAATGCACGTATGCGCACAACCTCGACGTCCACATCGGATGAGGGCATTGTCATCGACTTTGAGGAGGATCGCAAGAAGAAGGTAGGTGGCATAAAATATATAGCGATTTGGGGCAGCCATGCTGATTAGATCAAAGGAATGCGGCCAGTCGGCCAAACAGAGCGCAACGCCACAAATTTGTTGCAATTTAATTGCAACTTTGTACCGTGATTTTAATTGCTATAATTATATTTATGTAAATGCCTGTGCATAATTTTTGGCACACGGCAGCAAAAAGCGACGGCATATATACGTACTACACGACGTATGCTTAATTTGTCGCATCTTGATTCATTGCCCGTACGCGAGACGACGCGGCTGCGACTGGCGAGAATTGTGAAAAGTCAGGAAATTAAATGAATTTCGAAAACAAGCCCATAATAAGAGCACATCAATCAAAGGGCAGCGTCAGCAGCTCGTTAACAGTACGGCAAAAAATAAAACACCCACACGCACGCGTCCACACCGATGGACAGACACACACACTATGATTGCTAAAAATCAATAAGATAAAGTCCTCCCCCTTTTCAGCGCCTTGCCCTCTTTCGCCTGACGCATTTTACAAGAATTTTTTAACTTTATAAAGTAGTTATGCTTTAAAACTCCTAAGTGGACTCCACACTCCAAAGTAAAGAAGCTTACGAAAGTTTTGTATTCTCGGACGCCCCCGCTTGCCTCTGCTCCCGCCAACTGCTAGTTTTGGGAATAATTTTGCTCTGCAATTTGTTTGTCAGCAATCTGTTGGTTGTACAATATATATATATATATACTTTTTTCTCTTTTTTTTTTTGTTTGCCTGTGCCTCACTCTTGTCAGATCGTCTTACAGTTAGTTTGTGTGTGAGTGACTCTTGCTTTTAAGGGCTCTTAACACACACACACACACACACACACACGCACACAAGGCCAAAGACTAGCAGTAACAACAGCAACAAACACGACACACAAAGAACAACAACGGCATGCGATACATATCAAAAGTGAGCAGTGGCAGCATTTTGTCGAGCTTTTGTTAACCTTGAATATGTGATTAGATTTAATTTGCATTAGGCACCCAGCAGCGCCCCCACCGTATGTGGACTTTTATCTACATTTATTTTTTTAAGGGCTGATTGAGAGAGAAATGATAAAGCATAAAGGTGTGCATTAATAAATGATTTTTATTAACAGATCATTAAAAATGTACTCGATATTTCAGCCAGGCAAAGCCCTTTCAAAAATTTCGTCATGTCTCGTTAAAAGATCAGTGAAAAATTGCAAATTTGCTTAAATGTCACCTTCAGCTGGTTTCATTGTTATTATACCATTTTTTTTCTTTTTTTATCTGTCTGCCAACTTCACATTTCTCCTTTCCCTATGGCTATACTTTCACTTTGTGCCGTGTCCGGCTGATTACCTGTTGCACAAGCAAGCAGGCCCCACAAAATGTAACCGAAAATGTCATGTTTCCGGTTGTTTGCTTGGCCGAGCGCATTTGAATCTATGTTTGACACAATGGCAGCTGCCACGCCCACTGGGCGCAGCTGAGTGTGCCTTTGGAGGCGCAAACAATGCCAAATTGATTTGCTTAGCGGTTTGTTTGAAAGACATTTACAGCATTTCCGCAAAATCTTGAATGTGGCAAAGACAAACACAAAACAGACACAGCTGCCACAGATATGTGAATAGATAAGTGGATAGATAGATAGATAGATAGATGGATAGATATCTAGATAGTTGAATGCTTGGATGGATGGATAAATGTGCGCTACGCAAAATGATCTCAGCGCTGGCATTGAGAGGCAGTTGTTTCTGTAAGCTGCAATGAATGCAATTAATGTGTAATTGTGCGCAATTATTGCCGCTGTCGGGCAAGGAAAGAGCCAATGCAGCCAAGGCAGCTAAATGCAGTGTGGAGTTGCTTTAAAATGCTTGGCAGCCATGGCCACGTGGCGCATACGTAACGCGGCATTACTCATACGCACCGTGCGTGTGTGTCTGTGTTTGTTGGAAGCGTCGCGGCTTTGTCTGCCTGCATTTGAGCGGCCGCAAAGTGTTTGGCACAAGGCACAACATGGCGCATGATTAACCTTCATTACTCAGCCAACGGCGACCGTTTGTAAATTACTCATACGCCATGATGGCTTTTGTTTTGTGTGCACTTGTGTGGCAGAAATGATTTTAAATGCAGATTTATGTGCATTTTACAACAACAGCAGTGACAACTGCAGCCTCAGCCACAGCCACAGCCACACTCACGGACTTTTGCCTTTTAATCAAGGCTGCGTTTACAAGGCTGGCGCGCCGCTCAACTGCAAAGCGGGGCAACCGCGATGGGCTTTGTTAAAGTGTTGCTCGTAAATTAGCCTGCACTCTTGTGCAATACTGCTATGCCGTGCGGGGTAGTTGGGGTCAGATGATGGAAGGGTCTCTAAAAGTTGCTGGCTAAACAATAAAAAAAAAGTATATTACAATCGCTTAGAATATCGATAAGATAAAGATATGTGTTTTGTTGTTCTTTGCCATATAGAATATGTAATTAAATTGACAGTTTTCAGACGCTCAAGAAAACTTTGAAGCCATTTCCTGCTAGTAATGCATTAAAATTGGCCCGCTGCCTTTTGTGTGAGCAACCGTTCATCAAATGCGCAAAGCGCTTCTGTGCACCGTGTATTTTGTAGCGGACCCGGCTAATTGCATGTTCTGTGTATAAGCTTTGCGAATTTTGTTTTACGTGCTTGCGGCTCTTTTTTATTTTTGTTGCTGTTGCCGCTACAGTTGTTGTTTTACTTTTTGTTTTCTAACTAATTTGTTTTATAACATCAACAGCGGCAAAAGCTAACAAAAGCAAACGCAAATTATAGTGCAAAACAAGGCAGACAGCGCGGCGTGTGCAAAGCACTGACATTGTCGCAATTCCGGGGAGGAGGACAG
Organism: Drosophila paramelanica; assembly: GCA_035043915.1. NCBI lineage: Eukaryota > Metazoa > Arthropoda > Insecta > Diptera > Drosophilidae > Drosophila > Drosophila paramelanica. The sequence continues at coordinate 6,301,521 of JAWNMO010000258.1, forward strand.
CCGGAGAGGGCATCAGGGCAGTCGAATAGAAGGGCAGTGTATGCTATTGCGGTTTAGCTTTTGCAATGCTGACAGTTTCAGCAAGAACGAACAGGGCAGGCGGCGGCTGTGAATACTAGAAAGAAAAACAAAATGCAGTCGTTGCTGCCAGCCAACATGGCGCGGCGCACGAGTCGCTATATCTATGTGTGTGTGTGTGTGTGTATGTGTGTGTTTCAGCTTCTGCTTGTGTGACTGTGTGTGTGTACGTGTGCTGGCAGCTTAGCTGCATTTGCCTTTTTCGACATAGCATGTGGCAGGCCATTTGTGCATTCGCTGCATTACTTTTGACAGATTGAAGTATCACCGACTCTATAAAGCAATTGCTTTGTGTGATTGATTTCACAAGTTCTCTCACATAATTTATCATTATAATCTTTCGTAACACTGCGTTAAAAAGCTTTGAAAGCGAGCTTAATTGATTTCGCAGAACACAATAAAGCACATTTGCCGTTAATATATACAATTTGTGTATTATTTATTTATACTACATAAAGTAGTACGTAAATGTTAAAAAAAAACCAATTAAAAGTTTTTGTTTATGGCAAATAGTTAAAAGAAAAAATAATTCTCTAAATGTAGGGTATTTTAAAGTCCATCACTATTTCTATTCAGGCAAACCGTTTGTGTTTGTTAAATTTTTGCTGCCGTTTTGTTTGTTTTTTTAGTTTTGTTACATTTCTAAATAAGCTTAAATTTATATTTATGATTTTTCGGTGTGCACGGCCATTGTCACATGTTACGTCGATGCCGCTCTATGGCTCTCTGTCTGACACCCAGTGGGTGGCAGTACTGGTATCTCTTACTGTTAAATGGATTTTACAGCATGTACCTCAAATTTGGTTTTGGCTTTTGCTTTACTATGTGCATTTATTTTTAACCGGAACGAACAAAAATATAGCAAAATTTAATTAAAAATTGTACAATTCAAGTGACGTTGTGTGTGTGTGCGAGCGCGTGTGTGCGAGAGTGTTTGCAGCAACCTTGAAACAACATTCACTTGGCAAACACACACACACACACACACACACACACACACATAGAAAGAGAGATACAACACAACGGACACAAGCACAACCACAGATTGGCAAACTGCTTTGACGATGCCTTTGGCACTTGATTCATAAGCCAACGTCGTATTAATTTCACTCATATGGCAAAATAACCTTGAATTCTGATTAGGAAGCAATTTAAATTTATCTATCAGTCATTTTGCCTGCTCTTTGCGCTTACCGCTCTGTTGACTTTATTATTGAGTTATTGAGTTGGCATTATTAAAACTTAATTGTGCTGCTAAAAAGCCATTTATCGCCCTGCTCCCCCAGACCCGCCCTTCTCTATCAGCGCCTTTAAGCCACCGGTTGCCACCTGGCACCGAGTGCAATTTGTAAATCATTAGCGCAACAATTGTAAATGACTTGGGCCAAGTGTCGTCAACGTCGCCGTCTTGACTGTGTATGCGTTGCCTGATTGGGCAACACGGGGCGTATGAGTAATGACTGCGCAACAGCTGAGCATGTTGTGTGTGTGTGTTCATAACTGATTATACCCTAAACAGACTGACTGTCTACCCACGCTCCACGCCGTACTGCTTTGAGTGCAATTGTTCGCAAAACAATTGCTAAATAGACATTTCTTATATGGAAATACCTTTTGTATATTTGTAGATGATTTCCATTTTCATATATACTACCAATATATGCATATATACTCTGCTTTATGCACGTTTTACTAGGGAGTTCAACTCTAAGCAATCTTTTGCATGGACTGAAATTGAAAAACCGTTTTGGCCATACTCTATGGAATTGCATTATGCGTGTTATTTGACCAAGGCAACCGGCACAAAGTGCAAAGTCATGCATAAAACGAAGTTTAGTGTTTGTTTAGTTCAAAATTTATGTGTTTGAAAATTGAGCGTAAAGCTGTCAAATGCACTGAAATAAAACTAAAGCCGAACACCAACACAGCGAAGCCAAGACCCATGTCTCAACGGAAACGCACAGCAGAAACTTGCGAGGCGAGCTACTTGCAGCCGTGCGCAACAATTCGTCTGCGTCACTAGCAGGAGTGGCAGTCACAACAACAAGTAACAACAACAACAACAACAACAAAAGTCAGTGAAGCGCTGTATATGTATATGTATGTGTGTGGTATGGTGTGGGTGTCTGTATGCGCTTGGGAGAAACGAACTCATAAATTTATCATAATTGCAAAAGGCAGAAAAATGTGACTGAAATGTACAAAAACAACAACAGCAACAACAACAACAACAACAATAACTGCAAATGCAATGCAAATGAAAAAGTCGTAAAGAAAAAATGCAATAAAAATAATTTGCCATAACAGTCGGCAACAGAAACAACAACAAAAATAAATAAATCATAAAAAAAATGAAAATAAAAGCAATCTACCGTTTTCCCATCATAACAATAAACATAATTATAATGCCACTGCGCATAATTTATAATTTGTGGAATTTTCATTTGTGGCAACATTTGAGGTTGCAGCATCAGAATCGTTTATCAGTTTTTTTGTGCTTGCTTTATTGGAAAACTACACAAAAACCAACAAAAAAAAAGAAACAAAAATAAATAAAAAAATATAGAGGAAAATCTGTGCCAAGTGCAAACGAGCAGCGCTTTTCATGTTCAAGGTGACAAAAATTTGTAGAGACCGGCGGACACTTAAGCCAAATGCCGCATCATTTGGCCTCGTTTCGGTAATTTTTGCGGTAATCTATTTTCTTGTTGGTTTTTCTTCTAATTTTGTTGCTTTTTCTGGCTCATTGCGGTTTTGGCTTGCTTTTGCGTTAGATATATTTATTTAGGATTGGTTTTGTAATAGCCATTTATTTGCTTTTCTTAGCATAAATTATTGAGAAACGACAAATAACAGGCCTGTACACATAATTAAATAAATAAAATAATTATTAATTATAATGTGTTCATAGGGAATATGATCCACAATTCCGAGCCTATCAGATTTCTATTCGATAAATTTATCGATTTCAGTATGGCAACGTTTTTTGCCAGCTGCCAGTCATCGTTGCCTTTGGCAAGCGGCCCAACTGAGATCATTTGTCGAGCCCCTGCCGGTAAACTTTCCTTATCTGAATATTTATCTTTATGCTGATTTGTTTATTTTATTTTATTTTGGTTTTTTTTTGTTTTGGGCCTTTACAATAAACACTTGGTGTTGTCTGTACCAATTGTTTGGCTTGAACAACATGCAAATTGCAAGTGTCACTCAATTTGTAATGAATTTCAATGCACTGGCGCTGCAGGGCGGCTGCAGATCTCGATGTTGCTGCGACTTTATAGTCAGCCGCCGGCGAGTCCAATGTCGTTTGTTGCTAAATTGAAAATGTTTGCGAAATTTGTGTATTTTCATTTATGTTATTTCTAAGGAAAATGTTTGCTGCTGTTGCCAACTATGCCACGAGCCAGCTGTGACATACTTTTGCTAACAAAGTTGCAAAGTTGCAAATGTGGCAAGTGCGGCAAATGTGGCAATGCTGAAAATTGTCAGCGTTACATTTCGATTTCATTTGCATTGAAGTGAAAACTTTTCAAGTAGTCCAAATTTAACAATCTGACAAAATGAGACCCCAATTAGATCTATGGATAAATCTACAGGCACACACACACACATACAGCCGAAATAACACACAACTGTACCCGGCGAATTGGCCCAGTTTCGCATTTGCCCAAACAAAATGGCGGCCATTGCAACTGTTGTCGTGGCTGTACTTTTTCGCCAGTGTATGCGAGCGCATTGCCAATGCAACTGTGTCACAGTTTTGTAGGTTATACACCCACACACACACACACACATTTCTATATATATATATATGTGTACATATATACCAAAGCACACTGTTGCAGCTTTTGGTTGCGCCGGCCGGCCGGCAAACGAATGTTGCGCAATGAAATGCACTTCCCTCATTCTGGCATACTCGCACACAGACTTACACTATACACGGCGCTCTCTCATACTAGCTTTCTCTCTTTTCCCCTCTCACTCTCTCTCAGTCTAAAGGTTTCTTGATTTTATATGCGCTCTCTTTCTATTTCTCCCAGTACCATTCTCCCTATTAGTCTGTCGCTGACGTCGCCATCGTTGCTGCCATGCGCAAAAGCTCACTTCCGTTCAACCCGCCGCATTTTTCACACGTCGCAGCGAGGGGCGCTGCGACGCGGAGAGAATGGCGGCACGTGTTTGCTCACAGATGCAAAAATGTGTGCAATTTGTCGCTGCCAGCTGAAACGCTGGCGTCGCTGACGTCGTCAAGGGAAAATTTCAGTGCACATTTGTTTTGCGGTGCCGCTTTTCTTTTCTTTAGCATTATAGAATGCGGTGAACCGGTTCGGTGGTGAACCAAAACTAGTTCAGAGTCAAAATTAGTAGGAAAAAATTTGGCACAAACTTATATTTATCTAATCATTTATTAAACATTATGATTAAAACGAAACAAATAAATATGTATATAAATGAGTTATTATTGGAATGAAATTTTTGAGTGGGAATCAGCTTGAATTAAGAACAAGTTTATAAAAAATTTCAGAGATTATTTTCCACACATAAATATATATTTATGATGTTTTTTAATAAACAATCTCTTGTTGATAAATCAATGCTAATAGCGACACATGTATTCTATTTTCACGTAATTAAATTTCCATATATTTTGCACGACATTGCCGAAAGCATTGCTCATAAATTCAATGATCAACGAATGCAACCAACGTTTTATTTTATTTTTCTCTCTGTTTTTTGTTTTATTATGTGCGGCGGTTTTGTGTGTGTGTGTGTGTGTGTGTTCGGGTATTTGCCGCTTAATTGTGAACAGAGTGAACAATTTGCAATGCGTCGCAGTGGCGAAACTTGGAAATGTTTTGCGCTCGATTCACTTTTCATGGCTAATTAATTTTCGTATTGCGCAAAATTAATTAATACTAATGCTAATGCGAATGCCATGAATATGCAAACCAAACATTTAATTGTATGTGTATGCGTGAGTGTGTGTGTACGTGTGTGTGTGTGTGTGTGTGTGAGTGTGTGTATGTATTATTTATAAGTAGCTATATGCACATCAAAATTTATTGTTGACGTCGGCGCAGCGCGCCATAATTAAAAGCCAAACAAGCTGCGTCGACAGGCAGGCAACGGCAGCAGCAACCAGGTGATTTCATTAGCAAGTTTTGCTTTTGGCTTTCGGCAGAAACTTCGGCTTTGGCTTCGACTTGGCAATGCTGTTAATTATACGCTACGATATTTTATTGCAAACTGAGGGAGACAGAGAAATTGAGCCGAACGGCCGCACACGGGGCGTATGCGCATTATTGCGGTCGATAAGCAACAGCCGGTTCCGCTTTAAAACAATGCAATAGATAGATATTCGTACCATATCGCACAAACACCGCACACGTCCACTTACATCACTCAATGCAATTGGGTTTGGCAAACAAATAGTTTGTGTTTGCTTTTGTTTTTGTTTCGCAATGATTATTCAAGCAGGCGGGCAAATTGCAGCCGCTGATAAACAAATGAAGTGGCCAGAAATGAAGGGCGACACGTGTCATGGAAAACTTTTGTCTCTAAATGCGCAACAAGCGCAGCGTGGGCAGCGAGTGCGACTCGTTGTCGTTGTCGTTGACATTTGCATTTTGTGGACGTGTGCTAGGTAAGGGGCTGCGAGCTGATTGGGTGGCGGTGATGTGATGTGGTGTGGTGTGGGCGGCGAAGCTTAATTAAAGCGCAGCACAAGCGCATCGGCACGCCTCAGAGCATCCATCTATAGAACGAGGGCATTACTTTTACTGCCCGGCCGGGATCTGATGCATTCGTTGTTTTCTTGCCAGTTTGCTAGGGCAGTCCAACAAATGTGTAAAAGCCCCTCAGGCGATACCAAACCTTATGCCGACGCCGACGTTGACGTCGACGTCGTTGTGGGCGGGAAGCAGCAAAAATGCATTAAAAATGTAATTGCCGGCAAAGTCAAGGCAGCTGCAAACATGGAGGGCGAGCATATGGGAACTTGCCCCTGCTGGCTACAGAAATGGGAGCACCATTGCAGAGCAGGTGCTGCCTTAGATGTCCATCTTGGTCGTAAACTGCTAAGTGAATTATAAATGAATTAAAACTTGCAGCAGATGCATTTTTTATTCAATAAAATGACCTTGCCCTTCCAATTTGCAATTTATGCAGCGATGCGGGTGCAATCTTCTAGTTAAATTTAAAGCTACGATAAATAAACAATTATGCCATAAAATATGAATCTATGCAAAATAATGTTTATTTTATTTCAAATTATGTTAAGAAATTAATTTAGTCACCCAAAATTGTATCGTTTATCTGTTGATTTATTATATTGATTTACTCACTCATTCACAAGAAAAACAAATTTTCAAATTAATTTCGTATGGTTTAGTTGGCTAGCAACGATTTTTTGTACACGCTTTGCCATAAGCCGAAACCAATTAATTTTCCACCTAAGCAAAAAACATGACAGGAAAAATTAAACTTTTTAGCCAGAGGAAGCTGGGAAAATTGTGAAATGTCAGCGGGCGTGTCAAAGCACCCACAACAACCACAACTAGCGAGCAAACAAACAAAAATCAACAATAATGAGTGCTGCACATGACGTCAGCAGCAACAAATTAAAATAAATGTTATATATAGATATTTGTATATATATATATATATTCATATATATAAGTATGAGCTCTTGCCAAGGGTTTGGCCGGAACAAAGTTTAACATAAAACAAAGCAAATGATTAAAATCGCAGCCAAAGCAACAGCAGCAAAGTAAAAGATACAAAAGCCACATAAACACACACACACACACACACAAACACACACACAGAGCGAGACTCGTGTACATTAGTTGGCAGTGCATAGAGAAAAATTTGCAGATGTATTCAAGGTCAGGCAGCAAAGTCAGCGCTGGCGTTGCCGTTGCCGCTGCTGCTGCCGCTGCCGTCGCCCACACACGTCACCGCCACTTCGGCAGCAAAAATCAATATGGCAACACTTTTAAGGGTTGCGGCGAATTTGCCCAAGCAAAAATGGCCACTGAGGCAAACCTTTCCCTTTGCATCGACGTCAGCCGCTTAGTGGTTCAGTGGGTCGCATGCAACATCCACAGCACCAGCGGGGGCAACAATAACAACTGCAATCGTTGTTCGGTTTTCCCGCGCAATTTTCGCTCTCTGCCCGAGCTGCGCATGCCCAAACCAATCTCTCTCTCGCCTCTCGACCCATCTGCATTGCACCCCCTGGCTGTCATAATACGGCGCGTTTTTTAATGGAGCCTGGATTTAATTATAGCTGCCAGCGCAGCGAATTAACGGGTTTGGCTTGAGTTCGGCTTTTGGCTTGTGTGTGGCGTTTGCTGTTGCTGTTGCTGCCACTGTTGCGTTTGCCTCTCAATTAAATCCTGCCAATTACACACACCATGTCAGCAGCTACGTCAGCGGCAACTAACTGCACATTTCGGTGGGCGGCTTTTTATAAAATCGATCGATATTACTTCAAGGTTAGCTTCCCCGCTGCCCTGCGTGGGTATTTTCTTTACCAACTTTAGCTGATTGCCGCTTTGGGGCTCGTCGGAAAAACAAAAATTGTCAGCTGTCAAAAGTCTGCGAAGTTGGCAAAGTTCGTTCAGTTAATGGCCAAAGCTTTAAAAAAATAAAAAAAAATAAAAAAGAAAATAATACTAATAAGTTGGATCAAAATCCTCGCAGGAATTCCGAACATTTTACAGTATGGTTGTCAAGTGCGTGCAATGCTGCGTATGCGTAATATTTTATAGCGAATGCAACGTTTTTCATGCGTCCGCCCATGCATAATTAATATGTTAATTGCTTTATATTAATTGCTTGTTTAAGCTGTCATTTATTTTAAAATCTACTTTTCATATTTTATCTTTACAGGTGAGTAACTTGACATAATGCGTTTAATTGGCCACTCAGAACTGGGTTTAACGTTGTGAGTATTACAAGTATTTTTGTATATGACGCAGCTTTATGCGACTTATCACGTTTGCTATTAATTTTACCCGTATTTCCGTGTGGGCTTGGGCACCTTGACAGGTACACAAACACACGCTTGTTTTGTACGCAGTATTTTTATTTATATGTAAATGGTCAACTCAATGCAAAACCGGGCAAATTGCAGTTGCTTGGAAAGGCTGTTTCGTTGCTAGCCAAATCTGAATACATTTGCCATTCTCAAAGGTTTTTTTAAAAAAAAAAACAAAACAAATAACAACAGATACTCGTATTTCATTAACATAATGACACTTAAATTTGTCTAGACGGCAATTATTCAATATTATTATTTTCTGCTGTTTCCTTTTTGTTAGTCTTAATTTCAGTCTCTTATCTCTGCAGCGCTGGAACCAATTATTCAGTCTCAGTAATAAAGTATTAGTCTCATTTTGTTTCCCCTTAAGTGAACGTAATTCAATTAATATTTATAAATAATTAAGTGTATAAAGTAAGAATCAAAGTACTATAAATGTGACATTTACAGAGTATTCCGTGGCCGTTTGAAATGTCCGAAATAATCATTATTTATTTTTAGCTGGGTATGCTATATTTTTATATTATTATTCAATTCATAAATTACAATTTCAAAGGCGAACAATCTGCTCAAATACAGTGCAATTGCATAAATCAATGTGAAAATGATTGCAAATTACAAAACAGAAAACGAAAGAAAACAAAATTGATGACGCGCTGTTCCGATTCCGGTTTACCACATGCGCCGCAGTTGTATGTATTTTTGTGCCGGACTTTCACGCATCGACAGAAGCTTTTTGGCCAATTAATTGCGAGCATAAATCACATTTTTGTAGTTGGTAACCATTTTTTGCAAGCCCAGCTAAAATATTCAACCAATTTTACTGCACTTTTGGTGTAGTCAACAAAGTCAGAATAATGTTAAATCAGAGTTTAAGTGAGAGTTTAGCTGTCAAAGTTGTATTTACCAACAGCAATTCTTTATTGCCATTTTCCTTGACAAAATAAATATTGCTTGCAAAGCGCTTATCAAAATGCGTCAGCCCATTATTGCATTATAATATAAATTATAAGAAATATAAATTATAAGAAATAAAAGAAAGGGTTTCTGGAATCGCTTGTGAAATTTTGTGGGGCAAGCAATTAGTCATTAGAATTGTCCGGCAATTTGTTAGCTTCTGGCCCCGGGCTCGCCCACAGTCTTTCGTTGATTGTTTTGTTCGCAATTTATTTAATATTTTCCTGACATTTTCATTACTTTGATTCTGTGCGCCGTCTCGCTAATAACTCACAGATATTCGCGAGCACCAATACGGGCACAGCCACAGATATGTGTTTGTATACGCACACGCACACCTACAGCAAAAACCGCTGGCCACTTGGCCTTGGAATAGGTTGATTGCATTCTAGCGGTCAATGCCGTCGCCAGCGTCAGCGTCGCAGCTGACGAAGGTGGCGACTGCGCCGGCGACGGCGACGGCGACTAACAACAACGAAAATTGAAAACGATCGCCGCAATCTCTCCCTCGCACCTCGCTACACCCTCTCTCTTTCTGAATCTGTCTCCCTCTCTCTCTCTCTCTTATTCTTCCTGTCTCCCTCTTACTCTCTCAGTCCAAAGATCCCGTTGCGCTGCAAAAACTGTCGAATTCATATGTTCGCACGTACTCGTATTTCTATCAGTATAAGTATTTGCAATAGTATCTGTAGCGGCATTTGTATATGCATCTGTATTTGTATCTACGTTGGCTATCATAAAACGCGCAAAGCTTTGTGTTTTATTTATTGTTTGTTTTTGCAATGACAAAATAAAAAAGCCAATAAACAACTTACTGTTGTTGTGGTTGTTGCTGCCGCTGTTTTCGCTAATACTCATACATTTTGAAAGCCACAGCAGCGGCAACTATTTATAAAATGCGCTTTTAGCTACCGCGCCAAATGTATCTCTGTGCCTGTATACGAATCTGTATCGGTATCTGTATCTGTATATGTATTTGTGTACTTGTCATTGCCCGTGCGCGAGTTGCAATGCCGGAAAGCAATAACAAAAACACAAACACAAACAACAACAACGTCGTATAACTTGTGACGCTGACTGCCAATGACGACAGTTCTTGTCCTATACGAAGTATCTTTTAGATACTACTCGCAAAACGCTCGTTCGTTCACTTGCAAATTTCATACAGAAATTTGAATTGCATTTGCATAGCAAGTGTCCGACAAGCGCTCTTCTTTTTCGTACAATCCATTCCAGTCGAGTCCAGATCTTCAGAGGGCCCTACGAATTTCCTTAACTAAATCCTTTGGATTATGCGGCGCCCCCACATAAATAATTCAATTTTTCGTTTTGTTTGCTCTGTTTTAGAACTCTTGATATACCCAGGGCGGAGTGCATTCAACCGATCCGAACGGTTTGTTCAGTTCATTCGCTTTTTAGCGTTCATTCGCTTTTGGCAAATATTTGCATTTTGAAATAACTACGCGCAAGTATTATTAACCGTAATTCTCGATGCCCGTTGTTCTTGGCATACAAAGTGCTTTGTTTATATAAAAATACCTATAATTTGTTGTTTAATTTTTGCCTCTTATTTTATAATCATTATTTTTATCTGACATTGTCATTTATTTTTTTTTTTTGCTTTTTTTATGCTCCAACTGCTACTGCATTCGTATTCGCTCATTTTATTTATTTAGCTCTATGCATTGTTTATATTTCCTGTTTTTGCTGCCGAACGAGCGTCATCAGCATATTTTCAGATCGTTTAACATATAAGCTATCTAATGGATTAGCAATCCAACTTGATAGCTTGCCATTGAAACCACTTAGCCAAAGCGTTTATATGTTTTATACCCAAATATGACTCAGCTTTAACTTAGTCGTAACAAATTGTTACGTTTGATAAAGCGAGTCTCAAGATCACGTCATCACATAATACCTTAAACAACTTCGAATTCCCCCTCAAAATTATACTTGGAGCTTAATAATATAGAATTAATGGAATATTCTATTTCATTGCAATTAATTTATTAATGTTCCGATTTCTGCTGCCCTCTCATATCTTATGCATTGACTGATAAACAAACTTATTTCGGTGAAATCGGTTACCGACTCCGCTGTGGGTGCTAACCTTGACGCCAAAACCAATCGGTCAAATCAGAAAAAATAATATATAAAAAAATCGCAGAACACTTGCTTTGGTTTGCAAATATTGTTTTTGTGCTCTGTTGACCTTGCAAGGTTTGGCTGCATGACTTTCAGCTAATATTCATTTGAAATGTAGCACATTGAAGTAGCCAAAAAGTGTTGGCCAGGCACTTAGCCAAAGCCGTGTGTGCGGCCGAGTTTGAGTTGGCAACCTGTTCTCCTGACCACTTCCTGCTCTGCATGTGGGCGCAACTTGTGTTGCTTTGGCTTATTAATTTTTTTTTTTTTGCATGATGAATGACTGCAGCAGCTATAAATATAGCCACAGCACTCACATATATACACACACACACACACACACACACGCACACAGCAATCATCATCATGAAATAAGCTGAGCATAACAAATGCGTCGAAATATTTGCGACAGGTTGCAACAGCAACAAAGTAACAAAAACAACAAAATTTAAAAAAAAAATTGATTTTCAAATTATATAAAAGCGCGAGAAAAAAAATACAACAAAAGTCGAGTCAGTCAATATGCATGGCCTTGAAGATTTCACCGCAGTGAGCAAAAAATAAAATATTAAAATAAAAGAAAAAATAATAAACACAAAAATTCACACAATGCTCCGTGTTTGAAAAAAAGCAACAAAAAAAAAACAATAATAAAACTAATTTGCAAAAAAAAACACACACACACAAAAAACATATAAAACTGAAAAATTAGAATGCATTAAAATGAGAAAACTTTTTGGGGGTCGTTATTAAAACAGCTGAAATGATTAGCTGGTAATTTGCATTGTGTGTCATAATCAAATGCAAAAGATAAGAACAAGTTGTTAAACCTAAAATTCGTTGGCTAATGGCAAATCAAACCTGAAGCCAAATTAATTTGTTAACAACTTTTTCGATAATGAAAACCATTGTATAAGCCGCAATTTATCAAACGTTCGCTGTTTATTTTATAATAACATTTTATTTTATATGTATACATTTTTAATGTGCGAAATTTGTTTGCTTGTTCGGCTGGTCATAGTTTGGTCAATTGATTAATGGTAGTCAAGAGGTTAATGGGGATTACATGCGGGCGTTTAGCTTGTGCTCGTTGTTGTTGTTGTTGTTGCTGCTATTTTCGCTGCTGCACGCTAGATGGCGTGACAAGTTGATTTCTTTTGACATTTCATTTGTTATTCAATCTTTTTGACAACTCAGCGGCATTGGGTGTCCGTCTGCCACCCACAACTGGCCTTTCGGGTCACATTGCTGTGCAGCGTACCTGATTCTAAAGTCGTGCAACAGGCCGTTAACAGTTGTCGCTCATTATATTTTGTTGCTACAATTTTGCAGCAATTTTGCGTCGAGCGAAATCTCTCTCATAATTATTTTGTACACCTTTGCTTATTTTGCTGTTGTTGTTAGCTGATAGATGGGTCTTGAATTATTATCGTTGTTCATAATCAGTGCACACTCTTTCTTAAACCCGTTTTCTCGCCCTCTTTTTCCACTTCTCTCTCTCTCTCTCTCTCTCTCTCTCTCCTTATCCAATATGCATTTAGCTTTTGTTCAAACTTAGCACTGCATTTGGCTAACGTTTCATAAGCTGCACAAATACAACGGGAATTTCCTGTGCTTGGTAATTGCTATTGTAGACGTTGTTATAAGCCGCTGGCGAGTTGGCTGACTGACTAACTGACTGTTGTTTTAGAAAAGCAACAGTTGCGATATGGTAGCAAGCTTTATCATCATTACACGGAACTTTTTAAAGTTTGCTTTGGCGTCAAGCTGTCTGAATCGAACGTTGAGTGGCTTTCCACTTGCATGTATCATGTTCACATTCATTTTGCGCACTTCCATTTGTCGCCACAACAATGCCAACTCCAACTGACACACACACACACACACACACACAGTAATATAAGCCTTAATTACGTTAACGAGACTTTTTGATGGCAATATGACTCTGATTTCTGCCAAACTTGCTGATATGTTATTGGTTGTCGAACTGTCTGAATTCGGCCAGTCTCAACCGTTGCACCCAAATCGTGTCTGTTGTAACACAAGCTGCACGTTCCCTTCAATTAGTGCAGCTTTTATGCAGATTGAGGCGCAATGGGCTCAAAAATCAGTTTGATAAGTATGCAAAATTGTTCTTGTGTTCTTGTGTGTGTGTGTGTGTGGGTGTATAACTCCGTGTATGTGTGTGTTCATTGCGTGTAATTTTCACTTTAAAGGTGTGACTAAAAACCCAATGGTCGAGTGGAGATAAAAGTTTACATATTATATACAACATTTAAATTTTCCATCTTAAACAAGTTTTATAATTCGAGTGCTCTTAAGAGTTGTCTACCTTGAAAAAGACAAGTTTAAGAGTTCATGCTGCAACCGGCATTATTAAATATTGTTTACTCAATTCTATTCGGTTGCATTTTCTTCGCTTTCATTTCCTTGTAATTCTTTTGTACTAATTTTAATTGCATATTTTTGGGCTGTATGCGTTTTACAGAGCATCTGCAATTCGATACATTTTTTTAAAACGAGTGAACTGATGTCAGTTGAGACACGTCAGAATGATTTAAATGTCTCCGTGACAGCTCTGAATTGGGTCGCAGGTTGTTGCCGGTAATTGCATTTTGTGGTTAATTAAATGGCCGAGCTGGGAAAGTTGCAGCTGAGTTCCTTCACTTACTGACCAGGAATTGTGCTTTCTGCTCGTTAAGTTTGCAAATCAGCTGCAATTGAGCAATTCACCTATGCAGCTCGACCAAATGGCACATCATCAGCGCCATTTTAACCAAGATATATGTCACACACACACACACACACACGTGCAAGTTTAATGCCCTCATCTATAACGAACCCAATTTCCGCCTTTGTGCGGACCCCCTTGCAATATTGCTAGGTTTTATATGGAGAAGGGAGGGGAGGAGACACACAGCCGGCAATTTCACAACGCTGAGTAATGCAGAGTAAAGTGGCATTCGACCGCTCGAATCGCACGTTGATTCGCCCGATCGCTGCACTAACGTTATCGCATGGCCCAAAGAGACGCGTCAATTGAACTCGAGCTGGTCGGCAAATTGCTGGCAACCCAATCGGTCGAGTCGCAAATCAAAATGAAAGAAACAAAGCAAAAAGGCAAGAAGTCAGTACGCTATTGACCAACATTTGAAGCAGCTGCCAACCAAAGCAAAGGCAAAAATTTTCACTTCGAAAATTGTGAGTCCCATTAAATGATGTTAAGTCCAGAGTTGAGATGCCGCTGCAACAGTTGTTGGGTTAAGGTGAGTGCGGTGGAACTTTGCTGATGGTAGATGTGCAATTATACTCGTATTAGAGCTTCTGAAAGCCAACCGAAATGCCATTGCACGGAAACGGATATCCAGAGCACCCAAAGCGATTCTGCAAAGAAATGCGAGAAGGACGGGTGGGCACTGAATGTGTGTGACAGTGTGTATGTGTGTGACAGTGTGTGTGTGTGAAAAGGGATGTCAAAGGCGCCCGCTGACATTTATCCCTTTCGTTGTTGGCTCTCGGCAAACGCTATTTATTGCCATGGAGACAGCTATCCCCGCAACGAGCCATTGCCTATAGAGCCTGAGTAAGGATATTTATTTTATTTTTTTTCCTGAATTCAGTCCGCAGGAGCTTAAAAAATAAATAAAATATAATACGACAGCTTACAGATACTGCGTTGTTAAAAATAGCAGCAAACGTAGGCGTGGCAGCTCAGTGGCAAAAGCCAAATGGCCTGGAAATGTTCGCAGTTCGAGGTCCCAGCCTCATGGATAAACGCTAACCGTCAACAAGGTATTAACCCTGTGGCGGAAACAATCCAACTGGAAACTTGCCAAGTGTTCGGCTTTAAGAAATGGCTTGACTCAATGTAAAACATATTTTGATATTATGTTAGATATGCATAATATGTGTATTAAGATTCGCAACTGGTTAAAGACAGCTTCTGACGGCGATTCAATGCGGCATTTCGCCAGTCAATTTTAACGAGCCTTGACATTGATGTTGATTTTGAGTGTGCTGCTGCTGCGGTTGCTGGTTGAATCATCGTATCATTTGTTATGTGTCATGATTATGCAATATTCGTGGCACAATTATCGCCGGCATTTGCATAAATGGACGGCCCCGACAGCTCAGTGAGTAGCAATTTTCCAGCCAACTGGGGAAAAAGCGGAGCAACGCAAATGGAAAATGCCAAGAAATGCAACAAAAAAGAAAAACTAACAAATAAACAAACAAACAAACAAAGCAACTTAACGAACAGACAGCCAAAGGAAGTCAAAAGCTGACCGAAGGCAAACAAACAGTGGGTCCAACTGAGAGTTACCAGCCAACAGGAAGCTGAGCTGCAGGGTGCCCCCGCACTGGCCAAACGTTGCGCATGCGCCGCGTCGAGTGACAGACGCATAAAGGGACAGCGGGACTGATTTAGAGTGGACAGAGTGGACCAGCCAGAACCGGTCGGTCGTTGGTCGCTGGTCGACTGACGGCCTGACGGCCTGACGGCTGCCGGCTGCTGGCTGCTGCAGTGACAGCTGTTGATTGATGAATCCTACAGTAATGCCCCCGAGTGGCAACGTTGGTCGCACTGCAGCCTGGAGCGACTTGGGGTCCGCTGTCAAACCCATCAACTGGGTCCAGTCTCCAGTCTCATACGTTTTTTTTCTTCTCTGTTTTTGTTTTTCGCCACAAGATGAGGCGAAAATGTGGCTCGCTGTGATCGTTAAGCAAAGTCTCTTCTTTGATGATGACGCAAGCCTCATTGGCTGGACGCGACTTTATGGCTGCGCTTCAGCAATAAACACTTCTAATTGTAATTAATGAGGCGATTGTTTAGTTTTTATGTGTTGATTTTTCTGATTTACTGCCCAACGGCAACGGCCCTTGCAGCATGCGCTTCCTTCGGCCATCTCAATCTGTTCCACTACGCAAGTGGAGCATTGAACTGCAGCTAAAATCAGCACCTTATTAAATAGAGAACAGACTCACATGAGATCTAGCAATACTACTACTTTAATACGTTCATTTAACTGTTGCCGTTTCTGTTGCATAGTGTAATGCCGCGCAATAGTTGCTATTACCGATGGTAAGCCAGCCTGTTTCTCTGTTCGTCTGTTTCGTTTGTTTCCTTTTGCCAGCAGATTGAACGGTAAGACAACGTTTTAGGCACAAAACGAAATGGCCAATAAGCTGTTCGGCTCGAGTGCAGAGTGCCGTCCTTTGGCCAGGTTCCTATTCTGTTGACTTGTTGCTGTGCATTGAACTTGATTCCCATTTGCTGCCGCTGTCCCATGCCCTTATACTCCGAACTACCAGCTCTCATGCTCCCAGCTCCCAGCTCCCAGCTCCCATGCTCTATGCTCCATACGCCATGCTACAACGTGGCTCAGTCTGTCTGGCCTGGTCGACGCTATCGTCGCAAATTTATCTTAAATGCTGCGTTTAGTTTGTGTTTTTCTTTTCGCTCTTGCGTCTCTCTCGTCTATTGGCAAACACTTTTCGGGCTGCAGAAATTAATGGCTTCAGGGCGCGCCTAATGATCCAGTTGAAGCCTCAACGTTGACTTCAAATGAAAATGTGAGCTGTGGCGGTTTTTATTTGCTCTAGCCATGCCATAGATGCAAACTCTGGCCAAAACAAAACAAAAAAAAAACAAAATCACAATAATTGCACTGCTGACACGCCAGCACCACGACGCGCGGGTCAGGGAAATAGAGGTGGTCATATGTGCTGTTGTTGTTGCTGCTGTTGTTGTTGCTGTTGCTATGTTGACATGGCGCTTTGCATGTTGTATGCTCATGTATTGAGCTCATAAATTGAGCGTGGCAAAAAAAGGTCAAGCGCTGAACATGTTTCGAAATTATTAACAGAAGCCTAATAATTGTCTAGTATTTTGTTTGGTTGTGGGGGGGAAGGCGCAAGTAAACCAAATCAACTTCATTTGACGCAAACACGAACAACAAAACAAATATTTAATTACAAAGTTTACTTTAATTTTAATAAGCATAATAATGCAAAATGCTGTTTAAAAAAATGGAAAAATAAATAATAAAAAATATATATATGTTGCAATACGATATTCATTAAAATATTTGCATTTATGTATTATTCCCAATTATAATATACTTTTGTAAACTTATCCAAGAAAGGAATATTGTGTATGCAATTATTAAAATTTGTAAAATATTTGTTTAGTTAAAATAATGTAAACGTGATATTGACTTAATTAATTATTCTTTACAAAATTGTACAAAAAATAATTAAAATGTGTTGACTGTAAAAATACATTACACATTTTAATAATTTAAAAGCTTGTCTTTAAAGTTATTTTCCAAATGTGAATCATATATATATTCACAGAATTGAATATGGAATTTGAGAGAGCAATCATTGCCAACAACAACTGGCCTTATTGATAATGTTTTTGTTATGTCTGCCATTTGGATTCGTCTTGACTCTTTTGTCAACATTAACATACGTAAGTGTCAGTGTCAGTCGCATGTTGCTACTGTTGGCCCGTCGACGACGAAGACGTCTTCAAGGAGGAGGCGCTGCAGGCACGACAGCAACATTGCTGGCTACGAACTGCATGTGGCTGACTCGGCAGAAACGAGTTGGCTGGTTGAAGTGGAGGCCAAGAGTGCAATTGATTTATCGTGACAATGGGCGCACCGCGAGGCAGCTATCGATGTGTAAATTTAAATTTCGTGTCTCATAAACTGGACAATGGACCAGCAGCAGAAGCAGCAGCAGCGCACAGAGCTCGTTGCAATCGTTTGACAGTGTTGAGCGGAACCAATTGTAAATGAGACCAAAGCTGGTGCATGATAATAATTGATTGCCCATACGGCAGCAACTGTCGGTAACATGTTGCAGCAACAGCGAAAGCAACAACAGAAGTAACTGCAGAAGCAACAACAGCGGCAGGCAGCATAAAGTGAATGCCCTCAGTGACGTCACGCGCAAAATTCCAGTTTCTCGCCTCGGTGCAATTATCAGTTAAAGCCAATCGGCGTCGAGAGAGTCGGGAACGGCGAGCAAAATACAAAATCCAGAAGAAATATGAATAGCAAAACAAAATGCACGAAATCAAAACAAAGCGAACGAGCCAGCGCAAAAAGAAGCACAAGTAACATAAATAAAAAAAATCCGAGTGGAACGAACTCTGCTGCACTCTGAGCAAGAGCAACTGCATCAGCAGCAGCAGCAGCAGCAGCAACTGTGGGAAAGGCAATCCGCCGGGTGTTGAAGTGGAACGCGGAGCAAATGGGCAGGCAGCGAACAAGTTACAGTGAACGGCGAACAATGATAATTATGATGGTGGCGTTGATGATGATGATGATGATGATGATGGCGACGCAGGAGGACGATGACTAAATGCAGAAAGAGGCGACTTTGGACTTGCAGTCTGCGCTCGCATGTGCTAGTAAATCCAGTTGATGAGCAAGTCCATGGCAAGTGGCAGCAGCACCATTATCAACAACAACATCGCGACATTGTATGAGTGTGTGTCTTTGAGTGTGCATGTGCATGTGTGTGTGTCTGTGTGTGGAAGTGGCACAAAAAGCAGCTGGCAAGAGGCTTGGCCATTGCCGTCGTCGTCGCCGAGTGCCGAAGCACTCGCAACTTGCTGTTGTTGTTGTTGCTGCCGCACAAACATGTTGCTCACTGGCTCCGCGACATGATTCTGAGGCGCAGATATAAAACCGAAAAACAACAACGGCAGCAGCAGCAGCAACAGCAACAAGGCGGCGACCACGACAGAATCGAGGATGGGTTTGGGTAAAACAAAAACAATGTTGGGCTAGGTTCAGTTTAGGATGCCGCTTGCCAGAACCTGAACAGCGTCATTATTATCATCTGGTTTTGGTTCGGTTCAGCACAATTTCTACCTTTCAATCGCAACAACAGCCACAACAATTGTCCCAAGCTCTGTTTTACTTTTGTATTCTATTTGCTGTGTCTTCCAGAGTTTTCGAGAATCTTCAGCAACTGCATTTTGTAGGCGTATTAATATATTTGTGAATCGGAAAATATGTGTATTTTATTAAACAATTTATATAAACATCTATCAAATATTTCTAACATTTCGCTTTTTCTTTTGTTTTTCAGGTGAGTTGCAAAAAAAATGTGTAAATTATATATATGTATATATATATGTGCCTATACATGGGTAAGTTTCCGATTTAGTTGCCGTATCGAATACAACGTTTACCTGACTTTAAGCCAGACAGGAAACCAGGACTTCAATCTAGACTTGCCGCCAGCTGTTGGTGGCACGATCAAAGCAGCAGGCGGCCGGGACATTTGTAGTGGCAACAACAACAGCAAGAAACAACCACTTAATATTTAACAAGAACAAAGGCGCATTACGCATTTTTAATTACCAACTTCGATGGCGGCAGAAACCATACAAAAAAGAGAAAATTGCCTTGGCGGCAATTAAAAAATTAAGCAAAAATTTGCGCAAGCCAACTGCAACGGGGGGAGGGCTGCTGCAAAGGGGTGTGGCATTCGTATGCAACGCAAAAGCTTTGCAATGTCAACGATGTGACGCTGCGGTGGCAATGCATTTCCTGCCAAACAACAACAACAACACCAACAACAATAACAGAAAAACCAAAAACAAACAAGAGCCGAGCCCCAGACGGGGGCCAACCAGCAAACTGCGCTGTAATTTATGCGCCTCTTGAACGCGCTTGCCAATTTCTTGTTCTGGCTTTTTTGTTCGCTTCATTCCGAGAAGCGGCTCCCCTCTACGGGCCCCCCCTGCCATTTTAATCCATGCATCCGCATGAGCGTGCGCCCCCGCCAACATTGAAGATTTCTTTATTACTTGGGCACGTTCGTTGACGCTCCGGTTGCCGTTGCTGCCGTTCACTTGGGGTCGAGGCCGGTCATTAATATCCACGCATGGAGTTCAGCGCATCGACCCCTGCTCGGCCCCCACACGCCCACGCACACAACGCCCAGTGCTTCCAATCAGAATCTGAATCAGAATCAGCTGTATGCATAATGTTTGCTGATTCAGCCGATGCCGAGAGGATCCGCCTCATCACTTCGTCACTTCGTCACTTCGTCACTGCTTCACTTGGGCCACTTGTCCAGGTCAGTGTTGTGATTGTTTCGCTTCCCTCACCCTCTCTCTCTCTCTCTCTCTGTCTCTCTCTCTCTCACTCTTCCACACGCTCTCCGCCGCCCGCTCAATTTCGGTCATACGTGAACTGCGTTGTCAAGCAAAAGTTAGTCAGCGGCTGCATTGCTTCTGTCGCCTCACGACTTATCAATGTTGTTGTTGTTGTTGCTGTTCTTATGCGACAACAATCACGAGTGCACCATGAATGATAATGATGTGGCCCAAATGCTGATAATGATATTTGTTGTTGTTGATCACACACAATGGCCCACAGTCGCGTCCATAAATATATGCACATATGTCCATATAAAACTCTGCGAGCAGTTCAGTAAGTTCATGCAACATATAACACAAAGTTAGGGAAATATTATTCCAAGAGCTTTCCTTGACACTTTTATAGATGACAAGTGCTCGAGCAACCCTCGCTGCAAGTTATGCAGAACGAGGTAGATCCACAGTCCCTCTGGAGTACAAAGCTCCCATTCTATGCCGGGTCAGGTGCCGGTGCCGTAAAGAAGCTGCAGCTCGTTGTTGTTGCTGCCGCTGCTGTTCTGTTGTTGTTGTTGTTATTTTGGTTTGTCTTCGGGCCGGCCGGCCGGCCGGCATTATATCTCATTACAGGGATCAGCATAAACAAGCAGTGAGCATGCTGCAGCAATAACAGCAACAACAAAGGGGCAAGCAACGAACGATCAAGCGATACATTTAGACAGCATGCATGCCCCATAAAGTGGGATGGCAACAGAAAGAGAGAAAGGGAGAGGGCGCTCGTGGCATCGCTGCGTACCAGAGGCAGTTGAACTCTGTTTGCTGCGCGTGAAGGTGGACATGACGAACCGAGACGCTAACCCGGTCCCGGTGCCGGTCCGTGTCCAAGCGAGCAAAATTGAATTAGTTGTTTTTGCCGTTTCTGTTGTTGTTGTTGTTGTTGTTACTGTTGCTGTTGAGGCAGGGCAGTGCCGAGCCTAAAGCTTCAACTGGGAACTGGGCTGTCTTTCATGCATCGCGATGCGTCATCATAATCATGTTCGTTCTGCGCAAAAAAAAAAATACACAACCATTTTACACACACACACACATGATTCGAGCTGATTCCCAGCTGAACGTGAAGCTGATCGATGCGCCTTGTTCAGGCGTTTTAATGATGCGTCAGAATATTGTTTACGCATCATTTTACATGTCGGCAAATGGGGACCGCAGCCTCGAGGCTGCTGCAACATTGCTAACTGACCGAGTACACACACACAGACACACACATACCTTCGTACTGGTGTGTGTGTATCTTTAGACAGCGAGCCGTGCCGTGTATAAAGATGCTGCTGCGATTCCAACTATGAAATTATGAAATATTCTCCTCGAGAAGGCCGTTCCCTGAGTCAACTTTATCGTGATGTGTACATTAAAGCACGAATTCCCCAGCGGTTACAATGCTGAAAGCCTTTGTGTGTAGTTTATGATAGTAAAAGCGAAAGACAGCTTAAGTTTTATTCAGTCAAAGTATTCTTTGTCGCAAAATTTAAATAATTTTCAGCTTTAATTCCCATTTATTGTTGCCATAGTTTTGCATTTTATTGAACCTGATGTTATAACTATATAACTACATAAATGCAGCATCATAGCCCCAAAAAAAAACGGGTCTGTAGTGCATTTCAAAACTGTTTTTTTTTTTGCCAACCTGTCCAATTAGTTGTTTCAGTTTTTATCGTTGAATTTATGCAGTCAAATGAATTCATGTTGCATATTGTATATTGTGTATGCCCCCGCACCAACTACACTCTATAACTGTTAAAATATTTACACATGCTCACAGTTTATGGCATTGGCT
Source organism: Drosophila paramelanica (assembly GCA_035043915.1). Lineage (NCBI taxonomy): Eukaryota > Metazoa > Arthropoda > Insecta > Diptera > Drosophilidae > Drosophila > Drosophila paramelanica. Next base: position 6,323,706 of record JAWNMO010000258.1, read on the forward strand.
GCCAAAAATGCCAGAATCGCCCAGCGCCTGGCCATGGATGGATGTAAATTTCAATAGAGTTTTTATGCATAAAATGTCCACCCTCATGCCATAACACAGTGCGCACTGCACACACACACAGTGTTGCCAATGTGCGCCAAAAGGGTTGTCATGGCGTCCGGACCAACTGCAGTTTGTTTTAGCTTGTTTGCATTAAGCCCCCGTTCACTTGGCCCTTTTGTGTTTTGTGCTTATTTGGCTTTTATGCTTAAGCTTAGGGCCGGCGCTTTTTCAGGCTTCCAACTGGCGTGTTGTCGCAAAAGTTGTCATAGCTGCTGTGTCCTGCCTCCTGCTGCCCCCTCCGGGTTGGCAAAGTCAAGTGCATAGGGCGGCCATCTTCTATGTGTGTGTGTGTGTGTGTGTGTGTGTGTAAGCTAGGGCAACATGCAATGGCAAAGGTATAGGTGTAGGTACAGGTACTGCTTCTATTCCTTGGCACCGGTTGTGAGTTCAACGACACACAGGATAAGCAACAGCAGGCAGGCCTACCACAACAACAACAACAACAACAACAACAACTGTTACAGCAACAGCCGGCACAAACATAGTCAGCAACAACACAAAACGTAAACGTAAACGTTGCAAAAAGGCTTTAAGCAAAAGGCAAAACTAAGCTCAAATCGAAAACAAAGCCACGAAGACCAAGCACAAGCATTGCAAATGGATGTGAGAGCTGTTCGTGCAACAGCGGCAAAAAGGAACTGGCGGGAAGCGAACTGGCCGCCTCCGCCTCTGCCAGGCAGCACGTACGCCCGGCCAACTGGCTGCACTGCCTGCGCTCTGGGCTTCAGGCAACAGCCGCCGAACGACGAACGCCAAAACCTGTGTTGGGGCAAGGGCATTTTTTTTCTTCATTTTTTTGTTGTTGTTTTTTGGTTTTCATTTTGTATTGGGCATACATACGTGAAAAAAGCACGCGCTGTGCCCCATCTCTGGCCTAAGCGCTGCTGCTCGACATGCACCCGGCACGATACTGGCACCCCTCCCCTGTCGTGCAGTACCAGTGCCCTGTGTATCCTATTTTGCTGGGCTGGCACACGTTTCCAGCACATATGTTCGAGTTTTGGACCGAAGTGGATATATATTTCTTTTGCAGTTGGCCACTGGAGCCCCGTGTCTCTGTGTGTGTGTGACTTTCTTTTGTTGTGTATAGAGGCATGCCTTGATGCACTGGCAGGACTAATTATGAAGGCTCCCCATTGCTGTTTGCCTTACTATTTTTAAAGCACTTTCTTTGTGCATTTCATAATACCCAGGTGGTAATTTTATCAATTTTAATAAAAATCTTTCCAATGTTGGACTGAAGTGGATAGATATTTCTTTTTCAATTGGAATGTGTTTGTGTCTGTGACTTTCTTTTGTTGTTATTGGCATGCCTTGATGGTTTTATTGTCGTCTGTCTTACTTTATTAAAACACTTCCTTTGTGGTATTTTGAGAAATTTTCATAAAAATCTTTTATTTTGACCGTTTTGCACACAATAGAATTGTACATTTCGGACATAAACGACATGGATTCAATTGTGGAATTGCATTTGACAATCGATGGTGCAGGTGGAGTCCTCGATTCGAATTGTATGAGGGCTTTAACGTGGTATCCACTTAAAAGGCGTATAAATAATATATATGAGTCGGCCATTTGCTTGCAAGACGTAGCATTTACTATGCGCTTTGAAATTTCCCTGACAAAACAATTACAAAAGGTTAAGGCAGTAAAAGAGCTGGGCAGCGGCGGGGACGGCAAGTTGGCAACAGCAACAGCATAAGCCGGAAATCCTTTCGAACTCGCATATGGCACGCAAAAACCAAAGGCAATGTCGGCCTGGTTGGCTCGGCTTGGTTGTTGGTTGTTGGTAGTTGGTTGTCGTTTACCGCTGCCATGGAAAATTGCCGCTTTTAATATTAGCTTTTATTTCCAATTGTTGATGTTGGTTGCTGTTTGTAATAATGCCATGCGCATGTAATAGGAGCCAGGTGCCAGTGCGCCGAGTCGCCTACATGATATTTATATATTCCCCACTGCTGCAATCATTTCAAGCTGCACCTGCCCCCTGTCACCCTCTTACATCCACACCACACTCCGCCCACCCGCGGTACGCCGTTGTTGTCATCTGCCACAATTTGTAGGCTGTTATTAACCGGCATCGCTCGATACGGCTTTTCAAATTTTAATGGCATGGCATACAGCCGTGTACAGTCAATTTAGCCATAGACTGCTCGACACCCGTTTATTTGTATTTCCACACAGTTTATTTGCTGAACGAAGCACTTTTAATAACACATTAGACCAGACCCTAAAGTACAATACGAACCAACTATTTCCGCTAATGCATTTCACCACAATCAGCTATCGGCTAAGAGCAAACTGAGATTACCACAGGCGAGTATTCGGAAACTCTCGCAAGCTCTATGAGAACATTATTTGGTGTGAAAGCTGCGCATTAATAAACTTGCGAAAAAAAACGCGCGCTCTAATCACACGTGTCGTAGTGCAATCGACTGCTTATCAGCTAATGACACTGTCTTTCAATACTGCGTTTTAATACTTTGAGTACATGTGAAATACACGAGCATTGTTTGTGTATTTATACATCAGCTTTATTTTAAGATGTCTACGTAATGATTTAAATGTTGTATTTTTCTTAGTAAACAAATGCGTCAGACGACAACCAAAAGAGCAATAATAATAATAATAATAATAATCACAAGTTAAAACAGTCGAAAACGATCTTAACTATCGATTTTATTAAAATTTAGAAAGTTTAAAACTCTTTTCAATTCTTAAGCAAGTATAAAAACGGTTAATTAGCCGCAACAACAAGCCCCTGAAATTGCTCCCTGGAAGTGGAAACCATAGAAAAGGGGAGCTATCATATTTAGAGGTGTCGTAAAACCCAAAAGGGGTGCACTACGGCCAGACTTATTGGCAGCAGTAGAGAACTGAGGTTGGTAAACAGTAAACAGTAAACAGTTCCCAGTTCCTTTATACTTTGCTCTTGTTTACTTCAATATTTTATGATGCAAATTGTGTGTGGCTATCTTATCAGCGCGATATGCCATAAAATAGATGATTTTATTTAACGCACAAGTATGTGTGCTGACACTTTTCAAAAGCAAAACGCAACTCTTGACAAAACGATATATATATATATATATATATACGATATATATATATATATATTATATATATGTATATTTTTGCCGCGTGAGTATTTAACAACGTGAGTTCATTGTCATCAAGGTCGGGTGAATGCGACTGCGACTGCACTTGCCAGTTATGTTTTTAAAAGCAGATTATAGATTGATATTTGGAGCTGCGAATTGTCCGGCCTTGAGATAGAGGCTCGTGCTCACTGATAAGGCACCAGCGGAAATTCGCAATGAATCAAAATCAGACTACCGATCATAATATATACACATATTTATATTTGCCAGACACGGCAAATTACAGTAATGCGCCAGTTCGTTGAACTTTGCGCTGGTGCAGATTGCATTATAGTTAACTGCGTTAACATGCTAATTAAATTTTAGTTTAATTAAATAAATTATAAACGCAGTCTGGACAAATAACTTAAAACGAGTTGTTGTTATTGCTGTTGTCAAAAGTCAATGCACTAAAATTCATTGAAAATAACAGAGGGAAAGAGGAGAGCAAAAGCCGCTACAAATGAAATTGAATCGAAAAAAAAACAACGACAACAACGACAACAACAACAACCCGTGCAGCGATCAATGTTCATCACACAAATTCGCGCTCTACGCTTTGCAACCCCTGAAGGGGGAAACATGCAGGTGAAGTCGGAGCGTTGCCAGATCCAATTCCAATCCCAGCCCCCTGCCGATCCATGAGCAATCGCTGTCAAGTTTCATTGACTCCCATATCAAAAAAAAAAAAAATAAGAAAATAAAAATACGAAAGCGCGTAGGCAAAAGCTGCAATGAAATTAACATTGTTGGGAGGCATCGGATCGGGTTTGCGCTTGGGTTCGGGCACCGGCTCGGGTTCGGGTTCGGGTTCGTTGTCTAAAGATTATTTACAAGTCGCTTCTTAGTCACGTTTCTGAAGCGTATGCCAAACGTAGAGCGAGTGCGACGGCGACAGGCAAACAAATGAACATCAAATGGCGCAAATATGTCAATTACCAAGTCAAATGACGAATGGCAAAAAATTAAATCAGAACTAAAGGAATTTCCTTATAGTGGAGCTCGACAGCGAACGCAAATTGTGTGCCAGTTTATGCACAATCGAATGCCCTAAGCAGTTAGCCGCAATGACCTTCAAAGTCTAGACATATTTGACAATTTTACATACCTAAATACATATATCAACAACACACACACACACACACAGAACCCGACATAAATATTGTGAATGGCTGTAAAAAAAAACCGAACTCATTGAGTTTATTCAACTTGCGGCTCAGCGAACTGCGAACTGTGAGCTGTGGCAGCTACAGCAGGCGCACTGCGAGTGGGCGGATTTCTACACGCGGTCCCTGTCCCAATGGCTAGGACGTTAGCACAGTCAACGCACCAATTGGCAAGCGGCGCACGAGAGATAAACATAGACACAGCGAGGGAGGGGAAAATGGCAGACAGAAGGAGAGAGAGACAGAGATAGAGAGTGAGGTAGGGAAATATGCCCTAATGAAATTTACTGCTCTTTAACGCACACTTTTCCAGCAGCAGCCTCTGTCGACAAACTTGTAACCAATGTTTCATTTAATGGTTAAGCGGCAATTAGTGTTAGCCTGATAAGCGAATGAGCTATAAAGAGCAGGGCTCTTATAAGAGACATTTATTCCAAAAAAACAGAAATAAAAATAAAATAAACTAAAGGCTCAACTAATTGCGGTTTTAAATAGTATAGCCATACCATGTTATCTAATTATATTGAAACACTTTAATTACGCTTCTTTTTGATTTTAAAAAAATTAAATGCGGCTCACTGCAATATAACTTTTACCATTTTAAACTGGCTTAGACTTCAATTAGTGTCTGCCAACTTTAGTTAGCATTATTCGACATAAATCTCAGCGCCCGCCAGCTGTTGCTGAACTCCCACTCCCAGGCGAGCACTCGAACGGCCCCGAACTTATTCAATTAAGCGGCGCTTAAATTGAAAGGGAACTTTTCCATCAGCAGACAGTGCAATCCTTTCCAATTGGGAGCCATTACCCCTGCCAATGTTTGTCTATCTACCTATCTGCGTACCTATCTACTATTTTTTTTTTATGATTAAACATTTAACTTTTTGCGCTCGATGCGTGCCAACGACACAATAAAATGCCAAAAGGCAGCCAAGCAAGTTGAAAGCGCAAAATATCCTTGAAACGGGGCATTCGCACGCATACGGCGACTCCGGCTGCCAAAAACGCAGACGACGCCAGCGCAACTCTCGCCTGCCTCAAAGCCATAAAATCCCCACGACAATGCCAACAACAACAACAACAACAACAACAAAAACAACAAGCATAATAAACGCAAAATAAAGTAAAGCAAAGGAAAAAGAAAAAAGAAAAAACCCTTCGCCAAAACAGAAACAAAAACAAAACGTGGCCAAAGTTGAATTGATGTAATGAAAAGAGGAGCGCATGGGAAGCTGTCCAAGGGAATGGGGCAACAATAAGTGCGTGAGCCTCTCGAGCAGTGACTTCTTATGCGCAGCTGCCTTCTCCCTCCCTCTAATAGAAAATAAGTATCTCTTACAGGGCCGCCCGGCAGCCACCCGAATCCGCAGCCTCTAAACGTCCAGTGTCAATGGCATTCAAGCTGTGCCCAGAGCCCAAGCAGAGCCGTGCAAAAGGTTATTGGACCATCATCATCAACATCATCATCATTAACATCATCATCATCAACGTTGCCATCATCATCATCATCGTTGCTGCTGTGCCATATTTTTAGCCTACTTTGCGGCGCAGGATGCCGGCTGAATAGGTTTCGACTTTTTAACTGTTTGCATGTGTGAGTGTGTCTGCCGTCGACTGGGCCAAGTATTTTTAGAGGTCAATTATCTGAGCACACGCTTCGTCCAGCCAACCATCTATCAAGTCCGACGACGACACGCTGTGACGCCCACAAATATGCAACACTCTGTTGGGTGCTGCTCCTACCTAATGATGACTAATTTCGCGCACTACAATCGGCGAATGTCTTTAATAACAATTTAAGAAAACAAGAACCAAAAAAACGAAATTAAATAAAGAGAAGAGAGAAGATTGCTTTAATCAAAAGTCGAAGCCTTTGCACTGTCAAGTCAGTCAACTTTTGATTAATTGCGCGTACATGACAAATTGCTGGCTGCTGCTGCACGGCAATTGTTTTTGCCAGTGTTTGGCGTTTTTAATTTGTTCCAAGCGACGTTTTTGCTAATTAACTAAAATTTATTGTCGACTCATGACATTGACTCTCTCTATCTCTCTGTCTCTTTCTATCCCGTCTTTATCTCTTACTCTCATTTGAACTCAGCCGCTTTTAGTCATACATTAATATTATTAAAACAGTCAATTAAATGGTTTTTCCGCGAAATGTAAACTACGAACAATGGAAAAACCAAAGCAATGCAATTGCGACATGCAATGCGCAGCCCCAGGGCCCAAAAGGGTCGCTATTAGCTTTTACAGGGTGTCTGTAATTGGACACAATTAACGTGGCAATTAGACGAAACGCAAAACAAGTCGCTGAGAAAGCATGTCAATGTCTGGCATTTGCCACAAATGAGGACCGACATGAAATGTCAGAAGGATTACGCCAACATCTAGATATAAAAACAAGAAAACATGTTCGACTGGCAGTCACCCTCTAAAGCCAAATCTTCTAAACTTTAAAAGCTTACAGTGTCTACCCCTATATTGAGCAAATTGCTTTTAGGGTAATAAAAAATAAAAACTAACATGCGATATAAATCCCAGTGCTATGCATATTTATAGGCACAATTCCAATTGGTTTGCGCACGAATGTCGGCAAACTATTTGACCCCGACATGGTAAACTTGGAAATGGGCACACGAGGCTATCTCTCCACAATATGCGACATGCAACGCACTCCAGCCAGCTAGACCAGAGGGGGTGTCAACTGGCTGAAGTTGGGGTTTTTTTCCTTCTGTATCTCGTCTCGCAGTTTGTGTGCCAGTTTATGACATCGCGGCGCGAATGTGTTAAGCCAAATTGGCAATGCCAGCCGCGGGGGGGTTGGAAAAACCCATGAGGCTTTGCAAAGGTAAATCGAATTCATGTTGATTCGAAAGCAGAAATCGATTTGATTGCCTTAAGACAATCAAACCGTTGGCTCTATATATACCAAAGCGTATCTATAGATGCACACGGAAATCGTTGAAAGTTTATGCAAATTGTTGTTAACCAATTTCCTTAAATTGTTTGTCTTTACAGGTGAGTGCTTGCCACACAGCATTGCCGCACTGCTCGACATCCAGACTCCGCCAAATGCCCAATACCGTAAGTATAGTCAACTTAACTAACTTTAACTCTGTGTCTTGTCTTAACTGGCGTTGTCTGGGCCGCAATTGAAGCGAAATCAAAATTGCAAATAACATTTTAAAGCCAGGCTAAAAACAACTGGCAAAAAGCATTTAACGCCAAAGGCTAACGCAACAGCAATAGCAAGAAAACAACAACAACATCGACAGCAACGGCAAATACCTTTTCGGTGTCTACACTTCAACTGGAAGAGGCGTGGCTTTTACGCCCACCTTGCCATAACAAAGTTAGCCATAAAAATCCGTAGCTCGACTAACGAAAATCGCCCATTGAGCAAAAAGCCAATTTGATTTCGATGATTTTTTTTTCTTTTGTGTTTCTTCGTATATTTTGTTGTTGTTTTCGGTTGTTGTTAGTTTTGGGTTCGAGGTTGTGCATACGCTGCGTCCACCCGGATCCAGGCTGTCCGAACCGTGCCCCGTGATTACGAAGTTATTCAAATGAAATATTTGTGCTGGCCCATTACATCATCGGCCAGGACTACTGCATTTTTTTTTTTGCTTTGTTGCTTTTGTGTTGATTGCGCACAAAAAAAGCAACAACAAAATAATGCGGAAATTTCTTTTACCGAAAACTGGAAAATTTATGAAAATTATTGTGGCCAACGAGTCAGCTTTTTCCCTCTTCCTTTATTCACTTTCGCTTGTCGATGGCGATAGCCAAAAATGTTGTCCGAAATTACTTCGCCCGAAGCAGCTGGCCCATGGCCATTTTAGCCAGGCCAGGCCAGGCCCGGCCTTTGCGCTATTCTTTCAACTTGGCTATGACAGCATTTTTGTTCAACTTATTTGCATTTTATCTGCTTTCTGTCTTTCAAATAACAATTGTCATTTCATCAATGCAAATGTTGTTCGTTGTCAAATTGAATGCCATTTTAATTCGCTTGAGTTCGATTCGTTTTCAACTAAATTGACAAAGTTTCAAAAAAGACATAACCGAAATAAACGAACAATTAAGCTTACTTAAATCTTTCTTTTGATTAAAGCTTTAAGTTCTATTCTTAGTCGCACCATTAAAACTTCTACAATTCATTTTCATTTACAGTTCTAATGTGTTTTAGACTGTACGCGAATTAAATATAGCAAAGTCTGCACGTATTTGGTGTCCAAAAATAGAACCATTTAATTGTAGCCCGCACCCCGGCAACTTAAATAACAGCTAACTTTTGTTGACCACCCGGAGTCACGATATTATCGTTTCGGGATCGTATTACGATTTATGATTTCGACGGCAGGCGAAAACCATAACTAAAAGGAATTAATTAAGAAATACCACCAAATATTAAATTACAAGTGAAAAAAAAACAAGAACAAAGCCAGCGGGTAGCTAAATAAACAATGCAATTGACGAAGGGACAAACTAGCAAAGCTCCAGTCAGAGCCAAATTTAACAAAGCTGCTGCCAGGCAATGAAGAGATTATTGAAATGATTTAAAATTAAAAATATTTTTGGGTATCATACACAAGTTATTTGGGGGAGAATCTGAACAAACGCCAATTTCGAGCATTGTTTGCATTTCACTTGACATCCTTTGGGGGCTAAAGTTCTCAGTGGCTGCTGCAGTATTGTTTAGAGTCAATAATTGAGTTGAGGTCTAGCGGGAAAGGCACAGAAAAAAATTCTAATTAAAAATCTTCCGGTATTTGGGCTTTTATCTAAACAGGAAGAGATGCCGCAAACAGTTAAAGGCAGTAAGAGACTCCGCTCCACACGCAGATGAAGCCAAGCGTGAGCGGGCGAAAACAAATAATGAAAAGCCAGCAGGAAAATGGGCAAAGATGACGACACTTTCGCTGTAGTGTCCTGCCCGCTGCTGCGGCTGCGGCTAAGGCTGTGGTTGCATAAAAAAATAATGAAAAAGCTGCAAATTGGGTCAGCAAAGTAGAAATTAGAAAAACGTAAGGAAAAAGCAAAGCAAGGAAAAACGAACGAGCGAATGAGAACTTTAAGCATGGCCTGTTATCATTTGCAATTAAACGCGTCGACACTTGCCGAGCAAAAAGTTCGAAAGAGCTCAAGCAACAAAAACCAAAATCTAGAGTGTAAAGTTCAGCTAAGCAGCACACAAAAAATGTTAAATAAAAAAATTTAATTCTATGCTAACAAATTGGATGGTTAGCAGCAGCTGCCAGCGCCGGCTAAGGAAGGGCTGGGCGAGGCGGTTCGGGGCGCGGCGCCACTTGGCTGCGAGCTTATGGCATCAGAGTTGCAAGTGTCGTGGAATTTAAGAAATTGAATATTTAAATCCCGGTCTAAATCCAAAGTAACGCAAAATTGAAAAGGGTTGGGACTGCTCCAGGACCCGAGAAATATGCAAAGATAAAGAAAAACAAGCAAAAACCTTTACAGTCGGGTATAACCGACAGCGCAATACTCGTTTTGGTTTATATGCGCCAGCATTATTTGTACACAAAATAAATCTGGAATCAAGCTTGATAGACAAAAACGTCGTCAAAATTGGCATAATTTTTGACAAATGTTTTTAGCCGCTGAGAAGCGATTTTAATGGCTTTTTATAATAGCTGTAACAGCCACAATCCATTGTGTCCAAAAATGTAAATAAAGAGTTTTTATACTGCATATATCTTAAATTCAGAATCAATCCAAAGCACAAATCGTGACCAAAATATTGGTTTAGTTTTGACACAGTTATGGGAGTTTGAAAAATTTGATCTGTCAATACATATCTTAAAACTTTATACTTTCAAATATTCCATGTTTCAAGACTCAAGCTTTAATAGCGGCGAAAAATTGCGTTCATACTCATGGACAAGAAGATGGCCATTGCACAAACCCAATATACTCGTGTCGCTTCCTGAACTAGTATAAACATAACACGCATATACATAATGGAGTGGCTTGAAAATTATGTATAATGCACGCAAAGACGTTGGCTGTTGCAAAATTTGTTTTTCCAAAAATGAAATTGCTTTCGAATTTTGCAACAAATACTTTGTGGTTTTTCTTTTGCTCTGTTGCGTGCGTACGCAATTTAAGCGTGTACTGGAATTGAATTTGAAATCGTATTGGTATTGCGTGTGTGCCTGAGTGTAAAGTTGGTGGAGTTACAACAAGTTTGGTTATGTTTTTTTTATGATGGTATTGTTTTAGCAACCGCCACAAGTTTGCAGACTTTCCTAGTAGTACTTGCCGTATTTGCTTTGGCAGGTGGAAAACTTAAAGACAATAAATGTGCATATTGCACTTTAGTTAAACAAAGTTGCGCATTAATTATAGATGTAAAAGCTGTCTAACTCTAAACATGGCTAATACACTTTAACAAAAATGTTTTGAATGAGAATTTTAAGACCGCCATTAGCTTTCAAACTTGTAATTTGCTGGTCATAAGCGGCTTATAGCCGCTGGTTTGGACGCACATCAAATGGCATTTACAATACACAAACAGACCATTCACAACTCACACTGGTGCAGCTTTAAAGCCGGAGAGTGCTCGCATTGTAGGTTCTGAGTTGCGCTATAAACCGCTTTTAGCGCCCACATGTAATCCCCACAAAATGGCGCCAACATCGAGCTCTGCCAATATTTGGCTTCCTTTCGGTCAATACCCAGCGCACCTTTGAGTTCATCTATAAATTCCCCAAAACTTGTTGTTTTCCATTTTTCGTTTGCCATATAGCTAGTCCCCCCATGCGAATTGATTATTTTTGACCATTGCCGCAGACATTTTTTCCCACTTTGCGCAGCATTTTGGCTTAGTTTTTTCTTTTTTTTTTATTTTGTTTTCTTTTCATTTGGTGTTTTTTCTATTTTGTTCCTTTACTTTGCTCAGTTTTGGGAATTATTACCGTTAGGCTGTGACAGACACGTGTCGCCTGTCCCCAAGTCTGGGACGGATCGTACATCAAGTGCCTTCCTGTCAGTTTATGTGTTGCCCTTCAGAGCCAAATTGAAATGTGTCCCGTGAGCCGAGGTCTGGCCTCAAAAATGGGGCACGGGTAACCAAAATTTGTTGTTCAATTTGTGAAGAGCTAAGGGTTAAGCAAGAACCAATTTAAAGTCCAAAGTGCTGTGCGAGAAATCTAGTTTAAATTTGTCTTTTATCTCTGTGCATATTGTATGTGCCCCAAAAAGTATGCTTAAAGAACTGCACATCAAAAGAGACAGTGAAAAATATGGCCGAAACACTCTGCAACATGATTAAAAAGCGTAAACAGGCGCCTGAATCAGTCAGCGAAGCCCCCAGCAAATGAACATGTACAGAAACAAGTAAATGGGGAAAGCGGATAACGGCAAATACATAAGTTTATCATCTTCTGTACACAATACATACACATGTATGTGCTATATGCATGCGTATGTATGTATATATAAAGCATCGCTTGACGCTTGACCTGGTTTACTTTCTGTTGCATACACTGTGCGAAAACGTAAAGGCCTTGCGCTTCTCAGTGATAAGTAAACATACATAGCTTTTCAATGTACAGTTGCTGAAATATGTATGCTGGGCCTTGATGCAGTTTTTCGGTACAGTCTGTGGCAAGGTCGCCCAGGCGCGAAGCCTTGTGCCATATCAACGTGCAGCAAAAATCGGCAAGTGGAAAGTGGAAAGTGGCAAGTGGCAAGCGCAAAGGATGTGCATACATTTCCTCAATTGTGCGGCCAAATTGACCCAGTTACGGTTTTAGCCCGGATGCTTTGGCAGCTTCGATTGCATTCTGGGTCAACATGCGGGTCAAACACGAGCGCAGCAACAGCTCGCAGGCATCGGGCCCCTATAAGGCTGACCCCCAGTCAGAGCTTAATTGAAATAGATGGGCTGTCGCCAGGCACGCACACACTGACAGACACACACACACAGACACACAAATTTACATAGTTCAGTTACTTTGGTACAGTTATGCTCAGCAGTTGTTGGCCCTGACTATAAGTTAGCTGAAGCTTGGGGCTCGCTGCTGTCACATTTTCATATTTATTATAAGCCAATTACTTGGATCTAAAGCCCAGTGGGGTCTTTAAAGCGCTATCAAAACCGCAAACGAGCTGCTGTCCTGCTGTCCACTGTGCACATTGATTGACCCAGGACACCAGCATAGGGCATAGCGTACAGTCGACACAGGGCACAGGACCCAATTCAAGCTCCATTTAGCAATTACCGCAGCAATAAAAGTCAACGGCAAATGCAGACCCTGCCTGGCATATACACAAATTTTATTATCAACCCAAAAATTTACGTGTGTCAAATAATAATTTCGCCTTGCTTATCTCTGGGCGCAATGGAAAACCCTTTTTTAGTTGCAAAGTGTTGACAAAAATTTACATTTCACAATTTACGCAAATTTTTATGTCATAATTGGATTTCAGCCATTGTTGGCTCAGCTTCTCCTCGCTGGCTGGAGATGTGACAATGGCGTTGATAATCAGACCTGTTTTTTGGTGTGGGGGCCAAGGCTCTTAACTTGTGCCTGTGGCTGGTCCATTAACTTGCGGCTGCACAAAGGGGTGGGCCAAGGCTGTGGCGTTTGCCACGTTTCTGCCTGCTTGTAATTCGAGCCTTTTCACTGATAAGCCATTTTATGTGCATGTGGCCTGGGCTGGAAAATACTGGAGAATGGTACCGCTATGTGGCAAGAGGGATGAGGGCTATGTCGTATCATGTTTTGGTAAATTGAGCCCTGCCGGATATTGTTGTCGCGTTCTAGCACCGTAGACACTTGCCTGGACACAGGTGTTGTACATTTAAATATTTAATTTCCCCCAGCTTATACCATTTTACTTTTTAAAAAGTAGGAAAGGGCGGAAAAATATACATCAATATACATTTATATACATTTGATAAAATGATTTCAATAAGCTCTTGATTCGCAACAAATATTGCTTAAATATTTTTGACAGCCCACTAGAATATATACAACCATATAAATTGGAAAACTTCTTTTCAAATTTGTTGCATGCACATTGTAAATATTTATAGGCAGACGCAGCTGTGTTTTATTTAGGAAAAACTCTTCGAAATCCGCTGGCTGTTTTGATTGAGTCGCTACGCTGCAAAGTGTTGCCTACTTTCGGGCGGCGGCAACAATTCTTCACTTGATATTGCTTTGGGCCCTGTGCGTCCTCTAAACAATTTCAACTTGTGCTTTACACTTGAATTGCAATCTCTTTCATTTTTTTTTCGCGCAAATTGAACATTTAAACTGTAGCTAGAAATTGAAGCCGAAATGGAGAATGAGTTTTTTGCAACAACTTGAAACGAGCACGAACTTTGCACATAAATTTTGTATATATGAATGCAAAACATGCCCTTGTGTGCGTGTGTGTGTGTGTGTGCTTTTGTGGCAACCCTCTTAAGCCGACTTTGAACAATTTTTGTCATGTCAACTCAGTACGTTTTGTGCTTTTGTCTGTCCAGCGTTTGTTTTGTTTCACACATACATGCTCATATATAGTGTGTGTGTGTGTGTGTGTGTTCGCAAATTGACGCCATTTTCATTGTCTTGTTTTCACACACAGACAGATACGCATACTCATGTGAAATCAACAACATGAATGAACACTCAACTCAGCTTCCATGTCGTTTTCGCGACATGCTCAATCATGTTGGCAACCCCGCTCCCCACCGCCGCGCTCCGAAATGACAATTTCGCGTGCGATTGTCACATCAGTTATGTATGCATATGATATCTATATATACATATGTGTACGTGTACATTGTGTACACACTTCTGTCAGTTTGTCACTGTCGGCCGCGTCGCGTGTTTATTTATACGCAATCAAATTAAGTTTGAAGCGAATTTCCGAACGAGGGCGACAAATTGAGGTAATCATGTTTTCCAAGTGTGAGCTGAGCTGAAAATCAAATAATCGCACCTGAGCACCCTCTTACCCGAAATTTGACATTTCAGTGGAGTAAACTATTTACGCCGCAAATTGCAACCGCAAATTTCGAAACGCAAAGCGCTTTAGCTTGCGGCAATTATTTCACCTGTAAACCAACGTAACCAAAGCTACCAAATCTGCTCTTGTCGCAAGTGTCTCCCTGCCCATCCTTTTTTTACCCCAGCGATGCCGCATGTCTCTAAACATTTGTGATGACCCAATTCGCCTGTTGTTGTTGTTGTTGTTGTTGTTGTTGTTGTTGTTGTTGTTGTTGTTGTTGTTGTTGTTGTTGTTGTTGTTGTTGTCTTTGTTGCCTGCTGGCGCTCTGATAAGGCTTTGAAAGCAAACCGCAAACCACATGCAAATTACCCGCGCCCAACAGCTCAACAGCCCCGGTTACAACTGTCAAAATGTAGCATAATCAATTGCATTTTCAGTTACTATCTATATATATATGATATATATATACATGCATATATATATATAAGTATACATTTACATTTCTACCGACATCGGCACGGGTGTACCTAGCCTATGGCATTCGTTGCCCTGGCAATGTAAATTATACGTCCAAACCAGCGAATATTGCCATGAGGCGCTTAAGCAGCTTTAATGGTGCGCATAAAATTGCCAGCTGGCCCGAGGATAATAAGGACTACATTTTTCGTTGCCTACTTTTGTGCGCGTTGCTGACTTTCCAACTCGCGCTGTCGCAAAGGGGCGTTAAAGTATAAACCTCGCCGTGAGTGCAATTCGAATGTTACTAAAAAATTAAGCCTTATTAGGCGACAGCCAACGGGCGAGGTTTGGGGAGGGATGTAGAGAAAGTCACTGCTTTCTGCCCGCTAAATTGGCAACAAGGGAGAGATAGGCCCAAGTCGCAAGCATACAGGAAATATGAATGCTCTTTGGGGCACTGCACACACACTCAAACACACATCCTGTTTCGTTGCAGGATCGACAGCTGTAACAACCAGATGCTGATTTTCCAACAAAGCTCACACACACACACACACACACAAACAAACGCACGCAGAATGTGCTATTTATAGTCACTTGTTTGCCCGCCTCTGCATAAAAGTCAATAATTTATGCTTCCGCTTCGAAACAGCTCCAAAAGCAGACGAAGCAGCAGCAGCAGCAGCAGTTAATGCGTTTCCATTGACCCAATTCGTCAGCTGCAAATCAAAACAAACATAGTTCCAGGCGCGCTCTTCTGGCCCGGCCGCTCTCTTATAGCCTAGTTATCAACGGCTTCTCTTGCCTTTTTGGCCACGCTGTTGCGTGCGCGCGCACTCTGTTTGCCAACTCTCTGGCACTGTTATTGGCCCGGCCGCTCTTTTTGGCCCAGTTTTTTGCAAGTTAACAGCCGCATGTGACAGCGGCACCAACAGGGACAGGGCCAACCCCCGAGTTAAATGTGCTTACCCAAACACACTCGCATGTGTCTGTGTGTGTATGTGTATGTGTGTGTGTGTACGTATATATATTTATGTTTGCTTGTGGATTGCGTTCTTGCGCTCGCATGGCTATATACAGTTGACCCAATTTCGTGTTTGTCCTTCCCACAGCTGTTCTGTTTTCTGTTTGCTATTGCTTCGGCGCTTCATTTTTGGCGGTGTGGGGTTGTTTATGTTTGCGGCCCAAAGAGCCAAAAAAAAAAATGGAAAGCGTAGACCGAAAAAATAACTTGTTATTTATACAAGGCACGTAAATGTGTGTATATCAGTGTATGTGTGTGTGTGTGTGTGTGTGCGGGGTTGGGCGCTTCAAGCTGTCAAGTAAAGGCTCATTGATTGTGAAAGCTGTAGGAAATTACATGTTAAGCAACAACAAACGCTGATAACGCAGTTTAACGAATTTCATTACTTGTAATGCAATACAAGAGAAAGAATTTTAATGAAATTCATAGCAGTCGAGCATTTCAATATCTGCCGCCATCAATAATCGCATCGCTTACAATGGCGTGCGCCTGTATTGGTGAGCTCTATGTAGTCGCCGCTGCAAGTCGTTAAGCTCTGCTCGAATTGAACACACAAATTGTGCCGTGTGCATGTGAAAGCTCCGTATATCTGGGCATATTTGCTATAACAGGCAACTTGGCGATTAAAACAGATTAAACCAGTTCACGCAATGCATACAAAGCACGAAAGTTGCCAGTAAATATCATGCACACTCATCTGTATATATGTGTGTGTGTGTGTGTGTGTGAGTGTGTGTGTGTATAACTAAGTACAACTACTGTAACCTTATTTCGTGCCCACATATTGATGGCGCAGGATAAGGCAACCGTAACGATGCCACTCAGCCAGCCCACATCTCCATAAAGCACACACAGAAAAAGAGAAAAATGTAACTGAAAATGAAGCTGGAGCCAGCCGAAGGCGAAACGGGAATGCCACACCAATTTCCTCATGCTCTCCCTCTCTCTCTCACACACACGCTGTCTCTCTCTCTCTCTCTCTTCGAAACTTCAGACTGCCTTAAACGAGATTTGTGTTATTCCTGCCATATCCGTTCACGTTACCTATTTATGCGCTGGTCCAGGCGCCAAATCAGGACACAGTGCGGTAGGCGGCAGGCGGCGCAGAGCAGCCGTTTGAGGGATGCTTTTGTTTGGGGGAGTGTCGACGGGGGCTGAAAATGCCAACTGAAGTTTCTGTTGTTTTCTTTCATTAGTAGACGAACGCCTGTCGCCCGCACCCGCACCCGCACCCGCTGTAGCTCATTAGACAACGCAACATAATTAAAGCAAGCAGGGATATAGATAGCGGCAGAGAGAGGGAGCTAGGATCCAGCTACTGCTGTTATTCACTGGGCTTATGCAACGCGGCAGGTGGCAACGGCGAGCGAGTAAGCGGATTGTTGCCTTGACAAGAAATTGATAAGCTCAAATGATTTCCGACTTATTGGCGTATTAATTAAAAATAATTAAAGGCAGCAGCAGTCAGCGCCGTGTGCTGTAAATTGCGTATACGCCGCGTTGTCAGTTAATGAACTTCATCAAATTTCAGGAAATTCAGTTGCTGTTGTTGTTGTTGTGGGCATGGACATATTAAAGACACGCTTGCATATTTATATGCCAAAACTGAGAAACTTGAGAGCCGGCACTGCAAACAAATACACAATCACACACACACAGCTGCCACAAATGGCAGCAATTGTTGAGCGCACGCTAGTCTCGCACACATATGCGCACGTTAATATTTATGACCAGGATATGCGCCATATCCTGCGCTCTGTTCGCTGGCCGCAAACGAATTATGGCGCCCACTAATTGCGCTGAGTTAAAACGAAAAATGTGTAGACCCGCTGGCAGGCCCCAGGCAGTTAATGTAACACACCCACACACAAACACACACACATCTACTAATGTGTGTGTGTTTGTGTACAATTTACGCCGCTTATGGTGCCCAAGTTATTTATGTTTATGATAACGTTGCGGTTGGCAGCTTTCACTTCACTTTCGCTTTCTGCCACTCAGCCGGGAAGAGCTTTAATTGCCAGTGCTCCTGGGATGCTGCAGAACAAAGCTCAAGCAGCCATCTCATTGGATGCTGTGAGTTATGGTTCCCCTCGCTAGCTAGAATAGCTGCTTGATTAAATTATCAATTTAACGCTTACGAACCGTCTATTTAATTAACTTTCAAAATCGAAATTAATTATTTCAAAAGCGTTCCATTCAGCTACATTTCTAATTTATGACTTATAAATGCCAGCTCGCTTAGATTAAACTGGAGTTTAAGCTCTGACAGTTTAAACTGAAAACTTCTCAATTGAGTTAAGGTAAAACTAGCCTTAAGTAGAAATACGCACACGAAATAAAAGCGTTTTTCCATCCCCTAAAAGAAAGCTTTTTGTTTGGCAACCCGACAAGTTGTTAATCACTTGGCGAAATTTAATTTTCAATTTGTGCAGCATGGCACACAAGGACGAAGCAACACAGCCGCAAGGACGCAATCAAAAACACAAAAACACCAAATATAAAACAATAAAAAAAATACACACACACAGAAAAAGCCAGTTGCTGAACTGGGTCAACAGCGCTGCCAGCGTCTAACCTTCAGCATAAAGCGCAGCATAATTGCAGTTCCACGCTCGTTAAATAATGCAGCGCAGCTCTCTTTGGGCGAAACTGAGAAGCGTGTCAAGGCGAGCCGTGTTCAGCGGGTAGAAGAGCGGCTTGGGACGCGGCGACCAAGGTGACCCGGTGAAGGGGGGCGCGCGTTTGTCGAATTGGGGCAGGCTCTTGGCAAGGACAAGGCGCAAAAAAGCTGGCCGTGTTATCAGTGCAGTGTGCAGAGTGCAGAGTGCAGAGTGCAGCCGGAACCGGAGCTCATTCGGCAGCCTCGTGCGCGGCATCGTTCGCAGCTCGTGTGTGTGCACATCCTGGCAAACCGGGCAGCCAGCCACGCAGCGAATTGCATTGTCCGCACCAACACAGTCGCATTCGGCACCGGCCCGGCACCGGTTCTCTGGCTGCTCCTCGCCAGCTGAAGTTGCTCGCCATGCACGCCACGGCGCTGAACTACTACGTGGAGCGCAGCGACTACGAGTCGTTTGGCGACTGTGGCGCCAGTGAAGCCGAAAGTGAAACCAGCCCGGGCTGCCTCTCCTCGGCATCCTCGCGCGCCGGCACCCCGCCCAAACGCCTTGCCTGCCAGCGTCAAGTACGCAAAATTAGTGCATAATTATAAATTTTGTTTTGCATTTAAGTCTGTGAATTACGCTAATCCCAAATTTATTTTTGCTCTTGCAATTGCAGTCGAAAAAATTCCGTTGCACATGGAAGGGATGCGGCTTGGTGGAGTCCACACAGCAGGAAATTGAACGACACGTGCGGGACAGACATTTGGGGTAAGTGCGAGCAAACAACAATGCAATTGGGTGCCTTAAAAAGGTGCACTCAGAAAAGGTGGCAGCGGCCAAAAGCAGCAACAATCATGAGCAGCAAGTGGCAGGGCCTTGACTTAGTGCAACCGACAACAACAACAACAACAACAACGACAACGGCAGAAACAATACCAACAATAGTTGCTTTACAGTGCGCGTCAACAATTGATGCACAGTGTGTTGAAATAGCATTAAAAGTTCAGTGAGATAAAAAATTGCAAGTGCAGTGAAACAAGAGTTTTCAATTAGCCAAAAAAAACTAATAGAATTTGATTTTTATATAATTGTCTGATTCTAACATGCAACACACATTTGACATGCAAATTAAATACGATGTTCGGACCACTGTGCAAGTCGCTTGAAGCTTATTTAAAACTGGAACACTTGAATATACATGCTTAAGCGTGTGTGCAGTAACTAGGTCACACACACACACACATATATATATTTGGGTATAAGCGCACCTGCATTAGAAGTGGTGCATGTGGCATCAGTGTAGATGGGGGCGTGGCATCTATTGCCGCTTGTTGGGGGCGACCGCGCTGTTCTTTTGAGGCCAAGGTCCACAGCGCGAGCCGCTTAAGCGTTGACATTTGCGAATGCTAAATGTTGTTTCCTATATAAATGGTAAAGCACAAAATAAAATGAAAGGCGGTTTATTTTTTTTTTGTTTCTTAGTTTTCTTTCTGTTTTTTTTTTTTGCTTTCAAATTGTTCTTTTTTTCTGCTTAGATGCATGGGTATGTACTTATATAGAATTATAGTTTATACTTGTATTCAGTGGTTGGTGTTGGTGGTGTGGTTGTTGTCGATTTTATTGTTGTTGTTGGCAAACGAACAGCTCTAGAGCTACACTACAAAGTAGAATGCACATACTGAAATGTATGTATATATAATTTATGCTTGTGTATGCTATATATTCATAATGTCAACTATGCGCTTGGCAGGCTGGTAGCAACGTAGGAGCTATTGTGGTTTATATTTAGGTAGTAGAACCGACTGGGAAATGCAAGACCGAATTTATAAAAACGAGAAATTCAATTGAAACGTATAATATCTCAGCGCGACTAATGTATAAATACATATATTAATATATATATATATATAATTATAATGTAATAGCTATATTCTATGAGCGATACGTTATGATCTGAAAAACTAGGCATAACCATTGAAATCGAGTTAAACATACATACATTAATTGAAACTAAGTTCTTCATTTTCGTTGAGGTACATGAAATAATTGAAATACAATACAATGATATATACTTAACATAATATAATATAACATACATAGATACAGAGACTTTAATCGAGTTGGTGTTACATTTCATTTTTGTTTTTGTTTTTTGTTTGTTCGTTCAAAAGCTTTTCTCAAAACTTCAATTAGAATTAACTAAGAAGTACTTCCTGAAGCTGCAGTTGATCTACGTTGATTATTTTATGATACTCGTATTACATAACATATATACGTTAAAAACTCTAATTGCTATGAGGGGGCTAAAATTATCCTTATCGATTATATGCTGCTGTTCTAAACAACTACATACTTTAGTCTGCCTTGATTGTTTATCTATGCGATATTTAAAGATCTCTTCGATTCTCCTTTTACTTATTGTTATTATCGTTTGATATACAAAATACGTACAACACATGCCTAGGCGGGGATTGAACAAATTTCGAGTACTTAAAGTCAAACACTTAACTCTTGGTGCATAGAAATATTTCACAATCTTTTTTAAAATAAATAAAATAAAAAATTATATAAAAAAAGGAAGAAAATGAGTAATCTTTAGACAGAATTAAATAACAAAAGTTTGCAAAACAAAATCACTAATCAGTAATGGTGCCCATTTAGTATCAATCCAGTTTATAGCCAATATAGATTGCGCCAGCATGTTGTAGTATTTGCCTCCTTCAACAAACATTATTCTTAGTGGGGATGCATGAGACCATGGGTAATGTCCATGCCACCATCACCCATTCCATTCACAGACAGGGCGCCATTTAGCATGCTATTAGCTGCAAGAGAGTGCAATGGGGATTAGCATATAGGATTTTCATGTCGAAATCAGAATTTTGAATACATACAATTGCGATTTCCCTGCGTGTCCATCTGTGACCAGTACTGCTCTGATGGGCTCTGCGTATTAGTCCCCGGCGGCGCCTGCACCGGCGCCCCCGTGTACCGAAAATACGGATTCTTCAGATCAAGTGTATTGCTAGATGAAATCAAGGTGCCCTCGATGTGCAGATCGATAGTCACATCGTACGACTGCCGCCGGTTAGCTTCTAAGAGGACGCGCCCCGTCAACGTCTGGCCTTGCTTGATGAAAATTGGCATGGGCAGCAGACAGCGCACCTGGTACCAGTGCGTCAGTGGTGCTGTGGGTGAAGTGGAAAGCCAAACATTCTGGCTACTGCCGCTGAACTCGACATCAAACCAAAAAGCCAGGCCGTGGCAAATGCCCGTCTGCAATATGTGAAACTCGAGCGGAATGTCTAAACAACAGTATTCTTGTTAGTCAAACTCAAATTCGGAATTCGGAACAATTTCGTATTACCAATGACATGCAAATCGTCCTCCTTGTCGTTGAGGAAGTCGCAGACATGTCGCACCGACTTGGCCATGCAAATGCGTATGTCAAAGGTGTCCACAATCGGCTGGCGGAAGTACTCCTTCATGCCCTCCTTGTGCAGGGTGGTCAGATCGACGCCGTGGAAGGCCGATTGATACCAAAAGTTAGCCTTGTTGTACTGCTCCGAATACAGCGATTCGTCCGAGAACGGTGCAATGTGCAGATCGCCGTGCGTGGGATACATTTTACCGTGCGGCTTCAGCCATTTACGCGCATGCAAATATGTTTCCAGCATGCGTTCGTTGTATAGCATATATCCCATGGGCTCGGATATAATGACATCCACCTTTTCGGGTAGCTCAATCTCCTCTATTTTGCCGGGTATCACTGAAATCTTGTGCTGCACGTTATTCGACTCCACCAACTGCTGTGCATACTGCGCCATATTGGAGGCCTCAATAGCGTACACCTTGGCTGCGCCGGCCTGCACGGCAAAGAACGATAATATGCCCGAACCAGCACCCACATCCAGCACAATCTTATCCTGCAAAAGTAGAAATAGTATTGTTTTAGACAAATGGGGGATTTTAGAGTGAGTCAATAATTAGACAGTGTTCGCCACCTGAAAGTCAATGGAGTTGCCAAGGATGGCCCGCTGATAGGTGCTCGTCCGGACGTAGTCCTGCATCATGTTCTGCTGCTGACTGAGGTAGCCGTAGAACTGAAAGTACTGCGATGCGGACGACTCTTCAGTCCGCTGCGAGAACACTGATTTGGGTCGGAGATGCTTCACATTCTCCACAACCTTGCGAAAGAGCTGCTGATCCTTATCGCTGCCAAAGCGCAGCACCAAATTGTCCGACTCCAACGAGACCGCATAGCAGCGACGGCCGAGCTGCGCTGCATCCGTGTCCGCCGATATCATGTACTCCTTCAGCACATGTCCCTGATCGTTGTCTGCAAGGCATAAAGAAAACAGGGGTCAAACCAGGCCACACACGGCAGAAAAGATCGCCCGCGCATACCTAGCATAATGCGCAGTAGCACGCCCTGCGAGTCGTAGCTGCAGCTGAGCGTGCAGCTGCTCTTGTATATGTTGCTGAACTCCAGCTTCTGCTCGTCGGCTATTGCGCTTACAATGACGCCCTTGAATTGGCAGTTGCTCAGCGGGCAGAGGGCTGCAGCGACGCTGTTCACGCATTTGTTGTTCTCGACGGTGACGCGGCTGCCACTGCTGCTGCTACTGGTGGACATATTGTTCTGTGTTCTGTTCTGTGGGTGGGATTAGGAATGGGCTGACTGATCACAATGATTTTCGCTGTAATTGACAATGTAGGCTGTGAGATGCACACACATATAAGTACACACACGCACACACACAGAGGGAGACAGACACAGACGCACGCGAAACTTTTGCGACGCGCAAATTTTTTTCACAATACTAAAATTTTTTCCACAGCTTTGTTGGATGCGCGGGAAACGTGTGTTGAACACTATTTATGCTGCTGGCAACGGTTTATCAATTTGTGGCGCGTTCTGTCTCGCGACTATTGCAAAAAATCGATCGATTTTTGTTGATTTCGTATTGATTTGACACAGAACGTGCGTGTTTTTTGCGAACGTTGCTACAACCCTGCAGCTGTCTGGCTAGCGTAGGCAAGTGAATGGCTGCGGCGTTGCCACTGGCAACCCAAGCTGGTGGCAACGCTGCTGCGCTCGAGTTGGCAGCGCCGAGTTTTATTAGCGATGCGCGGTGATTTGTGATTTTGCAGTCACGGCAACACTTGTGAACGTGATTTGGTATGCTTAGAAACAGTTAACAGGAACAACATAAATCAGAACATTGTATTATAATGTAGTATAAATAATAACAAAGATAAAAAAACAAGCTTTGAGACTGTGATAGCCGATAATTAAATTGTTTTTTTTTTGTTTTTTCATTATATAGTATCAAAAATTACATTGGTTTGTATGAAAGCACATATGTTCCTAGATTTAGGCATATACTACGAAACCTGGTTGGGTCCTCCGGGCACTATTTATGGCTGCTGGCTAGTTGAGCATTCACAGTAACAGTGAGAATAGAGCGGCAGTAACGCTCATCTCTAATTAGAACCAACAGAATAGAAAAAAATAAGAATTGATATTTGCGAACAATGAATTAATGTAATTGTTTTCGCGGTTGCAGCAAAAAGTGCAAAAAGGACGAGGAGGAGTTTTATTACACCGAAGACGATGACGATGACGAGCTGGTCAATTCGCCTAGTCCTGCTTCTCAGCCTACGCTCAGCCACCGGGACATGGCCCGTCCGCCGCATGAGGATCCCGAATACCAAAGACAGATCGTGGGCAATTTCAAGTAAGTGTCTGCATTTAATTGCATTTAATTTTGAATTATTTGATGTGCTTCGTTTACAGACAGGGACGCGGTATGAACAACTACCACCACCTAACGCATCATCAGCCACAGCCACAGCTACATCACAGCAGCAGCAGCAGCAGCAGCAATAGCAGCAACAATGGCCACATCACAAGCACCCAGCAGCAGCAGCTGCAGAGCAACAACACCAGCTGTATACCGAGCTCGCCGCTGGCGCACCACAATTACACTTGGCCATCCACCGGCGCGATCACAGTGAGCGCCTCCTCGACGACCCACCAACAGCAGCATAGCCACAGCCACAGCCACATCAGTAACGGCAGCAGCAGCAGCAGCAGCAACAGCGCGGCGACACCCAACAAACATGCACGCGCTTCGTCGTCGCGTCCGTCCCACTCGACTGCGCCGTATCCGTCGCCGACGTACGTCCACCATCATCATCACAATTACAGCAACAGCAGCATTGGCAGCGCCGCCAGCAGCAGCAACAGTAGCAGCAACCCGAGCAGCAGCAACAGCAGTCCGGTTATACACAGCCACAGCAGTGCCAACAACATGTTGCAGCAACTGTCGCAGCAGAATGTCACAGTGACAGCGCACAGCCACAGCAGCAGTGGAGCGCCGCAGCAGCAACAGCAGCACCAGCAACAACACCACCACCTGTCTAGCGTGACCATCACGCCCAACTACCATCCGCCGCAACAGCAGCAACAGCAACAACAGCAGCAGCAGCAGCAGCAGCACTTGCGCGGCCAGCAACAGACAACTGCCAGCAACAATCTGGTTGCCAATTCCGGCCAGCACATGCCATTGCAGCACGTGGCCGTGCAGCAGGTTGTGAGCGCAGCCAGGAACACGTCCAACTCGCCGAATCGACGCACGCGCGGCGAGAACAAGAAGTGTCGCAAGGTGTACGGCATGGAGCGGCGTGACCAATGGTGCACTCAGTGCCGCTGGAAGAAGGCTTGCAGTCGCTTCGGGGACTGAAAGCGACAGAAATCGTCGACGGAGGCGGCAGCCCTGGCGTCGACGACACTGCGGCAGGGCGACACGTTCAAGGCAGGAGCAACAGCAGCAACAACAGCATCAACAGCAACAGCAGCAGCAACATCAGCTGCTGCTGACAAACTGACAACAACTGTGGTACGTTTGGCGGCCGAAGTGGCGGCTGGCAAACAGTTGCCCGCATCATTGACCATCAAGACCAACAAGCGCTATGGCATACACCACATACATCCATACAGCAGCAACATAAGCAGCAGCAGCAGCAGCAGCAATAACGGCAGCAACAGCACCAACAATTTCAATAGATCGACGCGCGTTAAGAGCGTCGCCACGTCGGTGATTGTGTCGCCCGTTGGCTTGATCACCCGGCCAGCGCCCATCCCCTCGCCCACCGCCAGCAGCAGCAATGACGAAGGCGTTGGCGGCGACAATGCGGCCGCCAACGATCATTTCGATGAAGTTGCTGCTGCCAACGGGTTGCTAGCCTGGAGTCGAGCTGCCGCTGCGGGCCAGCAGCAGCAGCAGCAACAGCAACAACAGCAGCAGCAGCAGTCAATGCTGCTACTGGACTAAGTTGTTTCTCAGTTGTCGTCGTCAATTGTCAATTGTCGATTTTGCTGTTGTTGTTTTTGCAGCCAAGCCTCTGTCGTTGAGATAAGAAACAAAAAGGAAAACAAGTAAAAAAAAAAACAAACAACAAAATTAATGAAAATTAATATATAAAATGGTCTCTTCTTATTTACTCTGCATGGAATTGTGCAAACCTTAAACGTAACGGTATCTCTTTGTTGTTGTGCTGGTGTTGCCAACTGCCGTGCAAATGTTGCTAACATTTGCGCCGGGCAACATTTGCAATATACAATAATAATTATTATTATTATGCATAAATATATATACATACATACATACGTACATATTTATTTTAAAAACCTGACTTTGTTAATTCTTATGTTAAACACAAATACAAAACAACAACAAAAACAAACAAACAGTGGCAACAACTTTTCAGCTGCTATTTGTTATATATAAATGCAAAAAAAAAAATTGAAAATCACAAGCATATTTAGTATACATAATTATGTATGCGAAAACGCAAAACTTTATATATATATATATATATAAAACAAAAAAAAAATGAAAAGAATACAACAAACAAATCTTAAACAAATATACATCTGATTTTTTTTAGTTTGTAAGTCTTTAGTAAATTTTTCCTAGTATTAAGTGAATTTTTGTTCTTCTTGCTCCTAGAAAAAAAAAGAACTAAATAAAACAAAATATAAAATAAAACTCAACAAAAAACAAAACATAAATTGCAAATCAAAAAATTACAATTAACCGAAAACAAAAATATGCATATATGAATATTCAAAGCGTTACATCAACATATTAATCCAAGAATTCAATAACCTGCATACATATAAATAGTGAAATTATTTGTGTATAATTCAAATTCAAAACAGTTAAACCAATTGTATGTGTGTGTTAAATCTCTAAGAATTAAGTATTAAGCAAATTCATGCATAAAACAAAACAAAATGAAAAACGACAGAAAAACAACAACTGCAACACATACGCGTACTCTCATATATAAATGAAATTTAAAGAAAACAGAATGGAAATTGCACAGCAAGTGGAAAATGCTTTGTAAATTCTATCAGTAAATGGCGGAAGCAGATGAAATTTAAGAAGAACATAACGTAAAACGCTGGTAAAATATTATAGATAATGTAAGAACACACACACACACACACACATATATATATATATATATATATATATATATATATATACCATCTATAGAACAATTATCCCCCAACCCAGCCCAAAACAAACACAAAAGCTATCCATGCTACTGTAACATATACCATATAAAGCAACTTTAATTTAAATGTAGTAAAATTGAAAAAACAAAACGAAATGCAATAGGCAGATTAAAAAAGATAAGAAAAAACAAAATAAACAAAGTAACAGAAAACAGTGGAACAGATGAACAGATGAACAGTTAAGCAGATCGGAAGATAAACAGATAGGCAGACAGATAAGCAGATAAGCAGATCAGCAGATTGAGAGCGTGCAAATTGATTTTGGAGCTAAGAAGAATAAATTATTTTTTCGAAAAAATGTTCAAATTTTATTTCATTGTTAAGCTGATTATTTCAAATGATTCTAAAAGCCTATTAATTAATTTGTAAAAAACCTACGATTTAAAACTTATATTTAGAAATTTAACTGTTCGCGTTGTGCGACTATTGTGAATTGTTCAAATTACGGTATCAACAATGACAGTCACAAATGACCCATCCGGGCTTGTGAAGTGCAAAGAGAGCAACTGGGGAAAGTTAAAGAGCGAAAGCAAGAGAGAGAAAGATAAAGAGTGGAAATCGTGAAAAGAAAATACACAAGGAATTCTTAACCAAATTGGAAGTACAAACTACAATCTAGAATATGTATAAACTATGCAAAATACGAAACAAAAACAAGAAAAATGTATAAAAAAAAAACTAAAAACAAACAAACAAACAAGCAAACAAACACATGATATATGAACATACATATATTTTTCGAATTAAGCGCGGTAGCCAACGGGCTCAGATGAGAAAGAGTGCAATGGAGTACAATGCGATAAATTGAGCTTAAGAGCAGCAGCAGCTTTAAACAAAGAAAAAGCAACATATTTTGAAGAAAAGAAAATAAACTTAAAACAAAAAAACATATAAAAATTAAAATAAAAATTGAATAACACGCAGGCGCGCACATTTCTTTGAAATTGTTTTGCCGTGATTTGAATGAAATTCATAATGGTGGCCATTGTTTATTTTGGAATGCGACAAAGTTTTAACGATTTCTTTAAGCAAGCAAAGTTTTTACAATTGTATTTCGTTTTTATTAGGTTTAAGTTTAAAATAACAACAAACGCCAACAACAACGTTTGTAACCACACGTTTATATACATAACAACATACAAAAACATACATGCATATATACATTTACAATGAAGAAGAACAACAAGAAAGTTTTATAAATTCCTAGAAATATATTTGGATGCAATTAATACGATTACATTAATTTTCATCATTGATTATTGTTTCTCTTGCTAATTCCCGTACACACACACACACTGACATAGACACAAAGAAAATTTGAATACACACGCACATACACACACACACTTCGATCTTCTTCGTTGCGTTCTGGAAATTATTTTAAATATAAGTGATATTTTTAAAAATTGATCCATTATTGTATAATTACTTCTAATGCATACAAACATACATATATCATACTATTTTATGTTTATGATTATTATTATTATGAAAAGAACGCAAGAAATGCAAACATCTATCAAAAGGATCCTCAGAATGTTGTACAGATCAAGCTGATCAAGCACCAAAATGAACGTCAGACAACTGGCACAATTGTTGTTCAGCAATAGCGACGAAAAATTGTGCAAGACGTACAAGCATGTAAAACTAAAAAATTAAAAAATTAAAATAAAAAAAAAAAAACCATTAAATATATACAAATGTTGAGGGCTCGATATCATTGTTTTATGATCCATACGGCCGAAAAAAACCATCATTACTGCAACATGTCTTTAAACAGTGAACAACTAAATGACCACAAATCACAACAACAAGAAAACACCCGTTTTATTAAAAATATACAATTGTTATTTATAATTAAAAAAAAAACCAAACAACAAAGAACTTGTTTTTATTTAATTTGATTTCAATTTCAGTTACTTTTGAATACTTTTTGATTTTCGTTGACTTTGCCATACCTAAAACGGTTTCCAGAAACTACAGAAAACACATCAACACATTGTGTATAAGTAGATCTCTTTCGAAAGTCTTTCTCTAACTGACACGGTTTCTCCTAGGGTCTCAGATATTGACCAAAAATACCTGTAGATATGGAGATCTTATACAATCCAAATAGATATTCCCTTTTTCTATCTTTATTTGTCTAAGTTATTTGATTTCATATTAATTTCAGATCATATAACAAATAGAACAATAGAACACAATGCTAATCAGATGAATAAACATAATATTTATATAAATGTAATCGGTCATATTTGCCAATATGTATGTGTATGTACTTATAAGATTTTATATATAACAAAGCCACAAGAATATCTAGATACTTATGATATTTCCTCTGATATTTACTGTATTGTCGTTATTGATGTGTTTACGTTAAACAAATTAACATTAAGCGATCAAGTCAAGCGATCCGATCTATCGAAAAGGTCGATAAATCTCATCTAGCAGCTGGTGGTGGGATCTTTTCCGGCACAGCAATTGCTAGCACAGCGCGGTATGTTGCATCCACTAAACGAAAACTTAGTAAATACAACCATACAAGTATATTTATATTACGACAAAAAATACATTAATATAACCACATATTATATACAGTACAGTACAGTGCATAATTATATGTAGATCTGGAACTAAGTACGATCTGTCGACAGCGGATTGAATTGAATTGAATTGAATTAAATTGATGTTGTTGTCTTTAAATATTAATGGTACATATATTGTCGATAAGCATAACTATACAATATATTATATATGATATAGAGTTGTCTGTGCATTCGACTATTCTCTGACCTGGGCGTAGATACATGCATGTGTGTTGTACGTGTGCATGTGTGTGCGGGTGGATGCGCTTTTCTAATTGGAGACCTAAATTAGTTTTAACAAAAAATTGCATTCAAAATAAGGCTGATTTATTTGACTCGTTCGTTTTTTTACTCGTATATAAAATTTAATATAGAGAGCCATGCGCGCCCACCCACCCACACCACACACCACACACAACACACAACACACACACAATCACGCTCGCTAGCGTGTCATATCAGCAATTTATGAACCAGGTCCAATGTTGAAAAAAAAACAAAACAATATATATACATATAAAAGAATCCCATTAAAAAATTAAGTACAATTTTTACAAAATGCTCGCACATTGCATTCAATTGATTAATTTAGATTAGTCCAGCAAAGACTTGCGCATTATTTTCTTCATCATCGCTCATCAGACTAATAGACCATAGATATAAGAGCATAGCAACTGGCATTATCTATCATCCATCGATTGAAACCTTCAAGTTCACAATAAACTCGTACTTATATTGAAGAAGCAATAAGCTGTTTATACAATCACACGTATGTACGCATGTATGTATGTGTATGCCAGATCAAGAAGAATACGAAGAATTATATACTAAAATTTCATACATACATCGCATCACAGTGCTACACATACGCACACATTCTTATAAACTGACTGAAAACTTCAAACCAAATTAATTGAAAACAAAAAAAAAAAGAGAAAAAAAACCCAAAAATAAAATAAAATAATTTTTAAGTTAATTATATAAGCCACATCATTTTACAAAGGCTCTTAGGATGGGCGTGCTTTTTGCCATTAAAGCAGGCAGCGCCGCTTAAATTAAGTGACACGTAAAATAATTAAATAATTTCAATAATAGTTTTTAAATAAGTTTTTCTACCCGAGAGTTGTAACTTTTTTACGATTTAAATTTTACGATAATTGGCATATGAGATTTTGTAACATTTCAATGGGAGCGTTCAGTGCGAGAATCATGACTTTTAATTTACTTATGTATGCTATATGCTATAAAGAGCTTTGGCATAGTTCATTTTATGTATACATCAGTATACACACATACATATGTATTTATATTGCACTAAATTAAGTTGCGTGATTTGGCAATGCAAGCAAAAAACAAAAACTAAAAAAAAAAACCACAGATGTCTTCAAAATTGGCTAAAGAAAAACCTTACTTTCAAAAGACTTTTCGCTTGGGCAGTGATTTGGCAAGGAAAACGCCCAGCAAAAAACAAAAGAAACTAAAACATAAAATTAAACTTTGAATACATAATTTAATAATATAATTTGCACATTATAAAACATTGTACTGAGCGTGCGTCAAAAAATCGTATATATAATTGAATAACATTTACAAAGATCATTTAATTAAGTTTACAAAGTGAATCAAGACGAAATGTGCTACTTTAACCGTTTTTAAGATTTAGACGTACGAAAAACTTTAAATGACTCTATTAACATAAAACTTTGTTATCACTGGGCTTCTTAGGAGCTTATCTATAAGCACTACTTAAGAGCTTAGTTACAATCACATGCTCTAACACTTAATCTCTAGATAACACTCATTCCCAAGCTGTGTCCCCGATTCGAATGCACTTCAGATCATTTATTCGCCACACACACATACATAATTACGTACATAAGAAATATACCCGTACAATTGTAGTAAGCATTATGAATATCTCGAGTAGTCCGTAAAAAACTATGATAACTAATAATATGTACTATATGCATAATTGTTGTTGTGTCTTCATCCGAAATCCTTAAGGATAACAATATGTTTAAGCAGCGTTTATAGCACACATATGTATGCAAAAGTGAAGCGTTTTGTTATGTTTATGGCTCATTTACATGTTGTTTTGTTTAATTGATCATTATCTATACATACGAACATTTTGTTGAGATCTTTGCTGTCGAGCAGAAGAGTTTACACTATATGGTATATCTATGCATTATGTTAATGAAACGATTCTTAATTCCGCTTTGATAAACTGCAAACTAGTTGAACTGGTTGTCACTTTGCGCATCAGCATTAGGCTAATGCCAATAACAATATTGTAATTGTCAAAACTAAATGAACACCACGTTAAAAGGTACAAATAAGGCACACAGTGTGACAGCCCCCATAAACGGATCCGGGCTGGGGTCTGACCCAGAGGCGCAGGCGGGAGCAGGTGAAAAATCAGACACACACACACACACACACACACACACACACACACAAACTCAAATTGCAAACATACTTATAAAGTTGAATAAGTTTTCATTACGAGTAAAACTAAAAAATTTAAATGCAAAATTGATAAGGAAAAAGCAAGCAGATTAACCAAGCAACTTAAATGTCGTGTAAATTCATGTTAAACTTACATAAATAGGTAAAATACATACATACATATATTAACATAAACATTAAAATAAAAGTAATATGCAGTAAATATACATACACATAAACATATATATATACATATATGCGATATAAACCATATACTACTACATAAATGCATACTTAATGGCATGTAACCAAAAAATTATGAATATAGAAAAGCTGGAAACAGTTGAACTTTCAGACAGATTACGACAAGAAATTAATTATGGAATCTTAATATTGATAAACATACATATATGTACTAGTGATTGAATGTGACATGCTTAAATATATACATAAACCGATATCGATATCGATACCGATACCGATAATTTCAAAAATATATACATACATAGTATTTACATACAAGTGGAACCAACAGAATTCAAATATTTGTGAGCCCAACTACATACACAAACAAACAAACAAACAAACAAACACATGCATTTGCAACTTTTTAACCAAACGAAAAAAAAGAAACAAAATAACAAAAACAAATGAGATTTATAAATGTTTAAGAATATATTAATTAAACATTTTACGTGTGAATCGTGTACCTACAAAGCAAGGAAACAAAACAAAGTGAACAGAAGAGTAAAAATTAAAGAGTAAAAAGTATGATATACATTCTATATATTTTGCAAAGCAAACTTGTAAGAAATGAAACTAACTAGAGCCAGCAAGTAAATCCAGACATTTTAAAAGAAAACAGACTATAACAAGATTTTTTAATTGAGATACTACATAAAAAAACAACAAGTGGGAAAAGCAAAACAACAAGTTTTCAATGCGAACACAAACTAAAAAGATATTTGCATATACAAGTAAATCTTTTATATGTACATATATAAATATATTTTGCGTCTTTATATACAGCAGACAACATATTTATATATTTACACTCAACAACCACACACACAACTGCAACCACATACAGAACATATTTGATAAACGCTGTAACAAATTTACCTGTCTACATATGATGCAACAGAAAATAATATACAAGAAATATATAAAAACAAATTCACAAATTGCAACTCGGTTCGCTTTTTTGCTTCATACAACTCTGATTTCATACTACTACGTTCTAAAATCAATCATTACTGTGTGTACTAGACATTGAATACTCAGATACATTATTCATACCAATGTAAACGGGCACCTTTCGTGCTATCAATATATATGTATGTTTGTGAATCCACATAAATGTGTAAATGTATTAATGTGCAACCATACTAAAGGTAAACACTTTCACTCAATGTGCATCCATCAAATTTCCCATAATTGTCATGTCATCATTGGCAAAATGCATACTAACGTATTTTAAGACGATGAAATAGAAATACACAAAAATATATATTCAACTTCTTCGAAATCATTTAAATGTTAAATGTATATGTTAATTTTAAACAATAAACCAAAATATACATAAATGTGAAGAATTTGGAAAAAATAAAGCTAATTAAAAACAAGTACATAAATAAGCAAACCAAATGAAATGAAAATTCTACGATATAATAAAATAAAAACAAAAGAAAAATTCTACTTTAAGGAGTGTTCCCAGTGTGTTTTAATTGGTACTTTTTTCTGAGGATTGGTAATAATTTACTTTTAACCACACAACATTTTAGATTTCTTTTAAAACAGATATTTTCTGTTATACATATCGACTATATGGAAGATTGTATATTTGAATTCAATAATCATGGCGCTTTTATCGATGAACTAGAAAATAATCGATAGATTGGTTATAAACGTGGTGTGAAATTTGTAGCATTCAGGTTTGTAGGGAGTGAACAATTTTATAGTGTGGCAACGCCTAACGGATGGAAAAAAGTGTTTTACATCAGGAAAACAAAAATATTCATACAATATAAATAAAATAAAAATACTAACACGGCGATTACTTCCGTATTTAATTAGATTGCCATTGTATACGTTGAGTTTAGGCACAAGCAAGATGAGTGACAACGAAGAGAATGAGAGCAAAGGCGAGCAAAAGAAAGACGGGCTGCCCACAGAGCCTCCGTCAACGACGTCAATAGCAACAGCAACAGAGTCAGATTCCGACAGCCAAAACGGAGAAGGTTTTGTTAAAGAAATTAAAGCAATTGTTGAATTTGTTGTCAGACAATTTTATTATAGATAATGGCACAATGGATATGATTCGTCGTTTTTTCTCGCAGACTTTGAATTTGGCATCGGGCACATCGGCAGACAACGAAGGCACAATTGTGGATAAGGTGCGTTCTTTCTATTTATCTTATCCAGATGCAGATTACTTCAAGTTAATAGATTACTCACTTCAGGTAATACCTGAGCTGACCTTTGAGGGTCTTCTGAACTATTGGCGCGAGAATGGCTTTAAGAACATTGTCACCATGGTGGGTGCTGGCATCTCTACGTGTGAGTTGATATTATTAAAAACGTTTTAAAGGTGCTAATTAAAATATTAAAAAAAAAAAAAATTCCATAGCTGCGGGTATTCCGGATTTTCGGTCACCTGGTTCGGGTCTGTACAACAATCTGAAGAAGTACAAGTTGCCGCACCCAACAGCCATATTTGACGTGGACTACTTCCAAAAGAATCCGGCCCCATTCTTTGCACTGGCCAAGGAGTTGTATCCGGGCTCTTTTTTACCCACGCCGGCTCACTACTTTGTGCGTCTGTTGCATGAGAAAGGATTGCTCCAGCGCCACTACACGCAAAACATCGACACGCTTGATCGCTTGGCTGGCTTGCCCGAGGACAAGATTATTGAGGCACACGGCAGTTTCTATAACAACCACTGTCTCAAATGTCACGCAGAATACGATATGGCCTGGATGAAGGATAAGATCTTCGCAGATGAGCTACCCAGTTGCGAGCAGTGCAAGGGTTTAGTTAAGCCGGACATTGTTTTCTTTGGCGAAAACTTGCCCGCCAGCTTCTACGACAGTCCCGAGGAGGATTTCAAGGATTGCGATTTGCTCATTATCATGGGCACGTCGCTGGAGGTGCAACCTTTTGCATCGCTAATCCACCGGGCTGGCCCCCGTTGCATCCGTCTGCTAATTAATCGGGATGCCGTTGGTCGCTCGAGCTTTGCACCCTGGATGGATCACAACGGAAAGTCGCTGCTTTATGGCAAGCCTAAGAATACGCGGGATGTAGCTTTTCTCGGGGATTGCGATACTGGGGTCTGGGCTTTGGCCGAGGCGCTTGGTTGGGAAGATGAACTGCAGGACCTGATTAGCATCGGACTGGAGGATAAGGAAGAGGAAGAGCCCTTATCAAGTTCCGGTGAAGACGACGTTGAGGCAAATCGGTATGTGGAGGGGTGTGCCGAAAAGTAGATAACAAGATGGATAAATTAATGTAGTTTAATTATTGCTTGACATAAGGTATGGATGGTGTTAGTGTTAAATAGGAAATGTGTTTTGCGTGTGCAATATGTATATAATTACATAACGTATGTGTAGAAATTGGCTACGAATGGCATATTTAAATATATATATGTATATTTGTCTTTAACAACTGAACTAAGCATGTGTTCCATCGGTTTTTAATTATTCAAGCGCCATTAACGTCGCTGTACAGCATCGCAACCACAAAAGCTGTTTTCAGTTGGGCAGCAAACCGCCAACAAAGGTTAACTTCTCATCTCTGCCAGCTAATTGTGACCGCACACATTGTCAGTATCGACAGCACCAGCAGCCCGACAACAATCAGCTACAATTGTGGCACTCGTTGCCAATCCATTTCAGTTAATGACACACAATCTGTCCCAGTGCCACCCACACAAATGTATTCGGTTTCCGGCTCCGGATCGAGCTTGCAACTGAAGCTGCTGCAGTGAATTGGCCAATAGAATATAGGTAGCTGCGAACTGGCCTTAAGCCTTTAACGAGGACCACTCGTGTGCACTAATTAAAACCAAGCAGAGATACAGAATAATCGAGCACAACCGGATGCGGCTGCCGCAGATACTAAATCAGTCGGGAACGATGGTAACATGTCAACTTTGGCTGCTCTCTGCTCTGTGGGCAAATGTGCAAATGCATTAAGTAATCAGATGCAGCAACAGCATCAGTTGCGACAGCGGAAAGCACATCGGAAATGTTGATAGCCGCAATTTGTTGCAGTTGCAGCTGCACTCGCTGCTGGCATTGGCGCACATCCTAGACCTGCCGGGTAATTAAACTAATGGACTTTCTTAACAGCTTTCTAAGCGGTGTCAGTTAATTGATGAAGTCAGCCCCTCTGATCTCAGCCCCACCGATGCATTACCTATATTTGCGTACCAATTGACCCAAATGACTTAACTTGGCTCGGATTTTATGAACTTCAGCAAACGAGTGTGTGTGTTGCCCAATACTGTTTTGGAACACTATTAGACACATTTCACACACGCACACACAGTTCACAGGGCTTGAGTCGATGCACAGTGTCTCAGAAGTTATTTGCGTTTATTTGCTGCTTAAAGATGTGAAGTAGCAAACTTACTTCAAGTAAAATTTAATTTATATAATAAATCAGAAGAGTTGTATAGGCTATTCAAATATATATAAAAAACATTTAAAAAGGTATCCTCAGAATGCAAAATGGAATGACACAGTTTTTGAAAATGTGTCTCAACGATGCGGATTTTAAAAAACTAAAAATGCAGCCTCTTTTCCATTTGTGATTCCTGAGAATTTTTTTGTTAAGAAGTAATTATATAATTTATTTGTTCAAATATTTTAATTTATATGATATTTTGATATTAATAATTCAGAATATTTTATTCGAATATGTATTTTCCATGTAAATTCATATACGATTTTTACATATTTAAAAACTACTTTGGGCCCACAGTGCTTTATTAGTTTTATGAACGTGTGCTTCCTGCTTCATATTTGTAATCAAAACGCGAGGAAGTCCCCTCAGCCGCCTAGCCATCGGTTGAACTGCAAGCCAGTTCGTCAATGGCACCGCAATATACGGTTTGAGGGCTGTTTGTTGCCTTCCCCGATGTCATCAGCGACAGCTGTGCGCGTATTTGATATTGAATTCTTGACATGATTGCACGGCCACAGCTTGCCGTGCCGCCATTTAAATGAACATATCGCAGTTACACACACTCGGGCAAGCATTTTAAAATCAGAGCTACGCATAGCTCATGCCTGGCATGCACTAATAAACTGTCAAACTGTATAGGAGGGGGCTGGGGGTAAGCAAATAGTACGCGTAAGAATATATTTATATATAGGTTTATATAAACCTATATATATATATAACATGTAAGGGCTTTGCATTTATGTATTTATAGGCATTCTTGTAAAATGGGTGGTAAAACATTGTCATCGCTGCGTAAACGAAATCTTTATGAATATTTTATTATTGCTTTAATAAAAAAAATAAAAAGAGAAGAAACGAAAAGAAAAAGCAGCAGCGGTACCCACAACGCCAGTCTGGGCAAATGGCAAGAGAGCTGCGCTCTGGAAAGCAATTTGTGTCAATAAATATATACATATGTATGTATTAGTTGGCATGTGTGTGTGTGTGTGACCGTTTAGCATTGCACATGTGTTGATGTTTCATCTTTGTTGTTGCTTGGTGTTTGGTGTAATATCAGCGGCAACAACAACAACATCAGCTACAACATAATCGTCATAATCATTTTATGCGCATATTTTGTAGCATACTTTTGTGGCCATAAATTTTTATTTACGTCGCCCGCAATGCTCCAAGTGTGATTCTGCAGGGCTGGTGAGGTAAAGGATCTGTGTGCTTTTGGTTCGTATGGAGAAATTAAAGAGCGATAAGCTTGGTTTATTTTCATGCCTCGTGTTTTACAAGCACCTTAAAATGTCCTGTAACACACGCAAAAAGCTTATGCATGCATTAATATTAATAGCGTATGTGTGTGCGTGTTTTCGGTTGCATGCAATTATATCAAGCGACCAACAAATGCAATATTTCAAGCTCAGTTTTTCGATATTGATATTTGACGGTTGATGTACTTCGGAAGTGTGTGTGTGTGTGTGTGAACCTATTTATGGGCGTGTTTAGGGCAGCAACCACACTGGCAAATTGGCGGTTTTGGTGGAAGCAAATGAGTAGTGCGGCTTATGCGGTGGCCCAGAATAAATTCTGCTTGTGGCTATTTGATGAACAATTGCAAATTGAACTGTGTTGCGAACTAAAACAATTAAAGACTTAGCGGCATAGCCCGGGTTTAGGCAAACCCACCTCCGAAAACAATGCGATATGACCCCCATCGAAAACAAAACCAAAAAAAAAAAAAATTTGACCATTAATTAACTGAGCGCAGTAGTGAAGTGTAACGAATTGGAAAACCAAATAATTCGCATTGATTTTGTTCGTTTCAATCACGTTTGGCACAACCACACACACACACACACACACACATACACTTGCGTACGCACACTTATAGGCACCCACAGCGACCGCATGTGCATTGATTTGCTGCGGAAAATCTCTGACAGTGATGGAAACGAACAGCATTGGACGCACTAGTCCATTGATTGCCAAAGCCAATCGGATATGAATAAATGAACGCTAGTTTTGTGTGTCACCCGCCTCTGATCCCAAACAAGAGCTACCGTGCACAGGTTTGTTTGATCGCGCTGCAAGTGTGTCCAGGGAGGGGGGCAGTGCACCACGCAACGCAATTGGCTGCATTTAATTACACAGCGTGCATGCCTCGAACAAAAAGCTCTACGCTTTGTACGAAACAATGAGATGGAAAAAAGATTGCTAAATTAAAAACGGGTCAAATAAAGCAGACAATTCGAACAGCCCGGACAGACCGAAAGCTTTACAAATAGTTTTCTATAGTTTTAATAGCGATTTTTTTCCATTTATCTGGCTGTGCCAGAGTTATTGGCGATGCTTTGCAATCTGCATTCAACTGCTCTTAAAAATATTTAATTTATGGCAAAATATATAATATTAATAACTTAGGCCTAATGATAGAACAAGTTTAATAAAGTAAATAAAATCAAATAAAATATAACATTATGAGTGCAAGTGAATTGCTTTATATGAATGTTTCAGGAATAATGTCGTAAATAAATAATTGTGGCCGCATTCATATATTAAATAGCTCGAACACTCATTGGTGCGTGTAGAAAAAGCGAAATGTAAAAACAATTATCAATATTTAATTTGTTGGTGGTTTTGCGATTGTAATGCAACTGTAATATATAAAAATGTGGTTTAGACAGATAGCTCGTATTATAGACAACACACACATATCGACAAAACCAGTGCTTTGGGCGGCGATATAATTTGCATGCAGAAAAAAAGCAACAAAATAAATAAACTATTTAAATATGAAAATATATTTTTATAATAAGCAATGTTTGATTTGCTCGCTTAAATAATTTAAATATTAAGTTGCGATAAGGAAATGGTT
Organism: Drosophila paramelanica; assembly: GCA_035043915.1. Taxonomy (NCBI): domain Eukaryota; kingdom Metazoa; phylum Arthropoda; class Insecta; order Diptera; family Drosophilidae; genus Drosophila; species Drosophila paramelanica. The sequence continues at coordinate 6,363,348 of JAWNMO010000258.1, forward strand.
TTTTACTGCACGTATCACTGATAAGTCAGCCATTTTGTGCTTGACAACATTAAAATTAAAAGCATTTAATTAAAAAAATAGAAAACCATTTGGAACGCTTAAAAGGTTGTAGCCCAGTGTCTTGCATTACGAAACATTTCGTTCGTTCTGGCCACGTTTAACTGCTTCACCTTTCTTACGGCAGCAATTTTGTGCTGCACAGTTACCTTCAGGATGTGAGCGTCTCGCATCGCCTCGTTTTGCTCGCCTTATCGCCGTGTCGACATTGGTAATTTAGAAAAAGGCACCCATAGAACAAGACAGAGCGAGAGCAAGATAGAGAGAGAGAGAGGGCGCGGTAGTGGCAGATAGGAAGGGGAAGCAGCATTACAAATGCCTGCCAAGCAGCACGAGTATTTTGTATTGCATTTTCGATTTGCACTTTACACGCTTTCATTACACTTCGTTTCCGGTGCAAAACACTTGACCGCTCCCTGGGCCAGAGGGCCGTGGCGTTGTTAACATTTAAACTGCTGCTGTTGCTGCTTCTACTTGCAACTTCAGTTGCATTGCACACTTGAGCGACTGGCGATTATCAACAAAATCCAAGCGCAACATTTCGCTGCCAGTCTTTAATGTCCAACTGAGGCTGTGTCCTAATCATAGAAATTATGTTGCATTTCATGAACGTCACATTTATGCCTTGCAGCGAACACTTCAACTGGTCTGTGAGCTGCATTGATGCTTTAAGCTGCAATTTCGTTAAATAAAAAAGAAATTTCTAAATCGATTTTGTTGGTTTATCGCCAAGTTTATTTCCACTTTGCCGTTGTTGTTTGGCTCGCTGCCACTTCTTGTTGCAGCTATGTTTGCTGTATGTTTCAAGTCTTCGCACAGTGGTTGAAACCACGCAAAAATGTTGTATTTCCAGAAACAAAGTGACGCAACGCATTGCAGCACCAACAGTACTCAAATCTCAGGCAAGTAAATATAAACAGACAAAATCGCTAATTCAAGTGCTTTTGCATGACACGCTTTTCAATCCAATCTAAACCAGTGTGTTGCTTATACAGTGTGTCTGTGTGTGTTCGTGGCATATTCCGTTACCAGAGCTTACGGAAATGAAATGTGTTTCTATTTAAGTTCTACTGCTGTGTGTACATTTACACGCTTGAGTGTTTGCGCCTGAACCACAAAATGCGAGCAACCACAAAGACAAATACAACAAAAAACTGAAAATACAAATACAAATACCCGTAATACTCAAGTCTATTTACAAATCATGGCAAAAATGCAATTTGCAATGGCCCCAAAAAAAAAAAAGGAAAGGTGATGTGCACAAATATTCGCAACTGCGGCCGGACAGTGAAGTAAATATGACGTTCGGCTTCAACTAGCAAATATTTGCGCATATTACGTATACGACCCTCTACTACGGAAATTGCTTCATATGTGCGTCCCGCTAGCTGATCATCCCCCTCCCCGCGCGCTTGCCGGCATTCTACACAGCCAATCTGCATAATTGTGCGGGAAATATTAGCAAAATGCTTCGGCCTTGCAATTTATTTTGTTTTATGCATATAGCGTAGAATTCATGATGTCCTTTCAAGGACAAACGGCAGTACGTGCTGTTGGCCATGCGAGAATTTGATGTGCCAGCTAATTAAAATGTAAATACTGTCGCATTTCTATGCATTGCTTTGTTGGCTGCCTGCGTGTGTGTGCGTGTGTGTTTTATTAGCCGCTGCTATATATATGATATACGATATCTGTCACATTGTATAAACCGTCTGTTGAACGTGATGGACGGCAATTGTTTGGAGTGCTTGTGCAATGATGCGTTAGTTATTGGTAATAATAAAGCATGTATAAATATAGAAAATTATGAAACTATGTTTCGTAATAACTTGATCACAGCTCGACCCATGAACATAGAAGAATAACACGTAAGTCATCATATTGTAAATATCAATTAAAACAACGAATGTTGCTTGAATAAAAACTTAGCCAATGCATTTTTAAACGAAACCAACTCATTGCTTTAAACAAATCCCATAACGCTTTTCATTAGCTTGCAACTGCATTTTATGTTTAGCAAATTGACAAGGATAGAAACATAACAAAAAGCTTAAGCCAAAGACTAAAAACAAAACGTGAACAAGCTTTAAACCGACCGAGGCAAAAGCAGAAACAACGGTCAGTTTGTGGCTCGTAGTTGGTTTTAGCCATGCTCTTGGCCATATGTTGCAGCAGCCGGCAGCATTCGGTCTGCGGTTGGTTTATTGGTCAGCCTGTGACGCACTGGCGGCCAAATGCGAGACTCGATATTGCTCGATACTTGCGTGTGCGTGTGACGTAAATAAAAACACTGACGTGCCATTCTTTAATGTATGCATATTCATACGCATATTCACGTCAATTTGTATACACGCCAACAACCAGTTGTAAATGAATGTTAACTATTTTGAAAAGCTAACAAATTTTGGGCAGCGGAGGCTTGGCGGAGTGCATACTTAATTTTTCAAAGTTATTTCCGGGCCGGGCTTGCCTATTGGCCATAACATATTTGGTCAGCCACATGTCGGTCTGTGTTTGCCCGGTTCCTCTGCCAGCTTTAGTTCAGCACACTTACTGTTTAATTGCCATGCTTCTATAGACTGAATTGGGAATGGAAATGTGTAATTCTGTCTGTGTGTGTGTGTGTTTGCCCTTCAGGGCAGGTTACATGCGCAATGATACAGCCGCTTGCTGTGCACCCAAATGGCCAATACTGCTCGACCGGCTAACGACCTCTTTTAAGCTCCGCTATCGTACAAGAGTCTCTTTTCTTTTTAGTTCTTTTTTGGTTTTTTTTGCTTTTGCCTGTGTAAATCCTTTAATCTGTCCTACCGAAGCGAGTGGGAACCAACCACACGCATAGGGACTAACCTACACACACACACACACACACGCACACACACGTTTGCCGAGCAATTGAATTGTTTCAATTGGTACTTGGTCTGGGCTCAATTTCAGATCTGGACCCTCTCACTGCTGGACTATTCACATTCTTAATGAAAGTCAATGTGTTAACTGGTCGCGCTTTGTGGACAGTGGTTTGCTTTCTGCCCGTGGCTGGACGCGGTGGTTGTTGCCACTGTGGCTGTTTTCGGGTTGCTTCTTCGGTTAGTTTAGTTGGCGATGTACTTACATTAAAAGCAAAGTCCGCATAGACTGTTGCACTACCGGCTTTCAGTTACTCTATAGTTGGAGTACAGTTTGGATATAAGTTGTTTTTTTTAATGAGTTAAGCTAATGTTCACCAAATATAACAAAATATACTAAAATGTTGATCCTATTACATATAATTCATCAAAAGCGCAAGGCAACTTTAAGCGAATTAAAAAGTTTGGCGTAAAGGCTAACTGTTATAACCCTATAACTGTTAACTCCACAAGGATAATGAAATGAAAGCATATGTTGAAGCATTTACATCTCTGACATATGCTATACAGCTTATGAGGACAACAATGTGGGGTCATTTGACGTATTGACTACCAGTTAATTTGAAGGCGACTTGAACTCGAACCCTTGCCTGTTTATTTGCAATGTTTGTTGGCTTGAAGGCCTAACCAAACAATATGGATATGAGCTGCGCTGTGCTGTGTATCTTTAATTAAGCTAATGCCAATGCAAACATATCCTCAGGTAAATATACGGCAGTTTGGCTTCGAGTGTCATTAAATTCAATTTGCCAGCCAATTGCTGGTCAGCAATTTGCAGAGATGCGCCTATATAAAAGGCCGCACTGGGTTAGGCTGGTCAAAAGCGGTTCAAGATGTTGCTCACACAGCAGTTAACTCACTTGACCAAGCTAATCCAGATTATAGGTAAACTTGTGTCACATTTCACCTGCTGTTTAACTTTCTGCATCTTTTCACCTGCCACAGTAAGCCAATACTTTGCGCCACTCTCCTCTGTGCTGATCATTCACAATAGCACGGATGCAACGCATCTGCAGTTGGCCTATCTCGACTCACTGCAACTGGCGCTGCGTAATCTCAGCCGACCAATGCTGCTCCAGTGGATTAATGTGGCTGAACTACCCGATGACGAGTCCCAGCCGGATGCCCTTGAATGGCAGGTCCTGCGCGCAGTTAACGCCTGTACGACCGAGGTGCGTCCGATAAACTCGTAATCCCACAAAGGGAATTACATACTTTTCTCTTTAACCTGGCTAGGGTTTTATTACAATATTGCCGCAGACAACGCGTTTCCTTCACGCCCGCTACTTCGCCACCCGCAATGCCAATGTGAGACTCAAGGATAAGCTGTATCTGTTTTTGTGTGAGCATGAAGATCCCAGGGATTTGTTGAGCATGGAAATATTGCAGTGTAAGTGAAAAAACCAACAGCTTGTTGAGTTATTTAAGTTGTCCAATGGCTCGCCAGTTACGCAACAATATTTAACGCAGGATTATTCCTGCAGCACAATAAACGTAAAAAAGGTCTTTTGTTATATACAAACAAACGCATTGAAAGCCCGATCTCAGACATTTATTAAAGATCTTAAAATAAGTTAAAATACATAATGCTTGGCTCTCTCTACTCTTTTAGCTTACACCAACCCCTTTTTTATATTTAAACAGTTTAATCCTCAAATGAATTATTTGAAATGTGAAAGCAATTGTAAAAATTGCTGTCTTTTTGGCATTAGTTTTATTTAGTCGGCAATAAAATGTGGACTTGTGGAGGCTCCCTGAGGCATTGACAAAAGAAGTCAAACTCAAAACTTTGCCACACACATACACACACGCTTAAAGTCGAATCGCACACAGACTTAACAAAAACAGCCACGGGCCGCATCAGTTGATCAAACTTTCAACTTTGGCACTGGCCAATAATTTCCACGCTTGACGGCGCCTTCTTCAATTGTAAACTTTTTTGTTGTTATTGGCTGGAACTTAATTTGGTTGTTGTCCTTTTGGCTTGTTTTACCATGTTTCCATGTTGTAATGCGCTTTAGTCTACCCACACCATCTGATGGTGCGGCCAAAAGAACCGGCAAATAAAGGATGTGGCAAAGTGGCTGAATGTGGATTTGAAGCTAGAGGTGGAGGCGGAGGCGGAGGCAGAAGCGAGGGCAGAGAGGCCGCAGAGAGCTTACCGCACTCATACCGCGACATCAATTTGGATCTGTGGACACAAAAGTTTGTCGGTGCCAGTGGAAATTTGGATGCTATGTTCCTGGACGCATTCTTGCCGAACGAAACTTTTGCCAACCGTTCCGAACTTTATCCCAACAAGCTGCTCAATCTGCAGCGGCGAACGCTCCGCATGGGCTCCATTACTTATGTGCCATACACAGTTACTAATTATGTGGTAAGTAATTGCCGGTTAAGTTTATATTTATCGTTGCTGCTGCTGCCCAGTGTTGTGATCTGTTGTTGTTGTTGTTGTTTTTGTTGTCGGCACGCCCAATAGCGCACACAAATGTCGTAGAGATTTGCACGCCAGCATTAAGCAAAGCCAATTGGTCGTCCTCACCAGTCCCACTCGCCACATTGTCCACATCGTTGTGTCCTTGTCGCATTAGAGCACTGTGCGAATTGGTCATGAATAAATGGCCAGCGGCTTCCCACCCACCACCACCTCCTCATCTGAGGGGACGCTGCGTGTGTGTCTCTGTGGTTCGTTTATTCGGTGGGCTTAAAGAAAGTTATTCCTTGTTGTACAAACTGGTGGACTATTCGGTAACTAAAACTCGAAGCAAACGCTTTATTGTCTTCTTTTTTATTTCTATAAGCAACTGTGGCGCATTTTGTCAGCAGTTGTCATTGGTAGTTTTGTAATTTTAAGCTTACAAAAAGCTGTTATTATCTTTTTACACTTATATAAGCATAAATATAAATATTACCATATTCATCACATCATATTGCATGCAAATCTTTTATTTTTAATCACACTCTGACCACTGTGCAAGGCCCTCGGCCAAGCAAACACAAACAAAACAGTTGACAAAAAATTTTTTTTGTTGTCACTTGGTGGAAGTTTTGTTCTCACTCAATTGTTTGCCTTAAGGACATTCGCACATTTGTAAACACACTCATACCAATAAGAATAGTAACCAGCAAACACACACACACATACACACACAAACATTTGGCCGCAAGCATATGCATGTGGTTTTGTTTATGGCCGGCTTTAGCACAACATTGATTTAAATTACGTGTTTCCATTTAATTGGCGCCGAGTGTCGGTGTCCATGTGTGTGGGCGTGGCTTACATTGTGCCCGGCCATTACGAGGCCATTTAGTAAATTAGAACAGACACTTGAACAGCCAACAATATACGCCAATTAGGCACTTCCGTCCAAAACTTAATAAACTCCCGCAACTTCACAGGCAGCTGGTGACGGCAACGAGGATCCAATTAACCCGCATGCGGACAACCGCACGATTGCCTACTACGGCTCGGAGGCAAACATTATGAGAACCTTCTGCGAGGTGCACAACTGTCATCTGCGCGTGGAGGCCTGTAAGACTATTTCTGGAGTGTTCCATTAAAAACTTGGTTAAATATAAATCTGTTAATCAAGTCGATCATATGCGGTATTAATAATAATTATATGTTGTTAGGCTTTATTTCGATATTCTCATGTGTTAACACAAATTAGTAATTTGATATGATAATTTGAATGATTTTTTTCACTTCTCAAACAATAATATAAACTTCAAGTTTGTATGTAGTTTAACATTAAGTGATTACTTATCAAAATCGGCTAGAGTTTGAAAAGTATCTTTCAGTTTCGTTAAATTATTACTAATTCCATTTTCGATTCATAGATGGCGCTGACAACTGGGGCAGCATCTACGATAATGAAACCGCCGATGGCATGCTGGGCGATATCTACAAGCAGCGCGTCGAACTGGCCATTGGCTGCATCTACAACTGGTACGATAGCATCACAGAGACCTCGCATACCATAGCTCGATCAGCAGTAACCATCCTGGGCCCGGCTCCAGCGTAGGTCGTCAGCTATTCGATTGCTCTCAGCCAGACCAATGCGCTCTTTTATCCCATTCGTAGCCCTTTGCAAGCCTGGTGCAACGACATTCTCCCCTTTAACGGCGGCACCTGGCTCCTGCTGATTTTGACGATAACCATCTGCAGCCTCTTTTTGTATTTGCTTAGATACTCGAACTACTTTCTACGCAAGCCAGGTCATCAAAAGGAATTTTTGCATGCACAAAATGTGGAAAAGTCTGTTCTCGATATATTTGCGCTCTTCATTCAGCAACCATCGGCGCCTCTGAGGTAGAATCACATCCAATTTTTGTTGTTTGTTGATAAATTTGGATTCCACTTAGTTTTGATCGGTTCGTTACACGTTTCTTTCTGGCCACGTTGCTGTGTGCGACGATAACGCTGGAGAACATTTACAGCGGACAGCTGAAGTCGCTGCTGACGGTGCCTCTTTATGGGGCGCCCGTGGACACCATTGAGAAGTGGGCGCAGGCGCAGTGGAAATGGGCGGCACCATCCGTCGTCTGGGTGCATACGGTGGAAGAGTCGCACCTGCCAACGGAGCAGGTCATGGCGGATAACTTTGAGGTGCGCGACTACAGCTTCATGCACAATGCGAGCTTTAAACCCAACTATGGTCTGGGCATTGAGCGTCTGGTCTCCGGTGCCTTCAATTTCGGCAACTATGTGACACGCGACGCTGTGGAGAATCGCATTGTAGGCGCGATCAATTGTAATTAAGGTAAAACCATTAACCGTACTGTATATTTTGACAGGTGTTGCACGATGATCTTTACTTTGATTGGACGCGCGCCGTGTCCATACGTGGCTGGACACTGATGCCGCAGCTGAACAGGCACATTCGCATCTGCCAGGAGTCGGGTCTCTATGTGCACTGGGAACTGGAGGTACACCGAAATCAACTTAGCATTAGTAAATGCTTAACTGTTTGCCACTGCAGAATGTTGTCAAGTATTTGGACAAAAAAACCAGTCAGCTGCTCATCAATCAGGCCACGGGCTATGTATCCAAGAAGGCGCCCAAGCCACTTGTAGTGGATGACATATCCGCTGCACTATTTGTGCTGGCTTTTGGATTCACCATTGCTATCTGTGTGCTGTTGCTGGAGCATTTGCATCAGTGGCTGCTGCAGTTGCAACACCGGCGCAACTAATTTGCGGCTTTCAAATGGAGCTAGAGTCGGAGCCTGATTGTTTGCCTGGCGGTGCACACGTGTCGTACACACACACACACACACCATGCACATAGTTTCACACACACCCAAGCAAAAATTTGATAGCCAGACTGCAGGTCAATTTGGTTGCAGCAGTTAAGTTGAACAGCGAGGAGAGTGGGGAAGCGGTGCGGCTGCTCACAAATCTGCAGGCAGGCGTAATCGGGTTGCTTATGCTGTTTCAGTGCGCCACGTTTGCGGATATGCAAACTGAAAATGACTTTTGCCTGAGACTTAGCTGCCTGATAATTGGAAAACCGTTTAGAGCAACGCCCACACACACACTGACACACACACACACACACACATATCCCTCGTGCAAGGTGATGGCATGACTTCAATTTCGGGCAGTTGCAAAGGAGAAACTGCTCCTGGCAATTAAGCACGTTTTAATGATGCACTTAATTATCGCTAGGGAAATTATTCATTATCACTAATTTGTTGCGGTTTTAATAGCACTTGCATGTCAAAGAGTGCGTCAATCAGCCAGTCAGGCAGGCAGGCAGGCAGGCTGCTAAGCCCTGTCAGTTTCCAGTTACCAGCTAAGCATCACCTTAGCAATCAAAGTAAATTTCATAAGTCTACAGCTAAAGGATGTCAGCGGCTCATCATCTTGCATCGTTGCTGCGCTCGTTAGCGACTCCTTTGAGTCGGGCCAAGCAAATGTCAAGCGAACCAGCTGCAGCGGTTTAAAGAACTATGACTAAGGCATACCCTGTACCCAGCTGACTTTCTTTAAATATACAAGTAGTTATGACGTAAACGTTTAATATTTTTGAGTAAAATGTGTGCATTGCTTGTCAACTGCCTCCTTGTAGGGTATAGACAGAGCAACAAGGTGTTCAACACTATGCAAACATGGCGGCTGTGTCATTTCCGTTTCTGACCCAAGCTTTTGCATATTTCCGTTTTGTGTTTGGAATTTATAAGTGAGTAACCCAACTGCGCTTAACTTTGCAATCATTGCTGTTGCTGTTGTTGTTGTTGTTGTTGTTTTTGTTGTTGTTGCTGTGTTGCTGCTACTGATTTGCGTCTGCTAATGCAGCTGTTTGTTTCCGTTTGTTAGCATTTACTTGTTTGCCGTTTGTTCCTCTTGCTGTTGATGCTGTGTTGTGGCACGGCCAGGTTTTTGCAGTTGCGGCGATTGTTGCACAACTTTTTTTGTACGACTTTTGAGAAAAGCATTTGACAGTTTAGACTGGTTTTTAGCTGCTTTATCTGACATTTGCCGGCAACAATATGTTTCTCTTATTTTTGGCCCCTGTCAAAGTGCCCTCTGAAATGTCAACGAAATTTGTGACCGGAATACGAGATTCGTGGCGAGTTTGTGCTCGCAGAGGCGTAACGCTCCGATAGGAACCAAAACCGAGTTTATAACTGTGCGCTTGCACTTAATTAAATCGCTGGCCAAGAATATTTCACGTGCAATCAGCGCGAGGGGCAGCTGCTCAGATTTATGACGTTGCCAACGGGCGATAATTGAAATTATATAAAGGATGCTACCGGGTGCTGTAAATGAAATAAATCTGTGCAACGCTTTCTTGGCAACTGGTGAAATTTACTCCGCGGCAGGCTATGGGGAAGTGGCACGTGCAACTGCAGCCAGACAGTCGACAGTATCGATAAAATATGAGCATCTCTTGCAATTGGCCGCGTCGATTGCGAGTGGATTTGCTGCCTCACTTCAGGCCTTAAATTGAATTAGCCCGACTGCCACGCAACGCGAATCTTATGCATTTTTTTACTCGTTCACGAAGTGAAAAGAGTATATTGGTTTTGTGCAATGTCCGTCTTGCTGTCCGTCCGTCCGTCTGTCCATCTGTCCTTATGAACGCAATTATTTTCGGCGCTATTGAAGCTAGAGACTAAAAAGTTTGTATATATTATCATGTGTACCCGCGTCAGATGAAGTGTTAAGAATTTTGGGGGTGTGACAAACCGATAACATAAACCGAATATCGATACAGTCCACAATCCCACTCCCCCACCCGCCCGCACAAACCGCGAATATCTATATCGTCAAATTTGATCCAAATTTGGAATCAGAATTTTTTAATGTCATCTGATGGTCCTTATCCGTATGAGTCTGAAAAAGTTTTTAAGCTAGAGTTGCCACACTTGGTGGGTAGATCGCTGGTAACCTCCTTTAAAGAGCGGTAAAAAGTTTATTATTATTATTTTTTTTTTTTTGCTTACTAAAGCTTTAATATAAAAAAAAAATACATATGTAAGCTTTTCTTATGTAAAAAATTGCCATTACATGTTTTATTTTCTATATCTTCAGATTGGCAAAGAGTCTGCCAACGCAAAGTGCGAGCAACAACATTTAAGTGCCGACGAAAAATATTAGAAATGTATCGATAAATAAGTATAAGAACAATATATTTAAGTATTGCAATAAGCTTCTTTGAATTGAAAATAATATAATAAAACAAGTAAGAACATGGCAGTCGGGCGATACCGACTGCGTTATACTCGTTCACGTTCTTAAATAAAAGATTCTATAGCTCCCATATATCAAACCCCCATAACTTTGTCAAAAGTGAACCGATTTTCACGTTTGATGGCATTTTGATCATGATTTGTCCTATATATTGACTGCACATTCAAAATATATTCATTTTTGAAAATAAAATTTTTTGAATTTTTTGGTCAAAACAGCATGTACTCCCCCTTGTGAATTTTGGAAAAAAATATTTTTTCAAAATTTAGAATTGCGAATTTATAGTTTTAATCGATTTTATTTGTCATAATTAGCATAAAAAACAACATTGAAAGTGATTTTGGGGGGGTCAAATTTTTGGTCAAAAATCATGCGAAGATTGACAAAAATTTTGACATGTAAAGTTGTCAGATTCCACAGCTCCCATATATCAAACCCCCATAACTTTGTCAAAAGTGAACCGATTTTCACGTTTGATGGCATTTTGATCATGATTTGTCCTATATATTGATTCTACATTCAAAATATATTCATTTTCGAAAATAAAATTTTTTCGAATTTTTTGGTCAAAAAGCATGTACTCCCCCCTTGTGAATTTTGGAAAAAATATTTTTTCAAAATTTAGAATTGCGAATTTATAGTTTTAATCGATTTTATTTGTCACAATTAGCATAAAAAACAACATTGAAAGTGATTTTGGGGGGTCAAATTTTTGGTCAAAAATCATGCCAAAATCGACAAAAATTTTGACATGTAAAGTTGTCAGATTCCATAGCTCCCATATATCAAACCCCTATAACATTGTCAAAACTGAACCGATTTTCACGTTTGATGGCATTTTGATCATGATTTGTCCTATATATTGATTCTACATTCAAAATACATTCATTTTCGAAAATAAAATTTTTTCGAATTTTTTGGTCAAAAAAGCATGTACTCCCCCCTTGTGAATTTTGGAAAAAATATTTTTTCAAAATTTAGAATTGCGAATTTATAGTTTTAATCGATTTTATTTGTCACAATTATCATAAAAAACAAAATTGAAAGTGATTTTGGGGGGTCAAATTTTTCGTCAAAAATCATGCCAAAATCGACAAAAATTTTGACATGTAAAGTTGTCAGATTCCAAAGCTCCCATATATGAAACCTCCATAACTTTGTCAAAAGTGAACCGATTTTCACGTTTGATGGCATTTTGATCATGATTTGTCCTATATATTGACTGCACATTCAAAATATATTCATTTTCAAAAATGCAATTTTTTTGAATTTTTTGGTCAAAAAAGCATGTACTCCCCCTTGTGAATTTTGGAAAAAAATATTTTTTCAAAATTTAGAATTGCGAATTTATAGTTTTAATCGATTTTGTTTGTCACAATTAGCATAAAAAACAACATTGAAAGTGTTTTTGGGGGGGTCAAATTTTTCGTCAAAAATCATGCCAAAATCGACAAAAATTTTGACATGTAAAGTTGTCAGATTCCAAAGCTCCCATATATGAAACCTCCATAACTTTGTCAAAAGTGAACCGATTTTCACGTTTGATGGCATTTTGATCATGATTTGTCCTATATATTGACTGCACATTCAAAATATATTCATTTTCAAAAATGCAATTTTTTTGAATTTTTTGGTCAAAAAAGCATGTACTCCCCCTTGTGAATTTTGGAAAAAAATATTTTTTCAAAATTTAGAATTGCGAATTTATAGTTTTAATCGATTTTGTTTGTCACAATTAGCATAAAAAACAACATTGAAAGTGTTTTTGGGGGGGTCAAATTTTTGGTCAAAAATCATGCCAAAATCGACAAAAATTTTGACATGTAAAGTTGTCAGATTCCAAAGCTCCCATATATGAAACCTCCATAACTTTGTCAAAAGTGAACCGATTTTCACGTTTGATGGCATTTTGATCATGATTTGTCCTATATATTGACTGCACATTCAAAATATATTCATTTTCAAAAATGAAATTTTTTTTTAATTTTTTGGTCAAAAAAGCATGTACTCCCCCCCATGTGAATTTTGGAATAAAATATTTTTTCAAAATTTAGAATTGCGAATTTATAGTTTTAATTGATTTTATTTGTCACAATTATCATAAAAAACAAAATTGAAAGTGATTTTGGGGGGGTCAAATTTTTCGTCAAAAATCATACCAAAATCGACAAAAAATTTGACATGTAAAGTTGTCAGATTCCATAGCTCCCATATATCAAACCCCTATAAAATTGTCAAAACTGAACCGATTTTCACGTTTGATGGCACTTTGATCATGATTTGTCCTATATATTATATATATTGACTCCACGTTCAAAATATATTCATTTTCGAAAATAAAATTTTTTTGAATTTTTTTGTCAAAAAAGCATGCACTCAATCGATTGTACTTGTCACATGATATATGCGGGATGCGGCGGAAGGGGGCGTGGCTGGGAATTTTTTATACCGATCTTCAGAGGAGCTGACCAGTTATCTACCTTCCAAATTTGGTGACTATAGCTTTAAAACTGTTTGAGATAAAAATCGTGGTGTTACCCCTTGTCATTTTTGTCAAATTTGGTCAAAATTATGAATCAGAATTTTTTAATGTCATTTGATGATCCTTATCCGTACGAGTCTAAAAAGGTATATTAATCGAAGATATGACCTTTTTTGCCCGAGATATCTTGGCCAAATGTAGTCTGATTTGATTTCATGCAATACCAAGCAAAATTAACAGAAAGAAGTTAAAATAAAAGAAACCGTTCCCCACTTAAATATCGATTTTTTGTTAGTAGTTGGCGTCACAATTCAATTTGTTTAAATTGTGCATTCATTTAATTAGTGTTTTGTTTACGAGTACCCAAAATGAAGGGCTCTAGAATCAAGAAACTAGAAGCTTTAAGCTGAGAAATAATCAAATATTCAAAAAAAAAAAATAAGATAAAGATTAATTTCGACTGTTTTTCTTTAGCTGTTATTTCACTGTGAACGAGTATTGTGCTGCCGATTACATCCGACTGCAACATTCGCACTTGTTAATGATACTATCTCTGAAATTGCTGGAGATTTGTATGCCCTACACATCGATCCAATTAGACGCCGTTCTCGCTCTGTCTCAACCTCCGAGGTTGCCTACAACAACCTTTGGTCGCGACCAGGCTCATTATCACCATCATCGCCATCAATGCCGCCTGCGTCGCGACAGTTTTTGAACGCGCCTGCAAATTTATTGCTCATAATTATTTTATTTTACAGTCTGCTGAAGTTCGCAGGCAACGACCTACACGAGGCGAAAGCACCGTCTTCTTGTAGCTGCTGCCCTTTAAGTCGAAACACTTATATAAGGAAGAACTTGAACAAAGCAAAAAAAAATAATGTCGGCTGCTATGTATAGGTATTTCAATCGAAATATTTAAAATTGTTGAGCAAAACATAAAATAACTAAAAGAAAATCAAATGGGTGTATATTTTTGATTTGTAGATTAAATAAAAAATATATATATATATTTTTTTAATAACATGTCGTATATCGAATTTTAAACAATACTTCACATTGTTAGTTTAAATAAAATACATATCGAATCAACTTTCGGATATCAGCATTCAAATAAAACAACTCAAAATAACGAACAAGAAAACATGAAATAAATTTATAAAATATTTGTAAAATTATGAATCGAAAATTTATCCCAAAGTTATGAACTCAAAAAATTATATTTTACTCGCAAAAATTTAACTGATGACGATGATGGCAGGTTAAAACTGCTGCTGCTGCCTATAACGAGCAAGTTTTGACTTAGGGTAATGCTACTTAAAAAGTATTACACAAATGCATTGCACTTGCCAAAGCCTCTGACATAGTTTTTAACTCTTGCCTCAATCCAACAAGATATGTGTGTGCAAACAACAACAACCATGCAGTAAACGCGGGAAGGTGGCTGCCAATCAACTCGCAGAACAACGCAACCCTGCAGGTGGTTAGTTGAGAGCGGGGGATGGGGCTACCGACTCTGCATTAGCATAAAAGAAATACGAAGGGATATGCACGACTGAGACTATATGTAAATCGGCTTATAAAAATTATATTGTAGGAATGTGCTTTTAAGGAGACCTCGAAATTAAATTAACGTGTTGGCTTAATAATTTTATTAAATTTTAATTTAACTGAAAGAAAATATAAACTCTGTTGATCTCTTTTGTGTGATTACAGGGTATAAAAAACAATGTTTCAGAGTGCGGAACTAGCCAAGTTTTTAGCAGCTTTGGTTGATTTTACAAGCGTGCTGGAAAAACAACAACAAAACGCGGACTGTGCGGCGGGCGGCTTAGGCTCAAAGCGGCATTAGTCGGGAAACAATTAAGTGTGTGTTTGCGTGGGTGTGTGTGTTTGTGTGTGTGTGTTAGCTTGTGTGTGGGTAGCAAAATGTGTGTACGCGTATTTGGGTAAATTGTTTTGCACTTAGCTAAAAGTTGGTCGAAAATAAACAGAGTGCAGTTATCTCCCCATGTTGTTTCACAAGTTGGGTTTTTTTTTTCATTTGTTGGTGGTTGTTTTTTTTTTTTTGATTTTTAGTGCATCGAATCGAGGGCGGCCATTTATCAAAAAGCAAAGCAACTGAAGCTAGTATTAAACTGTCGTCAGCCAACAACAATATTTATAGGCATTGTATAGACACTCTTATAATTGAGGAATTACAATTTGAATGGCTCTGCAGTCTGTGGGCTTTCAGCCTGATCTAAGCCGGCCTAAACCAGTCGGATGACAGCAGCCGCAGACACAGGCACAACATGCAAAAACCGTATATGTCTTAAAGCATCGCAAAAAAATGCCAACGGCAATAAAGCAAATGTAAATGGGCTCAGCATTGAGTATCGAGGCTGCTGGGAAAAGACAAATTGCGCTTTGGTTAGTCTGATATGTCTCCTACGTATGGCTAAAAGCTAGCTACAAAATGAAACAGAGCCGAGTCTAGAGCCAGATCCTGACCTTGTTTTTTTCTTCCTTTCAGTTTGATGCTTTCCCTTTGTGCCATTGCAAAGAGTTGATCTATGAGAAAGAACTCGGCAGAAATGAGCATAAAGCCCACTTCTGCTGGAATGTGACTGACATTTCACATTCAAATGCTGTGACAAAAGCAAAAGCAGAAACATGAAAAAAAATGAAATCAGTGATGAAAATAAAGTCGAATAGTGTATGCACTATCATATTTGTGGCTATGGCATGGAGTTTATATTAAATTAAAAAAATTAACATAAGAGAAATAAAGAAATTCATAATTTCAATAAATTTTTTACTGTTTGTGAATTATTAGATTTTTATTGTTTTGAATATTGCAAATATATGTATATATTTATATATTCATTGTTTTATGTGTATTCCAAACGATAGACTAATCGAATATGCTCAAAGGATCTAAGCCCATATTGAATATGGATTGCAAGTAAAGACAAGCAGGCGCCGCAGCTGCTTGTGAATCAGCAGGAAAATCGACTCGCATCGCCACTTCTGTGATGGCATATAAATTTTGCGGTCTGTGGCCATAAATCAGCGTTTGGCTGTCAGCCGTTTGTCGCTGTAAATCGCAGCCGAGCCAAGTCTCTCACTGCCTCTCTAGGTTGCTCTTTAACTGGTCATTAATTACAAATTATGTGCTGCTGCTGTAACTGAAGCTGCCTCTCAGCTGTCTTGTGAGTGTCGCCTGAACAAATTAATGCTGATGTTGGCGACATGGTCGTTGCCAGCATCACCACCAGCAGCAGCAGCAGCAAGCGGACCTCGTCTAGAGCTGGAGTGTGGCTTCATTAGGCGCTGGTGGCCAAGTGGACCAGTAGCCAAGTGTGTTGCCCTCACGGCACTTGCAAGTCGCGCAAAAGACGCATAAATAATTAAAAGAAATAAAAAATGCGCAACGCAGGAGGCAAGTTCAGGTTGTGTTAAATGAGTTGCCACTTGCTACTTTCTACTTGCCACTTGCCACTTGCCAGTTGCAAAGGATCTGACTATCAGCTCAACCGCTTGGCTCTCACAAGTTTGCGTATGCAAATATTTGGCCGCATCATCAACAGTATACTTGCCGCTCTGCCGCAACGCACTCGCTTATTCCGTTTCAAATTCGGAAAAGTCATTAAACAATTTTCCACACTTGCACTTAACGTGAGCGGGACCTCACTCATAAACAGGCTAGTGAGTAAGTGTTTGTGCGAGCAATTTGATATATAAACAGAATGCTCTGGTGTTTTCCGTTGGCTTTCCCTCAGGCACCTCGTCCTCACTCAACGGTTCCCAGACAAGGCCGCCAAAAAAGGGTATTTGTTAAATATATACATATACATATATGTATATATTTATATATACTGGCGAAGCAAGCGATGAAATGTTAAATTTGTGGGACATACGTGGCGTATGCTTAATGCAGTATTTAATTTTATGCAGACAGTTTTAATTGATTTGAAGCTCGCTTCCAATTTGTGGCTTAGCGTTTGAAGGTTGCAGACACGTGAAATTATTTACACAACATGGGCGTGGATAATGCGAAAATGTGGCTAATATACAGTCACAATTGCAGACAAGGCCAACTGAAGTGGAGGCCACAGCCATGGGAGAAGCCCAAGCTCCAGCGGCAGCCACGACCGACATTTCCGGCTGGATTGCGGCTTATTTGATTTTCATTAGGCATAACTCAATTTGAAACAAATAAAACGCGCTCAGCCGCAGATGAGCTACTTATACAACGGCAACAACAACAGCAACAACGATTCCTTGCCGACTTACAGTCATGACGAATGAAACGAACGGAAACGGAGATGGAGATGGAAGCCGGGAGCTGGCATAAGATGGGGCCACAATCCAAACTAAGTTAAGCAAGTTACCGACTACCAAGTGCAGACTACAAGACGAACAATGAACAGCAATAGCAGCAATAGCAGTACTCGGAATTGGGGGAAATTCAAGTGAGAGGCAACCTTTTGATTTCATTTCCTGTTAATATTGCCCGGCCCAGAGCCCGCACAGACGCCAGCTTGGAATGGCAAGCATAAGCAACTTTGGCAGGCGATTAAGGTGATGCTGAGAAATGCCGCAGGAATTTCAATGGACTGCAGTTGCGGGGCACTTGTGCGGCTGTTGCGGTGCCGCCGGCAACGGGGCAGCACCCCAGGGGAGATCATTATATCGTCAGTTTGCCTATGCGTCCGGTCCGTCCGGCCGTCGGGGCGTCCGGCAGACCGTCGAGTGGGCAAAGTTTTCAGCCTTTCGACTTTCTAACTCTTTGCGGCTGATGAAGTATTTATGAGCACGCATGCTTTAGGGTGTGTGAGTGTGTGTGGGTGTGTGTGTGTGGGGGAAGTGAATGCTTCTGTGTGTGTCCATGCAAATGCTAACATTAAGAGAGACAGGCGACAAAATTGATTAGATTCGATTGTGTTTTTTTAGTTAACCTTTAAGTAAAAACATAAAAATATTAATTTCAAACCTTTTTAAAAAATTATATAAAATTCAATTCATACAATTGACATCAAATGCATGAAACACCTTAACTAGAACCACATTTCTATAGCTTTAATGCCATTTTTGTCGGTTGTGTGTAACTGTTAAAAAGCACACACGCAGTCAAACTCTCTTATTAAATATATTTAGAATTGCTTATAAACTTTGTGCTTATTGAGTCTCTACAAATCCTGAGGGAGCCGAATATTTCGTAGCTTGTGAGCGGTTTACTTTTCTTGTATTTTCGTTTCGTTTTGTTTTCGTTCAATTTTTTTTTGGCATCCTCATGGGCGATTTTCCATTTGCAGTAACAAGACAACTTTTGTTTGGCTTTCACTTGAGCTTTCCTTTACCTATATAGCCACGTTTAGCTTCAGCTCAGTTTTCAATTTCGATATATTTGCTCATGCTGGTTAGGTTTATTGTTATTCTTGTGGTTGTTTTTGTTTGAGCTAAAGATTTATGCATTGCGAGCATTTTGTGATGTTACCAGCAAATATCATGTCTTTTTTCATGGGACTTATAATCTGTTTGGCACGATTCTTGGCTTATCTGGCATCAAAAAGTTGGTCTTGTCTGCGTTTTTAATTAACCCACTGCGAATTTGATGAAAGCCTGCCTGAAGTTTCCCTAAGATACATCTGTTAAGTGCCCCAATTAAATCAAAACTAAATGCCGCCCTTCAGCATTCCATGCCATTTATAAAATAAAGCACACCAACCACTCGGAGCCCACACACACACACTGAGTTGAGTTGTGCCCGCAAAACCATAAAACAAAAGCCCGAACAAAAGCTAATTAAGTTTATGTCACCGGAAATTTGTTTCACCTCAAAAACCTCGAATTGTGTTGAGTTCGGAGCAGAGATAAAATGCACGTGGTTCCCGCTTGGGTGTCACACAGACCAAAACCAAGCCAGAGACGAAGACAAGCACGAGCACCAGCTAGGGGCGGGGGTGGGGAAATGGGACAATCAAGTGAACAGAGAAAACTCTGAAAAACTTTTCTACTCGAACTTGTACACGCTCATTGGCAATTAATCTGCTCTCCGCCAGCTAAGACAAAGGTGGATCCCCCGTCACACGGCTCCTCTCCCCCCACCTAAGTTTGTGTGTGTGTGTGTGTGTGTCTGATGCAATTTGGGTTGCATTTGAGCGAAATTTGTTTGCCATTGTAGGCGACAATTTAATTTTCATGCGAAGCAGCGCGAGTGGCACTCAAAGTTGCGACAGCGCGGAGGGCGCAGACAGGTCTCCAGGAGAGAGGGGAGTGTGGAGTGCGTGGTGCTAATGAATTGATTGGCTTAATTTGCAGCTGCTCAAGTTCAATAGGCATAACTTATTCGGGTGTCAGCAAGAGTTATTAGTTGGACCGCCGGCTAGTCCGAGGGATTGGCTTGCCAGCAGGCTGCCACAGTTGATTAACGGCCCTTTGAGTGCCGGGGAGCAGCTTGGGCGACAGGCTTTATGGTACACTTTTATGGCCTTGCAACCAACTTGGCAAAGTGCAGCGCGAACGCCAGCTTATGGGCCATATAAACGATCTCGGCAAACGATTGTTGGGACAACTTTTCGCACCTAGCCCGCCCTTATTTGCCCAATCACAGCTGCCACTTAAAGTGGCTTTAAAGTGGGCGTGGCATCGCAGAAGAAGCACCCTTGACGCTCTATTGATGTCGTGCGGGTCGTGTGACTGCTTGTAACTTTAGCAACTTTTCTTTGGGCATGTTGGCACCTTGGCGGTTGTCGCCTGTCAACAACTCAAAATGTTTCCGTGCAATCGCTTTTTACAGCTTCCGAACAATTTGATTTGATTCCATTAAAAAAGTTGCTCTAGTGATTTCCTGTGACACCATCCGCCTCTCGAACGTTGAGCTGCAGCTGCAATATATACCACACCATCTGTGCCGCCCCTCGTTGCACGCGGCTCTGGGTTCCAAATAATTGTGACATTGGCAGCGCCGTCGAGTGTTGCATACTTTTATGCGAGATCCTTAGAGTCATCGTTGTCGTCGCTGCATGTCATTTGCTAGTACAGTGACAAACTCTCACGTATGTGTGTGTGTGTGTGTGTTCGCGCTGATGTATTAGTTGCGCGCCATATTGAACGTCAGCGCGTAATGAAAACTTATAACTTTTGATGCGATGCAATTTCAATTGATGACACTCGACGACAACGGCAATTGCCGGCTTAATACAGACAAATATGCTGTCGACTATGAGCATTTGAGAGCGAGGATGTTGCCAATGGCAAATAATCATGATGGGGCTGGGTAAGCTTGTGATTGCCATAAAATGCTGTGGAGGGCAACTCTATACGTAAGTAGCCATAAAATTGGGACAATTCGACAAGCTAATATTTGACCTTTAAGAATTGGCACAGCTGCTGGCTCTTTTCTGTTTTCTGTTAGCTGTTTTCTGTTTGCTTTTAGCACTTATAAAACAACAGTTATTCTGGCTTTGGCTCTATGCAAATTGGATTAACAACATTGCTGGCAGCAAATCCTTTCTGGGTGGGGCTAAACTGTTAGTTATATTGTCATCATTCGTTTGTGCAATTTACATTTGACATCCGCCCGTTTCGAATTGTGAAGTGTTGCAATATACAAAGACGTTTATGTGATTGACTAACCCTTACCCTGTAAGAAACAAAATTGCAACATTTATTATATAATTAAATAGCTTTGGTCTAAATGGAGCTAAAAATATGTTTAAATGTTCATATTATGAGGAAATTGCCCTGAATAAGATTTGACAGCAAAATGATCATCTTCTAAAACCAAAAATTTCGAAATTGTATAAAATAAAATGTAATTTAACAAAAATTACAAAATATTTTTTAATAGTGAAAAAATGGTCTCTTTTTGTTGTACTTTGGATTCTTTTTTCAAAGATGGACCGTTAATTTAATTTAAATTGGATCACCTTTATATGCTTATGAATGCTCATATATAACATGATCATCTATTTCCAGGGTATAGAAATCTCCAGCAGCAGTTGCGGCGTTTTTTGTAAAGCATTTGAAAAGTTTGCGTTTAGCTTTGGCTTCCATGCTGCCGCATAAAATTTATGATGAATTTTCCCCTTGACGCATATTGCAGAACATTTTTGGGACCGTTACATGCCTATGCGTGCATGTGTGCAAATGTGAATGGGTGGTTGTCTGTGTGTGTGTGTGTGTATGGGTGTGCGTGCGCTGGGAATCGTCGTCATGAACTGCAACCACAGCCGAGCAGGGCAGCAGCTGTTTCAATGCGATGTCGCTCAACATTTTGCTATTTTTCGGTTTATGCGTGAAGTTCCATCATGCTTGTCGTTTATCCCTATCGTTGTTATTGTTGTTGTTGTCGGTTAGTCGGTTGTTTGACCACATGACGGGCTCGTTCTCACTGCTGCCATTGTCCCAAGTCCGTTGATGAGTTGTACAATTGAAACTGTTTTAGTGCTTTTCATGAAATTTGGAATATATGAATTGCCAAGATAACAGGATAACAGAAACTAATTGGACCGTTCGTTTATACGAGTATTACTCAACAGCCAATCACAAATCTCGGCGTCGCATAACACAATGTTAATTTTGAATTTTGACGATAAATCACTTGATTTAAACAATAATTCCAAATGTTAATAACATTCGCTGCTCA
Source organism: Drosophila paramelanica (assembly GCA_035043915.1). Classification (NCBI taxonomy): domain Eukaryota; kingdom Metazoa; phylum Arthropoda; class Insecta; order Diptera; family Drosophilidae; genus Drosophila; species Drosophila paramelanica. Next base: position 6,385,123 of record JAWNMO010000258.1, read on the forward strand.
GCTCGATTAGATTTAGCCTAAATAGAAATTTAGCATTAGTCATAAATCCCATAAACGGAATATATTATATCGATATGTGGGATAAATAAATATTTGGACACATAAATAAACTCTCTGATAATCCGCAATTCTGAACTGATTGGCATGCAAACATAGTTAGTCTGCTGTGGCCATGGATTGGTCTGGGCAATTATTCAAACGTCCTGTTATCAAAGAAATGGCGGCCACAGGCTGTAATTGAGCGTGAACATATGATAAATAGATCTAATGGCCCATAATGGCAGTACTTTAAGCTCTCGTTGGGGGCAATGCAAATTTTAATTTGGATTTTGGTTAGATGCCTTCAATTGCCTCAATGCCTGTGCTTTTGCAATTAGCCAAACAACAAAATGGCCAAGCAAATTGTCAAAGAGCAAGTGAAATTGTTTACAAACCAATTACAAGCAAGCGCTAGACAATGGCAACAGATTTCAGATTCGAGATTTCCAACTGGATGACCTTTGGCCCCGGCCCCGCAGCGCTGACGGTGGCAGCTGCGACAGCAAAATTAAGCAGAGCGCCAAAAATTGCGTTATCTTAATGAGTTTAAACGTTAATCAGGCCGTGGGCGGGGCAGCGCGGGCGCAGCAACTGGGCACGGACGAGCGGAAGTGGCCTCTGCCGCAACGGAAATGGTGCAAAGTTTGTGGCAACTGTGTCACAGGTCGGGCCGAGAACGTTGCGAGACGCTGCCCGTCGCTGCGGGCCCGAATGCCAACTTTTTAAACAACAAATTTCAACTGGCAAAATAGCTGCGCCAACGAGTTGTGGCCGCCACAACGGATGTCGAAGTCCGAGCGGCGCGGATACATATTAAATTAATAATTTGACCTCATCCAGCTGCAGCCCACTCAAGGCATAAGCCAAATTACAAAACATCCGGTCGGAAAGATTTCTGTTTTCTGATTGCGGCAAGGACAATGCCAAAGCGAACCGCATGACGACGACAGCGTTCTGGCCATGTTGCACTAATGTTTCGGCCAACAGCGTCTGGCGAGATAAACAATTAAAAACTTTCGCAATTTGCGGTAATTTCAACTAACCGCCAGCCACAGCGCATAATATTCGGACAGCATTTTTGTGGGCCAAAGCGACCCACTTGCAATTATGATTATGTCATAATTAGGACAGCCAAGTGTGGCTCGTACTTTCTTACTAACTGAACAGTTGCCGGACTGACTGACTAGCTGATTAACTGACTGACTGACTAAATGATTGACTGCTCAATTGAGTGCACGTACACTGACCTTGCGGCTTTTGTAAATTGTTATCAACTTATTGTTATCTTTTGTTGACTGATTGGGGTAAGTTTGAGTCGCGTTGCACACGTTTCTGTTGATTTTGCACACGTTGAATACTCAGGCGTAAATATACAAAAAGTCGGTCGAGTGCAAACATTTTCTGTCGGCTGATATAAATAAGTTCAGCGAAACTCTTGCGTACCAATAATTCACAAAGATTTCATATAAAGCACTTTAAAGCTTATAAAGAAAATTGGAAAATGGTTTGCAAGGGCTGTGGAAATAGTAAGTGCAAATATCTATAAACCGTTCACATTGATTTCATTGAGTTCTTTTCCTGTGCAGACTGCAAGTGCACAGACACCAAGTGCGGCGATAACTGTGCCTGTAATCAGGACTGCAAGTGCGTCTGTAAAACAGGAACGAAGGAACAATGCTGCAGCACAAAGTCCAAGTGAACAATCGCGGTGGAAATCAACAGGAATGAACTGTTACCGTCTCTGTAAAGAAATTGATAAATAAAATAATATTAATGAACATATGTAAATATGTTTGAAAAATATAGCCCAGTATTTTTAGTGAAGATTGTCTGTCTGTCTTTGCCGCTGTGTTTGCACTTAGAGCTCTTCGATTAGAATATACGTATGTAACAGATCTAAAATTGTATATATAATAAAACGTATTTTCATATTTTCACTTATTTCCCAGAAATGCTTGTAATTACTGAGCAATTTTAATTTAATCCAGCAAAAAAGCAAATAGTTGCTGACAAGCGGGTAAATAGTATGTGGCAGTCTGTCGGATGTTGCTGGGTTGTAATGTCATATACTCACTTATGTCTATATAATGAGTTTCATTGAAATGAACAAATTGTTGTTGTTGCTGCTGCTGCTGCTGCTGTTGTTTTGCTTGCTGCGTGGCGCTGACAAACGGCAACTGCAGTTTATGCGGTCTCATTTGGGCAATGAAGAACAACATGCAATGGAAAATGATGACACTTGTAAGTGTGCGAATGTAATTTGGCAGACAGAAAGGCAGGCAGGTTTTTTGTGTTGCGAGTAAGTATACGCCGCGTTGGCCACAACAGTTGCCAGTGCACAGCCAGTGGAGGGTGAAGTACTTAATTAATTAACGCTGCTTGAGCTAAACATTTATGCTGGAAACAATGAAGAACGGCTAGACAAAAAGACGCCAAAACACAGAATGTGAAACTTGCCACAATGCGATGCCCTCTCAAGCTGCAGTGGAGCACCGCAAGTGGAGTGGGGCAGGGGAAGCTCCTCTGGGGCGGACTCATTATGAGCTGCAGCTACTCTGGCGATAACAATAAACGCGAAACATCTACACACAACAGTTCCGCCGGGACTGTCTGTTGAGTTTGCTGTTTCCTTTTCAAATTATATACACATTTCTAATTATGCGCCAAGCTCCACCCTCAACCCCTACACCACAGTGGATTTTTGGGGTGCCTATTACTGTCGCTCAGTCGCTTTCAGTATTTGTGCTATTTGTTAAGGCAGCGATTTCTAATCAATTAAGACAAATGGCTTATGGACTTGAGGCGATTAACTTCTGGTGCTTGCCTTGTTGACCAACTGGCCAACAAACTAGCCGCAAACATTTGCAACACTCTCTAACCAAGTTCACTGCACAACACTAACAGAAAGTTTTCAACACTTTTTTAGGTTGCTCTCTCCCATCACAGTTCCGTCTTCCTGCTGTCTCCCCTCTCTAGACAGTTTAATGAGCATCCCTCGCATCCTTGCTCAGTTTTACTTTGCTCTGCGGCTCCGCTTGTTGTTGCTGTTTTTGTTGTTGTTCTCTGGTTTATTGTTGTGGCACAGCTTTATTTGCCATTGCTGTTGTTATTGTTGTTTTTGTCTGTGGCACTCGTAACTTTGCCGCAAAATTGCTTGTTTCCGTTTCCGCATTCTCGCCTCTCGACGGCCCTCGACCGACGCCCACTGATAGATGCCATTATGACCTACACTTGAGGCTCGAGGTTTTCTTGTTGGCTGCCAGCAAAAGTGGGCACTGCCAACAATTAAAGCCAATTATGCTGAGCTGTAATTGTTTTAAGCAGATTTCTTTTGCGGGTGCTGCGACATGGCCCTTGACTTTGTGGCCTCCACAATTTTTTGGGGCACGCACTTTGTAGATTTCTTTTTTTTTGTTTTATTTCGAGTATTGCTCGAGGCTTATGGGTGACATTTAAATCAACTAAATGCCTTGCTTAAACGCAATTTGCAAAGAGCTCGTTTAAATAAATTGTCACAGTTCAGTTTAATTAAAAACTTTTTAATGAATGTGTGTGCGTGTATGCGAATGGCATTCCTCTGACTGTGTGTGTGTGTGTGCCGTAAAAACAATTAACGCATCTGCATTGTATATTCATATATATGTGTATCTATGCATATATATATTTGCAGTTTGCCAAATTCAACAATTTCATTTTGGCTGCAACCAAACAGAAAAAAAAAACAACAACAAAAATTGTCCCACTGGGACGATTTGTGTATTGTGTATATGTGAGTGGGAACAATAAAATTTATCGTTGTAGTTGCAATTGTTGAATTCGTGTCTGCGGCCCCCACAATGTCGACCAGGACTTTTATTGTTGAGCCACATAATTAATTGTCGTAGTTTTTGGGTGTTAAATAATTAGAAAACAAGTTTTCAAGCCATTAATCACATTGAAGGGATTCTGCAGTTCACACACAAAACAAAAACAACAACCAAAAAAAAAAAAGGAAATAACCAACGGTCTGCTGTCCAATTTAATGGCTAAGGCCCATACACACACAACAACCGCACACATAAACACCTTCGAATGGGCCATGGCGCAAATTGACGCAGCCTGTTTGCCTACAGATGCATTAGAGTGGGTCGCCCCAGACATGGCCCCTGGCCAGCTGTAAGTTGTTCCAAATCACAGTATAATCCCGTAATTTACATAAAATATAGTCACAGGGCAAAGAGCAGGGTATAAAGAGCTTCCATACACACACACACACACACACACACACACACACACACACACAGCACACACAGACACCCGCTCCTTAGTTGTGTGTCTATTTCATTTACAGTTGCCACAATTCGTCCCTCTGAAACGTCATTATGTCATAAATTGCTGTTGAATCCTTGATCATTTATTAAATTTGTCCTCATTTTAACTGTGTATTCGAGCGTGTGTTTGTGTTTGTGTTTGAGTTTGTGTTTGCGTTGTCTGTCCGCGGGGGTAAACTAGTTACATTAACAAGTCCGATTTGATATGCGTTGCATGTGTTAAACATAATAAGCGTTTTTATGTCTTGACCAACCGAAATTCTCGTCTTCATTGGGATGCTCCACTGTATTATGAGGGGCTACTTTAAAGCGTGCTCCGTGTGTTTGGGGCTCTCTTTGTTGCGCTCATGACTGATAGATATTTGCATGGTAATGCGCTTAAAAATGCTGCTAATGAAACGTCAATTATGTGCGGCTCTTTGGGGCCACGCACGTGACCGACTTGTCAACGCAAGAGGCATATCCAATTTAACCCTCAAATGACTGTCATTATGACAGGACCTGCGGCAACAACAATGCCAACATCAACAATAATAACAATAACAACAACGTTGAGGGCAGCTCTCGTCGCTTTGCCACTGACTTATTAGCGAATCGTGATTGGCATAAATCAGTGCAACGTGGAAGTGTCTAAGAGAGGGAGAGAGCGAGAGAGAGAGAGTGTAAGAGGTGGGTCGTGAGGTACTGACCTGGTAGATGCACCTGCCCGACACACATTGAACTCAACTCTAGTTGGTTGCTTTATATCATAATTTATGAGCGAGAATGTCGCTCTAGACCTGGCTACTTATCCCCCTTTGCGCCCGTAGCCTTTTTTCATTCGAAATTGTAAGCTTGAAAAAGGCTAAATATACTCGACATTTTTTGACTGCAAGTTATCTCCGTTAAGGCACTTTATATGATTTTTTTTTCAAATAATTTAATTTGGTGATTTTTTATATTATTATTATAGGTAAATTTATTAAATTTTAAAATTGATATTCGTAAAAACCATATATTGTTATTTAATTTGTAATCTTTTGTTCCATGTAAAATAATATAATATACATTAAAAAAAGGTTGATCTACCATTGATATCATTTCTAATATTTTTTCACACATTTGACGGGTACAGGGTGGATCCATGCATAGCTTAAGCACGCTCACATCTCGATGGATGTCGTTTATTTGGCAGTTATGTTAAAAACGAAAGCATATTGATTGCTATTTGCATTTACATAGCCGAAACGATATTTTGGAAGTCGCTTTGGCGCATTGCAGACAGTGGCGAGGACGCCTTAATTTGCATGCCATTTACATCGAGAGCTGCAGTTTTCGGTTGGCAATCATTATGCAAAGCCATTGCGATACCGGCTAAAGAGGATGCTGCCATTTAAACACAACAGATAAGTGACGACCTGTTAATCATTTGCCCACATCATTGACGAACAAAGGCGTATCAATCGAATTAAGCTGAGTACGCTCTGGTTTCATTTTGCAACAGTCGGTGAAACGCTTTGTTGCACAAAGGATTTAATTAGTTTTTCTTTAATTTGCCGGACGCGCAGTGTAATTGCTTTTAACACTTTGGCAGTTTGAAGAGCGGCGTTAGCCAAAAATGAAGCATTTAAATGGAAATGGCATTAGGAACTTGGCGAACAACGAACGTCCACTAATGAAATACTTCGTGTCGTGCGCCTGTCCACATTATTAACAGCTTCCGAACTTTTGAATTTGCGAATTAAAAGCGAACAAGAAAAATGCGAGTTGAGCGGTGCAACTGCCACAAATAGACGCACACACACAAACAGCAGCGGGGCCAAATTTTAAAAGTGAATTAGTTTTCACTGCACGATAAAAGCGAAGAGAATGTGCAGAGCAGTTCAAACGATAGCTGCACAAAGGCAGCGCTAGAAAAGTGTTTAATTTAAATTGTGGCTCAAAGGAAAATTTCTGCTCGGGGCAGAGCCACAAAAGTAATTGCCAAAGCACCACCTTCGGAGTGAGAGTCAGGGTTAGTGCAGCTTGCTGCTGTTTGCTTTATGTATGTGCACTTTGTCATAGTTGTTGTGGGTTCACAGCCTTTGCAATGTCCTGAATGCTGTTGCCATGGCTATAAGTATAAAGCCAATTTATGCATTTCTCTGCATTCTGTGTGAGTGCGCAATATATTCTTATTGGCAGTACAATTTATGCACGAATATGTGCATTCTACATTTGTTTGTAAATCTTAAAGTATATATGTAAGATTTGCTTGATAAGCCAATGATTGAATTATCAAAGTTGTAACATCAATAACCGTTTCGGCCTAGCTAAATTATAAGACTAAAGAATCGATAGATTTTTACAAAATATTTTTGTGTTGACCCGATTAATATTTATTTTCACATTGTTTCTTCGATTTAAATCAGTTCTTGGCTTTGCTTGAGTGCAAATATTGGCACCTTCAATAAAATACCAGTTGAAAAAAACATGAATTTTAAACAAGTTTCAAAGCCGTGATTAAACGTCAGCGGATGTCGGATGAATACAATGTATGTAACTAACTAAGCAAGGCTGAGAAAACGGGCATATGAATAACAATTTGTATGAAATACATTTTGTCTGAGTCAGTTAACTTATTTTTATACTTTTATTACGTTTTGTGCTTTTGTTGTCTGATGGCTTTTTGCTTTGTTGTGCGAAGCTTTTAAGAGTTAATAAATCCTTTTAACTTATTCATACAATATTTCAATGGAATTGCTGCTGTTGTTGCAGCTGCTGGCGTTGGCATTTGGCTTGAACGGAGAGAGTCGCTGGCAACCATGTGGATATCCGGGGTCGGCATCGCGCATCGCGTATCGCCCGCAAAAAGGTCGAAGACGACGGGAAGCCAACCGAATGAAGGCAATTCCATTTATTGAACAGCATTATTCAAATGTATGTTCGGCCTGCTCCGGGAGCTCTTTTCTGACAAACGGAAATATTATTAAGTTGTGTTGTGCATTTGATTTGTGTTGTGCAGTCAAATTTGTTGAGCATTTGTCGGCTTTATTCAAAAGTTTTGCACTTGGCATCCTTCATTACGGTTAGTGGCCATTTTACGTGCACGTCCATTAAAGATTCTATTTATATCAATTAGCAGAAACCCAGCTATCTAACAACTTACCTCTCTTTAGGCTGGTGTCGGTGTCATATATTTCGTCCTGCAGCTGAATGCGTTATTCTGGAGCTTTTGATTGGTTGTGGCAGCACACATTTATATTCCTTTATAAGTATTGCGTCGTGCGGCCTTTTAACAATTCATTTTTTATATTGCTCACAGCTGACTTACAGTAAGCCCAGTCGCAGACCCAATTCCATAGACAGGCGGTGGCCCACTTGGCGCTCCTTTGTTGCCGGCTCCATGTATTTTTATTATTTATTATCCGTATTAAATCCCAGCTAAAGATCATTATACACATCAGTGCGTCCGATTGTGAGAATCGCAGCTTCTCCGATTTCTGATTTCTTGTTTTCAACGTTTGCGCCTCCCACACAGCGAAACTCTAACCCCAGCCAGTCCGCGCCACCACCCAGTCCCAATTCTGATACAAATCCAGAGCACAAGGCTTTCCACATTCTGTGTAGGTCGTCTCAGCAGCGGGCCGCCTGCAGACTTTTGGTCTGGTAGTCAGTTCCAAGCCGGAGACGGCACCGAAAACGATTTAACTGAAAATTGAGGTTGAACTTAATCATAAATCAATGCTAATGATGCTAAAATGCTAGAAAATTTCCCAGGCATGCCATTTCGAGTGGATATCACTTGCCGCTCAAGCCGAGGATTTGCAGTGCTGGCATTTGCCAAGCGGCTGCCCTTTGCACCAACCATCCCCCCACCCCCACCAACCCACGCAGCATCAAATTTGCAGATGTCTGCTGTCATTTATTACAATAGCTTTGACTTTTGTTAGAATGTTGTCGTTGTTTGACTTCCTGCTACCGACTTTAGTCGACTATTGGATTTTTTACTTGTCTCCGACAGAGGGACCATTGCCATTGAGATTATATATATTAATGTTGAAGAGGTGTCATGTTCATTCCAAGAGTTGTCATTTACCCCAAACACTGTGCACTGGTAAACTATTTTTATTATTTAAGTACAATTGAGAAATATCAGTGTAGTGGTGATGGCAAAAACTTAGCACGCTTTGGAGGTATATTTTTTAAAAGGTAGTCAGGCATGCTCTTGTATACGTCTGGAAGCCCATGTCCATATGAGATTGTTAAAGGCTTTTCGCTTTTTACAATAATACAGAAAATGTGTTTTAACACCAAATTAATCAGGGATCAAACCATAATCCAAAAAAGTCTTTGTTATAAGAATTCATTTAGCTTTGGTAAAATTCCTTTTTATAACTTGATTCGTTTATGATACGCTGGAACTAAAGAGTCCCAAATTAAAACGTTCTATCCCCTATAGTTTCTAAGATTGATACATTCGCATAGGCGAAATGATGCTTACTAAAAAATAAGTATATTTTATGCGATCGAAAGACGGCACTTTCGTATTTGTACAAACATTGAACAAAACCCTATTTAACCCAATTTTAATGTGTTCAGGGTAAAGAAAATAATAAACGTAACATTTAAGATAATAGATTTTTTATATGTGTATATAGTTTAATAAAATTTATTTAATGCAAATATTTTGAATCGCTGAAGAAGAAAAAATGCAAAGCGAATTGTATCTGGGGATTGAGAGTCAGAGTTGTAAAAATTGAAATAAATGTGTGAAGGGACTGAGACGCACGAAATCGCACTTATAAGAAGTATATATTAGCTGCTTGTGAGTGTGTGTGTGTGTGTGTGTGCGTGTGGGTGTGTGTGGATCTATAACATAAGTTATGCGCTGCTGCTGGGCGCATGGACAGCAAGAGGGTAGCCGGCTCGGAACCTCATCACGGCGAGGCGAGCAAGATTTAGCAATAGAAAATTGAGTTAGCCAGCAACAACAGCAACAACACATACTTACAACGTAAACAGCGACACGCAGTAAATGTGTAAGTGTATTCAAAGGTGGGCACTGGAGGTGCGTCGAATTTGTGGAAATTGCCTTTTTACGAGCATATTAGCATGCGTGTTACTGTGTGCGTGTGCGTGTATTTGTGTGTATTAGCGCATTTGCATTTGTGCCCAAGCGTATGTGGGTGTGTGCCTGCGTGTTGGCCACAGCATCGGCGTCTGTCTTATGGCTAATGTGTCCCCAATGAATGCCGACGATACGAAGGACGACCCTCGAACGGTCGCTGGCGCATTCATGTGTTGTGCGAGGCGTGTGTGGTGTGTGTGTGTGCTGTGCGGCAGATAAATCAATTTACTTTCATTTTATTTGTGTGCATAAATTTGTTGCTGCGTGTGTGCGTGCTGTTGTGTGCGGGCAAATAAGTAATAAACAAAGTGACGCCGTCGCGACGACGAATCCGGCAAAGGCGTTTGAAATGATTTCATAAAACGCATACCGCCCAAATTCTCTTTATACGCTCCCCACCCTCTCTTCCGCTCTTCCCCTCTTTCTGACCGTGCTTCTATTGGTTCCTTTTTTTAATACTCTGTTTAAAAAGTGTGTGAAGAATATAGGAATCACCTTAAGTATATATGTTATATATAAAATATATGTTTTTGGCATACCTAATTACCTGAATTTTACAAATTTTTAACTCGCTTCTGTGCCATTTTCAAATTAAAAACGTACAAGTAAATCGTGTCAATCGAATTATCGGAATGCGCAGAACTCGAAAATTTAGATTTTTATAAAATATTGCGGCGGCCAACATTGCGAATCTAGCTCTAAAATTATAGAAGATAAAGAAATTCGCGGCTTGCCAATATATATAAATTTGATTGATTGCCGAATATGTATCTTATGTATCTAACTCTAAAACTGAGGAAGATATATAGATTAATTCGGGTTATGTGTTGCATGTATATATGCCACGATTCAAGTCTTTAGTTTCAATAGCAGAGAATCGAACAGAACGCAAGACAGACTTTGCACCAATCCTCTTTTAATTTCGTAAGTGAGTACAAACATACACTTTTTTCGTCAAGTTTTCAATATTCAATGTGAGTTCGCATATCTGCTACACTTTTGCAGGTTGTCCAAGTATTGTGTGTTGGGTAACTGCTCGTCGAGCATTCGCGCTGTTTACACAGTTGCCTGTTTAAAGCTGGCATTCGGCTCGCATTTAATGCTTTTTAAATTAACAAGCGCCCGCAGCTATTCTATAATTCCAAATATATAATAGATATATTAGGTTTGGATGCTCTTTTGTTGTTGCTATTTGCATACGCAAGTATTTGCACATAATTATTCAATTTGCGAGTATTGAAACTGGCACAGACAGCGCTGGCAGCAGTTGGCGAATGCTTTTGTTTCATTTTTATATGTCAAGCCAGATTTAGCTGACGATTTGTTGTATGGCAGCTGCCCCATGGCGCCCCATTGGAAAGTAGGCAACGCTTTTGTGCCACCTGCATGTCTGCCACTGAATAATGACAACAGCTAGAAAAACATTTTCCAATTCATTGAATTTTACAGTTGCCACCGTTATCCTTGTTGTCGTTGCCGCTGCCGCTGCCGCTGCTGCTGCCTGTTGTTGATTTAGCTTTGCGTTCAGTTTTTGAGCACCGCTGCTCTTTGAAGCCTTGGCCTCAATTGGATAAGAATGGCAGCCCATCCGCACAGCTCACACGGTCACGTGCCACGAGTGTTTGTGTTTGTGTGTGTGTGTGTGTGTGTGTGTGCGTGGCGTGGGAGAGGCGTCAACAAATGTCTATACATGATTTGTCAAATTGTCAAAAAAATGTTCCGTCACAGTGGGCCAAGCGGCATCTTCGGCCATATGCCGTCATTGCCTCACTGTAGACCTCGGTTGCTGATTTGTTGGGGCGTAAAAATGAAATTAGATTGACATGTGATATATATGTATATAACTCCAAGCATGCCAAGTGATTTTCCCAACAACTTGCCACTCACGAGCACCGGGCACGCCCAACTGTTGTCAACCCCACTTTGCATCTGCGGCGGTCTGTCGGGAATATTGCTGCCTGCTGACTTGAGGCACACATTGAGTCGCGAGCCTGTGCATCAATGTCGCAGCAGCGCTTGACATGAATTCGATTTCCAGGCAACAGAAAAATGTCGCAGATAAAGATAAAAATAACGAAAAGCACTAAAGTGATAAGTGAGCTAAAACACGAGAAACAATTTACAATTGACATGTAAATAGGTACATGCTACGGCGGAGACTGGGCGACAGCCGAGTGGAAGCACTGCCAGCCCTTCGGCTCTTCAGGTGGTTGACATGGCAGCTAAGTCCTGGCACAGCAAAGGCCTGCAGGCCATTGGCTACATGTAGTTAAAGTTAAAGTTGCGTCAACTAATTGAGCGTTGCCAGGACAATCGTCCGAGGAGCGACGTTGGCCGCGTAATGAGGTGCTTCAGTTCCTTAAGCGAGGACCTCAACACGTTTTCGCACTCAAATGTTTATGGGCTGAAACGCGTATTTGAGCCATAAAATATTTAAACGTATCATCATGCACTTTGTCACAATATTCGACCTCTTTCTCTCTCTCTCTCTCTCTCATGGGTTTTCTATGTCTCGCCTTCTCACTCTATTCTTGCATAAATTTGACCTTTACACGGTTTTTGGCACATCAATCTCAAGGCATGCCCCTTGGCCAAATTCCATCAGCAAAGTGGCGCACTCAAGTTTCGCTTTGGCGCTTCTTGTTGTTGCTTGTAGCGTTCGCAGCGGCATGACAAGGTCAGCACTCTTGCTTACTAGCTTTTGTTTATGGACAGGCAGCTGGTTGCAGTGATTGCAGCAGCCACCCACTGCCACCCATTGCCCCTTAAGCTGCAGCTTGTTGGGCGGCAAGTTCAATTTTTCTTCATTTGAACGAGGCAACATCCAAGCTGACTGCCTTCCGCCTGTGATTTATCTGGCGCTGCCAAAATGCTGCACTTGCTGCTACCTGCTTCATGCTGTAGCTTATACATATTTTAAGCGCTTGCATTTTAGTGCACGTGTGCCGCATTATCATCATTGCCTCAGTCTCTATCTCGGCCTCAGTCACGCCAGGAGCAGCGAACGCGCTTTTAATATGCAACGAAATTTCACGGTGGGTGGCTTCGGCGTCTTCGTAGCCTTTGTCAGCACATATTGCGATTTTGAGCCCGCTGCGGTGCAGGGTAGTGAAAAAACCAACTGCAGAAATAAAAAACTGCGTAAATAAAAAACGATTGCCTATCTTTTGGGGCTGCATAAAAAAATATGATGCGCATCATTTGACATTTAGAGCTTAGCTTGAGCTTAATTAAAACAAATTACGCAACAAACGCACCATATTTAAAGTGGCATAAACACACAACCATTTTGTTTATGGCCTAAGTAATTTAAAGGCATGGCCACACACTTTCTAACATAGATACGTGCGGAATATTAACAAACGCACACACGTACAAACTAAATGAAATTCATGGCATATGTGCGTGCGTACTGTGAGTGTGTGCGTGTGTCTGTTTGTGTGTGTGTGTGTGTGTGTGCGGTGTAAAGTGGCTTGCGTTGCATAGTGATAGTGTCTAGCTGATGGCTGCCGTTGCTTGCCACCAGCCTTCAAATAGCCTTTTTTACTACTCTTTCATTCTGTTACTCTCTTTCACTCTGGCTTTTTCAAAGTTCCTGAGCCGCTGCAGGCCAAATGAGATTTAAAGTACATGCAGAGCCACACAGACACACATGCACACATGCACACACGGACGGCTATATTTCTAGAAAAGTTTTCGTGCACTTTGTGGGCCATACTTGGCCTTATTTTTCGGGATATGTCGCTGCCGCTGCCGCTGCCGTTGCTGTTGCTGTTGCCGCTGCCACGCTGGTCTGGCTCTTTAGCATATTCCATTCCCTTAGCATATTTTTATTTGTAGCATTTATAAGTGAATAAATGCGCGCATTTAAATGCCACTTCTTGCGCACTCACATGATTCGGAAGTCATCGTCCAGCCAGCCAGCCAGCCGCCGTCTACAGCGCTGGGTTTAAGCTTTGGTCTTGGGCCTGGGCCTGGGCTAGGGCTTGGGCCTCGGTCTGCGTTTGGGTTTATGTGTGTTGGGTCTCCAGCCTCATTACGTATGCAGTGGAAATTTTTTCTGCTCAGCATTTTATGCACGTCGTGCCAATTTATAAATCATTTTTGTTTGTCTGTTTGCATTTGTTTGTGCTCAACGTGGCCGGCTACGTGGCGTATACGTAATGCCAGCTCTTGCATATGTCTAACAGGCTGCTAGCTGGCCCACTCGCTCTGCTTTCCGTAACGCCTAAAATGCTTTATAATATGATTTATTTTAATCATTATGCTAAATGATTTTTTGCTACCACATATTTCATTTCTCGACTTCTGCGTCAAGCAACAAAATAATTCTCTTCGTGCATATATAAAGTATATATTTATATGGGAATGTACATTTTTATATACGCGCTGATTCATTCAATTCAATGTAAAACAGTCGGACTCTCGAAGGTACATTAATAAGTAAATCGCTGAAATGGATTCATTTCACTTTGTTTTGAACAAAAAACTCGACAAACTTTTCTGATTCGTCTCGTTCATCAAATTTAGCTAGATAAAAGCATTTTCTTGTCGCTGTTATAGATTTTTGTGTCGTTTGATTGTTTCTCGTTTTATTATTCGTTATGTTAAGCAACAACGGTAAATGTGTGCAAAACGATCCGGAGAAATTTGCTGGGTACCACCGAAAACCTTATGGATTCTTCGACATCTTTGACACATGCCGGCAAACAAATGAGCCGCATATGGCTCGGCAGCTCTTGTACGGACGGACATGGACATGCGTTAACAGAACGGTACAATTCAAGGACATACTCGAACACTCATAGGCAACACTTGAGCCGACACATCTGAATAGATTTCCATCTACTCTTAATATTGACGAGCACAGGACACAGGACGCATGGCTGTCAGAAATGGTCAGTGGTTGGGTGGTTAGACGGTTGGATGGATGGGCACCACAAGTGGGCTTGTTGTTCGCTTGTTGCGCACTGAATTATTTATTAGGCATGTGTTCGTGTCTCTGCACTATGTGTCATCTTGTTGCCCGACATGGCTCCTTCTTTCTCACATTTCTCTCATATTCCACTCGTTTGTCCGGTTTTCTGCTTCTACGGTTTTTGGGTCCTTTTTTCCGGCGTGCATAATGGCCAACAAAGTGCGACAAAGTGCTTGCATTTTTTATGAGCTCTCAAATGATGCACAAAACATGCTCGAATCATTTGACATTCCCGTTTCCCCTCGCCCCTCCGAGGCTCGGGCGTACATTCCAAATTGACTTAACGTTATTTTCCGTCTCGCTCTCTTAATTGCGCTCGAGATTTGCATAATATGACTGTGAGCAGGGCAGATAGCAGGGCCTCATTTGACATAAATGTAATATGCTTGTACTTTTTGATATGAAAAAGAGAGAGAGAGAGAGAGAGAGAAAAGAGAGAGAGAATTTTTGTATTTCGTTTTAGCAATTCCTCAATAAAGTATAGAGAATATCTAAAGAAATTCCCTAAGTTGCCAGCAAGAATGTGCAAAATTTGCACTCGAAGATTTCATATCTCGCCAGGGTGTTGGCTGCTGATGCTGCTGCAACAGTAGCGGCTTCTTCTTGGCACTGGAATGCAATCAATTTGCAAATTTTCGCTACTTTGCCGCGTTTGCAAATGTTCAAGTATTTGACTCCTTAGCATTTTTCGTTGCTGTTACCGTTGCCAATCCCCCACAATCCACAACCTTCCCCTTATCTATTTTGTGTTTCTTTTTATATTCGCTTCCTACACTCAAGCGCATCGAACGCTGCCGATGTCTGTCTATTTGTCTATATGTCCAGAGACTAGCAGACCTAGCTTTGTTCAGGCATTCTGCCCGACCCATGGGGCTATGCAAATGATGCATGGCTGGCACTTGGCTCCTGGCTTCCAGTTCCCTGCTCAATGCTTTGTTTGCTGCACTCGCCTGTGTGTGCCTGGGTCGTGTTTAGGCCAAAGGTGCTGAGTTTGGCAAATGGCCTTGTAATATTCGTTGCAATTGAATATTGCACAACTCACACTTTTAAATCCGGCCAGAGCCAAACTATCAGCAATGGCCCATTGTTCATTGGCCAACAGTTGCATCTAATGAAAAGTAGGCTCTGTGAGTCTTAACCTTAGCATTCCCTGCTTCTTGCCAAACTAGACCGACGGCTCTCAGCATCTTTTTCCTAGCCCAACCCAATGTTTTTTATGCCTTTTTTTTTGCCATGTGTAAAATCGACAAATAATGCCTCTGCTGTTGGCTCGGGCGTTGCATTGGCGTGTTCGCAATGCGCATTTGAATATCAATTGAATTGAATTCTTTGTGCTGCAGCGCATATTTTGCAGTGCCAATGTGGTTGCAAGGCAATATAGATTCCCTCAGTGTTATGCAAAGGAATTTCAAATGGATAAATGTGCCTTGGTGTACAGCCAAAGCAAGGATACGCCCCGTTTTCGCAGCATCTCGCAAGAAAAAATTCTGCATACTTTCAGGCTGCCGAGCTGAAAGTGCAATTAATAACATTTTCCAAGTCGAATTATATTTTTCCTTTTTTTTGTGTTAAGCCATAAAAAGTTAAGTCAATAAACGGATTTAAATACTTGGCACGAATATGGCCATTAACCACCCATACATACACACGCTCACGTTTGTATTTGTATTAGTCTGGCAGTTTGTTTTGTATATTTGAAATAAATTATTCTGCTCACTCATCAGCATTTTGCGCTGTTATAAACACGTTTTTAATTAAAATTGCAAAAACAGGCAAAACATAGATGCGGCAATAAAAGCAGAGTGAGTGTGTGGAAAAAAAGAAAAATGTGATGGCAGCAACTTCAATTAACAGAAAATAAAAGGCAATTCCAAGCAGAACAAAGCACTGAGCAGCAGCAGCAACAGAAACCAAACAAAGCACACAGACAGACAGACAGACGGACGGACGGACAAACAAAAGTTGCCATTACCGTTGCCCTGGAGGTGAAGCGTGTGTTGCGGGATAGGTGAGCGGCAAGTAGCAAGTGGCATGTGGCATGTGGCAGAGGCGGCCCGCAATGAACGCATGCAGAGGAGCGCAACAGTTTTAGTGATAAAATGGCAAACACGTAATGATAGCAGCCAGATAAACGTGCGTGCTTCGCGACCACGCGACCGCGTCCTCAGCCCCAATGCTGGCACAGCAACAATACGCACACACACGCATTTTTGCTGTGACATCGACGCAATAATAAACTGCCAGCGAGAAATATAAAATACGAATGCGCGTCGCTTTCATTGCGATTCATTAATTTGACTTTCACGTACCACAGAGACCGCACACACCCACACACACCCACACACATACACACCCACACACATATATTAATAATGAGTGGCATATTGTGCTACGGGGATGTCACTGTCACCCCTTAAATTTGTTTACAATTTTCACAGCTTTTGTTGCCAATCGACTTATTTGCTAAGCATTTGCCAAACAACACGCTGAAAGATGCGATTTAAATTTTACTTTGCCTTTGTTCATCGTAAGCCCGAAATTCTGGCGAAGCACACAATAATGTTTAACCTTGTGTGCGTGTGTATGTGGCTGCTGTTCATATTTGTAACACTTTAGCCTCTCACGTGCCAAATGAATTGGCTACTTGTCAAGTTGTGTTGGCAATTTCGCTTGGCCTGGTTCTTGGCGTTGTTGGTGCCATCGAAATTGTTCTCACGTCTAGACATAATTTCTTCAATCATTTATTACCTAATTAAGTGGAAGTATAAATGCCGAGCTCAGCCACCCAGCAACGCTGCTAAAAATGGGCGTGCCGGGTTACTTCAGGGTCGAATTGGCAACGGTTTTTGCTGCTGCTCCTCCTTCTACTAAAACCTTTGCCTTTTGTGTATGTGAATTAACTGGCAGCATTCCAATGATTGACCTTCCTCCTTACACCAGCCACATCGAGTGTGTGTGTGTGAGTGTGGTTGTGTTAATGCTGTTGTGTGTGTGCGCTTCTT
Source organism: Drosophila paramelanica (assembly GCA_035043915.1). Classification (NCBI taxonomy): domain Eukaryota; kingdom Metazoa; phylum Arthropoda; class Insecta; order Diptera; family Drosophilidae; genus Drosophila; species Drosophila paramelanica. Next base: position 6,402,541 of record JAWNMO010000258.1, read on the forward strand.
GAGTGGGGCCACTCGAGTTTAAGGCTCGCCTTGAGCGCAGCAACTGCCTTTGTCTTCGGTTCGTCTTTTGTTCCATCTTGGCCAAGACGGCGCTTCCAGAGGAAGGCATTGTGTGCATTTTGAATTTTCTGCTGCTGTTGTTTGTGGCTTGCTGCTTTCGGTGTTGCTGTTGTATCTTTCCTTGTGGTTATTTTCAACAAAATGCCGCTTCAATTGTTTTCTTCTGTTTTTTTTTCTTACTTTGTTATTTTTTTTTTTTTTTTGTATTTGGGTGCTCCTTATTGTTGGGCCATTGTTCACTTTTGGCATGGCTCAATTGTGTCACAGCTTTGATCGCTGTATGACTTTTTGGGGGTCAATAATGAAGTGCACGGCGAGCTGAGCTGACAACTAAATAAAGTCACATTTTGAAAAATTGCTCAACTAGAAGATGCCCTGTGCAGAACGGTATATATGTTATATTTCCCATTTTCAAATAAATAAATAGTACATAAAATTTCATTGCAGACATGCCACGCCCTGTTTTTCATTTGTACTTACTTTGTCAGCACCCACTTGTAGATCCTTTTCCATATAACAATAGGCGTTTTTATGTTCCACACCATTTTTTTTTTTTATTATTTTTTACTTTGTATTTATTTCTGTTTTTGTTTCTTTTACAATGCTTTTTTTCATTATTTATTACAAATGTGCCACGACTCACTTCTGCCTGGCTGCTGGTTGTTTCATGGACTTCGGTTTACGTAAAGCCCTTGACATAGTTATAAGTACATTCAATCTATCCCTTACATAAGTACATACTCTATATTATATTTCTATATTTTCTATATTATGTTCCGTTTAGTTTGCTGTCGCTAGGCTTAACTTGAATTCCTCAACTTACTTGATATTCCTCATGCATATTTTACGTGATTTCTCATTTTGTTTGTTTTCCTTTTTTTCTGCTTTATTTTTTATTATTTTGCTATCGTTAAATATAGGTTCCTGCTACATGTTCTATGTAGTTTTGCCCTTAACAGAATAGATCTAGTTGCAGTTTTCTTTACTTTTCCTTTTTCATTTCAACGGTACTTTACATTGTAGCTGCGCCTCGTGCTGTGCTGCCCGAGAGCACAATGACAAAGTAAAAGGGACATAAACAATAATCGAATGGTTAAAGCGGTTAGATTTACATATATGCAGATATCGAAAGCTGCATTGCAGATTAGTTGCGTAAGTATTCCCGCAAACTCCTCTTCTTTATTTGCATTTATTTTTTTGTTATTGTTGTTAACGACGAGGGGTTTTGAGTTAGATATTTTCCTCTCTTGAGGTTGCAGGAACTTACAAATATCATGCAAAACTTTCTGACAACGGCTTTTTGTTTGGATTGATATCTCTTTAAATTCGTCTAATATTAAGTAGCTACAAGCTGTTCTATAAGCGGGTTCTCTCCATTAAAGGTCTCTTGCATTTTGGTGGCCTAGGGAACTATTCAAGTGCATTGCATTGCTCAATGCTTGTGTATTTAATTTAGTATGTAAGTATATATATATATTTAGATATAGGTATATTTGTATATTAATTTTGGGGTACAATTCTCTCATATGTATCGGAGAGTACTATACATATGTATTATTTTTTTTTTGCATACGGTAATTATTTTTTTGCTATAATAGTGTCAACAGTGGTATAATTTGCAAGTAAATCGATAATCAATAATTGTAATCATACGAATTATCTATGGTTGGTTTGCGTAACACTTTTCTTTGGACTAGTATTCACTAACTGAAGCGTAGGCTAGGGTGCACCAATAGCGTATAACGTATAGTATATAGGTATACGAGTATTTTAAGGTATATCAAGTTAGCATGTACTATACATGTATATATATATATATATAAATATGAATATGTAACACATATCGTCATGTATATGCATTAAGGAAGACATTTTTTCATGATTGTGACCATTGTTTTCAGCGCATTTGACACTCTACACTTCACACTCTCATCTCATCTTATCAGATAAGTCTAAATGTGTCGTGTATGTGTGTTTGTGTGTCTGTTCAATTTGCTTAACGCCTTTATCAAATGGTCAAGCCTAGGCTTAAAGTGTGTAATTATGTATGTGTGCTTTTGTATTTGTGGCTGAAAGTGTAGTATATCGAACACACTTAATTTATATTCATAGAGTTTTTATAATATAGTTTGTTGTCTTTTACCAATTTACAAAATATAGGAGTTTTTACATACTTTATTTAAGGTGCAACTGAAGTTTGGTTCAATATACAATTATTTTCTTCTTACTGCTGATGCGACTTGGGTAGTTCATAATATTAGTTTTAAATTTTTGTTGGTTTCAGAAAAAGTGTTAGTTTAGTTTGGTTTGCTTCTCGTACTTATCTATATTGTTGTGCATATTTGCATGTACATATGTATATAGAGGTATGTTCAAAGGGTTTGTTCATACCATGTTTCAGTGTATATTATAGGTGTTCTCTTTGATATGTACTGTTAGTATTTTATAAAACACAAATTATGTACAGATTATTGTTTGGGAAAGAGCAAATCAAAGTAGCGCGTGCCATGAAACCTCTTTCAGAGATATAAAAGAGTAAGTGCAAAAACCTATTTAAAATCTGTAGTAAGTCGTGCGGGAAACCCGCAATATTTTAACTGCTCGTCCATGCAAAATATAATTGATAATGAAACCGTAATACTCTTCGCGCCTCGAAGTGCTGGGCATCGTATGAAAAACTTTGAAATAAATTAACAATTACTTTTCGCATGTGCAAATTTAATTATCGTACAAGCACGAGCAGTATGTGCAAAAAAAAGATGTTCGCACCTCAAAAAAATAAAAAGTAATAAGTTTAATATGGTTCAAGCCATACATTATGTATACCCTTGCAGAAGATGTTGCTGAAATGTAATTGAAAAGGTATTGCAGTAATTCTGATGTGTAGAAATAAAAAAAAATTTAGTAATAACTATACTCTTCAAGAGTAAAAATGATCACGATTGTTAAAAATCTAAAGAAGTTTTAATTTTTGAAGATATATTTGGAAAAGCCTTTGGCTTACATGAATTAAACTATACTAATGAGCAATAAGTTCTGCAAGAGTATTTCAACTGCAGCTTGCCAATGGCGGCCTTTTGTTCTTGTATTTAATTGTGTCAACAATGAAACAATAATGGAGCATTAAGTATAAAAAACTGCAATTAACCCTGGGCTGCGTAGTGCGGTGATGATAATAAATGTTGAATGTAAGTTAATAATTTGTATATATTGTATACCTTTATCGTATAAAACACTAGCTACATGTATGCTCTCCATATACATATGTCGGAATATATATATTTATAATATATATATATATATATATGTAAACCTTAATCTGTAGCCAAGTCTATTTACATGTTTCTGTCAGATATTTTTCATTATCATGATGTATGCATATATTATGTATGTCTACTTTAAACGCTATGGCTATTGCTAATATTTTTAGAGTATGTAAATAATTTCCGTTAATTTTAAGATAATTATTATTTAGACAGCAGTTTCATTCCTTCGCATATAAGTATGTGAAGTTAATCGTTATCGCTATCGCTATCGTTCGTCGAAGGATGTATCAATTACTTTATGCCTCACGAATGTGAGTACGTATCAGAAAGTAAGACCGCATCTTCAAGTTCAACAACAAAGCGACCAAATATTTGCTAGCCCCTAAAAGTATGCAGCACATTTTGCTAACTAATTATATCATATGTAGACGCCTAACTCTAGACAAACTCACATTTAATGCTGCTGATTATTCATGTATTTTGCTTGTATAGGTATTTTTAGCTACATCATTACACATATAGATATCGCGTACACACACACATTCGTTTCCTACGTAGTTATATACTCCATATATTTATGTTAGTGTAGTATCGTATTTTGTGAGCACCGCCACAGCTGACCCCCACCCCTTTTACACCATCTTACAAATAAACTACATACAGTTAGTGAGCGTCGCTTTAACTGCCGTGTCATGTTGCGGCACCTCGCCAGCTGCACGCATCGCGTATACGCAACGTGCCACGGACGGTAACTGCCAACGAGAGCAGCAGCATGGCAAGCAGATGGCTGGCTGCTTGCTGGCCACTGCGAGCCGCACTCGTGCTTTCCGGCCAGACGACATCGACTTCGGACATTTTGAAAATGCTCAATAGTCGGTGGGATTGTAGCTCATTGTGCTCGGTGTTTATGTGATGACTGATGGTCTTCAGTATCGACGTGCATTCGTCCTGCAAACGGGCAGATAAGCAACAAATATTGTTATGGCAGAGTGTTAAAAGGACTCGTTGATGCCAACAGCTGCTTCTTAATAGAGTTATAAGATACAAACCTTTTCGCGGCGCAGCAGCTCGATGTCCTTTAGCTTGCCATCGTGCGGCAGCCGTGCGGCAATGATGATGTTCTCCTCGGTCATGTTGAACAGCGTCAATGTGCATTGGGTCTGCAGCGTCAGCAGCGATTGCAATTAATATATACGAATGAGTCCGAATGGATGGCTTGAACTTGACGACTGTCTTACCTGATTATTGATGTAGGTTGCCACGTATTGCTGCAGGGCGCGCACCGCATCCTGCACGCCCAGATTGGTATGGGGTCGCAGCAGCGCCTCGTCGGCAGCGCTGTAGCCCAGCAGCAGAAAGATGCCACCTGCAAGGAGAAGTGTGCCATAAATCTCAGAATATTGTATATACATGATTTACACCATCGCGTCTCAGCTGTGCACGCAAAACGCACGTAAGTGCTGCTGCCCCAAAGAGAGAGCCATGCAACCTTGGATAGCTTTTGTGTGCCCCGAGCCCCGACTCGAAAGTGCAACGGGCTGGCATAAGAATAGCGCCAGTCATGAGCTGCTCTTTGAAACCCATTGTTGGTCGCATGCAGAAATAAAGCAATCCCCAAAGGGCGCCCCGAGCAGTGGCTGCGAATGAAGCATTCTTGTCAGCCACGCTCCGTCATTGCCTGTCGCGGGCGATAATCGTAAAGTGCTCAACAGGAAACAGACAACACACAGCAATGAAATTTATACATAAGCAAAATGGAAGTGGCGACGCATCAAACGAACGGCAACTGCAATTGGATGGTGGGGCAAGATTGGGGGCAAGATTGCAACTAACCTGGCAGAATGTACTCCCCGAGCGGCGGCTTCATGCAGATGAAACGTCCCGAGTAGCAGAGGCAACGCCCGCGGAACGCCTGATAAGCCGGCGAGGCGTGACTGTAGAACGCCAGGGCCGTGCGACAGGGTGCAAAGGGCACACAGAGGGCGTGGCAGGTGAGTGTCAGCGAGTCGCCACAGCTGCACAGTTCGCTGCATTCGGCATCGTCCAACGAGTAGATCTGTAAGTAAAGATGGCGCCGTTGAAAACTGAGAAATACTTGGCCAACGCTTGACTCTAATTCTGCCAGGCAATATATTACGCATACGCCCTGTTGCTGTTGCTTTTGCCACCAGCTACAATTCAGCACTAATTGCATTGCACTTGCACTGCAAATTGTTGTTGGCAGCACGTAAAGCCAAGTGAAAAGAAAAGTGGCCAAAGTACATTCTTCGTCTGAATATTGTTGTTACTATTGTTGTTGTAGTTTTTGTTTTAGTTTTATCGTTGGCTTGTTTTTTCTTTCATATTTTATTTGTTCGATGTTGTGCATGATGTTGTTTTGTATGCGCTACCATTGCCATTTTCATGGCGTTGTTAAATGTGGTAATATCTTTGCGTTGGGCACGTGCCGACACGTGAGCCAGGCACACACACACACACACACACAGAGAACCACATACAGCTTCAACTTGTGTTTGCAACAAAAAGTTTTGTCCGTTTGTTTTGTTTGCAGCCGCTTTGCGAACTTTTAGTTATGCAAATGCATTTTAATAACACTTTCTGAACTTTAGTTGTGAGAAAAAAGGGAAGGTTAAATAAATTTCGCGGTCGTGCTAGAAAAAAGTTGCGACACGTTTTATTCAAATGAAACCATTTTAATTGCTGTAAATGGTTGACGATTTGTGGCAGTTATACAAACGGGTTTCATTGCAACACGCATTTATAAAAAAACATCGATGATATTTAACTCACCCGCTTGCTGCTGCCCTCCCGTATAAGTTGATCGCTTTGATGAGGCCGCTGCACCACACAGTTTCCTGAAAAGTCAAAGTTTTAAATTGTTAAAAAATTAAATTATTCTATATATATTTATATAATAAATTATTCTATATCTATTTATATAATAACACCCTTAACACATGCTGCCACGTCTGTTTCAAATCCAAAAAGCTAACTTAATAACGAGAGCATAATAAAACAAAATTTTTGCCAATTTATTAGCATTTTCCATTGTTGACAGCGAGACAAGCAAATTCCCGTCATTCATTTTGTCCATTCATCATTTGCATGAGTGCGAGTGTGAATACGAGGTGTTTGCTGACACGTGCATGCCACAAAGTTGCGCATGTGCGCCACTAAAGGGGGGGCAGAGGGAATTTTACCCGTTTTGGCAGCAGAGTGTGTTAATTGCTGGCCTGTAGGCAAGTATTAGGTGTTGCCCAACAATAAAAACTAACGAACCTGAGCAGAAGCTCTTTTAGTAGTGCCTGGGGCAATCACCTGGTCCGAAAATCATTTACGAAACTTTCCCAATAAATCAACAACAAAGAACCACAAATCTTATTTGCATTTTTAATTGTTAATAATCTTCTGGCCTGAGTGTAACGCTTGGTGGCTTTAAATAAATATTTAAACAGTGTTATCAAAACAATTTATTGTGCAGAATACTTTAATGTGGGACTTTTAAATTGCTAAATGCTGGTGTAAAACGCTCGCCCGCCTTCCGATTCAAATCAATTATGGATGAGACATGCAACATGCACAGCTCGGCACTGTTCGGTGCATAAACAACAACAATTCATACAAAATGTACACAGACAAATGTCCCAACGGTCCAAATAATTACAGCTCATACACACACCGTTTGTATCTATCCAAATCTATCCTTTACATGTGCGCTTGTGTGTGTGTGTGTGTGTGTGTGTGTGTGTGTGCGTGTATGTATTTTAGCTATAGACATGTGGCAAACAAACAAACTCATTTACATATTTAATGCAATTTATAAACAGGTTTGCCTGTGAAATGGACAATATGACGGAAGTATTTAATAAATGCGTTCGGAATACCTAAAATACTGCGCTAAATGCCAAGCGCCAAGAGATACAAAAAAAAACTAAGGCATGTCAACTTTGTATTTAGATATAACAATAATAATAAAGCATTTTTTTGACATAGTCAAGCTTGAAACAAATAACTGCCTTATACACGTTCACACGTATAATAATAGCTTAAAACTGTTTAAAATGGTCTTAAATTTAACTGGAAAATATGGATGCTTTTCGGCCCGTTCTTTAGAGGAAGTCTGCCTAGTTTTCTGACCCTAGCTATAAAACTGGGGGAGTACTGAATTTTCAAGGGCAATGCAAGGCTCTGACCCGACAGATATTTTGCAAATTTAGGGACTCTTTGCTCTTGCTTTCTCTAAATAAGATATAGGCCTTCGCGATTGGTGGGAGCATGGTGAAAAGGCGATAGTGGGCATTAAGACCAAAATCTCCTAGTGGGTGGTACAAAAAATAGTTGTCCAAGCTTCAAGTCTCTGGCTTCAATAGCATCGAAATAAATTGCGTTCATCCGGACAAACGAGCGAACAGCATGACGAACATTGCAAAAACCCAATATGCTATTATAGAAATTGTCATATACTAGCACAAAACAAACTCATTTCCGGTTGCATCCCGAGCAAACAAACAAACAATTGCACACTTACACACTTATGTTGTTGCATTTTAAATGGAAATACATATCCATATAGTGTACAAGCAGCGTTGAGTGGTTGTTTCAATTAGCCACATAACCACATTACCCACATCAATTATGTAATGTGGAAAAACGGAAATGCGCAGCATCATGTTAGGATTTGGATGTGAGTTGCCAAGGCGCCTCCATCTGCTGCTTATCATGCGTCCCTCGACACACGCTAATTGTGATAAAGTGGTAAAACTTTAAATGACAGCGCGTTAAGCAAATCGTTAAGGCAGAAACCCATGCGACCAGGTGGAAATCTTGTGTAAAGTGCAGCTTAAAAATGTAACCGAATTAAATCGGAAGCGTGGTTCAATATCCAACAATGCCGGTCCAGTTGCTGAAGTGCAGTTATCACCACTCAGCAGGTTACGGTAATACATTTAATGTGAGGACATGCCCATACCCTGACCCACACACACTGGCACACAGGCACACACATACACACAAACGCGTACGCAATACGCAATACGCAAAGGGGTCACCCACATACATTTACTTACTTGGAGGCTGTGTTGTTGTTGTGGTCGCCATTGTTGTGGTCGTTGTGGTTGTCGGCTCTGTGTGGCTGATGCTGTGCACAAGCTCTGTTGTTTCCATTTGGTCAACAAAAATTACCGGATCATCGAAATCTACGCCCTGCCTGCCAAGGCCAGCGTTTTGGCCATTTCCATTCTTCTTGCCCTGACGCCGGTGGTCGCCCTTACCGTTTCCGTTCCCGTTCCCGTTCCCGTTGCCGCTGCCATTGCCATTGCCAGTGCCATGCCCGTGTCCATGAGCATGCCCCTTGCCACGATTATTGTCGTGTTCATTGCTGCCATGATAATCGTCATTTCCGCCATTTCCGTTGGCACCGTTTCCGCTGTGCAGCGGCACCGAATCGGGCGGATCAGGATAATTGTGTTCCACCGATACTGGATCTGATTTCGCTTTCGTCTGTTGGGTTGTTATTTTTACATATATATATATTTTTTTTGTGGTTTTTCAATTTTGTTGCACATTTATTCGTTGTATTTTTTTTTTTATGTTTTCGTTTTATTTATTTATTTATTTGCATTTTTTGTTGTGGTTTTGGCGATTGTTGTTCATACGGTTGATACATGAAAAGAAAATGTTTTAAAGGTTTTTCAATGCGTATTCGAATATTTTTGTGCACTGCATTTAATCTTTTTGATGCAGCATCAGCAACTGCAGCACAAGGACAGAAATTGATTGCTTGGTCGGTTTGAATTCAAACTCGATACTCGAACGTTGGGGTTATATTGTGCGCTTGGCTTTTCAACTCTGTGCAGCCACTGATTGAGTGCTGATTGGAAAACAGACGGATTGAAGGATAAGTGAATGAGGGTGCGACGGACGGATGTAACCGACAGACGGCTGTTGTTGGAGCTTGTTAAACGGATCGAATGCCAGGTTTGCCTGCTGGCCTGACCGCAGCCAGGTGCACAGTTGCTGGACCACAATTAGTTCCATTAATGCTCTGGCCCACTGCCGCATTGAGAGTTTCTGGTGCGGGCAGAGGGAAAGGTATAGGCGCAGTTACTTACCTTGAATATATGCGTTGCGGGTTTTCTTGGCGTTTGCTTTGGCTGTAAACTGGTCGTTGTTGTTGTTGTGGTTGGTGGCGGCGGCGGCGGTGGCGGTGGGGCGCGTGTTGTTGTCGTCGTCGTTGTTGTTGTTGTCGTCGTCGTAGTTGTTGTTGTTAGGAAACCCAACTCAGCAAGCCGCTTCATATGAAAGTCCTTTTGTGCCTCAACTGAAATATGAATAAGTTCTTGTTTCGCTTTCCACGGCAATTAACAAGTTGTCTAGTTGCACTCACCCACACAGGGATTCATCCAGAGCAGACGACGCCAGCCAACGCACTGATAGAGATGCTGTGAGTCTGTGCCCTGGCAGGCGCATGTGGTGCGCAGCATGGTGCCAAGGATTCCAATCATTGCGGTGCGACAGCCACTGGGACGGCCGGCACACTTCTTGGTCACACTGTCCACGGCACACGCCTGCTCATAATACTCCAGCTTGAGTCTGTGCCGATTACGAAAAAGAAAAATCCGAATGTTAACATGTGCATGGTGACGGGCTTCGTCAGCCACCTGCAGTTAACTTCTGGCTGTCTGTCTGTGAGTAAGTGCTCTGTTACCTGCAGTCACCATAGCTGGCTGAGTTTGAGTTGGAGTCTGAGTCTGAGTCTGAGATTGATGTGATGCCATTATGTTGGAATTACTCTTGCTATTCTGCTGCATTTCATGGTACTGCAGTTGTTTCTATCACCGCAAAACGACTACACAATTTATGGCATCAAGCTTACGACCAGCCCGTAAAATTCTTGCTTTCACTGGCAATGCGGCGTATGCGTAATAAGCAGAGCAGTGCAGACAATTGAGCCATTGGCATCTCAATCAGCTGCAAGAGTGCCAGCAAATTATAGATAAATGAAGCCAACAAACATTGCGCAGCTCTATGCAATTTGAATTATAATTTTCAACAGATATTAATTGCATAATTGAACACATTTGCCACTTGGTTAGTTGATAATTAAAGGGATAACATCAAACGATTATATAATTTAAGCTTGGATTAGTGCCCGGCCAGTCTTGTGTAAGCGCATAAACAATTGAAGAGTTAAGGCACGTGGCACGTTAAGGCAGCCATCTAAGAGTTAATAAAACAATCTGCCTCCCAGGCAGCCAAACAAATGCGCCACATCCACCCACGCCCAACAATGCGCATTGCACGTGCCTGCATTCAAGCGTCGTATACGTAATAAGTCAACATAAGCACTCGAATAGCGAGACGCAGACTGCAGTTGACTACGGACTTGTTCACACACACACACACGCACGCACACATAGGCAGCGCAGCTCACAAAATGAGCGTCATTAGTCCAATTTAGTTGTTTACTAAAGCAAGTGAGATTCACTTAAAAGGCAATTAATTTTCATAGCCACAGCCAGAGCCACGTTCGCTGCGGTTGTTCAGCCGTAACATGACAACAAACACAAGCCCCCCTCCATTACCCATATGGCACACGCCCGCACTCTTACACACACACACACACACGCCCATGGCTGCATCGTATTTATCACTTAACTTTGTGTTTGACACATTCGCGGTCTGGCTTGAAGTTTGCCAGCCAAGTGAAGTGGCCCAAAGTGCAGCCTGGTTGCCGTGCTTAATGAAGAGCTGCGCGCACAAAGTGGTAATTTAACGCCCGGTTTGACAGTGACGCGGATTTTGGGCCAAAAGCCATACACCTTGAGTTGTTGCCAGTAAGCATTGCGCGCTGTTTTGGGCCTTGTCAGTTTAATGAGTTTGTCAAAAATGTCATCAAAGTTGCGGCTGCCTTTGCCGTGGCTAAATACGTGTAATTCAATAATCACATGAAATTCAATTTTGTTTAATTGAATTGCAATTCAAAACCGCTTTTCACTCACAGACACCCACACACACACACACACACACACACACACACACACCCGGACACGCACAGATTTAAACGAGCTGCGGATTTACATGCGATGCGCATATTTCCGCTTCCGTTTAGCGAGCATTTGAATTATGGACACATCGCGTTGCCACGGACCCCTTGGTCCGCGCAACTACAATGAATACGTTTTCGACCCACCTGCACTCGCGATCCTCTTTGCAGCTTTCGGCCACCACATGGCACGCGGGCGGCGGATGGTAGTAAATGCCATTCGAGCTGGCTGGATTATTGTTATCGGGCGGCCTCTGTGCACAGACGGGATGCAGTTTTTCCTGTGCAATCATGCACATGTCGTGTCGATTGCCGTTCTGCTGGCTCGGACTGTTATTGTTGTTGTTGTTGTTACCATTGGTGGCTTTTCTGCCAGGATAGCAGCGGAGGAGGAGAGGAATACAAGATTGCGCTGTTGTAGTTGCTATTGCAGTAGCTGGAGAACAACTGCTGCCACTTACTTGCATAGACAAAAGGCAATGTCCAGGCTCAAGTCCTCGTGCGGTGCTTTGTAAAAGGACTGCAATGATGTCATGCACGCATTGCGATTGCACCGATGCAGTTCACAGTGCATCAGCATCGGTTGCAGCGATGACGAGCAGGCTGGATCCTCCCGGCAGGTATCCAGTGCTGTGTGGCAGGTACTCTGTGAAATTGGAAAGCAAAAAATGCTTTGTTGTACACGCAATATGTAAAAGGTGCTGCATATACATATTCAGTCCTTTGCATTTGCCTGTCCCCGGGGATACAGCTGCAGTGCTGCAAAATGACCAAATGACCCCGACCACGCCCACTTCAGGCTGAACTTACCTGAAAGTGTTGCTTGATTATTTCCGTTGAGAGGTCAACTTCAACATCCTGACCACCTGCAGCAGCAGCAGCAGCAGCAGCAAAAGCAGCAAACGTGCCCAAGTGACCATTGCATTTGCGTCGAGTGAAAGTTGCATTTTCGGAACAAAATCATCAGAGTATACAGAGCCGGTGCAACATCGTTTGCCATTATTGTAACCGCAGTGATTGTGGAAAAATGTTTTAAATGTTTCCATTAGTTATCGCCTTAGACTATAGAAAAACACTTGGAAATATTGCATTGCACTTGGGCTTTTAAGCACCTCAAAAAGCTAGCTGCGTCCACCAACATGAAGGAATCAAATTGACTGAATTGTGCCCCAATTAAATCGAGTTATTGCCTACATTTAAATATACTTGTGAAACAATTGCAAAAATTATTGAAATAGTTGTCAACTCATCAACAGTATTTCGTTTATATTGCACATATGTATTAAGTGGCATCCTATTAATTAATTTCGTTTTTTTTATAAATTCAATATATAAATATGCCATTAAAAAAAAGTGACAATGCAATTTTATTCTTTTTCTAAAGGCAAATTTATTTATTGCATATATAACTAACTAATTAACAAATAAATGTGCATATTTCATATTTTTAACTCGAGCTTATCATAACAGATTTGGCGGTATTCACAACTCAATTACGTCATGGGATTGGTGGTAAATAATCCTAATTAGAAATGATTATCAACGCACGCTCACGCGGTGGAGCGGGGATAAGGGAGCAGGGACTTTTTCGCATCATGTTGGGGGGCGGCAGCAGCTGGTGCCAGTTATAGATTACATTTTAATTAACCAACTTTTTGTTGGATTTCCCTTCTATTCATTGCCATGGTTAAGTACATTATGATCCGACACAGATCCACCCATAAATTATCGAAATAATCGAATAGTAAAAACGAAAAGCATAAATAACGAAATTAAAAGCAAATACACAGACACACACATACATATATATATATATATATACTTATATATGTATATGTGTATATATATTTTTATTTATTTTCCAAATTGGTTGCCTACAACTTGAAAGGGGGACGTTCAGTGGGGAATCGATTCTCATTACTTTCAACAGCGGGGGAAGTAGGGGTGGAGCGTTGGCTGTTATTTTTAGTGAGCAGCAGGGCTACAGGTGCAGCGGGGCTGCGGGAGCTTATCAAACACAACTAAATACTATATATTGTTTTACGCATATATATAATTAATATTTCAATAAAATTGTCGGTCTTTAAAACTACACCTACTCATAAAAATACTTAATCGGGGATCGCCAGGAGAGACGATTAACTAACAATGAAGGTTTCTTATATGTGTGTGTATGTGTTCAATGTTTTTATGTCTGTGTTTTCTGACTTGGCAACACTCTTGAGCCAGGGGCCACATGAGTCAATGGAAATGTTTAAAAATGAACACTGACTGTAGTTTCTTCAGACTACCAAATACCATTATTTATTTGCGAATTTTTAAAATGAGACAAAATTCTGTCAATGCACACGAAGCCAAAGAGGTTAAGAAAAATGATGAAAACTTTAATGGGAGCGAAGGCTAAAGAAAAAATACATATATATCAATGTTAAACAAACAATAAAAATGAGCTGATGTTATGCAAAAAATAAAAGACAATTATCTTTCAATTAATTAGAGGCTTTCAGTTGAAATGAATTTTGAGCTGCGCTGAGGCTGTTCAGTATTGTTTCAATTTATATGAGTTTTTAGGCAAACATTTTTGTGTTTTTTTTTATTATTTAGGTATAATACCCAGGGTTTCCTCAAAATTTATGTTTATTTGTTTATGTTACCAAAAAATACGGCATGAGTGAATGTTTTAACTGTCCATTTTGAATAAAAAATACTTAATTCTTGTTGTTCTGTTGGTGTCGTATTATTGTTGTTGTTGTTGTTGTTATTTAACTTGAACACGCAACATATGAAACATATTGGTAAAAAATTTGCATTTGAACAAAATGTTTGAGTTGAAAAAAGAAATGTATGGTAACGCATGTTGTTTGTTCTTAGTAGTAGTTTAATTATTTGTGAATGTAACTGTAATTGTTCTTGTTTCAAAAAACAGGTGCATCGAAGAATTTTGTAAAAAAGTGTGCTTGAATTAAATGTAACAAAAATTTATTTTCAGCTTTTAAATTTGATTTTTAATGAATTTTGTTTATAAGTTGAAGAGCTTTCAGCTCATTCGTTTAATAAAAAACATTTACAATTTATTTTTAAAATATATCAACAATTTATACAGGTCTCCCATCATTTTGTTTTTCTAGTTTTGAGTAAATAAAATGGCAAACAAAATTCATTATTAGAAATTTTCATACCGAAGTTGAAGCAAATGTTTTTGTTTAAATTTTAGAAAATTTCCAAAACATTTTGAAAACAAGTGGCAAGCTACATAAGGAAAAATATTTAACTAAAAATAAATAGTAAAATATTGATTTTTTGTTTATATATATATAGTAATATGTTGATATACGAGTATGTATCAGTTTTTGTTGTTTTACTGTTTGATATTTATAAAAGTTGAGCAAATGCCAAAAAATATGCACAAAGCTAAGACGAGCTCGAAGCGCGCCTTTTATTTGTTATCTTTTGTTTTGTATTATTATTATCATTTTTTTTTTTTTTTTGTTCGTTTGCTAAATAAAAATTTAAACGTTAAAAATATTGGTACTTAAAAATTTACCTGCAACGGGGTGTGTAAGTTACAGGGGACGACACAACACGCGTAAAACGTCAAAAATATTATTATAACAAAAACAAAAAATGACAAAACTCTATTTGAATAATTACAAAATTCTACCTTTGCATTGGAGCTTGTTTATTATTGTTTCTATTCTGTTTCTGTATCATATAATTTTCTGCTGTTGGTATTATTCACTGTTTATTTATTTTTCTTTGGTTGGTTTGCCTAGTTTGTGGTCTGTTATTTATTTATTGATTACGTTCATGCTAATACATGTACACATACTTTGATAGTAAACACCGGCATTTCCGATTCCGTTGCCATTGCCATTGCCGGAGTAGCCGTAGCCCGTATCAACGATATCGAATGGCGACTCATTTCCGGCGGCTGCCGACGCGCCCGCTGCCATGTGGCGCTGGTGGAAGCCGCTTATATTGAACGGATAGCTGAGCACGCCGTGCAGCGAGTTGGACACCGAGCCCGGATAATTATAGGTGCTCGCTGAGCCGCCAGTCGCTATCAATGGCGTATCAATAAGCGCCAAATTATCATCGAAGATTCTCTGATGCAATTTCTCGTCCATGCCCAATATTCTTACTGGAATTTTAAGTAGCAAGAAGAGAGAGGGTAGAATGTTTGTTGTAGTTGTACATTGGCTTTTACTTATGTTGTTGTTGTTGTTGTAGATGCGAGTAGTTGTTTTTATTGTTGTTGCTACACAGCACTGAATTGGAACACAGCAACATTCGGGCATCCAATCAATTGGCATAATATTCAATCATTTTTTATTTTTTTTTTTAGTAATTTAAAGTCATTACTTTTTTGAGTTAATTAAAAGATAAATTAGGTACATATGTGTGCCCATAATGGGATAATACTTTATAAAGTCTTTTCTATGAACTCAAATTAGATTTTGAAAACAAATAAGAACAAAAGGTAAAATCGTTGAAAAAGAAGAAAACTTTAAATTTACATGGAGAATATCGGAAAAATGTGCATTTTCTAGGTGCTGCTGAAAAACATTTGTGTGTGTGTGTGTGTGTGGGTAAAACGGTTCTTAATATACACATAAAGCTTGCTATACATGAATTTGTAAGGCTTTTGAGTGGAATCAAGCAGCTACAATTGCAGTAACAATGACACAAGCTTAAAGTGGTATTAATCTGATTAATAATCCCGGCCTAACATTTAAAGCAATAGGATTGAAATCAGCTGAAATTTGAAATTGTGTTGTATTTTATATTTAATCGTGAAGTGAGTGTGCTAATGTATTTAAATCAAGATCGTCACATGCAGTTAATGAAAAAATTAAAAATAAAAAATAATAATATTCTCAGATTAATCTGACGTTTAAGCGCAACCTTAGACGAGTGTCATTGGTATTTGCACAGTATGGCTTAGCCGATTTTCAGTTCAATTAAGCCAATTGCTTATTGTGTGGCTCGCCACGCATCGATTTCCACTGCAGGGTTGCCGTTTCCGCTATCAATGTCAATAGCAGGGCCAAAACACACACACACACACACAAGCACAACGCTAACAGAGACGTTCACTTCGAGTGTGTGTGTGTGTGTGTGTGTATCTTTCAAATGTCATGCGCTGTTAGAGCGAGCAAATGGTAAACGATTCAATGGAGACGCTTTGCAACCACAGCAGCATTTGCTTATCTCGCCCAGCACACGCCAAAGTGCGCTTCATTTGAGGCGTCAGCCCGGCTATGGCAATGCTCAAAGGATACGAAGCGCTCCTCGCTTAAGCTGCTCGTGCTGATACTGAAGGAGGAGGCAGACGGTCAATGAGGGGTGCTAAATGGCAGGGATTTGCCAGAAGACTACTGTGCGTTTGCCTGCCTGCGATTCGTATTTATGTTTGTCGCTTATTTTGTCGGGCAAATATTTGCGCAACAAACTGCTGCTGGGGAGCAACAGAATTGGCGGAATTCGAAGCGGAATCGCAATCGTAATCCTAACTGCCTGTGCAGCGGGGGCGAATCAGCTGGAAATGAGATTAGCGCTGTTTGTTAAGTGTTATCGCCCATGTAAGCAGTTGTCGACGAGTGGATCTGTCGCGTTCAACGTCATGCAATTGTTGCGTATACGCAATGTAGTCAGCCACATCTAGATGCGTAGGTGGTACTCGGCTTGTAATGCAGTCTATTGCATAGTAAGGGGAAAAATCAAATTAAAGAAAATACGTTGATTTATTTAAACAGCGGTACATTTAAGGTGATTTGGCCACAGACTAAAATGTAAATTCTACACAAAACCCGCTTATTAAATTTTTACAAACTAATAAACAATTGAAATAAATTTCAGAATGCGCTGAAATTTCGAATTTACGTTAGCACAGTGCCTGCTAGCAGTGTTCGCTTGCATTATAAGCTGCACTGCTGCACAATTGTGCCTAGCGTGAAAACAGCGGTTTCCATGTCCTAATTTGATTCTTGCACAGAGCTCAATAGGAGACCAGGCTTGCAGGGCATGTGGCCTGGGAAGAGCCCTGCAACAGAGCGGTTTTGCAATATTGTGAAAATATTTATTGCACGCTAACAAAACACTATGGTAACTAGGTGTCTAGTTGTACTAGACTCAGTTGTTGTCTGTCGGCTCAACTTGTTGTTGGCGCATTGCTAACGAATCGCTTTAATTGTTTTCACTTGTGCATAATTATTTAGTCATTTTTATTTTATTATTTTGATTTGAAATATTATTATTATTTATTTACTTATTATAAAAAAAGTCTAATCAACATTCAAACTATTATTTAATTTAAATTCGCAAGTGTTTTGATTAGCGTCGTTAACAAATTGTTATTGTTGTTGTTGCTGTCGCTCTAATGTGACTAAACTGTAAATAGTTTGAGTGCATATAAATATCTGTGAGTCGTTGCATGTGACATGCATAAATATTGACCAATATTTGCGCACAATCACAATGGCAGTACTACTACTGTATGTGTGCGTTTGAGCTTATTTATATGTGTATGTGTGTCCCATTGCAGCATTGGCAAATGAAGTTACCGAGCAGGGAGAGCACAATGCAAGCGTGTTCAAATTTATAACCCCTGTCAGCAGATGGCCAACAAATGCCGCAGCGCATGCAAAAACAAAAGGGTCAGCATCGATGATGATGACGTTATAATACTGTTGATGATGATGATGGACGACTAATGACAATGGCTAGCAAAATTTGTGGTAATAAATACGAGCGAAATTCACAAAATGCGTAACAATCAAAACGGGCAATCGATCGGTTAACATAATGCGCCATGCAAAGAAAAAGAGAGAGAGAGAGAGTGAGAGAGAAAGCGAACGAGCTGAAAACAAAGCCACATAGTGAGCTGATTGTGGTGTGCGTGTGTGTCATTGTGTGTGTCTGGGTGTGTGTGAGTGACTGAGAGTTGTAAATAAGCAGCAACTGAATATAATACGCATAATGGATGCTAATACAAATCAAGGGCCACGCAAGAATGGAGCGGGGTGCACTTCATATCAATAATGTGCTTAGTTAAGTTTTTGGCGCGTGTGTTTGGGGGATTGTGGGTATTTGATGGGGCTGGTGGTTGGCGCTGGGCTAACAAACAAAATGCTTATTTATGGCACTTCTGTGCATTCTGTGCGTGTGTGTGTGTTAATATGTGAGTGCATGTGTGCATTACTTAAACTGCAAGTGATTGCAGTGGCAGATAGCCATAACTATGCTCCAATAGCTGGCAAATGCCAAGTACAAGACAGCGAGTGGCAAACAAACTTCCAGGCACACAAAGCAGCCCACAAGCATTGGCAACAGCGATGCACAGGATACAGGATACAGATACACTGGCCGCTATTTGCCGCTTCGCTTTGCTTGCCCGCCGCTTGTTTGTCTAATATAATAGCACTTGGTGCCACAAAAGGATGCAACTGTACAGACCGCAAGAGATAGATGGATATACATAGAGCGAGACGCTGTGAGTTACTGTGAGCGAATGCGCCTTTGGTGCAGTGGTTCAGTGGTGCAATGTGTGCTTCAATTTTCTTATGTGCAGTTACTTTGCCCTCACCTTACCCTTACTCCCTTAGATGTGAGAGAGCCACAAACCCCAGGTGCTCTAATTTATTACCTGCTATACCTGCTTACAGTACTATCAAAAAGTATATAAGCTTCAAAATATATCGAGGTAGCCGTTGAAAGTAAATAAGAGTTTAATTAAGGTTGAGATCTAAAACATCACAGCTACTATGCATAGAAAATTCGCAAGAAACTGTAAATAATATGTTAACAAAATTAAAACTTTTAATATTTTAAATTGAAATTTAAAACACATCAATTCAATTCAAGTTAATTAATTGATTTTGAAAAGCAACTATGAATTAATAACTCTATTGTTGAGTTTACTGCATAACGAAAATAATAAATAAATAAATAAATTGTAAAGCATTTTAGGCAAAACTTTAAATGAAAGGTAATTTTACTCTCCGCTTCGCATCTTGCTTTCATTTTACTTTGATAACGATTATCTAAATACTTTATATCTATAAAAAATGGGTTTTTAAAATCTTAAAAATAATTATTTATATTCTTTTAAAACCTTTCAAAAGACAAATTGTGTTTTTGTTTGTTGTTTTTTTTTTCTTAAGTTAAATAAAAAAGATTTTCTAAATTAAGGATAAACAAAAATATTGTTCAAACAGAAAAATAGAAAAACCACCCACGCCTATAGCCCTGACACCTATATCTTGCCTTCACAACAGATGGCCTTAAGATTTTAATTTTAGGCTAATAATAAATAAATGAATTATTCAAGTAATCTCAAATAACGCAAAGTATGTTAAACTTTAAGAAGTTGGAAACCAATAAATGAGAAGAAGATGCCCATCAATTAATACCCATTTCAAAGCTTAGCTTAAGTGCATTTAAATGAATGTATTTTCAATTATCCATTTACTTACCTCTGTCATCCATGGTGCTACCGGAGTAGGTGCGGTGGGTTATATCGCTACCGGCGACTAAATCGCCAAGATGTGCAGTTTTGTGCGTGTTAGTGCCAGTGCTAAATGAAGTTGCAAATATTTAGGAAATTGCAAGTATTAGGAAATCAAGTGCAAAATACAAAGAAGATGGTGTGAGGTGTGCGGTGAGTAAGAGAAGTAAGCCAATTAGCTCAGTTCTGAATAACAGGATAATATAGTGCTTTGAAGTGCAAGTGCGAGTGCGAGTGCAAGTGCGAGTGCGAGTGCATGTTTGTTGGTTTGTTGTGCTGCATAAGGACATTTTGTCAAGGACATAGTTACTGTTAGCTCATACAGAAAATGACTTAATGCTGACGCAAATCGGATTAAAACATTACCAACCAGAGTCGGATGACTTTTCATTTCCGCTGCCAGATGACAATTGCCAAAACTACAGGCATTATAAATTAATTTTGAAAGCCACTTGGGATGCCCGCAGCCAGGATCACAGATACATAGAAATCGGATAACGCACGCTGAGGCTCTCCCCTGATATCTGCAGGCATCATTTGAATATTTATTAAGATGGCATGCATTAGGAGTCGATTAAGTATTTAAATGCTCCACAAGTGCTCTGAGAGCAGGCAGGTGGCGGTCGGAACGGGCGGGCTTCTATTTATTTGTTTGTTGGCCGGCCGTTGTTGTTGAGCTTATTCATTAGTCGACTGCCGTTGGCTGGCTGTTAACCGGAAATTGTGGTATACCCAAGTGAGTCAATTATTTTAAAAGCTTTGCTGCATAAAGTTTTCAGATGCAGTCGTTGCTGTGGTTAAAAGAGTTTTTGCTTGAGTTAATGAAGGGCTTGCTCTACAAGTGGAAGTGGCAAGTGGCAAGTGGCAAGTTCCGCAGCTTTCGGACAGTGGGGTGAACGGTGGCTCAGCCAATCATATGGAAAAGTTTTAACAAAGTTGCCGGCTTAAAGATGCCAACTTGAGCTCGGCCTGGCCGAGTCATAGTCGCTGGTTGCATACTTAGGCACATTGGAGGTGGGACTGGTGGCTCCAACGGTGGTCGGGGGTTCCATGCCATGCGTGTAGTAGGTGTGCGTATGTGGATGGGTGTGCGAATGCTGATGCGGCCCTGGACCAGCGTCGACAACCACCACAACATCGTCCCCGACGCTGCGCTCCAACTCGTCGATGCCGGGCGGCGGACGTGAAGGCGGCTGCTTCTTGTGGCCATGGTGCGTGGTGGTGGGCACATCGACGACCACGTCATCGTCCTCGGAGGTGTGCGGACTGTGCGAGGCCAGCACCAAAGGATTGTTAATGCCCCACGACGGTGGGTGCAGATAATGCGGATAGTTTGAATAAATTTCAGCGCGTATGCGATCATCATAGTCATCATCGTCCGAATCGTCGTCATCCTCCGCCTGCTCCTCCTCCTCCAGCTGCTGCCCGTTGTTCGGTTCATCATGGTACTGATACTCGATGTTGTTCGACATGAGCTCCGTGCCATTAAAGGCGTGTCCGATGCGTGGTCCGTGCTTTTGTTTCTGATTGCGCGTTGGCTTCGGCTTTGTTTTCGGCTTTGCTTTGAGCTTTGGCAAACCGTTGGGGAAAAATATAATTCTATCTGCAAAGAGCCAAAGAGTGGGAAAACGGGAGCGGGCGCAGGCATGCGTGAGGTGCAAAAAACAGTTTAGTGCCAAAATGGTGCAAATACAATTCAGGTGTGAGTGGCGGGTGTAAGTGACGTGAGTACAGTGAGTGGTGCGGGTACGCTTATTTAATTAGTGCTATTAGTGCCTAGGGTGCATTTAATCCAAAGGTGTGGGGGTTGCCAGTGCTGATGCTAATACAGGTGCTAGCTAGGGGTTGTGGATGTGGCCCAACAGCACCAGCTGAACGTGTACGGGAATTAGCTCAAATTATTTTGAGCGCGGGTTTGAATTAGAAGTTAAGGTTTCGGTTTAGTTTACATCGGTTGAAAATGTGAAGATAATGAAGTGGTTCGGTTTAGCGTGGAAAAGCATTGACCAAGCTGAGAGTCTACATAGTAGAGGAAGTAATGTGACACCTAAGCCCCGCTAAGCCTGCCCTAAAGTTGTGTTAATATATAGATAGAGTGTATAAAGATAGAGCGAGAGGGGAGGAGAGAGTTAGCGAGAGCTAGTTAGTACAGCAACGATTACGTTTAAAACAAATGTTTAAATTACAGTTACCAGCATTTGATAGCATTTATTGATAATTCTAGAGGTGTTTTCATTTAGTATGTGGTGCAGTTAATCAATCAATATTAATATCAATATCAGTCTATATAAAGCACAGTAACAGAACCAGTTAGCGAGTGACATATCATGTTCTATAGGCTGGCAGTTTGGTGAGGTTTTCGGGTAACGCTTACTGCTATGTATGTTATATATAAATAAATATATATTATATACTTAGTTCGATAATACGATAGTTGGATGGTGTGTGTGAGCGAGAGAGAAATATTTATATATATATATATAGAGAGAGAGAGAGAGAGAGAGCGAGGGAGATAGAGCGGTGACAGTAAACACGGCAGTTTAGATTTACATATATAGTATGTACGTATACGTGATATTTACGATATTACTGAGCATTGCTAAAACGTATAGTATAACCATATATTCATGTTCTGATATAGGCATATTGCTAATAAGTTGTTTACTGATCGCATATCACGCAAATGTGGGTTTCATTTTTCACTAATTTGTTTAAATACGATTTTTTTTTTATGTTTTTGGTTTTGATGCAAAAGCGTGCGATTTTAGTTTCAGGTTTTGGTTTTTGTTTTTAGATTACTTAAATTGTTAGGCTAGTTTCAGTTTTGAGCGGTTCACAAAGTACCAAAAGGAAAATAATAGGAGTACAAAATAGAAATCTAAATTGAAACGAATAGTAGACAGAACCAAAGGTAAACTCTCTTGTGTTTAAGAATGAACATAAAACATATAGATAGATACTCATTGTTTTTGGTAACCATTTATATAAAGTAGAAATAACATTTAATATTTGAAGAGATTAAAACAAAATATTGTTTCTTTGCTTTTCGACGAATTTTTCAACATTTTTGCACGATTTGAGGTTTCTGTGTTATTGTTGTAGCTGTTATTGTTGTAGTAGTATCAATTGTTGTTGTTGTTGTTGTTGTTTTAGCATCAGCTATTGCCTGAAAACTTACCCACACACGGATTGTGATTAACAATATTAAAAATACGATCACAGCGCTTTTTCATATGATTATTTGGACAGATGCAGCCGAACATGGGCGACAAGCGCAGATTAGTCCAGGCATCATGGCAGGCATCCCTAAAATGAAAAGTTTCGCATTGAGTAAAGTTGTTTATGCCACAACCGCAGCAGCGGCAGCAGCACCTAAACCCGATCCACAACCACCACCAGCAGCAGCAGCAGCAGCTAAGTTAATTGAATTCATATTTAGCCCATGTCCCGACCCCTAAAAAAAAAGAAGGAACGCTGCAAACTAAACCTAAACCCGACCCAAGACTCGACTTCCGCTCAACGCAGCAAACTTTAAAATTGGCAATTGCATCAAAAATGCATACATACGGCAGTTCAATTAATATTTTATCGCATAGGTGGCAGCAGATGGCTGGTGGCAAGGGAGTAGTGAAACATGGGGCGGGGCCCTATGCCGCTATGCTGTGCGTGTTGAAAGTTTAGACGTCGACAGTGAAACTTTAAGCCAGGCCAAAGACCGCGTCGAGGCCGCCGCAAAAAGTCATTTCGAGTTATTAAAACATTCAGTACGTTTGTATTGGAGGGTATTGAGCCAGGCGCCGTAAGGTAGTGGCCTCGGCAAAGGATATGTGAAGGCTGCAGGAAGCAGCAAGAACTTAACCAGCAGGAAATTTCATTTCGCTGCTGTTACTTGAAGTTTGGCGCCAAGCTGCCAAGCCTCCATGTGTGTGCGAGTGTGTGTCGATATCGAATATCGAAATTAAATGTTGTTTTTGCCACTGCCGTTGCAAAGTTTTTGTGGCAACGAGCTAGGATATTCAAGTGGCGTGGCATCGCCAGCACCGAAATCAATTTTCTCATTAAGCCAACAGTTTAATTGAATCAACTATTTTTTTTCTACTACTTTAATTTTTTTATGCTTTACCAAGTTTACAGACTTGTGTACTTTTTGTGCCGCGGTTCTAATTAGCATTCACTACCAATTTCCTGCTCGACTTTTCGCAAGCGAGAATATGAAAAGAGACTGTTGCTTAATATGCAAAACTGAATAATCAATAATTATAATTGATTGTGTGAATACATTTGCTTAAAGAAAAAAGTTTTCTCCTTTTGATATTTTCTCAGCCCATCTTTAAATCGCTTTGTGCCGTGGTTTTCATAGATTCCCTTCTCTAATAGCGTTAAGCACTCACCTGTTCTCCATTTTGCACTTATTGTCGCGCACCTTGCAGTGCGTCTTGAAATCCTCGAAGAGCTTCAGGCATTTGCGTTCCTGCTGGCATACGGAGAGTGCATGATTGCACGTGGGCAGAGCGTCAATTGGATAGGGATCCTTTTCGGCTGTTGGAATGGATTTATAAAAGAAATAAACAAAAAAATCAATTAAAGGGTCTGCACAACAGTTGCGAAAGTAGACCATAAAATCTTTTGCGACATGTGTGCGACTGGTGGCATGCCACACGCAATGCGGCGCTGTCACGTGTGCGTTGTGTGGCACTTACCTTTTTTGAGCACAAATCCGCACGGATGATCGAACAGAAAGTCCCGGAAATGATTGCAATCGGGATCCATGCCGGGCTCCTTGCACAGACAGGTGGGACGAAAGAATTGAAACGCCTGCAGCGTGCGGAGTGCTGCTTGGCATTTTGTTACTGTCACCGTGCTGCAGGACACTGCAAGGACAATAAATAATAAAAATAACATTAAAGTTGAGCAACAGCGGGCGTGAGAGAGACAATTCTGTTTAATGATCTATAAATGGCAGCAGCGCTTAAACTTTGACACTGCGCTGGACGTGTCCCTGTCCGTGTCGGTGTCCAATTTGGAATCGCTGCTCACATCGATTACCCAAGTTGTAGCCAGTTGACAGTTGTTATAAATGGCAGGCGAACAAGCAAACAAGCGGCGGCCCAAACAGACAACTACAAACCAAATACATGTCATAATACCCAACAACAATAACAACAATAGCAAACAACAAACGACAACAGTGGCTGCAACAATATGAATAATTGAGTCCCCAACAAAATGGTCGATTTAAGCGGCCAATGAAGCGAGCAGCCAGCGTGGCCCATTGCAAGAGAGATCCGATAATATTTTATAACATAATAAATTATGTTTCATATATGACAGCTTATTCGAGCTGTGACTATGACAACTACTGCCACACACTCATCCACTGACACATACACACACACACACACGTTTATTCATTCAGTGAGTGCGAATGAATGCGACGGTGTGGGTGGACGGGGAGGGGGGACGCAAAACAAACAAAAGGCCAACAAACATCTGTTGGCCATCCATTGTCCTTTTGACCATAAAGCATAAGCCCTACTAATAAACTCGGCTACGACTACACTTCAGACCAACACAAACACACAGACACACACACACACACACACACAAACACACGCAGCGACAAAACTCTGGCTGGCTATAAGCCGTAAAATCGCCAAAAAGCAAAACAAACCAACTGCCGCAACGTCCGGACAATGGTCAATGGCCAGCATATGAGCTGGATGGCCCATTGGTCATGTCACTCATACGACCCGTTGGCCCGCTCGACCCCGGACATGATTATTTGCTACTCGAACATAAAGTTACCACCCCAGCTCCGGTCAGTTGTTGGGGGCAGTTGTGTTCGAACCACGCAACAAGTGACATTTTTCGCAGGCATTCATCATATTTATGACATGGCCAACACTTGGAACACCATTTGTTTTTGTTGGCCAACAGTGGGCGGTGTGTGGGTCACAGCCTCAATTAGAAGCTATTCGCAGCTTAAACAGCTTGCAGCAGCAGCATTAAAGGAGGTGGGGGCGAGGCTTGGCTTAAACGGACTGCAATTTTTAAACACTTGTTTTCTGTTGTTTTTTGTTTCTGGGCGCCTTTGATTTTGTGTGTGTGTGTGCGGGGCCATAAAAGAGGGCGAGTGGTTTTTATGCTTCATCGCCATCATCAACCGACACCATTGGCAGTAACTGTTAACCTGGCATTTTGTTTTCGTCCTTTTGCCTTTTCCCATTAACGTTAAGTCCACAATTCGATTTTATACGAAACGCGTTTCCGGTTGTTGAGTTGGTCGCTGAATTGGTTCAATGATTTCTTTGTTGTTGCCAATATGGCCAAAAAGCTTGTGTGTGTGTGTGAGTGTGTGTGTGTCCAGACGACCTTTTGGCTCGATTTTATTTGATTTTAGCTTGTTATTTGTTTTCCTTCCATTTTTATACATTTTTTTGCGCAATTTTATTGCTAGCTGTTATTGCCATAAATTTGTGCACTATGTGAAATTTATGTGGCATTTATTTAGTTTGCCATCAAACGAAAACCTGGTCAAGTTATGTGGCCGCTGCGCTGACCCCGCGCGACCCCTCACCGAACTTTTGCGCTGTATAAAAAATGATCGCTTTTATTTGCACAGCTTCAGCATGCAATTAATTAAATTAAGTAAACTTTTATCTCTTTGTCTTTGCGCCTTTGTGTACACAAAATTTTACAATATAGCGCGTTGGAGGGTCAGGAACGCAACACATGTCCCTTTGTCATATTAAACAGCCGTGGCTTGAGTAAAAGCGTATAAGCAGAGTATCTGTGTGTGCGTGTGTGTGTGTGTGTGTGTGGGTGTGTGTGCGGTTGTTTGCCTTGTGTGCAGTTGGCCGCTTGCAGAT
This sequence comes from Drosophila paramelanica, assembly GCA_035043915.1. Classification (NCBI taxonomy): domain Eukaryota; kingdom Metazoa; phylum Arthropoda; class Insecta; order Diptera; family Drosophilidae; genus Drosophila; species Drosophila paramelanica. The sequence continues at coordinate 6,429,286 of JAWNMO010000258.1, forward strand.
TTCATTGAACCATCGGCAAATGCACAAAGTGAACACAAAAATTCGAGCGCAACCCACTTATACAGACACACACACACATACACCCACACACACACACGTACAGCCACACGCAGGCAAGTGCAGCTCGAGTCGTAGCGCATGGAAGAACGTCAAAAAGTATGCAACGGCTGCAGCAGGAAGCAGGACCCGCACCGCAACGCGATTTTGCTTGTCAAAATATTTATTCCCAGCACAGAGATAGAGAGAAAAACGAAGAGGGAGAGGGAGAGAAAGAGCAAGGTGGAGAGACTGCTTTTAAAGGATTCAATGCGGCCATGCCGCCGTATAAAGGCGGTAAGAGGAAAGGCAACAACGCTGCATAAAATGCAATTATCATAAATATTCAGGCCGCCTTGGTGCGTGTTGGCTTAAAGTGTTTTTGGTCTGCTTTCACGTGTGCAATATATGTAAATATTTTGAGGACATTTAAAGGACAATACGACAGCCATTAAACTGGCGCCAACTCCTCCCCCCCAACAAGCAGAAAAGTAATTTCAGTTTTTAAATGAAAAAGTTGAAAGTGCGTTTCATGTTTGTTTTGGTGACGCCAAACGCAATTTTGTTGGCTCCAAAAACACTCACACACACACAGACACAAATACACACACAAATACAGGCAATAAGCTGCAAGTGCTCGTATGAGACATTTGCCATAAAAATAAATGCCAAACGATATTTGTTTGGTTCTTGTTTCGGCCAAGAATTAGACGTTACGCAGCAATTGTAATCGTAATTTTTATTATCATACTGATCCAGGACTCAATTGCAATTGACTTTTGGCAATTGACCGTCGACACTGTTGGCTACTCGATGATTCCCAGTGTGCGCGCCTTGCTGAGGAAGTCGGTGCGCTGCACATAAGCGCCGGTCATGGTGCGACGACCCGTGTAGGCGTGGCGACCGTGCAGCACCCGCCAGTTGTCAAAGATCACAATGCTGCCCGGCTGCAGCTTGAGCTGCCACTGTTGCTCCTCGTCGCGCACCTGCTGCAGCAGCTGCCGCAGGCTCGCATAGAAGTTGGCCATCTCGTGCTGGGGCAGCGTGTCGAAGACAGCACGATCGTAGATATTGAGGCGCAGCTGCAGCAGCTCGCCGGTCAGCGGATCGAGGCGTATGATGGGCGCCGTGTGGCGATGGTGTTCGCCCTGCTCAATGTACTCGGCTGGCACCGGAACGCGGGACAGCAGCGCGTAGGCATCGGGATAGCGGCGACGCAGCTCGTGCACCACGTGCAGGCCGTCGACAAAGAAGTTCTCGCCACCTGTGCCGTCGGCGGAATGCTCGATGCAGTGGAGCGCCTGCAGACCAGCCGCATCGCAGAAGTAGGTGTTGTCCGTGTGTGAGCCCAGGTAGAGCTGTGTGTACGCCGTGTCCGCGTGGTCCTGCTTGTCGCTGAACGTCCACATCTCGCCGAAGAAGGTCTTCATCAGTGGAAAACAGCGGCGCAGCGCCAGCTCGGTCATTTCTGGCGTGGGCGCCACGTCATCGACAAAAACAATGCCGTAACGGACCAGGGCAGCTATCAGCTGCTTGACCTGCTCATCGCTGGCCACCAACGAGGCCAGCGGGAATCGTAAATGTCGCTCGTTCTGTAGCACAATGCCGCGGTTCCAGGGCGTCAGCGCCGTGGACTTTGTACGCCGGCTTATCAGCTGCTCCAGCTGCGAGTCATAGATGAATGACCAGTCGTAGATCGAACAATGCCCGTCGCTCCCTTGTTCAAATGTAAACAAAGCGTAAGCTGAAACCTTGAATGGCTGCCTCAGTACTTACATTCCACCACGACTTGCTCCGCTGAGTTCCAGGTGTGCTTCAGTGCGTGCACATCGGCGGACAACTCCAAGAGATCATAACGCCGCTGATTGGTCTCCGTGTTGAGGCACTCGGTGCAGCGACAATGATCACGTAGCCAGAACTCATCAATCTCCAGGCTTTTGCCTGTCGTTGTATGCTTCAAAAGCAACATTTAAATATTCTGTGCGGAAGACACGCGACTAATCCGAAGCGAGCTGAGCTAATCGACTGAGCACAACAGAGCAACGCTTGCCCGCCGAACCGTCAGTTCTTATCAATGCGAGCTAATAGAATTGTTCTACACTAAGAAAAAAACAAACAAGATGCCCTGCAGAGATAGCCTTTGACTTGATAGAGGTCCGATAATAATATTCAAAAACAAATGAGATTGCTCTAATCGAGATCGTCCGATTAGGAGATACCCTTAGCTCACCATTTAACATACATACACACAAACTCACGGCACATGATAAAATTAAGGTAGGCAAAATTATAAAACAAATTGAAAGAATCAATATAAACGAAAAAATAAAGATTCCGCTGCCCACTGTGCAAACTGTATTTTTGATTTTCCTAAACTAATAGTATGATCCTTTTATCTTCTGTAATTTTAAATCTACCAATGAATATCCTAACCTTTTATCGAACACAAATACATACGGGTATATATTTCAAATTTCGTAAATAACGAGTAAAAAAATGTGTTTATATTTTTATTAATTCCTACACATTTTAAATCAATCTTCATCGAAGTAGCTGTAGAAATGGTTGAGACGCTGGGCAGGTTTCTCAGTTTTGTTTCATTGAACTAAGTTGTGACAATTCAGGATATAGATTTATTTGAAATATTTTCAGAAATTTAAGCAAATAGGTAATTCCGAACTACATCAGAAATACCAAAATGAAACCGACAATCACATCATGGGCTGATGAAGTGGAAGCCGACTATGTAGATGGTCTGCCGCCAACCAAGGAGTATGTGGATGGCAACTACAAGCACGTCACCGAATACAAATACAACGATGAGGGAAAGAAGATTAAGGTGGTGCGTAGCTTCAAGATTGAGAAGAAGATCGTCTCGCGGGCTGTCGCCAAGCGCCGCAATTGGGTTAAGTTTGGCGACTCGCAGCTGGACAAACCGGGGCCCAATTCGTACACCACAAAGGTAGCCGATGAGATTCTTATGAATTACATGGGCTCTAAGGACTTTGAGCACGCACAAGATTCGCTTGATCCCGGCAAGCCTATGGCCAAGTGCCGTATATGCAATGGCGAGCATTGGTCTGTCAAGTGCCCCTACAAGGGCACCTCCATGGACATGGAGAGCCGGGCAATCGCCGCGGCCACTGCTGCCGTCACCGAGACCAACAAGACGGGCAAATATGTGCCGCCCTTTTTGAAGGAAGGTGCCAAAGGACGCGAGCGCGACGATTCATGTGCCGTGCGCATCTCCAATTTGTCCGAATCGATGACAGAGGACGATCTTGAGGAATTGGTCAAAAAGATTGGCCCATATACCAAGATGTATTTGGCACGGGAGAAAAACTCGGGCCTCTGCAAGGGATTCGCCTATGTGCACTTTAAGTATCGCAAGGACGCGGCTGAGGCAATTGAAATACTTAACGGACATGGCTACGATCACTTGATCCTCAGCGTCGAGTGGTCCAAGCCGCAAAACTAAACAAGAGCTAATCTGTTGCTCTGTCCCCTATGCCATTCAGCTGGAAGTGGCAGCTTCACAAAGTTGAAACAAAGCCAAAAAGTTCGCGTAAATCCGTTAATGCAACGTTTTAAATGCGATTTTTTTACACGTGACAGCACAAAGAAATTCCCACACAAAAACAGACACGCACACGAATACAAAGAAAGGAAAAGCCACTTAAATGAAAGACGGACGAGAAGAAAAAGCTGGCAAAACACCACTAGACATTGGCTGACTGGAACATAAATAATTAAATTTAAGAAAAGAAAATTCTTATGCACGGGCTCACAAACCAGCTAAAAAAAACAACTCTGCTCGCTACACTCACTACTCCTGGCCCTAAGTCCCCTAACCTAGTGATGCGGTCTTAGGACCGCCCCGGCCTCGTAATGTTGGCGTTGGAATAGTGCACGGCAAAGTGAACTTAAATACACTTTTAAATGGCTCGGCATTTGGCTTTGAATAGGGCGGGGGGCGGATCAAAGCGAAACCCACATACATAAGAAATGTATACCTGCAGCTGCGAGCTTTGTTGTTCTTATTGTTTAGTGTGGAGTGGTGGGGGGATGGGCGACGAAAGCAAAGTCTCAAACAAATTACTGAATAATTTATAAATTAACTTTTTCTTGAGCTCGCTCGTTCATGCGCCTTTGTGCGCGACGACAATAAAATTGGAAGGAGGGGTGGGAAGGGGGAGCAGCAGGAGTAGGGATTCGCTTACCGTTTGTTTGCTTTCTTTTGCTCCTCCCCACTTTAGTCGAACGATATATATATGGATATGATTGTATGTACCAGTGTATTCATAGTGGTGCCACTGGCACGCACATTCACCCGCCGAGCAGCAACCACAATAGCAAGTGGCCAGTGGGTCAGTTCTCAGGGGCATTTGAATATTCAAATGGTATTTCATGGCAATAGTTGCTGTCGTTGTTGTTATTTCTATGCTGCGCTTTAAGCATATGACCGTTATTTACTGTTTTATAGCACGCGGGCGCGCACACAAAAATTGTTAAAATAATTACACAGTCGTCGGCACAACACACGGTCTCGGGCCAGGGGCAAACAACAGCCACGAAAAGCACCACCTAAATAAAATTAATCCTCAAATGGCCTCAACCCCGCAACGATGCCAAATGCTCGACTGCTGCCCCCAAAGCGCGCTCCAACTGAGAAACCACAGTTACAGACCAATGCCAACGTTTTAGCCATTAATTTGCTGAGCTCTCATGCTTACCTGGTATGGGTCCGCAGACGCGTGGTATAATTTCCAAAATTGCAGAACATGAGGGGTCCTCAAAGCATAATTGACGCGCCAAAATGCAATTCAAAATCGCAACTACGCCTTTAATGGTCGAACCTGCAAAAGAAAAAATATGTTTATTAAATATTTTATATAAATTATTATTAATAATTAAATACAGTTGAACCTCGATATTTTCGAAACAAACTGCTAGTTAAGTAAATGTGAAAATCAGCTGAAATATAAATGCCCATAAAATTAAAAAAAAAAACCGATCTTATATTGAACATAGTAACTTACAATATCATAATACCTTTGCCTCAAACGTTACTCTTATTTAATTTCCGTATCAAAATAGTTGTATGATAGGATAGAATATCAACACGAATGCAACAATGGAATTGGATTCAGACTTAGTTAACGAATTCGCATGTCTGAAGCTCACTTCACGTGAGGTTAGCGCCGAGGAGCTGGCCAAATTCGATGAGATTGCGCCGCCCAAGCCACGCATCCAGGTGAAGCGGCCGACGCGAAAACATGTACCGCAATTCATTTATGAGCCGCCGCCAGCGGATGATAAATTACGACACCTGCTGCGCAAGGAGGCGCACTTGCTGTTCGAGCATCAGAAGTCAGAGGATCTGCTGGACAACAGCGAGCTGAACAAGCTGTGGGTCAAGCTGGAAGAGCACGTCACCGAGACGAGTGTGAAGGGTCACAAACTGATCAACTACGATGACTACTGCAGGCTGCAGTCCGTGATTAGTGAAAAGTGCCGCAAGTATCTTACGACTCGGCTCTATGCCCTGCTGCTCTGCGATTCGTCCTACCTGGGCAGTGTGGAGATTGTCTCAATTTATAGATACACCATGCGCAAGGTCTGGCTAATGCAGTGCCGCATTGTTTTATCCCTTTACGATCAGGTCGGTCAGGGTTATTTGCGCGAGTTCGACGTGGAGAACTACATTGTGGATATAATGCCAACGCTGACCCAGTTATGTGATTCCATACCGCCTGCGTTCGAAAAGTTCTACGTGTGCACGGTGGTTAAGAGATTTTACTTTTTTCTGGATTATCTGCGCACGGGGCGTATACGCATCAACGACTTGCTGGTTTCGGGTTTGTTCAGCCAGCTAATGGAGCTGCGCGACGAGCCAAACACAACGGTGTCAACAATTCCGCAGGAATTAAAGGAGCTGAACCGATTTTCAAAGCCAGCCGTTCTTTCAGTCTACAGTAGCTATCTAGATCTGGACTTGGATCACAACGGATTGCTGAGCAAACAGGAGCTGGCCGGATATGGCTCAGGCACTCTAACTTCAGTATTTCTGGAGCGCGTATTCGAGGAGTGTCACACTCACGATGGCGAAATGGACTACAAAACATTCTTGGACTTTGTGCTGGCGATGGAGAATCGACAGGTGGGGTTTCGGTCACAAGATTAAGGATTATTAAGATTTTAACTTGAATTTAGACATTGCCAACTATTTTACCAGCTGATCTTTCATATTTATTAAGGCTTAATTAAGTGTGATTTTACTCCTTATTTCGTCACAGACTTCTCCGGCACTGCACTACTTGTTCCGTATGCTGGATGTGGATCACACTGGTTACCTGACAATACAGACACTGCACTACCTTTTCAAGGGGATTGAGGAGCACTTGGTGGCCCTTAATATGGAGTTAGTCCGCTTTGAGGACTTCAGCAATGAGATATTCGACATGGTTAAGCCCAAGGATCCATGCAAGATAACACTTCAGGATCTCAACAATTGGTACGTTGTACAGTTTTCGCTTTCCCTTTTTTTTTTTGTTTTTTTTTTTGCCTTTTACAAGATTGTCCCTTTAACCGGTTGCGTTGAACGCATATCTTCTGTGTGCAGCGGCCAGCCCGAGACTGTGGTATCCATATTAATTGAATTTCATAAATTCTGGGCTTACGAGAACCGCGTCGACAATCCGCAGAATGCTTAATGGGCACATGCCACAGAACGACAGCAACAGCTACAGCAACAGCAGCAGCCGAAGAAGCACACAAGTAATTGCACCAACAACATTAAACGAAATTTAATTAAAATCCAGAACAGACCAATAACGTCAAGATACTTACTTTCACATACACTGTGTCATGCCTTTGACTACCAGAGGCTCGTTCAGACTAACCTAAATTGATGTACAATTTTAAAAAGTATTGTGAAATGTCAGTGTTTTGAAGCCATTAGAATTATCTGAAACACATATTTAAATTAACTAACTATAAATTGCGACCAAGTGATAACAACAAAAACATTGATTATATTGTTTTCCAACACTGAACTGGAGAAATGCAGCCCTGATGACATTGTTAACACTAAGAAGACATCAAGCAAACTTACCGCACACTATTTAAATAGCAACGTGTTTTTTTTCTCTTATGATATTGCTTCTTTTTTTTTACTATTTCAAATTGTTTGTACATTGAGTTCTCACTTTGTAAGCTAAAGTTTTGGGCTCATTAAATTTCCAGCAAATGTTAATGTTTATTTAATTCGGTTGGCTTTAAAGATGTTATTTGTTGCATCTGCCGTAATCTGGGGCTGCAAGTAAGTGGCAACATGCGGTTGCCGCTACCACCACTGAGATTATAATAATTTTATGACTCTTGCTAAGGGTAGAAATAATGCAGAGTCCCTCTCTAACCGGGCAACGGTTTATAAAACATTCATTTCAATTTCATTTCATTACGTAGAAATAAACCAAGTCATTCAGCCAAGCGCAGAGGCAGACAGAGAAGCTGGCAGACCGTCAGGCAGACGGACAGCTGAAGAGTCTGTGTTAGGGCACAGTTGGTGCTTCCATCTCTGTGGAATGTGCGGCCAGCGACCAGCGACCAGCAGCACTTCAGTCGCCAGTGCTCATCCGGCGGATGCTCAGTAAAAGTTGTAGCTACTTCTGCTTTCACTGCTGCCAGCTCCTGCCAGCTCCTGCCTGGCGCTCATTAACGAAATGACCGTTTGCATATTGCAGGCAGCTCCAAACAAAATTGTCCATGGGGGAGGAAGGGGAAATAAAGAGAAATGCCTTCAAAAATTCAGGAATTGCATGCAGCGGCAAACAGAAGTTACCCTGTTTTGCAGGAAGTGGCCTACTGCCAGCGGTAGCTGTAACAACAATGGCAGCGAACCGTAGCAGTGGCAGTGGCAATTGCTGTTGCAGTTACAGTTGCAGTTGCAGTTGCACCAACCGTAGCAGCAGCAACAGTGGCGAATGCCGCACAGTCAAAAGTTTTGTGGCAGTCGCGGCATTCGAATTGTTTGCGGAAATACAAATAAATAAAATACTGAACGAAAATTGCAGCAACGTGCCACGTGCAACGTTGAACTTATGGCAAACTTACACAGTTGCCACGTATGTGTGAGTGTGTGTGGGTGGTCTCTTGGCGGCGGAATGCAAAGTGTTTTATGGTTATTGGGCGCTTAGTAAGTAGTTCTGCACAGCCATGCATCTGGCCAGCCATGCCCCTGGCCCTAACCATGTCCCGGTTGATGACAGCCTAGAAATTATCAACGCCAGCTGGCCAACACACAAATAGTCGTCCACGGCCCGATTACGAAGCCCCATGCGACCCATTCGAAATCACTTAAAAACACAAATCAAGCAAAAGTTGAAAACACACAATAACAATTGTTTCGGGACACACCATAAATTTGCATGCCAAGTGCGGGTGTGTGTGTGTGTATGTGTGTGTGTGTGTTTGTGTGCGAGACACTCACTGCTGGCTACATAGAAAAAATAGGCACATAAATATACGAGGCCCCCAAAAACAGTGACCAGCAACCAGCAACCAGCAACCGACAACCGACAACCAGCAACCAGAACAATTCGTTTCTGTCACAATCAGATTCGGATTGGGCACAAAAATTTCGAGTTCGCGTTCGCGTTTCACATTCGCGTTTCGCGTTCGCATGTTGCTGCCGCCGCCATGTTTCATGAATTATTTTTCCAGCCAAAAAGTTTTCGAAACTTTGACGGCGAAGAAAAAAAGAGGAGCGAAAGAAAGCAAGAAAGCGAAACAAAAGAAAAAGCAGGCAAGACATTCACTGCAAACTGCGAACTGTGCCTTGGCTGTGCCGCCTCTGCGGCTTCCTTGCTGCGCTTTTTGCCTTGGTGGCGCATATTTTCGATTAACATTTGCGCCTGGTCCCGTTACCGATCGAATTGGAAGAGCTGAAAGCCACCGCCGATGTTTCACATTTTCTGCAACTTAGCTCGGCCTGCGCTGCTGCTGCTGCTGCCGCTGCTGTTTCTTAAATTTCAATTGTGTGCCATGGGCGGCCGCTCGACTGGAGAGCACTCCGGTGCAGGCTTTAATAAATTATGGCCACGTGGGGGGACGAGTTGGGCGGGAGCTGTTACATAGCTTGCCAAGCCGTGCACTGGCCGGTGCCATTCACGTCACTGGGTAAAAAGTTAATACAACAAATGCGCTGCTCGACAACAACAATAACACTCAACGAGGCCAATAACAACAGCAACAACAGTGGCAACAACAACAGCAATGCTGTAAAACGACCGCATTACGAGCTCGCGAATTGTTGGCGCTTCACATTTACCCGTAAGCCAAAAGAGTCCGACACGGAGTTGGGGCTGCCAACCGCTGGCAGCGGCAACAGCAACAGCAAAAGCAACAGCAACAAAAACATGGCCAAGAAATGGCAGCTTTACAACTTCCGCCAAGAGCGACTGCGGCTAGTAGACACGGACAACGACATGGATGGTGGGTGAGGAGGTGTAACTCTGGATGGGGCAGGGGTTGCCTCTGCAATAGCTGTAGTAACTGTGAATTGTATGTTATAGTATTCCGCTTGCCTTTACGGTGGCTAGTGGTGGAGTCATCTCATGTCATTCGGGATTATTTTGTGGGTTAAAAACTAATTTGCGGTCATGAAGTGGATTTGGTTGTTCGTTTGCGTCCTTTCCGCTGTTGCTCCTTGCCTGCTGCCTGCTGCCCGCTGCCTTTTGGCTGTTGGCTGCCGTTGACATTGCGGCCGGTCTATAAATATGCAACAAAGCTGGCAACTAACCAGCACTGCCTCAAGTTTGCCCGGACGCTGACAATTGGCCACATTCGCATGTACTTCATTAGCATACCAGAGCCGTTTAGATTTAAGCCGCAACACAGTTTCAATTGAAACTTATATTCGGTTTCAAGTTTAGCTGCGGGTTATGCAATTCAGTCAAGAGATAGCTGGCCGGTGAAAAGATCGTGACCAAATTGAATCGTTTGCTTTAATTTATATGGCCGAAAGCGATGGTGTCACTCGTGCGATGCCATTTAAATTTTAATAGTCCCGCATAAAATGCCAACAGTGGCTCAAAAACATTCGATTCCTTCGACATCGACAACAACCAAAAAAAAAAACGGCGGCATGGGCAACAATGTAAAATTGTCGCCATGGGCATTTTTAATGTTAGATCCCTTGAATCGAGTGTTGAAGCTGGCTGCGCACTTAGTGGAAATCTGCTTCGCATTTGTGGAAAGAGAGGAGGAAATTGTTGTTGTTGTTGTTATTGCTGTGGATTATGGTCAATTAAGTGAAAATGGTATTATTGTTATTGTCATCACGACTGTTGAAATTGTTGTTATGCTTGTCCTTGTTATTGTACTCCCTAATTTTATAGGTTTTCATCCAGAGAGTACTGGAATTTATAGATTGTTTACGTTTGATATTTAGCCGAATCGACTGTAAAACAAATTCCTTTAGAATATCTTGACTGTGATTTTTTAAGCTGTGTACTTGTTTTTCAGTTAGATTTATCACTTGTTTTTTTCAGCATTAAAACTTGAGCGTTTTCTAAAGCAAAAGCCATAATCTTTGACAGTTTTTGTTTTCTTTTTCTTCGCTCTTTTCTCAAGAACACTTGGTTTTTGAATAATTTTCCTTTCATCAGTGAAGCCTGTAAGTCATATAAAAGAATTTTAGCCTAACCCACGAAGAATATATTCTTAAATAAATTTGTAAGATCCTTAATTAAATTTATACCAATTTTAGAAATGTATTTTAAAGCATATTCAATCAAAACGAATACAGAAACAGCAACAGTCCGTTGTTCATTATTGCAATTATCGCAGTCAAAACAAAATAAACACATCAATAACAGAGTTCACAATGATTTGATTACATTATTATAAAACAATTTGCATTCGATAAAAGCCAAAGACAGCAGCAGACAAAGTCATAAAAGTCGCGCAATGAAAATTGAGCGAGTTTTTCGTCCTCATCTCCGGACTCGACTCGACTGGATTCGACTTGATGGGCCATTTTTGCTGGCTTTGAAAGCCACACAAAGAAAATATGCAAAATGCGCATAAATCTCACAGCTCGATGGTTAAGAAAGGCGCTGGGATGGGCGGGGGGGCTGCAAATCACAGAGACCCCATTCAGAAAGTCTGTCGAAATCGAAACGCGTTAGCGGGGAAACAATTTTCCGCGCGACGAGGAGCAGCTGTCAGGGACGAGGCTGCGCATGCAGAATAAATGATTTTCTATTTGTTAAGTCAAAGTGAAATTCTTGGCCTAAGCAAGTGTGCGTGTGTGCGTGCGTGCGTGTGTGTTTGTAGGTTTTGAGTGTTGACATTTCTTTGAGCCGCCATCAGTCACTGCAAACACAAACGAATGCGAAACGAATGCTCGTATTCAGATGCAAAGAAAACATTTGAGGATTTACATTTCCTCACTCGTCTGCCAAATGTTTCTACCACCCCTCCCCGCCCCACCTCCCTTCTCATTTACGAGCCGCACATATCATAGGCGTGTCATGCACTCCCGCACTTTCCAAAAGAGGTCAAAAGCCGGCACATATGTCAAGTGCTCGCAAAAGGAGCGAAAATCAGAAGAGAGGACAACATTTTGTGACCAGGCGACCCTGTGACAGAAAGCGTCCTCTTCTTTTTTTCCCCTGTTCCTGTGTTTAGAAAATATAAATTTTTATTCTTATCTTTTGCATTCTTGCTCTCACTTTTGTTCCGTTTTTATGCGACGCTGCGCTGCTGTTTTATCCCTTTTGCACTTTGTTCTTTTTTTAACGTGTGTTTCGTTCATTGTTGTAAATTATTTATGCCTGCGTAAAATATTCAAAGCTCGGCGCACTGACGCGAAATGTGAAAGAGCAGGAAAAACGCACTACAACAACTGAGAGGCAGAAACTGGCAGCAGCAGCAGCAACAACAACAAAAAAAAAAGCCGTCCAAGTTATTATTCATAACACAGCAGCATTAAAGTGTAAGGGAGTATGCGACAATTCCCACAGCCATTTGTCCAGCCTACCGCCCGCCAGTGGGCGTGGCAATCCAGTGCTTCAACGCCTGTCGGGCTGGATAACTGGCTGGCTGGCTGGCAAGTCTGCATAAATCATTTACAACCTTCACGGGCCCGAAGAAAACAAAACAAACAGCAACAAAAAAAGAGAAGAAAACAAAAAAAAAACACAAAATTTGACAATAATACCGAACCATCTAATTCAGGATTTTGTTTGCCGTTTCGATTTCCCGGTCCGCTTGGTGTGACAGCCAAAAAAGGATTCGTTGCGTTCGCTGCCTGTTTATTTTGTCAACTTTTCGGGACTTTTTAATTAATTAAAGTGCTTTGCTCGGCTTATTTTGAGGCACTTTGCACACCTTGCAATTAGGATTGCGTCAGCGAATATTGAATTTGAGCCCCGTTATCAGGCTGGCCACAGCTCCAGGGACTGCTAGCCAGTCTTCCAGCTGGCATTGGCTTAAAGCCGCCTAAAGTATTAAACAACTGACTTCGTCGCGAGCTCCAGTTCCCTAATGCTGGAGCCATAATAATATCAAGCAAAGCAGGTCATTAGAGCAGGGCGCACAAAAGTCCTAACAAAAACTTACATTACAAATTGAAAAATTCTACACGTGCGCAAAACCTTTCGCCACTGCAATAGCAACTGTTGAAAGTTAAAAGTCGACACCAAAGTCAGGTCTTTGTATTAACTTAACATTTTGACACCTGGCGAGAAGCAACACGCCCACCACACACCCACTCCCAGTCACACACACACTCATAGACGCACTCACCGACACAAGTGGTGCCCGGTTCAAGAGTGTGGCCATAAGGTTTTAAGTGGCAATAGGTTTCTGTTTGGGTTATCAAGACAACCTCCAAAGGGCCGTACCAGCTACACACATACAACTACACATACAACTACAAATACAACTACCGTGCTTGTAGCATTTCTCAATTTTTTGTTCTGTAACAAAAGCAACGAACGCCTCGCTTTTCTTTCACCGCTGCTAAAGGTGTTCGAGTTGAATCCAACACCGAGCACCCACAGGCAACACAGAGTCAGCAGTCGGCATCATTATACTGCTTACTAAATGTGAGCACAGAGGGTATATTGGCTTATTTAAAAGGATGAACAAATAAATAGTTAAATACCACTGTTATATCTTTCTATATCTCATATCTTTCTAGTTGAAAGCTCATGATTAATTACAATTAATCTCAAAAACGTATTCCACTTAAATCTTGAAGGTTTCTGTTAAGGTTTAAGTAACAAAGATTGGCTTTATGAGAATATTACACAAAAAATGTAATTAAAGGGTATACTATATACATCATATATCAGTAGCTACTGTTGGTTGCCTACTTACGAGCGTTGGTTGTTTCGAGAGTGGCTGCTTGGGGGCTTTTGGGGGCGGGTGGCAAGTGGCTGAAAAATATTGTCGCGCATTTGTTCGCAGCTTACGAAAACATTTTTCTTAACACGCTCAGCCATTTTTTGCACGCTTCTTGTAGTTTTTCGTAACTTTTATTTGCCGCCGCTTTAAGCGACGCGTTTTTCTTGCTCAACTTCAATTTGGACCGCAGAGTGCACAATTTAAAGCATTTACGAGCGCAATTTGTCTGCAGCGCCAAAGTCGCAGACCGCAGCCGCAGTTAACTCGAGTTCCAGTTGCATATATATATAGTATAGTATATATATAGTTTTTGTTCCTCTTTTGCTGTCCCGTTTACGTGTCCTGTGTCCTCTGGGCAGGTGCAGGATGCAGCCTTTATACAGACTGTAGGTCTGACTCTCTGGCTGACTGACATTTTTCTTGGCGTAAATCTGGCAGCAGCAACTTTAGCTGTTTTTTGCAGCTCATTGAATTTCGTGTGCTTTTGTCTGCCATTGTTATAAAGGTATATGCACCAGGCAAAGCTCCCCCGCACCATTGCTATCGGCAACTTCGAAGAAACTAAGTGCCAAACAGAAACTATTTTGCAGCATTTCTCTCTCATGACATTGCGCCGTCTGCAACCTGCGGGCTCTATCTGAAATCCTGTGGAGTACTGTGCATATGCCCGACTATATTTGGGAACCGACGGCAAACACTTTGCATTCGCTTTCCCCGCTCCACGTTGCAGCTGCAGCTTACTGGCGTTTATTGTCAATACAAAAGTTTTATACACATTATCAACTTGGTTTTTTTTTCAGCTTGTGCGTAAAATATTGTAAGCGGATTTTTACGGCATATCCTGCGGGCACAACAGCGGGGTGTAGTTGGACCATAGTCGAAGTCATCTGCAGCAAGTGCTACACGTGTGGGCCTCACTGCGATTTGAACAAGTTTAACAAAACGTTTTAGCGTTTAGTTGCACCAAAGTTTCATGGAATTGCTTTCAATAATGCCACGCCCACAGGGTCAGAAGTCTGGCTGTGTGGCGGCGGGTTATTTATGGGCAGTTGCCACAAACAACTTTGTATGCGGCGATAATCGCAGGTCAATTTCATAAACAAATAACACAGCTGCTATCTGACCACAAGTGCGACCCTGCCCCACTCACTTTGCATACCACTAACGGCCATAATGAAGCCGTGGTACACACTCCAACTATAGCTTATCTTAATTATAGATCGATACACCGAGCTCTCATGTCCAGAGGTGTCTGCTCCCGTTTCACCGCGCGCCCTGCCTGCTGCGTGTCAAAACTAATTCCTGGCGCTAAGCCTGGTGGCCCGCCTGGCTCTGGTTCTAGCTCTGGCTCTGGCTTGGGGCAGCAGTTGCTCGCGCTGTCATGAGCTGACATAATAATTTATACCGATTGTATGAGTCCACTCCCCCCTCACCGATCAGGGTCTCACGCATTGACTGAATGCCTCTCTGCTTGTCTGTCTCTTCGTGTCAGTGCACAAAGTATGACTCAATTTAAGCTCGCCAAGGCATTAGGCAAAATGTCAATGTCAGCCAGTGTGTAACTGTATATATATGTGTGTGTGTGTGTGTGTGTGTGAGGGTGGAGAGCTTGTAGATGTGTATCCGAACTGCCAGCTGTCAGACGAATGCCAGAGATTTTTACCTTGCAGCAGTCGAATCTGCCGACACTCAACAGCCAAGGCCCAACAGCGTCATCATCTTTCTCTCTTTCTTTCCCTTCACTCAAGTCTGTCTCCTGTTCTCCTTCTCTTTTCCGCCCATTTCCAATACTAATTGAGTGTAATTTAATGTTAATCAGAGCAAATATCTTCAATTGCAAGGTATGAAAATTACAAATGGTCGCAAGGCAAACTCAATTGATTTTCAGGCCACAAAATTGAATTCTGCTAAGGAACTGCCGCTTCACTCTCTCTCTCTCTCCCTTACTCTCTCTTTCGCTCTGTCACCCTCATTATATGCATTTTATTGCCGGCCTAATTAGAGTTTGACAGCAGCCAGGGGCGGCTGAAGGAATTATTTCCAGCATTCATGTCCTCAAGATGGGTACACTTTATGTTTGTTTGTGTTTAAGTGTGTTTGGTCGAGACTAGTTCAGACGGTTGCCAGTTATGTGGTATAGCAGCAGGGAGACATCAAACACGACACCACAACAAGGTGAATCCAAATGTATGCAGCAACAACCGACGACCAAGTGGAACACGAAACACAAATGGCAACAGCGGCAACAACAACTGCAACACAAGCCCAAACAATCGGTGTGGCAACAGTCGCCAGTAACCAACAATTTTAGAGGCAGCGTCAAAGCAAGGTCTACCAAAAAACTACACTCAAAAAAATGGAAAACATGAAAGAACATTGCAATCGATTAATTATTATTGTTATTGGATTTTAGAGGCATTTGATTTTTAGAGTAGATCAATTAAGATCATTAATAAACTATCTGAACAAATTTTTTGTATCTATCTATCTTTAAGCTACGAAATCGAGTATGTTAACTAAAGTAATAAATCTCGAATATTTCTGGATATTTCATATAACTGAAAATAATACTAACATATTTATTCAGTTTAGTTTATTGCTACACATTTTCTCTTAGTGCAAGATTAAGTAGCTAAAATGGCATGGAAACACAACAAGCACCGAGGTCTCATTCTCACTTATACATGTGTGTGTATGTGTGATGTTTGCCTGTGCGTGTATGTGTGCGTACAAAATTCTTTACAAGCCAAAAGCCACACTGAACTATGATGTAGTGCAAAAAAGTCATGTAGAGTCTTTACTGCCGTACAATCTTCCTCGGTGCCTATTCGCACTTGTGCTGCAACATTTTGTGGCAAACAGTGAGGCATTGACGTTACTCATACGCACCGTGTGCGCTGATGAATTGACCGATTGACCAAGGACCGTGGCTAACGTCATCACTGCAAATGTGGTGCCACTCTATGGCAACGTGACACATATCCAATGGCATTGGCCCCACTTTCGACGTTTGTAAACACGCATCGCCAGCCCGACGAGCCATTGTGTTGTTGAGCTTAAGGCCGACATGGTTTCCTTTTACCTGCAAGCCAGTTGGTAATTGCTTTAACTGCAAAAAAGTCGACGGCAAAAGTGGCTCGTCATCTTTTAATGCAGCTCAATCGATTTCAGTTCAGACTAGATACATATATATATATATATATATATATCAACCATCTAATCGGCTGACAAATCAATCATAATTCAGGTATATCTCACTAAGCTGATCCAATCACCGCAAGGCAAACAATAACCACAAAATAAACAATTAAATGAAATCCAAACGAATGGCGAAAGGACAGTTGCAGGATGCCAATGTTCTAGTATGCTTGCCCAGCAGTTTCAATGGGACGCGCGCCCAGAAGCAGGCAATTTTTTTCATACTCAATAAACGACGACGTCGAAGCCAAAATGGCAATAAAAACGGCAATTGATAAGCGCAGGCTCGCCAAATAAGCAAACAATCAAGTGAACTGCGAACGGCATACGGCAAACGGCGAACGGCAACGGCGAACGGGCAGCGTAACCAAGAGCCGAAAACGATACCGATACCGACGCCAATGCCGAGACCGAGACCGAGACCGAGACCGAGACCAAGACCATGAAGGAGTGCACGAAGTGTGCGGCCGCGAGGGTAAGCCAGCAGGCAAACAAACAATCAAACGATAAACGGATGCCAAGTGGCAAAGGGGGAGGCGGGGCGGGCAGACGAAGGCCGAAAGCATTTCAACCTCAATTTGGCAAATTCTATTACGATAATAAGAGAATAGCGGGGGAATGGAAGTAGGAGGCAACGCCACCAATTGGTAGTATGGGTGCGGCAGCCGAAACAGCAGCAAATAGCCGGAAAATGCTTTATGTGTTGGCAATAACAACAACAATAATAGCAGTTAAAAGCAAAACAATGCATTGGCCGCCACTTGAAGTGTATACAAAAATGAGTGAGATCCAATTTCAGTTCGATTGTTATCCAATTTCTGAGCAAATAAGTGAAAATGTTTTCATTCTCATGCCTCCGAGGCATACAACAATGAATTTACTATGCCCCAGTGAGTGCGTTGTGAGTGCGTCTGTCTGTGTGTGTGTGTGTCTGTGTGTGTGTGTGTTTGTCGGGTTGTTGTGTGTGTTAATCGTGTCAATAATTTGTCTATAGCTCTGTAGCCTTACTACCCGAAGCCAAGTGTAAATAACAAGCAGTCGACATAGAAATGGGCAAATATCAGCAAATGAAATAAATGAAAGCAGCTCCAAAGGATTTTGATACGGTTACAGACCGGCAGCAGTCGAAGTGGCAAGTCTTAGTCCTGCGTTAATCGGCTTACCAGCTAAGCTCTGCGTCTATCTCAATCTCTCTATCTATGCCACTTGCCAGTTGTCGCCAAAAACAATTGATGAAATAAAGTCGCAAGCTTTTTCTGGTTTGTGTGTTTGGTTTGGTTTTGCTTTATTTGGTTTGTCAGTGTTAAGCATCTTTTGGTTTCTAAGCCCGATTAGGAGCATTAAAGCAGCGCTTATCCAGGCGGAAACAGCAGCAACAATAAACAGCAAACAGTCGGGGCTATTAAACTGACAGCGTCTGATTTTCCCCAGCCGAGAGCAAAGCATAAAATGCAAATCTGCGATTTGGTTTGTTAAACATTTGCTTAACCACAAAAATGAAAGCCAACAAAAAGGAAAAACCAAAAAAAAAACACAAGAAACACAAAAAAGTAGCTCAAGCACAAGTCTCTTGCTGTTGTCACACAATGGGAGTGACACAGTCACGACAGCAACAACGACGGGAGAAAAACAAAAGCGGAAAAGCACATGGCACGGAAATATGCCAGATTATGAGACAAGGGCAACATATGCCAAGCAGTAAGTATCTAAAGTGAGAGGGAGAGAGAGAGAGAGAGAGAGATACATGAGTAGCAAGCGAAAATAACGCAAAATAAGCTGGCCAGTAAGCGAGTTCATAGATGTCAGGGGCGGGGAGCTAACGCAAATGAAGGCAAATTACGTTAAATAGAAAAGAAAACTTTTCCACTTTTTAACTTTGGCGTATGACTCGAAGTTGGTAACCGGCAAGCGGCAGCCAGCAGCAAGTGGCAAGCGGAAAACAGCAAGCAACGCGCAGCGTTCCGCGGTTGTTGAACATTTTACAAACAATTTAAGCGTCGCATTAAATTATTGTTGCGCTTGCAGCTTAAGCTTTAAGGCAGCTGCCAGTGCCAGGTCCAAATGTTTTCCATTTCCCTGCCGCCTTGACTTTTATGGCCCAACTCGCGGTACCTCCCGCTCGCGCTTGCTGGCTCTATCTCGTTCTAACTAAGAGACCCGCGATAACAGTGAAAAATGGTAAATTAAGCTAAAGAATAGCGGCTACGTCTTGAAAGCAAAACCAAAGACATTGTTATGGTTGTTGCTGTAGTTGTTATGGTTTTTGTTGTTGCCTCTGCGGCGTGCGTCAGACTAAATTAGAGCAAAAACTTAATTTGCCTTTTGGCTGCGCCCAAAAGTAGGCAACAGCAACGGCAACAACAAGGCGAATGCGAATACGAAATCAAAAGGGAAAATGGCGCAAAATAACAATTATGTTTTAAGGCAATTGTACTGCTTTGTTTTACTGTTTTACCGCCCAGATTCTCGCTGTTGTGTTGCTGTTCCTTTAATTTTTTGGTTTATTTGTTTGTTTTTTTTTACACTTGTAATTGAGAATGAAATAAGGTTAATTAGAGTAATGACCACGTCGTTTCTCCAGCTTTTGCTCCTTCTTTTGCTTGAAGTCTGCTGCCGTCAATAAAGACATTTTAATTTCGAAACAGAGCTAAAGCCTATTATTGTTATTTTGAATAGCCAGCAGAGCTTTGAACAGCGGTCAAGGCTGCTTCGGACAGCTGGCTTTTTAAAATGCCAGATGATTGTTGCACCAGGCATTTTTGCTGCCCAGTTATTTCTGGTGCAAAACTTTGGGCCAACTCACTTAGACCGTCAACAACTAACCGAAAGCCACCCATTCGTGCGTATGCAATCTGGAGCTCTCTCCAGAGTAACTTGTTCTTATTTAGCCAAACACTTTTGAACTATAAAACACTTGAACCCATTAACTCCATTTGGCTACGCTCTACTGATACATCTAAAATATCTTTAAATTGGTGTTAGTGCATTATATCGTTACAGCACTTGGTTTCTGTTGTTGTTGTTGTTGTTCTTGTTCTTGTCGTCAACGTGTTAGCTTGTTGTGCAATAGTTTGCATGGCAATTTGCCCTAAAAACTTTGTGCCCAGTAAGTTTTTTGTTTTTACCTATTACATATGTAACCACAATATATACATACAAATATATACATATATATTTACATATATATATCTATGCAAGCCAAGAGGTAGCTGCTCCTCTTCTTTTTCGAAGCAGCCCGTAAACTTTTCATACAATAATAATCACTTTGTGAAAGTTTTGCCTAAGCCGTCATAGCTACCAATTCGGTGACACTCAAACTTTGGCACTAAGGCTAAAATTACTGCACCCCGAATCTAAGGGCAAACTTTTTGCGAACTATCTGTCGACCAGCAGACCAGCAGTTTGCAGGCCAGTTAACAGAAACGACAGGCCCGCCCCTCTTTTTGGCCAAGACCAATTAATACATGTGTCGTAAAGTTAGCTGAGATTTTCGCATATGTAGCCTGCCAAATGTTTGTTTATCATTTCATACCCGTCGAGCATCATGAGAATGTAACACCACATAAATGATCATATAAATGATTAAGCCATACAATTTTTATATTTTCGTTGTTGATACCCTTTTTCAGGGGCATTGTGATTTGGTCGAAAATCACGTGTGGGGTACAGGACAATTTTTAAAAATTGTTCGGTAAATAAAAGCTGTAAAAATGTTCAATTCCATCTACCCATTTGGTTAACATTAAAAATTCCATTGAACAACAATGTATTAATAAATATCTCTGTCGAGGGCATGAAATCTTCGGCAACCCAACGTGAAAAGTTTTTTTCCGGTTAACAAATTGCATTTGTTTTACAGAGCCACACGAATTGTAATGTGCGCATTTGTTTATTTTTTTGTTTTATTTTGAATTTTTTTTTTTACAGAACATGTTTAAAAATTTATGTATAAATTTGATGTGCAAATTTAAATTAAATTTTCGCTGTGTGTGTGCACAAACATATACACATGCCGCATGACTCTGCGACAATTGAATGCCATACACACACGTACACATACACACTCGTAGCTACTGCTGCTGTGTTTATATGGCAAAAATAAAGCTACATATTTCATGGCAGGCGGAAGTTCAAAAACAAGCAACAGAAGTCGGCAAAAAAGGGTTGCCAACTACAACGCGAGCATTTGGATGATGTGTAGACCTATTCAAAAGCAAAATGAAAAAAGCAAAATTAACAAAAAATATACAAAAAATATATACACAGCAACACGCAATTTGTTGTAGTTGTTTTTGACATTTTCATTTTGGGTATGTGCGAGTGTTTGGTTTTGCCTGACTTTTTGCCAACGCACACATGCAATAGCGCTCATTACCCACACAGCAATACACACTACTGCAAAACGCACTCAATCATAAATGAACGCACTCATACACACACATACACACACACACACACACACATACACACAAAAATACTTGTGAAAAGCCGGGCGAGTAGCATGTGACCAACCGTTGAACATTTACACAAAAGGAAGTTGTTATTTGGGCTTCCGGTTTAGCGGAATTGTTATTATTTATAAGCGCATACGATTCAAGTGAATGTGTATATATATTAGACTACATACATATATCTGCTTGCACGTGTTTGAGTACACACACATATAAAGTATCAACTGATTCACTTCAATTTTGTCTAAATCACTTCCTGTGCGATTTTTGCAAATAACATTTAAGCGGCTTATAAATATTTATACAACATTCTGGATATTCAAAGATTAGATTGAAAACGTAAAATTAATGTTTTAAATTAAACGTTGAAAACTTTATATACATGCAAAAGTATAAATAGAAAATTTATATATTTACTTTGATTGGTATATTTATACTATATACTATATGTTTAAACTAAGCTTGCAAAAGCATAATTAAATTTATAACCCAGCACTTGTGATTGTTTGTGTTGTTTATTGAATATATTACGTTCAACTAAATTTTCATAATTTGGCTTCTATGCAGGGTATTTAATAGTCACATGCCTTTTCCTGCATGTATTTGTTATATGTTGGCTCATTAATTATTAACTGAGTTTGTGTAACGCTATCCAAATGTGCCGTCCATCAGTTTACACTCAAGTCAATTTATTGTCGTTGCAAGGGAAAACAATTTAACTAGGACTGGCGTTAGTCTTTGGTCGGTGTTCTCTTAGCTGGCTTTGCAAATGGCCAAGATTGACCGCTATGCTAAATGCAACAGATTAATTTGTGTGTTGTTGTCAGCTTATTTGTGGATGCAGCAGTTGTTGCTGGCTTTTATTGGCTTGTAAACACGATGTTGTGAGGAGCGTGAAGGGGAACGGAAATTGCAGGATGCAGAATATTTGATTTAATTGTTGCATACATTACACTGTCCAGCTATTCAGCTGTCCGTCCGCCCGGTAATTTATATTTCAATTTGGTAATTGAATGGCGAAACACAAAAATTGTTTAAATGGCTCTCGCTTATTTTATGCACATTTGATTATAAAATGTTTGTTTTTTTTTAGCATATGGAATGGTGAGAAAGTATTTTTTAATAAAAATAATTCACACATAATTTGTCAATAATTGCACATCGGATTTAAATTTGAGCTTTAATTAACAGCACACTTAAAACCAGACCACAGTATAATATTCGCAAGGGATAAATAATAAATTATTGTTGTGACAGGGCGTGTAATAGAAGATATGCTTTTGCTGAATTGGTTTACTCCATTGTTGCAGAGAAATAAATGTATGCTGCACAAAGATTACTTCGATGTGTCAACGAAGGGATGCATGCAAAAGCTGAACGTATCAAAAGGAAACAGCTACAAAAAATAGAATGTGACTTGACTGCAAAGTAAATGCTGCAAAATATTTTTCTAGCTGCAGGGACACGGGACTTTAGTGAAAATATGCAAAGCAGCTGCGCTGATTGCGCCACACGAAGCGGCAAGTGGCAAGTGGAAAGCGCCAGGCGGATGCAGCCCAACAAGATGTCAACAAAAATCATCGACTTGCATGGCGCGGAAATGAAGCTGGCAACGAGCAGCAGCAACAACAGCCGCAGCAATGCCAAAATAAAGCAATGGGAAACCATCAGCTAACTCAGCAGATTTGCCATTAAAAGCCAGCACAGACGATGCAAATGCCGGTAACTTGGCGAAAACACAGTCGCACTGTGGGCTAGAACGGGTGTTTATAAGACAAAATATTAAAATGCTTTAAAAGAAGCTAGCTTAACAGAGCTAACATAGCTTATTCATGAGATAAAAAACCGAAATGTATCTTAAATTCAACATGGTTACGGACCTATTATCCTGTCATAACTGAATAGATTTCTGTGTTCTTCGAGTGACTTCTATATTGGGTATGTGCTTAATTTCTTCAATCTGAAACAATTTGGATTTAAATTACGTTTCGATCCTCTAGATATTTCATTCGAAATGTCTATTAATTTCAAGTAGTGTTTGAAAAGAAACTGTAGATCAAAAACATATATCCCTGCCGCTAGTTCGTTAGTGGCTCAGACAGTAAAAAAAGTGTCGCCTGCTTAAGCGAATTGCGTTCTTTTTGATAGTTGTTGTTGTATGTTGTAGCTGTAGCTGCTTTGTCATTACAAGAAACCTGTGCAATATTCAGCGACGAGAATGCAACACACACAAAACTGTGCAACAACAGCAGCAAGAACAACTTATATAAAGTTGCGCGCACGAAACACTTCCGCAGGCGAAGAGCTTTCCGCTTCCGGTTGTGTGTGCCGCAGCGTGGTAGCTGCTGTTGCTTCCTCTTCCTTCTGCCACAGCTGCAACTTTAAATATTAACAGCTAAGTGGCGTGTGTCGCGATTCGTTTACTATGTGTGTGTGTGTGTGTTTGTATATTGGAGCGCTGCCTCGATATTTCTTGCGCTTATCGCTGCCAGTCATCGACTGCGTGCAGCAACGAGAACAGCCCGAACTCTAGGACCAGCCAGCAGGTAACGTCCTGACCTGCCCCTGCTTCTGCCTCCGTTGCTGTCGCAGCCCTCGGCCGTACCCCTGTCAAAGTGTCATTTAGATCGTAATGGTTTGATATGAGCGCGGGCAAACACATTAAAACTCTTGCGTTACAACAGCAACAATCGCGAGTCCCGATATTTGGCATCGGTTCACATAAGCTACTCATAAGCTGATTGCCAGCCATTTGTCCTGTGCCTCAAATTCACTTACTTATTGTTCATCCCCATTGTTGTGCGAGTGTGCGAGTGTGTCTCGTAAATTGCTGGCAATTAATTGAAATCAATAAAATATCCATTGATGTCGGATTACTGCCTCTTCGTGAACATGGTTCAGCAATTATACGCATACAGTGCATTTCTTTTAAGAGAGGCTAGAACAATCGTATTGTGAATCGAATGTAAATCAGATAATTAATTGGGTAAAGCATACAAATTTTACGCCTCACACTCGAATTTTCAATCGGTTGACAAGTCAAATAAAGAACCGAAAAAAAAACACCACGCAAGAAAAGAAAATCAAATGCCATGCCAAGAGTTGGCAGCGCAACAATTTTTTAATTTTATGCCCAACGATTTTGCAGCTTTGAGGTGGGCAAGCAAAGTGACTTTCTAATTAGTTTGGTTTGTGAAGCGAGCAACCCCAAGACGAAGATGACACACTTGACTCAATTTGCACACACACACACACACACACACACACCCACACACACATGCATAAATATACATACACGTGTGTGGGTTTCAAAACTCATATTTGCCTTAGCTTTTGAATTTAAAGAATGCACGAGAATGGATAAAAGCAGAAAAATGTGAGGCCATAAAAATATGTTACAATGCTTCGTTGCCTTATGAAAGAAATTATAAGGCGAAATTCGACGTGTCTGTCTGTGTGTGATAGGATGTGTATGTGGGTGTCTGTATGTGGGTGTGTGTGAGTGTGTGTTGGCAACGCGATGCCGCAATTTCCGCAATTAAATAAAAACGCAAACTTACGCCGCGGGCGGCGAGTGGTGGTAAAATGAATGTCGAGTGTGTCGCTGTAGCGAAATATTTACATATGTTGTCGCTGGCTGCGGTTGCTGTTGCTCATACAAGCACATTTACACACACATACACACGCACCTGCAAAAACACACCCACGTAAGGACACGCAACGCGTTGACGCTTTTTGATTTAAGCTTCAGCACCTGCCATCAAAGTTGCCCAGCTAAACAAGTGTGTATGTGTTTGTGTGTGTATTTTGTTAGTTCATTTGAATATCAGACACATGCAATGGCGGCAGATACACACGCACGTTAATAGCTATCAACACCGTTGGCCTCTGTTATTTCTTGCGCGTATATACGTATTTAATATTTTCTTGCTGGCGTTTTTTTCTTCTTTTTTTTTGCCATTTGAAGTTAACTTTTTGCCGTTTGTCTTGCTGACACTGGCAAGGGAAGAAGCAAACAGCTAAGAAACGGATATTTTTGGCAGACGTAAAGGCCGCGAGCAGCGGCAGTTGAAAAAATCAAATACGAACACAAAACGAAACTTTGCTCATTTACTGGCTGCGTATCTTAGAGATACACACGCAGTGCTATGTGTATCTTTGTATCTTTTGAAGCTGCCGCTGCTGCTGTTGGCAGTTAAAAGAAGTACAAATTACAAATATCAACAACAGCAGCAATCTAAAGTAAACTCCTTGCCTTGTTGCTTGGCGCCTCAAAATATGCTTTTAATTTTATATGCATAACAAATTTATGCAAAGTGCGCGATGCGAGCGATCGCCAGGTGTCCCAACTGTATGTCTGTGCGAGTGTGTGTGCGTGTGAAAGCCTCATGAAATTATATAAAGATGCTTACTAGGTCGTTGATATGCCTCGTGCCAAGAGGCGCGAAGAGGGTCGCCTATGCTTAGCTTGCCATTATATTAAAATTGCGACTACGTGCGGGTTAAAATGTACATCAGACCGTCAGACTGTCAGATGGCATGCCAGACTGCTGGGGCACCGCTTAACTGCCGCCTTATGAAAAGTGAATTTTGATAGATGATGTGCTCTACAGAGTTTATATACAGAGTTTATAAATCTGCTGTGCTTGGGAGTGTTTTAAAATGCTGCCGTGGCTGGCAAAAATTCCTGATTTATACGATTTTATATTGCAGTCTATATACTAACTAAATTTGTAGCAGCCTTTTTATTTTTAATTAAACGAAATGTGCCAAAGGGTTACAGTTTGCACAGCCAAGGGGAGGGCGGAGTCCCATCAATGCTGTTGATTCTATATGTGCCACGGAACCAGACCGCAGCGCACTTTTGTGGCCAAATAACAACCATAAATCCCTCAAAATTTGATGCTAAGCTTAGAACTTAAAACGACACACACACACACACGCACACACAGGCAGACAAACAGACACGTACGCATAAAGCACTTTTAAACCCGCTTAATGTGACGCACGGCAGACAAAATCTGTGGCAAGCGCCTTTATTCCATTATATGTGTTAAACCCCAAAAAAATAAACATACACATACACATGTATATATTTTATATGAAAATAGGAACAACAAAAAAACATATAAGCCACTTAATTAGCAACCTTGACTTTTAGCTCTGACAGGTCGAACTGCTGCTGCTGCTGCTGTTAAATTTAAAGCAGCCAGCTTTAAAGGGCCTTCTAAGGTGGCGGTTGGCGGGTGGCGCCACCCGCAGATTTTTGCGTTTTGCTTTTCTGGAATCTTGTGCACATAAACACACACAAACACACATTTTAATTTACTTTTTGCGCGCTTCGCTTTGCGCATTTTTTCTCATTTGAATTGAAATCGAGACAGCTAGAGACCCATAAGCAGCGGTTGCCCCACAATTCACGTGGCGCTATGGAACATTGCATACCACTGCCTGTGGGGCTGTGGCTAGGACTGTAGCGGCCATTGCTGAATCTGGCAGTCATTGCCACCGCTGCAGCTTTTTTTGTCTTGTCCTGAATTTTTAATTTGCCTGTCAAACATCGCAAGAAAGCAGCAGCAACAGCAGCAACAGCAGCCACCAGTTACGAGTTCGGGTTAAGTGTCTGCTGCTACCTTTTCTACATTTGATGAAGGTCAGGCCCATGTGATTCAGCAACTGCAGCGTCAGCCGTCGAAGGTTAAGTGCTGAGTGCTTCTGCTTGGTTGCCTTGCATCTTGGCTTGAGTGTGCTACAAATTGAAATATTATGTTGGGGTTGCATTTTTTGGCTGGCAAATGTGGCACATTCGTATGGACACACATGCGAATATATGCCATAACATTTGCATTATTTGTGCTGGAGTAGCGCATTGAATTTAATTACAATTTTTAAAAGCGATAAACGCACTGTGCTCAACTATTGACACTGCGTGAGAAAGTGGCATGCGTTGAACGCATGGCCAACGGCACGTATACGCAATAACACGAAAGTGGCATACGCGTCGCACAAATATATGGCAACATTCCGCGGTGCAGCAGCCAAGGAGAGTGCAGTAATGCAGGGGCATGCTGGAAGAAATGCTGACCCAGTTTGACTTTGGCTTCATAACTAATTCACCACACACACACACACACACACAAAATGTGCACAAGCGCGGACCTGGGGCAGTACATAAAGCATCCTTGTTACACGGACCTTCTGGCACCTGTGCGCGTTGTGTGCACACACGGCCAGGACTTGCAACGCCAGTCAGGGCGGGTCATGTCGGGGCTCGGATCGGGTGTTGCAATATAATTAAGCTGGAATAACATAAGAGCATTGTGCGGGGAGCCTGTGTACCTGTGTACCTGTGTATGTGTGCGTGCCTCTGTACCGCTTAAAATTTATGCGATTTAACTGTTGGAGCTATCGTTAACGTTCGCGAGCAGCCACTGCAAAGCACTTTAAGATGAGTTAAGTGTATGTGAATAAAAATTGATAATGCTTAGATAAATAGTTCAAGATAAACACTCAAAGATAAATATGAAAAGCAAATAGGACGGGAATAAAATTAAACAAAAGTTTTTCTATCCCTGTCCATTGATCAATTTTGCATAAGTAAAATGAAAATTTTATTCTGATTAAAATCATACGGACATGTCATGCATAGCTCGGCTGTGACAAGAAACTAAACTACGGACAGAGAGAGGGAAGCCCTTGGCCAGAGGCTCCTTTTTTCTTGGCCACTAAAGAAAATTCCAATTCAAATGCGAATTCGAATGCGAATGCGAGTTCAAGCAAGTTGTGTGTACATGTCTGCAAACTCAATCTAAATGCTATAAACTGCAAGACGTACTCAACGTTGTCGTCGTCGAGGCTTGTCGTGTGACAGGACCAAGGACTTAGCCGGACGACGTTGTTATAGACTATACCATATGTCGATAAAAAGGCATACGGAAATTTTTATGTCCCTCAACGTCAACCTCATTGCAAATTGTTATGTATATAGCCCCCTCTCTATAAGTGTATGTGTATTTGTGTGTGTGTGTTTGTGTGTGTGTCCTTTTACGGATTTTGCAGTTTTCTTACCGGCAACCCAATCGATTTTCTAGTGCCTGAAATGCTTAACGTCTTCGCTTTGCCATTCAGTTCAGTTTTTAATGACTAATTCTACCAGCCAATTTAATTGGCCAATGTCTGTCTGGCCTGGTCCGAATCAATCAATCAATCAATCAGTCAATCAATCACATGTATATTTAGCGCACCACTTGCCAGCATTTTGCATTTCTGATGTTCACTTGTTATTTTTATAGCGACGTCGCGTTGCCCGTTGAAGGGGAGCAAATCGAGGCGGGAACCGAACGCCAAACGACCCGAAACGTAACGTAATGAATTGAATCGATATTTATGATTATTTAATAATCTCAATTATATGGCCGCTGGCATTGCGTGCCACCTCCTGCCACTGTTTGTTTTTATCTATGTGTGTGTGTGTGTGTGTGTGTGAGAAAGGTTATTGCGCTCGGAGTTTCTTTTTAATGGTAGGCATAGCTGAGGCTCAACTTTCTGGCAGTTTTAACTTTTTTTAATTTGTTGCTAATTTGACATTTAAAAACCCAAACCGAGTGGCCACTCAATAAAATATTGGCATTTCCATTTGCATATATATTTTTTTAAACTTTTTTTTACGTCTCAAATTTGTATTCACTTTAGGTAAACTTTTGCAGTTGCCATTTGGTATGAATGACTGGCATTGGATGTGAAGAGGGGAAGGATGGGGATGAGCTGCGGTTCATTGTATAGTTGCCTGTAGTTGGCCACTTATTATCGATAATTTTCGAAATGAATTTTTAATTTGAATCTCAATGGTAGTTTGACATTTCTTTTTTATTGATGTCTCGATGGACATGAAAAGCTCGTTACTACTTCGCATTTTTCAATTCCACAATGCAGCACAATTGTTGCACCAGGTGCAACAAACTCAATGGAGTGGCATGTTTATTTACTGTGTTCCTGTGGCCAATTGGCAAAATGCTGTTTTCATTCCATTTTCTATTTTCATTCATGTTTGCGGCACGTAGCAACGCTCAGCAAACATTTAAAACAAGTCAAGTTACCGTGCAAGATAACAAACTTATTCGCACACAAACACACACACACACACACACACCCTCTGTGTTGTCTGCTGCCACACAATAAAACACGAAACAAAACCTCAATTCAAAGTGAATATAAATTGTTTTACAGCTGACGTTTGCTTTGCATTTCAAATAGTTCAGAGACTCAGTCGACTCAGGCAGCCAAGCAGACAGACACCGCCTGCAATGCCCCGAGGGGTGAACGACAGTGCCACGTAGTCAGTGCATGCCAAACCGCTTGCAGGCAAACTTGTCTCTGTCCCGGTTGAGTGGCTTCTTCTCAGCTCACGTCAACTAACTACCATCGATGGCTCCAAAGGTCATTGTGTTAATTGGAGCATAAGTGATGGCAGCTGGCGCTATCTTCGTTCCAGTCCATACATATGTATAGTTTCTACATGTGGCGTAAGGCGTGTTTATGTAGCCAGTGAAGCGTTAAGTAACAGTTTACCAATTCTGCATACACTTTGCTTGCAGCTACTAAATATATTTAGATATACTGTAAATAGAAAATGTCCCCTTGGCATAGGTTGACAATAATACCCACTTATCAGCATATATTGTTGTATTAACAACTAAGAGCGTTACAATCAGGTGTAATCGAGAGAGCCACGAATTCATTCACAGTTTAATAATAAACTAAAAAATACTTTACCAAAAACTGCAACCAACTTGTACTTTAAATATACGCTTACTTACCCGATCGGCCAATTGTTAGATTCAGATCTGTCTCCAAGGCCGTTGTGGCCGACGATAATGACTTGTCGGTGGGTAGCGCCGGCGGCGGCAATGGCAAAGGACCCACTGTCGATGTGGTGGTCAAATCGCAGCATTCACGCTCGGGAAACTCACTGCAGCGTGCCAAATGAAGGGCGCCCCCAAAGAGCATGACCCAAACACTGAGGCAGCATGAGAGAATTTTGAGGTTTTTTATGCGAAAGCGGGTCATGTTGAGATCGAGTTGTTCTTTGTTCTCCCGGACGGTGCTGGAGACGAAGCCGGAGTACCCGACAGGTTGCTGATTTTAATATTTCTATTGTCAACACTTTGGCTGTGCTTTATGTTCCTTCAATTCGGTAGCTCGTGACACCGTTTCACACTTTATATTTATGTATATGCAGTTGATGTAAGAGTGCATTTAATGGCATTGTTGCTGCTGCTGCTGTTTCCTTTGACTTGCTATTAACAAAGTTGACTTTGTCAAAAATTGAGCTGCTTTCATTATATATTTTGTTTTGTTTCAGTTTGCCCACTACTTAACATTAAAGCACTTTGTATTACACCTGCTTTTAAGATTTATTTTTGTTTTTTTTGTTTTGTTTTGTTTACTATGTTGTGTAATCAAGAATTGCCATAAAAGAGAAAAGCATTAAAATGAATATTTCAAGGTTTGCTCTTTGCATTGCAACAGAATTGACTTTAAACATTGACTAAATTGTTGAAAAAAACAAACAGCTCTTAAGAAGCGCAACCGAGCATAGCCAGCAACCAAAAAGAGGCAGCCAGCCAAACAGACAGAGAAGTAGTCAGAGAGTCAGTCCAACTATGAACAGCATTTACAATTACTTTCGACAAAACTTCTATAGACAACAATAGACATAATGCAGCAATAACAACAGCAACACGAATGCTCGAATCCATAGGCGGCCTTAAAAACGGAAGCACGAGGCGCTGATGGGAAAGAAAGGACGCGCGAAAGAGAGAGAGAGAGACCTAGAGAGAGAGAGAGAGAGAGATGGAGACGAACTGGGAGGCGCAATGATGGAAAGTCGCCCACAGCTAACACTGAATAACATAAAAAACTTTTTCATTTACAATTTGTTCACTGGGTCTATGGCAATGCAGCCAAAATAGCAGCAACAACAACAACAAAAACAACAGCGACAACAAAAACAACAACGCACGCTAACAAGAAAATGTTGAAAAGTTTTAGTGAATGCGAAAAGTTGTTGCTGCTGCTGTTGTTGTCGTTGTTATTGTTGCTGCTGTCGCGACTTGCTGCGGTTTTTGCGTTGTGCCAAGCTTTTCATATTGTTGTTCTTGTTCTCGTTCTCGTTGCTGTTGCTGTTGGCCAGCTGACTGGGCAGCACAACTCCGAGCTACGAACTGAACAGTGGCGTCTGGCACCATGGCGTATGCGCAATATGCAACTGCTTCCTTAGCTCAGTCAAATTAATTCACTTTGCTGCGCTTTTTATCGAGCAAATCGCGCGCAAATGTTGACAGAATCAATAAAAATATAATTTGCTGTGATTTGGCTCAAAGGGAAATGCAAACTTCTCACCCCACCGACCGCTCGCTGGCGCTAATGCACTCACAAGTGCCGGAAATCATTTTGATGGTAGCCCGGCGGCAGGCAAGCAGCGCAAACACTTCTCTGCACAATCATGTAAACAAACAGGCGACAGCGGGGACCGACAACAGGCAAATGCCGCATGCGTCTGCTAGAGCGTTAAAAAATTATTGCCAAACAACAACAACAACAACAACGATGACAACAAACAACGATGAACATACAGATACAGACATGTTGCAGTCAATCACGGGCGGGCGCGAGTGCACAGGCGACGAAAGTTGCCAGTCAACGAAGCGAACGTAGGCAAACACAATGACACACACACACACACGTACATACACGCACTCACACCAACACGTAGTACATAGTTGACAGGAAGGAAAGTGCAAGGCGCGAAGGCGTTTTGTGCATTTCCCTTGTTGTTTCTGCTTGAAATGATTTTTCGCTGCTGCTGGGGCTGCCTCTCCATGATGCCTCATGGAACATAACGAGCCGCACACCACGCAATAACATTTTTTTTTTTTTAGTTTTTTATTCTGCTTTTTTCATTTTTTGCAACGCGTCGGCCGTTTGAGTTGTGCACGTTGTCAGCGTCGTTTGCTTTTGAACCAAAAGTGTTGCCATAACGAGCGTAAAATGGCGGCAAAAGGACGCTGAGGACGAGGGCCAAAGACAACAAGCGGCGTGTTCTAAAACAAACACAGGCCAACGTTGCCATCTCTCTGTGTATGTGTGCGTGTGTGTGTGTGTGTGTGTGTATAAAAAATAACGAAGTAAAAATTGAAACTAAAATAAAGCCATGTTTGCCTCACAAATTGTTACGAGCGCCTGCCTCTACCGTTGGCTGTGCCTGTGACTGTGCCACTGCTTCACCTTTGCGTCAGCTTTTGGCTCAAACTGAAAATGTATTTATTTAAAGTTGCAAGTTGTTGCATAAGTTAATGCACCTGAACTGAAAGTCATTGCCAGAGCCACGGCTGCCGTTGCTCTTCTGCTGCTGCCTCCGTCTTGTGGTTTGAAAATTTGTTGGGAAAATGTTATAAACACATTAAAGTATATATATATATATATAGAGTTCAGTTAGAAAATTGGCCAACACAAGATCAACTAAACTCAGCAGCTGTGCAAATAAGTGTGTCAATGGTCAGGCTTTGAGCCGCCCCAGCTTAGCAGGCCAACAATTTCGGGTTCCAGCTGTGCATTCAAATATCTGTGTCCTGCTCCTTCTGTTTGTAATTCGGTGTATGCATGTGTATTTCAGACCAAACTAGCCAATAAATCTACCACAAATTGTATGCAGCTAGTGTCAGTCGAAGGCTTAGCAATTGACATTGCATTGAGTTAGCCAAGTTTTTGTTGCAAAGATAAAATGCCACACCACCACATGCCATTCAGATGCCGGCCAAAATTCGATTTAAATTGAAATTCTTTAGCAGCAAACTACAATACTCCAAAAGCAAGACACCAGACACAGCAGGCAAATCAGCTCGCTATTTCACAATGCCACACACAATCACATTCTACATATTACACGTCGGCCTTGCCACAGACAGCTACTTAAGTGCATTCCCACATAATTTACTGAGGTGATTCATGTAGTTCATGTAGTTGTGCCAGATCTAATTAGCCGTCTGTCAGCGTCTCATAAAAGTTGCAGTCGCGTTGACTGACTGCCGACAAATTGCAACAAACTTGGGCAGCTCAGATAACACATATGTGTGGTCTACTAGCGGTGTCCTAGGCAACACATATGCGAAGCCCCCCCTGTGATTACGACATGTAGTCGATGTGTGGAGACAGGCTCGAATGTCCTTTGTTCATAACAAATCCAATTTGACAAACCCGCATTGTTCCGTTACAACAACAATTATTAGCCTTAATTTATATAATGTGATCATGTGCGGCTTTAAAAGGCAGACTCATCACATGATGCATATTAAAGCCAAAGTAAATGCTGCTGCTCTTTATTTAAGCTTACTAAAATTTATCTTGCCAGAAGATTAAAAAATTCTTTAATGTTTTTGTTTTACTCAAATGTTTTTTGTCCAATATAATAAATTCCGATAGAAACTTTGGAGAAATTCTTAAAGGAATGTCAGTAGTAAATATTATCTCTTTAAAATGAATTTAAAACATATAAGAGCTGTTTTAAAGCGTGTTAGAGGACTTGTAACCAAGCTGATATCTTATATATTAGGAAATGTTTTAAGGATGCTTTCAAGACCTTTTAAAGGTGTTCAGTCTTTAACTGTTGCTATTAAACCTGTTATTAAACTCTTAAATTAATTGACTAACAAAAAGTGTCAGTTTATATCTGTTTCTAATAGCAGCTGCTTTAAATGTGGTCTTTAGCCTAGTTTTGAAAAAGATTTAATTACAATTAGAAACGCTAATGAATTCGTAATATTCTCGCAGCAAAGCAAACATTTACCAGCTTCGTTTTGGCGGGCGTCACCCAGCTCACAATGTGCCCGGTAATGAGTTGATGTCGCTGCTGATGCTGTCAGTTCTTGGCTTTGACTCGCCTCTGAAATTGTAGCGAATTGTGTGTTTTGACAACAACAACAACAACAACAATGCAAACAAAATTGAGCATGAGTTACTGGCTGGCTGTCTGTCAAAGGGTCGCAAGCTCTGTCTCATATATTATGCAATGCGAACTTTATTGTGTCTGAAAGTTACAATGAGCCAGTTCACATGATCGTTTGCCTACCCCAATGCCTGACGGTTGCCTTGTCCAAGTGCTGTCAAATTCCAGCATCCACCTGCCAGTCTCAGTGAGAGAAGCTCTTCAGTGAGTAGCTCTACCTGTATAGCGTCACTCTCACTCTTAATTTAATGGCGAATATAAAGCAGACAAAAACTAAAATAAAAACAATTAAATATGTCGCGAAGCGGCATACTTTACATAAAACTTGCTTAATGAATAATAATGAATACATGATATACATAATGAATAAAATGCACTCATGAATCTTACTCTGAGAGAACACAATACCCAAATATGTGACTTTCCTCGAATCTCTGCAGGGCTATTTTAAACCGTGTTGCCATTTTATGGCCTAAATTTATGAGTATCGATTTCAGATGCTACGATTAAGCGTTGTGTGTTTTCTCTGAACGTGTGAACGAGAGCGTGGTGTGTGAATTAAGGCAGCTGACATATAGAACAATCGATCGATTCGTAAACTAAATAAACCATATTAATTGCGTGGCTGCAGCAATTTGTGAAAGCGGCGTTGAATGACAGGTGGGCTGAGGCACTCGGGCTGGAAGCAGCAATAACCTTTTCGGTTTTACAGTTTGAACTTTTCATTATCGATTCGAGTAAATGCCAAGAGGCACGGGCCAATTAATATGATTTCGAACTGCGATTACGCAAATCGTTTTTGGGTTGCCCCTGAAAGTGTGTGTGTGAGTGTGTGTGTGTGTGCGTGCGTCTGTATGTGTGTTTGTGTGACGACTTTGGGTCGTATCATTAATAAATGTCGCAGTAAGCCGACCAGACCAGGTCAGCTCCTGTATGAGTACCAGCTCTGGTCGTGGCTCCCGGCTTGAAGGTTCCGCAGGTTGTAGCATAATCCAATCGGCCAGACACACACACATATACACACACGCGGTCACTCTCTTGGGGCTTCGATAGTGCTGGGCATGGACATGCTTGGCATTAGGATAATGGATGATTACCGGCGAACGTGTGGCATACGGCGTGGCGCCCATTTACATGCAGCTGCAACGTTAGTCAAAGTCATGTTTCGGTCTAGGGTTGCACCAAATGTTGGCAGCTACACACACACACAAACACACACACACAAACACACACTCATACACCCTTGTAAAGTCAATTTCATGTACAATTTTATTTGCATACGAGTACAAGACACACACACACACACACATTCATACATATATGCACACAGACAGACGGCACTTAGACACACATTTTGGTTCGTCTTATTGCATGCCTTGCAATTTATTTGTCTGTTACCCCGCGCTGCCACCCAGAAAAATTGTTGCAAACATCACTGAAGAATAAATTTTATGCATTGACATTCATTCGCCCACCCGCTACCCACCTGCCGCTCCTCGTTTGTTGCCCCCCACAGCCGAATATTACAGCGACGCAGACGTCAGGAGTTGCTGCGACAACTACATGTCAAATTGACCCAGTTATGCATTGCTGCCACCCCATATACTGCACCATGCACCCTGCAACCAACCACCCACCCGCCGTCAGACTGCTCTTGCGCTCATTTTTGCGGTGTGTCTGCATGAAAATTTGGTCAATAATTTGTAGAACTGGCGGGCGACTACCCACTTTAGGCCCCAGACCCTACCATCAATCATGTTTTGGGCTATTGTTCTTATTGGTGTTGCTTATTGTTGTTGCTGTTGCTGTTGTTGTTGTTGTTGTTGATGTTGCTGTCCTTGTTATTGTTGCTGTTCGTGTTGTTTAACGTCTGCATTCGCATTGATTTTAAATTTTTTACAATGCACTATTTGTGTTTACAATTGGTTAACAGCACTTATTGTTTATTTTCGCGTCAATATTTCCAATAATTGCTCATTAAAATGCATTGCTTTAATTTGCTGCGTTTTATTGAATCAACAATAAATAAACATTTAAATGCAACTGTTAACAAATGCTGTGTAGGTAGTTAAGCGGAGTTAAGTTAACAATGACCAGATAGATCAAACAACTAATTACGGATACCTCTGTTTTAGCTTAAAACTAGCTGCGTTTAAAAATACAAACTCTTTTAAAGAGATAAAGTAGCATTTAATTAGCAAAAAAAATGTCTTTTTGTTTAGATGTTGAAATTTCTTCATAAATAATGTAGTAGACGACCGTTACAAAGATTTCATTAAAACGCACAGCATAGACTCGCACTTCTGCTTTATTCTACTGCTCGACTTAGACTGAATTGATGTTGCTTACAAGCTTACGTACTACATGTGAGTGTGAGCGAGACAAGTTGTGTTCGCACTTGTCGAGCTCTTCTAACGAATATAATAGTATAATGAACTTGGGATAAAGGGATATCACAGAACAGCCGTGAGTATGCTTATTAATGTGGTGTGTATGCACTATTGAATATGCGTCTGTCCTACTACAACTCGGCCATCCTGCGATCTAGATCCCCTGATCCTAGTTTACAATGGATAATAACTGGTTTGTTTGTCTTAAATTTAAAAAAACAATTTTTTTTTTTGTGTACAGTAATTTACAATTGGTATTCTTATTTACAAGTGTAAAAATAAATAGTAAATATTATTCTTAATTTATTTTCTTTTTCCTACCCAGTGTCTAATGTTTTGAGCACTCCATACACCCAGATATGGAGTTCGAGCGATTTGAAAGCCTTCAACATCCTTTAATAGAAATCTGTCATTTCGCAAAACCTTTTCTATCACATAAGGGCCTTTATTTTTGGGAATTAATTTTCTTGCTACCCCTACTGTACTGTCGAAGTTTTTGACCATTACATAATCTCCTTTTCTATAATCTTTCGCCTTTCTTTTTGCTTCATTGTATTTTGATTCATTATATGATTGTGCTTGTAACTGGTTTTCCATGGCTTCCTTTCTGATTTCTCTTAAATTTCTTGGACTTTGACATTCATTTATCTCTTCTAATTTTTCTCTTAACTCGTCTATAACCTCGCCTTTTTGTTCTACCCCAAATAATAGTTTGCTTGGTATTTGTCTAATGCTTCGATGTATTGTGTTGTTCAAGGAATATTCGACTTGTTCAATTACTGAATCCCAGTGTACTCCTTTCTGAGTCTCTGTTAGTTTGGATATCATGGGTCCTAAGTTTCTATTTATTCTCTCAACTTGTCCGTTCGCCTGTGGAGACCCTGTCGCGATTTTTATGTGTTTTATATTGGTATCCGCTAGGAACTGCTCAAAATCGTTAGATGTACAACAACTTCCCCTGTCCGATATTATACATTTCGGTCTACTGTATGCCCTAAAGTAATCTCTCAAAGATTTTATAACCTCTTTGGTGTTTGTTGTCCTGGTTGTGTATAATCTAACAAATTTCGTAAACCCGTCTATTATCAAAAATATGTGTTTATTTGCTCTCCCTGTACTCATCTAACATTTTCTGGAGCCTGTCCTTTTCTGTATACGACAGTCGTCTAGGTGAACAGCTAAAAGGTTTATAATTTTCTAATGAAATTTTCATCTCACATTTAACTAGTGGATCCGTTGGTCTTTTTGCATTTACGTAGGTTTTTTCGAACATTTCAATAAATTTACACTTCATCGCATAGTTTATATCATTGCCGCAATTGTAATCTGGAAATTGGTTATCCACCACATTAATGTTAAGCATGTCTTTGTCGAAGTTGTCTTCTCGTATTTCCCTTAGATCACAGCCATTCTCAGTGTTTGTCAACATAATGTCTCTACTATAAAGTCGCCTAACTTCATTAATTTCTTTGCCATCGGTTTTCTTATTAGAATTTGACTCAATAACAGTCTGACTTAACAATTTCCCACTGACATTCTTATTACCTGAACATTGCTCACTAACAGTTGAATCTCCTAATAATTGCTCACTAACAGTTGAATTTCTTATTACTTTCTCAATAACAGTTGGCTCTTCTAATAATTGCTCACTAACAGCTGAAATTTCTTAATACTTTCTCAATAACAGTTGACTTTTCTAATAATTGCTCACTAACAGCTGAATTTCTTAATACTTTCTCAATAACAGTTGACTTTTCTAATAATTGCTCACTAACAGCTGAATTTCTTAATACTTTCTCAATAACAGTTGGCTCTTCTAATAATTGCTCACTAACATTTGAATTTCTTAATAATTGTCCAATATAATCTTCATAACTCTTCTTATTGACTTCCCTAAAATCACTGCATTTCATCTGTCTGTCCGTGTTCTCATGTGACTGTTTTACAAGAAACATCCAGCTCGTATATTTGCGCTATGTTGTTCAGCTGATTCACCCAAATGCGCGCACAACTCTTTCCATCGTATTCGGTTGTCGCTTCTTTTGCGAAACTCATAGACGCAGCTGATCCGTTTTTCGCTGTTCTTATGTTCAGGTCTCCTTCGCTTGTTTGTTGGTCTTCTTTGCCTACAGCGTTAGCAATGTCAATGTTGTCGTCTCTTTCTTCAGTTTCGCTGTTGGCAACGCCGTTTTCGTCGTTTTTGTCGCTTGAAACTACATTGTTGCTTGCGACGACATTTGCAGCTTGTTGTTGCTGAACATGTTGCAGCAACCTTTTGTTCGCGTTCACTTCTGTCTGCAACTTTTCTATGACCTTCAAAAATTCGAGCATTTGTAGCTGGCTTGCCGTTTGATGGTGCGACAATGCGGCGCCGCTTTGGTCAATTTGCGCAGTCTGCTGCACCGCGCTTTCGAAATTTGCTTGTAGTTGTTCGCTTGTCCTACTTAAACTATTATGTCTTGGACGTAATCCTTGGGTTTCAGGCTGCACGATTGGTGATTCATCTTCATCGTCAAGATCTGGAGGATCGCCACGCAGGTTTGGTGGAATTTTGATGAGTCGAGCTATTAGTTCTGTCTTTGTTCCCTTTGTCGACTGTTTTAGCACAGCTAACCACTTCTTTAACTGGCTGACCGAAAAAAATTTAAGTCATTTCTGTCCATATTGGCAGTGTCTTTATCCCACTTCTGATATTGTAGTAGAACGACCGTTACAAAGATTTCATTAAAACGCACAGCATAGACTCGCACTTCTGCTTTATTCTACTGCTCGACTTAGACTGAATTGATGTTGCTTACAAGCTTACGTACTACATGTGAGTGTGAGCGAGACAAGTTGTGTTCGCACTTGTCGAGCTCTTCTAACGAATATAATAGTATAATGAACTTGGGATAAAGGGATATCACAGAACAGCCGTGAGTATGCTTATTAATGTGTGTATGCACTATTGAATATGCGTCTGTCCTACTACAATAATAATAGATAATATATTTTGAGTGAATTTGAGTAAATCTACTAATAGCTCCATCATCCATTCAGCAATAAATTTCACGTACACACAACTAGCGTTTAGCTTCAAATGCAATATCGTTAACACAGGTGAGCGGCAGGTAGGTAGTCGGATTGTGTTTGCGGTTACCTGACCGACAGTATATGCTAATAAATATGCCAATTGCAACTCCATTTCAACAGCGGCCAGGCATTAATAATGAAAATTGTGCACTGATATGTGAGTTAATGGGCCGACTCACAATGCACTGACCCAGTGTGTGTGTGGGGCAGATATTGGCAATGTATGAACTGATTGGGTCAACAAACTGCAGCACTTTTCCCCGAAATCAATTCGTTCATAATTAAAGCGAGAGCACGCACATTCCATACACTCTCAGAAAAGAACATAAGCAATTAGCATTCGAGTTAACAGCCAAGAGACAACAGAGAACAATTTTAAATAAAAAAAAATAAACAAATAATAATAAAAAAAGATAGAGGGGAAAAAAGAACAACTAAGAGTCTAGTAAAAAGTTCATACAGTCTGACCAACCAGACCGCATCAAAGCGCCGCATTGGTGCGATGGTGCGTATGAGCGATGTGTGAGAAGGCAGTTCTCCAAATGCCGCACAGTTTTTGTGCATGTTTCGTCTTGACACGATGCTGCACGCTTGGTCCAGCATGCAAACACCCATCCACACACGCATGCATGAATACATATATATAAAGTAATTCAGTGTTGTTCCAATAAAGTGCTTCATAAATATTTATTGGATTATCGAACGTAACGGACGCACGCTCAAAAGCAGTCGAGAAGATAGCAGTTGGCTGGTTCTGCTATGGTTGGTCCTGGTTCTGGTCCTGGTCCGTGTATGGGTCCTTCTTGTTCGTCCGAACGCACCGAGTGCCGTAATGAATATAAAGCAATGAACATTGCAATAAGCTCACGTATGAATAAGTGAGTGCAGTATTGAATGGCGCTGGCTAAGAGGAATGAGAGGTTGCCATAAAAGCTATGCCCAATGTCTAAGCGGCTGTCTGTCCGAATTTGTCTGCCATTTATGTATGAGTGAACAAACGCAAGTATAAATGAATGCATGACTGCCTCAAATCAACTAATAGCTAAAGTACTTTAAAGAGTGTGCACTCCCATTCAACCTGCTCCCTGCTCCCCTTGTTGTCTTTGCGGGTGAGATTATGGTCCCGTTTTATCGGGCAGAATGCGACTAAAGTATTATGGCCAATTAATTAGGTGAATGAATGGCGATCCACAGCAAATTGTTCTATCAATTAACAAGTCTGAGCCCCAATTATAATATCAATAGCATTAAACGTTAATGCAATCGAATTTTCTCTAATTATGAACGTATTAAATGGATATTTAATTATAAGTATTAAAGCCTTATTAAGTTATGAAATCCCGCACACAGTTACCCAGTTCTGGAATTTTCAATTTGACAGCAGCTGCAGCGGCAGCTAATATAATATTGTATTTATTATTCATTTTGACATTAACAGCAACAATCCGAATCTGGGCAATACCTTGGGGCTGTACAGGTATTTCGGGTATAGCCGTATACATATTTAATGGCCATGTCATTGTTTATATGTATTCAGTATTCATCCACACACAGATATCGAACAGAAGTGTGTGTGTGTGTGAGTAGCATTTTTTGTATTGTGAGTTCATTTACACATTTTACAAAAACATTGAAGCGTGTAATTCGAAGCGGGAGCTGTTGCCGCTACAAAAGTCAACTAAAACTGATGGCAGCACGCTGCAGCTCAAATCGAAACACACACACTTCCACTCACATGCACACACAAAGACAGCTACACCAACACTTATACGTGCATAATGTATTCATATATAACGACAACTGACAAGAGAATCAGACAAATGGAAAATCTGACTTGCTGAGCTCTGTTTTGCTTACATTTTTGTTTCAATTCGTTCTGTTTTCCTTTGCCAACAACGAGGCGATCACGAGACTGCAAAGATGACAGCGCGAAATTTAGACAACTGACGGCAACAGATACAACACAAATCTCACAAATATCGAATAAGTGACATTGGGTGCAACGAAAAAGGTGACACGTGGCAAAATCCAACGACACACCACAAAACTAAATTATAAACTTAGTTTGCATACATTCAATTCTTACGACAATTGCATTTCACTATTGAGCTGAGAGAAGTCGATGTTTTTGAATCGATAATCGTTCAACAGCAGCTAGTTGATGTTTCAAAAATTTTGTTAATGATTTTACTCATTTTGTAATGAAATGTTTGCAATCGTATTGTTGCAAGCTCACCAACGGTTCAAGAGAATGCCTCGTCTTTATGTTTTTAAATCTGCTGTTGATTTTGATCAGTGTTTAAAAAGATAAAGATCTCTAGTTCAAAAAATTTTTGTGGCAAAATGGTTTGGTTTGGTTTGATTTTTTTTGGATTTCCGGTTCGGTTCTTCCTTGATTATCAATAAAACGATCGATTTTGTTAAAAATCGAGCTATCAAATAAATATGGATTTTGGAATTTATCACTTGAAAATCGACTGAATTTTATTATTATGCTGATTATTATTAACTTACTGTTAATACAGCTTTCCAATTTAAAACACTTTAGGATTGCGATAACTGATATCGTGCAGGCAAGTGTATTATATAGTCGGCTTATTTTTCGTTTGAAAATCGATCTATATGAGCCTCATTGTCTGCAGTTTATAAAGTATTCAGGGGCATGGCACACAAATTACAAGCGCACTATGTTCAGCATTATGCATAGTCAGCAACTTTTCAGCAACTTTTGCCGTACCACCGGAGCCTCTGGCACCTACCCCCAGCCACTTTACCTATTGTAAGTGATGCAAGCGACGATAAAAAAAGGCAGAAACGAGTATCCAGCACAATGCGCTTAGTGGCGTCAATATGGCCGCACAATTCATACATTGTAATATCGATTACGAAGCACTCGAACTCGAAACACGTTACCCACACTCACATACACACACACACACATGCAAGCACACAAACATACAATACACAATGCATATACAGTTACGAAGCAAGTTCTACCTCATAAATGCCCCACCTGAAGCTCAACTCAGCCACTTGAGCCCAAATGCCGTGTGGTTTGTAGGTGGGCTACGCTGCGTATACGTATTAATAAAATGCTGGTGGTGGTGGCGCACATAATTGCAGTCATGAAAAACATTATACTACACACACCCACACCCACAAAAACACACACCCGTACATTCGTCCACTTTTATAAGGACATTGTGTGGAGAGACTTATTCGAGTCAATCCACCACAAACCAGTCTGGCCGAGCGCATTGATTGATTATATCATTGCCGATTGATCGCTTGAGTAATTGTTGATGATTTAATAATTTATTGCGGTCGCAATTATTTAAACTGTTTAACAAAGAGCATTCTACAAATGGAATTAAAGCAGCAGCTGCTTTTGCTGTTGCAATGACATCATTCGCTTTTTAAGCAGCCATCGATCGGGCAAGGTAAACGAGTAGTTTTTTTTTTCAAATGGTATTCATTGCAGGGCGACTTATCTACACATTGCTTTGTTAAATCTGCTTAGCAGCAGCGGGAAAATACAAACAAATGGCTGGATGGGAGGGTGAGAGGCAAGGAGAGAGAAAGCTGCATTAAACCTAACTAACAATCGCACACGCTGGAGTAGGTGCAGCAGAAATGATTCATGATTCCTATGCAGCGAGACGAAGGAATGCAAAGTGAAAGGACCTTTGTGCGCCGCACTCAGCTGTGAAGGATATGGACGGCTTGCTCGAGCAGAAAAGCAAATATTGTTAGACTTGTGTTGCAAATGTTCTAAAGAGAAAGCAAAAAATAAAAACAGGTAACCAAGCAAATAACTGAAAAACAACAGCAACAACATGGTAACAAAGAAGAAGAAGCAGTTACTAAAAAAAAAAAATGTCAAGGTAAATCTAACAAACTGGCGTCTGGCGAGGCGTAGCAGCGGAAACGGAAATGGCAACGCCGAACGAACGAATTAAAAAAGGGAACACAACAACAACAACAGCAACAACAACGGTTGACTTTATTTCAGTCCTATTGCAATAGTTTTCATTGATAAGCAACGCGAACTCCAATAAAATGAAATAAAAAACTGCTGCGCTATAAATGGGCTTGTAATTAGAGTGTAAAAGAGCGACAGACGCAAAGTTCGAATTGTCGTTTAAAAGTAATTAAAAAGTTCGCAGCACAGCAAAAGAGAAATAAGGCGACATTTCGCGATTGCGAGCAAACAAAGTTTTCTACAGATTTCTCAAGTTGTTTAGAGCAAGAGTTGAATTCATTTAAGCCATTATTTAATTTATCAGAGCGGCAAATTCAAATGCGCTTAAAACTGATTGCACGGCTCGCCTAACCAACTGGCAGCCAGCTAAGCTAAATAAAAAATTTACTATTATCCCAAAAGCAAATGAGTGCTGCCAAATGCATTGTTTCTGTGTATTTACGTTGGAGTAGTTTATGCTAAAATTCCACAAATAGTGACGGCACCAACAGCAACGCCAACAACAAGGCCAACGATGTGCCCGAATGGCTCACACAAAACTAACCCAGGACGAAATGTGACAGCAACACAGACACACGGGGAAAGAGGGCGGCTGCCTGAGATAGGCGACGGCACCGGTGGCATGTGCAATGGAACGCAATATTTAGTAGTGCCATTTACCAGAAAAAGCTGCCAGCCTATGTGTACAACACCCAATCAGCGAGTATGTGTGTGTGTGTGTGTTCTGGGTTTGTGTACCCGGGTAATCACGTCATTATCACGTGAAATTTCGGCATTAACGTAAATTTACGATTTGCACATGAGCACAAGAGCCACAAAAAAAAAAACCAAAAAAATAAAGTAAAAAATAAAAATAAAAATATATGTGTATAAAACTACTAACGTGTAGTCTTAGTCGCAGTCTCAGTTTCAGTTTCCGTCTAGTTGCCTGCTAGCAGCCTGACTGCCTGCG
Organism: Drosophila paramelanica; assembly: GCA_035043915.1. Classification (NCBI taxonomy): domain Eukaryota; kingdom Metazoa; phylum Arthropoda; class Insecta; order Diptera; family Drosophilidae; genus Drosophila; species Drosophila paramelanica. The sequence goes on from JAWNMO010000258.1 coordinate 6,473,786, forward strand.
ACGCACATAAACTCACATTAAATGCGATTGCCAATTTATTTACTAAGTGAACGGCAACGAGCCGAGGCCGAGGCCGCCACAAAGTAAGGTGAGGTGAGGTGAGATGAGGCGGGGCGGGGCGATATGCGAGCGCGGACAGGCGGCGCAGGTCGAGGCAGCCAGGTGGCACAAAAAGAAGCGCAAGCGGCAGAGCGAGCACAGCTGGCTCAAAACTTGGCTCAAATTTTAGAGCGGAAATAGTGCTGTTGTTCTAGTTCTTTATGTTGTTGTTGTTGTTGTTGTTGGTTGAAAGTAATTGAAGCAGCGCCCAAAAAGTTGTTGCAAAGGCTGTGCCACAAAACGCAACACACACTCACATACCGTTAAAGCGAATGTTGGCAAGTTTTATGCATACAATTAACAAGTGTGGCACACCTCCCAACTATATATGTATATGTAAAATATATATATATATATATATATATATATATTATATATAACATACGTTGTTTGGCTTAGCGCTCAGCTGTCGGGAGCAAGTGCTGAACCACATTAACCCATTAGGCTTAATCTGTGAGAAGTCGAAGCAATCGGAGAGGCAAGACGGTTGCCTTTCTTTTGCTTCGCTGACTCGCTGGCTGACTGCTTGACTGTGTGTCCTTGTGTCTCAGTTGTTCGTGTTGCGCTTTTCGCTTTGCTCTACAATTTTCCAACACATTTGCCAAATTAAATTATATAGCATATGCAGCAGCATCAGCATCAGGCACAAATCTCTGGCACTCGTTTGTACAATTTTGTTTGGTTGTTCTTCTGGCTTAAATCATATGAAAATCACAGTCGACTGACTCTGCTGACACTCAATGATTTACACGCTGTGCGCTGGCTTCTTGTTTGTTACTTCACTTGGCTTTAGCTTCACGATCAGCCGCGTTCACGTCTTGAACTTTGATACGCACACACTTCGCGACCAAGAGGACTGATTTATTATTTGTGTTTTTTTTTATGTTTCTGGGTCCAGACCGGGTCACAATTAATTTCCATCAATTGTTGTCTAAGGGACACTCACATATGCTTTGACGAGTACTCGACTATTCGTAATTTTGTTCGCACGCATACGTAGCCCGCTTGCCATTGGCCGCGCGTCTGTTTCACACGAGTCTTGGTCGCAAACTGTTTGTCCTTATGGCCATTGTCAGGCGTCCTGGCTTCGTGTTGCCTGCCACACGACCGTTCGGCCAACATCGGCAGTGTGTCGCTCGTGTCGGCACTTCGGCTAAATTGTGCCCTCGTGCGTTGAGAGGAGAGACTTTCGTATTTGGCGCCAAATTTGTTGTGTGTAGAGTTAGCGCACAGTGGCTCTCAAACTGTACATGCCACAAGAGGCCACAGCAAATAACGAAGTTCAACTGAATGTGCATGGATATAAACATTCATATATTTATGTGTCTTAATTATGCTTAGTCCACATATTTTTCAACAAATTCCCAATGCATTCAGCTGCATTCGAATGCAATTCAATTTCTGCTTCGTTTTCATTCCGCGCAATATTTCAAATGCAATCAATTAAGAGCAGCTTCAGAAATTACCAGAGCCAAATGGAAGTGAGCAGCGAGTGCGCTAATTTGCTTTGCTCATGAATCAATTACAATTACGATTCGCTGCTCTTGAATGTGTGTCAAGTGGTGCAATCAACGTATCCCCAACCTACCACAAGTACCACACCGACACCCACCCAAGCACAGGTGGCCAAGTGGAGACTATGCAACCGGAGTGAGCATCAAGACCAGACCAAGAGAGCAGCGAGAGAGCGGCACTGCAATTATCCGTTTTGTTTTGATATCGCATTCGTAGCATAGGCCGCACGGTTAGAAAAACCTCTCATGTTGGCCTAGGACTCTGACTGCGTGCGAGTGAAGCTCACGACGGCCGCTGCGACGCGTGGCAATGTCCAATAAAAATTACGTATACGCTGCGAGCGCCCGAAGCATCCGAATTGTGCGGCACGAGCCTTGCGATAATTGGCAAGAGAAATTGTACATACTGAGTACTGAGTATTGTAGCTACCGCCAGCCTTTGGCCACTTGCCACCATTCACCTGCAGCCTGCACCCGCTCTGTGGCCAGCGGCCAGCTCCTCAAGTTTGAGCACCAGCGACCCATAAAACAATGAGCTCGAGCTTGCCTTCGAGGGTGGCAGGTCCGCCCTCGAGTAAACTCAGACTGAAACACAAACTTGGACACTGGCACGCGGCATGTCAACGTGTCGCCAACGCAATAAATCCATAAAGCCCGGCCGCTGAACGCACGACTGAACCGTAAGAGCTGAAACCCTACCAGTCACCCCCCCCCCCCCCACGCCCTGCCTCCCACAACGCACTCCCGCTTCCATAATGACGCATTGTTGCACGTAGCAGGCGGATTTGCTTTTTTGGGTGGCGCATGAGGGCACGCTATAATTATCGCACGAAATCAAAGTATAGCCCCTCCCCCCTTTAAACAATGGCGAAAAGCCTACCCCTAGTAACCGAACCGAACGGCTTGGCAACGTCTGGAGCATTAACGACTTCCTTTTGAATACCATTTGCCTATTTGCGAATCTGAATTTGGCCACAATATCAGCTATAATTATTTTAATACAATAATAGCAAATATATAATTAACTGGCGAGCCAACTGCGCCTGCCAATGCTAATTTCTAAATACTCACGATATTTAACCAGGTGTTCACAGTGAAAATTGCCAGACTTACCTGCAAGAGAAAAATTTGTTTTAATTATTTTAGTTTTATAACATTAATGTTTAACAAATTAACAGTTTAATAATTTTGAGTTACGAAAATTGTATGTGATTCCAAAAGCACTTAAGTTCGTTTAGTAAATAATATGATGGAATAGATTTTTTATGAATAAATATGGAATACCCTTCAATTTCAAAATTCAAAGCCCACAGCAAGTTTTTTGTGTATTAACGGAAAGTTATTATTTTGATTCTATGTTCAAAGCTAAGTTCAACGCTCTCAATTGTTGATTTTGATAAGAATATCTTGATAAATCAAGAAAGGGACACTGCATATAAGTAAAAGAATACCCGTATATTAATAAAACCGGAAATGTTCATACGAAACAAATGAAATAAAAACTCGCTTCCGTTTTTCGCGACCAACATCAAAGGTAGTAAGAATCAAGCCCAGTAGCTATAACAGAAAGAACAGATGAAACAAAAGAAGAAAAAAAAAACAAAAAAACGAAACTTCAATCGATTGTGTGCAAAAATAAAACAAATTTTTGTAATAAACAAAGTGAACGAAATGAATGCAGAGACACTCGCCGTAAAGCTTAAAGAGAAGAAAAGCAGAACACACACACACACACACACACACGGCCACAACACACAACTACAGACAACCCGACTGCAAAAATTTGCTTGCTTTGAAGTACAAAGCGTTTTGCTAAGTTTTGAGTGGTGCAGGTGGCAGTAACACCGCCCTATGGCAAAGCGCGGCAAACAGCTGCTGAAATTGAATTTGGAGCCAGGCTGAAAGACACCACAGGACGCCTAGCCAGAGATGAATACGTGAGAATTGCTTATTTCGCGAAAATTAAAAAACATCAGAAGCAAGCAACACTCACAAACATATACACATACACATATATTTATATATATATAAATATATAAAGGTAGCTGCATGTCTTGAGGCTTGGAACAGAAATCTTAACGCAACTGTGACAGTTGCAGGCACTTGAGTGCCCTCTTACACCGCGCTCCAGTGGGCAGCGGTTTGTTGCCCTGCAGTAGGCGCATAATTAGAAGCAGCAAACAAGCAACAGCAACAACAACTGACAGCTAGGCTAGCCGGGCACTTGGCGCCGCGCTGAGAACAACCAGGAAGAAGTGACAACAATGCGTATCCATGTCAGCGTCAGTCATGACAATTGCACTCAGTCACTCAGTCACTTAGTCAAGTGAAGCAAAACTTTAAAACTTTTCCAAGCCATCCGGTGCTCAGCTAATTGACGCATAACCAACACATGCCCCAACTCCAAAATTCCAGGCCAACACAATGCTGAAACCCAACAACCAAGCACATTCAAGTCCCAACGTTCCGTGGGTCTTTTCTTTCGGGTGATGCATCAAATAGTGTACGGCCCATGGTGAAAATGTTAATTTCCAGCTATAAACACACACGAGGTGCCCCATTGAAAGGGACGCACAAAGCAAATTGTGTTCACTTGGCCCAGGTACAAGGCGAGCGGCTCAAATGAACACCTTTCAATAAGGCCAACTCATCAGAAGCTAGTCGGAGTCAACCAGCTGAAAGGTAACATTGGCCAATTTCTTTCGGAACTATGCAACGAACAGTTACGGTCAGAGGACACGTATAATGGAGCGGCAGTTAGTTGTCTCAAAAAGGGACGCATAGTGCAGAGTGAACAACAATCCAAGTACAACCCGTTGCGTATACGCTGTATTAGCACATTCAAAGACACACACACACACACACACATTCTCACTAACACACGTTCTTTGCCTTGGGACTTGTAACCGGAAGAAGCCTAAGCAGAAAATTCATTTAAATAAAATTTTAATCGCATTGTTCTCAAGGAGCCCAGGCAAGTGAAATCGTTGTTAAAAAGGTTCAATTCACTTGGGAGCCAAATGGGCTATTGAATAATATTGATAGACTAATGAGCTGTCGCTCTATTCAAGTGTAAACACACGTTTGCAATTATTTGATGGATGTTTTCACAACCCTTAAGCCAATGACATTGCTCGAAAATTTTCGGATTAATCAAATTTTAAATTTTATGTATCTAAATTTATATAAATACTTCTATATGTAATAAATTGAAAAAAGCATATTAAAGCTTTTGAAAAGTGAAATGCCTAAAGCTAAAAGCTTCGCTAACTAAATTTATGTTATTCAACGGGTATTTTTTTTTTTGCTAAAACTAAACGTATTAAGATACTTTAATTTGCAAGTTAATTTTAAAGCTCCAAAACGCTTTTTTGTGTGATGAATAATTAAAGATGATAGCTTGACAATATTACTATTAACTACAGTTGACTAAAAGCTTTCTAAAATTCAAGCACTTAAAAGTCTTAGTTTTCAGTCAGGTTAATGTGCTTTATAAGTATAAGTATCATTGGGTTGACACATGTTGCGGGCGCAGCGCTCAAATGCAGCAGGGAAATTGAAGAGAACCGGTAAAAAACTACAGGTATTTGTACCTTTACACCACTTTACATACTCATCCGGGCACACACACACACGCACACTCTCGCAGGCAGCCATTCAGGCAGTCAGCCACTTGGGTCGGGTCTGTGGATCGCGCATGGGGTAAATTACTTGACAGAACGCATGAATTCAAAACATTTGCCAACACCAAAAGCCGTCAGTTTCAGGCCGGGACGAGCCCAGGCCATGACAGAGCAACTCTAGCATTCACGCACACACACACACACTCACAAACACGAGTTGGGCGTCTGGGCTGTCTGGTCGCATTGTCTGTAACTGTGACTGTGACGAAGTGCTGTCTGTATGTGAGTGTGTGTGTGTGTGTGTGTGTGTGTTGTCTGCTTCCGTTCATAACTTGACTCGACTCGACTCTTGTCGCCTCAAGTTGACTTGACGGACGTGGCTTATTGTTTCATTTTGGGCTGCCGCCTGTGCTTATGACTGAAAACGCATACAATAGCAATTTATCATGACTTAATTGTGTGTGGGAGTGTGTGTGAGAGTGTGTGTGTGCGTATGTGTGTGCTTGTGTGTGTGCGTGCAGTGTACTTGTCAGTGGCGTGTCAAGAAAACTTAGATGTACTTAGTTTGTTGCACGTTCAAGTTGGGACCAATTCAGCTTTCGCTTTTCATTTCCCAGCTGCCAGCGCCTGCTGTCTCCTTCGCTCCTTCGCCTCTTTAAGCCTATTGCAATTTACTTGCAGCTGACAATTGACAAAAACCTGGATTGACACTTTCTATATTCTCTTGGCTCTATTTCACATTTTAGCGGCATATTTCATGCACGCGGATAAAAAGCTATTACAGCTTAAAAAAATCCGAAAAAACCCGTAGACAGCGCCAGTAAACGACAGCTGTCTTCAACTGCAGCCCCAGTGCATAAATCTTGCGCCTGAAATGTCAGCCCAGGCACAAGGACCCGTAAAAGGCCAAGAGGGACAAAAAACAAAAAAAAAACACCAAAAAAATGAGTTCCATACTCGCGCTGCTTTTATGTGGCAATGTAGCCAGAGCTGCAACTGTAAATGTAACTGTAACTGTAACGCTCTTCGGTCGTAACTGTCTGGCATTTCTTAAGCCCGCAGATTAACTCGGGATTGTCGCGGGGTCTCCAACTGTCGGTGGCTCGTGCGGTTTTTGGCCTCGTCAAGTCAAATTGCAAATTGCATATTCAAATGCGCGCGGCTTTTTCTAGTCGGCGGCTGTCTCTTGTACAAATAGCAAAGATTTGCGCATGCAGCGCAAAAATAAATGCAAATGCCAAATGGGAAAAGGCAAATGGAAAATGGAAAATGCTTGACAGGCGCAGCGCAAATGTTTTGGTCCTAAATTGAAATTAAATTCGCCCTGTCGTTGCCCCTGGGCAACGCAGCACAATCATATGGCACTGCTTACATGACTCATATCTGAGATCTGACCCCAAAATATACAAATGCATGCAAATGTCTCGATGCGCCCGCGCCCCCACCCTCCGCGCAACAGCGCGCTGGCCTGTGCTGTGCAATCGTCTTAGCTGCTAAGAAAGAGAAAAAAAAAATAAAATGAAAGCCGACAGCTCAACATAGCCGAAAGCGGCCAACAGACAGAAGACACTAATGCTGATATGACTTCATCTTCAAAAGGCGACATGGCAGCGGCAGCAACGGCGGCAGTAGGATCAAAAGGAGCAGGTGCAGCATAGGGAGAGCTCCAGCGATTGCGCAATATGTGGGCTCCGTTTCTGGGTCTTGATATTTGTGCGGCTGGTGCATGCATGGAGTGTACGCTAATGATTCTACTCATTTTCTTGGTCCCAGTCAATTTAATATTCTCAGCGCACCAACAACAGCAAAAGCAACCAAGACAGCGACAAGGATAACAAAGTCGGCCAGCCAAGGGGACCGGCCGTGGCAAACGGCAATGCCAGCATCAGTTTGAGTTCCAGTTTTCAGTGCGGATGCAGCTCGGCTCGACTCAACACGAGTCGACTCCCGGGCTGCCAGCCACTGAACCACTGATGACAACTTAAGAATGTCATTAAATTCTCATACAGAACACAAAAGCTGCATGTGCTTCATGGCGAAAGAATTGCCACGAGGATTTTAGGGACAATTTAAGTAGCACGGATTTAGAGACAGCATCAGCGCCTGCAAACTACAACAAATTACAACAACAACATTAGTAGCAGCAGCAGCAACAAACAGCAGCGACAACGTTGACAACATGAAGAAACATGAAGAACAACAACAAACACAACAACAAATGCAGCCAGGAGAACAAGAGTAACCACAGAAGAAGGATGCGGCATGTTGCATGTGGAATAGCAAACAGTTGTCTCTATGCCTTTTCTGTTTTACCCACTCGATTCGTGTTTTGGGCCGAAAGCAGGGGAAAAAAAAAAGAATGAAAACATACTTGCAACTGCAAAGTAAAAGCAAAAACACAAAAAATAAAAAAAACAGAAATTTCTTGCATCACGCTGAGAAAATAAAATGGAAAAAGAAAAGAAACGTATTGCTGCGGGACGCTTTCTTTTTGCTTTCATTTGTGGCGCAACTTTTTCTAAGCGTATTTCTTACGTCATGTGCAACGCATTCGCATTCAAAAAGTCTATTTCCCGTGCAATTGCAACAATGCTGTGCGGCTATAATTGCATGTGTGTGTGTGTTTCTGTGTGTGTGAGTGGGTGTGAGTCTGAGACTGAGTCTGACTGAGCATGTTCTGGCAGCAGCTTCTTTGTGTTCTCCGTCTTCTTCCCGTGTATCTTGTTCGTGTGCTTCTTGTCCTGGCTCGCCTTTGGGCGCAAAAGAAAACAAATGAGTGGCGGTTGAAAATGTGGTGGTTCTGTTGCCACCCGACGAGCTGGTGGCTTATTTAGTATGCAGGTTTGTGGGCGACATCAACCAACCCAAGATACATACACACATGCACACACACAAGCAATTACACGCACATATAGTTCAGCTCAGTCTTCTTTTTTTACCCTGAACGCATTGGTAGTGGGTAAAATAGGGTATATTGGTTTTGTGCAAATGTATGTAACAGGCAAAAGGAGGCATCTCCGACAACATAAAGTATATATATTCTTGATGAGACGCATATATCTGGGAAACTCTAAGAGCAAGAGACTTCAAAATCTACAAACTCGTTTTTACATAAATCATAATATTCTAGGGCACATAAAGAATCTTTAGCAAAAATATTCATCAAATCGGTGAAGAAACACATGTGAACACACAGATACACACACACAGGCACAATTTTGCAACTTAAATTTTTCTTGAAGTTGTTCTTGTGATGAATACGTTAATTTTTGTCAAAAAGAAACAAAATATTAATTTATTCATAATTGTTCTCAATTCAAAAGCCATGCGTTAGGGTATCTCCTAGTCGGGCTGCCCACTTGTTTTAATGCAATGTTTAGCAAATGTAATTCAAACGATGCTAGCAATTGAATAATTTGTACGCAGAAAATAGTTTATTCGGTATTTTTACCATTCAATACAACTCTAGTTTTGTCATATCTATACAAATCGCAATCAAAGTAGACATTCATGAATTATTAATTTGTTAACTCTTTCTGGTATAAATTAAGTAATAATAATTTGTATTTCCTTATATAGATTTATCAAATGTTAACCGATTTTCATGTTTGATGGCATTTTAGTCATGATTTTTCATTAACATCGATTCTACATTTAAAATCGATGCAGTTTTGAAAAAAAATGTTTTGATATTTTGCAAAAAACCATGTCAAATCATGGGAAAGTTGAGAAATAGAAATTAAACACAATTTATATTTATAACTAAAAACCTAGTATTTGAGTTATTAATGTTACATATTGTTCAAAAGACATCGATGCTTGAAAAACTATAAAATAAATAATATAGAAAAAATGTAGCGTTTTATTTCCATTACGCACATTGAAAATGTAAAAATCTTTACAAAAAAAAAAAAACAAAAGCATTTACTGACAGCAATTTCAGGTATAAACAAACATAAAGGGAATATGGTTAGGACGGCTCAAAGGATGTGGCTACAGTTGCTGCTGCTGCATCCGCCTGCACTGCTGAAGTCGAACGACAGTTCTTGGTAATTTCTATTTGCTTATGCGATAAGCATAAGTCGGCAATTGCAATCGGCCAACGCATGTCAGATGCAACACATAAGCCAAAGGGAAGCTGCTGTCAGAGAACTGCCACATATAGAACGCTTATTGACGACAGCCCACAAAGTGAATGCGTGACAGCGGGTATTTATATTAGACATTAAAAGGAAACTGTAGAACGCATTTGAAATGCTGAACATGTCGCACAGCAGGAGCTGCAACAGAAGCAGGATCAGTAACAGAAGTTAAACCGGAAGCTGGATGGCAAACCAAATGCAGCCATTGTTGGTTACGCATAAAAATATTTATAAAATACAGATTGCAAATGCAAAATGTGCTGCAGCTGGTCTGGGTAAGCTTGTTCCAGCTCTAAGCTGAGATTGTTGGGTATTTGTTAAGGTTTATTTATTTATGCATATTGATTAGTTGTGCCCGAAATGGACGCATCCAGTTGTTAGCCTCGCCCACGGGCCAACAATACATTCCGGTGTTGTTACCGCAGCAATTGCCAATGTAATTGAAAGCACACAGATACACACAAGCACACACAAGCACTTGAAGATAAATGCCATGTTTTTGTTTTTCTTCCTGTTCGCACCGCGATTTTCATTTTATTTGGAAGAAGACGGTTTTTTTTCCATTTCACACATGATTTCTGATTGCCAGCCTAATGCGCCAGACAACGATGAGGAGGCGAACGCGAAGAGCGCGAGAAATACGAGAAACCAGATAAACGAAAGTGAAAGCAGCGAAAAAAAAATTGCATGTAATGAATAAATTTGGAGTCAAGCAGGTGGGGAAGTGGGCGGGCAGGGGCCGGGCAAACGCGGTGAAAATGAGCCTGGAAAAACGTGTAATGGAATTGCTGTTGCGTTGAATTTTTCAATTTCATTCAATTTAGAGTCAACGACGCCACCGCAGCACACGCAGGAAATTTTTAAAGTGGTTGAGTGCGGGTGAGTCGGGTGCTGCATGGTGTGGTTAGGGGCGTGGCGGGGCGCAAACTTTTTAGCGGAAATGTAGCAATTTGTATGCTGCGCCTAAACGAATTTTAACGATATGTGAAATGATATTCGACTTGGGCACTGATCAAAAATGCGTTCGTATTGTGGGTTAGGTGCCATTGACACTGCCACGCCCACCCACACCCACACCCACAGCCACACAAACACATACGTGTGCTTCTATATGTTTCTGCGGTTCTTTACGTAATTTCACCTTTCGGCAAATTGCCCGCCCGAAAGCTCATTAAAAAGTCAACGTATGGCGTTCAGGCTCTTAAACTTGTAATGCTATAAGACAGCGGCATGGTGGGGGGAGGAGGGGTGTGGGTCTGTGGACTGGGCTGGGGCATAGGGGAGACGTGACGGCCAATATGCAGCGGCATTCCGGAATATGACCAGCCAATTCACACACAACACACTCTGGCAACGCTGCGTGACAGCCACAAACAAGCTGGCAGCTCAAATGGGCTTAAGACAAGCGCAAGGACGAGCCCAGCTGCAGGACGAATGCTGTGGCATGTTGCCCATGGCCACAGCGCCACAAGCACCCGCCAGTGCGGGGGCAACTTTGTTTTTGCTTTGAGTTGTCGCCACAAACTGTAAAGTGTCAACAACTTGTAATCACCACGGCAGGCAGGCGGAGCCGGGCAGCCGGGCAGCCATCCAGGCTGCCAAAGGCGGTGCGGGGTGGCAAACGTATCGCCCAGCGGCAACAGCAGCCTACACTTGGTCACATTTTAACACCTGCTCGTTATCAACTTTTGCTGGCTGTGCAAAAACAAAAACCACCTGCATGGTAACAAAAAATTAAGGGAAAAAAAACAGTTGCAACACCAAAAACTTTCCTTTCGCACTATACTAGATATGTATATATATATATTTATATATATATATATATAATTTTTTTTTAGTTATGCTTTGGCTTTGGCCCAAAACCTGTCAGCCATGTCCGGAATTATGTCAAAGTTGTGGCACACGAAAAATGAGCAGAAACAGAAGGCAACGAACGAGGCCGTGTAAAAACTGCATAAAACAAATGCCATAAAGTTGCAACATTGGGCGAAGGGTGGTGGGTGGTGGATGGTGGATGGCGGGTAGCGTTCGTCTGGGCGCTGAGCTGTGGCTCATTAGTGTTGTCAGCTTTGCTTGCTGAAAGCCAGCCGTGGCAACTCTGTCATTGGCATGCGGTCTAGGCCCAAAACATATTGTTGACACTTTTCACCCTTTCGATATATTTTGGGAAGTTTTTTCAATATTAGATTTTCACTTGTTTGCTAACGACAAATGGGCGAATCAACATTCGAATATGCATTCATCATTCAAATAGTGCAATATAATATTGATTTGTTAATTGGCAGTCACATGTTGGGATATCTCTACTTTTATTCATAGCATTCATTAAAATTTTTAAAATTAAAGTCAAATATATACTCTTTCCTATCTTCAAGCCCACATATCTATCATAGCTTAAGCAATGTAAAATGTTATCTGGCTTTATAGAAATATCCGAGGTCGACGACATTTTCGCGTAGATCGAATCAGCTATTAATAATCTATGCCTGCACAAAAATGATTGCTGTATATATTTTGTTCTCACTTTTAAAAGTAACAAGAAATAAAATTATGCCTTTTTCTAAGCTGCTTAATTTTTAAGTCATAAATAAATAGTTTATGCGGCGCAAAACATTTCCAAATTGATGCAAAACAAAATTGTAAAATCAAGCAAAAATATTTGCGAGTGAAGAATGTACGCGATGAAGTGGGAGACACAGATAAATTAAGTACGCTGCTGCCCCAACGTCGCTCTTATCCCCTGTTATAGCTGTAAACTTTACAGTAAATACGAAATAACGAAAGCGAAATCGAATCGAATTTTATCTGTTTAGCATATTTGGCGGTGGCAGCGCTAGCAACAACAAACGCGCAAACGACTGCCAAGGGATGCCCAAATGAAAGGCATAAAACAATTTAGATTCAATGCGAGGGATGTGCGTTTGGCTATAGCCAAGGATATGGCGAAGGATATACAATATACGAAATACGATATGCATACGCCGTGGAGGCCGAAGAGGCGATAAATGTGCAAATTTCCTCAAGGCTCGACTGATTAAATGCCACTGAAAACATAAATTGCCACTGAAAACAACATTAGCCGAGGGAGGCTAAGCACACACACACACACACACACACACACATACACACACACACACGAACATACCCAGTTGCCTTTGACCTTAATTTGAATAAATACTCAAACATACTCGTACACGCAGAGATTAAGCGGCTGGCAAGCTATATCGTGAATAGTAGATCGGGGCTTAGTCGGTTTTTGGGCCTGTTTTGTGGCAGGAAGCGACTTCTAACCAAATATTATTACCATATTGACCGGTGGTTGGCCCTGTTGTTGCCACTAATTACTTGGCACACATAACGTAAATGTCGACTAAACAAGACGTTACGTATACGCCGTGTGTTGGCCATGACTGCAGCCGACATCGACACGAAATATCTTCATAATAGAAATAATAATAGAAAAATGGAAAATGCAAACGAAATGAACCAAACGAAAATAAAAGAAAACACGCCCATCGCACTGGCCCGTGGCCACTTCAGCATGCGTTGTCTGCTTTGATTAATGATCGCCCACTTCAGAAACGGGCAGTTGGCGTCGGGTCATGTCCAGCACGGACAGACGTCAGACGTCGAACAGTTTATTCGCTGAAAGTTGAGACGAAAGTGTCGAAAAGTAAGCAATCACTGCGAATGTGGCGCGTCAAGCGGCAAGCACGCAATTTACTTATTACCCATTAATGGCCAAACAGCAACAATAACAACAACAACAACAACAGCAACAACAACAAAAACAACACCAGGACCATCACCAGCTGGTTGACAATGTCAGAAAACGTGTTGGGCAATCGATCAAAGCCGCAATCCAGTGAACTGAAAGCCGCATCGGCCCAATCGGTCGCTTCATTAAACGCGACTGAGGATGACAAATCATGTCGTTGACAATACTCGCACAGGACAACAGTCAACAATGACGCAAGGACATTGAAATAAAGCGCTGCCCACTGCTCGACTGGCTGGCAAATGACGGCGCTGCTCTGAAACGCATTTCACAATATTTTTTAAATGCGTAACTCCAGACGAATGTGAAGTCAGAAACCCTAGCCAGCCACGAATTGTTCGGACACACGCAAATATAATTAAGCATGGTCCAAACGCACAAGAAATAAAAAGTAGAAATATAAAAAAAAAGAGAGCGAGCACAACACGCCAACTCATTCCACGTCCGGGCAGTGGACTTCCGGCGAACACAGACGACAACTGGGCGGAGTCGACATTCGTCGCTTAAGTCGAATGACATTAGCTGTAAGTGGCGTTAATAGATTAGATTAATCATGACATTAAAACAAATAAATATTCACATTCAACAATCTTGTTATTTGATTTATCATTAGATTTACAATTATTTTAAGCAATTTAGTTTTGTTTAAAAACTAAAGCAAAGTCAATCATTTATGAAAGCTTTATTCTCGGTTTATTACTTTAATTGTCTGCAAATAATAAACATAATTAAAGTATGGTTTTTATTATAATATACTCTGCAATGATATTAAACAAAAAAATATATACATAAACATAATAAAGAAAAAATTAAATCTCTTAATTTACTGAAAAGTTAGCTTAGAGTCAAGCTAATGTCATTTTTTTTCGCATTAGCAGTTGGTGCTTTTTAGGATCGCGTGGGTTTCGTTTATTATTCAAGTGCGGCTGCAATTGTCGCACTAACTGCCTCATGCATCTAAGTGCATTTTGAAATATTTTAGTGCGCCGCAATCGAAAGCCTCCAAGAAATGCACAATTAAAAAACTTTGTGTGCCCCGCTAACAATCCCGTCAGAAATATCAATGGGCAAACAAAGGCAACTCTTATGAAAACTCAAGGCACGACATGGGAAAATTAAACAAACCAGCGGAGTCTTACAAAGTGTCCATAAATAAGGGATATAGTAAAGAGTATATGTATGTGTGGGGTACTTGTAAGAAAGTAATCTTTTGGGTGCATTGAACTGCAGTGTTGGCCACCGCGCACACTTTAAGGAGCAGATGGCATTTTGAGGCATTCTCCAGGCACAACAAATGCTGCTTATCATTATATTTTATGAACTTTACTTTACTGGCGCAGTGTGTTCGAAATGGCCACGCGGAGGCCTTGGACCGCATGGCACAAGCAACCCAAAGAAGCCGCCAAATTATGCTGCGTTTTTCACTGCGTAGGCTTTAAAGGCGAAAGATACCCCTGAAAAAAAGAACATTAAACAATAAACGGGTATAACCCACTGTGCGATACTTGTTCACAATTGTTCGGATCGATCTTTAGGAAAGGTATTCCGAAAATTCCTAATTATAGTTGGTAATGGCGCCATCGTTAAAGGAAGTTATTATGAATATGCATGCAAATTAAGAGATAAACATAAATTAAATTATATTGAAAAAATATCAGATCTCAAGTCTCAAACTAGTGAAAAAATATCAGCGATGACACAAACCCAAAATACTCTTCCTATTTCATGAACGAGTGTAAAGAGAAAGGGAAAAGACACAAGTTGCAAGTTGCCATAAGTCCCCTTGCCCCTGCCAAATGCGGGGGCTGTGTGTAGTGGGTGGCTGGGGCACACGAGTTTAAGCAAATTGCCATAATGAACCCTTTTTTTCACTCTTTTGGCTTGCTGGCGGGCTTGACGCCTTGCCAATTTGATGTAGGCATGCCAGCTATGCGCTTGCCAGAGAAACGTAGCCGGAGAGAATACAAACATAAACCGAGAGTGGGCGTGGCAAGCGGCAGAGGGGGAGGTTCGACGGTTCACAGCCTTGATGCGTTTGCCTTTTCGGCGTTAAAATGAAATCTATAAAAATAAGTGTGGCATGTTCTATGCCATTTTTTTTTTGCTTTTCTTACTCGTGCTCAAGCTGTTGTGGGTCTGTTTGTGGGCCAGTGTGTGTTTGTGTGGGCTTCTTTGGGGGATGGAGTGTGGGGAGGCCAACAGCCTGGCTGCCTCGGCATTTAACCAGCTCACTTTTGGGTTATTAAATGATGAAGCAGTTTGCCGTTAATGACTGCCAAAATGGCGATGCCAACGCTCCCTGGTTTGGGATAGCTCGAGACAAGCTCGGTCGATGGGTCGGCCAGCTCTTTGGGTTTATTGAGCCTCTAAAACGGTACCAGTTACCAGCGCTCAGTGCCTTTGCCTTTGCCTTCGCGTTTGCGTCTGCATTTGCCGGGGTCTCGGCCTCAACTTGTCTGCCATGTCAGTTTGTTTAATGAGGGTAAAATTAGCGCTGTCTCAAGCTTATTAGCCCCACTTGAGACTTTGGTTAATGCTGCTCACTTTATGGCGCGGCTTCTCTCTGATTCGGTCTCAATTTAAAGCGACTTAATTGTTTTGATTTATCACAGCCATTGCTGGCTGGTTCAACTATTGGCATGCATAATGCTGAGAAATTGATTTTCCAAGCCTTTTCATTAACATAAATGAAACGGATCAAGGGATGACCAACTGCGGTGGACATTATTTGCATTCGATAAGCGTTGACAATCAATTTCCACCAAAGTCCACTCGACTCGGTTCAGCTTCGGACTGGACTCGTCCCGGGTTTGTTATGGCAACGACGCTTTCCTTGTCGCAAAGGAGAGTTATGGCCCCGGCTGAGTTACGGGTCGCTGTGAATCAAGGTAATGACGTGCACCTTGATTTGCGTGTGTCATAAGGGTCACACACACACATTCGCTTTGCATTGCGCAGACCCCGACACGCAAATGGCGAATGTGCTTAATTTCTTAGCATACTTTTTGGGGGCTGCAAGGCGCAAGAAATCAAACAGCAACTCCCCCATAGCCCGCCCCCTATAGCCCAGCGGCAATTCTTTGTTGGCGCCACCATACGCTTTATATGCAAATAAAACTAAGGACGGAGGCGCCACTTGACCACTTGGTGGCGACTTGCCGGAGCGTGCTGTGATTCCTCACGCGACGCCGACCGCGAACTCCCGGAGGTGTGTTTGAAAGACTGAAAGTGGGCGAGTGGGTGGGTGGTGGTCTGGTCTCCGTCAGGTGCTCTCGCATGTGGTAATAATTCCATAAGGGCTTATGGTGGATATATGGTGGATGATTGTTGTGGCAGGTGACTCGGTGACTTTGTGATTTTGTTGCTTTTGCTGCTTAATAAGAAACGTACGTCACGCAATATAATTAAGATAAACATAATTATAGTTTGCTGTTTGCTGTTGGTTTTTTCCACCCTGTGCGACTTTCGCTTCTAATTTTTAATGGAACCGTTGTAAAAGTTATGTTGGTTACAATAATATTCCGTATTCCGTGGCAGTTAATTTTATTTATTTAATGGCTTTAATATCAAATCAAAGGCAGTCAACTCTTTGGAGTTTTAATTAACTATTATTGACAAATAGAGAAACAATTTTGTAAAACTTTATACCATCGATTGTCAATATATATTTAGTTGTTACTCAAAACCCAAAATTAAAAGATTAAATTATTCATGAAATTTGAATTCTTATTTTTCGTTTGTCAGATATAAAGTCAAAACAATAAGTGTCGATAAGTTATCGATAAGTTTACTCTCGGTGGAGCAGTTTGGTTCAGTGTGGAGTAAATTTCCCTTAGCCGAGTCGCATTTAGCTGTGACTTAACCAAAATTCGTTAAATAATGTTCCTTCGTTCAAAGCGCTTATCCGTTGACTTTCGATAAGTTTTACTTGCTTTATTTCAACTTATTCGTTAAGCATCGCTTGCAACCACAAGTTTGCTTTTATTTTTTCACACAACCTTAAGCTTTGGTTGATGCATAAGCTAAGAAAAAGCTCCTCTGGGTTGTTGCCTAACCTTAAATACAGTTGCAGAGCCACAGCACAATGTTTCTGAAACCTCAACATTTAATTGAATTTCGAAATGAAATTTGCAAATGGTCATTGAACAAAAAACCTCAAAAAAACATGCCACAAACGTATATACTATATTCACAATCAAATATTAATTTTTCAGAGATTTCAATCTATTTAATTAGGGCAAAAACGTTTGCAGACAAATCGGTTAACGAAAAATGTGATTAATTAATTAATCGCTCTTTTTCGCATTTTTCGCATGCCGAATTTCAATTAAAGAAGTGTCATTAATAAAGCGAATGGGACTGGTTAAAAACAGGCATACATACATATATATATATTTATATATGTATATAAATAGATAAATGGATATGCATTTAACTCACCTAAATAAAAAATGCCAATAATCAGGGCTATCGGTTTCAGCATGTTGTCACCAGTTGTTGAGCAAATGAAACCCAGTTTACGTCAAGCGCACCCTTTACCTGCAATGACAAGGATAAACAACACAAATTCAATGGAAAGTAGGCGTACTGTTAATTAAATAAATTACCATTTGCGAAAGGACGTCGCATTTACAATTTGCATTTGTGCAATCAAATGGAAAGTATGAAAAATAAACCAATATCCAAACATTTCCTGCCCAGAAAACTGTCTGACATTTCTGACAAATGCACTAAAAATTATGTGCATTTTTAGCAGGCAAATTACAAACAGTCGAGCCAAGGAGCACTTCGTTGTGCACTTTCTGCCAAAAGATAAAATGTGTGCGAGCCTCGACTTGTGGCCTTAAACAAAATTGTAGTTATGCATACAAACTTTCAAATCAATTTTAAATATACAGTGAACTTTCGATGCAGTAATTCGCAGTATCCTTTCAAAGTGGAGGAGGACTGCAGGTACGAATTTGATTTTTGTTTTGTTTCTTGTTGAAGTGATGCTAATCCGAAATTTAAAACGATTTTTTAAATTGGATTAGAAAATCGTCTTAATAATCATCGATGCATCGATATATCAACAAAAAAGTATTACTCTGCTGAAATTGGAAAACAAGTGAATGCTGTTTTAAATTAAATATGCATATATTCAAATTATCTAGCTAAAAATACTCGACTAATCAAAATTGGTTCTTTGCATTCAATTTAATGTCGAAAATAGAAGAAAAAATCGTGAGTCCTTCAGTAGAACCCAATAATTTATTTGTAATTATTACATACATAATTCCGTAATTAATACACATTGGCTGTCCTGTTGTTGTTATTGTATTTATGATAATTAATGAGCTGACTTATTGATTTAAATTCTTCAAAATGGATTATACATACATATATGCAAATGCTAATGAATGCTTTAAACCAGTGAGCCATGAAGCGAATAAAAAAACGGGAAAGCAAAATATACATTTGAATATACAATCTGGCGATAATTAATGCGCATTTTCAATTAGAGCCGCGAGTTGAATTACCGAAACATCAAAGTGCAATACACACAATACCGAAATATCAAGGTGCAATACACACATCGGGCTAGCTGAATTTAATTAAAACAAGATATAACGGTTTACTTAAGTGTGTCGCAAACCCTTGTAAACACCTAAACTATAAAATAATACAATATAATATTTATATAATTGTTTTTTGAAACTAGTATATTGAGTTTGTGCAATATCCGTCATACTGTCCGTCTGTCCATCTGTCCATCCGGAGGAACGCAACATTTTTTGGCGCTATTACAGATTTGTATATGTTAAGTTCTCGAAATCATATGAAACAGATTTCTAACACCCATCAATTTGTCAAAATTGAATCGTTCTTCATGTTTGAAGGCAATCTGGTAATGATTTTTCATTACCATCGATTCTACATTTAAAATTGATGCACATTTTTTTTCGATATTACTCATTTAAAAAAAAATTCTGTTTTTTTTTTGGATGAGGTCAAAATTTTGTCCTACCTTGCGTTACACACTCCCAAACGAAAATTATAACAGTCTTGAGAATTCAATTGCTGCAGCCCTTATCACATGCTTTAAAGTCCTGCATTTTTGGGTGCGTGAGAATTTCCACAAAGCTGAGCTCATTAATTTGTTGCTGGCCACCCATTCAGTCGACCCGATGAGGTTGCTTATAATAACACGCAATTCATCTTGCCTTTTCGCACATTTACAACCAGCTCAACACAACTCAACTTGACTCAACTCTTTTCTCCCATTATCCAGCTCGTTCCCTTCATTCGGACAGCTTATTGTTGATGGAAGGCACTGCAAACATAGGAAAACCAGCGCAGAAAAAAAATATGTAAAGCCAACATTCAAGTGATTAAGAGGGTAACGTTGGAATCTCATAAATTTGCATTTAATACTCGACAGAACAGCGGCAGCCTGCGTTTGATAACTATAAGATCTCAGCTCTAATAAGCAGCTTGTGTTTGTTGCTGCCGCCGCAGACAATAATAAATAAGTTTTGCATAAATCTGCTGTTAAGGCAAGAACTGAAGCAACAACAGCCACTACAAAAACCACTGCCGCAGGTCACAAGTGGTGCAAAAGCAAGGCACTTTAGCAAATAAAAACCAAGAAAAAAGTAAATTTCAAGATGCGTAGGATATGCGGATGATAACTGTTGGCGGTGACTGTTCAGACAAGCGAAACAATTGAAACGGCTGCAGGTGAACAAATTCGGATGCGTATCCTCCTAAATCAAATCAAGCAAAAGAAACAAATAAATATGAAAGGACAAAGATAAAATAGCTTTGCTGTTGCGTATATTTCTATTTGACGTTTATGCTATATAAGTAGTTGTGAGATACATTTTATATTTAATTTCCATACGCAATTCGAATCAAAAACTTAAGCGGGATACATAAGATAAAAATATGAGAACAATAGAAAGTTATGGCCATGATTGAAAAACGTATACAAATAATTTCTGAAAATCTGTTATAATAAATGCATTATATTTAATAAAATATAAATAATTATATCTGTAGAAACCATGTCCGCATGTCCAATAAAAATTTCCTATGTCTTGGTTCTTTAACATTGTGTTTCATATAATTAATTATTTTCAAAATAACATATCACCTTTCACTTAAGTCTTTTGACTATATACATATATATATTTTTACTCAAAAAAAAAACTATGCGAAAAAAGGAGCAGGTTCAGGTTTGACTAATTTTGCGCACAACTGGCTCGGTTCCGAAATCCGATTCAGATTACAACCAATTTACAGTCTTGTTATGTGTTAAATATATTTAACGATATCTTAACGAATCATTCGTTATCAAGGAATAGAGGTCAACCCCAAGTAACTTATAGTAGCCAAACACACACACCGAAAGACACCGATTTGCATATTGACACACATCATTAGACACAAACACACTGTGCTGTGCGCTCGGAATTATTGAATTATCGCGCTTGGTTTGCACTTTGGTTTTTGCCAAATTCAAATGAGCGCAAATTGATTTGGAATTGTCCCCGCTTGAATGCATAGCGGTGTGTGTGTGAGTGTGTATGTGTGTGTGTGAGTGTGTCTCTCTGTGTTTATTCAGTCAAACCGAATTGCATTTATGGCACTGCGTAAATCAATTTAGTTGTAAACGCCGCTTAATGCATAAACCATGTTAGCCAACGTTTAAAATGAATTTTGGCTAGCTGCAATAACGAAATATTTTTACAGTGCCATTGAAATGTCCATCAAATTGCCCAACTGATTTCTATATCTGTCGAACGGCGCGATTGTGGGTCAACGTTAGGGGGGCCTGCTCCGTCGGCAGTTTACTATTTCAGTTCAATTTGCGGTTCTATTACCAAAACCATTGGCACATGCTCAGGCCCAGGCATCTCTCGACTCCGGACCAATTTTGGCTGTCAACGTCTGCGACCGGAAGGAGCACACATTGGCCACATGCCCGTGATGAGTGTCCCCTTTCGGACCACACGCATCAGCGACGCACTCACGTCGTCAATGCCATTTTGGTTGGCCAAAAATACGCCCCCATATGCCAATTTAGGTTACGTTAGTGGCGGCAAGGAAGGGGCGGCAGGGGTACGGGGGCACGGGCAGCCAGCATTACGCCCACTGTCACACATCCAGTTACGTGCTGAGGCCACGCCCACCGCAACGCACAAGCCGTCAGCAGAAAAACTATCTATGCCGCAGAAAAAGTGCTTTTCCCACGGTGCACTCTTGGGCAGAGAGATGATGCTCGTAGTACAGCTCGGCATTAGGTGTACAGACTGTGTACGTGCCACTCAACGAGAAGCCGCGTCAGAAACTGGATTCGCCGCATCGTGTCCCGTCTGCTGTGCTTATAGCCTGGCAACAACAACAGCAACTACTACGCTGTATTGCGAAGGCGCCACTCGCATGGCTGCGAAATGAACTCGAGCATTTAAATTCGGAATTAATTAGATTAAGTCTGCAGTCTGTTGACTTATGTATTTAGCCGCATATATCTCACATTTATTCGGTTATATCTAATTGCATAGTTACTTATTGAATTAACAACCAAATACTTGCGACAGGTAAAATTTAATTTCTCTTTCATATTCTCATTTATATTTCTAATTACTTACAACTACAAAAAAAAACAAATAGTAAAAACTCTGGAGAACAACAACTTTGAGCCAAATATGCCAGCTCAACATTCCACATAAGCCCTTCAATATTCTAAAATACTTTCTGTTGGATATTCATAATCCAAGTGGGCAAGGGGAAATGGATTTCTTTGTTCCTCGGCCAGGAAAATCGAAATGCGTTCAATTTTCATTCACCATAAAATCAAATATTACGAAAGGTTCAGCAGCAGCTTAAGCAGCAGAGTAAAGTGTGTAATAGTAATCTAATTGCTCGACTAGAGAATATCCTGTTCGTTTAAAGCAATT
Source organism: Drosophila paramelanica (assembly GCA_035043915.1). Lineage (NCBI taxonomy): Eukaryota > Metazoa > Arthropoda > Insecta > Diptera > Drosophilidae > Drosophila > Drosophila paramelanica. Next base: position 6,495,884 of record JAWNMO010000258.1, read on the forward strand.
ATTCTAACATATATTTATAAATTATAGTATCAAAAATCCAAAAATATTTCTGCTAAAATTCGGGTGAAATTATATTATATTTTAATTCTAATAAAATAAAATAACTTACATATTTTACAAATATTTATTACATAAATATATTTATTTATTTATTATCTATCAAGTCACTTCGACAATTCTAACTTATTAAACATATATTTTATGGTTTTGTTGAATTTAAATATTCCCCTATTTTCCCATCGATAATGAGTACAGGGTATATGAAACCAGGCCAACAACTTTTATGAGTATTGTGGCAAAAATTAGCTTGCCGAAATACCAGCTAGCTGAAACAACAGCCAGTCATGTTATGTACACACACACACACACACACACACACACACACACACACAGACATGAGTGTGTGTGATGTTCAAATAGCAGCACGTAAACAACAGGGCGTATGATGAGGCGCCCCTGCACCCGCTTCGAACAACTGTCAGAAAGTTTACAACTTGTTTTTTTTTCGTCGATGTTCTTTGGTACGCTCCTTTGCTGTGTTGATTCGATTAAAACGTCAACAGTAGCAGCAGCAGCAACAGCAAATGGCAGCAACAGCAAATGGCAGCAAAAACAATTCACAGACGCCCCCAATTCGACTTTATTATCACAGCAGCATATATGGGCGTATGCGTGTGTGTGTGTGTGTGTGTCGTGTGTGTATGTGTGTCATGGCCTTGCCTTGCAAAGTTGCCACACCACATTTTATTAGACTTCTATTTTGCCATCATTTGCTGTATATCTTTGTTGTCTTTCCGTCATTTTGCAACGCACCGTTAGGCCGTCAAACAGCAGCCCCGAAATTCGCCCCCCGCCTGGTATTTTTGCGAGGGGATATGCATGTATATGACAGCCTTTTTGACATTTTGTCACAGCCGCAGGGCAGAGTTGTCGCAGGGCAGGACAATGTCCTCGTCCTGTCATGTCGTTTGATCTTTTATTGCGTTTGTTTTACGAGCCACAGTAAATCCCCTTTAAATTGCAAATTCTTTATGTTCGAAATTTCAGCACCCTTAACGCTTCCGACACCTCCTTCATCGCACCTAATCCATTCGTTCGTTTGCACGCACTTTATAAGCGTGTATATGTGTGTGTATGTATGCATGTGTGTGTATTTATTTGTGCTTCCGGTTTTCCTTTTTAATTTTTTTTTTTTGTTTTGTGTTCTTCTACTGAGAGTGAAAGCATTGCTTTACGCCCATGTCATGCCCCCAGCCTGGTGCCTTTATGGACATGCGTTCGCATTGAAGAGTTTGTCACTCTGACGGATGCGTGATAAAAATTTATTGAATCGAAAGCAATAAATATTTGATTTGATTCATTTCACAGCGCGACACTCCATCCTCTGCGAGTGTGTGTGTGTGTGTGTGTGTGTGTGTGTGTGTGCCACTCATCATTGATGTCAATTGATTTCGTGCCGTGTCCACTGAGGTAATTGAAAAGAAAAACAATATAGCAACTTTTATGGGCAACGGCCGCGTCAACAGCTGTTCAAAATAAATTCTTAATATGAATAAAAAATAATATAAAATATATTACTGTTGTTATGGCAGCAAGAGCAGTGTTATTTTAAACAGTGTTTAAATATTTAAAAATAAAATAGATTCAATGTTGTTGTCTTTGTTGCTATTATGGCAACAACAGCAATGAAATGTTTATTCATTATGAAATATTTAAGAAATTTGTGAAAATGTTGCCTACTTTTTGGGGCCTTCTTAAATTACATCTTGTCGTTAGCTTCATTTGCAGCTCATAAATGCGCCGCAGCCGGGTCAAAGTAAAGGATGTGAAAATGCCACAATGAAGAGGCTAAATCCCTGACATTCCGACGTCCATTACAACTGAAAATGAGCCCGTAAACCCATTTAAGCAATGCCCGAAACACGAAAACTTCAGCGACAACTTTCTTGGCGAACAGGCGTCCAGCCTTTCTGATTATGGCTCAACACTTGAAAACTTTTCTTTTTTCCTGCTGAGGGGAGCTGAAAGGATGTGAGTTTAATTTGCCACGGCTTACTTACTACTCACTTTGTATATGTAGATTGGGGGGCGGGACAAGGACGTCGGGGCATAGCAACAAAAAGTCGTGGGCGCAACTTTGAATAACAGATAAAAATGTTACGTGCCTGGACGCACGCTTCCTTCTATTTTGCTTTCAATGTTGTTGTCAAGTTGAATGAAGAAATATTTCTGTTATCGCAGTAAAAAGATGTTTCGTGCTCTGCGTGTTTACCTTACTATTGTTGTTATTTCCTGAAGCTATTGTTGCTGCTTTTCTGACGGGCAACGTCAAAGTAGCATTAGCTGGAATTTTCGGTAGAAAGCGACTAAGCAGCAACAGCCTTGGTAAAATTTCTATAGCATCCAAATGCACAAAGCTGAAAATGCTTTAAAAAGCAAATGGAATTCCTTTTTGTGCAGGATATGCCAGCAATAGCAGCTGCTAAAAGAAAATTCAGAATAAAGCCATAGAGAGATGGCACTGGGTGCAGACAGGCAACACCACTGCAAATTGTGTCCAGCTAAAGTTGCCACCCACTTGGGCTATAAACAAAAGCATGTTGAGTGTTTGTGGACAAGTCCTTCGCCTGATTTCCATGCGCATAGCCCTTTGTGCAGTTTGCCCTTTGCCTGATTTGCCTTGGCGCCCCCGGTCCATCCACAAACCTTTGTGCCAACATCATCAACAAATCGTCAATAACACTTGACACTCGTTTCCGTTTCGTTTCTCCTTGCCACAGAAATGCTTTCTCGGTCCTGGGCTGCTCAACCGCCATGAACTTTCTAAGAAATTACTTTTTCGGTTACAGATAAACGCTGGCATGTCCGTTTATCTGTCCGTCTGTTCGTCCGTTTGTCGACGTCTCTGACTGCCTGCGGTGCTGCTGTAGGTTAACGCATTACAAACTCTGTTGCGGGTTTTTTCATTGCGCTCGGGCTTTGTCGTCTGTCAACTTGCCACACGCATTGCAAGCAGTGCCATTGGGTAGGTGTGGAAACGGCCACGGTTAACCGAAACCTGACCTAACAGTCAGCACCGTGACGAACCCAAGTAGTGTCAACATCTTTGGCCTTGAACAAATTGTCGGTCGTGCCCTTTAAAATTGATAAGGCGCCCTGGTGCCCGGCCAAACGAGACCGCAACGTGAAATGAATCAAAAAAATATCAAATATAATCAAAATCGGAGACGTGAACTTTTTTTTGGAACTTAAATTATTTGTTTCTACGTTTTAGATTTTGCTTTCCGTTTTTTGGTGAATTTTTTTTATTTTTTAACTTCATTTTCCGTCTTGTCATTCTTTTGTTTGCCTTGCTGATTTGGCTGTTGTCGTTGGCAGCATTTCCATTCAACGTTTTCCATTTGTGTAGAAGCAACAGTCAAAGAATGTTTGAAATTCTGAAAGCGTTTTTCACGTATTTTTCACTTTTATTAGTGTGTATATGTGTGTGTGTGTGTGATGGCTAAAATGGATGACTTGCTTGACTGCTTTTTATACCCTGAACCAATTGAAAGTGGGTAAAAAAGGGTATAATGGTCGGTAAAAGTTGTGAAGATAAAGCTGAAGAGTCGGCGGTTCGAGGTCGCATAGGGACGGTGCGGAATTTTTTCTTTAGTTTTGATAATTATCAATATTTATCGTTTTTTTCTGAATTTTTTTTATTTTTACGTTGGGAAATTACATGATACTGTGTTGCAGCCATTGAGTGTTGTGTAGCTGAAGTTGAAGAGTTGGTGGTTCTATTTTTTCCCTTATTTTCTCCACTTCAATACTCATCAAGTGTCGTGAGTTTCTGTGTATGTACTATTTGCTGGGTTGAGGGTATCTTCTAGTCGGGCGGTGCGCTTGTTTTAGATTTGTTTTGACTCTATGGTTTGGGCGCATATTATCCTGCACATATATGTTAATGTCTGCTACCCCTGTTCCTCGCTCTGCCCGTAGCCCTGTCTCTGGCTTTGTCTGCGTCTCGATAGTGACACTCATATCCGTGAAATGCAAATGTATGCGTGCCGCTTGAACATTATGAATAATTCCGGTTAAGATTCCATTTCTGCCATTTGCCGTTTATTTTCATTCTCATTTCCATTGTCTGTTCCCCGCCGTCTACCTGCGCGCATAAGTAGTTAGTTGTTGCGCTGTTGTACGACTTGTTTTGTGCTTGTTCTTATTTCTGTTCTTATTCTTATTCCTGTTCAGTCCCTGTTGTACACACACTTTCATTGCCATTGTAGTTCATTCTCGTTACTTGACGTGAGCGCCAGCATTTATTATGCAAAACGTGAAATAACAGAAGCAGAACAAACAGTCCCGGCAACATGCATTGGCATGGCCTCCCCCGCACCTCCCCCATCGCCTGCTGCCACACCCACAACCGGTGTGTGATTAAACCAACCAACCCAACGAAGCGCGGAACACATGCATTTTTCATTATTTCCGCAAATTTTGAATGCTAATGAACGGATGCTGATAAAAGCTATTTGTGCACTTGACTGATGACAGAGTGGGCCAATTTGACCCATTTGTCAGACTCAATTCGAGGACTTTTGTCGGCCACTTCAAAGCATCAAATGAATAACAAACCATTAAATCACACACATACAACAAATGATAAAAACTAAATCCAATAGCGTGACCAATTCTCTATCAACCATTTTCTAAGGATGTCACACACAAAAGCAAACATTGACGGCTTATGTGTGTGTATTAGCTGTTAGATGTGGTAGGATAATGATAGACGGGCCACAGGTAACACTAGACAGCAACATTTGATGAACTTTTTTGTGTATTTTATGGTGTAAGCTAATGGGCTGGAATAATTAATTTAAATAGTAAATGTAATTAACGATAATTGTAGCCTTGATAAAAAGGCTTACGGTATATAACACATGGAAAATATATACTATAATCATATATTAAAATATGAGCAACAAATAATTAATGAGCTTATTTATTAATTTTTTACATGATTTTGATTTGATTTTGTTGATATTTTTGCGTTTCCTAAGAATACAAAATCATAAATGTGTATGTAAACTTAAACTAAGATATTCTTGAAAACTGTTAGACTTCATGTATTTACAGAAAACAGTTTCTCTCGATTACTATCAGACTTATGTCTGTCGTATAGAAAGACGACATATGAGTTTAGCGATTGTGTTGTCCAGTGTAATAGGTGTGTCTTTTACAAGCACTAAGTAGACAGGCATAAAATTGCAAACGATAAATATTCGTGTGATTCATTTATCAGCATCATTACAATCATAAAACCATTTTTTCATCAGTGTCAGCCATATACATATATTCTGAATTATTTTCTATAAAAGGACGCTTAATTATCCTAAGTGACGCCAGTGCGGCAATGATGTCGTTGATGGTCAACAAGACTACAATTAATAATAAGGTTATACGCCCCATTGTCACTGAGTGTGTGTGTGTGATTGTCAAATGCCACATGGATAATTGAAAATTAATTATGTTGACATATTTGGAAAGTGATTGCTAAGATGGCGGCAGCGCGTTGATGATGTCGCCACATATAATTTCGGAACAATACCAAACAGTGGCCCAGTCCCCAAAAGTTCCACACCAACCGGGAAACTGGCCTAGCCTAATAGCATATTTCCTGGCTTTGTGTCGCCTTAATAGACGCCTGTCATGTGGCCATTTGTTTGGTCAGTGACATCGTTGAAAAGAGTCGGTCGAGCTACCTGCGGCTCGGCCTTGCGGGCAGTTTTATTAGGCCGGCGCACGACAGAAAGCATTTGACCATAATTAGCTGAAATAGCGTACTTTAAAGGCTTGTTTTGTTCGATGAGCAATGTGCGCTTGAGCAAATATTAACTTGAGCTTTACAGTTGAGCTATTTAATACAAAGGGTACAGGATGCAAATGCTAAATTGCACAGCAACACCAGGCGGAAGGATGCTGGCCAAATGCTACGACCGTTTGGGCGCTTGTGTACAAGTGGGCAAACATAAAGACGGAAATGTAAAAGCGCCAACTGCCAACTTGCAATTGCAAGTAACCAGCAACAGCAGAATCAGCAGCTCCAACAACCACTGAGAACATTAAGACAAATGGTAGCAGCCGTTGCATGAATAAAAAAATGAAATAAAATGAAATAAAATAAAATAAAATAGCAACCTCCGTGGAATGGGCGAATGCAAAAGGCAAAATAATAATTTCTAAAGAGCAGAAGTTACGTTTGCATAAATAACGGCAGTTTTGTTCCCATTCTGTGTGCATACAAAATGCATTTTAACTTTTGAGACAAAACGCATTAAAGCCACGTTGTCCGAGCCTACAAAGCAGAAACCGCAAAAAACAAAAACAATGAAGTAAAATTCAAGAAATTTTGTAATATTTTATATGCGCCTGGAAAAAATGGTTACCTACTTTTGACGAAGCGGAAAATTCAAGCAAGTCAGCTATCGTTTGTTTACTACTGCCAAATGCACATTTAAAAATTATACAAAATTTTATAAAAAATATACAAATTGCTGTGCAACGTTCTCTCTTCTTAAATGTAGACATGCCGTGTGCCAACAGACAAACACTAATGAAACATTGCCAACAAAAGATATCAGGAAAATAAATATGAAATGTAATGAAAATAAAAATGAAAAACTAGTCTTAATAACCCGTTTCATTTTGGCCGGCTCTTAAAGCACCGCTGTTTGGCCTAAACGCGCAAATGTCACGCAAACTTTTTTTTAAGTTTAGTGCAATGTGCTGGAACTCAAACCGCACACAAACAATGCACACACACACACATGTATATATATATGTATATAAGTACACCTGTATTCACAGCCATACCCACTCGATCCGGATACGGATCCATGACGGTGACGCTATCAGGCGGAAGTGGCACATGTCACGCTCCACGCTGCCTGCTCATTCAATTGCGATGTGTTTGTGAATACTAAAGACTCGAAAGAATTCACATCCATTGGGCCATCAGGCGGCAATTATGGCTGAATAGTTTTCAGTCCTGTGTGGACGCTTCGTGCTTATGAGTGTGTGTGTAAGTTTGATACAAGTGCAATTAACATTTATGATTACACAACAGCAACGGCAGTAATACCCAAGCGCTCACTATAAATATTTAACAATAAGTTACAGCTTCGACTTGCAGCTTTACGCATTATTTTCTGGGTGCGTTCGCTTAGTACTTAATAATTATGTGGGTTAAACGGTTCCCCAATGGCAGAGGCGTGATGTGTGCGCTACCAGAGGCATTCAGGCAACCCATACAAAACACATACACACACACACACACACACATACACTTGTACATGAGACGGCTATGTACGGGCATGACCAGGGCCACAGGGCAGCCATGCCAGTGTTTTCTTTTTAAAGCGTAATTCTATTTCGGGCTGGCTTCTATGTAGGCGCTGCCTGTCATCTATCTGACGTCATCAGCAGATAGCATGCAAAGGGGTTAAGTGGATGTCTCCACTTTTCCTTATACCCACTTTTCATTAGTAAATAAAAATCAATAAGCGACCAAAACGGAAGACGGCAAACAAAGAAACTCTTAAGCCAAATTCCATGACAGACAATTTATTTATTTCATCCTATATAAATAGACAGCATTTTCTATGTTTGTCTTTAGTTATGCCAAGAAGAATAAGCTAGCTCTAAATTGGCGACGATTCAAATACCCTTGCACTAATATAGAGTAGCTACACGAATATATAGCAATAATTAATTTTCAATTTAGATAAATTAATTTGACTTTGCAATTTATCCAATCAGTCTGAATCCATCTTTTAAAACGAGAGACGACTGCTTATATGAACAACCTATGAATATTAAACTAGTTCATGCCGATATAGTCTACAAAATTTGTGGGATCTAAGGATACAATTTAATGTCAATAAATATTTAATCAAATATTTGAAAATTGTAAACAGACGTCTTATATACTTAGATGCCTAAAGTGCATCAACACTCGACTTTTGCTCAGTTTATTAGTTTTAGCAGGTTATTGCTGGTAATTGACTTTTAGTAAGCCACTGATTTATATTCCCAGGTGGCTCCTTACCGCAGTGTACGTTGTGCACATTGTTATATTTCATATTGGCTGGCGGCAAACTAAAGCCCTGGGCAAAGAGCGGAAACGTCAACTCAGTTTAACTGTTGATTTTACCCAAATTCAATTAAATGCATGGCTACACTGTGTATGCGCAATATCAAAATGCAAAAGGCAAAATAAACATTTACTGTTGCCGCTGCGACGGCAAATACTTGCATTTTATTGCACAAAAACATTAATTAATTATATTGTACTGTCAGACGTCGTGCCACGCTGCGTATACGTACCGCACACAAATTGCGCAAGTTAATCAAACAGCACAAGGGCAGTGCTAACGGGAAGATGGTCAAGAGGTCTTGTCCAGTTTTAGCCCAGCCACGCCCTCGCCCAGCCAACGCCTTCTAAGTCGACTGCAAACATTGCGCATTTCTTTTGCGGCTGCGTTTTTCCCGACTTGCCTTTGGGTATTGCTTGAAGCCCGGAATTTCAACGCGCATAATGTGCCGCAATGCGGTTTTTCCCGAACGCCACCAGAAGTTGCGCTGAAGACGACGCCACGCCGCAGGACAGCACTCACACACTCGCACGCTCAGATACATTTGGCTCAAGTGAAATTTCAACTTTGTGTGCTAGTCACCAATAGGGCGGAAAGGGGTGTGTGGCTGGGAGCGGCGCATGTTGAGCTGAATTTTGAGCATAAACGGCATAAAATATGTGCGCAATAAAACACACGATTGAAATGCTCAAGTCAAAAACTTTGCGAAATGCCTTTAAGCGCCATTGGCTTGTCCCGGCTTGTGGTTGTTTGTGGTAGTGATTGTATGTGTGTGTGAGATGTGTGTGTGGCCTCCATGTGCTTGATTTATGCCACATATTCGCACACGCTGCCTTACTTGGTGTGTGTATTTAAGCCGCTCAATGGCTGCCATCGCCATTGAATCAACCTGCGTGCCTATGAATTGCCTCATCTTCTTTTTTTTTAAAGCTTAAACCAGCTCTCAATGTTCACATTCATTTCACTGAGTTTTGAAAAGCGTGTGTGTATGTTTTGGTTTTAAGCAAAAGTGTGAATTGAGAAAAATATTAGATGACTTTCATGGGCGGTTTTGCAAAGATTTTCCTTTTAACTTATTTGCTTAGCCTGTCCAATTTTTGGTAAACAACATGACAGGCCTCACTATAGAAAATGTGAAACGTGAAATGTGGGCATTGGATTTTCGACATGTCTATGCATGCCTGCTCACATCATAAGCATTTTCTTTCTTGCACAAGCAACAACAACAATAATAATTGGCAAGCGGCACTCACTTCGCATTCTAAGAAATTCGAGTCTAAGTGAAATGTTCCCTAGGCAAATAGCTTCAATCTAATTTAAAATATAATTACATACTTAGCATATATTAGATATTTATATATATATATATATATATATATGTATTATATATTTTTTTCATAAAAAACTAACGTTACGTTCGTAGTTCGTCTACAAAATTCAACACACAAAATTCTTTTGACCTAATTCAAGTAAACTTTGATGTTTGGTTCGAATGAAAAGTAAAACACGAACTAAAAACGCAACCAAAATTACGAAAAAAGATAACTAGTGAAAATAAAAATGTGTAAATTAGCCTTCGCGGCTTTTACTAAATTAAAAGATAATTATTTTAAGTGAAACGCATTTACGCTGACAACAACAATATTCAATTGATATGTATACAGTTCATTAGTCTGCAATTATATTTAATTGATAACTATATTAATATGAATCGATCCACTCTATATTTGAATGCTATGTTATTAAACACCCATTACCACAAACTTTTTCATTGATATTTTTACGCTTTAAATTGTTTACATTTAACTCTTTTCTTGGAGGCTTTAAGAATTGCTTGGATGAATTGTTGTTCATTGTTGCACTCAACGTCAAAAGTCAAACAAACTGTCTACTGTTTTCGCCTTTAAAGTCTCTCAATCGGGACTAAGAGCTTATCAAACATTAAAAAGGGCTTTTAGCTACAGTTTTCCCGCAACTTTAATGGCAGCTTAACACCATCGATTATACCATTTATCAGCGAAATGGGTCAACAGCTTTTAAATGCGCTATTGGCAAAGTTAAGTTAAATGATTGAAGCGCAGTTGAGGCGCTTAATCAGCTGCCAACAATGTGCTAATAAAGTAAAGCAAAAACTGTAAACATAAAAAGCGAAGCATAAAAACACTCATCAACTTACTTGAAATTAATCAGCAGCATTTGCCACGGCTGAGCTGCATGGGTCCTTTTTTCGTAGATATCCTTTTTTATACTTTTCGCATGCGTATCTGTAGTTCTGCTTGTAGCTGAAAATGTGTCTGTGTGCGCGGCTTCCAAGTGCACGTACATCGTTAACAGCTTAATTGCTTGGCCATTTTCACGGTGTTGACGTAATGCAGGTGGCACAGCGCGCACGGTGCTTCGTTTTAGCCAGGAGGCTGGCCAGAGTCTAGTACGTTTCTTCTTCTTTAGAGTGTTTTGTATGTGTATGGGTCTTTTCTTTTCTTGTCTTTTGTTATATATTTGTTTTGTTTCTTTTCTGGTTTGGTTTTTTATATTGCAGCTAATCCGTTTGCATGTACGCGGCTAAACTTTTTCGGCTTCTCTAACGCCTCGTTCAGCTTATGGCGAGCATGCGTGTGTTTTTCCTTTATGCTTATAAATCCATTGGAGGCTTTTACTTAACGCTTAAGCACTTGATCCGTTGTGCGACATAAAGATATTACATGACAAAGCGATTTGCCGCTAAGTATACACAAAAAACATATGTACGCACACACGCACTCACACATGTAATGCACACCTACACTCACACACTCGCAAAGTTCACTCAACAGAGCAGAAAATTTCGCGTGCACCGTTTTTTACGACAAAATTCACTTCGCTTTGGAATTTAATTAACTTTATTGTAATTGTTTTCATTAGTATTTGGCTAATTAAGTTTTACATATATTATAATTATAAAACGTTTAGATAATTTAAAAACACGCATAAATGCTTGATTGATATGAGTATTGATATTATTTGCGTATATTAAAATTAATTTTGATTTAATTATAAATCAAAATTCAGACTAAAATTGATATGTATCGTTACAAGTTATAATATTATTAAATTATGTTTTTATATTGTTTTTTTTTGTTTCTGTTGCAAAATCCACAAGATAATCTGCAAAAAAAATGGGGGGAAAAAGTTGATATATTAATTAGCAAGGTACACAAAACGGTAAATACGAAAATCTCAAATATAAAACTTTTTCTGCCTCGCTCAATTGTCATTTGCAGGCGGGCTGTGAGTGTGCCAAAAGCATTTGTGGCTGCGATTATCTGGCGGTGTCTGCAAAGTTTTTACCTGCCTCTCAGGTGCAGAACTAAAATTAAAGCTTTTGCCTGATCCACCCACAACTCGGGCATTTTCCACGGCGAGTTGTAATTACATCAGTGCCGAGATTTTTATTACCACACACATTCACACAGTACACACAACCCTCCATATACACACACATATAGAGTGGGCATATAATTAGAGCATAATTACGGCTCGACTAATACATGAGTATCAAGTAAGAGTAGCAGAAAAAGAATTAGCTGCCAGAGGGAAAGCTTCAGTCGGTCATCTATTAACTATAATCAACGCCAGGGCAAGCGGAAATAGACAGATTTCCGGCTATTAAACACTCAGCAACGCGGTAAAAGACGTCAGGACAGAATCTCAGGCGAATACACTTGGAAAAATCTGAAGGAAACTCAACTGTGTAGGAGATTTCTTGTCGAATACTCATGATGCCCAACGAGCTTATTATTATTTATATAATCTCAATTCTAGTCATGGGCATATTTTTGTTTGAACTATTTATGTTAATTAAAATTTAAAATATACTTTTCAATATTATTTTATTTATAGTTTGGACAGTGTACTTTTCTTGCCGTAGGGCAAATTGTGTGGTATAAATTGAAAAAAATTTTAATTAGCTGTAATTTGCCTGCAGAGTGTAGCTCTCCTGACATTGACATAGACTCACTCGCACACATACACACACACACACACACGCACACACATACACACATAAGTCCACGCGGCAGGTGTTGCCAGCATGCTTAATTTAGTAATGAGCCCATTCCCCCAATTGACACTCCTCCATTCAATTGGGCATCTTGACAATGAGCTCATATATTAGCATAAACAGTTCATTTATAACAAACTGAAATTCGCAGCATGGTTTCGGGGCGTGGCATACGAAATACCTATGTGCATAGCTTAGCCGAATGCATGGAAGCAAAGTTCGATTAGCCAAAAGTACACAATACACACAAATAACCATTGGCGACTATCAAATATGGCATTGTCGAAAATAAACATTTCTTGAACAAAACGCGTCCTGTGTATCGCACAAAAAGCTATCAAGTTTCTTGTTAGCAACAATTTACACATTTTGATCGCCCACTCTCCCCACCCACCCACTAAATATGAAAGAACAATATATTATTGGATTCAGTAGACTCCACTTGCCACATTTTATTTATTTATTTATTATTTTTTTTTTTGTTTTGTTCATTTGCTTTTTTTGTAATATTTGGCGCGCCTGAACACGCGATATGGCAATTGATAAAACGCCGGGTATTCGATACTTCCCGTTACTCCGGTACCCACAGCACTGCCAGCGGCGCATATAATAAGCAATCCCCTACACCAAATGAACGTAGACATTACTAAAACCGAAATGTTTTTGTTTTTACTATATACCTATATTTGTATATTCATATAGGTATGTTTGGCATATTTATATGTATTTGAGTATTTTTGTCTTGCTTAATTCTGGTAAAATGATTAGCAACGACATATTATTTGCCTTTTGCTAATTTTCTGCAACAGTAACGGGAATATTGATTTATAACATGCATAGTTAAACCAAAGAAAATTGAGTGTATTAATTTTCTTTTTATGCCTTGAGGTATGCAACAAAAAGTGAAATTAACCCTTTACTGTTAGTTTTTTACCATTGGTAATATTAACTGACTACATTTTGGTTGCCCTTACTACTTACATTTACTGTTACTATTCTTATTATTGTTAACATTACTGTTACTATTACAATAAATGTTTTTTCTACTGTTACTATAGTTGTTATTTCTATTAAATTTCTTTTATAACTGATAGTTACGTTTCTCTTAATACACATTGTTAATATTACTGTTATTTTAACTAGTAACTGATACTGTTAATTCAACTGTCATAGTTTCAGTTACTGTTACCTTAACCTTTACCATTACTATTACTTAAACTTCTGCCGTACCATTAATGCAGCTGTTTATTTTAATGGTACTGTTACCTTTACTATTGCTGGTCAATTTTCTGATGCGCCTAAAACGATTTTTTCGGTAACATTTATCCCTGCTAACCTGCTTGGCAATCTCTGTACATTGAATTTCAATTTCAAACTTAAATATTATCGTATATTGGGTGACTAATGGACTATATTCATTGTCCATGGCCTTAAGCGAGTACATACAGGAAACTGCTTGGAAACTGCCGCCAACAACAATAATATCACATGTGTGTCGAGTACTGGGTATGATGCATGGCCCCACATACATAAATCATGTTGCCTTTTGTACGTTCTAATGGAGTTTGACTTAGTTTTTGCCAATTTTTCAACGAGAAAACGGCCCGCGGCTCCAAACGACATGGCTAGGCATCATCGGATGGCTTTGTTGTTATTGAACAGAAAGACTGAAAATGAGCATTATGGAGCCGGGTCAAATAATGGAAGCCCAAACTAAAAACGTCAAGGTTGGCAACAGCAACAGCAGCTGGGGTAACTGCGAATCCGTGTCGTAAATTTTGATAAAATATCTGAAATTTAATTAAGGCTGGTCAGCCCAGCGACTGCTGCAGATGCAGCAATCGGCCTCGACAGGAAGCCAAATGCATGGTGGACAACCGCTGTCGCGATTGTACGCACAGTCAACCAGGTAATTTATATTGTGGCCGAATCGCCATGGCAGCCAACGTCAATGCCAGAGATTTCAGCAGCCAGCCGCAGAGGCAGCACAGAACAAAAATCTATATAAATATATACAGAGATATCACTTACACGGCCAGCGATGGCGACTTTTAGCTGCGCGTACCGAGAAAAGCGATGGGCAGCTGCGGTGCACACACATACATATGCTTACATATATCGCTTACACACATAAAATGCACAGATAATGGCACCAGATAATGGCACAACTAAACCGACATTTTTGGGCCGGCAACGAAACGCAACGCAACGCAACGCGACGCGACGCGAAAACGCGACAAAGGGAACAAGGGATATGCTTGTGTAGGTGTCAGGGTTTTATTTGCGGCTGCTGCGGCACGTTGCAAGTGGCACGTTGTGAATATTGCAGCTGGTCGTTGAATTTGCGGTTTTAACACCAACTCCAGTCCGGCCGGAATGTCAAAGTTGTCGTCGCAGTGTAGAACGATACCGAAATGCCGCTGTGGCGAATATTACGCCTGTCAGCGGCTAAAATTGCGTTGGTCATTGTTGGTCAGAGTAAAATTGAAAGAAACACACACACCTTTAAAGAAACAGAATCTAACAGCAGATCAGTGCGTGTTCTTGAATATTCCACGCCTTTGGCGGCAACTCAACAAAATTACGCTGAGTTAAATTGGTTTTAGATCAGTTGAACAGCTCTTTGAGTATGTTTAACGGTAATATTATCCTTAAATTTCGCGTGCTCGCGTGCTGCGTTCACTGCTTGACTGCGGCAAACTGACAAGCGTGGCCAAAGCGTCGTTTGCATTAACCCAGCTCGTGTTGTGCCATGAACACGAACGGCAAACGCAGTCCGGATAAAAGAGCCACATGGCCACAAAATGCCAAGTTAAGAGAGCAGCTCTTTGAAGAGAGCCAGTTTTTCTCTTTGCTTATGTGTTTTGGGGGTGTGCAGCGCCTTCTAAGGCTGAGGCTGGACTAACATTTGGAAGCATTGCTGGCTGTGGCTGCGACACGGACTATGGCCTTATTTTCGACTTGCAGTGCGCTTAAGATTCAATTTGGCAGCCAAATATATATTTGGAGAGCCAACACCTGGCCGTGCCAGCTGCTGCACCACCTACTCAAACACCTTTTTACATGCAAACCATTTGGCGCCAACAATTGGGTCAATTGGTCATGGCTGTCAAGGTCTTAAACTTT
The DNA here is from genome assembly GCA_035043915.1 of Drosophila paramelanica. NCBI lineage: Eukaryota > Metazoa > Arthropoda > Insecta > Diptera > Drosophilidae > Drosophila > Drosophila paramelanica. The sequence continues at coordinate 6,511,187 of JAWNMO010000258.1, forward strand.
GGTATTTATGGCATGGCATGCATTGTAATTTTTACAGTTTTTTATATTATAATTTGTTAAAAACCCATTCCATTCCACAACATGCCGCATGCCGCATGCCGCACGCCCCGTTGTCGACTCGCAGCTGCTGCGTGTGCTGCATGTGCCGGCAATTTCCGTCAGAGTCGCGTGCTTCCGTTTACAAGCCGCACACACGCAGGACCCGCTCGGTGGCACTTAAGTATCTGTTGGCGGTGCCAAAGCCAGTGACACCCCACTGATAATATCCGCAATTTGACTGCCAACCAAAGGGATATATTTTAAATGCCTGCAACTCTGTTTGGCTGCACCGACAACTGCCGACAGTGGTTGTCACAGCAGCAATCGCTAAATGCAATCAAATTTCCAGCAGCGTACATAATATTAATTTGAAAATGTGACATGCTTTTTCAGTTAGTATACTAAACTTTTCAAATATTTTAAAAGTTTTGTGGTTGACTATGTTTAAATAATTATATGTGATTATTTTACAGGATTAAACATAAAATTAAATTGGATCATATAATAAATAAAGCAACGAAACGATAAACTTCATTGTGGACCAAAAAGTTATATATATGTGGCCCCAAATTCCGCAATGATGCACACGAATCTGAGACGACGTTATTATGATTACAGTAGTTTATTTATTATATTAAGATGTATGGTTTTACAAAGTTTATACTAAATGTGTGTGTGTAATATTTGACTTTAATGAGTCTTTCGTGTTTTAACGTAAAATGCGTGTGTAGCTCAAGAGATTCTGGCACCGACTGTCTTGGATCTCACCACACGCTTACTTGCTCTCTCATTTCTATGGTGTATTTTAATATCGACGACCACTTCGCGTTTTTCTCTCATGTCTGTTATGTTCTTGTTCTTTACGGATTCCTACATTCGGCCCTCCTGACGTAGGATTCGACCCGAATTCCTTCATGAACTCTGCCACAGTTGATGTTTGACACGGACCTTCTCCCTCTCCTACCTTTTCAACATCATAGCGCCCATGTTTGTGAATCTTAACTACTTTGTACGGACCAAGATTATTTCCCTTTTAGTTTTAACCCCACTCCATATTGCGTACGCTTAATAGCAACTAAATCATTTTCCTTATATTGTTTGTCAACCTTTCTTTTTTGATCAAAAGCTTGTTGATTTTCTCTTTGCAACTCTTTGATATTCTCCCTTGCTTCTTTACGCAATTCATTTCGTTCAACATCCAGTTCATCAATCAAAGCCTGCTGTGCTAATTCTTTTAAATCTATGCTTTGTGAGTATCGCATATTAACACCTGTCAAAATCTTAAACGGCGCAATCTTTGTACTCCTCGGCTCTATGTTATTAATCGTCTGCTGTACTCTTCCTAAATGTTTATACCAACAGCCTGGACTTCCTATGCTTAATTTCGACAACATTGGTATCACAATTTTATGCATCCGTTCAACTTGTCCGTTGCCACGTGGTACACCTGTTGTGATCATTAAATGCTGTATCCTTTCTTTTTCACAATAATCCTTAAAAGCATTTGCAGTAAAAGCTGCACCTCTGTCTGAATACAATTCTACATGGATTACCAAAAATTACTGCTTGCCTTTCTAAGCAACCGATTACCTCATCGACACCTGTACTACGTGTAGGATAAAGCCATACGTACTTTGAAAATGCATCAACAATCACCAATATGTGATTATAACGCTTTTTGGTAATCTCCAATGGTCCGACGTGATCAATGTGAAATGTTATTAAAGGTTTATCGCCTTTATCTATCGGCACTAGATACCCTTCATGTTTTCCAGCCTTCGCATTTACCAGTATACACTCTACACAGTTTGCAACCACTCGAGCTACTTTTTCCTTTAATTTTGGTATAAAGTAAGATTTCTCGACCAAATCTTGTGTTTTCTTTGCTGCAAAATGTCCCTGTTTGTGCGCAATCTGAATTATTTCAGTCTCCATCTGAGACGGCACGACTATTAATTCTCGATCCGGGTCTTTGAAAAGAATTTGGTTCGAAATATAAAAGTCCTCATACCCCTGGTTCTCGACAAGGCTTCTAACAGCTTTCGTCCAGTCATCCACCATTTGAGCTTCTTTTAGTTTGTGCATCACACTTTCTGTAACTAAAAAACACGCAACACGGCTCAAAGCGTCCACATGCCTCATTTTCGTACCTGACCGATGTTCCATCTCATACTCAAAATCTTGCAAGTACATCGCCCATCTGGCCACTCGCAAAGGTACCTCTTTCTTTTTCATAGTCATGGCGAACGCATTACAATCAGTGATGATTTTAAACTTTGTTCCCAAGACATATATTCGCCATTTTGTTAAAGCTCCAATTACCGCCAATACTTCAAGCTCATACGAGTGATATTTTTCCTCGCAAGGCTTTGTTTTGCGACTCATGTACATAACTGGATGTAACATATTGTCCCCTGGATCTCTCTGCAAAAGTACAGCTCCACAACCAAACTTAGAAGCATCTGTATGTATCTCCGTTGCCAATTTCGGATTATACAGCTTCAACACGGGCTTACTAGTCAACGCTGTTTTTAGCTGTTCGAATGCTACTTGCTGGCAATTCTTTAAACTCGAACCTTGAGTCTTTCCGCAGCATGTCCGATAATGGTTTAGCAATCACTGCGTACCCATCTATGAACTTTCTGAAGTACGAAGTCAATCCCAGAAAACGTTGTATAGCTTTTCTATCTCGAGGTATCGGGAAATTAGCTACAGCCTTAGTTTTCTCCTCGCTAGGTCTAATCGTACCCTTCTCGACAATGTACCCTAGAAAATCCACCTTGCTCTGCAGAATCTGGCATTTGTTCCAATTTATTCGCAGACCATTTTTAGCTGCAATCTCAAGAACTCTTTTCAGCTTTTCTAATCCTTCTTCTACATCGATACTTGGAATGATGATATCGTCAATGTAAGCTACTGCGTCTCCACTTTTAACTAATTCGCGCATGACGGCCATAATGAATCTACTAAACACTGCGGGCGAGTTTGATATCCCAAACGGGACAAACAAAAACTCGTACTGCCCCTTTTGCGTAACGAACGATGTATATTTTTGCGACTGTGGCTCGACCGGTACATGAAAATAACCGTTTTTCAAGTCCAACGTCGTAAAAATCGTTGCTCCCTGTAACTTTTCAATCACACTGTCCATCTGTACCATTGGAAAATTGTCTCGTACTATTTTCTCATTTAATTTTCGATAGTCACAACAAAGACGCTTTTTCCCATTTTTCTTAGCTACCAGCACGATAGGAGAAGAAAACTCTGACGTACTCGGCTTTATTATCTTTTCTTCTAGCCAATCCTTAATTTGCTCGTCAACTATGTTTTGCTCACTATATGCTAAACGCCGTGGATGTTGGTAAATCGGCAACTCATCCTTTAACACGATTTTCATTTGAACAGGACTATCAACATTTCTTTTTGGCTGATTCTCATCAATTAATCGCTTTGCTCTGTCTGCCTGACTTGGACTCAGATGGTTTAACTTTATTTCGCCATCGACTTCCTTTTTCTCTAACGATAACATACACAGACTTTCAAACTCTTTGCGTAATTCTGGACAATGCTGGTCACCGTTACCGTTTCGGTCACTATCGCTCTCATATCCCTCAGCAACAATGCGAACAAACTCTGTACCATTTTTGGTAACTTTCATGTCTATATTCTCTAGAATTGTTCTTCCCAAGATCGCTTCAAACGCCATGTCTTCATCTGCTACGACATGAAATTCAACATTCATGTTAATGTTATCAATCTTGATAGGAATAATCACGCTACCGAATGTTACTATCTGACTCTCGCCAATGCCGGTTAAACATTTTGCCTGGCCTCTCAAACTGCCATTACCTAACTTCAGAAAAACATTTCTACGCATCAAACACAGATCTGCTCCTGTATCCACCAATCCTTTAAAACTAACTTTTGAACTCACAACCGTTTTTAATTCCAGTCCGGATGAAGTAAACATGCTTTTTGGTTTTGTTAACACTTCATCTTGCACAAGATTTGTTGACTTTTCTTGCTTAACTGGTACTTCGACCCTACACTGAGCTGCTCTATGTCCTGGTTTATTACATCTAAAACATTTGAAATCATTTTTTGGACAGTCCTTTTGTAAATGTGACTCATCTCCACACTTATAACATTTCCTGACCGTGACTGACGCTCTTCTGGACTCACTTTCTACTAAGCTGCTATGCGATCCATATTTGCTTAACGGCTTCCATGGACCTCGCATCTTTTGGTATGCCTCGATCTGGATCTTTAACTGTCTCATGTTCCTAGCTTGGTACAATATGGCTTTATTAACTTTTGAATCGGGAATTCCGTTAACAAAGTACTCTATCAAACTCTCGTCTTCCAAATCAATGGGCTTTGCTATTTCCATTAACGCATACAAATATTCGTTCAATGTTTCTTGCTTCATCTGCTGTCGTTTGCTAAGTCTTCGGTGAACTTCTGCTGATGACACTCTGACACTAAATTCGTCGAGCAGTGCTAGTTTCAATGCACTCCAATCGCGAATATTACGCTGGCTGCGAATAAACAACTTCGCTGCACCACTAAGCAATTGTTTGGCATAAATGAATATTTGAACCCTGACTCCACTCTACCGTAAGCGCACACTCTTCAAGTTCTTCTATCCACTGATTGATGTCTGGAATATTTGAACCAGAGAATTGCGATACACTACCTTCCACGTCCTTTAACGTGAACCATGACCTCGCTACCGGTACATTTTCTATGTGTCGAGTCTGACCTACTCCAGCTACACTTTCCCCTCTGTTTGCTTCATTACTCGGCCGCTCTACAACTTCTGAAACACTTCTAAATAAAACTTCATCATCTGTATCATTATCACGCTCATTCGCCTCCGGCGATTGCAATCCAAAATAACCCATCAGCCTTTTTTGTAACTCCGCTTTTCTTCCACTCGTACTGAGTCCAAGCTCAGCTAATTTTCCGCGCAAATCTGTTACGAGCAATGCCAAAATCTCTTCGGTATTCATTTTTTAACTTTATATGTTTTTATCGCAAACTTAATTAAACTTTAAATATTTTCAAAATTTTGCCAACTCGGCCAATTGCCGACGGTAACACGCCAAATTTCAATATCAGTGACTCTCAAACTTCATTAACATGTAAATCACCTGTCAAATCAATGTTAAACTAAAACTATGTTAACTTGACTTATAACACTATGTTAGTTTTTCTGCAATTTTGATCGGTTTTCCTTCATCGATTTCTTTTGTTTCTTTGCCTCCACTTCGTTTCGATTGCACGACAATTTTCTGCAACTCACCACGACCTTTCCACAGACAGTTCTCTCGACGCTGCACAAACTATACCCACAAGCCAAAGCTGCTTGCCTCTATTCGTCTGCACACGTACGTCTTGCTGTTCTTACTTCTCTGCTACACGCCTTTTGCCTTGATCAGCTCACCACAGCAGCAACACCCTAGCCTCTGCTTCTATGTTCTCTGTGTACTATCCCAAGCGTCGCGTCATGCAGCTCTCCGTAACGGTTCTTCTTCTGTCGCCTTGTCGCCTTTCGTAGTATTTTCGCTTCGAACGAATTTCACAACTTCTCGAAATTTCGTTCCGCCGCATACAGCTCTTTCTCTGTCGCACTTAAGTGACTTCCGACAGTTTTCCAAGTCTTCACTTGCAACTTTACTCTTTCATAACAATCTTTTCCACTACCGCACCGCTTAAACACGAAATTGTTAATACATCACACAGTATTGGTATATAGTTTATGTAAAATGTTCACAATCCCGGTTGAGCCCCCAAAATTGTGGCCCCAAATTCCGCAATGATGCACACGAATCTGAGACGACGTTATTATGATTACAGTAGTTTATTTATTATATTAAGATGTATGGTTTTACAAAGTTTATACTAAATGTGTGTGTGTAATATTTGACTTTAATGAGTCTTTCGTGTTTTAACGTAAAATGCGTGTGTAGCTCAAGAGATTCTGGCACCGACTATCTTGGATCTCACCACACGCTTACTTGCTCTCTCATTCCTATGGTGTATTTTAATATCGACGACCACTTCGCGTTTTTCTCTCATGTCTGTTATGTTCTTGTTCTTTACGGATTCCTACATATATATATAGATATATCGTTGCGTTCATAAATCCAGCTTAAAGTTCTTTTGGGGCTGCCAAAAAGCGGCCTGGATGAACGATTAGAAAGCGTCTCGGTTGTGTGGTGCTAAATGTTATTTATTATTTAACTTTTAGCAGGCGCAACTTTCTTTTATTTATTATTTTTTTTTTTTTTTTGTTTTGCCACATATTTGGGCTGTCAATAAAGCGACCAACTCTCGTTTACACTTCCATGATTGTTGTTGCTGGGGGCCATAAATGGCTGACAGTAAATTCATTTACGTGCGTCACAAGTGCGCTTGATGGAGCATCGTGGGCGTTTCGAGGCGTGGCTGTGCTTTTCCCTCAACAGTCGCACGCCAAACAATTTACAAATGTCTAACTCCGTCATATGTTGGCTGACTAAAAGCACGGTTTCAGCCATCCTTTCGGCATGTAAAATGAGTGTTTGCTCGCATCCTGACAACCAGATCAACCTCGCTTCAAGCGCTTTGACCATTTTTTGTGGCACATCCCTCATCCAGCATCGCTGACATTTTAATTGCATTCAGAGCCAAACAGTCAACCATCCAAAAACGACGGTAGCTGCACTCCCTGGGGCCTACTGACTATATGATTTGCTTAATCCGGAACGTTTGAGCAGCGCGGCTGAAGAGCATCTATTAAATATTTCAACGGCCAGTGAATTCCGCAATTGGCACACACCCATGTTTGTATGTATGTATGCAAGCCCAAGCAGGCTATTAGGCTTCCATTTTCCGTTTTGACGTTGCGCTTTTTCCTCAAAGTTTTAACTGCAGAGCCTTGTCTAGGCGACTGATGCCACTGCCACTGGCGCATGTATTTTTTGTTCTAACTACCCTCTGAGCTCCATTGACCTCCATGAACCCAGCGCCTGGTCGAGCCAGACAATGCAGTTAATCTTTAATAAGCACAAGTGCAGCAGCAGCAGCAGCAGCAGCAAAGTCTGGCTCGAAGAAAAGAAGTAGAACAGAATCGAAAGACAACATTTGGTCATATAAATAAATAATACGTTACACAGGATAAGAAATGCAATTGAAATAAAAAATAAAGTTCAACTGTGAAATACTCTTTTTTTCCATTAAAAAAAATAACTCGAGACATGTGGTTAGTCAAGACTAAAATTTATGGTTGCACATTAAACTTGCATAACTTTGCCAAAAACAAGCAAATCTAAAAACAAAAATTCAGTCGTTCTGTTCTTGGCTCGAAAACAAAGTTTTTCCCATTCTTGATTTTACTTTAATTTTTATATTTTTTTATTTATATATATGGATATTTAATCAAAAGATAGAATATCTTTTCTATGAATATTGATATAATGGGCTCGAACCGGTTCAAAAACTGTTTGCATGCTTTATTCCATTTGGCATTTGCCTTTTCCTCTTTATATATTATTCATAGAAAACAGTTTTATTAATTTTATTTTCTTTAAGTGGAAACCAGCCCACGCTGGACTGCCAAATACATTTTTTCACTTTAAAAGCTTCACCTTTTCCAAATAGATGGGGCTTAAATTCAATAGATTAAGAGCTTTAGTTTATTATAAGAGACTTATCTAACTTTCAAGTTGGCCTCTAAATAATAAAAAATTATGTCTGGTTGAATGAACTGTCCAAAGGTCAATTACCCTTGAGCAAAACATCAGCCACACAGCTTCGAACAGTGTAGGTACAAATTGCTGTCACGTATTTCGTTTCCTCACATATGTTTCTAACACAATGTCGACAAAGTTTTTCACTGCTGGTCTTTTGGGCGCAACACAAGGCTCAGGTTTCTAATTTAATTGTAAGCTCCGTAGCAAAACAGACGCAAATAAAAAAACTAACTGGCCAAACTTGTGGGAATTGAAGAAGATATTCACGTAACTCATATTACTTTAAACGCAACCAGTGCGCTAAAGCATTGACCTTTCCTTGATTTAAGCTCTTTTTATTTTGGCACCAAACTGCAAACTGTGTTCGCCCATGTGTGACCACATCGATTGGGTCAACTAAATTTAGCTCATTACCAGCTTGAACCAAATTAAGGTGAGTCAGTGAACCACAAAGGCACACGACAGACTTCAAAGCTTTGGCAAAAAATAAATAAATTAAGGCTATAATTAGTTGCAAGACTTGGTCTATTTTGTATTTAATCAACAAATATATATAGCTTGTGAAACAACTTTTCGTACACAAACAATTATGTTTGAAAATGCTTAACATTTTTTTGGTATAGAAAATACAAAAAGCTATTCACACTTGACCGCATTTTACACTTGCGTAAACGTCACTTCCACCGGCGTCATGCATTTTTCCTTGTATACCCTACAGAAAAGCGTTTTGGTGAAGCATAGCTTAACATAAATGCTGCAGGAGCCACAGCAGACTTTGTGTTTGGGCTTCCGCGGTGAGTAAATTGACAATTACAGGGCACACTTTGACCGCAACACAATGCTAATAGTCAGCGCACATATTTTCATTGTTGTGCAGAATTTTAAGCGGCCAGCGAATATAATTAGAGTGCAGGGCAGCAGACAAAGCGAGAGCTACGTAGCACTTCTGACTCACCTATTGTTCCTGCTGTGGCATAGAGTTCACCTGCCGGTGTTTACACCAAAATTGGTGCACAATGGCCCAAGTGCTGGCAGCCAAAGTGCGGCATGTAACTGCCGCCAAGCGTCAGCAATAGGTCCCCAAAGTGAGCTCATTGAGTCAAATGAAATTGGAATTTTTGCCACCATCCGTCCTTTCGCTCGAGGATGTCTCAATTGACGTTTTAATTACGAATTGCTTTGGCGCTGCGTGTTGGTTTTGCCCTAAGCAATAATGTTTCTATTTATAGCAAATTATTCAACGAGCAGAAGCGGAATTGCGAAACTCATTCGGAATGCTCAGCCCATCGATTACATTGTTCTAAAGATAGGTTAAACAATAGCAGCCCTTATGTGTTTACAAATTTAACATTTGTCTTGGCAATTTACTTAATTAAATTGTGGGCATTACCGGCAGCAAATTCGAGCGAGTGCAAAGAGTTTCTCGTGCATTGCGTTGCATTAATCAGGCAGTTGCACTGTGTGCTTATGCAGGACAATGTGCGTGGATCCTTCAAAGCCTTGACAGTATGCAAAACAGCTAACCAGACAAGGGTGAACTAGCCGAGTGGGTCTCTCTTATCTGATTAAAGCTGTAAAGCTTATAGTTGTCAAATTATTGCCAAGCGCTTGCAACACGTTCAACTGAGCGTATACGCAATACGCCAGTCTTAAAGTAAACACATCAATAACAAATTAAACACCTGCGCCTGAGTGTCTACATAATCGTTTAATTGCCAGCTGAAAGTTGAATTCCCCAAAGCTCTGCGATTGGCAATGCGCCAGGCGAGTAAAAAACTAAAAGTAATACCGGGCCCAACAAATTGGCTCGCGCTTCAGCTGCACTTTGAGTGGCATTTTAAACGGTAAGGAAAGCAGCGGATTCTCATACCATCTCTCATTTTCAACCTCTCTCTCACTCTCTCATTCTCTTTCAGTAGCTATCTATTTTGTGCTTTATATTTCTGTGTTTTGCTTTTGCAATTTAAATAGCCGCACCCCCAAGCGACTTTCTCATCCTGGCCAGCTCTCCAACGGAATATGAAATTTGAATTCCGCCGCCGTCTGTGACTCGCTGCGGCGGTGTTTGTGCTGCGATTGCGCTTCGCATTTTAGCCAAGTGAATGGGCGTAAAAACTTTAATTAAAATGGAAACCTTACAATTGCATTGTAGTCATGAAGCTGTCCGTCGCGACTTTTTAATTTAATTAAAAATGCCGCAGCTGCAAAAGCGCCACGTAAAATACGCAGACAGGGAAAGGGTCTTTAAGATATCAGACGCAATCGTCCGTCCTATAATTCAATTGAGTTCAGATCGAGACATGAAAATAATTTACAGAATAAACAAAACAGTTTTTAAAGCTAAAGAAAACAAAAACAAGTTGAGAAAGCCGTCTGAAACTGATTGGCGCACTGTCCATGTAATTGGAGACACTAATGAAAATCAATAATTCAAGCACACAATCGGGTGACAGCGGGGAGCTGGGAATCTTAAAGTGCCTTTCACAACAACAGCAGCAGCAACAACAGAGAGCCATAAATAAAGCAAAGTATGGCCCAATGAGCCGAGGCGCCTCTTATACCTTAAGCTCCTGAGCAGCCGACCTGCCTATTGTTGTGTGGGCTGCTGTTCCTTTGTGGCTGCCCCAACAATAGAGAGAGCGAGAGAGAGAGAGAGTGAGAGAGAGAGGTATGCCAATAAATGATATAGAACATTAAATACAGTAAGCGGGTGCTGTAGAAGGCGTGCGTTTGACAGACAACAAGCGGTTCAAAGGCTATGCCAATGCCAGCATTTTAATTGGTCCATGCGCCTTTGTCTGCCCTCAGCTTAAAGCTATCGTAGCAGCCTCTAGCTGGGCTTGTAGTTGAAGTTGGGTAACTCGCCTCGTGTAATAAATAATTGAGCATATGAAAATGTAGCCGGGTAGAGAATTCCCATCATACGCCAGCATATTCAACCATACGACACGACCAAAAGGAGCACTGTTGACAAAATTTGTAGCATACTTTTATGCGCGCTGCTTGAACTTTTCAGCAAGTTATAAACAACATTAAATGTTTGATAAACAAAATAAATCAAGCCAAAAAAGAGAAACAGCGAGCAAAATAGCACTGCCACAGCAGTGCATTAAATTTGCAACAACAACAACAAGCAGCAGCAACTGCTGCGAACAACAACTGACAGCACTTTGCAACTAGATGTTGCAACGTCCTGTAGCGCATATAATTTTACTTTGCCCTCATATAGCCCCTGCGGTACATTGTTTCACACCTTGTGGTACCCAAAAAAAAAAAATAAAGAGAAGGTGGTGTTAAAATGAAGCAGCTCGAATGACATGCAAACTTTTGGCCCAACACACACAATTTAGTCACAACAAACCAGTCCGTGGCACACGTTGTGCACATACACATGGGTAACTTAGTGCCAGTGTGTGTGCAACTGTGTGGTGCGAGTGCTAGCCATTAGCATTTGTCAAGTTGCCAATAAAATGCCTTTGAATAGAGTAAATTGACTCTGACATGACAAACAATTCTATGAGCGCTCTCCTTTCGTCCCGCTCTTCGCTGTCCCTCCAGACAAGACTCGGGTATTAAATGTATTTTCTTCGTATGACTTGCACTATCATATGTATCTATCAGTGGCTGTGACTGTGTGTGAGCATGTGTGTGCACGCTTGTATCTATCAGTGAGTTACCGAGTTACTTAGGGGCGATTTATGAACACACAATAATGCCTGAAGCTACAAGGCGCGCCTTGTACCAATACCTGTTGGGGTATCTTCAGTTTAACAGTTCAGCTCTTCAGTTTCAGTGAACTGGGCAAGCATTCCATTAAAATAAGAGAACCACTTAATACGTTTCATATTTAAAAAAACGTATTTATTCTAAAAGTTTTTTTACTTTTAATCTTTAAGTACTATTTAAATTGAAATGATTATTTGATAATAATGCCACAAAATTCCTTTCAGACTAACGAAATATAAAAACTCCAATTACTTTATAGCATTTTAAGTAAATTAATTTTATCATTTAAATGAGTTGAAAGGTGCTTCAGCGGTTTTGCCATGGAAACAGAAACAGACATTCCTAAACTCAACTTGCACTCTTTTTGTATGGTTTGTAATTTCAGTTCAAGGGAAAAATGGGTAGAGAAAACACAGGAAGCCATTAAAGTCATTTCCCAGTTAACTATGTGAAAATGAGTACTAAATAAATGATATTCAATTCATATACGAGTACTTTTTAATGACAGCAACAAATACGTATGTCGGGCAATTGTACAAATGATTATAGGCGTTATCGTTATTGTTTACACGAACATCAACAATAAATCCATACAGAAAACCAATTAAATGTGGCGCACTATACACACTGATTTCCCGTCGCAGTTCCAGTTTGTGAGCGTGTTTCGAGCGTCTGTGATTAATGGCTGGCAATATTTTTGCACTGCCAACAATTAGTGCAAACGAAATCAAATTTAAGCAGCGCCCCACAAGCTCTAACTTAAGCAAATCATTGTGTAATTCACTCGACATACAGAAACGACATAGCTGCGGCAAAGGAGTCCCGCCCAGAGCCGAGATGGCGATAGCCTGGCTGACCAGCGGGCGGTCTCTGGTATTAAACTTAGGAAAAGGGAATACATAATAATGATGTTTAGGCCGTCAGGCATGTTGGGGCCCTCACATAGTTGCCATTTTATTTATGACACTTGCACGTAACGCCCAGCAGCAAAGATAATAACACACACAAACACCAACAGCAACACCAACAGCAAAAGCAGCACGAACACACGTAAAAATTACACTCGCACAACTAGTCTCCAGGGCACAACTTGCGAACAGGCGCAAGGAGCATAAAGCGCTGAGACATGAAACTGAAAGTAGATGCGGATGCGGATGCGAATAAGGATGCGAATGTGGATATGTAAATGGAAATGGCAGGCAACGGCCACTTCAGAGAGCGCGCCCGGCCAGGACGAATAATTATCTTGGCGCATAATCTCGATCTGATGTTTTAGCAACCAGCAGGCAACCGGCCGAACTGGCAGCATTGGCCAGATCTTGCCCAGAATATGCCGGCTTTTGCCTTAATGGGTCGACCTTGGCACGAAAATCTCAGCTTGACTAACACAACATTCCGAAAATGCGCGATGGTGTATGTATGAGTATTAGTGTGTGTATGTGCCTTTGGTTAGCCTTTACTTGTGGCAACGTGAAAATTATGCTGATTATAAGATTGGCCTCCGCCGAGCCTGACACGCCCACAAAAGTCGCAACTTCAGCGCGCTGCATCGCGTACACAAAAGTGTCAAGGTCCAGAGGCCTAATAAGCTTAATATGCTTAATAGATTAATTAAATGCGCACATTTGGACGCACACACACAAAGGAATAATTCGAATGGCGAGTGCACTCCCAGCTGAGTTGCTGAGTGCCCATCAAATCGACAAGCCGCCAAGAGCTCCCTGTTTGTGTATGTGTGTGTGTGTGTGTATGTGACTGTGTGTGTATGTGTCCGTGTGTGATCGCTGCACTTCACTATGCACTATGGGCAGTTTTACCTGTTTTTCTGTTAAATTTAGCAAATTATTTGTATTTAGTAAATTTAGTCAATTCATGAATTTGTTTTTAAAAATGTTTGGCATTTTCTAATAAAAATACATTGACTACAAGCACAATTCAAAGATTTTTATTGATTTGCCTGAAAAGATTGCATTGCAGCCAAATGCAGTCAAAATTTTAAGCTTTTTTCTCTCACAAAAACTGTCTTTGACAGCAATTGACAAGTTGACATATAATCAAGTTTTATTTTATAATTTATCGCCTAGCACAAATATAAAATAAAATCACAAACTGCTGTCAAATTACATTTACAAGTAAGAATATTGCAATCGGGCATTACCAACTGCGTAATACTCGTTCATCGTCTTAACTATTATTGTTACTTTGGAAAACTCCTTGGGGCACAAAACCAATATACTATATTCACTTCGTGAGCGAATATAAAAATATTAACCCTAGGCAACAGCTATGTTTAAAATCACTAATCTTAACATATATCATAGCTAGTTGATGTAATTTCGATTTATTAAAGCCAAAAGAAGTAAATTCAGTTGTAAAAACTAGTTTTATGCCAAAAAAACTTTACATTCCCCATTGTGCACTCGACTGAAGAACACTTTTGAGGTACTAAATTAGCGCACGCATTAAAAGCGCATTACTCATACGCAGTGTTGGCCACTTGAATGCATAAAAAGCAAACTAAAACGGTATCCGAAAGGCTCTAAAGAGCCATCAATATGCATATGTATGTGTGCAGTTTATATCAGCATATATATTTTTATAGAGCCAAAATCATACACAAATGCTCATAAATCCAAAATGTAAACTACATAAATTAGAAATTTGTATTTATACAAGCATTTTCGCATAGGACATGCGGGTCACGTGCGCGACGTTATAACCGCAACTAGGCGAACCTTTTGCTGATTACGACGTGACCAGCAAGCGAGCCATCAAAATATATATAAAAAAAAAGAAAACACAAGCATAAATGCTGTAAGTGTTCGTGAGTGTGTGTTTTGCACATGAAATTATTTTAAATTATTTTTGATAATTGAATGAAATACAGGGGCATGAAAATGATTTACTGCCGTGTTTCGTATTTTGAAATCACCAAAGGGATAACGGATTGTTGACACGCTCTTGGCGCATGCCCCAACGCCAGCAATTTAAGGCCGAGGGATGCGGAAGCGAGGACTGCGACGTTGACAGCGCCGAGTGCCACGTGCCTTTGTTTACACAAAGTAATGAAATTTCAGGAGCACACAGCATCCAAGTACGTACAGTCGAGTGTGTATGTGTGCATGTGTGTGCGTGTAGTGACGGAAATTGCGCATAAATGCGACTAATTTCATTAAGCAACAATGCGGCCAATAAACATTTCCAAACCATCAAAGTCCCATCCAAACTTTGGACAACAACAACAGAAATTCCTTTCGAAATTCAATGCATATTAATGAGTTCGCTTCGAGCTCTGATTATTGTATTGAATACACGTACAATTGTTTGGCAAATTTAAAGGAGAATCTCTCTGCACGCAGCCATTAGCCATAGCCATTAGCTAGTAGCTTTATACCATTCTCTTTATCCTGCCGCACATAACTGTCGACCTTGGCTGTTTTTGCATACCTTAACGCGCAATATATTTGGCGGGTTGTCATGAGATTCTAGCATTATTTCTGAACGTGGCCACATAAATTATAGTTGCCTCCCACACTGGCGAGCATTTATTTTGGTCATACTTTTTGCCAGCCTTGAGTGCGGCAAATGCAAAATATGACGTCGAAAAACAAAGCACTCGCCGAAATGGCTGAAAAACTTGCAGGCCAAAATATGCGGCACGCTTCACAGCAGCTGAGGCTCTGGCCAGGACAAGGTCAGCCACAGAGAGCCAAAACGAAGCTCGGGTAAGGTAGTTACAATTTAAGATTTGAAGTAATTAAATGGCAATTTCAAAGTACACAGTTCCTTAAACAGAATACGATTAGATACTAACGGGCATTGGAAAAGTTTTTACTGTAAAATACATACAAAATACTTTTAATCCCAATTTGCATAAATATTTATGCTGATGGTGCTGAAATTTGCTGGCCCTCACACCATCAGCGTTAATGTGCCTTAATCTTTAATGAGCCAAGTTTAGCTAGTCGCGGCTAAGCTTCGGTTCGGTTTTGGTTTTCGTTTTGGTAAAGGCATCGGTTTTGGTCGCCCTCTTGGTTTTCGGTTATTCAGTACGTGTTGCCATTTGGCGCGTTGTTGTGCCGCTGGCGTTGACTGAAACTTGGCATTGTAAACTACTTGCCTGGCACTCTGAAACGTAGCTATCAACGGAATGTCGGCTGAAAGATACAGTTGCCAAGATCTAATTATAAAGATAAACTGTTATGCTCACCGCCGTTCGCCTATGTGTGTAGCATTTAAATGGAAAAGCTATTCACGTGAATGCAAACAGATGCTTTAAAAAGTGTTTACAATAAGTAAACGCAAGCTGAATCGCAATAAAAAAGAATATTTAATCTTGAACCCAATGCTATTAAGAAGCATAGAATATCAGCTGACTGAAATGTTAATTTCTAATGCAACTTCAAAGCAAACATTGAATAATGAAACGAAATGAATAAAATTATCAAAAAAAAAAGGTAAAGCCCAAGAAAATCTTTTCAGTTTGGGCTAGTAAAAGGTTGATTTGTGGGTATATATAGTTCCAGACTTTTCTTATGTTTAACCATTATCATTTCAGCTATTCTCATTGGAACTAGACTATCGGGCTTTTTTTAATTGCAGCACTGTGCAGTTATCTTCTGTTCTCATCTTGCCCTCATTTTCATTAGATACCCGCTCGGTGCACTTTGCTGACAGCGAAATCCACACGAAGCTAAAGAAATATCAGGACTTCTGTTTTTACTCCCACTCCCTCGTGACATGGCAGCTACTTATTTTAATTGCTCAACATTTTTCACAACTCTTGTTTCGACTGCGTGGGTGTACGGATGTATGTGTGTTTGTGCGTGTGCGTGTGCACATGTACACGAGACATGCTTTTAGTAGGGGGCATTGTTCGCAACTCTCAACTCGCTGCTTAATCGACTGATTTAGAAGTTTATTGCATTGCCCATGCCCGACCCAGCTAGGGAAATGGAGCCGGACACGAAGGTATTTAAACACTGAGAGAGTTCCGAGCTGCAACTCGGGTCTTCAGTCAGCCACTTTATTGTCTCGCTTCCTGGTCCCGTCCCGACGCCAATATAAATGGACTTCCGTGCATAAAGCGGATAATGTTGGCTGGCAAAATGAGCGCCGGGACATAAAAACGCCAGTTAAAAATGTGCTTCAATTTATTGGACTGCATTTAAATTACCAACAATTGCAGCAGCTCAACGCCACTCTTAACATGTTCGTCGAGTTAAGAGCTCAATTTTATCATAAATATTTAACTTATTTTCACAGCAACACCCCTCGCTGCACACACTTGTGTGTGTATGTTTGTTTTCCTGGTACATTGTCCTTGACCGTTGCGTACATAATTATGCGGGCATAGTATTGTCCTTTGTCATTGCCAACGACCATACAATAACAATGCGTACAATTAAGTATAACCGCAGAAATCCTCCGATTTATGACGCAGGCATCGCATATTAATGGCTGCTTATACGAACATCATGTAATTCACAAATATATTGACTGCAGAGGCACATGGCAAAATAACATAAATATTTCGCATACTAATGGCCCAAATAATATTATTTCGATTCACATTTCATGGCAGCCGGATGGAATAAAAACCCAAAAACAAGCCTAATCATGGATTATGGATTGTGCACGCTCGTTGCAAGGCGTATTCCCTACGAACGTATTGTTTGAAGAACTTTTTGTAATAATAGTTATCTTAAATGTTTAGTTTAGTTAGGATATATTCGAATATAAAAAAGATTTTCTTACTTTAACACAGTGTTTGGAAGATTCTCCCTATGGAAGCTATATGATATAGTAGTCTGATATCGATGATATTTCGAACACCTTTTGAAAACATAGTCATATCCCTAAATGCTAGCCTTCGTTAGGATATCTTAAAAAATAGTAATAATTTTATACAACAACTCAGTTTTCCGCCGATTCTCCCTATGGGAGCTATATGATATAGTGGTCTGATACTGATGATATTTTGAACATCTTTTGAAGGCAGAATCGCGTCCCTAAATGCTGGCTTTAGTTAGGATATCTTAAAAAATACTAATGATTTTATACAAAAACTGACTTTTTGTCCGATTGACCCTATGGGAGCTATATGATATAGTAGTCTGATACTGGCGATATTTAGAGAATACATTGATATTATAATAAAAATTTTAAATATTTTGTTTAGTTAGGATACCTTAGAAAATAACAATGTTTTTTCACAATAAGTCAGTTTTTGCCCGATTGTTCCTATGGGAGCTATATGATATTGTCGTCTGATACTGATGATATTTCGAACACCTATTGAAAACATAGTCATATCCCTAAATGCTAGCTTTCGTTAGGATATCTTAAAAAATAGTAATAATTTTATACAACAACTCAGTTTTCCGCCGATTCTTTCTATGGGAGCTATATGATATAGTGGTCTGATACTGATGATATTTTGAACATCTTTTGAAGGCAGAATCGCGTCCCTAAATGCTGGCTTTAGTTAGGATATCTTAAAAAATACTAATGATTTTATACAAAAACTGACTTTTTGTCCGATTGACCCTATGGGAGCTATATGATATAGTAGTCTGATACTGGCGATATTTAGAGAATACATTGATATTATAATAAAAATTTTAAATATTTTGTTTAGTTAGGATACCTTAGAAAATAACAATGTTTTTTCACAATAAGTCAGTTTTTGCCCGATTGTTCCTATGGGAGCTATATGATATTGTCGTCTGATACTGATGATATTTCGAACACCTATTGAAAACATAGTCATATCCCTAAATGCTAGCTTTCGTTAGGATATCTTAAAAAATAGTAATAATTTTATACAACAACTCAGTTTTCCGCCGATTCTCCCTATGGGAGCTATATGATATAGTGGTCTGATACTGATGATATTTTGAACATCTTTTGAAGGCAGAATCGCGTCCCTAAATGCTGGCTTTAGTTAGGATATCTTAAAAAATACTAATGATTTTATACAAAAACTGACTTTTTGTCCGATTGACCCTATGGGAGCTATATGATATAGTAGTCTGATACTGGCGATATTTAGAGCATACATTGATATTATAATAAAAATTTTAAATATTTTGTTTAGTTAGGATACCTTAGAAAATAACAATGTTTTTTCACAATAAGTCAGTTTTTGCCCGATTGTTCCTATGGGAGCTATATGATATTGTCGTCTGATACTGATGATATTTCGAACACCTATTGAAAACATAGTCATATCCCTAAATGCTAGCTTTCGTTAGGATATCTTAAAAAATAGTAATAATTTTATACAACAACTCAGTTTTCCGCCGATTCTCCCTATGGGAGCTATATGATATAGTGGTCTGATACTGATGATATTTTGAACATCTTTTGAAGGCAGAATCGCGTCCCTAAATGCTGGCTTTAGTTAGGATATCTTAAAAAATACTAATGATTTTATACAAAAACTGACTTTTTGTCCGATTGACCCTATGGGAGCTATATGATATAGTAGTCTGATACTGGCGATATTTAGAGCATACATTGATATTATAATAAAAATCTTAAATATTTTGTTTAGTTAGGATACCTTAGAAAATAACAATGTTTTTTCACAATAAGTCAGTTTTTGCCCGATTGTTCCTATGGGAGCTATATGATATTGTCGTCTGATACTGATGATATTTCGAACACCTATTGAAAACATAGTCATATCCCTAAATGCTAGCTTTCGTTAGGATATCTTAAAAAATAGTAATAATTTTATACAACAACTCAGTTTTCCGCCGATTCTCCCTATGGGAGCTATATGATATAGTGGTCTGATACTGATGATATTTTGAACATCTTTTGAACATAATTGCTCCCAAAATGCTGGTCTTTAGTTAGGATATCTTAAAAAATACTAATGTTTTTGTACAAAACTGTTTTGTCCGATTGTTCCTATCGGAGCTATATGATATAGTCGTCTGATACTGATGATATTTAGAGCATACGCTGATATTATAATACAAATCTTATATATTTAGTTAATTTGGGATACCTTTGAAAATAACAATGTTTTCTTACAACACGTCAGTTTTTGGCCGATTATTCCTATGGGAGCTATATGATATAGTGGTCTGATACTGAAAATATTTTGGACATCTTTTGGTCGTATCCCTAAATGCTAGCTTTCGTTAGGATATTTTTAAAACACATATTTTTCATAAAAAAATTGTTTTTTACCGATTGTTCCTATGGGAGCTGTATAATATAGTGGTCTAATACTGATGAAATTTTGCATACTTTTTAGGGTCGTATCCCTAAATGCTGGTTGAAACAATATGATTTGTTCATTTTAGTTGCGGTTATCGTGGGTAAAAACGACCAAATGATTCAGGTTCATTTATAAACTCGTGGTTTTAATCCAAGCTTTTGTTTTATATTGTGTGTTTAGCGTCCCTAAGTCAAAAGATACCGTTGGCGCAATGCCACTTCGATAAACGAAAGTCGTGCAATATCGTTAACTGACAATTAGTAGCAGACGATTAGTAGTAGACTATCGCTGACCATCGTGTGATGCGCACACGCCAGCTGTAAACCATCGGCAACAAATCAAAATAAATATCGAACTATCGAATTTGCAATACGTGTGATCAACGTACATTTGCATTTAAAAGCTTAAAAAATGTGTTTTTGGTTTAAAAAAGCTTATAACTACTATAGTTTTGAGTTTGTGTTTATCACCAATCGCTCTGCTAGTTAGTCAGCAGCGATTAAATCAAACAAAACTACAGCCATCTTCTCACTGCTTGACAATGTACCAAAAAGTCTCAGAACGTTGTACCATTTAAAAAGTCCACTCAACGATAGCGTTACCATGTTCTCGATATTGTTTAACATGACTTATAACTGCAGATTGGCTTTATAGAATTTGGTAAACTAAATAATGCAAATGGTTAGCAAATTGATTTCCATGTGACCCAACAGCATTCAGTGAAGTACTGACCGGACACGTGATGTGATCCGCTGGTGAAGGTGACATTTACCACTTAAATACAAACACCGAGCTGTAGCAAGTCTTTAAAACACTTGTATGACCGTACATATTTTGGTTCATGCGAATTTAAATAAGCCAGCGCCAAAATTATATGCGTCATTGTTACCTCAGTAGGGATGGAAGTTTACAGAATATAACGATAACATCGATATTTTATTATGCGGCAATGACAATGACAATCAATACTAACCTACCTATTTGTTGTTATGAAATTAACAGTTTATTAACGTCGTATATTTTTTTTATTTTAAAAATCGATTTATAGTTTTAAACTATACAAAATAAAAATGTTGCTCTAGCGATAACTGCACCACGCAGCGATCGATGGTCACCCTAGATCAAAATAAAGAATGGTATTTACGTGCTGTCGAAACACGGTCACCTTGGCTGACAGGCGAGGAAAATTATTTATATTTTAGAATCCACGACGCTTCGCACACGAAAATTGGCAAAAATAATATAGTTACGGTTAAATTGTAAACACACTGACGCTTAAACGACAAAGTGTACCCTTAACAAGCCAAATTTATGTGCTACTAGTATCGCAGTGGTTATGCAGCAACCAATTTACACATAAAAATAAAGCCAGGCACCGCGGCCATCAACAAAAAAAAAAATACGAACACCACGAAGGAAACTTGTGTGCGCAAACTGCAATACTGCAGTTCAACAAATTTAACAAAACGTGAACATTTTTTGGCATTATAGCACATCAGAGAAAATGCGCTCCTAATGTGTAGTGTAGTGTAATTAAAAATCAGCTAAATTGCTGCCGCTGCTTAGCGGTGGTGGTGCAAAAAGAATATAAAATCGGTGGCAAGAAGAAGAGCCGCCAAGTAAGAAAATTGAAATAAAAAAGAAAACGGTAACCATAAAAATCAATTAATCATATCAGAAATAGAGGGATAAGGAGCAAAAATACAGTTAATTATTGCAACGTGCAGTGTGTTATTTGTGCTGCAGGTGCTGCTGCTGCTTGGCAGACGCTGCTAACGCTGACGACATGCGCGCGTAGAGTTGCCAGCTCTGAAAGAGTTGCCAAGATAGCCTCGCATTGCGGCGGCTTCTGCACCGAAGATTGTTAACAAATCAGGACGTACTTTTCGTGCTGGTGAAGATGCACTGGTAAATGTAGAAGCAATTAAAAAATTCACACAATACTCACCGAGTGCCTTTTTCGCGCAGGTTGGCAGCTCTGTTTGGCTAAAAGGAACTTAACCATCCGCTCGTGCATAGAAATCGCACCGAAGCCGCGTTTTCAACCAATTTGTACTCCTATTTTTTTGTTGTTGTTTTGGATGCACGCGTCGTGATCCCGCGGATCGACGACGCCATTAGATAGAAATTTTCGTACGCCCCGTAGTTAAATAAAAGCTGCCACCATTCGGAAGAAAAACACTTCGAATATGACCCACAATATCGGTATGGCGCCATATCGTTTGCCGGGTCCAGCGGGCGGTCTCTGTCCGCCCGACTTTAAGCCACCGCCTCCGACGGATATCATCTCGGCGCCGAGTAATCCAAAGAAACGACGGAAAACATCAAATGCGGCCAACTCAGCAGCGGCGGCTGCAGCGGCGGCGGCAGCAGCGGCAGCTGCCGCTGCCAATTCCATGCAACAGCAACAATCGGCGCCGCCAACACCGCAAGATCTGTTACCGCCGCCGCCGATGGGCGGTTTCGGGGACACAATCGTCGCCTCCAATCCGTTCGATGACAGCCCCCAGGTGTCGGCCATGTCCAGCTCGGCGGCAGCTGCCATGGCGGCCATGAATCAAATGGGCGGCGCTGGCGGTCCGGGTGGGCACTTTGGACCACATCCGCATTGGGAAGAGCGCATGGGCATGGGCATGCATCCGCATATGCATCCACATCATCCGGGTGCTGGCGGTGGACCCATGGGCCATGGACCACACGGACCCCATCATATGGGTGGTCCGCCGCCCATGCGGGGCATGAGCCCTTTGGGACCTGGCGTACATCCGCATCCGCATGGTATGGGACCCGGCGTTGGACTGCCGCCGCACATGAACCATGGTCGAGCCGGTGGCGTGCCCATGGGTAGTCCAATGGGTGCAATGGCTGGCATGGGCGGCATGAGTCCAATGGGCAATATGGGCGGACCAAGCATATCCCCACATCATATGGGCATGGGCGGACTCTCACCCATGGGCGGCCCGAATGGGCCCAATCCGCGTGCTATGCAGGGCTCACCCATGGGCGGCGCTGGAGGACCGATGCCAGGACAGAACTCGCCAATGAACTCGCTGCCTATGGGCTCACCCATGGGCAATCAAATTGGCAGTCCATTGGGTCCAGGACCAGGGCCCGGCCCGGGTCAGCAGCAACAACAACAACAAGGAGCACAGCAGCAGCAGCCACAAAACCCGCAACAGACTCACATGAACAATGGACAAATGGGTCCGCCGCCCCTGCACAGTCCGCTGGGCAATGGGCCAACAAATCACAGTCACATGTCGGGTGGGCCGGGCCCAGGGCCAGGTCCTGGACCAGGCGGTTTGGTTGGACCCGGTGGCATGTCGCCGGCGAACAGCAACAACAACAACAACAACAGCATAATGGGCGGCAATCCGTCCAACAACAATAACAACAGCAACAGTAATAGCAACAACAATGGAAGCAATTCCAACAGCAACAATAATCAAAATCCTCATCCACATCTGTCGCCAGCGGCGGCGGGTGGGCGTCTGGGCGGTGTGCCCAATGCGATGCAATCCAACGGTCCAATGCCAGCGGCGTCATCAGCAGCATCCACAGCGACGACGACGTCAACAGCGGTCACAGCGACCACATCAGTGCCTACGTCCTCACCAGCGCCGCCCGCCATGTCACCGCATCATGCGCTCAATAGTGCCGGTCCTAGTCCGGGCATGCCCAATGCGGGGCCCAGTCCGCTGCAGTCTCCAGCGCTAAGCGGCGGCCCGGGTAGCAACAATAACAACAACAACAACAATAATAACAACATGAACAACAACAACAACAATGGACCGATGATGGGCCAGCAAATGAACCCAAATGTTCCTATGCAGCAGCAGCAGCAGCAGCAGCAACAACAACAACAGCAGCAGCAACAGCAGCACGGCCCCATGGGTGTCCATATGGGTGGGCCACCTGGTGGACCTGGCCACGGGCCTGGCGGTCCTATGGGCATGGGCATGAATCAAATGCTGCCGCCACAGCAACCGCCGCATCTTGGAGGACCACCGCACCCGCAACTCATGAACCATCCGCACCCGCACCATTCGCATCCAGGCGGTCCACCGCCGCATCACATGATGGGACCTGGACCGGGCATGCATGGTCCTGGTCCGGGCGGCATGCCGCCGCACATGGGCGGCGGCGGTGGCGGTAATCCGCACATGATGGGCCCACACGGCAATGCCGGTCCCCATATGGGTCACGGCCACATGGGCGGCGTGCCAGGACCGGGTCCAGGGCCAGGCGGCATGAATGGACCGCCACCGCACCACGGCATGCCACCTCACCACGCACACACACACACACATCATCACAGCCATGGGCACAGTCCGATGGGCGGACCAAATATGTTTGGTGGCGGCGGTGGCCCGATGGGTCCCGGGCCCATGGGCAACATGGGTCCCGGTCCAATGGGCGGCCCCATGGGCAACATGGGCGGCCCAATGGGCAAACCCATGACAATGAGCGGTGGCAAAATGTATCCACCGGGTCAGCCAATGGTCTTTAACCCGCAGAATCCCAACGCGCCGCCCATTTATCCATGTGGCATGTGTCACAAAGAGGTCAACGACAACGACGAGGCGGTCTTCTGTGAATCCGGTTGTAATTTCTTTTTTCACAGGTAAGTTTTCTTTGAGTTTTCTTTTATTTGTTCACTCAAATAATATTCTGAATCAGAGATCCTTAAGTCTCTATTAGGTAGATTTTCAGAAATCGATCAGAGGAGAAAAATGTTGTTAAGAAAAAAACGTTTGTCTAGCGAAGGTTTAAGATATAAATGTTCGTAGAACTGTTTTCCACCAGGATTGTGGGTAACATTATTTAAAGTGATCATAAATCTGTCAGCTTTTTTGGAACACATATATACATATACATTTATTGATGAATCCATACTTTAATACATTTTCTATTTCTAGAACGTGTGTGGGTCTAACGGAGGCGGCCTTTCAAATGCTCAACAAGGAGGTGTTTGCTGAGTGGTGCTGTGACAAGTGCGTAACTTCTAAGCATATACCCATGGTCAAGTTTAAGTGCTGAATAGAAAGCAAACAACTTCAGCAACAACAATAACGATGATACCAACAACCACCACCACCAGCTAGCACTCATTCACTCTGTATAAATATATCCAAGCATTAACTATTTTAACTGTAGAGTATAAGCAGTTTAGGGTACCCATCATCATACAATATGCGCTCACAATAGTCAAAGGTCCCCAACGAAATTTCAAAGCGACGACTCACCATATATATATTTATATATATGTATATGTATATGGCCGGAGCAGTGTTGTGAATTTTCGCTTCGGCCAAGCTCAATGCGCGCATCCTTAAACAAAAAAAAATCAAACCTTAAAAAACAAAATATGTATGCTACTTGTAATATAGTATAGCTTAGTATATATTTATATATAAATCTATACTTTCATGACATGTGAGACGATGCATTGTTGTCAGCCTAGAAAGCAAGATAAGCAACCATACCGGAAATGGCAAAAACAAAACAAAAACTGAAAAGAAATACACTTAAAACGGCGAATGATACCGTCGAAATATGTGTAGATGATAACGAAAGCAAATATCAATCTACTAGTGTGTATTATAAAACAGGAAAAAAACAAAATTATGAAAAATCAGACAGTTCAGAAAGAAAAAATATTTATACAAATAACTAATTAACGTTTGTGTTAAAGCAGAAAGATAACAAAAAGGAGCTAAGAAATGGACACAAAGTTTACACTTGTTTTCGAATTATTAGTTTTAAGTGTGGAATGCATGCATATACTATACATATATACAAATAAGATTATCTTAAATCTAATAATCGGTCTGACAATGAACATAAAAATTTGTAACGTACAGAAATTATCAGTGTGTGAAATTGTTTTTTAACAACAAAAAATCGTTCGTATGTGCTGTTTTTTTTTAAAACTCTTGCGTCAATTTTGCATAAACTTTTTAAACAAACAGAAATACTTAATATGTATACTAAGCGGAAGTATTGACGTTTCAATTGAATTGATAAGAATGTGTATTTACAAATTATTAAAGATCGACAAAACTGAACACAGAATGCGAGTGAAATTGATTGCGAACAAAAAGCACAAGAAATTATTAATGAATGCAGCAAAAATGAACTAATATAAGCATTAAAAGTTAACGCGTGAATTAAAAATGAAAATAAAAACTGTATAAATTGCAACTTAAGTTATTTATAATTAAATAAAAACAAAAAATACATACAAAATAAGTTGAAAAGCTTTGCAAGTTTTTAAATGAAAATGTGAAAGGGAATAACGGAAAAAGATAATTAAAAAAGCGTTTTACGAATTCACTTTTAAATTATTAACGTAACTTGTGGGCGCAGGCATTCTATGGCCCTTACAGTATACTATTGCTTTTGTTTCCTGGATAAATTAGTTAAGACAACTCAACTGACGACGACGACGATGTAGCATATGTTATAATAACTAAAACATATATGTACGTCTCTATAACATTCGGGATCAATACCAAAAGCCAAGTCGAAAAGGCCATCTCAATCCTTAAGATTTTAAAGCTTCAAGCTTACAAATCTTTAAAGAACATATTTTTATCGTATGTTGCTTCAACCAAGTATTGTTAAAATCATTTGGCGTGTCCTCTTAACCGAATAACTACGCCAAGTATACAAAGCTACAAACTCTAGTTCGCCATGATTCTTACACTCCGTTGAACTCAGATATTATTGCATATGTATTTCAGTTTTTAGAATACTTAAACTAAATACGCACAATTTTAATTTTTAATAAACAAATACAAATATATAGATTATTTCTTGATTTTCTGCTAAAACTACATAAATCCACTTCCGAAACTCGTACAACAAATACACAAAATGTTTTTGTTGAGGCTTTAGAGCAACTTCATGATGTGGCCAGTTAAATGCTCTTAAGAACGAGTCTTGGCAAAATTGCAATCGTACAGGAGCGCGACTTAAAGCTATAACATTTTATATTTTTTGATTACATTTAACTTTTTGCTTTAATATACTTTTTATAATCATATTATATGCATAGCACGCAGAAATCTGATAAGGTCTCTGCATGCACCAAACTTTTATCCGATGGCCGCCGTTATTAGCTCGGCCACATCCTGATCTGTGCTACGCACGGTCAGGTTAAGCGTAACGCCTTCGGAGAGCGCTAGCTTGGCACGTACCAGCACCTCGATGCCGCCGCGGAAGGCCCCTGTGTAATGGTTAAGAAATTAATGATAAAATGCCAGACTGCTAGTTGTATTTTTCATACCCGAACAGTGTACGGTGTGCAGATGCGTGCCTTCTGGCACTTTTTCGGAGAGATTTGCAGCGCCAAGGCCCAGTATTTTAATTATGGTGTTTACGGCATCTTGCAAATTGTTGACAGCCGATAGTACAAAAGTGTCCTCGGCTTGTAGCCAATCTGTAAAGCAATATAAACCAACTTTAGTTTTAATACATATATATGTGTATATAAACTCGAAACTAACCCTCGCTATCGGCTGCATCCCAGGCCACCTGGAAATTATTCTTTTTCGTTTTTTGTATTTGGTCGGCGACTGTTATATCTATATCCTCCAGCATATACTCATCATCGTAACCCTCATCCGAGTCGGGTTCGCCAGTATTTGGATCGCAATCTTTAACAACAAAGCGCAAAGTTGCGCCAAATGTAGCTGCAAAGAAAAATATACACAATATAAATAATAATTTTAAAGAATTTATAGTATTGATAGAGTTTTACCTATGGAACTGCCGGCGTCTGGCGGGAATTCAACAATTACGAATGTTGTTTGCAATTCGTTGTAGGCCAATTTGGGGCAGGGTATCACGGCACGTGCCGTATAGCCTTCCGGCAGCGTCAGCTCCACGCGCACATTCTCCAGGAACTGCTCGGCGAGCGTGTTAAGGCAATCGAACTGGAATACCACGTGCTGGGCAAAGATATGCTTGATGCACTGCACCGTGTACTCGGTTTCGCTTTCGGTTAGCTGTATGGGTGCTGTGCTGCGATGAATAGGTCCCAGGACCTGTATGCCCGGCAGCTGAGCGAGGCGAGCAGCACTCTCCTCTTCTCGAGTGATTTTAGGCGCACGTGGTGCACTGGTGACCATCATTACATCGTTGCTGATTTCTGGCTTAACAATAGCGGCCTTAGGCACTATGGAAATGTCAAAGTGTGTTTGCAGTTCGCCATTCAAATGATCCGTCAGCGCCTTCTCGAGCAGCGCCAGCGAACAGTTCTCGCGCTCAATGATGTAGTTCTTGTAGAGCTCCGGCTTGGCCGAGTTAAGTATGCTTAGATAGTAGGTGGCACGATCTCGCACCTCATCATCAGGATCCATTTGACAGCGGCCCAGCAGCACAAGTATATTGGCCAGCAGGGCGGGACACGAGGCGCCGAATTGGGCCAGTGCCGTGACCGCGGCTGCACGCACAATGGGACTCTCGAGGATGACGCGATTGTAGATGAATCGTATATACTTGGAGGGCGTGGCCGCAAATGGACCCTCCTTGCCCAGCAAATGCAGGATGCGCACGGCCAACGAGACATGCTCGCAATCCTCAATGAACTCACACAGATGGGACAGACCAGATTCCTTGGCATCGGCATTTTCTTCAATAATCGTGATAATGGTGTCCACAATCGATGTCTTGTACTCTAGACCGCCCTCCTCGCGCAGCATGCCACTCAGGAAATTCATCAGCACAGTGTGCTTGCGTGGATATTTAGCGCAGAGTGCACAAATGGCATGCACCACCACCACCTTGAACTCATCGGAGATCTCGGCCACAAACGTGGATATCTGCTTCATCAGACGCTCCACAGAGGATTCGGCACCTGTTTTTAACAGCGTTGTTATGGCCAGCGTAGCTACCGAGCGATTCGAATCGGTAATAAGGCCCTCCAAGTCCAGGTTGCATGTGGTAACAGCCGCCGGATGCGTCATGGCCACCTTGTTGAGAGTGCGTACGGCAGCGAAGCGCAGAGTGGCCTTAACCGAGCTACAAAACAGCTGCAATATGGAGAAGGCCGGCGAGAGCATGCGTGGATTTGTGTTCTTCAGATTGACGATGGCATGGGCGGCCTCATAGATGACCATTTCGCTCTTGTGGCGCAGACAGGATTCGATAAACGTATACAAAGGCGAGTCGGCTAGCTCCTCAGCGGGTATATCTTCTTCCTCAATCAATTTGCAGGCAATGCGTATCTATGAATTAAGGGAATTATTTATTTTAATAGGTGTATATTACAACACGGTTCAGGTATCACGTCTAGCTTACCAGCATGCAAACAGCGTAGGGACTCTTGAGAGAACCGCGTGTCAGTTTGTTCACCAACTTGGACACGGCTAGACGATCCGATTTGCGTATATGATAGAGCAGACCCAGCGCATGATATTGCACCATAATATTGTCGCTATTCAACGCTTCCTGCGCCTCATTCGCCCAGCGCTTAACGACATCGCCGGCGGTGTTAGCCAGCCGCAGGGAGCTGACCAAAGCAGCACAAGAGACTGCGGCGTTTTTGTCCACAATGCACTGCTTCATGTAGCGCTCGACGGCCTGGAGCATGGTGTGATCTGTGATGCTGCAGAGTGCGCGTATGGCGGCGGCACGATAAAGATCCTCCTTGCCGGTCATGTCCTTCGTTAGCGAACTGGTGACAATGATCACATCCTCGGCAACGGAGCTCAGCTCCTTAATGCCTAGATAGACCATGCGCCGAAGTACAACGTCCTTGGACTGGAACAGCTTTGTCATGGCAAAGAAACAGTCAGTAGCCTCGCGTGCCACTAGCTGCTCGCCCTGATTAATCAGGTAGAGGATCTTGGTCAGTATGTGAATGCATTTCCGTGCATTCACCGGAGTCTCATTGAACGTGCGCGTCTCCTGCAGTACCGAGGTTTTCTCCAGATTCTGGTACGCGTTTGTTGGACCTGTGCGTTTGTTCAGCGAGTTTGAAATAAAATATTTCATATTTTGTTGTTTTTTTTTGTTGAACCGGCAGTAGGCAATATATAACAAATGATAAGTTTAGGCAATTGTGTGTGCTGGGATATTTTGTAAGTGTGCAAGTGTGTGTGGGTAAGTGGGTGTGTGGGTTTGTCTTATGCTCTTTCGGCTGCCAGCAGAGCACCTTCTTCTGGTTCAATCGAATGATGTGTGTTGGCAGTTGTTGTTTTGTTGCCGCTCCGGCGGCACTGTTAGTATTGTTAGTACTCTGTTAGCCAGTTAGAACTTACCGTCCTCCTCTTCATCTTTCTCGCGACGAAATGAACCCATTTTTATTGAGCTGACTTCAAAATTGCGCACGCAAACAAATTAAATTGTGAAATTTTACAAATAAAAATTCTTTGATTTTTCGCTACGCGTACACGTCACACTACACAGCAAGAAGAAGTTTAGTATTTGCCATTAAGCTGTCAACGTTGCTGCCCACGTTAACAGACAGTTAACAGCCGTGCTACTCAGATGTTTTGCTGTATCGCACATCGGTAATATCGATAAATGGAAACCAAATTCTTTTACACCGAATTTATCGAAAATCAATTTTTTATTATATCGATGCAAAATAATCTTCAATTCTTCAATATTAGAACTAGAACTGAATAAAATTACGGGAATTGTTTTGTTTCGAATCCAGAATAATAGTTTAGTTTAAATGAATTGGAGTTATGCCTAATTCTGTATGGTTTTGCAAAACGAATTGATTACCGGCGGTGGAAAGTAGTAATTTTGCCTAAAAATTCAAAATATATAAAGATTTTGAAATGAATGTACCGATTTGTACGTTCAAATTTATCGGAATCATAGCGCGGTCTTTTTCTCTATTGAATAATAATCGAAATTTATTTAAATTTAACTTGTTAATACATTTATTTGTACAATGCGTAAATGGCGGTAGAAGATACCGTGGACGTTATACTTATAAACGAATAAATAAGTGGCGCGAAATGTGCTCAACATGATCAATGGTAAGGCAAATGTGGAATGGAATACATATGTTTGTTGTCATTTTGTGCGTTTGTTTTTAGACTCGGGCGGTGCGTGTGCGTCGTAAGTTTACAATATTGATGACACATATGACAATCCAAGCAAAGAGCGCAATCCAGGCGAGTATAAGAGTAAAGTACAAGCAAGCAGCGGTGTTAATGCGTCCATAACGACGACGCTCATACGAAATGCTCTCCACTAGATAGTCCATAAAATCAAAAACCGCTGCACACGACAATCGTGCCTTGATCACCGGCACAATATTGCCAACGCCTTGGATTTCCTTCAACAAGGACTCGCGATACTGTTTGCAGGTAACCTCAAAGCCACTGGTGAAAATGGCCGCATAGATCAACTGGTAAACTGCCATAATAACCGATATGACCGTGGCAGGTAGCCCTGGAGAACAACAAGCAGTCATATTATTAATAAAGCGTTTTTTGGATGAGCAATGCTTGTACTTACAATAGTAGGGCGAGAGACCATCGGCCGTTAGTTCAGACTCGGTAGTCACCACAATCATGTCGCCAGATCTATGAGAGGAAGAGCGGAAGCGAGGCAATGCGTGAGTAATGGCAAATTTTAATTGAATTGGTGTAAAGTATAGCGATTGCTTCATTCGTTGCTTCCATTAGCATACGTCTTAATTAGGCCAGACTTGCGAGTGTCGCAAGCAGCTGTGGCCGCCGATTAACCCGTCTGACCCCATCAGAATTAGAATTGGTCGGCTAATAAGCGCAGCACTCACCGCTGTCGGATGGTTGTCGTGCCCGCCTTGCGTTCACCCTTGCCAATGCACACCCGATAGCCATGGTAAACGCCCAGCACCACGGCAAAGATTAGCGGCAATATCAGTCCATAGGTCGCAAAGTGGCAATAGGCAATGCTGCCGCCCTCAAAGCTATTGTAGGTGGTGCGGCCGTGCAGCACACAGCCGCAGTTAGTGTCCGGACAGGCGTTGAGCACATAGCGCCAATGCGACCAAGCCACTGCCGACGTGATGCAGCAGATCAGCGAAGTGACAATGATGAAGGGATAGAAATAGGAGAGCGCACGCTCCGCACTGTACGACATTCTTCCAATGGGTGGGTGGGTTGTTGGCTGGGCTGCAAAAAATGGCATGATAATAGATTAAAAACTCCTTTTTACTTAAAAAAAATAAATAAATATAAAACCCAACCCATTTTCCTAAAATTTTAATTATCAGTAGTTTAACCTGTTTCTTTAAACTTATCGCAAAGAATATGAGCCAGAGAAACCAAATTTGGTATGTTATCGTAAAATTTAACCAAAATTTAGATATGCTTGATACCTTATTAAAATTCAGAAAGTTTTATAAAGATCAGATTAGATCAGATCAGCAAGACACCAAAGTAATGCATGTTTGCACCTTTCTTTGTTTGGGATGTTTGGCTTATAATTCGGCAGAAAATATTTCCTAGTTGAACACTCCCGTCTAGTGTACACTTGTATTTTTTACATTTTGTTTATGCATTTGTTAGATTTCAGGCAAACTGCACTGAAGCGACGTTGTACACTGCACACCTGCGCTGCTTTTATAACTCTCTCACACTCGCTCTTTCTCTCTTTTGCTAAGCGCTCTTGGGGCGTCACACACATACACAAATGCATTTTGCTGCACTGTACCCAATATAAACAAACTTTTTTTGTTGCACTGCGCGTAAATTTTCATAAGTTATGAATTGTTTATTTGTTCTAAACAGATTCAACACATGCAACGGCAAAAGAATTATCCATAAATATAATAAGCAATCAGCCTTACCACGAAGACTGGCCGCTGACACATACACTTACACAAGCGCACTGACTTGACACACCTACGTCAACAGACACTTTACGTTCAACGAGCAACCGTCTGCGTGCGCAGCAATAAAACGACTGAATCGTCTTGTTGTGACTCTGATCAGAACGAGCGCACGTTCTGTCGCAGCGAGAGCGCAAAAGAGCAGAGAGAGTGCGCGAGAGCGCCAATGGTTGCGTGTGGGAGCTGCCGCACGCATTATAAACAAACAGCTTGGCAGCTCTGTTCGTTATTATTTGAACTGTTGCGACTTCGGACAACGCCGAGTAGAGTAATATACGGACATAATACGTAATGTGCACAATATGAATGAAAGGTGAATGAAAATAACAAAGACGCTTCGTTCTTGGCCAGGCGCCATCACTTAGCACGCTTGCCAAACATCTGCCGGCCACAACAAATGACGCGCAGTCACCAGCGGCCGGCCCGCCCCATGCTGCTTCATCCGGCTGCTCACTGGCTGGCCGCCACATTACCGGGCCATGTTCATTTTGGCAAAAACCATTTTTCGCGGACTTCTGATCTCAGTTGCATGAGCGCTGTGGAGCTCTCAGCTACGCGGAACAAATTTTCGAGTGCAAACAACAAACAATATAAAGCAAGTACAGAAAGAACTTGCCAAATTATTGACTAGCAAGTAGTTTTGAACTAGCCTAAGGCAAAGTGAAAATAAAAGTGCCAATTAACCAATAAAAAGTACTTTCAATTGTGGGGATTACGAAATGACATGCTTATTGCTAAATTGCAGCAGCAGAAAATCGTTCAACAACTGCCTATAAATAGCCCAAAAGGTAGAACACATCTTGTCTGTTCTTCCCAGAACATTATAAAATTATACAAAATTT
Organism: Drosophila paramelanica; assembly: GCA_035043915.1. Lineage (NCBI taxonomy): Eukaryota > Metazoa > Arthropoda > Insecta > Diptera > Drosophilidae > Drosophila > Drosophila paramelanica. Next base: position 6,544,610 of record JAWNMO010000258.1, read on the forward strand.
GCATAATTTGTCTTTTGTACGTAAGACACAAGGCACTTTTTTTAGTGCATTCCATTGCACTGCCAATGAAGTCACTATTGAGAAATTTTATTGTAATAGTGTGATCAAGGAACCGTAATTAGCAATTAAATATTTGATTATTATAAAACTATATAGTCTCCCTATAAAAAAAAAAAATTATAAACACTTAAGTTTAATTTAGTAACCCATTACTTGATTATATCATTTATGTTATATATTTTATAGTTGATTTAATAGACCAGAACGACAACTTACGTATTTTAATACAAAATGGGTAACTATTTTACAGAGGCTTTAAACTTTTAGATAGCCCTGGCAAATATTACCGTTAGAAAATCACGTCCTTAAAAAAAGCCATCATAGATAGAAAACCATACCATGTATTTATATAATAAATTTGCATATGAAAAGATATTAAACGCTTAAATCGGGCCAGTTCAAAGCAAAATAGTTGCAACATGTAAATGATTATAATTTCTAAAATGAACAGTCATTAAATTTTTGTAGACATGCTTGCTGCCAATTTGCTTGTCACAATTTTGATTTTCTTTAAAATTTTGTTGTTTTCAATAGATCTTGATGAAACATTCTTAAGCGCTATAGTATATCAAAATATTGAACATTTTTATAGATTTTACGTAAATATTTTTTTATGGGGTCAGATATGCCTCATTCTGCCTTATACATACATTTACAGAACAAAAACAAAAACGCATAATTTTTGTTTTAATTAAAGTTATTCTTGCATTTAGTTAGAGAGTTGCTTTCTTAAGAATGATGTGAATAATCTTCAAAATTTCTGCTCATGCAATGAAAATTCAAATCTTTTATATTTAGTTTCAATGTATTCAATCCTCATAGCAATGGCTTCAAGTCTTTTTACAGACAGAATATATAGTAAGGCATGTTTTATTCCTAGTTCGAATGACAAATTGTTTTAAACTTTGAATGTAAACAGTTCGCATTATCAATATAATTGATGAATTCCTTGGCTACTTATAGAAACCACAAACACACCGACACAAACCGGCGCCTGTTCTTACCCACCTAAATGCCATACAATAGAAAATAGATCCAGATACCGAGTGCAGCAATCCCGCAACAATCAGCTAGAATACAAAGCACACAAGTTAATTAAATATTAGACGAACATTATGGATAATTGGAACGTTTTGGCAGCGCAAACCTCATCCCAGGCCATTGGACGAGACGATCTTAATGCGGCGGCCAAGACGCGTCTGGTAAGTGCCCCAGAGAAAATCCCCACAAATAAAAGAACAAAAAAACCCCCCAATTCAGTAAACAAAACAAATGAAAACAATTGCGTAGAATGCGATGCAGATAAATTGTATACAACAAGTAGTATATAAGGCTATATACGAGTTCTATATACTGGCCAGCTCCCAACAGCTGTTTAACAGGCCCAGAGTGTTTCGCTCTCTTCTGACCACCAAACAGGCAGCAACATGCACTAGAAATTCTTAGCATTTTGTTATTTCGGCTGCTCTGAACATTACTAGCACTCAGCTATAAATAGGATCTCATCTCTGTCGTGTTTCTCTTAGCTAACTGGCCGCCTCGCTGCGAGCGTGTCAAATGTTTGTGGGCCATTTTGGAGATTCCTCACAGTAGCGCCAAGTAGCCGCAGCTAATCTCAGACGAACGCTGAAGGTGCTCGGCAACGCGTGTGTCTTTCGCACTGATATATATCTTTTATATAAGCAGAGAATATAGTATAAACGCGTCTATTACTATATCGAACAATGGACATTTCTACCGATATTTGGGGTCAGCTGGCCGTGGAGGCATCCCAGGTGTATCTCTCCGACGGCACCATGCGCAGTCCCTTCGCAAATACGGTAGTTACTGGTTGACCCAGCCCAGGCTGAGTAATGTGTATTAATCGGGCAAATATATATCTATATAAAATATATATGTATGTTGTGGTCCACTCTCTTGCAGACGATTGAGAAGCTGCCCGACAAGGTGCTGCTGCACATATTTTCGTATCTATCGCATCGGGAGATTTGTCGCCTGGCCCGCATCTGTCGCCGCTGGCGCAAGATCGCCTATGATACGCGCCTGTGGAAGAATGTATCGCTGCGACCGGAGGTCTCTGGACTGCACGTTGGCTCCCTGGAGATGCTGCTCTCCCTGATTTCGGTGAGATTTGGGCCAACGCTGCGATACATTGAGCTGCCCATCGAGCTGATCACGCACACTGTGCTGCACGAACTGTCGGCGAAGTGTCCCAATCTAACCCACATGCTGCTGGACTTCTCAACGGGTAAGTGGAATTGATTTATCGATTGCACACATCCAGTTCATAATTCCGAAATACTTCCAGCTATGCAATTGCACGACTTTAGCGAGATGCAGGCATTTCCCACCAAGCTGCGCTACATGTGCATCTGTCTGTCGGAGGTGATCTTTATGGAGGGTTTCATGCGCAAGATCTACAACTTTATCAATGGCCTGGAGGTGCTGCATTTGGTTGGCACCTACGAGAAGTGCGAGGAGGAGGAGGAGGAAATCTACGAGGTCATCAATGTGCACAAACTCAAATCGGCCACGCCCAATTTGCGGGTGATCAATTTGTATGGCATCAATTTCATAGACGACTCGCACATCGACGCGTTCAGCTCCAACTGCATACAGCTGGAGTGCCTGGCGGTTAACTTCTGCAATAAGGTCACCGGGTCCACGTTGAAAACGTTGGTGCAGCGCTCCAAGCGCTTGACCTGCCTCCTGATGAATGGCACCAGCCTGAAATCGGAGTTTGTGATGCAGGTCGAGTGGGATAAGTGTGCACTGCAGGAGCTGGACATCACGGCCACCGATTTAACCAGCGAGTGCCTGGTGGATATGCTGACGCGCATACCCAATCTCAAGTTCCTGTCGGCTGGCCAAATCAATGGATTCAATGATACCGTCTTGAAGCAATGGATGGAACAGGGCAATACCAGGTCAGTATCAATCAGAGCATGCTCTATAAAGTACTTACGCCTTATGTTATTTAATCCTTGCAGAGCCCTCAACTCCCTGGACTTGGACTCCTCCGATAACATCACGGACGAGGGCATGCTGAAATTTCTGCAGCGTCATGGCCATCAGCTCAGCGCGTGCTGCCTATCCGGCATGCCGCACATCACGGATCAGCTCTGGATGAGCATACTCCCCATGCTGGGCAACTGCAAGTAAGTAAAGCGGAATGCATATGATCAGTGATTGATCAATATTATCGCCAACAGAATAATCGTTATGGGCACGGCGGAGAAACTGGGCGTCAATATACACGTCGATCAGCTGATGGACACCATTGCCTCCAACTGTGGCAATTTAGAGCGTCTGGAGCTCCGCTGGGATCCGGACAACTTGCGTTTCTCCGACAAGAGCCAAAAGGCTATCGATATACTGCGTGTCAAGTGCCTCAAGCTGCGCTGCATGGTTCTGAGGTAAGCTCGCATTCGTTACCACACTTTATGGAACCTTTTCTGACCCGCTTTGCCCCCACAGCGATGGTCGTTATTATGAAACCGTAAAGGCCAACTTCGAGCGCGCCGATCGAATCACTGTGGTGCGCACAACCACTTGCTGCCGCGTGTCGCCATATCATCTGTTGCGCAACTATAACGATTTGGTTTTTAACTAAAAAAGTGGCTAGCAAACGTTTTTTAATGTTGTTTTGATGTTAAACTGTTGTTGTATCCTAGTTTGCCATATCAAATTGGATGAAAGAACATATTCAATAGTTTCTGAAATGTTGCAATTGCAAATTATATTGATAAATGAATTCAGTTTAAGGCAATTTTTGTATTTTGGTTAACATGTTGCAATACAAAATACTTGTCATTAATTTACATATGCATATGTTCTATATACAAATTTGATACAAATCGCTCACTTTTTATACATAAGCTGCCTAACAAGATTTAATCCACATATAGCCAGGCCCAAGGGTTCCAACAAGTTTTATTAAATTTTGTCTAGTCAAAATACACCGCAATAGTTTATTGCTTACATATTGTACTGTATTTTCTGTATTTTTTTTTGCTTTTCTTTCGTTAAACTAAATTAAATTAAATTAAATAAGTAATTAGAAAACAAGATTTGCTAAGTTTAATTTCTTGTAAATTACATAATTATTTCGCGATTTTTTAACTAGTTTTTTTTCTTTTTTACTTAGTACTTGATTAAATCATTTTCAGACTTCACCGCATTAACTTTTCTGCTGTTCTTTTTTTTTAACACCATTTCACTGTAAACTTAAAAACTATCCTTTTCAACATTTTTGGGTCAACTTTCTACCATTAACTAAATGTACAAAGATCTCTGATTGAATTCACGTTTCGTTCCGCACGGTCATCTATACAGGTATGTGTACTTATATGCATGATATATAATTTAAGTATGTGTGGAATCGAAGCCAAACAAACTAGCTCGCCTTTGGATATCTGCGTTTGTGTGTGTGTGCGTGTGTGTGTGTACGTTTATGTAAATGTGTGCATTTGCATATGAGGATCAAGTGCTGTGGTTTATAGGAAACGTTCAATAAGCAGGTCATAGATTATGCTTAGGCATTTCGCATTTTTACATAAGTACACTAACACGTAAAACAGTTATATATCGTATAATTAAGATTAAATATAACGCCACAATTCATTGCTGTTCCTGTGACAACCGAAATATGTGCGTCGTATTGCTCGCCGCAGCTGTTGCCACAGCGGCCGCCGAAGTAGCTGTCGATGGAGGCGGTTGAACCGACGCTGTGATATAGCTAGCATTACTGTTGCTGCTGCCGCTGCCACTGCCACTGCCACTGCCACTCCCGCTGCTGCTGCTGCTGCTGGTCACGGCGGCTCTCGTCTCCGCTGCAATCGCAGCCGCTTCACTCGTCAAATTGGCTATCGCATTATCAATGTTCGCCAACGCTGCAGCAGCATTGGTCGCTGTTGCGCCATTTTCTGGAGCTGCTTCTGCAGCGCGTTCCGGCGTTCGTCGTGGCGCAGCGGCATTGTTACCGTCCTGTGTGAAAAGAAAAGTGTTGGAAGTTTAAAAAAATTAACACGTCATCGAAAAGATTCTTTTTTTTTTTCAATCAATAATTACAAAACAATACCGGATTGGAGCTAGGTTGTGCTTCCTACACAAATACATAAAAACTATAATTACAAAATAAGTTCGGTCAATAAATTTATAAATAACTAGCTGGTACCCCGAGACTTTGTCTGTGCCAAGAGTATTTTTATACCCCTGCAGTGGGTTTTATATATCTGTCACGAAATGTGTCACGCATCAAATAAGACCGTGTCTCTTGATCAGCAGTTTGCCTGTCGATGTTTGTTGTCGAATCAAACTGCACTAGCATAAAGTTAGGAATAATCGGTTCTATGAAATACATTTTTTTTATTTTTAGTATTGTATGTTTAAGTATGTTACTATGCTTCTGTCAACTATTTTTAATATTGGACTACTATAGCATGTACCTTATTAGAACAATTAACAAGAAACTATTTTTTTTTTGATGAAAAACTGTTTTGTTTGCAATCAATTACTAATTTGTATGCATATAGCGCACATCATTTTTATGTCTGCAAGGGTATTTTCCGAAAATAACTTGTCTTTCGTATCTTTCCAATCCTATAGTCAATAAAATCCTAAATCCATTTTTATATTTGGCTCTCTAAACCCCTTCATTCAAAACATTTGTGTCGTAAATGCTAAAGGTTCAGGATCCGGAGAACAATTGAATACAGAGAAGCAACGACTACTTACATCTCTTGGATATATCCGAATCGGCTGCTCGGCTTGGGCCGCCGCTGGGTCTGCATCTTGAGCATTCTCCTCCGCCTTGTCGGTGTACATCATAATCTCGTGGCACAGCGGACAACGGTCCTGTACATAAAGCCACTTGCGCAGGCAAACGCCATGGAAGAAGTGTCGACAACGCGTAATCTTAGCCGAGTACATTTCCTGCAAGCAAGACGTTGTGTTTGTTAATAACGCTTCAGGCTGCCAGATCAATCAAAAGCTGTACGTTTTACCTGATAACAGATGGCGCACACATCGTCAAATGCCTGCAGCTGGGCAGGAGTTGCTTCCGGCAACGCTGATATCTTGTGCACCGCTGAGCGTCGCTTCATGAAGACCGACCAGCCAGCGCGTGCCTCGCACCAGATATTGAAGTAGGCATGGATGCACATCATGATTGCCCTGATGGCGCCGCCTGTAGCATTTTGGGCTATCAAGTTATAGTTATCGATACACAAAATCAACCAAATAATAAAATTACATGCACACGGAACAGAAAAGCTGGACAGAAGCACACTTCTCACATGATGAACTTAACAATGATTGATGTAAAATGGATATATATATACGTATATATAATATATATATATATATATATATATATAAATTTCAATGCTTTATGTCGCAAATGTGTTGGATGTAATTTGACGACGTGGACAACTTATGCTAGTGCATACTTACCCGACTCAAAAACTAATATCCAGGCTCCGTTTATAAAGAGCAGGATGCCAAAGCAGAACTCCACAGAATTGCCAAAGGCACGCACATAGTATAGATAGTCATCCAGTTTCTCCCAAAAGAACTCTCGGCGAGCGTCCAGCAAGAAGAGCGTATACGTAGCCAGCGAAACAAGCACCTGTCATAGGGAATATTAGTTAGTTTTTAGCGTATTTCAATTCACATGGTGTTACCTACCTTGACAATCACTTCCACGGAGAAGGCAGTCACTGCTAGCAGCCAAGTGGATGGCGAATGATGTGCCCATAAATAGTAAAGTAGACCGACTGGCATAAAAATTAAAAAGCCGCAAACAGATAAAGCGCGCACATGGCGTTTTCGCGACGGATTTCGGGCGGCACTCAGCGACATCAATATGGGCGACACAATATTATGGAGGAAGTGCAGCAGCGCAGTGACCAGCAGGCACAGATTGCGACATAAGCGCACGAAGCGCTTATCCGGCGCCAGCGATGTGAGTCCAGTTTGCAGTGCCAGTATATAAAATAGCACCGCCGAAACAGTGCCCAGGGACTTCTCTTCGTCATTGTCGTAGGTGAGCAGATACCACTGAAAGCCGCGTCCGATATAATGGCATATCATCGAGATGACACCAGTCATCCCCAGCACAGCGGTCAGCGTGTCACAACCATCCACGAGTAGCTTCTCCATTGTTGGAAACAGTTGTAACGGTACCTCCCTTTCGGCCGATACCAAGGAATACGCACCCTGCATAATTCTGTGGATCATGTTAAGATTATTATAGGAATTTCGTGGGATATATCGATTTCAAAGCTTTAAAGAGTCAGTTTCAGTCAGTTTGTAACATTGGAACATTTTTATGAGTATTATAAATTGAACATAAAATATTGAGACATTGAACGAAATATTCCCAACTATAAAATGTAACCTAACTATTTTTAACCGCTTTGGGGTTCGGCTAAGACAAACACTATATCCAATAGCTATACACTAGCCTGGGATACGAATTTGAATGCTTAATATTTGTAAAATGTCGGCGCAAATTATCTTTAGCAGCCCGCAGATAACTGCTATATCACTGTTTATCAATAATAAAGCGATAAATAAATAAGAAATATATTATATGATAAAAGGTTTTCTGTGAAGTATATATTTGGCTTAAAAGCAATTTGGCTTTTATTATTCCTAAAATAATGTTGAATGTACCAGTACCTAAAAACATATTTTTAAAAGCAATTTTGCTATAAACCTTTCGATTTATATGCACAGTTGGTAGCCGTATTTATCTTTAGGAAACATTACTTTTTATCTACATACCTGATGGTCCAAAACAGACGCAGCACGTTGGGCACATTCAAGCGCTGCCACTCATTCTCAATGAGTGCCGAGAGTCCAAAGTTGGATACGAAGTTCATGGCGTATTGGTAGCCATTGTACACTGTCCGGCTAGCGTCCATGGCATTGTGCATCAGCGTGATTTTGGTCAGTATGATGGGCGTGAGGCCGGCAATCAGGGGCAGCTTGTCCACTATGTTCGGTGAAAGGGGCAGCATGGCAAGCAGAATTGGACTAGTGAATATAATGGGCATGGCTTTCTGGAGTAGCGCAAAGCGGGGACCCAGATGTATATAGGCGAAGAGCATGCCCATAAACCATTGCGCAATGATATGAGGCGCCAGCATCATGATGACCCCGCCCGAATCCAGCAAACTGGTCGTATTCAAGGATAACAGATCCTCCAGTATACACGGACTGTGCGCCATCAGCTCCAGTGCGCTCACATTGGACCAGTAGGATAAAAACGTGAGTCCCAGCGAGGTCAGAAACAAGTACACCATCACCAAATGCCGTGTCCATAGCATGAAAATGCAAGCGGCGCACAAGAAACCTGCAAATGCGAGACAGGGTTTAAAGTACAAACAAACGCGTAATAGTCACAGCGATAAGCGACTGCGGTCAGCTCACCTAGTAAACAGACGACGAACTTTACTGTCGTTATGTTTAGTATATTGGCTAGCATTCCATCATTGGCTAGCTCGTCTATAAGCGAATTGAAGCTGCTGCTGAGCATGCCGCCGGCTTGCGCCGACTTCGATGCATTATCGATGGTGTGTTCCAGTAAGTCGTGGCTGCTGTTGATGATGGGGCTGACGGGATCTGCCTCGCCCATGCCAAAGAACGCCTTGATGCTGGCAAATGTGTCTGTTGTGCTGCCGCTGGCATCGATTTTGCCAGGTCCTGCTGTTGCAGCGTGTTGTGTTGCGAGCTGCGTCGGCAAGCCCATGCCAATTTTGAGTATTCCGTCGATGACGATGATGGGCGGCACACGCATCATGACGTCCACAAAACCAAGCACCTGCGTCCGCACGGACATCGCTAAGCTGTCTAACTAAAGCTGACGCGGCGTGACTTGGCAAATTGCGTTTGCTGCTGCTGCTAGTCGATTCACTTAAATCTCCATCAACTTTAGAGCCCCGCACGCATTTGTTGTTGTTTTCGTTGTTGCCGTTTTTTTTTTTTGAGTTTTGTGTTTTGGTTGCTTGCTCGGCTACTTGGTTAATCGGCTGGCGCTGGCCTTCGTCTTGGATTTCGCAAAGCGAAAAGAATCGTGTGCAAGTGTTATTGGTGTTTCTTTTAACGTTGTGGTGTGTGTCAAAAATGTATATTTCGTTGGTAGCGGGGGACGGCAGGTGCTGGCGGCGGCTTTGGTGGTGTGGAAGGTAAGTGTTGAGAGTGTAGATCGTTTGAGCACACTTGACTACGATCGTTACGGATCACTTTAATCAGCGCACTACTTACGCTTGTCTTTTACGATGAGTTTAACGCGAGTGTAAAACTTTTTCACAATTGAATTGAGATTTTTGTTTTTCCTCTGCCTTGCTTCGTTCGTTGGATTCGCGAGTGTTTCTTGCGATATTTGTATTTGCATCGATAGTAATATCGATTATTCTATGGGCCATTTACAGCACTGTTTACGCAAAGTATAATGGTGCTGCCAGATTGGTAATCAGCTGATTGCTTCGTCTGGCGCGTGGACGCTGATGTTCAAATTAACTCCGCAACACAATTAACGAACACGTGCAATAGCAGCAACACATGCACAGCTTTTTCATTCGTTATGTTTTTTGAAAATACTTTAAATTTTTAAAATGTTCTATTCGAATTATAAAGTATTGCTTATGCGTCGCCTACTACAAGGTCTTACGGACATTCGTGCCCGCATTTATAGCGTACATTCTTTAGGACTCGCCATAAAGTGCCATTTTATTATTGCTTTCGCAAAACATTCTTTCTTAAGAATCCTTTGCGCATACATTGGCAAACAAAAGACCAAAGTAGAAACTGCTTGAAAGTTTGAGAATTCCTAGGGACTATTTAATATATGCATGGTCTATTTACATGCGTTTTTATAAACATTAACCAAAGCTAATAGTAAAATTCTTTAAATTTTGTAGTAGGTTATGTACGATTCAAAGAATTATTCTTTATGAATTTAAACTAGTTTTTATTTCTTTAATAGAAATTACCATTATAAAACTGATTACCAAAAATTGTTGAAATTTCTCCTTTTTTTGTAAGAGTTTTTAAACTAGAATGTTTCGTTAGAATTCATTTAATAATTAGATCTTCAGAAAAAGTAGCTGTGGGCAAACTAACGTCTCACGTGACTCAATGGTACATTTTGTAGTTTGTGGAATCTAGTTAGCTTTGGCATTAGTTGTTGGCATTCATTCAAAAGAAAACCGTCTGGAATTGAATGTGCTCTGGGTGTACATTTCCGCGATTGTGTGAGGTCACTAACTTTTTTCATTTAGAGCTTGAATTGCCGTTGTTGCCCACTTGTATGCAAATGCACAAATTGAGGCAATGCAGTTGGACCCCGTTTGTTATTATGCGCAATTGCTAAGTGCTTAGCTCCAAAGGTTCAACTCAAAGTTAATTGATTTTTCGTTTCTCAACAACAACAAGCAAAAATGTAGGGTTTCGTTTTTTATTATTTCCCATTTCTGTTTTCTTCTTTTTTTTTTTTTCTTGTGTTTTGACTGGGTGCCGATGGTAATTTGCATAGTTTTGGTTCGTTTTGTGGTGCATAGTTTGCGGGGCAGCAAATTGCATTACAGCAAATTACATTTTCTTTATGGCAATGGAGGCAAACAGTTAACACTCCCATGGCAGCCTGGCTGTGGCCCATATATGGGCCTCATATATTTAATATAATCAGTGTAATTGTCAGAGGCGATGAGCTGGGGGACCTGTTCCCGTGCAACTGCAACCTGAAACTGGCCGCAGCACAGCTCTCACGCATGGCAATTGTATAATTTATCGCTCCAGTTCTAATCGCCAGCTGTCAATAGCTGGCAGCCTGGCCAAACCGCCAGGCAGCTGGGCAGCGATCTCGAGGGAACGATTTAATTCGCTGGCCATATAAGTAGGAAATTTGTACGTTGATTAACGCGCCAATCGTTTTACACAACCGCAAAAGTAACGAACAAAGTGTCGATGCCCCTCCCCTACCCCCTCATAACACACTGTTCAAGGCTCTATCGCTATCTCACTGGACCTGTCTATGTGTGATTTCATTACACTTAAAGTTATGTGCTGTGATCGTCGACTGCATTTCGCCGAATTGCCAGGACTCGGACATACATACACACTCACACACACACACATATGTATGTGAACCAGTGCAACGCGTTCTCAGCATGATTACCACTCATAGATAGCCCGACGACTGGCAACCTGCTGGGACGCCAAATGAATTAGCTGCCGCTCGCACTGCAGCTTCCGCGGCTGCTGCCGATTTTAGCTTCAGCTTCTGTGGATGCACTGGCCAAGAATATGGTACATTGACTTTATGATTATGTTTGCGCTGAAAACAAGCAGAGAACTTAATTGGCATATAAACCTTCACGTTTTCTTGGATAACTATGAAAAATAATGAGAAGCAATTGGATTATGAAGTCCGTCATGTTGTCCGACATATTGCGCCCCTTCTTTAAAGACCGGTTCACAAAATTTGACAAGTACAGCTCTCGGACCCATAGGTATCATATTTGAAACACCCATAAAATTGTCAAAACTGAACCGATTTTCATGTTTGATGACATTCTGGTCATGATTTTTTATTTAGATTGCTATTACATTTTAATTTGATGCATTTTTGAAAAAAATTTTTTTTTGATATTTTTGGATAAAAAGCATGTACTCCCCCCTTATACATTTTCGAAAAAAAAAATTTTTTTTTGACTCAAAATTGCGAGTTTGCTATTTTTTTCAATTTTTCTGGCCACAAACAGAATAAAAAACAACATTTAACATGATTTTGAGGTGGTCAAATTTTTTGTCAAAAATCATGTCAAAATTGAGAAAAATTTTGACAAGTAAAGCTCTTGGTCCCATAGGTATCATATTTGAAACACCCATAGAATTGTCAAAAATGAACCGATTTTCATGACTGATGGCATTCTGGTCATGATTTTTTATTTAGATTGATTTTACATTTAAATTTGATGCATTTTTGAAAAAATTTTTTTTTTGATATTTTTGGATAAAAAGCATGTACTCCCCCCTTAATCATTTTTGAAAAAAAATTTTTTTTCACTCAAAATTGCGAGTTTACTTTTTTTTTCAATTTTGCTGGCCAGAAATAGTATAAAAAACAACATTTAACATGATTTTGAGGTGGTCAAATTTTTTGTCAAAAATCATGCCAAAATTGAGATAAATTTTGACAGTAAAGCTCTCGGACCCATAGGTATCATATTTGAAACACCCATAGAATTGTCAAAAATGAGCCGATTTTCATGACTGATGGCATTCTGGTCATGATTTTTTATTTAGATTGATTTTACATTTTAATTTGATGCATTTTTGAAAAAAAAATTTTTTTTATATTTTTGGATAAAAAGCATGTACTCCCCCCTTAATCATTTTTGAAAAAAAAATTTTTTTTCACTCAAAATTGCGAGTTTACTTTTTTTTTCAATTTTGCTGGCCAGAAATAGTATAAAAAACAACATTTAACATGATTTTGAGGTGGTCAAATTTTTTGTCAAAAATCATGCCAAAATTGAGATAAATTTTGACAGTAAAGCTCTCGGACCCATAGGTATCATATTTGAAACACCCATAGAATTGTCAAAAATGAGCCGATTTTCATGACTGATGGCATTCTGGTCATGATTTTTTATTTAGATTGATTTTACAATTAAATTTGATGCATTTTTGAAAAAAATTTTTTTTTGATATTTTTGGATAAAAAGCATGTACTCCCCCCTTAATCATTTTTGAAAAAAAAATTTTTTTTCACTCAAAATTGCGAGTTTACTTTTTTTTTCAATTTTGCTGGCCAGAAATAGTATAAAAAACAACATTTAACATGATTTTGAGGTGGTCAAATTTTTTGTCAAAAATCATGCCAAAATTGAGATAAATTTTGACAGTAAAGCTCTCGGACCCATAGGTATCATATTTGAAACACCCATAAAATTGTCAAAACTGAACCGATTTTCATGTTTGATGGCATTCTGGTCATGATTTTTTATTTAGATTGATTTTACATTTTAATTTGATGCATTTTTGAAAAAAATTTTTTTTTTATATTTTTGGATAAAAAGCATGTACTCCCCCCTTATACATTTTCGAAAAAAAAAATTTTTTTTGACTCGAAATTGCGAGTTTGCTATTTTTTTCAATTTTTCTGGCCACAAACAGAATAAAAAACAACATTTAACATGATTTTGAGGTGGTCAAATTTTTTGTCAAAAATCATGCCAAAATTGAGAAAAATTTTGACAAGTAAAGCTCTTGGTCCCATAGGTATCATATTTGAAACACCCATAGAATTGTCAAAAATGAACCGATTTTCATGACTGATGGCATTCTGGTCATGATTTTTTATTTAGATTGATTTTACATTTAAATTTGATGCATTTTTGAAAAAATTTTTTTGTTGATATTTTTGGATAAAAAGCATGTACTCCCCCCTTATACATTTTCGAAAAAAAAAATTTTTTTTGACTCAAAATTGCGAGTTTGCTATTTTTTTCAATTTTTCTGGCCACAAACAGAATAAAAAACAACATTTAACATGATTTTGAGGTGGTCAAATTTTTTGTCAAAAATCATGCCAAAATTGAGAAAAATTTTGACAAGTAAAGCTCTTGGTCCCATAGGTATCATATTTGAAACACCCATAGAATTGTCAAAAATGAACCGATTTTCATGACTGATGGCATTCTGGTCATGATTTTTTATTTAGATTGATTTTACATTTAAATTTGATGCATTTTTGAAAAAAATTTTTTTTGATATTTTTGGATAAAAAGCATGTACTCCCCCCTTATACATTTTCGAAAAAAAAATTTTTTTTGACTCAAAATTGCGAGTTTGCTATTTTTTTCAATTTTTCTGGCCACAAACAGAATAAAAAACAACATTTAACATGATTTTGAGGTGGTCAAATTTTTTGTCAAAAATCATGCCAAAATTGAGATAAATTTTGACAGTAAAGCTCTCGGACCCATAGGTATCATATTTGAAACACCCATAGAATTGTCAAAAATGAGCCGATTTTCATGACTGATGGCATTCTGGTCATGATTTTTTATTTAGATTGATTTTAGCATTTAAATTTGATGCACTTTTTGAAAAAATATTTTTTTTGATATTTTTGGCATAAAAAGACATAGCTACATTCTGCCCCATTTAACAGATTTAACATTTTCGAAAAAAAAAATTTTTTTTGACTCAAAATTGCGAGTTTGCTATTTTTTTCAATTTTTCTGGCCACAAACAGAATAAAAAACAACATTTAACATGATTTTGAGGTGGTCAAATTTTTTGTCAAAAATCATGCCAAAATTGAGAAAAATTTTGACAAGTAAAGCTCTTGGTCCCATAGGTATCATATTTGAAACACCCATAGAATTGTCAAAAATGAACCGATTTTCATGACTGATGGCATTCTGGTCATGATTTTTTATTTAGATTGATTTTACATTTAAATTTGATGCATTTTTGAAAAAATTTTTTTTTGATATTTTTGGATAAAAAGCATGTACTCCCCCCTTAATCATTTTTGAAAAAAAAATTTTTTTTCACTCAAAATTGCGAGTTTACTTTTTTTTTCAATTTTGCTGGCCAGAAATAGTATAAAAAACAACATTTAACATGATTTTGAGGTGGTCAAATTTTTTGTCAAAAATCATGCCAAAATTGAGATAAATTTTGACAGACTCAAAGCTCTGCAGGATCGCCATTTTAGGTATCAATATTTGATGCACAAGAAACACCCATGAGTGCAAATTGTCCATAAAATTGAGATGCCAGTACTCTTTCATAGACTATTGCATGGCATTTTCTGACGATGCATTCTGGTCATTTTTTTATTTAGATTGATTTTACATTTAAATTTGATGCATTTTTGAAAAAAATTTTTTTTTGATATTTTTGGATAAAAAGCATGTACTCCCCCCTTATACATTTTCGAAAAAAAAAATTTTTTTTGACTCAAAATTGCGAGTTTGCTATTTTTTTCAATTTTTCTGGCCACAAACAGAATAAAAAACAACATTTAACATGATTTTGAGGTGGTCAAATTTTTTGTCAAAAATCATGCCAAAATTGAGAAAAATTTTGACAAGTAAAGCTCTTGGTCCCATAGGTATCATATTTGAAACACCCATAGAATTGTCAAAAATGAACCGATTTTCATGACTGATGGCATTCTGGTCATGATTTTTTATTTAGATTGATTTTACATTTAAATTTGATGCATTTTTGAAAAAATTTTTTTTTTGATATTTTTGGATAAAAAGCATGTACTCCCCCCTTAATCATTTTTGAAAAAAAAATTTTTTTTCACTCAAAATTGCGAGTTTACTTTTTTTTTCAATTTTGCTGGCCAGAAATAGTATAAAAAACAACATTTAACATGATTTTGAGGTGGTCAAATTTTTTGTCAAAAATCATGCCAAAATTGAGATAAATTTTGACAGTAAAGCTCTCGGACCCATAGGTATCATATTTGAAACACCCATAGAATTGTCAAAAATGAGCCGATTTTCATGACTGATGGCATTCTGGTCATGATTTTTTATTTAGATTGATTTTACAATTAAATTTGATGCATTTTTGAAAGAATGTGAACGCCCGATTGCAGCTTTCTTGCTTGTTATTTGTAGACAAATCAATTTATAAATCAAAGTTAGTAAATTCATAGTCTAGCCGGTGATGTAAACACGATACAGCATTAATATTATATACACATATACATAATCATTTGCAACTTGTAAAATAGTATTTAATATCAATAGGAGCACGAATGTTTCGATGTATTGTGGTTAGCTTTTAGTTGATATTAGTGCTTGCTCTTTCTGGGCCTAATTGGATCTTGGCTGTGTTGATTCAGCATCCGGCAATGATGCGACTATGTAGCTATTACTCCACACAGGGCCTTTTATTGTTTGTCATAATTGCCGCTAAAATGTCAAAGGCCCAGCGATCGGTCGCTCGCTTATATATATTGTATATTGAAATTGATATCGTCGAGCGTAGCACCCGAAACGCCAATTATCTTTTGCATTCAGAGAATAATTAGGAGCTTGATTGACATGCGGGATAAGGAGACATACACTTGGAATGCCGTAGCAAATTATCGAACGGCTACTGTGCTGCCGAGGCTGATCCACAAAAATCAAAGGCCAAAACAACGAGGACGACGACAACGTCGCGACGCCTTCCACTTATTGATTGCCCTGCTGCTGCGCCTTTGTCTGCACATAGAGTGGTAATCTGATGCTAAGCCCGAGATACACCGGCCGGGGCAAACAATGACCAGGCCTGGCTGCAGGCCTCTCCTTCGGCTCCAGCGAAACCCGTTTTGGCAAACGGCAGCAGCAGCAGCAGATCTCAGCCCAGCAATTACAATATGTTTAACTACGTCAGCGCGTTATCTGGGGCTCAGTTCGGGACTGGAGTCCATGGCCCATGTCAGCGATTAATCCAGCGTACCGCTGCCTCGTCACCGTGGCAAGCGCTTGTTAGGCTGGCTTTTTGGGGCAATTGCAACGGGCTCATCATCGATTGTGTTATCGATGGCGTTGCCAGTCTCAGTCTCCATTCTGGCTCTATCTCCCTCTCTGTGCCATAGCCTGAGCTTTGGCTATCCAACTTTGGCTCCATGAGCAGCTCTGAATCTCATTTGCGATTAAGTTCTTATGGGCAACTGCGCACAGTTCGTGGAAAGTTGGCCAGCAGATCTTTATTGTTCGATTGGTTTATTTATAATAATTAGGTGCGCTGTCCGAGCGACTTTGTTTTTCGTGCTGCTGCGCATACCCTGCCAGCTTATCGACGTCTCAAGCTGGCCCATAAATTCTTTAAGCTCGCACCTTTTCATTGTGCGCACTCACACACTCTGTCGGCCAGTGCCTGTCCACGTCTTGGTCCCGGTTCCTGTTCCAGTCCCTGGCTACTGCTGCTGCTGCTGCTGCTGCTGATTGCAATCGCGTTTGCGCATGCGCGAGGACGGCCCGCAGTTTAAACCAACTCTGGCCAGACCAAGTCCAGCCAAGGCAAGGCCAGGCCAGGCCGGTTCATGTGCATGTGCATGTGGATGTGCCTGGCCACGGTAGCCGGCGCAGCGCGTTCCTTTGGTAAATTGCTCACATTAGCAGGTTGTACGACTTATTAAGTAAGCACAATTTGCGTGGCCGCCGCCCCAAAATAATGGGCAGCCGTTAAGGTGGCGACCGGGAGCCGCCTAGCCGGACAAGTGATTGTTTTATAATTGCAATCGCAATTGCAGTTCGATGCGATGCGATGTTGGCTAAATTGGCTCTGGCATTGGGGCCGACCCGTCGTGCTTTGGTAGGCTGGCCAGCGAAATTGGCAATCCATTTGAATGAATAATTGCTCAATTATTGAAGCCGCCGCCGCAGTCGCCTAACGAGGCGGCAGAGTGGGAGACTACCACTTGCTGGGCGGAAAACTGTTGGAAATTTGTCGGTCGGGTCAACAAATGACAAGCTGAAGGAAATAGGAAATAACAAAAAAATTAGTTTATAAGGATAAACATTTTTTAGAAGGTTTAGTAGAAGGATTCCTTAAAATGTGTGGTTTACATTAGATAAAATAAATTAAACGAGTATGCACACACTGTTCACACAAAGAACATTTTAGTTTGTGACAAGTTGAACATAACTTTTGTGTTTTTATACGCTTTGGAATCCTCAATGAATTCTAGCTTTAAGGTTCTTTGATAGCATAATCTTTTGGTGATAAAAGTTGTGATTACTTCAATAAATTTTTTATTTTTAATTTTAATTTTAAACGTTTTAAAAATGTTTTTCCGAGTAAAGGTTCAGCCAGATAAATAAAATAAATATGAAATAATATAAAAATAATTAAATTGAAGTTTATAGTTAAATAATAAAGACATATAAGTAACATAAAATTATTTACTGTTTTACAATTAAGTTTTATAGTCACATATTATGCTAAAAGCAGAACAGCAAATTAAATACAAAATATTTCGACTTTAGCGATTCGGCCAAGCTGATTAGGCCAAAACAGAAGCGCCAAGCGACAAAGCGCGACAAAAATGGCGCTAAGGCCACTTTGGCCAGAGACAATGTCACTGAGCAGCAGGAGTTATCGTATTAGGGTGAAATCGTGAAATGGAACTGGACCAGTTTTAGCGGAAGCAGCAGCTAAAGAAGAAGCTGGACAAGCTCAAGAAACAGGAGCGACTGTGCTGTCGACGGGACTTGGACTTGAAGCTGGAGCTGAAGCTAAAGCTTCATCTGAAACTGCGCTGCTGTCTGCAGGCACGTAAGAAATTTCATACTAATTGGCATAAATACCAAGTGTCGAAGAGAGGAGAGGCTGCAGCGGTACCTATTGCTGCCTGCGACTGGCGCAAACTGACAAACTGACGAACTGACGACATGACTGACATTGAGCAGTGGGACAAAAAGTCTGCAAAACATACCTATGTATGTACATATATATACATAGATATGTATGTATGTATGTACATACCTATAGGCATCTGCCTGTCGATGAGATCTTCACCTTGGCAATCATTAATCGTCTGCCTCGCGACATAATATCAATGATGGAGCTGTGCTCCAACGTTGTCTTTGCTGGTCTAAGCCTGTTTGTTGTCGTTGTTGTTTTTTTTTCTCTTAATATTATTTTCATTTTATTTGTATTGTTGTGGTTTTTGTTTTTGCGATGATTCTCTCCGCTAGTTGGCCGCGTGCAATGCTGGAATGCTCATCGAACCAATTGAAATTGCTGTGACAACAATAAAAATTCAACTTTGGGGCCTCTTTTTGCTGCTGGGTTTCCTCGGAGTCGAAGCCGGAATCGAAGTCGTTTCTGCAGCCACTGGTTGGTTGACGTTACCAGCTTGACTGACTGACAATTAGACGTGGCTAAAACGTTCGACTGATCAAGCGATTTGTAGCTGTAAATTCATCTCTATTTCGTTTTGCTGCCACGGCAAACAAGAGTTCATGTTCATTGTGCCTGCTGCTGGGGAATGCTGCAATTTTTTTTATTGCTGCTCTTTTTTTGTTTTCCTACTCATTGGCTGTTGTCCTGGCCTGGCGACTACTTGTCGCTGTTAAAATCCAATTAATCGAACAATTTACTTTGCTGCGTTTAGCGATGGTGTCGGACTGCACCGATGCTCTGCCCGGTTAGTGTCTTGCTTTGGAATTGATAGCATTCAGTTTAGCTTGAATTATTGAAACTATTTTGAAAAATGCAAGGTGCAACAAAACATTCAGATATTTGATTTTGGATGGCATTCAGGTTAACACTAATATTTAAATAGGATATGATTTAAATATATTTATACTTCACATGTTTGCTAAATTAATGCATATTAACTTTTTACTCTAGGTTCTCTTAAATTGTGCTATTTTACAATTTTGAACTTGCATTTAAATTCTTCTAATTATTATTTTTTATTTATCTTATTAGAAAAATTCGAATTAGGTCTTAAACACTAAACAAGACTTTATTATTATAATTATTATATTGTTATGGGAAGGTTACAGAACATGACAGAAATTTAAAGATTGTTTGTGAATAAAAAAAAAATATATATATATAAATAGATATTTAAACCATCCAATTCTCCAAAATTCGGTATATAAAGAATATTACTGTTTGCTAAAAAAAATTAAATACGTAAGAACACGTCTAAAAATAATCAATTTTCGAAAAGCTAAACCGTAAAGAAGTAATAATTAATAAATGATTATCCTGAAAATGTAATCTCAATTTTGTTCACAATCTAACGGTACTTCCAACCACGTTACTTTTGAAACAATAGATATTTGGATTATTGATCTTAATCTAAATTTCGTATGCACACACTTTTTTGTTTGCTGGTACATGTTGTAATGACAGCACTGGCAGCCTGAAAAGTACAAACGATCCGTTGGGTGTTGATACATAAATTATTGCCAGACTGATACATGACAGCGTTACAAAACGTCGCTGCAGCCCCTGTCCCCGCCCAGCGCTCCCCCTGCCCGAACAGTCGTCAACAAATGGACGGCCACCCTTTTGCGTGGCAGCCGAGCATGATTAGTGTCAATTTTTGTCACTTTAATAGCGTCGTTTATGTGTTTGGCTAAGCGAGTCGTTCGAGTGCATTAAAAAAGGAACCGTGGCCTATAAAATACGAGTAGGCCAAGAAAGTGCGACCAAAATCGCTGGGCAGGAAAACGTTCGCCGTTGGCACTTGGAAACGTTTTCATTAATAGACGCTCGAATATCAAAGTGAAACTTCAGAGTCATGCCGACGTCGCTGCCGCTCCCGCTCCGGCACCCTCTCCTGCTGCATATTGCCATTGCTGCTGACGTCGACAAACGCCCGCCCCATTAAACCACAAAATTTATTACACCAACTAAAATGAAATCTCAGCGAGACGCAGCCTGAGGCCGTGGTCTGAGCAGCCGGGCGCGGAATGGCAATGGCAATGCCATGAAGTGACATCTGAAAGGCGACCAGCAACAGCAGCAGCAGCAGCAGTAGCAAGCAGAGGGGGCAGCAACAGTGAGCAGAACAACTTAATTCAAGTGTTGTCACTTTGTCGTGTTCCATAAATGTTGCCTTAAAACGCTTCTCATTAATTTTCAAGTGTAACTTTTATTAGGTATTTAAATGCGTGCGAGAACTTGCCACCAAGCGGCAAGCCAATGGCAACATGCCGCTGCACATAAATTCGACAAGCCGCATCACTCTGCGAGGGAGGGTGCTCCGTCTTATTTATTTTTTTTAAATGCCACATGTTGAAGCTCTCGATCTTATTCTCATTCTCGATCTCACTCTCGCTCTCGCACCCCCTCCAACCGCCGGCGCGTCGCACATACTTGAGATTGCATTAGTCAGTTTGTGTCGCAGCCACTTGGAAGAGCATGATCAATGCTCCGTCATATGCCCGTGCACAACCCATTACATTAATAATCCATAACAGCACGCTAGAGATGGGCGCGTGAGGTGACTTTGCCTTGATAGGTAGTTGTAAATTAAGTTACTATGTGATTACATACTTCTAGTAGGGATTGCATCCAGGGCGTGTTATTGAATAAATAGATTATAGATATGTAACTGTTTTTATTTTTTTAATTCAGATTAAAAAAATGTTGTTTTTGTTTTAAGCCATACGAGCAAGAAAAAAATATTTAAATAATTACTTGAATATATTTGTAAAGAGTATACTTGTATGTTAATGTAAGCAAATCTATAGATATATTATTAAGTTTTAATTTGGATTTATATATGTATATTATTACGAGTATTCAAGTGTCTCACCGCTAAACAAATGCAAATGCTTGCCGTGATTACGATTAACAATATAGAAACAGAATATTTGTTTAACTTTTCAACACTTACCAGCCAAGCTTAATATCTATCGATAATTTTCTATTGAAACGCGTAAACAACGAGTGTGTCCCCTTGTGTGAACAATAAGCCAAAACATATGACATTTTTAAAATAGCTAACGCATCTCTAGTTGCCACCCAGTAAATGGCATTTGAGCGATCTGTTAATGCCAATAAATCAAGAGAGAAGAGAAAGCAAGCAAGAAGATGCACCTCAAGTGCTGCATTGAGTCGTATTCGTATTCGGGACGAGAGTGAAATATGATGGCTACTAATGCTGTTAATGAAACAACGTAATTATGTGTATTAGAAGGGGACGCACCCTACTTAAGAATTGCTGGCCCCGAAGCGGGTCGCAACGCACATTAATTATGCGCCCGGGATGAAGTGAAGTTTTCTAGTGTCGCGACTGTGGTAAAAAAAAAACAAAAACACACCAAACAAAACAAACAACAAGCTGTCTGGCAAACAAATGCGGGGGTAAGTCACATGACAACGTATTAAAAGGATTTACTGTATTTTAAACATTGACATAACCAAAGTAAGAGGCTTCCAGTCGACTAGGCGATACCCTAAACCTAGCTGCGAGCTAGATCCTTTCACTTTAAGCAGCGTTTTGCTTTTATCATGGAAAGAAATACTGAATAACTTTTAAATTAATCTCGATTTTTATCTGCAAATGGTATAAGAAAAGCTATAATAATATTCACCACTTACATACCTTTGTAGAAAACCATTATACCCTTCTTACCTAATTCTATGTGTTCAGGGTATAAAATCCACCGCCAAAGTAGTTCAAAGCAGCCGCTGTTAGTTTTCACGGTGGCTGCAAATGCCGCTTTGCGATTGGATTGGTTGTCGCTTAACTGCAGCAGCCGCTGGTAATGGAGACGTTTATCAAACCGTTTGCAAATTAGGCGGAACAGTTGGCTAAAAACAGCACGCAGATCTTGGCACGCCCCTCCGGTGGAGTGTTGGTTTTGTTACTGTTCGCGGGGCTATGCATGAACTCGGCTGAACTCAAGCGAGCCGAGCCACTGGCAGCTGCTGCTCGAAAGCGTTTTGTCATACTCTTAGATAACACTGTCATTAATCGTTGTTAATTAATTATCGGCATGCCGGCCTTTAGTTTAAAGTAGTTATTATTCTAACAAACTGTCAACACCTACCCATAAAGCGTGTAGCCAAGCCGAACCGCTCCACAGCTCCCCGGATCCAGTGGGCTACTGGGTGGTCGCCTACCACGCGGTGGCGGCGGCCACTGAAACTCGTTTGCGTTGTGTGTGTGCGTGTGTTTGTATGTTAATTTGCCGATCGTTAAATACAAAAAAATATGTTGTTATTGTCGGCTTGTTTTCTGTTACTGTTAAATGAGGCTCTATTAAGCTATAGCTATTTATCTACACATATATATGCGTAAATATCTATGAAGAAGGTATTTAAAATTTGTCACCGATTGGAAAACCCATTAAAGGAAACATTGGTCATCACATAAATTAACCGATTTATTCACGATCAGTCAAATTAGTCTCACAGTTTTTAAAACTTGATTGATGAAACTCTACACGTTTACTTATTTATGGTTTTTTTAATTTGTCAGATCGCTGTTCAATGTTTTATAAATTTCATTAAGAAATCGATTGACAAAAACCTCATAAGAAAATCAAAAAAGTATTCTATACTCTAATATAAAAAAAAAATGTTTAAGCTTAGAATCGGATAATTTTATTTCTAATTGATTGCTGGTACCAAAATTAGTATAAATCGAATCTTTAAAAGTAATTTTGAGGGAGTCCATTTTTTTATGATGCTTACCAATTTGATCATGTTGAATTTTTTGCATTTTTTCCCAGGGATATGTGTCATATATGAAAATTTGTGTAATTAACACTTATCAAAATGGCCAATCAATACCTATATTTCATCTGCAAATATTCCTTGTTTCGCGTTTCTACAACAATTGCATCCACTTATTATTATCATAGTGGATCTATGCAAATTTCACAGACTTATCACACTATCAGAAGTTTTGATCTTAAAGAAACGTGCAATTTAACGGTGAACGACATCCAATAATAACCTTCAACTTGACCACTCAACGCCCGCAACAAGGAGCCGCAAGAAGAAGAGGATTCCGCAGAGACGAACATTGGACAATTGGAATTTAATGGAGTCAATTTGGTGTTTGAGATGCATAAAGTGGAGCGTTGGTGTGAGTTCTACTGAATACCGAATCCCAAATCCCGAATCCCGAATGCTGAATGCAAACAGAAGTCGCATTCAAGCCAGCTAACAATGCAGATCAAGAGATGAGCGCGTCCATTGCGGACTGGCCGGGATCGGCCATTGTTCCATTTGGCCTGTTGTGTGTTGTGTTGTTTTAGGAGTTCGCTAAAAAGACAAATGTGGTGTGTGGATGCAGCAGCACTAATGGGGGCGGGCGAGCGAGCGGTGCCGAGCGCGTGTTAGTTCCACTCGTTAAGGATTTACGAGCAATTTTTATCACTTTGAGGATCGCTGACAAATCCGGCAACAACAAAAACAACAACAGCGAGTAACAACTCGAATAAGCAAAAGCAACAATGCAATGCCAGCCTGCGCATAATAATGGCAAGTTGTCGCTCGCATCCTACGGACTACTGGCAGCCTGCCTGCCTGGCAGGCAGGCAGGAAGCGCGCTTGTCTCATCGTTGTCGCTGATGTGGCCAAAAGTGGCCAATAAAACCCAAGCGACAACAACAATAACAACGAATTATAGCAAAGTAATCGCATTGCGTCTTACCATTTCGGCTGTTGTCCATATTGGCTTTCATTTCTATACGCTATTGCATCGAGTATTATAAATGTATTACGAATTCTGATACGCTTACGCTTTATTCTATAAAACTCTTTGGTAGGAAATTGCGTTTTTGTCAGAAAAAACGTCTATATCCAAATATAACTCAGCCATTTTACGCATGTTTATATTAATGTATATACAGACATTTTGTTTTTCAATATCACTTTTCTTCACTTCTTCATCTAAAATCCTAATAACATCGGTCGAAGTATATCGCATCTATAGGATTAAGCTGGTTTTTTAAGCTGGTTTTTTAAACTATCCAATCGGAACTCAGCAATAATATGTTGAAAACATTGTTCCCTATTATTGATCAAGCATAAAATTTTCCTTAAAGGGAATTAAATAATCTACTTTCCGAATTTAAATGTTCTTTCTCCTTTTTCTTTCGATTACATTTCCAGCTAGCTGGCGTTGATTTCCCTTCCAATTTATGTGACATATTGATTTTCAATTGACGATAGTCTATTTTGCGTTGCTTCCCAATTTATTTCAGCCATTTTAAATTGGCATTTGTGTAGCGCAGTCGCGTCTACGGCCGGAGCAGTGAGTATGACTTCATCAGCCCGAATGGCCAATAGAATTGGTAAGCATCGAACTCGGACGTGCAGTTGGCACATTTTGAATGTAAATTTAATTCAATTAATAATGCATCAAATGCTGCCTATGCCTAATTGCCATGCGATGATCGTATTCGCCGTTGTTGTCTGTTGTCATTGTTGTCTGTCTGCCCGCTCATCCTGAAGGATCCCTGCCACAGGCAGCTGCCGTTGCCGCATTTGCTGTTTCTCGTTGACTCGTTTCTGCTGACAATATTGATGATTTAGTACGAGACGCCGTTGCTATTGTGGTTGTTGTCATGGCACCATAGGCGTAATTAGACAAGCATTGTGCAAAAGCGTTAATTAAAAGTCACACAAAAACTTGCAGTTGCCATTTGCTGTAGCCTGCTGCCTGTTCGCTGTTCGCTGTTGGCTGCCAGCTGCGCCAGCCATGACTTCATGGCTTTACCCTCGTAATGAGCCCGCGTCGATTGCGTAAGCTCGGCGGATGCATCGGCTCCATGTGCCTATAGCCATATAGCCACTGCCATAGTCGGGGGCTGGCGCTGCGCAAACTTGGCAAATAATTTCCTTTGAAACGCTGCCACTGCTTGGATGAATGGATCTCTCATGCGTATTTATGAGACAGCTTCGCTGACAGCATAGCGTGAGTGTATTAATTTTCGCTTGATTTTGACGCCAGTTGAAGACATGTAATACACATGATGCATCACCTATTGGCGAAATGCCGGGGCGTTAAGAAAGGCTAAAGAAGCACAGATATACAAAAAATTACAATATATATAAGAAATTGGTAAAAACTAAAATACAGTCCAAAAAAGTTAGTGTGTATGAAATATACTTGAGTTATTTTCAATTGCATATTTTATAATTAATTAATTAATTTGATTAATGATAGTTGCAATCACTAGTTACAATGCATGATTAATAAATGAAGATCGCTTATGAAAAGTGTCAACTAAAGATTTATCATAAAACAAATGTACACTTATTAACCAGACAATCGAAATTAATTTTATAACATTGCCGGAGCAATACATTGTTCACTTGTTCATTTAACATACATCATATATACATCGTGCAGGCACGCAACAATATTTCACATTATTGTAAAATAAAATATTTTAAAATCTTATTTTTCTAATTCTAATCATATTTTAAGTTTATCTATGTCAAGTAAATACACGAAGAGATAAACTTTATTTTGGTCATGTCAATAGTTAAAGAATTCTAAACATTTTAAGATTTGCAATATCATAATCAAAATCAAATCATAAAATTTAACCGATTTGTTTAATGTTGCGAGGTTAAAAGAAAAATTCGAATAGTTTATTATTCATGTAAAACGAATTCACTGGGATGCATACAAAAAGTTTCTATGAAATATCAATGTTTCCTATTATTTAATAACATGCATAAAATGTTGTTGCGTAAATTTTCATTATGCAAAGTCTTTTCTTTAATCCCTGACCAACTCGAGCTGCTGACTAGCCAGGAGTCGAGAGTTAAGGAGTTAAGCGCTTGAGGCGATTTGCATTAAGCGGATCAGTTCCAAGTGCAGTTGAGAAACCGCAAAGTCAGGGCGATCGGCTCGTGCGCGCACCTGCACAGCAGGCACTTGACCAGGCACATACGTTTGAGGAGAGGGAACCTAATCGTGGAAGAGCGCTCAAGTGTCCTGAGTCCTGCAGACAATGCGAATGGACAACAAGCACTTCAAGCGGCTCAAGTGTCTGAATTTGTGACATGAAAAATATGCGGCCATAAAGTATAAGAGGTTCTTGAAAAAAAGGAGAAGAAACCTGAAAAGAAAGGATTCTTGTGTTGTTGAACAAAATCCTTTTTGCGAATTTGTGCCGACCGTGGGGCACTTGAACTTGATGGGAACATGATGGGTTGAACATCATTAAATCCTCTCGGCGAGTGCATTAAAATGTTGCGCAGGACAACAGACGCATTAGTGTAATCCTTGCGGACACACCCACCCAATAGAGCAGCTGAATGGAACTCTCGAAATGAATGAACTGTTGCATTCATTCAGCAAAATGGATCTTTGGAATTTCGGTTGCCCTTTTTGTCTTTCGCTGGCTCTCGAGTTTCGAGGGTTCGCAACAAAAGCGCAGCAGGTCACTTGAATCGATCAAAGTATCCTGGGAATCCTTTGGGCAGTCTCACTAACAACTTGCTGCAATCGGGCACAAAGCAATAAAATTTAATAATAAAGCAAGTGCCAACATGGCCGAGCCTTGCGCAGGGCATTAAATAAATTTAACAGCTCAATGACTTGTCGAAAGGTGCGGCCCAGTGCCAGAGGGACAGCCGAGGCAGCGGGGAAATTGTGTTGTTCTGCCAGGCGGCTAAGTGAAGCACAGCGGCTTAGGCAAGCATATCTTAATTAGCAGACCAGCGCTTATATAAAACTTAATTTTTTATGATTTCAGCTTAATTACGGCGCCGTGGCGCTGCCACACTGGCAGCCAACAGACTGTTGCCAGACTTCGAGGTCAATTGCAATTAAGAATATCATTCAAGTGTCCAGTGGCGCATGCGCAGGAATTGCACTCCATTGCCAAGGGCTGACCACCAAGGTGCCGTCAGTTCGACAGAATTGCAGTACCTGCCAACCCATTCTAATTGAAAAAAGAAAACCATTTGGGCAGCACTCTCTTCCAGTGGCAGAGGCTGGGGCTTTTGTCTCTGTGGCCCATAAATTACATTTGGGAATGCTCAACGAATTAACTGTGTGCGCGTTTGTATATGTGTGTGTGTGTGTTTAACACCTAATCGCCCGAAATGCGTGCGACCAATTGTGAGGTCCTCCAAGCCCGCGTTTAGCTTGGCTTGTTCATTCATTTATTCGGTCTATTCAGCCATTCATTGATGGCTCATAATGAAATTGTTGCCTGTCCGAAATTTCTTTTTATTTTTTCTTCAGCTTTGAATACCAAGCATTGTGGCTGGCAAGATTTATGTGCATGAATGTAAATGCCTTCTTCAAATCGTTTTTTATTGGATCGCTGGGTATTATATTGCATTGATTTGTTACCTCGCCGGCTCTTTCATAAAATTATTATCACACTTTATTTATTGCGTGCTCAGAAATGATCGGCTATTATATTTAACGAGTCCAACGATTCGTGTCGCATCGCCAACTTGAGAAAATGAAATTATTAAGCTGATTTTAATTGCGCCCCATGATCCATTGATCCACACTCGTAAATCTAATTTACAGCCGGTGTACATATACGGGGTATGCCCAATAAAAAATCGATAATCATATAGATGTTTTCCCTGTCTAATTATGCGAGGTGCCCACGACAATTGTTGAACCGGTGCTTGTGTCGCCTTTTGATTGAAATTTATCGCCAATGCATTCTCGATTTGTTGTTTCTTTTTTCACATTGGTCGCGATCGCTAATCTCTTTTTAGATTTTTTTTTTTTTTTGAGCGTTGTTTACATTCTGTAATTTGGGTCGGGTTGGGGCACCCATTTCCAAAGCATAAATAACTTGAAGTCCCCGCCCGAGCTTAGCATTTGTCTAACCATCTTTGGTGGCTGCCAATTTTGGATCTCAAATTATTAAAACTGGCTCGTTAAGCCGTTACAGATATCTCTTCGAATTTACGATCGTGAGATCGTGACTGTGTGTGTGTGCGCGTTCTTCTTCTCTCTCTCTCTCTCTCTTTGTTTTTGTGTGTCATTTGAGCATAGCTCATTTGTTAAATAATAGTGAAAATTAGTTTGTTTGTCTAAGCGACATGAATCGTGATTTATATATATCATGTATTAGATAAATTTGAGATTTTTATTGGTGTGTTTGAAAACAAGATTGTTTGATATTTTATTGGGGAATTATCTGTTTCGTAGATTGTATCTTAATCGCTTTCAACAGCTCGAAATATGCCATTTGTTGGCAGCAAAAAAAATGTTTAGGTTTAATCTAAAAAATGTGCAATATTTTAATTTGACAAAAGTGAAAGTGATATTTATATGATGTGATTAAGTTTTCTATTTATTGCCTAACAATTATAAACAATAATACATTAATTTGTTTGTTAATTGCAGCAATCAAAAAACACAATTAAATGATTTCTTTATTTATGTCTGTATATATTTTTAGATAGGTTTTTGGCAAGCTAGCCTAGAATAATTGGTGGAAAAGTGGTTTCGCAAAAGTAAATTTTGAATAATTTTAAATAAACTCAACAATTTACATCAATTATACATATAATAATTATATACGCGGTATCTTAGTTAAAAAAAATAATTGATTTCTATAGCGTTGATATTAAGTGCACATTTAAAATTTATTTATATTATTATTATATTTCAAACTTCGTTAAAAACGTTTTTTATTAACTAAATATCAAATTTGTCATTCGATACGGCTATGAATGGCAATTGATATCTCACATGCTGTCCGTTATCAATTTCCATTTCAATTTCTTGCCTCCCGCTGGCCATGCATAAGCTCATCATCATCCTTAACTTGGCCCAAATTAGCCGCCAAGCTGCCAAAACGTTTAGTATAACGCTCTCACCAGTGTCCCCACCAGTTGCAGTTTATGAAGAGGAAAACAAAAAACGCCTGTTGCAAACATTTGTTCATTTGTCATTCAGGACTGTTGCCGTTGACATACATTCGTGCACTTTGCTGTACGCCAGCGTCTTCTTCTTGTTGTCGTTGCACATTGCGCAATAAAAGAGTCGCAGAGGGAAAAAAGCTGCGCAACAATTGAGGAGAATCCATCATTAATAAGCCCTAAAGTGGCCGCTGTTGCTTCTGTTGCCCGGTAGCTTCGATGGCCTCTCCAGGCGGGCAATAAAAACAAAGGCCAAAATGGGCAATGAGAAGGAAACAGCCAGCATGTGCACTTGTTGTTGTTGTTGTTGCTGTTGCAGGTTGCAAACAAGCGACGCAGCAGCAACAGTTGGCAACAGCAAAAAGCCAAACCGCTTTAGGCCATTTAAGGCAACGCAATTAATTATTTTTTAACTGTTTTGTCATTTCGGAATGCAGGCAGCGGCCATCATTGGCCATCGATTGGCCATCTCCTGCTGCCTGCCTGGGCAAAGGACTTTGACATGACCGGTGCAGCTTTCGCTCGTTTGATCGCTTGATCGATTGATTGCTGTCGTTGCTAACCAAAACAAAAACAACGACAACCAAAAAAAGAAACCAATAAAAAAAACTTGCTGAGATTGTAAAACGCGGCTGTAACAAGCCGTTGCGTTAATTTGCCGCCGATTGGCTGCCAAATGGGACAACAGCTGGAAAAGAAAGTTTTCCTGTGAAATGCAAATAAATTTCATATTTACTTAAATTTCGTTTTAATATTAACCAAATAACAAATTATACAAGCAGCGCTCGTGCATGCAAAATAAAAAAACAATAATAATAATAACACACACATAAATTTAAAATTCATAAATACATATTTTTGTTTAAAACAACCTCCAAGTTGACCAAGTGTTTGTCTGACTGCCTCCAGCTGCTTGTTTGCTTTGTCTGTTTTGATTATAAAAAGCATTCGGCTTTAATTTGTCAATTTCTTAATTGGCGTTTCGTGCGTTCCACTTCATAAACGCTCGTGTGTTCCAATAATCGAGCGTTGTCTCGCTCTAGTCTTCGATTAGTGTTCGGCAGTTGTCTCTTTCTGGCTGGGTGGCGATCATTGATTTTGTTGTCTTTGTCTTTTTGTCGTTTGGCTGCTCATTGATAGAAGAATTTTAACAAGCTACGGTGTTTTGGAATTTCGTACGTGAAGAATCCAAAAATGTTTTACGCAATTAAAGAATCTGATAAAATGTCTACAAGCGGCGGGCGTTGGCCGCCAGTTTCGAGACTCAATGTCCCAGGCTGGACGCAAAAAGCCTCACACACACACACACAGAGACACGCACGTCCACGTCAAATTGGTGCGTCTCAGGCATCAGCTCCGAGCTCCGAGCTTCGAGCTCCCAGCAACCAGCATCAGCTACAGCCTCCAACATTCTGTATATCGATCACAGGCCTGGCCAGGCCGCACCGGCGCGGCGTCGGTAAATATGACAAATTTCGCCGAGGCAAAAAAAATGAGTATATTTGTATTTATATATATCTTACAAGACAAAATCAGAGGCAGAGGCACATCAATATCGAACGTTTTGACTCTCTCAGGCGGAGTGTTTGCTGTATCTGTGTCTGTGTGTTGTGGCACAAACCAATTAAGCCGAGATTAATTGGCCATGTCAAGTGGCGTAATCGAGCGCGAACACAAGTTTGACATTTCATAATTATTTCAACTGCTCGACGAGTCTCCTCTTGTCTCGTGATCGATCAATCGCTTCATGTATGTGCGTGTGTGTGTGTGTTTCTGTGTGTTATAAAGATGTTTTCCTATAAATTCATATTTATGTTAAAATTCTTTGATTATATTCGTTTTGTGGGGGTGTGTTGATCTCGTGCTTAAGCTTATTTAAATGTCGCCTCAATTATGTTGTCTGATAAATAAATACATTGTATATAAAAATTCTTTCAATTTAATTATCGCAATTTTCCGTCGATGACTTGTCTAGAATTCTATTGTCTACTACTAATTATAGATTAGTTGATAATAATCTATAAAGTAAAACAGACCAACTGTCATTTTCTGTTTAAAAATGGACTTGGTAGTCGGTGCTGTGGTGTAACTCTAAAGGCCAGAATACCGACGCCGTTACCTGATTGTAGTTTACGCTAAAAAGCTGGGTATTTGAACAGATACTAGCTGTCGTAGATGTAAAGAACCAGGAGTTTATGAAACACTGGAGCATCTTTTTTCGCTGGAAGAAGCGGACAGATACACTCCAAGTGTGCTACTGACAGATGCCAATCTCACGTGTGCGTGGACTCCTAACGACCATGATCTCCGTGAACACTAAGGATTTGCTTAGTCGCTGTAGCGGTGAACTGGCTCAACCTATTTACACTGTAATAAACTTTGCCCCAATAAACCACTTTATATTCTTTGTAACTCAGATTATTTGCAACAGTTCAACTTGCTCTGTATACGGCCTGCACACCCACACGCTGATCTCAGTCTTTATCAGCTTTAAAGCACACACACACACACACATGCACACTCGCACCCACTCACTGAAACGGAATCAGGCAGCTCGTCGGCTCACAAGTCGCTCATTTTGCAGCTAATTTGACAACAATTTACTGTAATCACAATCGATTCGTGTTTGCCAATTTTTTAATTGTTTTCAATCCTCTTTTTGCGGGGCAGTGCCCAGAACCGGATGGCTAAGCGCAATACACGATCGGGTAATTTACGATGGCCCCATAGCGATTGCGTTGCCGAGCTCATGACACCAGGCACCAAACCAACCAAACCAAACCAACCAAAGCAATTGAGCAAACCCAAGCTGCTCGGAACAACTTAGCAAAACAAACGAACTCCATTAGCAGCTCTTTGCTTGGGCGCTGGGTTTGTGTTTAGTTCGTGCGAACTTCTAGGAATTATGTTGTTCCAATTAAAATAAAAATTAAAATAAAAGAAAAGAAAAGAAAATAAAAGAAAAGGAAAAAAGAGTCGACACTTGGCGACCCAGCGACAATCGCTGTCTCTCAGCCCGTTTGTCGTTGTATCGATTTGTGAAATGGTCGTTGACGCTCGCTCCCATTGATTTCCGATGTCCACGTTGGCTGTGACTGGGACTGGGACTGGGACTGGGACTGGGACTGGGACTGGGACTGGGACTGGGGCTGGGGTTGGCGCTGATTTCCATTTAACCTGCTGCACCGTCATCGAGGATCGACTTGACTACCACAGCTGCACCCAGGCTGGCCCATCCCGATGCCGTTTCATTTCTTCGCGCACGATACGATCGTGCTGGCTGCCTGCCTGCCTGCCTTTAAAACGACTTAAATATGTAAATTCGATTTCGGAAGCCAAAGTAATTAATACTAGAATGCGGAGTGGTGCAGGCGGCTATGGTGCAGCGGTGCTGCGGTGCAGTAACAGCAGGCTGAAACTGAATTTAAAATTAATCCAAACAAACGGATTAAAGAGCAAAAGCCAAACACAAATGTTAATTTGCCTGCTGCTCGACTGGCGCTGGGTAGCTGGCGCAGGAAGCGACGACCAAAGGTGAGAAGATTTTCAACATTGACTCGATTATGCGAGAAATGTATGGTGCCCGGCGTTACGATGGGCCCTATGTTAGGGATCTTTAATGCGACCTGAAACTGGTTTCGCTTTGGCATAGACCATTCAAATAAAAATTATGCTCGACATATTGGTATAAGTTTTGTTTTTAATTATGAATGACATTGGGCCAAGACGCTCGTGTGGTCTGCCAATGCGCCTGCTGTGAAATCAGAGCTGCGTTACCAACTCCAACTCCAACTCGCAGCTTAAGTTCAAGTTGATCTTCGGTGCTGGCCATAGTCACATTTTGAGATAAAGATCTCGCACTCACTCTCTCGCACACACACACACACACACACACAGACACAACCGAGGGAGAGGAGTCCATCGTGTGTTGTGGCTGTTCCATAATGAAACTCATTGATGTAGGTAAATTATCGCTCTGTTCTTAACGTCGTGTTTTCGTGTTTTTTAATTGGGCTTTGGGAATTTAGTGAAAAATGCTAATTAGTTGAAGGGTTTCGCTCCGAAACGGATTTCATTTCATTGATAATAGCGAGTGGGTATTGGGAAAAATCAAACAGCGACAACAATAACAATCACCGAGATTTACGTTATAGTGTATACCCCTCTCTCTCTCATTCTTCTCCATCTCTCTCTCTCTCTGTTATTCTCTATCTGTCTATAAAATTAGATTAGCAGTTAATTGGTTAATGTGCAGCGAGCAACGTTTGTTAATTGATTCTTGGAAAGCGCTGCCTCAACAAAATCTTGTTTTAATTAACAACTATTTAAGCGCTGCTTCCACTCGCTACCAACTCGCCGATCGTTGCATGTTTTCTTTCTTTTGGCTTTTATATTTTGATGTACAAAGTTTGTCACATTCGAGACATAATTTTCCATCATCCAATTATAATACAGTTCAATACATTCGACAAACTAAAAATACATAAGTGAAACTTTTATCTTAAAAGTATTGCATTTTTTTATTGTTCAGAATTATATGAAAGTCTTTTTTTTTTAAATGTTCATAAACGATTTCCATGTTTTTTGCTTTTAATTTAAAAAATAGCAAGCGCCTAATTTAGAAAATAATTATTAAGTATGTGACTGTTATGATAAGAAATCACGAGTTTCAATCAACAATTCACTGCACTGAGCATTTAAGAAATCACCTGAACAGTAGCCAGTTTTCTCTTTTGTGCTCTGACCTGATCTTGATTCATTTCTTGCCCTGCTCCGCTGTGCTCGTTTGTCGCGCATATCTCAAAATGCTGACAAAGCTAGTTTTGACCTTTAAAAGTGCTTATAATTTAATGCGAGGTCTCTGCTTTTTGTTTCGATTTTCAGTTGACATTTGTTAAGCGTTTGTTATCACATACTGCCCAGATTGAACTGATAAGAGAGACTATACACACTAGTCGTAAAGCGCCTTGGGCAGATGCGTATAGTTTTTCTTTCTTTTAGACCAGACAAAAACATAAACATAAACAGCGCAGCAAATTGGGTCAGCTAGCAATGATCGCATCTTTTATATCCCACACGCACACTTAAACACACACACACACACACGCACGCACAACGCGATAAATTCTCTAACAAAATGATATTGCCACTTGGCAGAGTTGCGTCGCAGTGTGGCAGCCACAAACGAGCCACGTTCAACATAATCAACATATGGGCGGCTGTCTGGGGCGGCAGATCCCAAAAACAGACGCAGCCGCAGCACTGCAGAACATGTTGTAGGTTGTCTTGTTGCCTCTTGTAACCCGATAGTTTTGTATTTTTGTGGTAGCGCACCCATAAATTTTGCCTCAACGTTGCGACCGTCGCATCAGGTGTTAAGCGGGCAATGGTATACCCTAACATTGGATATAAAACGGGTAATTTGACTTAATCGTATAGATTGATTTTTGAGAACTATCACTGCCACAACGCAGTGTTGGAATGTGCCTAAAGTATGAAATCTACCCAATGTTTGTAATGTTCGAAATATTTTGAAAAATTTTATTTAAAATCTTTCAATATTAATTATTAAATACTATTTAAGAACTGCTCTTAGGTAAATATGTTTTAGATAATCAAGAAGATTATCTTTAGAGAAAAGAGTTTTTTTTTTTAAATTTATAAATTAAATTAATTATACAAGATTTGAGTCGTCACTTGAAGAAACATGCAGATTTCATTTTATTATTTTTTGTCAATATTAATAAACATTTAAAGAGCATTAAAAAATCAGAGTTAAACAAATAGTACTTTGCTTATTTCTCAACTGCTTCAACTTGTATATTTGTGCCTTAAAAAGTTGATTTTTTACAGTTGTTGCTTGTTCGACGGTTTTGGTTGTAGTTGTTGTTGTTTATTGTTTTTGTTGCTGCTAGCTGGAATTATTTATTGCACGAAAGTCATTCCTTTTAATAGTCATGCAAATTAATTTTGCTCATTTGTACAACAATAAAAATGTTAACTAATTAATTTTGATTGAAATTTGCATGCAAAGAGCGAAAATCAATTTGCACGCGTTGTTGTGTTCGTTGGAGATCACCGGGTACCGATAACAGTGGGTATATTAGCTGAGGCTGTTCCGTGTTAATTCACTTGTTGTTGGTGTAGTTGTATTTGTAGTTAAATATTTTTGCTGTTGGTTTGGTGAGTTTTCAAATTTCTATCCAAATATAATTAAATCGAGCGATTAGAAACGGCAATTCAAATAAAAACAAGTATGCATACTTTGACTAAAAGTGCACAACTTATAGATACCCTATATGGGGTATTAACAATCAGTTTGGTATGCTAGCAAATAACCCCTATTTAATGTATTTAAATAACGTTTTGCTTATCAAATCGGTAACACATTGTTGGGGCAGGCAGATATAACCACTTGTTGCCGCTGATTCGGATTATATGTTTTGTATATATTAACTTTTTTGTGCACCTTTTTGAGACACATTCTAGCTATTTGTTTGCTGCAGGGTATATAGTTAGACTGCACACCATTTGGCAGCTTGTAAACAATAGCGAAAGTCTGTGATGGAATCAGCACTGGGTCGATTGGAAAAGGTGTGTTGGTATTGTTTCCACCTCCTGTGCCAAGTGATTGGACAATGCCTGACTGCCTAATGCCCAATTAGCGCGAAATAATCAGCAACTGATATGCGCATTTGGCAGACGGAAGTCATGCTAATTAATAATTTTGACTATAAAATCTGTGCGCCGGCATAATTCATGGTATTCATGAGGGGGTAAAAGTTGGCGCGCTGATAACGATCGGTAGCGAAACTGAAAACAAACGGAATCTCAAAATATTAATGATAGAAAATTAAGCAGCATTTTGTCAGCAAAGTTTTGTCTGCTGTTAAGGAACGGGGCATCCGTGGCTGGCTACGTTCTCTCGGTCGCTGAGGCAATGTATCTTGTATCTTTTCATCGTCTGGCGTTTGAGTTGTTGGGTTGCAGCCGTTGCGACTGACTTTTGCCAATTATAAGCTAAAGACATTGAATTTCGCTTTATCGCGAATTTCGCCGGCCCGAATGGAATGAAAATAAAAGAGACAGCGCGTAACATCGCCGGACGCCGGAGGACGCACCATAACACAGAACAGCGCATCGCCGCTCAAGGAATATATACATATATCTCAAATTAGCCAACATTTTATATCTGTCAGCTACTGTTCTCCCTAATTAATAACAAGATGCCTTTTTAATTCCATTTCGTGCGTTTTGCGCGCTGTTGCGCCTTTTAATTGCCCCTCCAATGGTAGAATGCCAATGTGTGAGCGGGTGCAGGGGAAATGGATGGATCCGAAGGATGGGGTATACGGAAGCGACTTTGTGTATCGGCATGGTCAAAAGCTGTTTGTTGATAATTATAACTAATTTTCAAGCTAAGTATAAACAATTTGAAATATTTACTTAAGCTACTTATATAAAAGCGGAAACGAAAACCATCAATAATTAATAACGAACAACAATTAATTCATAATAAAAAATACAACATAAGAAAAAATAATACAAATGATACAAATATTTAAAAAAAAATAAATATAAAGTTCTATAACTGTTAGATAACAAACATTGCTTTGTCTGCATGTAAAACGTCAAATTGATCACTGGTAGTCTTTAATACTGAGGACCACGTAAACTTTGAACTTAAGGAAGTAATTAATACAATTCTCATAACTGTTATACATAGATCAGAAATCAAAACATCGATGTATCGATTTCATCAGTAGGGATTTTTTCTAATAATTATATTGACCGATTCTCATTAATAAAAAAGAGCAACAATTTAACATAACAAATTTCGACGCATCAATACGATTTTTTAATCCGAAGTAAAAGATCGATGCTCATTTCGGATTGACAAATAAAAAACTTAAAATAATTTTCTAAAAACCTATGCGTAAATATGTGTAGAGAAAAATGTTTGTATTTATTTTCATTGAAATCATATCATAACAAATTTTGTATTAGTTACGAAAGTCCGAGCCTCTAAAATGGAAAATGTTGAGACAGTTCAGTGGTAAAGCTTAGCGATTAAAAATTGAATTTTATGAACTAGTTAACAATCACTATTGGCTGTGCTACAAAGCAGTTAGTTCATTAGCATCTTTCTCTCCAGCAGCAGCTGAACGTGACTTGAGAGTTTCTAGATTTGTTATAGTTTGGCACTGAACTGAAGGATATAATAAACACCAAATTTGAATGACACTAAATTGACGTAAATTGGATCAAATGGTCATGACCATATGTAACTGCCGACGGCTGGCGACTTGGTCGGGTTAGCTGGCGCATGTTGTAGTTGTTGTCGTTTTGTAAAACCCATTCAGACGTTCAGCTCAAGTGTTACTGACCATAATTCAAGCCACGACGGGCATTTTAGCCAATATTTTGCTGGCAAGCGCACTGCGAGCGCCATACACTGGCCAAGTTTACAGCGTTTTGGTCGTGTTGAGTTTCCCCTTAAATGGCAAAACCAGTTTGGCCAACAAACCAGCCAGTGTCTGTATTCATTTTAACCACGAAAACTTGTTTCTTGCCAAGACGATCGCGCTGGCTGCTTCAGGGTAACGCCTACCCACTGGTAGGTGGAGCTTTCAAGCGCCTCGCAGGCTACCAAAGATGGTGGTGAGCGCTTAAAAATGGTGGTCGCGCTATTAGCGATCGAATTTATGGAATTATTTCATTGTTCTAAGAATTTGAATGCCGGACACGGCAGCGACTGCTAAAAATGGTGTTCCCTTGCCACAATGGCTGCAAAATTGATATATTGTTGGTGCTGGGCCAGGCTCGGCTCATATTTATTGGATGAGTCAAACAATTGGTGCAGTCCAGCAGTTGCAACGACCGCGACAGGATGTTGGCAGACTGTCAACCCGACCGGGATGCAAGGAGGGGGCGTGGAGTGTAGCGCAGTCAAGGCTCGTTTCGTTTTGATGGCTTCATTATGCAGCTGGCTGTTGGCCGGTTGGCTGTTAGCTGTTGGCTCTTGGCGTTTTTTCGTACAAATTGGCTGTGCAGAATGCTGATTTAATATTTTTGCCCGGCAGTCAGTTAGTAGTTGTTGCCAATTAAGCATTGCCAGCGTACTACTACATTCTGCCTTGCTTTCGATGTACCCACGTCCGAAACATTGGCATAATTGGTTTGCCAGCATAAAAATCACATGAATTGCCTTTCCGCTGAATGGCAATTAAATGTTATAGCTGAATGCTGTTCTGCTCAGCTGTGGTTATCCTTCAAATAAATATATATATATGTATATACACATATATGCGCACTACTTCAGCTAAATGGAGTACCCAAGTGGCCAGTGGCAAGTGGCGGATGGGATCTGTTGACGAGCTCCATGAACGTTCCACAACTTGTTCGAGCTGGTCGTCGTCATTAAATGCTTGAACAAAATTATCTTGTTAAAATTACAAATAACACGAACATGAAGTAATAAAAAAAACGTAAGGAATGAATAATGTGCGCCACGTTAAATTGCCGCTGACTGACAACCCCAGCCAAGCGGGCTGGCCAACAGCCAACCTGTCGACCGGTTGTCCGCCTGCCTGTCTGCCACACTGCCAGTCAGACAGTTAGTCGGTCGGTCTGGCCTCCTGGCCGTCTCGCTGTTTGTTAGCCTGAGTATCATCCTGTATCTTCATCTGTCGCCGCGCTCCCCAACATTCTCAAATGACTTCATTTTATGTGTCGAATTTTAGTGCGCGCTGCGCGGTTGCAGTTTTGCAGATTCGTGAACTTTCCAAGTTAATTGGTTAGTGATTTGAGCTCGCGGCTGTAACGACTGAAACATTTTCCTGATCTGCAGCCGTTGAAAATTGACCGTTTAGACCATTAGGACCAG
Source organism: Drosophila paramelanica (assembly GCA_035043915.1). Classification (NCBI taxonomy): domain Eukaryota; kingdom Metazoa; phylum Arthropoda; class Insecta; order Diptera; family Drosophilidae; genus Drosophila; species Drosophila paramelanica. Next base: position 6,583,923 of record JAWNMO010000258.1, read on the forward strand.
CACTAAAATGCTGTACGTAAATTGCTAACATTTTCCAGGAACTCTACAGAGCCTAGTCAATGCTCGGAACTTAATTTAATAATTTGACAAGAGCATTAATTGCAATATTCAAATAAATGTTAAAAGATAATACAACATTTTCATTATGTTTTTTGTTATTATTAAAAAAGTGAATATATATGTAATGATCAATATAAAAGAACTCTTAAAAATAATAAAATTTAATAGGGAGATTAATTAAAAAGAATAATTTTACCGACAAAGATGAACTGATTAGCAACGCATGGTTCTAAACTCAAAATCAAAAGGTGTTTCAATTGATTGAATTAACTGAAACGCTACAATACTAATAAATAAATGATGATAAATTATATAAAAAAATAAATATAAAATAAATTATAATCATAATTATAATAATAATAATGGAAGCTTCCATTTCAACTCACCATGATTTCTCTTTTCTGTATTAAAGTGATGTCAAAGCCTTTATATTTATATTTATATATATACATTATGTATAATAAAAGCGAATGTACACTTGCGCAGCGCATCAGCGATTCTATATGGACTCAAACGATTTGTGAGTCGCTGCCACTTCGTTTACAGTGCTCGGCCGCAGACCATTGCCCTTCTTTCACTTTTCCATTGGCTGTGTTTAGTACACAGTTAAAACTATTTTATGTCTTAATTAAAGTTTATAGCTCGTTTTTTAGGCGTCAAAAAAGAGTTTTTTTTTAGTGCGCAATGCTCAATGCTCGGGTCAAGCCGCCCGCCGGGGCCCGCAATATCATCGGCAATCATTCCAAATGAGTTTTCCACATACGTATGTATACATACATATGTGCACGCTGAACTGCAGACCGAAGCTGCAGGCTGTGGATCTACCTCCAACAATGGATCCGGCACATACTATATGCATCTGTGAGTGTTGGGCATGTACAAATCGCTTGATTGGCTTGCACTTAATTGCCAATGGCTGTAACTGCCTCTTCTGGCGGGCACGGTCCATGCTGTTTTTAGTGAGGTCGTGTCTGTGTCCGCAGCAGCTCCTGCTAATAGGCAATTAAGTTTCGAGTGCTACCTGCCATTTTGTGCCATGGCCAACAGTCTAGTCCTCGTTCACCGACGAATCGCTTGCCTAATGGCATGACACAGCCAGGTTAAAGTTTAATGTTGCTATATGTGCCATATGCTATATGAGGTATAATGCGGTCTCTACTTTTTGATCTAAACCTCACTATTCTTAAAACACATTTGAAACAAATTACTTTTGAAACACTTCCTTTTATTTGGATAGAAATAGTTGATTATTAATATATAATATTTTCTTTTAAATTAAAAGTTTCTATAAGATATATGAAGACTGAATCTATTTATAAACTGTAATATTATTTAATTGAAAATTTACTGTTCAGTAACCAAAGATTACTTGTTAGGCCCGGTGATCACGTTTGAAACATAATATTATGGCATCACTGTGATTCACACACTGAGGACAGATGGTAAAATAATTGCTTTTTACTTTTTTGCTCCCCACTGTGCGACAGTTTTGCTTCTTTCCTCTTTTATTTATTTTACTTTATTATTATTATTACTTTTTTTTTTGTGATGACGCTTTGCACGCATTGCGTAATTAGGTGCACTTCCGTTTTTGAGCTGATGCTTTGAGAGGCGGATCGTTGTCGCCGCTTCGGAGGCAGCTTTCTTCATATTTTGAATGCTTGAGTCTTTAATTGCGTATACGCCGCTTGTAACGGTCGTTGGGCAAAACGTCTTAATTAACTCGTTTGCAGCGTTTCTCTTGGTTTTTATAGCGCCTCTCAAGGCAATTATTATGATTACTTATTACTGCCGCCTTTTGTTTCGTTCCGTTTTATTTTAGTTTGAAGCATTTTTGTTGCAGTTGTTGTCGGTACTTCGTGTCGGCAATTTAATGGCGGCGCAACCAATTGCAAATATTTTGTAAATTGTATTGTGCATTTCATATTTCCCAGTCATTTGCCAACAACTGCACATCCTTTCAAAGTCGCCGATCGCCGAGCCCTGATCGCTTAGCTTATTGTCACAAATTAAGACAGCTCCGGCCAAGATCTGACCAGCCGTTACCGGCCCCAGCATCGATTTAATGCAGCAGCAAATTGGCAGCTACGACCACGCCAGCCGCTGGCACTCGATGCTGCCTCTCTGTTATTTGGCCCAATAAAATTACGATGCAGCATTAAAGCTCTGCCTAACACCATATAATTTGGTTGGCCTCCAGTGGCGTGCGGCACATGCCGAATGGCGAACAGCAACAGCTTATTGAGTTGTTATAGCTGATATTCCTTATAGTGCTCCCATAAATCTTAAGCGCTGGCAAAAAATTCCATCAATATGCAAAATTTTTCAATTAAAATTGCCCAACCAAATGGCAGGCGGGACACTATACATACAATGGCTAAAGATAACTTCAGCATATGCACAGGTAACAACAACCACAACAGTTACAATCGGTGAAATGGTTGCTTTCAGTCACGACTTTGAAACACCCCTTATTGCAGGAAATTAAATAAATAATAGAAAATGTAGTGTGTGTTATTTTTATATTAGCGGTTATTGATTATGGCTTATTCTCTATTTGATGAACTTACTTCTAACTGATAAAATTTCTTCTGTGCTTTAGAAGTTTTTGTAATTCCTTATCAATTGACTTCTTCGAATAATTGGTGTTATCCAAAACAACACCGACTATTTAGGAAATCTCATGGTGAATTTCTAGCATCAATAAAAAAAGAAACATTTTTCAATTTATTTAATAGTTGTAGCTTAGTGGTTATCAAACTCGAATGATTTCATATACAATTTTTAAGTTTATGATTTTTCTCAAAAATATTCCAATCCAATACACCCAAGCATATTTTAAGTGTAGGTATATAGCAGCAACGCCAAACAACAATAAACACGCGCAGCAATCGGCGTCAATTTATGTGCAGGCAGCGCCATTTTCACTTCATTGTATCGCGACCAACGCCAGACAGCAAAAAATTAATAAAAAGCCAAGTAAAAAATGGAGCAACAATAAAACAGAAATTGCAAAAAAAAAAAATAAATAAATAAAAAAAAAAAACAACGAAGAAGGCGTAAGGTATTGTAAGCGACTACTGCCAGAACAACAATAACATCAACGGGAGAAACAACAACTGACAGGAAATTAGTTTCCATTTTTTGATGAATGCTTCGACAGGATTGCTGTGCTGATGCGATGTATCTTTCCTTTTTTCTTGTTTTTTTTTGTTACTGACTGCGTGCCAGGCTCCCTTCCTGTTTGGGGCTGAGGGTTCAGAGTTGGGGCTGAAGCTGGGACGTGAGACAGAACCGTCAGTCTGGGCATAAATTGCCAACGTTGTGACAACTGCTAGCCACGCTTCAGTCTGACAAGCCACAAAAACGAAGGAATTGTTGCAACTTCCTTTCGTTCATTTATGCAACAATAAAATATTAACAGAAGGTAAATAAAGCGAGAGAAAGCTATCAATGAATAGTTGATGCTTGCTCTTATATGACCGGCTGTCAATAAATTGTAACTCAAGGGTAGCTATGGCTTCTGTTCTGCTATATATATCTTATAATAATAATAATAAAATATAATAATAACAAGAACAAAAAATCACTATTATTAAGCAGATATCACTACAAACTACAAGATAATTGGAAGTTAGATATAAGTTATATATATTTTGTTTTACTAAATTTATTTTGTTTTATTAAATATATAATATACGTATCTATTTTATAATTTTAACTCGATAACAAGAAACATTCTTACTTTGTTACTTAACTGGATCAAGTAAGTATACAAACAATGTTGGTTCAAATTTTACTGTTTTCGTAGAGTAAAAAATACAGGGATAACACAAATCGGCAGCTCTGTCTAGTTGTATAATAAATCATCGCCATATAGTAACAGCGTTAGTTCCGTCGTTTCCTGGAAACATTGTCAAACAGTCTACGAGTGTATTCGTAGTATATTCGTTTTATTAAGGTTCATTCAGAACGCATAAACTTATCCGCTTGCCATTTATTTGTGCATCAGAACATAAATTGCGCCATGTGTTGCCCAAAAACAAATTAACAAATTAAACAAGCGGGTGCCATAAAATCATTGCAGCTTTTGGGGCTGTCACAGTTCCCTTCCACTCTTAAATTACTCGCATTTCGTGTCACAAAACTGTGATTTATTTGCCCAAAGATGGGCTGGCATTTAAATACGCTTTTGATTTACAAATAACAAATAAATGTTATGATGAGTGGGATCTTTGGTATGCCGCCGGCAGCTGGAGCTGGACTTGGGCATGGGAATGGGATATGGGAATGAGGAATGGAGTGAGGCCTGGTGTTGGCCTTGTTGGCTACGCTCGTAAAACGCCAACTAAGCGTTGAGCGCCCAAAAATGTTGAATGCCGAATGTTGATTAAAACATCTTCTTCATACAGTTATAAGCGGCCGTTTGTTTGCCCACTTAATAGCCCATTAAACCATTGGCATTTGGCAGCTGAAAACATATTTATATGCCTTCATGCAGCGTCTGTGGCAGACGGGAGGCTTACACATCTAGCGAGGAACTATAAATCCTTATTAAATGCACAGCGAGTTTGACTATTAACTCGTTTTCTTTTGAATGCGCTCATCAGAGCATAAATCAATTTTACAACTCTTTTTTTTGAGAGCGCATTTGTGACATTTTAATTACTAACTCAAATTTTGATTTAGTGACTTAATAAATTTAAAATTCGCCTTTTATAATTAGAAAATACCTATAATGGGATCGATAAGCGGATCAATGATTTAACGTTGAGTCTAGGAATCATATATTCTTTTTTTTTAACAATTTTGGGACTATACGTTTTATTGATTTTATTATATTTTTTATTATTATTATGTATTTATTTTATTACGAATATTCTTTTCTCCAGGCCTTTAATAATTTTTCGTGTACCACAATCTCAATGATTCCCACGATTGATAGTTCCTTACAATTTACTCTAAAACTCTTTGTTGTTTGACATCGAAATGCTGTTATTGAAGTGGTAACAAACTCATTTGTTAATTATGTTGCCTAGAACAAGGTATTGTGGAATAATTATGCCACGATCAGTAACACGATCAAAGGCCAGGCCAAGCAGTGAGCATGCTTCACCTTTGCCATTTAGCTGCGATCACTAAATACTTGGCCCTATAGCTAAAGCCTGGCCTAAACGATCATGAAAATCAAAACAACATAATCATAAAATGCGCAAACTAAACGTGGCTGCTGCTGCTGTTTTAGCTGCTGTTGTAGTTGTTGTCGTTGTTGTTGTACTTTTAGTTGTTTATGTTGTTGTTGTTTGTTTGTTTGTTTGTTGTTATTGTTGTTGTTGTGCTGCTGCTGTAGTTGTTCATTGGTCTCTGCGTCTAAATGGCACTTTGCCCAAACCCAAAGCGTTGACTCTGCCAGCGATAAGATCGTAAGCAACAACGACAACGACAACAACTTCAACGATCGACGACGACGACGACGACGACAGTAGTTCGCCTGGCTGGCTGCCTTGCTGGCTAGCTGCTCTCACTGCACTTTTATTATCGGCAGGATCGCGCTGGGCATGCAAATTTCCAATGGTAGCTCGGGCCGAGCCCAATGCTCAACGCATGCCGTAAATCACCAATCCGGCCAGCAACAATAACAACAACCAGCAGCTGCAGCGGCGGCAACAAATTTACAACAACTAGCCGTGCCTGGGATGCACGACGATCTGCTGCAGCCTGCACCAAGAGGAAGAGAGGCACCTACAAAGAGAGAGAGAGAGAGAGAGAGTCATGAATCAGTTTTTCATAGCGCAACGCTTTTGTTTGGCGGCTCGGCGATAACTTCATTTTGCGGCTTAATATGCTTGTTGAAGTTCTGGTAAGTAGTTGTTGCCAGCATTGTTGCTGCAGTTGTTTCGGTTGTTGTTGCTGCTGCTGCTGTTGCTGTTGTTGCTGTTGCCAAAAGCGTGAACTCTCCAACACCTTGAGCATTTTTGTTGACACAACCTTTTTCTGGGCAAACCAGCAGCGACTATGATAATAATTTTCCTTAAGGCATTTTGGCTGCCTGCTGCCGTCGATTAAGCAGCGCGACAATTTTCCATAGTGTGCCCGTTGCCTATGCGGCTGCCCCTGCCCCCACTCGATTTCGCTGCCGTAGCCACCCACTCGAGTCAGGCGCTGAGTGTTTTACAGCCGCTGGCACTTGCCTCTGGGCAAGAGCACAGCTCCAGCTGGACTTGGACCGTTCCGTTCCTGTTGCCATTGCCTGTTCACTACCCCCCCGCAATCGCCTTGCGCTCCGCTGCGGTCAGAAAGTCGTGAGCTGTCGGCACGATTTTCCATAGCACATGCTGCGTTCTGCTTTGTTTGTTGTCTTTGTTAGTGGTAGCAGTTAGTTGGCTGCACTTACCACTAAGTTAAGATGTTTTGTCTTGGGCCCAGGCTCAGCGAGGTGTATGCGCAATTATCGTGGACAGGCATTTGCGCAGGCCGCGAGAGTCCCAGAGTCTGGCCTGGCTCTGGTCCGCTTTGGTCTGCTTTGGTCTGCTGTGGCCAGGCTTGGCTTGTGGAATGCTGCAGCTTAGTTTTTCTTTTTATTGATTTATGATTTGTTTAACACAAAGGCGCATTACAATGCAACGAGTGGGCTTTACGAAGAATTTCCTGCCCGTCTCATAAGCCATATCGCATGCATTTAAAATTGTCTTTACCAAATTTGATGGCAGCCTTAAACTTCATGCCACATTTGGTCGCAACAATAGTTGCAATCACGGAGCACCAGCTCCAGACTACCTGGCTGCCAGTCAGTCCACCACACCGCTCCGCATTTTCAACACTCATAAACCAGGCTTAACTTAACATGAATGCAACTCAAATATCAAAATATTTTATAAGCACGCTTTCCCCCCTCCGGTTGCTTTTGTTGTGAGGATTTGGAGTCGCATTTGGCATGGCTGCCATTGCCCGTGCCCGTGCCCATGTCCATGTCCGTGTCTGTATCCGCCGGCTTTTTATGTCTGGACACTTCCATGCAGCGGGCAACATGCAATTTATTTAGTAAATTTTGCAAAAATTAGACAACTGAATTAATTTTCATAGCGACAAAAAGCTTGAAATATTGTGATCACGGATTAAAGCCTGCGAGTCGTTTGCCTTGCCTCAAATGAGTTCGTTAGCCAGCTGGACGAGGCGTTCAGCCAATCGGATAGCTAGACAACCAAACAACTTGTCCTAGAAGGGATTACTATACGAGTGACAAAAAAAGTGAGAGCTACGCTTAAAGTATCATAACAGCTTAAACACCCCATATCGATTTAGATATATAGATATAGTAAGTATGTTTAACTTAACGAGAATTAGTTTTTAGTTAACTACATATTCCAATTCTTGTGACTTACTAAGCAAAAGTCCTTATTTGTGAAAGCCTTGACGAATTCGTTTGACCGTGATTTTTCCGCTTGAACCCCAAAAGTCAGTTTTACTCTTTCTTTGGCGGCATGATCATTAAGCCTGTCAATTTTCCCACTTCAGAATGCGCTGCTGAAGAAGTTTTATTGACATAAGCCTCGTCTACCGTTGGGCTGCCGTTGCCTTTGTTGTTGTTGTTATTGTTGACGGGCCCAGCCCCATGAAGATCGACAAAAAATAATAAGAAAAATGTGCCAACTAAGCATGAATTGTGATAAGTCAAATTGTAAACAAATCAACAAGAGCAACGGCTCCAAACAGTCTGGCATATTGGCCACATAAGTCTGGGCCTGATCCAAGCCAGACGCAGTGTCTGCCTATGCAGCGATACCAAAAAAAAACTCTGGCCTTGGCTGCATTGTTGATTGATTTATTGTGGCGATCGCGTCGATCAGTGCTCAGAACTAGTAATGATGAAAAATTAATTCTCGGCAATCTGGCCAATTGTGAGGATCGCGAACGAGTTTTATTCAATTCAAAATTCAATTGAACCTTTAAGAAGTGAATTCAATTGAAGTTTGAAGTGATAGAAAAAATGAAAAGTTCTTTTCACGATCCCCAGAGGATGCTTAACAATTATTTATTGCTCTGTTTATCACACCAGATTCTTATTTTGGGCGTCTCTTTGTCCAATCGCACTTTCTTCTTTCGGGCTAATCATCGTTTATTGAAATTTCTATCATGGGAATGCCGAGTGGCAACTTTGACAATCGCCGCCCGTAAACCAGTCATAATTTATTAACTGATTAGGCATTCATACGTGCAATGATTAATAACGAATGCAGTCAAACATTGTTAACCCCAGGTTAATTTACGCTTTAATCAATTGGGTTCATTTACACCAGCCACGGTCCCACTCGGTCCAACTCGGCAAACTCGTGAGCTGCCCCGGGGCCGCAGCTCATTTGTTCTGCTTGATGACGCCGATGACCAATCGGTCAACGATCCAACTCCAGCCCAAGTCGGAGTCGATCTCTGTTGTCCATCGCTGAATCCGTTGGACGGCTCGGAGTCAAAACACTTGGGATGGGATAATTGCAAATTGAATTATTGCTGAAAATATATATTGAAAATAACTATATTTTGTGCTACAACACATTCAAATTGATGACTTGATTGATCGTACCCGGCCCAGCGACTTGATTAAAGAAGGACCGCTCACGTTTCCAGCCGCGTCAACTCTCTCGATGGCGGCGCTCGCTGAAATTAAGTTAAACAAATTTTATAACACCTTTGCTCCGGCACACTCGCCACTTGGCACAAACATACACACACACACATATGTGCCTCGGAATGCAATCAGTTTTTACAAATGATGATGATGATGCTGATGCTAAGGTAGGAGAGTGTAGGGGGGGCAAGGGGATGCAGCCGGGCGACCGAAACTCGTAGATTACTCTTGTACTTAACCCCACTCACTTATAACAATGAACTAAATTGCACTGGGCCTGCACACCAGCTCGATCAGAAACAAAGTGTGCAATAAGTATCTCGTAGTTACATCTCTGCAGTTGTTAACGTCCCATCCCCCTTACCAGCCTGCCCTTTTTCCTCTTGCTGTGCTGTGGCGTCCAAGTCCAAGTCGAAGTCGAAGCTGAACAATGTGCGCTGTGATTAAGTTGAACGTTCGCTGAAAGATCACAAAACATTGGACCGATCATTTTGATCATGCGGCGGCAAACAGGCAAACTAACAGGAGGGTCAACACGATCGTATTGGGTGCATCATTTAAATATTAAGAATACTCTGAATATAGCTTTGACTTATTAATATGTTGTGGAAAGGTTCATAAAAAAAAACACAGAAAATAGTGAATACAAAATTGTTTGGCAAAGAAATTCGTTTAAAAAAATGTATTTTATTTTAGATTTTTATTTGTTAAATGAGTATTTCGAAATAACAAACTGTTCTGCTCAAACTGTCTCCCGCTTAGAACGATTTGGCTATTTAAACCTTTAACGTAAAAGGTTAACATAATGTTTGACATTATTCTGTTAGTTCAGCTGAACTCAAGAATATTTAACATAAAAAACTAGTTATGGATTCTATAAATACCAAATATATGTATATATACTTATTGTACGTACTGTTTAAAATTACAAAATGTACGCAAATTTCAAAAATTAAAAACCAGAATTTTATTAAAAGTGAAGTAAATTCTTTTTAATAGTTTGACCTTAAGATTTATCGTGCATGTTTATCTGACGTGCAGTTGTATTTATTTAATAGTATTAAAACACGTGTTAACTATTTCGTAAACTTTATTGAATACCCTCGCTGTGCGCAGCGCATGTTTTCACATAATGATCGGCAATTTCAAAACACCTCAAATGCCGCTAACGATGTCCGGCGGTTCAAGGCGTCGACACCCGCGCAGCCCAGTTTCCTAGCTGGGCCAGTTGGGCACTTGCTGTGCCCGGGCAGGCTCGCAGGCTCGCAGTAGGTTATTTATCGTGAATTGAGTAGTTAAATTACTCAATTTTGATGAGGAAGCCCGGCAACAGGCCCTGATCTGTGGGGCGATCTGTAGTGCAGGAGCTTATCGGCTGGATATGTGTACACATCTTTTGGCAAACTGGTCAGATAAACCAGTCAATTATTTTGCCAGACGACTGCAAGATCTAATCGAGCTGCAGTGCAGCGGAAATGCACTTGGCCACTGTGCGCTGTGGCCGCACCCAGCTCTATGGTCAACCGCATCCGCAACCGTATCGTATGGCAATCGGACTCGGCGTCTCATTGAGCTGCAATTAGCTGGCTCTTGGCTGCTGACTGAGGGCCAGGTCGCTTGCACTTTAATTAAAAGGCGATAAATTTGCCAATCTGAATACGGGGCAAGCAGCTAGGAGTCTGCGTGGCCGAGCCTGACGCCTTGACAGGCCGCGCCGCGTGGAGTGATATTTATTTATTGTTTGTACCCAAAGTGGCAACACAAAAGCCAAGGTGTTAATTTGTTGTTGGCCCCGACTAGGAGGATGGCTCGTTTGCAGCAGCTGCAGCTGCAATGCAGTTGCAGTTGTTGTTGTTGTTGTTGTTGTTGGAGTCTTCGATATGGAGATGGAGTCGCGTCTGGGTTTCCATTCATGCGCTGCCATTGGGCTGGTCTGCTTTGCAGCGCTTTTTGGCCTTTTCATTGACGCTAACGAACATTTTTGTGCGATTTAATCCCATTTCATGGTGATCCTGCACAATTGCCACCCCTGCCGCCCCCCGCATGGATCCAAGCGCGAGGCTGAGCTTCAGCTTCAGCTTGAGCCCGTGCCTAAGCCTCAGACTGGGCCTCAACCAGGCCTGGCAATTTATTTGCCGCGCATGCAGACGACGACAACAAATTCGAGCGCCAAATGATGGCAAGCGGCTGCTCTCGGGCTCCCACTTTGGGCTGACGTGATTTATTGGCTCGCCCGGCCAGTACCTGAGGGCGTTTTGTCGCAAATTAGTTGCATTCGGCTTCTGTTAATTTAGCGAGCGCGACTTCAGCGTCTGCAGCGACAGCGACAGCGACTGCGACTGCGGCGTTAAATGCAACGCAAATTGTGATAATTTATCGAAGCAGCGCGCCCAAAGTTAAACAGAAATTACGGCCAACTGACAGGCCGCACACATCCCCAGACTCGGACCGAGACCCGAACTCAGTTCCAGTCGCAGGTCCCGTCCCAGGCGCAAAAACCGAAACCGAAATCGAACAAAAAAAGAAAAAACACGTTCGCTGGCAACAAATCAACGCCTCAAATTGTGCAATTTATGCGCCTTAACCTCGACTTGTTCACTGGCCACCTTCAACTTGATTATTTATTAATTTGACATATAAACTCGATTGTGGCTAATTGCGCTAAACGAGCTTCCATCCTTTCCCTTTTGATATGCAAGGCCGGCGCGATTTGTATTGTGTACAATAATTATGCCAATTAATGGCAAATTTATTATTAATCTTTAACATTTTGATTGAATTGAATTCACACCTCTTTTATTAAAAGCTGTTTTTGTTTTGTTAATAAATGCATGACGTAGCGAGTGTTCTTGGATTCAAGTTTCTTTGGATGATCTACCAAAAAACATGTATCTTCGTAATATTTTTAATCAAGCTCTTTTGATTTCAAGTTAGTCTGCGCTTCTATAATTCAGCTGAAAATAAATTGTGGTACAGGTTTTTTGATTTTTCCCATTCAATTTTTTTAAAAAACAGTTGTTAAAATAATTGATAATACAATTTTAATTTGAGCTAAGCAATGTCCGTTAACCAATATTCTGAATCTTTATTGCAAAAATCCAGAGCACAGAGAAGGTTTTTATCAAAATTATTTTTGTTTACATATTTGTTGTTATCGTTTCCAGCTTACTAAAACTAATACCAATACTGCTGTAATTTCATGAATCAAAGTCTTTTATTAATTTTATCATTTAACGTTTCAGATCTTCAATTTTGGGTTAACTTAAGTCGTATGTAGTTTAGTTTATTTGCCGTATTCCTCATTAATCACAAGATATTTAAGTTGGGCCGTTTTCACTTTGGCCCCTGCGTGTCCATTTATCCGTGGCCTGTTTGTGGTTTCACATTTAATTTTAAATGGTGTACACGGGTCTATTAGCAGGCCATTATGGCATGTTGAGTGCATCCCCAGCACATGTCACTTATCAGCCAATGTCAGCCAATTCCACCGTGTGACATTTCGCCGCGGCCATTGTTATGCGTATGTATGTACTATGTATTGTACATATATAGTGTGTGTAACCCTCGATTCTCCATTCATTTGCTCGGCCTCATCAACGCTGTGCATCGCCGTGTTCTATAGACTCTCATGTCTTAATTATGTCAGAAGGCAATCGAGTGTTAATAATCGCATATTTATAATCGTATTAGTCGATGTCGCTGCATGTGCCGCCACCAGTCGGCTGTGTCAAGCGAACGAGCGAGCGAGAGAGTATGCGTTAGCAAATAAAAGAGATGTATATAGATAAAATTTGTTCAATGGTTCGCTCATAATGAAAACTACACCACGATTTTTTATGCCATTCATTGGCACTTCAGAGCCAATTGATAATGTTAACGCTCCTGGCTTTTATTTGTTCTTCTTTTACTCTTTTCAGTTGACACTGGCTGTAGTCCATAGAAAATCGCTTGGCATTTAAAATAATACTCTGAAATCGAAATTATATTGGGTCATAACATCGATTCATAATGGTTAGATAGGTCTTCTTTTTTTGTGAGACAGATGCAAAGCAAGGGATCCTACAATTAGTTTTGCTTGATAGCGAAAGGAAGGATTTTGTCGCCAGCTGTCAAAGATTATATATTCTTGCACCTATATGGTAAATTATTTGTAGTAATCTGATCTTATTCAGCAATAATTATTAAGTATATATAAGTATTATAAGGTTAGTATATATAACAACCCTATTTTCGGATGGTCAAAAATTAATTGTGGGTTATAATTACAAATAATAAATTCCTCATTTTAAAAGTTGGCACTTAATTTTCAAGCCATTTTTTTTTTTGACAAATATATTAAATTTTACATAGGTAAGATAACTTTTAACAAAACATATCTTTAGTATTAATAATAAACAAAACGTATTTTTTTACGGTCGGGGATCTCTCCTTGAGCAAGCAGCAATATTGTATTAAAATTATCGATATTATTAGCCTCAGAATTTGTAGAGATTGTTGAAATAAACATAATCAACCATTTCAAACAATCGTTAAGATAGTGTTGTATTCTGGGAATTAGCTACATAATTCACTATAGCATACTTTTACGTGCATGCAACTTTCCAATAGCACATGTTCGACCCGAGCACGTGGAAACGCCGTCTTTTTACAGCAACTACAAGAAGCCGTGCCGCTATCATAAATATCAAAGAAGAAAAGCATTTAAAAAACAACTAACGCACAGGCGTTGTAGAAAATCTAGGAAATTATTTGACACCGTCGAAAGAAAGCAAACAGTAGCGGCAAACTAACTTTTATCTGTTATCCTTTGCATTCCGACTGCAATACGACCCCAAATTTATAAGCAATCATATACAAAACGTTGGTTATGCTTTCTGGCTCATTGAGTTGCATTTCATAAACAGCAATTGGCTTCCCTATTTAGGACACAACGAGTCCTTCAGCCTGCTGTCATTTAATTGTCCTTGAATGGCGGCATTGCCGGGTCTCATATGCGCGCATGTGAAAGTGAAATCACGCGCTAACAATTGAAAGGATTCATTAATAAAATGTTTAATAGCATATCCATATCTGTGTTCTTTCGGGTAGCTGCAGCCGCCGCATGTCCTTTTGTCCAGCTCCCGTTCCTAATTCCCGCACCCCAAAAATGACGAGCGTCGAGCGGCGAACGTCGAACGTCGAACAACTCGCGGCGTAAAATGTTTTACGCTTCGTTGCATTGAAATTCATTTGAAAACGATTTTTCTTTCAGGCCACTTACACAAAACACAACACACACACACACACGCACACTGACACACACACACACAGAGAGACACTCGAATAGCAAACAGTGAAGTGAAGTTAATTTATTAGACATTTTGTACGCATTAAATGCCAGAAGGACATCATCATCATCAGCTCAATGAGGAGCATCAGCATCAGCCTGCGCCGAGTCTATTAAATGCGTGTTCTGCCCATTGTCTGGGTCGAGTACCAGTGTGCGTGGACCCGGGGCTCATGAAGTGGTTGTTATTTGTTTGTCTGACTCTAACAGGATCAGTTCATGGCAGGATCACTGCCGCAGCCGCGTTTTATTTTATTTTGTTTTTTTTTTCTTTTTACCGCCATGCATCTTTGTCGCCTTTAATTTCTCGTTAATTGTGAAAATATTTATACTCATTTGTGCATTTTGCACCTTTTGCCTTGTTCCTTGTCCCTTGTCCCTTGTCCAACCCCTGCGTCCTTCTGCCTAGCTAATTTAGCACGGGGGTTGGCCAGGACTCCGGTCGCGTTGGTTTGACTTGATTGCCCAAAACAATTCCTACATAAAAGTCATTAGGGGTTACTAAAGTGGCGATGAATTTTCAAATTTTTACTTGATTTATAATACGAATCTCGCACCATCTATCTCTGTCACTCTCGCAGAGTCTGCGCCGAGCCTTTAATGAATTTCATTTAAATTAACATTGAAATTTATTGGGCATTTCAGCTGTGGGCAGTCAGTTGGGTCCTTGACTTTGCACCTTTTGCCAATAGCCAGCAGTTTGTCTGTGATATCTTAAAGATCGTCTAGCTGAGATAATTTGGACTCTATTTGAAAGGCTGCTGGTTGGGCAAAAACTAAGTGAGAATTATTGAAAATAAATGAAATGATAATCAAGCAATTAAAATGCCTTGCACAGGCTATTGCAGTATAGTGTGGGAATACAATGAGAATACGATTCAAGTGAACTATACCCGATAAATAAATAATCGGTAGAAAAACAATTATCTCAATTAAGGAAACTGTACTAAGACATTGTTAACTTTTTCTGTGTAACAATGCTCAATTTAGGGATAGGTAGATAAATAGGATAAATATGTAATGTTATTTTTAAGTTAAGCGAACAATATTTATTTTTTTGATACATATAAACATGATTTAATTAGAATTTGTCTCATTTTTTGGGTTTTCTCTATAAGATGGTTGTAATCTAGTTAAATACTGAAGAAGGCTTCAAGTGAGTTGGTGTCATTGGGTTGTTGTTGACACGCCTGGCATGCGATGATTTATTGACGCGGTCAAAACATGTGTTGGAAGTGACAGCTTCTTGCAGCATCTGTAACGCCGCCGACGCCTTTGCCGCCGCCTCCGCACCCGTCCGTGTAAGTAAGAGTGAGGCCTGGAAACGCCGCGTGTGGTTGCCGCTGCGGCTTTGAATGTGGTTTTCCCGGGAATTGTGTTGTTGCGGTTGCGCCCAACTTGTCTGCCACTAACGATCCTTGCAGCGGCAATCAGTCTGACAACGATCCTGGCAAGGCAGCGATCGCGGTGTGCGCGTTTCGGTGCGCTCGTATTTCCGCCTTCGTGTGGGAATTTCCGCGCTGTAATTGGAGCAGGATTGTCTACATTAAGCGCCGATGCCGCCACCAAATAATCTATATAATTATCGATTCTGTTCGAACAATTAATAAACATTTAAGAAATTTAAAATTCGTTGCACTAAACTAACGGAAACAGCTGCAATTGGCGGCAAGCTCTTGAAGTGTTCGCACAATTCATTAAGAAACTAGATTTATGATCAGCAGAAATCTAGATCTTTCAACCTTTAGCTTAACAGAAACCTAGTCTAGCTCTCATATCATTAAAATTGAAATGCCTTTTCCCCTTTGGTAGCTAGCACTTATCAAATTAAAAGAAATGAAATCTATGTAATTTATGTGTATGCCAAAAATTTCACACCATGGTAAATATTTTGCATAGCTTTTCCAGGCACTTTTGTGTTAGCTGGCTGAGATTTTAATCGCTGGCCGTCAGCTGCCCGCTGCGATGCCCGATGTGGCTCGGCACGCACAGTTAGCTGGGAACAATGGCATTTGAATGTCAAACGACGGCTAGCTGAACGAGCCTGTCAGGCGGCCATTTTGTGTTGAAAGGATAACAATACACGTAATAGTGGCAATAATATCCCCCAATCTGCTTAGCCCGCTTCACTGGACGCCGTGTGTGTGTGTTAATAATGGCAATGATTTTTGGCAATTGACCAGCATGAATATGCGCCCATTCGAGTCAGATCTCCCCTACGTATACAGTTACCCCTGCTCCTGTTTATTCTCTGACAGCATAATGCCTGTATAATGAGACAGAGAAGACCATTAATGCAATTGCCATTGCCATTTGCATGCCATTTTGCCAGACAGCCATTTGCTCGCACACTCAAACGCACAACAATAACAATAAATTTTGATGATGAAAATTGCATTTCAAACCATTTCATGCCTTATGTGTCAGTAGGTTGATTCAATTGCCCCTGTTCAATACAGCAAAATGGCGACAAATGCGCCATTTTGATTGTTTTAGCTGAACTTGAATGATGTTTTTTCTTTGGCAAACGAAGGCAAAGCTTACCAATTCCAATTTCATTTAAATGTAGCATTTGAGAAATATAAATAGAAACACAAACTATTACAAGTCATTTATGAACAATCTCTGGTTTCGTTGGAAACTCTTTGACACAAAGCCATTAGGCAGAAACTTTCCTGTTCCGTGGCGTGAAAAATATGAGCCATATTAATGAGGCATGTTAGGGAAGGGATAACTCCCACGAGCAACTGTTGCTGTTGCTGCAGCTACTCCCCCCCTTTTTGGTAATGCGATACACAAAGAAAGCGACGCGTCGCGGAATGTGCGACAAGTGTCCACCTCTGGCGCCAGTTCTGGGCACGCTTCACGGAGAAAGTAGCTGCTGGTCATGTCTGGCTGTCTGTGTAGACTGTTTCCATCGCAGCATAATATTTACTAGCCGTCGAGCCGTACTCTCTAATCGCATTAACTACCGTTTAATGTTTGGGCAGCCGAGCCGCCACGCCTCTCCAGTGTGTAAGGGACAGCTATCAGACTATATAATACACTCACAGAAGAATACAAATTTCAAATATATCCCATATTGTGCCAAATGATAATTTACATAGTTTAAATATCGATTCAAATTAGTTTTAACATTGAATACTAATTTAATTCCTTATAAAGGATATTCAATTTTAAAATAAGAATTCTTGAAATAAAAACTTTTATTTTGGAATAGGAAATTTTGATTTTATCTGAATTTTATTTTTTCTTATACTTTAAGAATAAATACTTTATTTCAAACTTCTCTCAGTGTAAATATGATATATTCATAGATTTGCAATGCTTGAATAATTCCAATATTAATTGATAATTACAATAGTATAATAGTATAACGGCGCGACTTTTGGGCCTGGGTACAATAATTCATTAAATTAGACAGGCAATTTCAATTTTCCAATGGCAACTGGGGAATAGCTGAGACCCAACCAAAAGTTATCGGCGCTAATTGTCAGCCCAAGTCCATAAATCTTACACAGAATAGCGATAGTTTGGATGCCAAAGGGATACTTTTGGATGCTGCTCGATTCCAGCGACGGGGGTAAGGGAGGTTATCTCTGGCACATAACTATTTGTGTGTGTGTGTGTGTATAGCGAGAGTGTGGGTCGATAAGCGGTTGCCGTTGGGGCTAGTCAAGCGTTATGCCGGCTGATTAGAGCGGCAAGGGGAATGGGGGCGCACACACTCAACGACAGCCTCAATTACACAGCGGGTCCGCTGTCGATAAGGCCGCTCGCTGTCAGCAATGTTATCCTGCCATGGCCAATTACAAGCGCAATGTTTTAATTTGAGCTGATAAGGTGGCGGCGGGTCTCGCGGGTCCACGCAAACTATCGCTGATGCCCCGTAATTTTTAAGAGTTTATTGAATTTGAGGTTCGGGGTTTATTGAACTTGCCACAAAAATCTTCAGAAAACAAATCAGTTTTGATAAGACGCAAGAGTTCGTTGCGCAGAGTTTGGCCAGAATTGGTCTCTGGTTTCCAACTGCTGTTGCTGTGTTGTTGTTTTTGCTGTTGCTGTTGTGGTTGTTGTAGCGCCTCCGCTTGCAACACAATGCACTGGCATTGTTTTCTGTGCACCTTTGGCCGCGGGTCGCCGTCGCTGTTGACGTCAACGTCTTTTACACGCTTTCAAATTGCAAAAACTGTAGCAGCCGCGTCTTGGCCATTGTCTGAGCTATGCCTGCATCCTGGGCCGGGACTCTGCACCACTCCATTGTTTCAATCAGTGGCCGGGCATTGTTGCCAGCGGCTTTTGCGAAATACACACACACACACACACACACACACAATTTTACACCTCTTTTGTCTGTTTGTGTGTGTTGTTTTTGCTAGCAATTGTGTTTTAAAGAGGTTCAAGTGAAGCGCATCTAATTGCCAGCGTGCCGGCGAAGCGGCCAACCAAGTGCCAAGTGGCAAGTACCAAAGTGTTTTCCAAACTGTTTTAACGCCCCATGCCTATAGAGCTGGCCAATTTTCCCGGAAATCAAAAAAGGTGTGCTACAGTTCGGCAACGTTGATATATGAAGCGTGTCAACTGCATCTTTAGTGGTTTTTAATTTGAAAATTGTTTTGGTCACTCCCACAAAATGCGACCGGTCCTTGGCCGACTCCTGATGTCGGGGCGTGTGCGTTTGTCCAACAACTGGCGGCATCGGCGATATTATAGCCATATACTGCGATTCCAACTGGCCCGCTTTTGTGTTGCCTTTGTCAAATGTGTGTTGGCACCTTCAAATAGGCTCCGCAGCGCCCGCATAACGATGCGAATACAAATGCGAGTCCTTGGCTGGCAATTTAATTGCCATCCCCAGTCAGTTGTGGCAAATGCCAATCGAGCTGCAATTAAAGCATATGTTCCTTTTAGCCAGAGCCACTCGTATCACATTCGTTGCCCAGTCACAGAATTCATATCATGCGATCTGTCCAAATCAGCCCATTATGGAGATGTTTATCATGGCATTTGCTTGTCTCTGTTGGTTTTGATTGCCTAAATAAATGAAAATCTGTGAATTCGTGAATCTGTGAATCTGTCGAATTGCCTATTTGCCTCCCCCACGTTTCTATTGTACAATTTATAATACCGTTGATATTGTGCACCCTCATTATTTTTGGCTTTTGTTGCAGCGCAACAAGCCAATTATGTTTAGATTACGCGGGACAACAGCTGAACATTACAGATATACATACATACATACATACATATATGGAAGCAGTAGAGTACCCTTAATTGATTTGCTCGACAAAACAACAAAAAGTTATTTATGCATACCCATAAATGGTTGGAAAGTTTCATCAGCTGTCCCAAAATCTGCAAATCTGCATATGAACAACCATTTTGGCCAAGTCATGTCCAGCTGTAAGCGTGTGTGGCCAGATCACGTGTCAAATGTCTTAGACAAGTCAAAATGATTTAATAATGAACTCGACGACAATGCGACTCGAATGCATCATTCACTCCATGAATACTATGTATTTATATATATATATATGAACTGTACTTTGCTGACAAGTCGATTGTTTGATATTTTTTCCAATATTTTTTTCGACAGAATTTGCTGTGTGAAAAATTTAAAAACAATACCAATATGCAAAAGATACACTCGCTCACACAAACACAAAGTACTTGAGTTTCACAAGTTGTTGAGCCGTTTGATGAGTGTCAAAAAGGCAGCAGAGGCTACAAGCGGATTAGCAGGATTTGGCTCTTTGTTGCCAAGGATCAGCCAATTTGGAAGTCAAAGTGCAGGCGAGGCATTATACGCTTATCGGTTATAGAGATTGCACTCTTCAATTGGTACCTTACCTGGTAAGTGCCATTGTTTGGGGGCTCAAACAGCTGCCCGAGTTCTGGCTAAACATTATTGATTGCCAGTGCAGTTGAAAATTTAATTAAAAGATATTTTTTTGACTGATTTTCTGTGTGTCAGTGCTGAAAGGCGAAGTAAATGTCTCTGCGAGACAATTACGAATTAGCTATTTTGATAAAAACTCGAAATCCCTTGACAAATAATAATTGAATGTGAAGCGACTTTTAGCAATCCATTTGAACACCATTAAAAATTATGATTTCTCAACTTCAAATGAAGTTTATACTAGTTTACGAAGTGAAAAGAGTTTATCTCTTTGTACAAAAATTTTTACATTTAATTTTTTTAAACAAATTAAGCAAACACAGATTAATAAGGAATTCAAATATTTAATAAATATAGTAATAATAACTTTCCCTTATTCCTTCTAATGAGTATTTTGTTTGAAAATGTTCAATATTCTTTTTATCCAATTTCATGTTGATTATATCCTTACCGAATCGAACTTTATGTCATAATACCAATTCACCCAAAATTTTGTTGCTTTTGACTTTGATCTTTCTCTTCGTCTATCTACCATTAATTAGCAAACCATAAAGCCAAGTAGCTCACAAATTTCAATCAGATGACGACGAAGAGCAAGGGGAGAGGGGAATTCCATATATATTTAGGTACAATAGTTGCCATACGTTGCTCGTAAAGGCGACGGCTGTCGGGGCAGGGTTTGGGCTACCAAAGTGTCGACATTGTGTGCTGGGTGCTATTGATATAGTAAATTTCCAATGAAATCTTAGAGATTGGTGGCGGTTGATAAGCGTGGAGCAGCAGCAGATGCAACTGCGCTTTGTTGTGCCTATAGGATATGTATCTGTACGATTTCTAGCGGCAAATGGCGCGCGTGTTCATTAGCCGCCATAATTTATATGAGCCAACATATTTATTGAATGTTTTGGCAGTCGTTTTAACGGCTCTCTGGCTAGATGGCTGGCTGGCTCTGACATTAGGTAATAGGCATGGGCCGCCACAGCTGCCATGTCGGCGTCATAAACTTTGGACAGTCGGACAATTACCACGAGGTCTGGCTGGTGGCACAGGCTGTGCAACTGGGTGTGGTGCCTCTGCGTCTGCGCTCGGAGCTGGCTAAGCTCACAGCGTGCAATTATTTTCGAGTGTGAAAATAATAAAACTGCCAATAGCCAATATCAGAAAAAAAAGTGTCCTGCGGTTCTCGGGCCCTCTTAACAATTGTCGAAAAAGTGCGCAGCACTTGTTGTTGCTGTTGCTGTTGCTATTGCTGTTGGCTTACTTGAGTACACCCAGCTGGCTGTTAACTGAAAGGCCAATTTGGTCTACCTACATACGTGCACAGTCGGCGCACTCGAGACGCTGTGGGTGATGGATGAGGCACTCGACAATCGACGGTTGGCTCAAGTGCTTGTTGTGTCCTTTTGTTTGAGCTAACATTATTCTTTACTTTAAATACCAATTAATAACTGCAGCTGAAGCTGAAGAAACCTAACTGAAAAGTCAGCTCAACTTGACTCAAAAACTGGAACACACAAGTGGACATGGAACTGCTCTCAACTCTTATTCTCTCTCTGTCTCTGTCTTTCTCTTATTTTCATACTCTCGCTGAGTTTTCTGCAAATATCGGCCAGATCCCTTTCGTGTTGTTGTATTGCTGTTGTGGCTGCTGCATGGCTGGCGTGAATGCGTCATAATCTTGCCACTTGAAAATGAGCGCAAATATTTGCGGAAGAACCGCGGCTGCCGTCGCGTCGTCAACTTGAAACAATTAATGTGGCATTTGTGTTACGCCGTATGACTTTCGGCTTCTGCGGCAACCGCCGCCCAGCACCTTCACAAACAAATGCTAATGGGTATGACAAGTCGCCGCCGTTGCCGCCACTTACTCAATTACTTTGCCAAACACGAACCGAGCTCAGTATTTATGATTTATTTGCGCCGACTTCAGCTTCGGTTTCGGCCACGTCTCCGTCAACCTCTTCATCTCAGTCAGCTCGTCGGGCCATTCCAACTACCAACCGTCAATATTTACCATGTGTCAATATGGCAACAGTGCCTGGCCACAGTGTGGTCCGATCCCGTACCATTGTCAGGTGTTGCCCCTTGTCCACTGTGGCGAGTCGGCACTTCAGTGGCTCCGACTCGGCCCGTTGGCAGAGCTTGGTCAGCATCAGTTTGTGTTTGGCATTTCGGCTGCAGCATCTGCAACTGGCAACTCTCGGATACATCTATTATGACTTCAAAGCGCCGTCACGCCAATTGTTTGTGGCAGATTTCTATAAACTTTGACTCACATTTGCCAATTAACTGCGACACTTTGAGTGTGTGGCACAGCTACCGGGCTCTATAAATAAACCCAATCACAATGTATGGCTTCAAAATTAGCAGGTCTCGGCACAAATACCCTTTGCCCAACCAATTTTAGCTGGTAGAATTTTCAAATATAATACATCTGTGTTTATAAGTAATTATGCAGTTAATCTGAGAAAGTACTCATAAAAAAATTATTTCTAAATTATCTTTAATAAATGTTTGTTTTCTTCATTAAAGTTTTGTTTGTTAATGTATTTATTAACAGGTTAATAATTTCTTCAATAAATGCTTTTAATAGTTTGTTTCTTCTTCTAATTTATTTATTATTTATAACTAATGAAATTTTATGCATTTTTTGATAAACTCCAATCAAAGTAAATATAAACTAGTAAATTGATCAATATATTGAAAAATTCATTGAATTACCTAAGGCAAGAAATATATTTGATAATTATAAAGCATAAAACATCTTAAAAGTAACATCAACCCAATTTGATGTCCAATTCATTCGAATCCTTTGTAAGGGTATTGAAACGCGCCGCGCGTGCATTCAAATCGCATGAATGGAGTATGGTGACAGGGAGGAGAACAATTGGCCAAGTATAGAGTCCGGCTGTGGGGCTTCGGATGCAGCTACTGGGCTGGCAATGTCTGGCGGCTGTGTGCGATGTCAATTAGCAGCTACGGAATGACACTTTATGTGCGTTGCGCGAGAAGCTACTGCAAGATCCTTGTGCAAAGTGCAATCAGTGCAAAGCAGAAATCGAACGAAAGCCAGCGACCATGAACGGCTACGCAGTTGACAAACAAATGTGCTGAGAGCGGCAAGCTGCTAGCTGGAAGCTAGTAGATAGCCGAGTCAAGCAGTGCGATCTGAGCCAAGCAAACAATTGATGTGGATCAGAGTCTGGGCCTGGTCGAGAGCCTAGTCCCATGGCAGACAACAGTAACGCGAATTGTCTGTGCGCCCGCAGCAGCTTCTGAAAGCGATCCGCAAAGTGACTTGTAAACATTTTAGCAACTTTTCAACTTCAACATGAACCTCGGCTTGAGGACGCCTAATGAACTGCCCGCTTGCAGACTGTGATTCTCAGTGATTGGCAGTCTCCATCTCAGTTGCTGCTGTTGCTGTTGCTGTTGCAGCATTTGCATTTGCATTTGCAATCGCGTCTCAAATTGACAAGATAAATACATTTAGCTAATTTGATTTTAGACGTCGTCGCGCCTTGTATAGGAAGCTGAAAATTTGTACGCATAAAACGCAATTAAGTTGTAATTAAGCAACACAAAGGCAGCCGCGGCAAAGGCAAAGCAAAAATAAGCCCACCATCTACGGCAAGTAAATGACAGCACTCCGTCCCCCGTCCCCGCCCACGTGGAGAGACAATGGCAATCAAAATTCATTAGCCGAGCGGCGACAAATAAACCAAAGGCCTATAAATTTGTGTATATATACATGAGTAAATATGTGCACTGGCCCAGAGGCGGCACATAAAAGGCGACAGAACCGCACATCCTGTGCCAGGAAGCAGCCGGCTGAAATTACAAAAGTCAACCAACCCCCAAAAGGGACATAAAAACGCTTGAAAAGCGTATGCTCAGCGCGGCCTCAAGCGCCAGCAACTCGGTGTGGGGCGTGGTTGGGGGTTTCTCAACAACTTAAACACACCCTCAAACCACAGCCTCCGCATCATCAGCATCCGAGCCGAGCCAGAGGCTTTTGAAAAATTGCAAATTGAATTAAGCCAAAGTTAAATGGCTAAATGACTCGAGAGCCAAGTAGCCCAGAATGGAGGCTGCTGGAATGGTATTCAGCAATGGCTGCTTGCCACCAGTCGATCCTTGTGCCGGGGGCTTGGCATTTGGGGGGTTGCGGTTAGGCACATGATAGCAGCTAATATGCTGAGAAGGATAAACGCACGCTGAAGCACAGCAACAGTGGATGAAAGCTCGAAACAAATCATAAAAGTAGTATCTATGACCTATTACCCCAAAAGTTGAAAATAATTCTCATTAAAAATACAAAAGTAGCTTAAGTTATTATAAACAAAAATAAAATATTGTTGTCTAATTAGATGGAGATCATACACAATTTTCTTTGAAGCCAGAGCACGATTTTAATGTCAAAATTACTACAAAAACAAAAAATATTTTATTTTTAACTCAGTAATTCGGCTATTTATGTCTATATACATGTGTATTATTTACAGGACAGAAGTCGGAAATAAGCTCCCAAAAATGTTTTTTAGATAAATCTTTTTATTAACTCACAGGTGGCATTGACTTACGCAATTTTTAATACGAAGCTTTATTCACACGTTTTCAAAATTGAGAAATTTCAACGTGTTATTCTACAAAAAAAATTACAATTGCATTATAAAAAGAAAAAAAGTTGTGATATTGATATGCTTTTTATTTATTATGTGTTATGCAGTTTTCTAAACTAGAGTCTATGTAATTTATAAAGATATTCGGATTTAGTCCCACTGTATCCTTGTTGCACCACAACCGAAACCCAAAGACCCGCAAACCAACAAAGCTGAGCTCCCCCTGGCGCGCTTCTGCCTGAGTGTTAGTGTTATTTACCAGGCTAAATTATTAAACGATTGTTAAACGAGCGGATAAAGGATGAGCGTGAATGATGATGATGATGATGGCGCACGAGGGGGCTGACGGTACGCGGGGCCAGGAAGCAGGGCGCAGGGCTGGACTTGGGCGAGGGGTGGGACATCGAAATGCCTTGTTGGTTTGTTGGTAAAGCTGCAGCGAAGGGGAAATTTGATATTAGGTAAATTTATTTGATTTACATTTTTATAGGGTTGTTTGGGCTAGAAAGCAATGGAACGGGCTGGCAAGGATACGGGAGGGGTAGAAATGGGATAGCCTGTTGTTTGCCAACGTCGTCGCCGTCGTCGTCCTGCGCTTATCGCATTAAATGCCGGCAATGAAGATAAGAGCTTGTCTAGCATGGAGCCAAGTAAACGAGCATAGAATAAATACAAAATAAATTAATAAAATGGCCGCGTGAAAAGAAATCATAACGAGCTCGAACGTACGTCGAGCGCAATGCGCCGTGTTGGCAATTACGTGAGCAAAGTGGCCAGGAACAGTGCGAATTGGTAGCGGGTCTCTGTTGACTGTTGGCAACTGCCAGGCGACTGTCAATTTCAATTCAATGCAGGCTATGATTGACGGGCTCTCTGCTCAACCAACTAACCAGCCAGGGGAGTGGGTGGGCTTGAACCTTGCACTGGGCACCGCAACCCCCCACAGCCCGTAAAGCAATCAGCGCCAAATCAGAAGTTTATTTATTTGTTTGTTGTTTGGCAAACATTTACGCCATCAGCAAAACGACACCCAAGAGCTCGTTAAATGCGCAGTCATGCGGATGTAATTCAATAAACGAGCGCGCCATCATCAGAGTGGCAACCCTGGCCCCGTTAACATCCCACTCTCGTCCCCGCTTTCTCTGTCTCTCTCTCTCTCTCTCTTTCTTTCTCTCCGTTCCTGACAGCCTTTAGCCATTGACACCCAACAGTTTAGCTGGCTATATGCGATTCGTATACGAGAGGCAGCCGCAATTGCCACAACAGCCGCTGTGACTAAATGACTGACTGACAACCGCATTGTATTTCTATATATGAACGCGTGTGTGTGCGTGTGTGTGTGTGTGTTTGTGTGTGCGGGGGTTGCTTTATTTACTTGCGTTGACAAACCACCCCAGCGCAAAACTTGAAACAGCCTCATCGCCGCTCTCCTGCCTTGGCTCAATAACATTTATTGACTAAAATTTCGCACCAGCTTCGGGCTGCATCCCCCCGCCAAAAATCTGAACTGTCAACACATCAAATGGGAGGAGCCGTCGTCGGGCTGGGATTCGTTTCGGTAGATCGAGCGGGTGGTGGAGGGTGCAGCAACGTTTTTAGCATGTTTAAGCGATTTAACGCATCGCAGGGATAATGAAATTTTGATTATGTAGCGCTTGGCTGGTTCTGTTAGCCAAAAACGAAGCGTATTTATCGCTGCTAGTGTCAAGTGTGCGTTTGTATTTCAGTTTGGATGCCCCCAGCTGGTGGGGACGTCGCCTTTCTCAGCTACTAATTAACATGGCTTGTTAAGCTCTTGTTATGTGTGTGTGTGTGTATGTGTGTGTAACGATTATATGTCAGTCCGGATAAAAAACGATCGAAATTTAGCCGGCATGTGTAAACATGGATCCACTGGGACTCTTATGACTTTTATATTAGAGGTTGTAAATGTGTGTTTGCAATTTAAAATAAGTATTGAATATACGATAACACTATTATACGATTTGAACTCATTGCTCAATAGTGCTATAAACAGCACACTTTAAATGCACGCTAATCAAGTCTACGTCACTTTTTCGAAAAAAAAATTTCATTTTCTCATTTTCGAAAAAAAAAATTTTTTTGACTTAAAATTGCGAGTTTGCTATTTTTTTTAATTTTGCTGGCCACAAATAGTATAAAAATCAACATTTAACATGATTTTGAGGTGGTCAAATTTTTTTAAAAAATCATGCCAAAATTGAGAAAATTTTGACAAGTAAAGCTCTCGGACCCATAGGTCTCATACTTGAAACACCCATAGAATTTTCAAAAATGAACCGATTTTCATGACTGATGGTATTCTGGTCATGATTTTTTATTTAAATTGATTTTACATTTAAATTTGATGCATTTTTGAATTTGATGCATTTTTGAAAAAATTTTATTTTCAAACATTCAAAGAAATATCCGCTTGCGCCAACTCCCGCCCTCGCAAATCGCAAAAATAGAAATGTGGCACATTGTGGTTTGAAGTCTAGTTCACGCACAAATTACAGAAAAAGCGAAAATGATCAAAATAACAAGAATAATTGAGAATGTGCACGAGTATAACGCAGTTGGTGACGCCCGATTGCAGCGTTCTTAATTATTTGTATTTATATATATTTTTTTAAATTGTATTTAAATTGGTTTTCTCGATACTCGATTCTCTCTATTGCTCTCTCTCTTCTCTCTCTCTCTCTCTCTCTCTCTCTCTCTCTCTCTCTCTCACTCTTTCTTTTCCACTCATGCTTTTGTTCTTTCTTATTTCTTTTTTGAAATGTCGCCTTTCTATGCGATTTTCGTAACCTTAAGGTAAGGTATCAATATACAAGCTACAGAATCGTGTCCCTCAGCTTGTCCTTTTTTATGAGATTTCAACCATCCAATTTAAACAAACAACAAGCTGTTTGTAATGGAAAGTGTACTATTTTTTAAACTATTATATTTGGTTTGAACTTAAAATTACAATCATTTAACAACTATTTTAATTCAATATCAGGTGCTAAAATTGTGCATATTATTAATCAAGCAATTACGCAATTTAATTATGAATTAATTGCGCCATTAAAACAACAATCTTGCTTAATTGATGACGGCTGCGGCTATTTGAAAAGCTAACTGCCCACATAAATGTACAACACCCACACACACACACACTCACAGTCACACGCACACGCACAGCACATGGCAATTGGATCTCCACCCTCTGACGGCCTCCCCGCCCAGCATTGCTGAGCCTTTGGCTAAGTGGGCGCGCGGCAAACAAAATCAAACACAAATAGCAGCCAGCCAAACAAGCTACAGAATTGAGAAAAATATTGAAAAAATTATGAAAAACTATCAAAACATTTACATGCGGCGGCTCCACGCGGCCAACGCGACGGCCATTTATCAACTGACCAACTTCCCAAACTGCTGCGCGTTGTTGTTTTTGTATCTGGTTGGTTGGCAGTCGTTCTGCGCTGCCGGCGTCGTTTCATCTTTGGCCGGCAAAGAAAAAGCTTTGAGCACGTTGAAAGCAATTGGAGGCGTAGCAGTTGGCGGGGGTGTAGAAAGGCAGCCGGTCCACACCATGAAGCGGTCGGCTCATAAGTAGTATATGATTATGATGTTTATTGAAAAATTAATTTGCGCCTCGCTTTGGCTGCGGGTCTCATTTGCGTATTTCAAAGCGCTATGAATAATGATAAAGATTATAAAAACTCTTGGCGCGTTTCGTCTGAGAAATTAATATTTGTAATTGGCTATAATTGTTCGTGCCAACGGCCAACTACACATAGTCGAATAGTCGAGTCGTATAGAAAACGATATTAATGAGGCCCACTCGCATTCGCGTTTTGTTATTTCAATATTTTTAATTGAAAAGAAAGCGGCTTTGTTGGTTTTTAATGAAGCGCTTAACTGACAGCATCAAAATGTTTTTTAATCAGTTACTTGTTGTGATGGGCATAGGCACGGAAGCGGACGGGGTGGGTAATTGTTAAAATCGAAATTAAGGTGCCGCAAAAAAATAATTAGAATTATCTTAAATTAGATATGTTGGAATGCTGGCATATTTTTTTTTCGATGATTCAAAATGTTTGGCGAATAATTTAAGATAATTGAGTGAGCAATTTCAGTTTATTTATGCGACACGTGTTCAACGTTAGCAAACTTGTTGACAAATTTTAGTGATGTGAATTAAATTAAAAATATATGTTTCTTTTAACTAATAAAATTTCACATTTCAATTAGCTTGCCAATTTTTGGGAATTCTTAGTTTTCTCTCAAGAAAGTATTTTTATAAGTTTTTCATAGGAGGTGTTCTTATATTTTGACTATTTATATAAACACGCATATATTTGTATATATAGATCTATTATAATTTATAGTGAAGCGCCGAGAACAACAAATAAATAAAAATTTATTATTTAAAATCTAATCTTATAAATGTTTAGGGATGAGCATTTTTATAAAACATAATAGTTGTCTGCTTAATTGCTTTATTCAGCTGCTCTAATTGAGTTGATTCTTTCCGAGCAGCAGCTTTATTAAATATATATATATATATAGTGCTTTTCAGCTCACAAACCTCCCACAGCACAGCAAGTTTCGCCCGTCATTAACCCCAAGCGGTGTCTCGGCGACAACCCTACTTATACCAACACTCCCAACCCATACAAGCATAAAAGCGGGGCAACAATGGCTGGCAAAACTTTGGAGCCAACAATTTTCACATAATAATCCTTAAAATGAGTTTAATTTGTAAAGTAAAATTATAACCTGAAAGAGAAGGACACAAAAGCAAAGAAGAGTAAAAGACAGAGATAGATAGAGTTGGCAAAGTAATGCAAGTGAGCAAGACAGAGAGACAGCTGCCTTTTGTGCTGTTTATGAAATATATATAGATATAATGAACCCCAAAGCTTAGCTTATCCTGGGCAACCTTTTGTTGTCGCTTATTGGGCTGGAGACGTTTTTTTAGGGGGGAGGAAGAAATTCTGCTTATTTTTGGGTTGCTGCATATTTCAGATTTACTTGTGATTGATTTGCCATGCTGGCTACTCGATTTATGCGTAGCGATAAGAATTTTATGGTTTATCTTTGAGGTGTGCGCCGTAGACATAAATTTTGTTTATTTATTTTTATATTCTTTTTGGGCTGGCAGCGAAAGGTTTTTTGTAAGCAGAAGTGGTATAAAAAACATAATTTCCTGAACGAGATGGCAGCTTTGTGATAAGATGCCGTCGTCAATGATTTCGCTTTTCATCATAATGATGGGCTTATTGTTTATTATTTATGTATTGTATATACGAGTACGTACATACACTGTTATTCGGGCAGCGATGAAACATTTATGAAAAGATTGCCCATACGCCGTGTGCGCCCATTTGGAGCACCAATTAAATGTTCCCTTGCGCCAAAGATGGAAAACTGGCAGCAACGGCCGAGACTCCAAAACGTAAGCAGACAGCGCGACGACGCTGCCGCCAATTACGTTGACAGCAGAATTTAATAAGAAGCGGCAGGCGGCAGCAGGCAAATGAAGTCATGAATGTGGAAGCTGTGACGTGTCAGAGCGAGACGGCGCCATACGGGGGGAGAGAGCAACAAAAAATCCAATGTGGAAATGGACAAGCGACGGCTGCGGTGGCTGCGGCAGCGGCGGCTGCTTGTTATAAAATGCTAATACGCGCAGCAAAAACGCTTTGAAGATTGAATTATTCAATAATAATTAGGCGTGCGAACGGGACAGCCAACTGCAGCAGCAGCTACAACATTGGTGCCGTCTCGCTCACGCGGCGAGCACAAAACTCACCACACTGGAAATGAACAGCGGTAGAAAAGAAGGCGGCGCAACAAATACAACCGAATGTTGTAAATAAGAAGAGAAAAAAATATGCGCTGTGCGAGAGAGCATAACCGAAACAGTTAGGCCAATAAAAATGGTGTCGCTGCATTCGCCCGAACAGTGAGTGGAAGCGAGAGAGCGCCACAGCTACGTCAGGCCGGTTTATCAGCCACCACCACCAAGCACCAACAGCAGGTTTAACATGCGCGCAAGTGAGTGTGAGTGCGAGTGTATGTGTGACTGGCAGCAGCAGCAGAGCTGTGGTTGCGCCGCCGTCTGCGTTCAGTTGTAGAACAGACGTGATCTCAAGAGGACGTGTCTCTCTCGAGTTTTAGAGCCGCCGAACAGAGTCGCTGAACGTGAATTGAACGCCACATACTAAAGCAGATGAGCAGGCCGCGTGCGTGCGTGTGCGTGTCTATGTGTAAGTGTGCGCGTGTATTAGTGAGTGTTTGTGATGAACGAGCGAATTAATTAAAAGATAATCAAAACAAATTAACGACACATATATTTTCCACTGAGCGACCCGTCAAGTGCCAATTTGAACTCGCGCGCACCTCCCTCGCCAGTGCAATGTTTCAATAAATGCCAACAACAACAACAATTAACAGTTAATCAAAGCAACATCAAAACGACAAAAGATAGCCAAGTGAATCCAGAAGCAATTGCGTATCAGTGGCTTTATGTTAAAGCTGTCCAACAACACCGTGAACGTGAACGCAACCAGCGCAGCAACGACCAGGAGCACGAACAGGAACAGGAGCATGACAGTGACTGGCCTGCGCCAAACGATGACCAGCCCGACGGTGCCGCCAACCACAACGCTCAGCAGCTCCGGCAGCACCAGCAGCAGCACCAGCAGCCTGAGCAACACGCTAACCTCTGCCGTTGTTGCGGCCGCCGCCGCCGGCGGCACTGGTGCACTGCATCCGCTGGCTAGCCCAACATCGCCGTCGGCGCTGTTGCTGGCACACCAGCACCATTTGCTGGCACAGCACCAACAACAGCAGCAACAGCAACAACATCAGCAACATCAGCAGCAACAGCAGCAGGCACTGCATTTGGCTGCAGTGCATCCGGCGCCGCATCACCTGCACAAAAGCAGCTCCAGGCTGAGCAACTTTAGCGTTGCCTCGCTGCTGGCGGACACACGGCCGCGCACACCGACCGCCAGCGATGGACCCACGAATCTGTCCAGCTCAGCAGCCACATCGCCCATCTCGCAGAGCAGCGCCGCGGGCACGCCTCCGCCAGCGGGGCCACCAGCTGTGCCGCCCACGCATGCATTTCATCCCGCCGCCGTTGCGCACCACGCCCATTTGCTGCACGCCGCCCATGCGGCGGCGGCAGCGCACGCCCAGCAGCAGCAGCAACACCAACAGCAACAGCTGGCCATGGCGCAACTGCGTCAGGCTCAGGCAGATGCGCGCGCCAGCTCACCACCCGCCTCAGCCTCGGCCAGCTCCACGCCCAGCTCAACACCGGTGGCGCATGCAGCCGGCGCCAGCTCCATGCCCGCCAAAAACGAACGGCACTCGCCGCTGGGCGGGAGCAGCCATACGGACTCCGAGTTGGAATACGACGAGGATATGCTGCACGAGCACGACGCGGAGCACGATGAGGAGGAGGACTCCATTGTGGACATCGAGGACATGAATGCCGACGACTCGCCGCGCTCCACGCCCGATGGCCTCGACAGCAGCAGCAAATCGCTCGAAAGCGGCCACGGCGGACCGCCCGGCTCCGGAGCCGGCTCCGGCCAAATGCCAGCCACAATTCTCTCGCCAGCGGCGCTGGCAGCCAGCGGACATGTGCCCATACGACCGACGCCATTCAGCGCTCTAGCCGCCGCTGCGGTCGCCTGGGGCGGCATGGGCGGCGGCGTACCATGGCCGGGCGCCCGTCAAATGCCACCCTTCGGACCGCCGGGTCTGTTTCCCGGCCAAGGATTTGGTGGAGGTAAGTGTCATTTACTACACCCAAATATTAAGTTAACGAAATCACACATACCACAAAGTAAATTTTGTATTTTATGCAATTTTATTATTTTGTGGCATGTGGCACGTGTCTAGTTAAGTATTTTATGATGGCAATAACAATCCAGCTGTGACAATGCCCAAGTTCAAGATTCATTATCAATTTGTGATCTTCAGAAGACTTTCAAGTTCTCAAGGCAATCAAAATCGAATCGATTTCAGATTTAATACTAGACATATTTCCAGATTGACATCTATATATTCATAGATTAATTAAGCTGTAACCAATGAAAATCGATCAATCAGGCAAATGATTATATAAT
Organism: Drosophila paramelanica; assembly: GCA_035043915.1. Classification (NCBI taxonomy): domain Eukaryota; kingdom Metazoa; phylum Arthropoda; class Insecta; order Diptera; family Drosophilidae; genus Drosophila; species Drosophila paramelanica. The sequence goes on from JAWNMO010000258.1 coordinate 6,616,588, forward strand.
TGTACTATATAGTCGATCTTTAATATATATATTATGTGACAAGTTAATATTGAGTACATATTAATAATCCACATTTCATGGCCTGCTAACTCCATTTTGTGTGCATTGTTTAATTGAATTAAAATGCCAGCGCCTTAATTGGCACCAACGGCAATGCGGCAATGGCTGCCGACGTCCATCGAGGCTGCGGGCGCTGCTGTCCCTGTTGTCCCCCCTCGCTCTCTGCTACAGCCCTACCCACCGCTCCCTCAACCTGCGCGCTGTCTGGCGTTGTAGTCAAAGTGCGTGGCAATTATTCCGTTGCTTTAAATAAAACAATGAAATGTTCTTGATTGCGCTGACCATTTATTCGTATCATTCAGAACATTATTATTATCATGTGTTGTTGTTGTTGTTGTTACAGTTCTTATTGTTTTTGTTGTTGTTGGTGTCGCGTCGTTTTTGATTTAACTCAATTGGCACGTCTGCTTATTCACTGCATTGGTGTTTTTGTGGCCGCTGTTTTCATTTTCATTTGTTTTGTGTGTTTTCCGGTCTATGTCAGCCCCCCTCCTCAATATAAAACCCAAAACATATGGGTATATATATCTAACTGAACTGACTGACCAGACTAATTGAAGCGAGTCTGGCGGCTTTGGGTGATTTGTATCTGCATGCACAGTTCACACTTTTCTTGCATTTTCCGGCATCAAGCAAAAAGTGACCAAAGCACTTGCAACACTTGCAATGCCGCTGGTCACACCCAGCTGCTGTCCACTGCCGGAGGACAAAAACTCCGACGGCTGACAGACATGTGAACTTTACACGTTGGGGCCACAGAGAAAAAACCCTTTAGCGAACTTTGCATTTCCGCTTCGCAATAACAATAACAAGTAGTTGTTGTTGTTGTTGTCGGTGTGCTGCAATGTTTTATAAAGCTGTCAAGGAGCAGACGCCCATGAGAGGCGCCACATTCTGTTTTTCTATTGGGGGGCTTTTTTTGTGTAAAGAAACAACGCAAATTACTTTAGTGGCAATAAACAAATGAATGCAGCTGTGAATGGCTTTAAATGTCTACAGAAAATAATATTTACAGTTATGAAGTAAAAATTAGAAATCATTAGAGTAAATTAACCAAAATATTAACTATACTCTATACGCGACATCTGTTTTGAAAGCACTTACACAATAAACATAAAAGCGAAAGAATTTTAAAGCCAAGATGAATAATAAAAGTGTACTTAAAATAACATTTGTTGTGCAATTTTGAAAATTCTTAATATACTAATTGAGACTTGGAGCGTTTGATTTAAACAAAGTTTGAATGACAATAATAATAATTACGATTACAAAGCAAATATAAATAATATAATTATTATTTTAATTTTTTAAATTATTTAGTATATAAATAAATCTTTTTATTTCCATTTCAAACTTACTTACTGAAAGGGAGTTTGTTATTGATATTGAAGAAATTGATAATATTATGGAAAATATAAAGAAGAATCGAATTTGAAAAACTAAATCTAATAGCTTAGTAGCTCAGCTCTTGAAACTCTCAATTCGAACACAATATTAATAGCTTCCACACTTGATTAGCTCTTCTAAAGAGCCAATTTAAATTGTCTCCAAACTGACAGGCGACAACAGCAACAACAACAATAAGAACAATAAAAAACTATTTCAAACATTTGCCGCTTATTTTGTCATTTGCTGTCAACTGCAGCTACACACACACACACACACGCCTGCACACACACATACTTTAGTTTTTTTTGTATACAACTTTATTTCATTTCATTTTGGCAGCTGTTTTTTCTCCTTTGGATCCATCCTCAGCAGGTCTCATTAGCGCAGCAGGTTGCTGCCTTTGTCCTCTCGCATTCGTTCTCTCTTTCACTCTCACGCATTCACTGTTTCTTTCTCTTTTTCTGTCTATATATTTGTGTGACCTGTGCCGCTATCTGTTGCCGCATTATGTCAAGTGTTAGGTACTTAGTGCCTTTTGGGCAATGTATCTGTATCTGTAAATGTAGCTGTAGCTGTGTATCTGCATCTGTGTGTCGGGCCGGCAAACGGTAGCCGCGCGTTTGCTCTTAACTGTGTTTTATCAGCGGCGCTAGTTTCATGTTTGTTTTTCATGGCCCATTCAATTAAATGAAATACCACAGGCTGGCATCTTAAATGGGCTGCGATTAGGGAACACACAAGAACACAGCGAATTGAAATACACAGGTGGAATTGAAATTTGTGTGGCCCTAACCTCGCCGCGCGAGGATTCTCGTCATGGGTTTGGGCATTGAGCGAGGGTCTTGCAATTGATTTACATTCGCATGCGGTTAAAATGCCTGCGACGGAGCTCTATAATTTAACTAATTGCAAAGCGCAGTCACGTCACGTACCTTATGGTAGCCAACTCGCAAAAGGTATGTGTGGGGATTGAAAGGGGAAAGGTTGGGTGGGTTGGCGGGGTGGGGCAGCTAATGCAGCTGCAATTCTTGGCAGCCATTATAGAAATTAATTTTCAAGCTGAACAAACGAGCAACAACTTGGGAGTCGTTGCATAAATACAAACAACAGAAGCAGCAAATAAACACACGCACACACTGCTAGAGAGAGCGAGCGGGATAGAGCGACAACAACTGGCCAACTTGGTAGGTGTGGCATGTCAGCTACGCCCACCTAAGCACGCAATTTTTATTTGCAGCCAGGCAGCAATTTAAACGTTGACAGACGGCGACAGCCGACGGCCAACGACGGCTGCTGGGCGCGTAACGTGGTGTGAGAGAGGTCGACGAAGCGGCGCGGAGAGGGGGTATTTTACCACTTGCATGCGTTTTAACACCATTCGCAAAAGGCCCCAACGAAGACGCCAAAAGCCAAAAGCTAAAATAATATTTGCATTCTGCACGCCATCTAACGTGCATAAGCTGTACTAAATACACACACACACACACACACACACATATTCGCAGCATAGCTGCATGCAATACATATAAGAGGAGGTAGGGGAGGCGCTGTGGTGAGGTGTGCTGGCGCAGACATTTTGATGTATGTTTTGGTAAATAAAATTTATTTGCATTAAATTACCAGGCAGACAAAAGCAACATCAGCAGCACACAAAAGGGGAGCAGCAGCGATCAGAGGGGGCGCAGAGGGGAATCAAGTTGTTGCCAATGACTTGCATATGTGCCACAAGGTGTTGCTACCGTAGACATTTGGGCATATGTGTGTTTATGTGTGTGTATGTAGACATTTAGACAGCGGCAAACATTTGCTAAATGTTTGTAGACAATTGGTAGTTCAACTAATTTGAGTCACTGTATGTCTGTGTGCACGCCTTTCAGAATGTGCACGCGTGTGTGTGTGTGTGCGTGTGTGTGAGTGTGTGTGTGTACAGCTGAGTAATTAAAAGAGAGCTCCAACACTTGAACTTGCCAGCAGCAGGTGGGCAGCAGCCTGCCCGAAGCTGCGTGCCCAACCCACGTTTACTCCCCGCCTGGCGCCCCTTTTTGCCACTGGCCTCGTTATCGCTGCTTATCTTGCACAGAGGCAGCCATTGGTGATTAAAATATTCACTTCATTGCCGCTGAGGCAACAACAACAACAGCGCATTCCAATTGCCAACAGGCAAACTGGGGGCAGCCGGACAGCCGGACAACCGGGCAGACGGACAACTGGACAACATGCAATGCGACAAGATTTGTCCAGTTGCTGGTGCCAACTTATCTATGACAGCCGGTTTTAACACGCTCTTTGCTAATTAATAGGCTCTAATGGGCCGGTTCTCATGGACGCCACAAACAGTTCATCCACTAATCAGGTTTACACATTACATTAAATACGCCTCGAAATGTACTAAAACTATTAAAATAATGAACTATACTTGGACGCATCTATGCTTTAAATAATAGTGCAACTACTTGTCTGCCATATACACTTTATTAATGAACTATTTAAAGCTTGCAAGGACTACGTTTATTTAATATATTCACTCTATATTTATGTGACTCTTTCCGTACCCATAAACATCATCCATATAAATCCACTGTCACTTTATTTTTAATTACTTTATAGCTTTTTATTATTCCTACCTTGCGTTTTACTTCGACTGCTGATGAAAGGTAGCTTTTATACAAAATACTGTATGAAATTGTCGTCCATTTATGCTTTATTTATACAACTGTTCTTTCTTTATATAAGCATTTTTGTGATTTTATACATTTTGCTTTATTTTCATTCATTTCATTCACTGTTTAGTTGCAAAATTGGAATGATAGTTTATAAGAATCTAACTTTAAAACTGAGAGGAGGTATATAGAGATTTAATCGATTTGTCACACTTCACACTTTAACTCACGCGTCTATACACCAGCATACATATATTGCAAGTTTCATGTTTCAAGCTTAATTAGCCGAGAAAAATTGTGACATAATTACAAACCACTCCCAATTTATATCAGCAGTCACATTATTTGAGCGTTCCTGGTGTAGATGTTAAAAGATATTTTCATAATTGCGATAATTAAACATTTCCATCGATTGCTCATTCGGGTCAATTTCCATATTTACGCGTCTGCCCATTTGTAGAATCAATCTGATCTGATCATCACCTGCCGTTGCTGCTGCTGTTGCGCATTTCTCTCCCCCACATGCATTTCCAGCTAATTTGGCACTTTGCGCACCTCGCTCACCTCACATATTTGGTGCTAATTAAAATCCTTCATTATGAAATCAGCAGACCCAATCAGCGGCGGCAACGCCGGGATTGGCGTGGGGTCCCCATAGCAGCGCTCGTTTGACCGTAAGCGTGTAATTGCATTAGCCGAACGTTCGGTTTGCTTTTGCTTCAATCGATTGCAAAATGGGTTTTCACTGCAAAAACGCGCAGTGCGCCGCCGCCCTGCCCTGCCCTGCCCGGTCTCCCCGGCACCTCACCTGTTCGTACCTGGCCCAGCCTATTTGGCTATGCGAAAACGCTTTAATGAAGAATTAATTGCCAGCAATTTGCAGCGCAAATCAATCCACCGTTGTCACCGTTGTCGTGTCGTGTCGTATCGCTCCGGCCCATAGGCATGGGCCCGGTCCCGGTCCCGGGCATACGAATTGCCATAGAGGCCTCTACGGGCGATTGCCAATGCGATCGATACGCGTAAATTTCACAATTGCTGCTTGCTTGTGTTGCTGCTGTTGTTGCTGATCGAGTCTTATATGTCGTCGTCTACAATACACCGGAGAACTCAAATTAATTGAAAATCCATTACAAACATAGGCTAAATGTCACAATTGGCGTTTGTGGCATGTATTTGCTCTGGCAATGGCGATGGCGATGACGATGGCGACGCTGGCGACGTATTGCCCCAGCAACAGCAACCAGCAACCAGCAACAGCAAACAGGCAACCAGCAACGAGCAGCAACAACAATGGCAACAACAATGCCTATAAAAGCACAAAAAGGCGAAAACAAGTCTCGCACTCTGGTTTGGACGTGCGTGGCCGTCTTCGTCCCCAGCCACTGTCCCCCCTGTTTCCTCGACCCAGTCAACGTCTCGATCTGTTCAGTCAGCGTGAGTTGGATCTGTTGCAGGTTATTTGTGCAACAGGCGGCGAGCCAAGCTATTGGTTTTGTTGATCCGGTTGTGGGTCAAGAGGGGTAGCAGGGGCGGGCAGTGGAGCTCGCAGCAATTCCACTTGCTACAGTTTTTGCTTTTGGGCCTGCAATGGAAATCGAAACCCCATTCCAGCAATTTAGCGACAAATGAGCAATTAATTTTGAAATAAATGCAAAGCGCAAAACAGTTTTAGAAAAGTGGCACTACGAGTGTGTTTGTGTGTGTGTGTGTGTGTGTGTGTGTGTGTGTGTGTATACAGTACTTAAAATTTATTTACGATTCATTTTGTGGTAATTGCTGATGGGGCCTGATGTCTAATAGAATCATTGTAGACTGTCAAAATAATTACGCAAAGAACCAGATATATATTGAGCAAAATTATGATACGAGCCAAATGGCATCTGACAAAGGCAGCCAAAGCTGTAAAACTTGACCGCATCGTTTATATGCTAATTTGGCAACTAATTTATGGCCATCACAACAAGAGCGACAACAACAAAAAGAACAACAGCAATGATAATAAAAATAAATATGTATATATACATATGTATACACAAAACAGAACAATCAGAAATGCATGAAGAATAAAGAAAACAAAAAAAAAACAAAATCAAAACAAAAAAAAAAGAAAACATTCGAAATATACAATATATTTTTATGTATATTTATAGATGCATGCGCCCGCGTCTTGAAGTCTGTAACAAATTTCTCGTTGCTGCTGAGGCGCATCCGCAGCAACAGCAACAACATCATAATGATGATCGTTTTTATAATGATTATCAATTTTATCCGGGGTTTTCACATTTCGTTTCACCTTGTTAGGCCATACAAAACGCTTTTACGAGACTGCATTCAACACAGGGCACACAAACAAATGAAATAATATGCATAAGCCTGTGTGCCCAAAGCCGCAGGCAGCAGATAAGGCCCGCAATCTGTACGATCGAGCTTGGCGCATTAACATAACTTTGACATGTCACACTAATTACTTAATGAGCTGATCAGTCCCACTGTCCAGATGCCAATGCCGATGTAGATGCATATGCAGATGCAGATGCAGTTTGCTGCAACTCGTTGTTGGACATTATTAGTTTTATTATGGCAGCCGGAGTCGATCGGAGCTAAACTATACGAGTGTATCAGACATGTGTTTCTTTTTTTTTTTCTTTTTTGTTTTTGTTTTTGGTATTTTGTATGTTGAGGCAACTTTGACATTTATTTGTTTATTGAGATAACATAACGTGACACAAAATGTGTGTGTGAACACAGGCATCAAGTTTTGCTATGTGGCAGACTTGTTGTCGGGCTAAGAATTTGCTAGTTGCTTGACTTGAAGATCATGTACACTGAGAAAACAGTACTCAAAATTATATGAAAAATTTATAAATTAAAAATTGAATATAACATTTCATAAAGCTTGCAAATTTTTGTAATAATATATTTTGTGCCAAGTCTTAGTTTATTTATAAAATTTTACAAATGTTAGCTTTCGCTGAGTGTACAATTGTCACAGTTTTTACATCTGGTCTTAGCCTGGCTACTCATTTTCGTTGTTGTTTAACGCCTCATTTGCGCTGGCTGCCATCAAAGCATAAAAAGCAATTACAATGCAACAAGTTGAAATGGAAGCAAAAGAAAAAAAAGAGGAGAACAACAATTTTCGGTTTGTCACTCAACAATTTCAATTTGTGTAATTATGCATAAAATTAAAGCGCTGCATATCATTTGCATGCGCCTTTATTTTGATTCCTGCCCCAGCAACACAAAATGCTCCATAAATTACGCGTGCCTGCGCCTCGAGACTGGCATACGAGATACGACATACGAGATGGCTGGCAATACGACTCCTCGGTATACTCTCTGCCTGAAGCTGACCCGGGGATGCATCTTTAAAATGCCATTTGCATCTTTGTGGCTTGGCGCTGGCAGGCCCAATGGCAGGCTCATTACTTTCATTAACAACAGGCGCCACAGGCGCACGATGCACGGAGCAGCTGCAGCAGCTGCTCCAACACCCCGGCTGCCCCTGGCCCAAACAGCGCCAGCTTCATGCGGCTGCTTTATAAGGCATGCACGTTCTTTTTTTTTTTCTTATTTTCATTCCGGCTTTTTTTTCCTGCTGCCCAGCTTCGTCCTCGTCGCGGTCTTTGTTTGCCAAAACAAAATGCCCAAATTAAAATTGTTTTGCAGCCGCGAGAGAGAATTGAACTGGGGACATTGCATTTCCAGTCTCTGATGCTGCTGCTGCTGCTCCTGCTGTTGCTGCTGCGGTTGCTGCTTTGTCTGACAAATAGTTTAGACAGCAAATTTATTGGCCACTTAAAGGAGTAATTACCGTTTGCTGTAGACGTTGCCGTTGTCGGCTTGTTGTTGCCGCTGCCGCTTTTAGCCATGACAAGGCCAAGGACAGCAGCAGACAGACGACGCCTGTTGACAGCATCTCATTCAGCGCTTCAATTGTATGCAAATGTTGCGGATTTAGGTGCTTTTAATTGGCCCCAGCTCGTTCAGCTGACAGCAGCGTTGCCCTAATCAACACCTCTCTCTTAGCTAAGCAATCAGTAGGATTCGTTTGTGTTCACAGCCGACTAATCAACAAACTCTCTTTTGTCTTTTGCAGATGCCAATGAGCCGCCTCGCATTAAGTGCAATCTGCGCAAACATAAGCCCAACCGGAAGCCGCGCACCCCCTTCACCACACAGCAGCTGCTCTCATTGGAGAAGAAGTTCCGGGAGAAGCAATACCTGAGCATAGCGGAGCGTGCCGAGTTCTCATCATCGCTGCGACTCACCGAGACGCAGGTGAAGATTTGGTTTCAAAATCGTCGCGCCAAGGCCAAACGGCTGCAGGAGGCGGAAATCGAAAAGATCAAAATGGCGGCCCTGGGCAGAGGTGCCCCTGGAGCACAGTGGGCCATGGCCGGCTACTTTCATCCGAGCCTGATGCATCTGGGATAAGTGGCGGCCAAGTTGGTGTGCGCTAATAAATAGTTGACGCACCAGCCACATGAGCAGCCAGAACAACAACCAAATAACTGAGCCACGCCCAGCCCAGCCGCCGGCACGCCTCCCCAAAAAGTCGTGCTCGCTTCAAAACCCCCAAAATTTTGCTGTGATGTTAGCGCATTTTATTTACGATACTTCCAAATGTTTTTTGTAAAATGCACTCTGTAAATACTGTAAGCATATAGAAAGAGAGATGAGAGCTGAGAGAGCTGGTTCTATATAGATCCAAAACCGAACTCTGTATATATCTAAACAAAAGCAAGCGAAAATGTTTCCTAATTGTACATAAATCTAGCAAGTAAACTTATCATGAATTCTTAAGAGCCAATTTGCGTTTAGTATTTACCGTTTGTTAAATGTACACTGTAACATAGACTTTCAAAAATTAAAAACAAAAATAAAAAAATCAAAAAAAGAAAAAAAAAAGTTAATAAACATGAATAATTTATTTGTAAAACTCAAGTCAATAAATATACAAACAAATATCGACGCCAGCTTAAAACGCGAATGATATTTGATTGTATTGAACTTTGCATTATAGGTCTAGTTAAAAGAACGCATGTATTTAAAAAATACTTCTAAGAAACTTAACAGCTATAAATATGACGTTAATTATACATTAAACCTAATATCATACGCAGCCCTATATATATATATAGCTCATACATTCATACGAAATATTACCATATAGCGTTAATCCTCTGTAGTTGTTTACACTTAAATCGTAAAACAAAATTCCCCGAAAAAAAAAAACAAAAAACAAAAAAAAAATCAACAGAAAATCAGTGAAAAATATATAATTATACAAAAAATTTAATGAGACTTTGTTTTTAATGATCTTCCCTACGCAGAATTTTGTACATTTCGATTATATTTTTGTTTTCTTTTTTATTGTGTTTGTCCAAAATCCGTGCATATATATAAAATATATTGACATATAAACACGCATTCGACCAAGTGATTTATATCCGATTTTTATGTGTTTTTTTATTGTTCGCGATTAGATAAGTCGACAAAGATAAGTTTCAGTTTCCATACAATAAGAAATCTTGGTTGGAAAGCATCGAATTTATTTGTGTCCAATAACAAATCAGCTAAGAATCAGCAATAATGCTTATATAGTTACTATATTATAGAGATTATATTCAACATTTGATTAGGATCGCACTATTAAATAATGCGACTACAGTTGCAAGATTTTAATCGAATGAAGGTCATACCATATTATATAAATATTTTTAAGCGGCAAGGTTATACCCTATACCTGTGTATAGGTTAAACCTAGCTAAACAGTAATTTTCCTCATTACATATGCATTTATTCACGTAATTGATAGATCCAAGGTTGGGATTTCCACTTTATATTAGCAATGCATCATATTATAATGTAATTTATATTTAATATATATAAATTTAGCAGTTAAATTAATAGAGGATATTTCAGTTTAACAAACTTTATCTTGACAGCTTTGACGGCTTTCGTTTCTCGAATTTTCAACTGCAATGATTGACACTGATTAACCACCCGTCTATGTGTGGCTTGTTAGTCTAATTAAATGCCAAATTGCCATTTGTCAGCTTAATTGAAAATTCCCCTGATTATAGGTCTTTGATTTTGCATATGTCGGAATTTTTTCTAGGAATTACAAGTTTAAACTATCTAAAGAACTTTAGTAACAGATATTATATAGCTAAATACAGTACTCATATCCTTAGTTAAAGTGTAGCGAATTAATTATGTAAGACAGAAAACGTTACATCATTTGGTTTCATGAGATTGTATTATTTGAAATATAATCAGACCATGCAATTGCCATTAGTCTGGCAGCTGCTGCTGCTTCAAACTTGCTAAACTGTATACTTATGTATTTGAAATCTATATAATTGTTGGGTGTTTATTTTTAATCACTTGAATTTTATAATCAGCCAGTCTAGTGTGAAATGCAAAAGCGCCAGCGCGTGCTTATCATCAATCAATTAATATTTAATTAATCAGGCGAGGGTCCGAGGAGCGAAACATTGCGGTCGGCGCACATGTCGTATGCGTACTCTTGTTTACTCGAAATTGCCGTCGATCACCTCGCAACTAAATGGAGGTTAAGCACAGAAATCAGCAATGCAATGATCATCAGTGCGATCATTATTAGCAGATGTACTAGCTGTGGCGAATTGAGTGATTATCAAATTGTAATTTATATTTCTATGCTATTTGTCGAGTGTCAGACGGGTTCAATAACAGACTCGGCGCACAACTTGCTATGGGTATTTATTTATTTATTTGTTGTTGACAGTGTGCGAGCGTTAATCGCTGTTGTTGCTGCTGTTGTTATCGCGCTGAATTAAACCCCAATTAATTTAATTACAAATGAAAATAACGCGCCGTTGGCAGCACCCAATCCAATGTGAAAAATTTCAAAATTTTGTTATTTTGATTTATTTGCCATTTGTTAACAGATGCAGGCAAATACACGCATACACAAATTTATTTAAAAATATATATATATGTATTTATATATATTTATATTTACTTATGTATATGTGTTCAGATGCATTCAATAAATAAATTAAAATATTATTTGCCACGCTGGCGCTGATAAGCAAAATGCGTTCGTTCGATGCTTTACAGTGGCGTTTCCACTTAATAAGACTGTTATTAATTTTAAATTATAACAAAGTGGACATTTCCGACTTAATTTTATTTCATATTTATTATTGATTTTTGTGTAATATCTATATAAATTATGAGCACTGATAAATATTTAGAATATTAAGCGTTAGTTAAAAGAGTATTTCAAGTGCTATGTTTATGTTAAGTTAATTGCGAAATTAGTTAGCAATTAATATGTGGCTATTTTTCACGTTTTATTAGCTGAAAATTAAATTAAAAATTTAATTGTAAGCACATTAATTATATATGGACGGGCGTTTGCATGTCCGCATTGATAAATGCATTGCCATATGAATGCAAATTTCTACAGCAGCCAAGTATTTTTATCTCAAATGTCAAATCGATTGTCTCTGCAATTAATTACTCGTATATAATTACAATGTGGCCCACGCTGACGCTGACGCTGACGCTGATGTCGATGTCGACGTCGCTGCTGTTGCTGTTGCTGTGGCGCCCTCGTCTTTTTATTAATTAGGCCTGATGCGCCTGCAGGTAGCCACAGGTGGTGCCGCATGCAAAACGCGCCGCGGCGGAAAGTGCAATGCGTTAATCAAAACGTAATCAAATCATTTGGCAAGGGTCGAGCTGGCGGGGCCAAACCGTTGCAGCAACAAGAACATTATAATCACGGCCTGGTCACATTGGTCGCCCGCTGAGCGTTGTCGGGCCCAGCAATTAAGCTTTATATCTGGCCTAATGGACCGAGCGCCGCCTGCGCTGATTGCGCGCATTTGTTTAGCGTCGCTCGCTCTGCACCCAATCAAATATGAAGCTGTATCTGCCAGTTGCCAGTTGCCAGTTGCGTCTCGCTATCCACCAAGACGGTGGCACAGCATGATATTAACGCCCCACCGTGAGGCGGCGCATTTACAATGATAATATTTGTGTTCAAAAGTTATCAATGAGTGCGCCGCGCTCAGCGAACGGGATTTTGAATGAGTCTGGAATCGAGATTGGGGGTGACTGCAACGATTCTGCTGAGAACTTTGTTGTCTTCTTTATTTACTTTTAAATACTAGATCATCTTTAATCTAAAGCTTATTTAAGTACAGTAAAACAATGTTATAGATTTTTATGCTTGTTCACGAAGTGAAACTAATATGTTGGGTTTGTGCAATGTCCGTCGTGCTGTCTGATGAACGCAACTAAGATTTTTGTGCCACGCCCACTGGGAAGCTAGAAATTCGATAACATATCGATACATCTAAAATCGCAGATCGAAAAAGTTAATTATTCATTTCGAAAAAAAAAAAAATATATTTTATATTTAATAAAATCAAGCTATTGTTAAATTTAATATCGGAAACTAACTAAAAACGTAACATTAACGAAAAAACAATTATAAACTGAAAGTTTTCTCGATTCGGTTGCATTTTCTTCGTTAATAAAATGGCATGGTAAGAAAAATAATTTAAGTAACGCCTCTACTGCGAGAAAACCACTTTGCCAGCCATAACATTTTTAATTTACACCACACAGACACAGCCCCACATCAGCGCACCGACCCTTGTCCACACTTGCAAATGAGCTCATTATGAGCTGATTATGCAATGCATTTGGTTATTTCAACTGCGTCCCCAGACTTCATAGTCAGACACACATACACCTATATACTTATAGGTGCGCAACTACGCTTTTTACACCAAAAGCGAATACAACATCCACAGAGTTTTGTAAAAAAAAACAACTGAAAACATTGCAGCAGGGTGTAACACACAGTGGAATTCTCGTTCTCAGTATGATAACAGCATAAATCAGTCGAAAACGGTCTTAAATATTATGATTATTTAAAAAACAAAATTTATTTTGTGGGGCCGAAGTGGGCATGGCATCACTAATATGTCTGCAAATTTAGCTGTACCCAGTTTTAAAACTGTGACAGAAATATAGATTAATTAAAATTCAACCAAACCTTTACACACATGGGTATACAAGAGTATATATTTCAAGTTTCAAGTATCTGCATACACAAAACTAATATACAATGTTCATTACGTGAACGAGTATACAAAATTAAAATACAACGGAAAATTCATTCATAAACGTTAGCGAATTGGAAATCCGTTTGTTTAACCTGCTTCGACGGAGTGATAAACTTAAGACTACTCCGACCCGCTCATTATAGCGATCGTATTTATCTGTGGCAGGCACTCAAAACTCTGGCAGACGGCATGGCGGAGTAGTTGGCACTCGTGTGTGAGAAGCATTCACAATTACCGCGAATAAATTGAGGTAATTAGGTAATAAAAATAATGTTTTCACCTCATTATGGCAGACAGGCATCTGCGGCCAGCAGCTGTACGTCAATTGGGCTGCCATTTTTCCAAGAAGCCATCCGACCACCTGCCGACCACTGCCAGCGGACCACGGCTCCACACCGAAGTGGGGCGCACACACACACACTCATGTCCGCAGTTCACTTGCAGTTAGATCAATATGCAAACTCATTCAGACGGCATTAAAATGCAATTTTAGGAAAAGTGTTCGTATACCCTGCATTCGCTATAGGGTATATTGTTATGCTGAAGAGCTTTCGAACTCTTTTAGAGTTAAATTGCGAAATGTAACGTTAGCATTCTATGCGTCTGGCGGTGTGTCTGTATTTCAGCAAAAGTTAATTTATAACCCAAACTTAACTCTTTTTATGGTATAAACTTTTTACTAATCTTGTATAAAATCAAAGATAATGAACTAACTATGTCAAAACAAACCACTTTAGTTATGTACCTCGCCGACGTTAAGGGTATTTCCCATACTTTAGTCTCATATTTTATGCGTTTTTTTATGCATTCTTATGCGGTACTTAGGATATGGTCAATGGCCGAGTGACAAAAGCATTTGAAGTCACTTTTATCGTTGTTGTATAATATGCAAATTATTAATTTTTCATGGAATTTTCAGGTCAATTACAATTTTTCCTGCCGTACTTCGAACCCGACCCAGACAGTATATGTGTGCCCACGGCTACTCATTTCACCTCGGAACCCAAACGATTGCGTTAATGGCTCAGGTGAGCGGCTTTAATTGGTTGAAAATGTGCGCGTAATTATGATGTATAGTGTAATAAATGTATGTATGAAGGGAGTCGTTTGTTGTGGGTGCTGGTGATGATAGTGTTGGCCTTAATTTAATTGCCGTTGAAGTGGCTGCGAGGCGTTTAATGAAAGCAGCACCATTCAGATATCAGCCAGACGTGTGTGTCTTTTCGATGACTCCTGTCCCTCCTGAATTAATTTTGTGGTTAACTGCAAAAATTCCGGGAAACAAAATGTGTAGAATGCAATTAAACAAAATAGCGTGAGATACGCGTCCGATATGCGGCTCGGAAGCAGAACATTGTCGTCGCTCCCATGGCTAAAACTGAAACCTAATTTCCAAGTTTAGAATTCTGCGAAAACCGTTGCCAGCGGTGAACGGAGCAAGCGGAGTATACGGAGCGCTCCATCTGCCTCCATCTTCAGCTGCATCTCCTTGGCTGCCCACGAGTCAGAGTTTACGTTTTTGAATACTCAATTAAATTTGTGTTCCCAGTGGCTGATTGTTGTTGTTGCTGCTGCTGCTGCTGCTACAGTTTCGCACTATTTTCAATTGAATTAAATGCAGTTGCAGTTGCAGTTGCAGTTTGCTGCTTGCATTTTCATGCGAACAATTTCAAGGAATCGCGCATATCAAGCGCGTCGACGTCGCCGTGCTCGTCCTCGTCCTCGTTCTCGTTCTCTTCATCGTCATTGTTGTCGTTGTTGTCGTCTTCGTTGCCGGCACGCTCCGTTTGGGCGCACAATTAATTTGCGCCCCAAAACGAACGCACGTATCTGTGAGATACATTAGCGAAAGTGTAGGCCGCCACCACTGCGTTCGCAAATACAATTTAATTTGGCATACCCTATGATAGGGTCCTATGCAACACTTGCTAAATTTTCCAGAATTACCTGAAAATAGTGTAGCTGCATTTAACCCGTTCAACTCAAAATTATTTTACTTATTGGAATGCTCATTCGGATATATTTGAGAACTTAATTCAAGAGGCTCAAAAGTGTTATGATTTTGCATTAATACAGCTTTTGGCGACCTCAAATAGTAATAATATATTTTCGAATAGTAACAATTGAAAAATCCCTATATATAAGATATTGGAAAAACATATTAAATTCATATTTGAGTTTTTAATATATATTCTGACAAATTGTAATAATCTTATCATAATCAAATTATTATATTCAACAAATGTTATCAATATGAAAAAAGCAATTTGCTAAAAGTTGGATATTTGTATCAAAGTCAGGTCGGAATTCAGTTGGCATAGTGTATTTAAACTTCTGTTAGTTTTGCTATGCCGTATTTTAATTCATGGGGCCGCATTGTGTGCGACAGGGACGCCAGCGAAATGCAAAATTTGTCTGAAGATTTTAATCGTCGGCATGCGCGCTCAAAACGGCCCCAACTGCAGCAACTGCAAATGCAGCAGCAACAGCAGCAGCAACAGCAGCAGCAGCAGCAGCACCGACCAATGATTTCGAGATCCGTGCCGGGTTGTACCCATTGAGTTGGGCCAGGCGAGCGTTTTCTAGGTTGCGCCAACTTGGTAGCTTTGGCAGCGGGCGGTGGTGTAGGGCGGGGCATGGCTGGCTGGGCAGAGCAGAGCATGTAATGCTTGCTCGTTTCTCTAGTGCCATGGTTGTTGCTGTTGTTGTTTTTGTTGTTGTTGTTGCAGTTGTAGCTACAAGACAATTCACTTTTGTGCGAAATTAAGTGGCATCTGCAGCATGGCATTCCACTTGACTCCACCGGGGGCAGCAGCATCTGCATCAGCAACTATATATATATGTGTGTGTGTGTGTGTTTGTGTGTGTGTGTGTGTGACACTGAGTCCGAGTGTGTGTGCATTTCTCGCTCTTGTGGGCAATAACTAATTACATTCGCAATTATTTCATGTTTTGGCCAATTTAGTAGGACAAATTTATCTGCGCGGTGTCATCTACTTAGAATTGATGGCTTGCCACATGAAGCTAGTAGTTGTTGTTGTTGTTGCTCTGGCTGTTGTTGTTGTTGTTGCTGTTGTTGCCATTAGGCGCCCTGGCCTCTGAATGATGTTGATTGTTCTATGCCAAATAGAAAATTTTATCTATCTGTCTGCCAGTTGTTGTTGTCGTTTCTAATGCAATGCTGTGTAAAATGCAATTATTAAGCAAATTAGCAAACATTTAGATATTCCGGCCAGATTGCCGCCCACCGAGGGCGCCATTGATGGCAATGGCTCATTCATAAACGAATCCCAGAAGGAGTCGGGCCAGCAGATTATCTCATTAAGTTTTATAGCTTCCGCAAGATAAACACTGATTGGCCTGGATAGATAAATTGCTGAGATTACAGTCCATATCGCGTGCTTATTAACTTATCTTAGAAACAAGGAAGAAAACTTAAAATAACTTTTGATTTTTTTCTTAAAATTTAGCGGCATATTTTATAAGTTTTAATTTGAGCAGCGAAACATAAGATAAACATTCTTAAATGAATGGAATACCCATAATTTAAAAATAGAAAAAAATATTTAATTTTATGTTTCTTATCGTATTATTACTCTTCTTTTATCTACCACGACACTTTCATCTATAAACTATATCGGTTTATATACTCCACCATCTGTAAGAACATGTTCTTTCTGTTATGCAAGCTTCTCTTACTCACATTCGATGTTAAACCCTTTTAGTGTGTATGTGTGCGTATATGTATGTGCTAAAGTAACTGTCTGTGTACATTTATTGCTTTACACTTCCAATTATAACTCAAAATCCGCGCCAAGTAGAAACAATAAAACTCACAAACACACTGAGATTTATGGCAACACACACGCACACACACACACACGCACACACACGCACACATACTCATACACACGCACACATTGTAGAGAATTCACCTTAATTCAAGTAGAAACGATTTAACTCCCCCGCCTTCATTATGAAATTGCTGTTCTTGTTATATTTTATTTTATACGAACTTAATTTCGCGCAACTCGACCACATGCACATATTTTACAACATACAAACACGGACACACACACACACACAGACACACACACATACACATATGTGGGGCGCGCACACAAAGCCACTCATACAAACGACTGGCAACCCTTTTTAAAAGTAACGGTAAACGCAACCATTTATTACATTTACCCACCACATGGGAGAGCTACAGAGAGGGTTTCGCATGGAGCGAGAGAGTAGGAGGGAGCGAGATACTCGGCTCAGGCGAAAGCGAGTGCGAGTGCGAGGGAGAGCGCACAGGGCAGGCCAAAAGGATATGACGTTTTGCTTTTCACTTGGCAAGTGAGTGGAAATTTGTTTCATTATAATTATTTTCCACAATTGGACATATTAGTATGGTTGCGTCGACGTCGACGGCGCAGTTAACAGCGGCAGCGCAGTCGCCCGGCTGGCTTTATGCTGTGCGCCGCCATTTTTGCCATTTAACTGTGCAAATAAACGCAGCCAAGTGAAAGAAATGTTGCAGCCAGACAGGACAAAGCGCCGAGCGCCGACCGACGACCGACCCAGACAGAGAGCAAGCTATGTGGAGAGCTGAGCTGAGCTGAGGAAAGCGCTCCACGGCACTATTGCTGTCCCTGTTGCGCGCTCGGGCAGCGACACTGCGACACGTTAGTTTGCGCATGCCCAACAAAAAAGCGGCACCGTGGTGAGTTTTGGCCAACAGTCGCCCCTCCTGCCCCGCAACCCGCGATTTGGGGTAGTTTTTATTGATTTCAGCCATTTACTTGCCCCTGGAGCGGGGGCTTATGTATTGGAGGCACGTATATAAATAAGGGAACAGCGGCAACCAGCTACGTGCTGGGAATGACAAAACATAAAGTTATAATAATTTTTCTTTCCGCTTAATTGTGCCCCTGCGCAGCAGACAGATAGCCTGTGTCAGGACATTTGGGTGCTGATACTGTGCTCCATCTCGCTTTCGCATTCGCGCTCTCGCTCGCTCGCACCCACAGTGACCTGGCGCTGAGACTTTTAATTTGATGCTTTTATGTACCACGTTGAGTTGTGCCCCGCTCCTGCTCCCGCCGCAGCTTTTCCCTTTCTGCTCTTCTTGCTGCTGTCAGTTTCCAGTTTATGTACACGGCTATAGAGTCGCTATATAGTCGGCTGGAGCTCGAGCTGTGTCCATGTGCGTGCACGCCACAGCCTTTGGCATGGCGAGAGCGTAGGAAATACAGCAATTAGAGCCATATTAACCGTAATTAAATTTAATTGTTTAATTAAGCGCGAAAAGTGAGGAAGGCATTTTGTGATTTTGCAATGGCGTCACTCGTTACCCACTCCACTTCTTATATACATACAACCTCTCTATATATTACACACAATAGATATATTTATATATATATATATATATATGTATGTATATATACATATATACACCCGATGTGGGTGGCTCTGTGCGTGTGCTGAGCTTTGCGTGTTTTGGCCATCGTCTGTCTCTGGCTCAGGCGCTGCCTGTTGGTGTTGATGTAACAAATAGCCATGTGATTTGATGCGACGGCTTTGATAGCCAGCCAATTAAGCATTCAAACGTTAATTTCAGCAGTTGGTATTAGTTAGGCGGTTGGGTTGCCGTTGGGTTCCAAATGGCTGATCATTGTTGTCCGCACAAAGCGCTGTTCATAAAATTAATGATATTAACGATACTTACAAACTGGTTAGACACTGGCTTAAACAGTTGCTCAAAGTGCAGTTTTAGACTAGCTTATATTATTCACATCAAATATTTGTTGAGCTGAGCATTTCAGTAATTTGAATATGCAGATTAAAAACCAAAAACACAATTTAATTTAAGCATTGAAAGGCAACAAGCAAAAATCGTTTTAATTTTTTTTTTAATTATTTTAATTTAATTTAATTATTTATCTGATTCCAAAACAATTTCTGACTAAAATATATATTTTGTTTTTAAAGATAAATGACATTTTGCCTAAACTGACATGGGAACTGACCAATTTATATGAAAGGATTGCATCTGCTTTGGCAAGTTCATTTCGCTTATCATATGCATATCAAAATCGGTTAGGGCATCTGGGGCACCCACATGCATATCGATTAATAATAGAATTAAGGAGACAATCATAGCGGTCATATCGCTGCATCAGTCATGTGAACGTTTTCTAGAATACTAGAATAACTTGCAATAAACTCGAGTGAAATTAGCATCAATCAAATGCAGGTGCAGACGTCTAGGAATGGGAACAACAATAATAACAACAACAACAACGGCAAACGGACAGGCAAATCTCAAAGCAGCCTGACGGCAAACAGATGTCAAGTGGCCCGCATGGCCTGGCGGCGGGATGAGGATGAAGGGACGCGAGCGTCGGTCAAAAATGTCAACCACATCGTTGACATCTTAATAATGATGAATTAATGGGCAAACAAGCCAAATGACAATAGCAATGAATACAACAAGAGGCATTTAATAATTCTTTTCTATTAGATGGAAAATCCATTGCGGCTTGTGGCTTGGGAAAACCAACAAATGCTCAAGAATCTATTTGGGCATTGATTGAGAGCAGCAGCATCAATTACGAGCACCCAGCACCACAGATCTATCTCGTCTCTCTCTCTCTCTCCCCACTCTCGATTCCAGTCATGCCGCAGCCAATGTCCATGGCGATACCGAAGCAGCCGATGGCTGCCAACAAATTCAGAAATATCACTTAATTTTTCACATGTAGCTGTTGCGGTTGCTGTGTGACTCCGACTCCGGCTGCGGCAGAGTTTGTGGCAGCCAAAAGCCAGCGATGTTCCATGGCTGCATAAATCATGCGATGCGAACATGTCAAAGGTGCAGCAAGGATTTGAATGCCCCGGTGCCAGGCAGTCAGCCAGAGCGAGAGATGAAAATATGAAGCCATTGTTGGGGCCGCATTTCCATATAAAATTGAAGCCAATAGCATGTCCAGGGGGGCGGTACGACCCAACCGGCCGGTCCCGGCCCGACCCGGCTCGGCTTGGTCTGGTTCGATTCGATTCGATTCGATTCGGGTTTTATTATGCATGCGGCTAATGTAGTCATCGTTGCGACCGGACATATGCAAACAGGCCGTTCGAAGCAAATAAGAAACCCATCAGAATTTCTCACTCCGACCAGGCGCTACGACAAATAAATATTTTAACTCACAATAACAAAGGGCAACCGAACAGCAATGGGACAACTTTGGATGCAGATGCTCTGCCAAAAAGCTGAAAAGCAAGCAACGCTGCCCGAGGGCTTTTAACGAAAGCAACCACAATTTGTGTAAGCCAAAAGAGTTTGATTTTTAACAATGCCAAACACAACTGAAGTTATAAGACTTAAATAAGTTCCTATAATCGGATTTTGTATATTTTCTGATGAGTTGCAGAAAGCGAATAGATTCCTGTTAGGTGAGAGTGAAAGTTTTGAAGTGGGTCTTGCCATTTTCAAATTGGAAAATTCTTTAAATGCAATTGCATTTTTCCATTTTATAAACACTTTTTTATACAGCCCTCGTATGAAAGCGGTTCATGCGGTTCGCAGTTCAGTTTGGTTCCTCCTCCTCCTGCTCCACCATAAATTCTCTCAACCTGCTTGCCCTCTCTCATAGAGCAGCTCGGAAGATGACCGTTTTTCAGTGCAACGCAGCAGAGCCGCCAAATCTGGCCATCATTTGTTTAAATATGCGCCTGCAATTCGCAATAACAACAACAGCGGCAACAACGACAACATTCGAAGTTGCACGTTTAACAATTCAATTTATTTGCAACATCAAAATTTAACGAACATGAAATTGCGAGAATTTTAAGATTTTCAGCAGAAACAAACGAGCGACACGATCCTGCTGACTGTCTGAATGTCTCAGTGTCCGAGTGAGTCTCAGTTTCAGCTTCAGTTTTCTCCAGCGCCCACCCCCTCCTCCTCTATGCGATCATCATTCGGTTAGCTGTGTGTTTGCTTTTGGTTTTGTTTGTCGCGCGCTTTTGTTCTTTTGTATCTTTGTCGTGGGGTTTGTTTAGCTGGTTTCTTTGGTCGGCCCGGTCTTTGGGGCTCTATGGCCATGGCTAAAAGCTTGCTTGACTCGGGTTCGGGCTCGGGCTCAGTTTGCGAGTGCAAAGAGTCAACAATTTAGCATTCAAAGAAATATTTTAAATTAAAATTTCTGAAATTTTCGTCAATAAGCCAACGCGAAAACAATGCAACAAACATTCTGGAGTCCCAAACGAGCCCATAGAATTGCCAGCCATGCCCAAAGCATAAGCTCTTTAAGCCTTTAAATACTTGCACATATTTGTAGCTGCTGTAGTTATAGCTGATTTATTGGTCAGCAACTTACTGGCACAGTGGGCACTCAAAAAAATCATTCTAATTGGCCAAAACGCGCCACAAAACAGTTTTACATTTTAAGCGTATTTTGTGTATATATCTGTTTGAAATTCAGTATTAAATATTATTTTCAGTATTTAATATGAGTTCATTTTGCTCTTGAATGAAAGTTTTTTAATTGCATAATCTTTTATTTGATAGAAATGGGGATTACAAAAATATACCAAAAACATGCCAGAGAATAAGTTTTAAATATCCATATTTATGGCTTTGCATTTTCTTATTAGATTAGATAGAAAATGTTGCCAAGGACAATTGCAATATTTAATGCCAAATTTAGAAAAGGCGCAAAATGTAGTTTTTTACTGTTAATAACAAAATTTACAGTTTTAAAGAGAAAATCAAGATTGTTACGAATATTTGTAATCTACAAAATAATTTAATTGGTTTTTTAAAATTTAATTTTATAAGAAAAACACATATTTTTAACACAGAAAAACTTTAAAATATATGTTGAATCAAAACTTTTCCCTTACTTAAAACTTTATTTGAAGATAGCAACCATTTTTTCATAATTAAACTTTTACTTTTACGCTATCTCTTCATTATTGATAGACTGATATATTTAACTGATCCCACGCTTGCTTTATTTGATTTGCCATAATAACTAACGCCTTACGGGCATTTACATTTATTGGGCCTGGTTCTGGTCCTGATCCTGGCTGCTGCTCATCACATTCAATATTTACGTTTCTCATCATCATGAGTTTGCCATTGAGGATGAGTATTTTTTGTGTTGTTTGGCTAATAGGCTAATCACACATCAAAAAGCGAGGCACAAAGCAACAAATACACACACCGAAGGAGGCAAGGATCAGGACAACAACACGCGAGAACCAAACGAAATCAACCCCTAAGTGAGGCCCATGTGAAAGTCAACAACGCTAAGCGGCTTAGCGCTTGTAACTATGACAGGAGCAGGCACAGCAGCATCAGCAGCAGCAGCAGCAGCAGCAGGACCAGTACCAGGACTTTGCCCAGGATTACAGTAACTTTTTGTAATTGCTTGTTGCTAGCAGCGTCGTTGCTTGAAGCGATTTTTGGATTATTTGTGTGTGCGGCACGCGGCAAATATAAATTAACAAAGTTCGTGAGAGAACGCCAAAAAGAGAGACAGCGAGAGAGGAAGTGTTAGGGGAGGGGTAGCTACAGCGAAGTTCTCAGTTCAATTGCATATTTGATTTTAGCTGAAAATTGTCAACGCAACGATTTGCATATTTGCATGTCTTGTATGTTGTTTTCCTGTCTGTCCTGTCCCGTCCTCCAGGCTCCCATGTCAGCGATCCTCGTCTTTTTGCAAATTGAAATGTCAAGCCTTCCGCTGAGCGCTTTATGACAAGCAGCTTGGCAACGTCTTCGACTTTGGCAGCGGCCCGTTGAGTGACTGATATATCTGCATAAAGCCGTCGATGTTGATGTCCATCTCGTTGTCGTTGTCGACGTCAACGCAACGCAACGCATCGCACACTAAATTAACATTTTGCAGGCGCTTGTCAGGCAGGCAAATGTTATTGCAAATGCAAATCGGCTCGACTCGCAAACCAGTTGCCATTTACCAAGGATATAAAACCGGACTGCAGCCCACAATCCCACATTTTTAATAAGGCTCAACGCGTGCCAGGACACTAAATGGCCATCCAAGAGCTCATCAGCCCACATAACTTGATCCTTTCAGTGCCTCTGCGTAATTTGCATAATAAAATTTTCATTGTTTTCTTTTTATGAGGCACCCACACATCAACACACATGCACACATCAATTTCAAGACTCGAGCGCAGCATGAAAAATTGCAAATTAATGTAAATCGCAGCGGCAAACGTTTTCATAGGGCTTTCGTTATTTTTATGAGCACCACTACAAAATTGGCACTTGAAGCTTCTAAACGCCTGCACAACAATAAAGAAAAAACAGCACAAAATAAATAAAAATAGCCTCAGTGCAAAGTGCTCGACTAGTAGATACCCTATAGTGAGCCAAATGTACATTTATTCGTATCCATAATCCATATCCGAACTAAACGAACTGCAAATTATTGTTATAATTAACTGATTTGTTTATATAAAAGCTTTTTAGTTTTCCCCCACAACAAGTCTTGCTTCCATCTCCCATTCCCATCCTTCATTTTAGTATATTTTGTTCGAGTTTCATAAAATTACTGCTTTCGACAGCTTTTAGCCTGTGAGTGTTGGGTGTGAAAACATCAGGATCAGGGCTGGGGCAGCGGGTGCAGCCAGAGCTATCAATATGATTCGAACATTTTTGCATTATGTCAGAAGTTGAAGCGATAAACAAACCGACAACTGGCATCCACAGCAAGGACAAAGCAGCCGCAAGACGCAGGCAAAACTTTGTCCTTACATGTGCGCCATTTTGTTGTTTGTGTTTGTTGGGACTGCCTCCTTGTTGTTGTTGTTGTTGTTGCTGTGCTTCAATTGCCTGTTATGTTAACGGAAAATGACAAACGAATTAGTTATTGACAACAACAGGAAACAAAAAAGTTTTGCGTTGGCGCAAAATTTCCGCTGACTATTGCAAAAAATCAAAGTCGTTTTGACGTAACAATGTTGGAACGTTGGGTAAGTCGGTGGATGTTAACATATGCTAATGATACCGGATGTTAGTGTGTGTGTGTATGTCGAGTGTTGTGTTGTTGTCACAGGTATGTGAAAAGTTTGACACTTTCGTCAATAACAACAAATTATGACTTAAATTTACACATTTCAATAAGTGAAATTTTCTTCCAGTTACTTCTAGAGAACAAGTATTATATTTTAGATTGAGCTCAACTATTCTGAAAGAATATAGTATAGTATGTAGTAGTATAGCAAGTATAAAAAGTTAATATTTTATATCAAAAACTATTTCAATATTGATATATTTGCAAGTCAAAATTGAGTTTTTATTCTTTTGTTTATTTTAACAAATTACAACAAATTTTAATTATTATTTAATTTTCACCAAGTCCAAGAAAATCTGATCTGTTAAAGATCAAATTATTGCAATCACCGTTAGCATTGAGGATGCCACCCATACCCAGACCGAGTCGAAGTCGCAGCCCAAGTCACGTGTCAGCAGTCAGTCAAACCCTTGGAAAGTGACTGGGAACGCTTGCTGGATGTGCGCTTATGATCATTCATCAAGCTAAATGTCAATGGGACACGTTTTTTCACGTGCCTTTTGACAGGCGTTCGCTGTTTGGCGTTTGCCCAAAAATTAAGCCTCTTAATGCAGGTCCTTCTGGCCGGTCCGGCGATATCGCAAAAGCCTTTAATTGTATTTAGGCGCGATTGACATTTAAAGCTGATTGTTCACGTGTGTGTGTGTGTTAAACGTTTGCTAGTTAAATTGATTGATTGGCGATTGCTGTGATTGAAAGACTTGAAATTGAAAGTCTTTTGAAATTCTTATACGCAAGGCTAGCCCAGGACTCCTCTTTAATTAATCATTGCACTCAAACCAAGATTTTGTTACAATAAAAAAAAAAAAGAATTAAATGTAGAGTTTAATATCATTTGAATTACAATTCAAAAAATGTTAATGTATCTAGAAATTATATATATTTTTAAGTGGATATCTTCCGCAGGACATACCAAATTTGAATTTTGTCAATATTTTATTTTAATTTTGTTTTTATGGACATACCTCGTTTGTAGGCTATAAACCCGCGATCAGGCTGTATGTTAAGTAGTTTTGCGGTGCTGGTTCAGACACGATGTGCCCACAAAGGACACCGCCGTTTTAATCCGCAGGAAACACAGGACATCAAAGACGCCTGCCTCTGCCCGCATAGCCTGTGCCTAATTAAATATTGACAAATCAATTTGAGTTAAACGATTTGTGCGCAGCTGGGAATGCAGCGACAGGGACATTAGCGATATCCGTGCAGCCGCCGACGCGACATTTTGGCCATTGGCAAAGGGCAAACAAAGCTGCGATTCGTTTGCGACTTGATTTCATTTTAATCGATTTAAATTCCATTTGACTTTTAGCCATTTGAGCAGCCATTTTTTCTCTTCGAGCATGCGACCCAAAACGACAGCCTGATGGAAGAGCAGCCAATGAAAAACCTTTTCACATGCAAATTTTCGGTGAGCAAACATCACGTAGAGCCATCATCAATATGGCGCCAGCTGGGAGAAGGGGCGACGAGTTTGATTGCTATGCGATTGGCATGTGATTTTTATGCGCTCACAGCAGCAACTGCTTTGCATTTCATTTTGCATTTGAATTTGATTTGATAAATTTTATGCTGATTGGAAAACGCTGCTAAATGTGTCCCCAGGTGCTGTTCGGTCCGGGGGAATTTAATTTGATTTCTCGCTCCACCATTATTTTCCAAGGTGGCCCATTATTGACTATTAATGTGAGCTGGGAATGCGTACAGTAATCCCAACCAGCTGGGCAGCCATCAATGGCAAACAATGCTGCCTGATGAATGCATTCTGCGCATGCAGCCCCATCAAATTGGCGACCCATGCATAGTTCTGGCTCTCTGGCGTCCCACAAATTGCCGTGCGCCTCGCTGATGTCTTCATAACCCACATACCAACGTACAAAACTAAGCAGCCAACTGGCCAACGGGCCAACAGGCAACAGGCTTGCTGGCTTCGTTGTCAGGCTCCTCTCTGCTTACCAGTCCATATACAGAGCTCAATTCGATTACGTTTTCGTTAAATGTAAAATTTATACGCCCCACGTCAATTGTGACAGTTCACTCAGTCACATTGCAGCCAGCGACAGCGACAGACGATTCATTGAATGGCCAAACAAACCCGAGAACCAAACTGGCCGACGAATTTCTGAATATTGCACCTACGGTGCATACCAGCTAAAATGGTTGTGCTCAATGGGGAATTCTTCAATGTAAATAAAATGTAGTTTTTGCTTAAGAAATATGAGAATAGTTTTTCTTTATTTTATCTATTTAGATATTGTTTTTTATATATTTTATAAATTCTTAAAATGTAATCTACAATATTTCTCTTAGTCAGTATTAACAGTGACATAATCATAGAATTACACAGCATATCTCTTAGGCAATATTTCCTATAGCAAAGTCGAATCATATGTTAATATTTGTTCTAGTTACAATCAGAGTTAGATAATAACTAAATTAGCATTAAAGCTTTTTAATTCTCCTCTTTAGAAAACTGATTTGAAATAGATACCACAATGATTTTGCTTAGGCAATATCTACTGTAGCATGGTTATACAATGCATGCATTATGGTCTTTATTCTTTATTCCTGCCTCTGACCACTGTGCGTGTCTAGTCTGTCTGTCCGCCTGTCTGCTGTGCAATTGCGCATTCAAGAGGAAATTGAATTGAAGTTCGCAAATATCACAAAAAAGGAGCTCGTTATGTGCGTTTCTGAGGCGCCGTCCTGTGCCGGCCATGTCGCCAGCATCCTTGCCTAAGGTTTCAAAGTCAATTGCAAAAATTAGCGCGTTCCGAACACCCTTTCAATGGTGTTGTTGCTGATGCATGTGCCAAACTGTAAAAGTATCAAATTACACATCCGCCGGAAACAGCGTCGACTTGGCAGCGGCATCGTTTGCTGTCACCGTTGCCCTGTCGCTGTCGTCCTGCGGCACTTTTATTTTGTTATCGGACATCCTAGCAGCAAGGCTTCGAATTTTGTAAAATTTTAAGCACTGCCGTTTGCGGTTTTCGACTGGTACAATCATAATCGGGCATAATCCTTATATGAAACCCGCCCTTTGCCCGATGGCAAACATATTGGCTTGGCGCTGGCGCTGTGCTAAGCCGCTGATGCATTGTCCTGTGTCGTTGTCGTCCAACCACTAAATGACTATAAAGTAGCAACTTCCGCGACTGTTGCGCAAAATCATTCAATTTCCGTTTAGGCACACTTCTCCCTCCTCCCCACGCTCCACGTGCGTGTCCTTGCCGTCCTGCCCACTCTGGTGGCCGCGCGTGTATGTTTGCGCATCATAATCGAGGGTGTGATTTGTCCTTTTCAGCGTTTGCCTTTTGCCAGCATCCTTATGAAACATTACCGCAATTTAGTTGCCTTTTGCCACCCACCCGCCGACGTTTCTCCATGTCGTTGCCTGCGAAAAATTTGAATAATTTTTATTACGTGGCGCGCTATGAATTTTTGATGAGCTCTCTGTCCCACAATGCTGCTGCTCGTGTTGTTGTTGTTGTTGTTGTTGTAGTTGCAGCTGTTGTTGTTGTTGCTTTTTTCCTTCTGTTGTTGCTGGCAGAGGGCGTGTGGCCAGTTATCCTTCACTAAGCCAAGTGACAGTGCCACAATTTATTAGATTCTCAGCCTCATTGTGGGCCGCGTTGCCTTTTTATTTTATTTTTTTTTTTTCGCAGCACCGGCGACGACATCGTCAGCATCAGCATCAGCATCAGCTTCAGCATCAGCGTCTGTGCTGCAAGTTTCCGGTACGTTTGAGTCGGTGGCAAGAAACCGGGCAGTGTCAGGGGTAACTGAACTGGGCGTGCTGTGTAATAAAAGCAAATAAAATATTCTTTAATATGCGACACTCGCCATAGTCATCCCAGGTTTTGTCTCCCCGCACCCTGCACCCTCCACCCTGCACCCTGCCAGACATCAGCTATCCTGTCGGGCTGTGTGTGCAATTTGCATATATATTGGCTCGACAAGCATTAATATGTGTAATCCCGTAATTTTTTAATTAAATCAAATTGTTTTCTTTATTATTTTTTTCTTGCACCCATCGGTCATGTGAATTTCGCTTTGAGCGTTTATTTATACAACAATTTTTATTATTGTTGAACTGCCCCTGCACTAATAAAGTATATAATATAATAAATTTCCCTATATTATATAATATATAATATGGATATATTTGTAACAAATTTATTAAAAACCATTTAACACAACTATTTACAAAATAATAAGCTAAACCATAACGAAACGAATTTATTTTCTGCTGGCATTTTAATAATTGTTTATTGATTCTGTGTTTTTTTTTTGTATAATTATATCTCTTATTATTTCGCAAGATCTCGCTGTCTTGAGAACAATAGGTTATATCAATGTTTTGTCGCCACGTCCTTAAAATAGTTTTTTTGTACCAATTAATTTTGTTACTTTAACTTAAACTTAAACTCTATCTGTACTCTGGAATTTCAATTTATCTTTATCCTGACCGATTTTAATTGAGCTTTAACATTCTTAAAAATTTTTGACACTTATAAATATATTTGCGCACTGGTTTATTGTCAACCAGCCCGTATCCACCAGGCTGCCCCCATGTTAAACACATGGATCTGTCCATAAGCTATCATAACTACAACTATGCTAACTGTGCGTAACTGTAATAATTTTTCGTACAGCCAGAACCCAAAGTCATTGGCGTTGCCTTCCGGATTTGAAGCGATTAAGTGATTTCGTGCACACTGCATGATAATTGGATTAATATGCGCTGACAGCGGACCCAGCCCAGCCCAGCCCAGTCCAGTCCAGATGATAGCCATGCAACCACCAGGGTGAATGTGGATGTAGATGAAGCTGGAGATGGGGAATTGTGGGGGTGGGGTTTGCTTTGCGGAACTGGATAGCCGGGCTGTTGCTCTGGCTAAATGGCAAATTATAAGAATGTCGTTCTGGGCGAACGTAGGGGTTATTAAGTAGATCAAGCAATGCCCAGTGAAACTAAGTGTTTCAGTGTGTGGGTTAAATGCTCTCGTTATCGTCAGCATCAAAATCACAAATATACTATCTCTCTCTCTCTCTTTCACTTTCATTGTTTCTGTACACACCATATATCATAGCATCATCAGGGCAGCGCTGAGGGGTGGAACGAATGCATAAGCAAACTTGCCTTCGGTTTGGCTTTGCCTTTGGCTACGGGTGGTTAACGCTAACCCTCAAATTGTGCTGCTAACCCTCGACTCTTGTTGGTGTAAACCAATTTAAGCAGCGCTCTCGTGGGTGGAGAAAACATATTCCAAGTGCCACCACAATGAATCCCAGCGTATGCTTCTGCTGTGTGAAGTCAGGATTACGATATGATGAAGTTGTATTGTTAATATTGATAGCTGCAGACACACCCTCTGCTTTGATGCCTTGAGTCAATTATGAAAGAACAAAAAAACGGCCAAATTTGAATTTGGGAATACTTTAGTCAGCGGCAGGCTCAACAATTTGTCAGCCAAAATGTGAGCGGTCAATATGCAAACAGTTCGGCTTTTTGGTCAAACAACTGTTCGGCCACTTAGCTGTCCATTACCAATCGCTGCCGCTGGACAAACAAATTAAATTGATTTGCTTGCCGGGCCACAGAAGCCGCTTCCGAAGTGCCTGGCCTGACCGGCGGCGGTGCGATAAAAAACCCAAAAATTATTTGACAATCGATCGGCGCAGGCAAGGGTTAAGTTTAAGCAGCTAAGTGCCGGAATTGAGGAGCCATCGGTGATCAGTGGCTGCCTAATTGATAAAGTAAACCGTATGAAAATTAGCGGCCAACTTAAAGAAAGAGCTCGTTTACCCGCCGATTTTCTTATGATTAATATATTTGCACAAAGCCCGGTCCCCCGCGCAGTCGAGCGCTCAATTGCCCAAAGGCGGCAACGATTTTAACACCTCCTCAGTTTGGATTAGCTCAGTTTGGATCAGTTCAGCCCATAAAGATGAGCTGCAAGTGGATAGTTGTTGCTGCCGCCTTTTGTTGTTTTGGCTGCTCATTAGTGGGTTGCCGTCTGGTCTTTTGAACTGGCCGCTACGCGCTCTTTAGACACTTGTTGTCTAATTACCAAAGCCACCCGCAATGGCACGTCCAAATGGCCGGCGTTCTCTTTTTTGGCCAGTTGTAAGTGTGGCACTGGGTGAAATCGTCGCCGAGCCAAGCGAAAGCCAAAGTTTCTCTTCGCGCCTGCTCGTTAAACGGCGCTGTCGCTTTGATGCTGATGCAGATGCTGCTGCTAATGCTGATGCTGATGCTGATGCCGATGCCGATGCTACTGCTAAGCTTGTATCATGAATCTAATGATTTACGCTTGCGTTTGTTGTACAGCCTCACAAAAGGTTCGATCTGGCTCAGATAATGATCTGGCGCAATAAAATTGAAATGCGTCTGTTAATCGTTTCGAGATACATAATAATTTTGTGATCAAACAAGCTCAGGCGGCTACAGGCCCAACAATGCCAACCAAAGGCGATCAGCGATCGGCGATCAGAGATCGCAGTTCTGATCGTCTTCGCATATCGATCACATTGCTTGGGCAGCCGCGCCTGGCGGACAAAATACGCAAAAATCACAGCGGTAGCTCACAAGTTTTTCGATTGGCATTAGTCGAAACTTGAATGCACTGTAAAATAAGTTGAAGGGAATAGGAACAAAAGACTGTTAATTCTTAACATAAGTGAATTTATAATCAAATTATGTTTAAGCCCAATATTATTTATTCATATTTACATTCAGAATGCAAATAAATATTATTAGATTAATACAAAAGTAACATTTTTAAATAATATTTATACAATACGCTTTGATTTTTCTATAACTTGAAAAAAGTATCTTGCGTTCGTTTCGCCAAATGTAGAGCATCGAGCATAATAAATCTTTGGCTTGGCGCATTTCTTCTTCTTGGTTCCGCTAAGCACAGTCAAATCCAAATGCTAAAAGAGCTATTGTTCGCCAAAAGGGCCGCCAAAAAGAAGTCAAGCCCAAAAACGAAGACAAATTCGGTCGGCATTTGGACCCAGAGGCAATCGAGGAGCACACAGGACAACGCCACAATGTGATAAGCATCGGCGTCCGCTGATCCCAACCGATCCTTTTAACGATGCCACGGCCAATATTTATGGCAGTGCCTAAAATAAAAAACACAAAAAGAGAAAAAATGTCAAGCGATCGAATTGGATGCCAGCTCAAGAACCGCGTCTGCTTAGCTGGAAATTAGAGCAATTAGCTCAAGCCCCTGCACTTGGCGAGCTGTTTTTATAAAAAAGCAACTAATCAGCGTTGACATGGCCGACATAAATATATTTATATGTACATGAATAAGATACTTAAAAAGAAACAAAGTAATACTGCTGCTGATTGCTGCTGTGACCTTTTGTGTCTGCTCTGTGGCTACTGTGGGCGTGCTGGCTGCAAGTCGCAGCTTGTAAACAATTTTCATTATCAGATGATTACGTAATTTATAGAGCCAGGAGCTACCTGTGCGCTCGTTCTTGATCTGCCCAAAGCGATAACCAGCGGGTGACGATGTATATGCAGTGCCACACACACACACACACACACACATACTTATTCTATGCTCAGCAAATAAATGTCAAAGGGCATTTAATGAAGTTATTTAACGGTGCGTCCCAAACCAAGAGGCCAGGAGGCGGTCCCACAGGCTACCGTTTGAGGACGAAGGCCCCGGCGAGGGCGTACCGCGACTGCGACGGCGACGGCGACTGCGATCGAGTCTGGTGATCATAATCTGTGGAGTATGGCCCGCTGTCTGGTTTGCATTGGGCCAAACTGGTTGGGCAATAAAACGCTTGCTATAACGAGCAACAAAATTTGTAACGATTCAATTTAAGGCTATGTACAAGCGTCGGCAAAAGATGAAATAGTCAAATAGACGCAAGTCCCCAATGGCAACTAACCCACATGTCCCCTCTCCCCCTCTCCCCAGCAGTGTGCCTCCAACTGGCGGCAGTCGCAGACACGGAGCCGTTTTGTATGTTGGGCGCATGTTGAGACCTGGCAAGCGGTTCAATTCAATAAAATTTATGAAGACATGACTGGCAATTGTAGTCCCGACGTCGGCAACGACCACAAGCCCAGCCCAGCAATGCGCCGAGTTCGACGATCGAGTCCGCATCCTTTTCAAAACGGTTTGACGCCTACTTGCCCATTGAGGATACCTTGCATCAATAACAACCAAAAGAGCAGCAACAACAACTGCAACTGCAGCAACAACTTACAACTCAATTGAAGTAGCTGCACAAATTTTTCACTTGACGTTTTGCCGCAAATATTTCAAATTAATTAAGCGAAAAATTTGGTAGCCTGCAACGGCGGCAGTACACAAAAGGACTCAAAGGTCCTTTCGTGTACAACAAGATGCGCACTGATTCTGTATACCTGCCGACACAGGAATGGGTGTGGCAATGTCATAAATACCTTCGACAGTGGCCAAGGCAAAGGATTTGAGAATTTGACCGTCGGGCCACTGACTGCCATTGATATACTTGCCGCGATAATCGCCATATCGCAAGTGTTATCTTTTGTGCCCGGTCGGCGGCACTCGGTGTGTGTGTGGGAAATTTGTGCGTCCTTTGTTGCCGCAAATTGTCATAAAATTTCACATAAAAAACTTGTTACGCAGATAGTTGGCTGGGCATTCGGGTGGTCTGCTAACTATTCCAATACTATAATATATATAGATATATATACATATATATGGCTTGAACTTGTAAGAATTCATTGCTGATTTACTATGCACTAAAGCTTATTTCGTTTACTCCCTTTCCCTCCCCCTTCTAATTTTTCGTTTTTTTTTTAAATTTTAAGTTTTTTAATTCTGTTTGTAATTGTGGGAATTTATCAAAATTAGTATTTTTTATCAAAATTCATTCTAAGTTAAAGTTTCGACATTTAAAGTCACTTTTAACAAATGTTCGATGTTGAAGAAAAAGTTTAAGAAATTTAATTTTTATGGAACGTTTTTCTGAAATTTGTTGCTTTAGATTTAAAAAAAAAATAAGAAAAAATATGCATGCATTTATTTTATTAAATTTTGTAAAGGTTGTTTGATAATTTTCAAGAAGACGACGCCATATCAATTAACGCCCTGACTAATTTTATTGTGTTGATCTTGGTACTGTTGTTGATCTTGTTACTATTGTTGATCCTGTTACTGTTGGTGTTGGTGGATTATTTATGGTAGTCGCTTCAGTTGCCAGCGAAAATTTGCCACTGAGGCAGTCGTTCAATAACTCATAAGTTGTGGTGGTATCCTCGACGTATGTGCGCTCCGCATTGTTAATGCAAATGGTGTTCGTGGTTTCAATCGCACGATAAAACTCCTTGATTTCAACAGCTATTTCGGTTGCATTCGCCGATATGGTATACAAGGATTTCGACCCATCAGCACCCTAAAAAGGCAAAAAGGAAGTTCAGTTAGACATCAAATTGTATGGCATCTGATCAGCGTGTGGCACTCACCACCTGGGCGTAGCACTCGAAGGCCTCGACGTAACCCACTATCGTAGAGCAGTCCGTCATCATGGTACAGGCATTTTCGCCACTATGCAACAGATTCTGGCGCGGAAGCTGCCACTTGCCATCCTCCAAGGCGGTCTGGTTGGTAAACTGACTGTTGCAGTAGTTATATTGGCTTTCGTATCTCCGCGAGATGTTGTCTAATTGTGGCCTGTATTCTGCAAAGCAGATCTGACCGTTGCCCGGATTCTGGTCACTCAACACCTTCGTCTGCTGCTGCAAGCGCTGAATTTGGGGTATTTCCAGCCGGCGAGCTGACACAATGGCCAAGCCAAGGAGCAGCAGAATTGCGCTAGTCGACGACATTGCAAAGCTCTGAATTAACTTGATACTGATTTGAAAACTCTCGGTCTTTTATACGCCTTTGTGCTGGATATTGATTGCCCCGCCAATGGATCGTTCAATCACAATTATCTTTCAGTTTTGCCAATTTGTTTTATCCGTCTGACATGCGTTTGTTATCGACTTCCGTTGCTAATTTCTTATTAATTACATTTTCTTGGCGATTGTTTTTTAAATTGTAAAAAGTTCTGATGGTTTTTTTTCTATGTGAAAGCTATATCTCTTGCTAAGAGTAAGAACATAATAATTAATTTTATTATTATACCCTGAACGCATTGACAACGGGTACAACGGGAATAATGGTTTTGTGAAAATGTATGTAACAGGCAGACGGAAGCATCTCGGAACCCATAAAAGTATATATTCTTGATCAGGACGAAGAGCTAAATCGATGTAGCCGTGTCCGTCGTTCCATCCGTCTATCCGTACGTCTTTACGTCCATCTGTCCGTTAGTCTGTTCTTACAACGATCTTACAAACTACAAAAGCTAGTGATCCAAACTTTTCCGCTATAGATTCTTCTAAGCCATACCCAGAAGAAGCTTATTATTATTTTTGAAAATCTTGTCGTGTTTCGTTAATATGGATACATTATCACATTTATCAGCTGAGTTGAGGGTATCTTCTATTTGTTAATTATATAGATGTTGTGATTTTTGTCTTTCGTCTTTATTTTTGGTAGCAATTAGATCTGATATTAGAGCTCTCAGTGAAAACTCAAAATCAAATTGGAGAATTGGTAATTAATGACAAATGTCTAAAAACAGTTTTTAAACAATTTAAGTATTATCATCTTTATTAATAAAATGATTATTTTATTATAACAATAGATTTAGAGCCCCCACTTAGGAAATTTTACTGTAAATAATTCAATTCATTTTAAATTTAATTACACCAAAACTTAAATAAATAATAATAAATTTATTATTGTAATTTTAATCATACTATAATTTAAATAAGAACAACCTAGATTTGATCATCAAATACAAATTTTAGATCATCATAAAAAAATCCCACTTGTTAGAATTCAATGAGAATAGTTAGAAAATCTGGCTTTAAAATATTATAATATTGGAGTTGTTTGTGTTGAAAACTGGAGATTCGTCAGTTTTAGGATAGCGTTTTAAAACTGCTAAAAAGCAAATGTAAATTTATAGGTAAACCTATTCTTCCGATAAACACAAATCAAAAATTCGTTATTTAGGCCGAGTCTCAGATTGTGAATTTAAATTTTTAGGCTGCTTTGTAGAGATCTACCCACTATATTTTAAGTACTGAGCACTATAATTAATTCGCAGTCTACGCTACGGATTCGAGTCTCATGTTATTGAATGGATTTAGTTTTTGTCTTTGCCAATTCCAAAGACCAATTCAATAATAATAATATAATTAATTCTATTGCATCAGGGATTTTTACAAGTATTTTGAACTCTTGGACAAATCTTTGAAGTCATAAATTTCATGACAAGCTTCAGAAAGTATATTGAACTGATTGCTCCCATTATCTGAATAACTGATTGATGAAACTCGCAGACCAATCCGTAGGAGTTAAAACAGTTGTTCGAAATTAATTAAATCATTTGTGTAAGCCCATTATTTTTCTTTTTTTTTTTGCTTAAAAATGTTACTTCAAAAATTTCTATGCGAATATAATTTTAATTAAATGCATGCATATTATAAATTCAATTTATCTTTCTGTTGATCGGATTTGAAGTTGTTGATACGAAAGTAGGTGTTGTTGTTGAAGTAATTGGAGTTGTGGGAGTAGTCTCAGTAGTATCAGTCAGTCTCAGTAGTACGTCTGCTGGTTGTCATTTCAATTATATAATTTCCAAGTAGGCAGCTATTCAACTGACCATAGACCGAACTGGTGCCCTCAACAAAAATCCTTTCCGCGTCGTTAATGCACGTATCCTTGGCAGTATCAACTCGTCGATAGTCCGATTTGCTTTTGGCAGCAGCATCCGTAGCGTTGGCAGATATCTCATAAAAGATCTTGGCATCTTCAGCAGCCTGAAAAATATAATTTGTTTTAAAAACTGCCCTTAATAAAATAAATATACTTTACCGTAGTTGAGGCACAATCGAACGCAGTGTAGGCGTTCGCGTTCTGGTTGCAGAGCTTCAGGGCGCCGCAGGACTGCAAGGTACTGGACTCGATGTTCTGACGGGTCGTCTTATAACAGTCCTCAACCTTTTTAGAGGACAACTCATAGGTGGTTATGCAGGCGCCG
Organism: Drosophila paramelanica; assembly: GCA_035043915.1. Lineage (NCBI taxonomy): Eukaryota > Metazoa > Arthropoda > Insecta > Diptera > Drosophilidae > Drosophila > Drosophila paramelanica. The sequence continues at coordinate 6,653,056 of JAWNMO010000258.1, forward strand.
TAGTTGACTTCGTACTGTTCCGTGATTTGGTTCAGCTTGGGATTGAAGTAATTGAAGCACATCGCTGACGCATCCAAGTGCTCCTCGGCCAGAACCATGCTCTCGCTGTGTAGCTTCCGGATCTGGGTGTCTGTTTTAATCGACAGGTGCGGCCTGAAGGCCAACGCAATGTTGATGCTCATGCTCAACAGGAGCACGGATAGCTTCAGAGACATCTTCATAAGGATATTGAGAAGCGAGCGTGCAACTGTTCCGATTCGTTTCTACAAAATTAGTTTTCGAACTCGTAAGATTCTCGGCTGTATTTATATCGATTTGGTTCAGCACAGTCTCTCCATTATCTTTTAATTATAGTTGTCGTTGTCATCATAATTGGAAACAACATCATTTTTCAAAAGGTAAATGTTCTCTTTTTCTAATCATTTTGTGTTTATTTTATTTACAAGCCAAACGAAACTCGTGCCAAAGAAACATTTCCGAGCGAAAGTTTAATTGATAATGCTATATGTAGACTAAGCAATAACCGATTTAAGCGTTATCTTTTTAGATTTGATTGATTGAATAGTGTTAATAAAAATACTAGTTTTAATAATAATAATGTCAGACAAAATTGTTATTGCTTTCCTTTGTTTTTGAGGAATAATTAATTTTAATTTTGCGACATTTTTAGGTTATAGCAAAGTATTTTGCATGACAAATAAAAAATGGGCAAATTTGATGAGCTTTAAAACTGTTTAAGATATATATATTCGCGGATTGTGGGGGCGGGTGGGGGTACTGGCCGCAAATATTTTTCTGTGAATTCTGGCGGAGCTTCCCAGTAATATATATCCCAAATTTGGTGACTTTAGCTCATAAACTGTGGGAGATATAGCCATTTCCAATTTTTTAGGGCGGGGCGCTGGGGGGTGTTCTGGTGGGATGTTGTGCGATCAATCTTTGGGGACGGTCACCAGCTATCTACATACCAAATTTGGTGGCTCTATCTTAAAAATTGAGGGATATATACACGTTTTATCGATTTGCGATTTGAGGTGTATCGACATGTTATCGTATTGCCAGCCTCCCAGTTGGCGTGGCACAAAAATCTTAACACTTTGTCTGAAGAGGAAAACTACAAGTATCTCTAGTCTCTATCTTCAATAGCGGCGAAAAAAGTTGCGTTCATCCGGACGGACAGACGGACAGCATGACGGACATTGCACTAACCCAATATACTAGATTCACTTCGTGAAGGAGTATAATAAAAATATATAAAGTACCGCTACGCAGATAAACAATGTAAAATGCAAGCCTATAGTGCAATTAGAGATCATTGGTTATTTTTTGGTACTATATCACGGAGAAGTTTTTGAGCAATAACTTTGTTTCGCTATATATACTAACTTCAAGTTTTTCTACTGTATCGCCAGGCTGTCTGTCCGTTGATAAAGATAGTGCTACCCACTCAAATATGTATTGTTTATGGTGTAGTTTTTTGGATTATATACAAAATAAAGTTAGACATAGACTGGGTGTAATTTATGTGTATCGCTTTGCGAAGCAGCTTAAGGTAGGTTCAAAATGTAATTGGTTGAAAAATTCATGCGATATACACTTTTGTTAGTTTTATACCCACTATTTAATACCCTTTCTTCTTCGACCTCATTGAATAAAAACCCCACTGTATAGTCATAAGGCTCCTTTTTTAACCAAGCTCTGAGAATGTTTCTTACATACTTAGTGTTATACTATATTTCCCTCAATATGAACAATCTGCTCAAGGTTAAGATTTTGTAAATCCCTACAGGAGAGTAAATCTCCTAAGAGTGTTCTTTCTTTATCACTCTGAAAATTACTTTTCCTTCTTGTTTTCATCTTCGATTTTGTATCACTGAATTGAATTTTGATGTATTAAGCTCTTTGGGCCTGGACAATCTTGGCGGATATCAACTGACATCTAATAAAAGTACGTTAATCAATGATTTATGTCCAGTGCTGAGGTCATAACTTTTGATGTTTTGTGTAAGCTTTTAAGTCTGCTAAAATACAATATTTTTCTTAGTAGCTATCTCTATGAAAATAAGATAACATAGATTGTTTAGCAAATTTCTTGGAATTGTGCGGGAAATGTGAGATAACATTTTATTTCGCAAGCTTTCTGTATGATATGGTATATGTACTCGTGTATATGTACTTATGCATTGGGATAAAATACCTGAACTTGATCAAAGAATCTTACTGTTTTGCAAATAATTCAAACAGTAGCACTTAAAGACAAATATTTTAAAATAGTTTCATTCTATGCTCAAAAAACGTTGATCTTCGTAGAATTTCGAAAAGGTTGTAGTAATTCTTCTTATTATTATTCGCATATGATAAGTTTTAAACCTTATTTTTGAATAGCCTTCGGCTTCAACAATACCATATCACAAAAACCAGTTTGAAAATTTACGAATATATAATTGTTTATTTTCTGTGATTTTGCATATAGTTTTCGTGTTAACCATTTGAATTCAAGACTTATAAACAAATAAAATTGTTAATTATTCAGCAACATTTGCTGGCAAAATAAAATTTTTATTATCTGTTCACATCATCGAATTATTGAAACGAATTCAAAAATCTAGACTTTTCTATAATTATTTTAAAGACAACTTATGTGTTGTTTCTAGTTTATTATTGATGTTGTCCTGGTTGTTGTTGATGTAGTTGATGTCGGAGTTGAGGACACGGTTGAGGACACGGTTGAGGGCACGGTTGAGGACACGGTTGAGGACACGGTTGAGGACGCGGTTGAGGACACGGTTGAGGACGCGGTGGATGGCTTTGGGGTGGTTGCGGTTGAGGATGGCTCAATGATATTACCGGCCAGGCATTCTTGCAGCTCATTGTGCGTCTGGTCTGTATTCGTCCAAAAGATTGTATCTGCATTGTTGATGCACAACTGGGCAACGTTCTCCGCGGAGCGATAAAGCTCCCTAATGACTGAAGCGTATTCGGTGGCATTCGCTGCCATTGAGAAAAGCTTTCTAGCCTGATCGGAGCCCTAGAGCGATCAAAATATAAATATATGAACAGGTCCATGTTGATGGTATTTCCGTTTACTTACTGTGCTGGCAAAGCAGTCGAAGGCATCGGCATAGATTTCAATGCCATCGCATTTCTTCAATACCTCGCAGGCTTCCAGAGTTGTGTTGGAGACTTCTTCGCGGGGCTTAGCGAAATTAGCGTCAATTACCGCACGCTCCGCCAAGTAGGTGTCCACACAATTATTGTAGTCGAGTTCATACTGATCCGTAATTTCCTTAAGGATCGGCAGGTACCGGTTGAAGCAGTACTGGTTCAGTGCCGGGTTCCCAGAGCTCACGGCTCGTGTTTGGAGCATAAAATCCAACAGGCTGCGATCAGCATTGACCTTGGGCTTCAGCGGTATAAACGCCAGAGCCGAGCCAATTGCTACCAGCAACACAAACGCCTTCAAGAACATTATTTCTCGCTGCTCTACAAAGTGTGAGTGCCTTCAAAATTGTCGCGCACTCTCTTTTATTTAGCCACAATTGAATATGGCTCTTTCGAATTTATTGCCGTCCGCATTGGTCGAGATTGCATTTTTGCTTATCATCAGAGCATTTAGTTTTCGTTAATAAATAGTTATTGTCGGTTTGATTGGCTTATCATGCGAACCGTTCTTGTAAATTTAAATTGAGAAAGAGTGCTCGGGAGTAGCCGACTCGGATATACCCTAAACACAGATTTTTTTGCATGAGTAATGAAAATAATTTGAGAATAATATCGAAAATAATTATTAACTTTTACCCATAGCAAAAGTCGGAAACTTTAGGTCTAGTCTATCTCTTGATTCCTGATCCTGATCATGGACATATATACTTAATGGTACGGAAATGTGTTCTTGTGCTACTTTAAATTACAGATTTTTATTTTATTTTTAATCTCGCAATTTCAATCTATACTGTGTATATTTTTAGAGATACTCATAAATTTGTTTGAAATTGATTTTTAAGTATGTTGGAGTACATTTAAAATTCTTAGAAAGTATATGCATTTAATAAAAAAAGACGATGTATCGTTAGTCGTTACCGCTTATGACCTCTATTGGATTGTAAATAATGCAGAAAGAATACCCCGCACTGGAATTCCCGCCGAAATTCTTAGAAATAATTATTAGACACATCAGAACAAAAAGTTAAATAGTTCAATTATTGTATTTCTTATCAAACCTTCACAAAAAAAAGCTGTGCGTGGTCACAAAATTACGGTAGTCGGAAAAGATTTTCAATGATCAAATAGGAATCGCAATTTGTAATCCAATAAAGTTTATATAAAAATGTTAAATTAAATTATTAATAATATAATGATAAATGAAACTAATGAAAAACGTTCTTATTACATAAAAAATATTTTAAAAAATATATATTTATCACAGATATTAGACTCATTTAAAGTTTATGCAAAATATTTAAATTTGTTAATCCAAAATGTTTATTAGCGCCACCTTGCGACTTGCGTACGGAACTATTGAGTGATGTACCGATGTATCGATATTTTACTTTTAGGGTTACTGGTGCATGTTTGAATAATCGAGTATTACATCGGAAAACCAAAGCATTCAAATCCGAACAATATATCGATATCTATTAGATATCAACGTCAGTCGATGGTCTCTTCTGGTTGTTTTTTTTTCTAATCAAAACATTTATTTATTTTTCATTATTAAACCATATTGAATTCAAAAAATTATATAGTGATTATCCGGTCCATTAGTGTAATTCGTTCGGTGACGCACAAATCAAATAAAGAAAAACTTCGTGTTGCTGCAAAGAACAAACACACACACACGCAATAGCCAACAGGCAAGTGAGTGAAAGAACAAGCAAAAGAATCGGAAACGAAAAATCGAAAATTTGCAAGGTGAAATATAATTTGTTCGTCTTAACAGTATAAAATAATTTCAAGCATGATTGTGCATTTCGATGCTGTGTAAATGAAAGGGAAAGGGCGTGTGCATTATCATGAAATTTTGATATTTTATTATCTACTTTTCCGCGTGTTGCCTCCCCCTGCATAGAGCTGTCAACTGTGTTCAAATAACCCAAGGTAGCCAGCTGTCACTGTAAAATACCAGTGATTGTTTATCCAGTTTAATTAAATTCACTTAATTTTTGAATGAAAGTAAAAAGTAAGTCGGAAAGGATTTTAATAAAAATTCTTAAATATATTTGGTGAATGTCGTTGAAATTATTTGCGGCTGTAGTGCAAACGATGCTCTGCCCGAATTACACGCTACTTTTACCCATCTCTAGGCGGCTTGTCGCGCGCTTCTAAAAGCAAGAGTTTTTCAATTGTCAGAACGAATCGAAAAAAGAGTAAAAAATTAGACACGACAACAGCAAGCGCGCTTCTTAAGCTAACACCTACGCTGAGCCGCAGCTGAAGGGCGGCGAGTGGGCGTGCCCATTCGTACGGCGCTAAATTTAGTAGCTGAGCTACGCGTCCTTGACAAATCGATGTGCAAAAGGAAAGCAAAAAAGCAGCAATGGCGTTGGCGGCAACACCAACACCAACACTAGCAACAACAACACTATAAAAAGAGCGCGAGTGCATTTGGTCGTGTGTAGGCGGCAACAGTTCGATACGCATCCTTGACTTCGTCTGCCTGTGTATGTGTGAATGTGTCTTATTTTATTTGATTTTGCATTTGGGCGTCTTCTTTTGCATTTTTGTATGCCGCACAGCGAATTGTTTCGATTGATTTAAATCGCCCACTCATCCAAGTCAATTGTCTCTATTCATCTGTCTGTTTCTCTCCGCACCCCCCTCTATAGCAATCGAAGTGATTCCAACAGCAATTTTATCTGTGTGTGTGTGTGTGCCGTACACACACATTATGTTCAATAGATATGGGAGGATTCCTGGATAAGCCGAAAACGGAAAAACACAATGATCAAGGCGAAGGTAACAAGCTGCTCTTTGGAGTCAGCTCGATGCAGGGCTGGCGCTGTGAGATGGAGGACGCGTATTATGCACGAGCCCATCTAGGCAATGCGCTGAAGGATTGGAGCTTCTTTGCCGTCTTCGATGGGCATGCGGGCTGCAAGGTATCGGAGCATTGTGCCAAGCATTTGCTGGACAGCATCATCAGCACAGAGGAGTTCAGAAACGGTGATCATGTGAAGGGCATTCGGACCGGATTCCTACATATTGACGAGGTAATGCGACAGCTGCCGGAGTTCAGCCAGGAGGAGGAAAAGTGCGGCGGCACCACCGCAGTATGTGCATTCATCAGCTCAACGCAGGTTTACATAGCCAACTGTGGGGACTCTCGTGCGGTACTGTGTCGGCAAGGGGTGCCGGTGTTTGCCACCCAGGATCACAAGCCCGTTCTGCCCGAGGAGAAGGAGCGCATACACAATGCCGGCGGCAGTGTGATGATTAAGCGAGTGAATGGAACACTGGCGGTGTCACGTGCACTCGGCGACTATGACTTTAAGAATGTCATGGGAAAGGGCCAGTGCGAGCAGTTGGTTTCACCGGAACCCGAAATATTTTGCCAAAGCCGCCAGGACACCGACGAGTTCTTAGTGCTCGCCTGCGACGGCATATGGGATGTCATGAGCAACGAGGATGTATGCAGTTTCATATACTCGAGGCTAAAAGTGACCGCCGACCTGGTGAACATTGCCAATCAAGTAGTTGACACCTGTTTGCACAAGGTACGGCACGAACATCAATTGTTACCAGAAATGCTCAATCTCTATATATATGTTTTATTCTATTCCCTTTCTTTCTCCGTCCACATTTGGACACACAGGGCAGTCGTGATAATATGAGCATCATAATAATTGCTTTCCCCGGAGCACCAAAGCCAACTGAAGAAGCGAAAGAGGCTGAGCGACGGTTGGAAAAACAAATCGAGAAGATCACAAGAGGTTGTCTAAGTCGTCTACTCTGTTTATAACTAATCGTAAACCTAACGATAGTCGTGACACAATTGTGTCTATGTCTCAGTGCAGTGCGTCCCTCCACCCTCGACGTGCCCATCGACCTGACCGTGGCAACTGAAATACGAAACATTGTACCTTAAGCAAAGATAGCCCCAATCGACCGTTTGCCTATATTATTAGATTATAAATTATATATTACACACACACAATCGCAAATACACGCGCCCAATTGTAATTGTAACTTAGCTAGATAATTGAACGAATCGAACCCAATGCAATGCACACAAATGTGCAACAAGATGTTCCTTCCAAGTGGCATTCGAAACGAAAACCAAACTAGAAACAACCATTGCCAATACCAATTCGATATTTATATTTAAATATACGCGTACGCGCGTAGATATACTTTGCTATATTTGTGTGTCCTATTGCTCATTAACAGTAAATAACTATATAGCGTGTTAGTTTATCATATCTACAACTTCCACTAGCTGTGCGTGTGGTTGAGTAACTGACCATATGTATGGATATGTGTGTGTGTGTTACAGTATTATTTATTTATTTATACATTTGTAGTAAGCGTTTGTGTGCTACAGCACCTGCCAAAGCGTTCCCCGTGAGCGTACTCCCTGTAGAAACTAAAGAACCCAAGTAACCTAAATCCATTTATATCCAATATGTCGAATGCATATATAGTCCTATAGTTCTATATTTTGTTTATTAACAGTTATCAGAATGGTAGTTAGGCTTCCCGACAGCCAGTGTACATATGCTTGTATATAATCCCATATTTAAATACCCATACATAATGCTTTAAAAAAAAACCCCAAGGCAAAACGAGATTATTAGCTAGTTACAATATGAATATGAAACACTCGAACGGTGCTTGAGGCAGCAGCTTGAATGTAGTCAAGAGTCAAAAATATCTATGCACTTACGATTGTGCTTGAAATATGAAAATTGAATTGGATGAGTCATTACCTTACGTATTTGCTATAGCGTTGATTGCAAGCGCAAGTATTAGTCATACACCAAATATAGGATATTATGTAGTTTGTATACGTGATCGATCTTAGTAGGTAGCCCACAGTATTCACAACACCAAATTAAATTTTGAAAACGTCCTTAAGGCCAAGTTCAACAGGCGTAATATTTATTTATGTACAATGTAGATAATTACTTTACATAACCAAAATTGTATATGGTTTACAATTAGCCTTAAATACGCCCCACAAATAATCACAATAGTCAAATATAGTGAAATCTAGTATTAAGTATAAGAAAAGTATAAAATAGTTAAATTAATTGTCCAGACAAATTACTTAGCCTAGGGCAACGGTTTTATTGCTAGGCCTTAGGGTATCAGAAAGCCCAAAAGTAAAAGAAACAAATTTACAAAACAAAATGAAAAATAATAAGAAAAAATTGAAAATATTGTAAACCTTATGCTCACCAATTGTTGTGCTTGTCCACGTAAACAGTTTACTTTAAAACATTACATTTAGAAATGCAATTGAAGCGACGCAGCGAGCTAATCAAAATCAGGTCGAACACATCTTCGATATACTGAGAATATTTGTACCTAAGTACTTTAGCAATCATTCATAATTTAAATCGCTTGCTCAAGCAGTGGCGTTTATATAGAAAATAATGGAATATCAACAAAACTAATTAATACTTTTTCGCTGCTAAGTAAAAATATAACTTGAAATGAAAGATTCGAAAACCAACCAACCAAAAAGTGTTTGTTTGCTGTGTTGTTCAGTTTTCAGTTTCCATTCGAAATACACTCGCTGTAACCCACTCGCTGCCCCCTACCCCAACCTGTTCCTATCCAACCTGCAACACAAACAAAACAGCTATTCGCATATTCCATGTGATGAAATTTCAATTTAATTTTCGATTTTATTTCGTTTTTTTTTTTACCCACGAGTTAAAGCAATGTGCATAATTTTTTCAATTAATAATCATTTCCATTTTTGATTTCAAATAGTAATCCATTTCTTTTTTTGGTTGTTGTTTGTTTGTTTGAAGGATCAGTCGAAACTAATGACTAATGAGTTTTTTTTTCAAGTATTTTTTCAACGAAATTTGTTAAAGTAAATTTAGCAACGTGTTCTTGTTTTGTTGTCGTTATCGCGCATCGTGCGAAATCGCTCTCTTTATGTACCCAATGAAAATGAAAATGGGCGTGTCAAGTCAATGCCAGAAAACAGAAAGCCATACAAATTTTATGATGAGTGAGCATAAGGTAAGGTTCATAGATCCCACAACACACAAATGAAAAGTAAATGATATGCATGCTCTTAAGATAAAACCAATTATTATACATGTTATCCAATCACTTTTAAAATTCGATATTTTCAAATGTTTGTTGTACACTGAATGCTGTAATCAGTTTTCTCATAAGCAATTCCCAATGCAAAGATACAAAAAGGGGGCAAGGCAGAGCATTGCCATTCTTATTTGTATTTGTACCTTTTTTTGTGTACCCCTTTGAAGTGCCAATTTTTGCGACACCCCATTTTTATATTATTTAAGATTACGATTACAATGCAGGTCGATGGAATTCAATAGAAAGAAATATAGAATTATGTTGTATGAGATTCAGAATAATATAATTCAATCGACTTGCATTAATTAGCCAAGCCTCACGTTAAGTTTGTTGCTCAATTTTTGTCGGCTCTCGCTGTTGCAACATGTTTCGTGTTCTATTTTTATGAATTGTAATTTTGCTTTTGCGTAGCTTGAATATGTATATACATACGTATTTTATTGTACATACAAATTCCATTCACATGAGCCAATCTTTTAAGTACCGTACTTTGCATTTACCCGACTACCTAATTATGTGCTTATTTCTGGCTTTTTTACAGAAGAGATTGGGAGTAATCAAATCACGGAATATGTGGAACTTTTAAAGTGTCTACAAGAGAAAGATGACATTTCAGGTCTTCCACCCGGCGGCGGTTTGCAGTCCAAGTATGTATTCTTAAGATAAAAGAACTTGACCATTTTAAAGTGCTTATCAATTTAAATTATTTCAGATATCACGTTATAGAGCGCACATTCAAGGAGATGTTTCCAGATAGTCCATGTGAAGTACGAAATATTTTTTACAATATTTAAAAAATTACTATTGATGCTTACATAAAAAAAATTCTTTTGCTTTTAAGATCTGCTTTAGCTTTTTACTTTTTTAGTCATTAATATTATTGCTTTTATGCATTGTTACCAGTTTCTTTCTTATCTTTCATATTTCACTTATATCATATTATCTAAAAACACTTATATTTTTTCTTTTTCTCGTCATGAGGGTGCATCCCAATAATTTGTTGTTTAACAAAACGAAAGCTCTTTACGTATTCTCTTTCTTTTATTTCTAGCTGTATGCATATGATGAGCTATGAATTTTTTAATGCTAAATATTGTTCATTTTTAAATCAACTACAAACCAAAACTACCAAAACATTCAACCAACCAACCAACATGAGAACAAATGATACTAAAAACTCTTAAATCCGTATAATCTAATCGTAAGGCGAAAACTGTTTGTTGTTTGCGTCCCTTCGTTTGTTTTTTACATATCTAATGAAACTATTGAACGATTTGCAGCACCCAAAACAAAAAATAATGTTATAATAATAAAATTTAAAATACAGGCGCTCTGCATGTTCGCTCTGCTCTATCTCGCATGCTCATCAAAAAAAAAAGAAAAAAACAATAATAATAAAGAAATTAATAATTAATAATAGTTTTACAAAAATAATTCACCAATTCTCTGCTCCACACGCCTCATGTAAGCCCTAGCCTCTAGGTGTGCTTGTTTTGTTCTTTAACTGTTTCCACCTCTGATTAATTTGTCCTTTTCGTTATTCTTGCAGAGTCCAACGCATTAAATTGCAATACAAACAGTCAACAAATGCAACAACAAAAATGTTATAACAACAATAACACAAAATACAAAACACACACAAAATACACTATACACAACACACCAAAACCGTTTTTGGTTAGAACAAAATAAAAAAAAAATACTAATTATATTATTAACCTTTATAATATAGTTTAAATGAAACCAGTCCTAAACACAACTACACAAACCTTGTATTACGTAGATCATACTTATAGAAAGGAGCGAACCTAAGCAGACCTCAGAGCTAAGAACCGATAACACAAAAAAAAAACAAAAAAATAAAGTAAATAAATAAAAATAATTAAAGTAAAAATCAAAATCCAAAAGCAATTAAAACACAAACGTAACGAACAGGGTTTGGCTCAAAGCCAACACAAAATTGCAACTTTCCTCAACTAATAACAAACTTACTAGATATACAGATACAGTTACAGATACGGAGACAATAGCTATACAATATACGTCCTATCTATCTATCTTTCTATCTATCAATGTAACTGTCGTTCCGTCTCTTCTCGTACATAGCATCCATACAGAACTGTTGACTCGCCTTTGTTGCCCGCCTCCGAGCTCTACGGAGAGTTTCGCTGTGTAAAATTTTACCAAAAAAAAAACAAAAAAAAAAACAAGAAAAATTAATAAATAATAAAATACAAAATTAAATAAAGCCAAGAAAAGGAAACCTATTTTAACCCTGTCTAAGAAAGTCGCTCGGGTGATGTCTATACAAGAAGTTTTTTATTTTACTTTTCAAACTGTGTATTAATATATTGATTCCGAAACGAAGTGAATTTTTGTAAGCTGTATAATGTTTGTTACTGAAGGATAATTTTTGTTCATTATTTTTATATATGTATATGAGAGATATCCGATTAAAAAAACAAAACAAAGGCAAAATAAGTAATGAAAGAGAAAAATGTAATGGAAAACAAAAACCTATTAATTTTTAAGAAGTGTGAAAGATGAAATATTATGAAACTTAAAACAAAAGAAAACAAAAACACAAAAAAAAAACGCCCGAGTTTGTAGTAAATGTTGATAAAAAAAAAACGAAACATTTTGAAGTTATTCATGTTCAGTCGCAATTTAGCTGCACTGTATACCAGTCGTATCACCTCCAAACACGACAGGTGTTATCCTTGGAAGCGGTCAATATTGCATCCCCCGCGTAGCTGTAGGCACAACTAAACACCTCCGACTCGTGCCCGCTTAGCACCTGCGAGCAGTGTCCGGTCTCAGCCAGCCATAGACGAGCCGTGTTGTCCGCGGAGGCGGTGAGCAGCATACAACCGCTGGGGCTGAAGCACACCTTGTTCACCTCGTCGCTGTGGCCAGCCATAAGCGATAGCATCTCGAACGGCTCCAAGCTCCAGACGCGCGCTGTGCAGTCGCTGCTGCAGGTGGCCAACTGCTTGCCAGCCGCATCGAAGCACACGTCGAGCACTTCGTCGCTGTGCGTGGATACCAAGTGCAGCTCTTGGTCCAGACGACGCACATCCCAGACGCGTGCAGTGCGATCCAGGCTGCCGGTCGCAATCAAGGAGCTGCTGAAATTCCAAACGCAATTGGACAGCTCCGCAGTGTGTCCGCGCAGTTGTTGACGGCAGCTGTGTTGGCAAATGTGGCAAGTGGCAGCAATATGAACAATACCATTATCTCAAACCCACCTCTTGGTGCGCGTATCCCAAATGGCGGCCGTGTGGTCAAAGGAGCCCGTCAACAGTAGCTGGCCGTCGCGAGAGTAGCGTGCGGCTATCACCTCGGCTCCGTGGTGGGTCAGCTGCTGCAGCTCCTGTGCCGTTTCTGCGTCAAAGATGCGTGCCTTGCCATCAATGGAGGCCGTTGCAACTTGGTGGTCCTGCACAGGGTGGAATTCGGCAGCCACCACCTCAGCTGTGTGACCATACAGCGTGCTCTGACACTGGCCGCTTCCCGCGGACCAAATCTTGGCGGTGCCATCAAAGGAGCCCGTGATGATCTTGTCGCTAAACATCGAAAACATTACACACAGTTGGTCAGATCCTATGAAACTTACCAGCGCGGTGTGTTAAAGCCCACGGCAAACACCACGTTGTCGTGGCCAGTGAGCAAGTGCTGCACTTGCCCGTTGCTGGTGTTGATCACGTGGCAGGTGCGATCGTAGCTGCCAGTCAAGCAGCGCTCGCCGCTGCGATCGAAGCACACATTGGTCAGCGGCAGGATATGCGAATTGTAGCATTTGTGCAGATAGAATTTCTTTTTGACCGGTTCGCGCAGCTTGGCCTGCAGTTTGCCTATTGCCTGCTTCAGTGCGCTGAACATGTCCTGGGAGCTAGAGGCATTGGGTTTGGCCGGCAGGCACAACGTCAATCTTTCTGTGACGACTTCATCCTGGCCGCTTTCCGACTCCACTGACTGCAGCTCCTCGAGCAAAATGCTATCCGCCAGCGCCTCCACATTGGTTCTGTCAGGTAATCAGTTTCTGAGATGTACATATCATAATTCTTGCTACCTACTTGGCATCCAAATCCAGCAAATCGAAATGTCGCAGCCGCTCCGCGCCGGTGGCTGATCGATAACTCAACGCCAAACCTATCGAAATACGTTGATTGTTATATTCGTAATACGTTGATTGTTATATTCAAAAGCGATCCCAAAGTGCTGCAGACTCACCAGGCGGATAATAACGCAGAAATATTTTATTGGCGCTCATTTGGCAGTTGTCTGTTGTCTGAGGGCCAATGTCGAAATTCCTGTGCCAGGATGGGCTGCCTGCGCGTATGAATTCCACTTGCTGACCTGCTTTAATTTGCTGCGCGTTGCCTTGTCAGCCTCGTCACAGGAAAAGCGACAGTTGACTAGTTTGGTCGATTTTCTGTGTTGTAGGTCTGGGTTGTTAAGTGGGTGAAGTTTAGTTTGGAAGGCATTGTTGTGTCTCTGGATTTTGTATGATAATGGATTGTCCTGATTTTTCCGTTATTACTGTGACTATCTTAATATTTTTAATAAAAGTATGCAGATACAATCAGATACAAAACGCATCTTTATTTATATCCACATTTCATTGTGCTACATCTTTTTGCGCCACTGTGGCACATAAAGCTTTGGTTTGTAACCGAAAGTCGTAGACAAAGCTTTTACCAAATAGCGGCACTCAAAACAAAATGGCCGTTGGATGTCGCCATCGCTTGGTTTGTGTACTTGCTAATGTAGCACCTTCCATTTAAAAAATCGCCCTTCAGTAAAGAATTCGAGAATTTACATTTTATTAATATTTAATTATTTGTTGTGTTGTAAAAAATTATTAATTATTTCTATAAAATAAAATATGCTTTAAGTGGCCAAACGATGGAAACCTTTTGGTTCAATAAGCAACAGAACAATAACATCGCAATATGATTTAATTTCTTTTGCACATCAGATAATAAAACTCAATTTGTAAATATTTATAGCTGTGGTTTGGTTCTTACACTGTTTAACTCATAGATATTTTAAGAATTTGAAACATAATCCGCATAATATTTAACGCTCTTTCCAAATTGATTCTTGGCCTAAACCGCTTTTGTGACCACATATATGAATATATTTTGCACTTGTTTCTATCAATAAAACCTAATTAGCTTGTTTAATTCTATTGGCCCCACAGGCCAATTGATGCAAGCACCTGTGCACGTTGTCGGTCGGATATAACATATGTAATATGTATGTATGTATGTATGTTCGACCTACGTATGTGTCGAAATACAGTTATAATTCGACGCCACAGGCAGACAGAGGCAGACTCGGGCACCCGCACCCAGTGAAGGCAATTAGATTGTCTTACCTTGCTCGTTCCTCGTTTCAGCGTTTTCACTAATTTAATTTGTTCGGTAATCACTGAGACGTGGTGGCGGACGAAGCTGTAATGTCCATTAGGCTAATACGAGGGCGCAGAATGTCGGAATAAAGAACAGATAGCGATAGGGCAGCACCAAAATGACCATAGCCAATAATGATAACAAATTATTAGATACTTATTATCACACCCAATTTTGTATCAGTGAACACAACTGAAACGGACAGACCGCCGCGCACAATAGCCAAACAAGGAACAACGAACGGCGAGCGGGGGAGGAAGATATTTGGAAATGTTTAATGTGAAGGAATGCGCGAGGGGGATTGCTTATTTATAATGAGGCATTTCATTGATTTGGCCTTCGAGGCACAGGCTACAAGAGGCAAACAAAAGCCAGATGCTGAATGCATAAACCTGGAACAGCGTTTCATTATGAGGCCAACAATGTCATTGCTGTTCGACAACAGCAGCAACAGCTGTTGCCACAGATCATGTCTTTATTTGGCCATTTTTTTTTTCTTTTTTCGTTATGACATACGCTAGTTGTCGGCGGAGACGGAGGCGGATACGGAAGCCGTGTAGGAAATGACCGACGAGCTGAAAGCCAGGGAGTTCAAAATGGGAAATGGAAATGAAATCAATTTAAAATCGCATAAAATGCCCCCATCAACAAAGTAAAGCAAAGCAAAGCAAATCTTCAGGCTAGACAGGCATTGAGCATCAAGCGGATTTAAATTTATGCTCAATAAATTTTTGTTGATTTCCGTCAACCCAGCAGTTGCCTGTTTGTACTTGAGTTGTGAGTGTGTGTGTGCCAAAAAAAAAAAAAATATGCGGCGCTGCATAAATTAAAGACACACACGTACATCCATCCACATAGATACACACTGCATGCTACCTTTATTCACAAAAAATATTATTGCCGCCTTTTTTATGTGTGTTTTTTCGACAGTTTGCGGCTCATCTTCGAGCTGGGTCGAGGACGGGTCACCAGGCTCGTTCTCCTGGCTTCTGATATGCCATGGTTAAGCAAATTATGCTTAAATGGCATAAACGTTTCCGCGCCGATAGAGAATATCCTTGGGGCTCAAATTGAGAATACCAACGGATACTTCGAGTGATACAGCAACAGATTCATAGTTTTTTTCTTTTTCAACATCGGTATATTTTGTACCCTGTATGACACGTTATGCGGAATGCTTGTTGTCCTTGAAATAAAGTATTAATTGAGTAAATTTATTTTTATTTGTTTTTTTAATATTTTAATTTTCTAGTGTGAAACTTATATTCTATAATTATTTCAACCTATGATTAATAACATAAATCGATTTGATTTTCACATTTTCCTTCTCTCTTTTTTCTGCAAGTACCAGATATGTTGTAGTCGGTCATTATTGAGTACCTCCACTTTACTTGTTTTTTTGTACCATGGAAATATTTTTAGCTGCACCATTGCGCAAATTGGTGGTGCACCATGTTTAATTGGGAGAAAGCACGCTTGATGTCCTCGTAATTACATTTGTCACAGTTTGGCAGCAGCTTGACCAATTTGATGGCCCGAGGGCTTTGACTGAGTGGATGGACCGACACTTTTTGCGGAATTCCACCATACTTATAAAAAAAACAAAAATCGTAAAACTATCGTTCTGTTTGAGCAATCAAAAATGTATCAAAGGACACAAATTAAACAGCCAATAAATGCCAATATTAATAAAATATAAAAATGAAAATACTTTCATAAATTTACAAATCAAAACGGAATTGTATTTAATAAAACGCTAATTAATTCGCTTTAATGTAATGTTATTTATGTCACTCACTTAAAACATTCCCATTTAATGAGACATATATGCTTATTTGTTATTAAGCCCAATTAAATTTTTGTTATTATTATTCAACATATATTTGAGTGGAAATTCATTTGGAATTTCAGCAAACCCTTTATGTGCAGTATTCATCTTACTTATATACCTTTATATATGTTCACTTAATCGGGCATCTTGTCTCACATTGACAAGAACCCGAAGCCGTCAAATTGTATGCTGCCTGCCAGAGCCCATCATTCATGAAGTATTTTTCGGTAGAGTCGTTTAAAAGTTTATGACTTTGATAAATTAAATTGGGCATGGCCGGTTGCAAACACGCGCATACATTACAGCTCAGCCTTGCCCCACGTGGCGTATGAATATACATGCTCATTTATTGAGGCCCCTATTACGGCTTCAGTTCGGGGGAAAGTTTGAAGCTCAAGATTGGCACAGCCGTAAAGCCTTAAAGCCGTTTATGGTCAATTGAAATGCAGACGCATCGAAATGTTATAAAATTTAATAATAACAGTTCTAAAGTCTCAAAGAAACGCCAGATTCAGACTTTGTCTCATCCACAGCCCCCAAATTGTGTGTGTGTGTGTGTGTGTATTTTGTGGTTTGTTTTGAGCTTTATTAACCGAGTACAACAGCAGCAGTAACAACGATAGCAGGAAGGAAGGTAGCAACAGCAGAAGCAGCATTTTGGGCCGCAATGCGGCCACATCAAGTATACGCACCATAAATCAGAGCAACGTCCCAAACTGCTCGAAACATACCCAATGACGTATTGAATGCATTAAACTCTGTATTAAATTGCGCACCGGCCGTTTGCCGTAACTTTAAGTGGTGCTTAAAATGAATTATGCATTGTTGGTGTTATTATATATGAATTCATTGCCGTGCATGTGTGTGTCTACACACACTTAACTGATTCGATTGGGCGCACATTAGAGCACAGATTGTTGCCGATGTTTAGATCTGTCGGAATATCATGTTTATTCGTGTACATTATATTGACCATATATTTGAAGACAAGACGTTTCTGTGCATCTTTGAAGTAGGCTCTTAACGTTGTTTGGATACCTGCTCCTGACAGATGCATGCAAGACATACACATATGGATAGTTTGCTTTCTACTAATTAATTAAGCCATTTAACATTAATCCTTTGTCTTATCATTAGAATTGACTCATTGTTATTATTTTCATTTTATTTACAGCGTAATGCAATCTCATATTTTTTACCCCTTTAATGAATGGAAATTATCAAATATTGGCATAAAACTCATTCGGCTTAGGTAAGCTGCTGATATTAAAATTTTTGCATTTTGATTACATTAGATTTAATTGAAAAGCGCAAACGAGCGCATTCAGAACACATGACACACTTATTATGCAGCTAACTGATTGCTTTCATGAAAAATTCACTTAATGTCCAACGTAAAATGTGCGTTAAATTTATGCAAACAAGTGTCAAACATAATGAATGAACTCCAGCGTGTGTTTATATTCATATATATATATATATATATATATGTGTGTGCTGGTGTCAGTGACTGTGTGCTTAGAAAAGGGGTCCTCTGAAAATTCAAATGTAGTTTGCCCCACTGAATAACTTAAACAACATCAAATCAACACATTTTTTACAGATTTGGCGCACTTAAACGTGTTTTGCATTTTTTATCTCGACCAAGGAGTGAAATTAAATAAAAAAAAACAATAAAAAACAAATATTATTATCAAACTATAAATATAGGAAATTAAAAAATATCAATTTCGATTAAAATAAGTGTTTAAATTTAATAGTTTTAATATATCAGTAAAGATTTTTTTAAAATAAATGTGAGATATTCAACTTTATAGTTGGTAAGGGCATACAAGTTCATCGATCAACTATCCCATTTACTATTTTTACAATATTGAACATTATTGCAATAGTGTGTGCCATGATGGATGAGAGTGTTATTTTGTGTGTGCGTGCGTTTGCGTGTGGTTGTGTAAACATGTTGTTCGGGTTGTGTCTGTGTATTTCGTTGTGCGTTTTCCGCAAATTTAACAAAATCAACAAATTAAGTCGTGAAAATTAAACGCAGCGTGTTCCAAATGCAATTCACCGACAGCAAAGAAAATAATTTATATTGTGTAGCTTTTTCGATACTTAAGCACAGTCAAATTGGACTTTGCTGTTGGTTCAGTTCGGGGCTAAGTGCGCCAAGTAGCTAGCTTGGGGCTTTTGTATTATAAATTTGTATAGCCAAAATATGAATTTAATTAACATTAATTACCGTCATATTTTATGCTGGCACCTGCGCTGCCGAACGTACCCAAATGAAACTGTCCAGTTAACTGCATATTACGTATACGCAGCGTTGCCAAGAGTTAATGGCCAAATTCCGGATGTTTTGTTGTTGTTGTTGTTTGTGTTGTTGCCGCTGTTATTGCTGGCACGAGTTTTGCACACTTGTGTTTATGGCCAAAGTTTTTTGGGCTTGGCCGCAAAGGCGACAACTTCGCCCAGCTAGTGAGTACAGCATTTTGAGAACTTGAGATTTCTGACTTGTGATTCAATAAAATCTTTTGAACCACTACGAACTTTGCCAACAATAACAATACCGCTGCTGCTAGTTTTTTACGCTGCAATGCAGTGCAAGTCAATTAAAATTTATTACACATACGCGCCGCTGTACGTTATTTGGACTGGGCAACCATAGGAAGCCGAAAGTCCAGATGTTGGAACGGTTCCCGTTCATTTTCAATTTGTTTAATGGGTCACTTGGGCGTGCGGGCCAAAAGTTTTCATGAGCTGGCAAACAAGCCATAAAAGTAAATACCCAGCGACTACAACGACGGCCATAGAATCTCTGCTCAGCCAGCTGGGCAACCGCAAAAGCGCACGCGACCGCACACCTGCACGTTTTAATGTGGCATGCAGCATGGTTACGCCTCTGCAGCTCCATGTCAGTGATGCCAATCACATAACCGTGTGTACACACACATATATACACATAATCGCTAAATGTAGACATTGTTGGCATTCGTGCGAAATGATATCTGAGTAAGATAATCGCAGTAATCCAAGGATATCGCGCACACACACACACACACACACACACACATATGTGTATGTATTTCGACAACGAGCACTGGTTTTTATTCCTCGCACAAAGTTTCGCTCTCCGTTGCCCGTTGACAGGCACCCGCTTTGCCTATTTAGCTTACTTTTAAGTCAGCCTTTGGCATTTCTCTGTATAATAAGCTTAACTAAACGTATGTGTGCCTATGTGTGTGTGTGCCCCACGCTGTTTGCTTAGCAGTCGCGGATTGCCTTTTTGGGTTCATGCAACACAACCGCACGCAAATGGCGCCCCAAGCAACCACCCAAGTAAATCTTCTGAAGCCGCTGTAAAAATATAAGACCAAAAAAAAAAGAAGAAAAAGTTAACGCTCGACTAGAGCAAGCTATATATGCATAGAGATATGAAATTGATAGCCCCTTAACAGGTGTATTCTAGGAGTATATTTGCTTATGCTTCTGTATGTATTTGTCAACAAATGTACTTAATTTTCAGGATTAGAGATAAATAAAAACTGTGCTGAATGTTCTTTAATGGATGCATTCTAAATGAAGGATATTCGCTGTGCACTCTTTCTCGTTTTAGCCAAATTACAAATTCAACCGAAGATACATTACTTTTAGCCAACACTTTCTGTCATTCTGCAAGCGTGTGAATTGCCTCTTGCAGTTGGAATTTGAAATAAATAGCTATAGATAAAAGCACACGCTTTTAAAACATATATAAGGAGTACATGATTCTCAGTGGCAATACCAAATTGTTAAATTGTTGTCACCACATTGTAAGCCGCACACCGCTAAATGTGATTTAGGTGCGATTTAACGCATTTGGCGTGCTTATAAATTGTTTTTATACTCATTGCAATTTAGATGAAATCGTATTTATAAAGCGATTTCTCTTTTGTGAAGCTGCCTTCAAGGTAAGAAATACATTTGTGTTTCCGATGTGTGTTTACGTGTGTGTATGTGTGTGTGTGGCGGCAATCGAATGAGGTAGCGCGGGCAGGGGGGTAGATTGTGTGAGAGAAAGACCATCCAATATATTCACACCGCTGCATTTTAATTGCTCGCCATATAAAGTAAAACAAAAAGTTTCGTGAGTGAATATGCTTGCTCTTAAAAATGCGGGGCTAAAGTGGACGTCGAAAAAAAAAACTCTTTGAATTCGCATTGGGCGGGTATGTGCGATGACTTGTAAAAGAAAACATAAATAGTTTTATATACATACAAAATACATCCAATATATAAATAGAGAGGAAGATTAAAAGATATGTATATTTATGTATTGATACTAAGATATCAAAAATACATGAAAAATTTTTATTAATGCTAACATGGGATAATTTATTTATATTTTTTTGTATATTAAAGATAATGAATTTATTATATTTTACTTTTTTCACATATTCTAAGATTTCGTTTGTTCTGCAGATATTCCATTTTCGCTTCGATTATATGTTTTCTTCAATACATTCAGTAATTGGCGTTGTTTACTAAATTTTAGTATTCTCTTCAATTATTTTGGAATATTTATGGTGTATCATCAAACAGGGAGAAACCCAGCTGTCGAGCGCCATGGGCGCCACCTAGCGTTGATAACGAGCAACTCGTTCGTGCTGGCACGTTAATTGAAATACGTGGGTCTCAGGTGAGGCCAGGTTTTCAACCATTGAGCGGCTAAGGTTAAAGTTTGGTCTTGCATTTAAGCGTGTACTCAACGTGTTCAGTGTATGTGTGTGTGTGTGTGTGTGTGTGTGTGTGTGAGTGTAGATGTATCCGTGAGTGCTCTCATGTGTGTGTTTGTGGGTCGTGTGTGGTATCCTGGCTGGCTGCCTGTTGCCTCGGATGTTCCGTATTGGCAACACGTTGAATTACATAATTTAAAGTTTTCGCAGCTGCATAATCCCCGGCTGAGATTGCAGCTGTGCCTCAACAAGTGCCGCAAATGGTTGCGCTTGGCCACACCCACACCAGCCCACACAGACCCTAACACCTATTTTATTAGATCAACACAGTCTGCGGCGCTGGCGCAAACTTTGCCGCTACCAAAGTTGTGTGTGCCACATGCCAAACGTAAAAGTTGGAAATTAAATTCCTTGGACAAGCACACACGCACACACCCACGCAGACACACCCGCAGGCATGCCCGGAACTGCAGCTGACTCACTGGTTGCGGCAGGACTTGATCGCCTTTGGTGGCAGTGCAGGCCCCATCAATATGGGGGCTGGGCTGAACGGGTTGCTTATAATATGCAAATGTAATCAGTGCCTTCATTTTTTACAGCTCTCGGCGAGAGAGTGACTGCATGTGTGAGTGCGTGCGTGTGTGTGTGGCAGACACTGTGCGTGCTCTCGAGTTTTATGTCTACATGCATTTGTTTATGTGCATTTTATGTGCCATGAACTTTGTATACAGCCTTTGGCCGGGCAATGAGCAAGGACCTCACACGGATTTATATATTTCAGGATTGACACACTCACACAGACACAAATCCGTACGTGGTCACTGGCCACGCCACGTGGTGTTCGCTGACGATTGCCCAGCCAAGGCAATGAAACGGCAACAATCTTGAAAACAACAGCGCCAAGTAAGCCAAAGCAGTGCAAACAAATAAGAGTAGAGAGAATAAATTGGACGTAAACATGCAAATTGCTTTATAAAAAGCATCCTTGCTTCTCCTTCCGCTTCTCTCGCCTACGCAGGCTGCTGATCAAAAGCGCGAAGTAAAAGTTTCTTTTTTGCTGATTATGCTCTATTTTTTTTTTATACGATTCAACACAAACTAGTTGCCCCAAGCTATCAGTAAGCAGAAGAAAAAGAATTTGTTAGCTAATTGCGTGCTGATAGATTCTATGGAAGCGCAGCAATTTATAAAGTAGTCAAGAAAAATAAATAAAAAAGTCAAAAAATATATTTTTCAACAAAAATAAAGAGAAGAAAAATTACAAGCCGCCATAGGAATATAAATGTATATATCGTGGATTTTCTCCAGATTCGATTTTAGAAATGCTTTTTCAGCTCGACTAGACTGTTTAAAAGTTAGCGTTTAAGTCCATCCGTTGATGATTAATCTCTGTGTTTTGTCTTTTATACTAACAATTTTCCATTTCTGCAAAAGAATAGGTTTTATCAGGCTCGCCAATGTTAAGACTCTCTCATGTGGCCTGACAGCTGCACAAATGCATATTTGAAAACACAAAGAGGGGCCGGAGACATTCCACTTGCTAGACAATAATCGGCGGGAAGCCTCCAAGAGAGTGCCACGTTTGAAGCACGTAAAAAGTGCGTTGCTTTTGTCTTCCTTTTGACTTTTCAAATGCCATTTGCATTTTCAGCTTTTCCAGAAACTGTTGCATATTGCAACGTTGCAGGTAGCTTTGTAAAAAAAAAAGAAATAATAAAAACTGGCTTCCGGATGGTTTTGAAAAAATTGCAAACACGTTTGACAGCTGTGGGATGTGGATGTGGATGTGCGTGTGTGTTTCTTCATGTGCCCCCAAGTGCATTTGACGAGCGGAAATCAGTTAAGAGAAGTCTCCTGGCCGCCACTACCCATGAGCCATGAGCCTCGCTCTGACCTGAACTGGCATTTTTCATTTAGCATGCAAAATTGTTTTTCCACACAAACAAAAACCCCACACACACATACACTGGCAAACCTACACATGCCGACATATTAGCGTGGATAGTCGAAATGGAAAACTGTGGAATGAAATTTTGGAACCTAGCGAGAGCCTCTCTGTTGCCATATGCAATGAGTAGTTTGGCTATTCCATGTCCAAGCGTTTCATGGATGGTTTCAGCTTTGTTTCCGCTGCCAATTTTAATCAATTCAAGCTGAGCTTACTCCAAGAGGAAAAAACAGCAATGAGCAACAACAGTTGCAACCGCAGCACCCCTTTGATTACCGTTCCCAGCAAGTGTGCCATTTACCGTAGTCAGCTCCCAGAATAAACAGCCAGCTGTCAGTCATTAGGAATACTCCCGGCCAGCGATTTTGTGCATCAGTGCACCACATCCATTCTAATTTGGTTCTATTCGGTTCCAGCCCCGGGATGGCATCTGGGATTGACCACATGGATCAAAGAGAACGAACCATTCCAACATGACCCTCAGGCTCTGCCTGATGAATATTAATTAGAGCACGGACATAATTGTTAATGTTCGATGCGGACTGCATCGCTGTAGATGACAAATCCGGTTTTGTGCAATTTGCTGCCAGGTAGAGCCACCAGGTGGCGCAAAGCAACTAACAGCTGGAAAATTGGTGAAAAACCATATCACTCAGTTTTACAGTATTTGAAAATCGTCTAAAATTGAATAACAATTATTCAAAATCAATTTTTTTTTGCTCCTACAAGTCGATAAGTTTTATAGATTTTCTGGCAAAGTCTGAAATTACAGAAATAATATCATTTACCCCATTCGAATATCGCGATTTTATTGACTAGAATCTGAATAGTTTAAGTCGCCTTTGCCGCACATCTAGTGGATGTTTTTTCGGATATATAGCAAAATAGTCGTAGTTTTTTATGTTGGCTAAAAATATATTCAAAATTGATATATCGAGTACATCGAATACGACAAAAATTTTTTATGGTTCGCTTCTTTCATTCTCGCGACAGTAATTATTTTACGAATTCTATAAATATGCATGATAAAATACGTGTGCAACAGTTGAATTTCAACATTTGTAATAAGTGCTAAAATGAAAAAAAAAACATTTCAAAGCAGAACCGAATATTTACACATAGTATGTGTGTGTGTGTGTGTGAGTGTGTGTGTGTCTGTGTTTGTTTGAACGTGCATTTTCATCTTGGCTGTAGTTGAATGCTTCAGTTTAATTGGAAATGTATGCCCTGTTGAGTTGTCATACAATCCGAGTGCATAAATATTATTGAAAGCAAGCCGAGTCGAATTGAGTGGAGCCGTGTCGGGGCACTTGACACTTACAAAACATACACACACACACACATACACACACACACTCACACAAGTAGCAGACACCTGAAAAAGCCAATTTGCTGATGATCATTAAAATCAACATCATCGTCACCAACAACAACAACAACAACGCATCGAGCATTGACTTATTCAAATTGCGATGACTGGGCAAATACTTTGACGCCGCGCTTTTTTTGGTAATCGAAAAAATTTGTGCAAAAAATAGAGTGAATGAAAGGAAAAAGATTTTGAAATGAAAATGCGGGGAGCCAAAAAAAAAAAAAAAGGCAGTCAGTCATATGATTTTCTATGCACAGCTCGAACTTGGAGGCGGTGCCTCTAATTGCCATGGCAGCTCGTTAGCTTGAAGAGCCGAGCCGCTGTTTGGCTAATGGCTAATGCCATTGGCCGCAGGTTAAACGGCCACTTGTCGACCCATCAAAGCCGACACACGAAATTGGCTGGCCAGGTAAACAAGACGCAAAATTATTAAATGAACCGCAAAATTGTGCAGCTATCCAAGCAGCAGCAAAAACAACAGCAACAACAACAGAAACTCTTCTCGACACGAATTTGCTCGAGATGAATATCTAAATATAAAGATAGAATATGATACCATTGCTGGCCTTGGCACTGTTCAAAATAGGTTGACAGCCAGGCTATGGAAGCAGACAAACAGAAACATACACACACACACACACACAAATTGCTTGCCACATTCATACAATTTTGAAAGCCCATTAAATCCAATTTTTATCATTCACTTCTCTGTCTATCCGCACATCTCTTCGTCTCTATGCTAATTCTCACTTTAGGCCCACTCTTCCATTGCCAGCCTTTATTATAACGTTCTACAAAGCGCGTCCAGCCGCAACCGGACTTCGTTTTATCCACTCTCTTTTTATTCTAATAAAGAAAGTTTGTCTGCTCTAATAAGCGTAGCCTACTTTACAACTGCTTATTTGCCATTTTAAACTGCATATAAAAATATTATTAAATATTTATTTTTTGGTAAAATCAAAAAGAACCCCTTAAAAAAAAATTTGTCCGATTAAATTTTTTGCTAATACAAAAATTAAAGACTTTAATTTATATTTATCTATTAGTTGTTTCTGTCGTGCTTAAATGTCAGTGCCCTTTTTAAAAAGGGCATCAAATGGACAACGAGAGCAATGGATTTAGTGTTGTGGGACCCTCTTAATATGGCCGCAGGGAGCCCCATCGTGCCCCCATTTCTCCCTTTCAATTGCTTTCCCCTCCCACTACTTTATAAACCACCCCCGTCTTCGTTTGCTTCCTTGGCAATCGTCGCAATTTGTATTATGCGCCTCAGCGCCTTTGCACTTAATGCCTTATTTGTATTTAATCGCGGCTTTCGTTTTATTGGCATCCGCCTCAGCCTGCTGCCAGCGAATTTGCTGCTCAGCTCACAGTTATATTCAATGAAGTTCGAGCAGCGCAGCAAACTCACAGACATAAATACAGATACAGATACAGCTACAGCGATATTCACAGATAAATGAAAATGACACAATTTGCTGCTGCTGTCGCTCTGCTCGCCGCTGATGGTTGCCACATTGCTGCCCTGCTGTGCGCTACACTCGTGCGGCATTTGAATAGCTCCGATGGCAGGTGATAATAGAGATGTCCTGCGCAATATTCCAACTTTGGCTCAAAGGAGTGTAGCGTATTTGGTGAGTCAGTTAAGCCCATGCCGGTAGCAAGACTCTGGCCCGAGGCGTATGAGCCGGGTTTCGTGTCTTACGTATGACTTACGGAATTATTATGTGCGATAATGCCAAGAAAACAAAGCATCCGAATAGGGGCCGACTGGTTGGGCTGATTCCCATCTGTTGGGCAGTTTAAAGTTTTCGCATTTGTCGTGCGGCATTTACATTCGCTGTGCCACATGGCACGGAAATTGCGGCAGACAAAAGGCAATAGCAGCAGCAACAACGAAACCAACGAAAAGATACGTTAGCCAGGAATGCGGCGTAATGCTAAGAACGGAAATACAAAGGAGGAGCAGTGGCAGACGAGCCGCCTTGCGGTATGCAATAAAAAGCAAATGTAACGCAAAATGTTATTACGCATACGCCATGTGGATGTATGTGTGTGCGTGTACGTGTGTGGGTGTCGCTAACGTCATGTTTGCCTTTAAGTCCTGCTCTCTGCTTCGCCCTCATATACACCGATGTTTTTCTTTTTTTTGTTGGCGCCTTTTAAAATGCCATTGTTTGCAGCTGCGCTGACTTCCCCCGCCCCCGCAGTGACCTTACGATCATTCGCTTGGCAAGCACTTTAAGCTGCCTGGCCTGTGTTTTGTGCTTCTGTTTAGTATAATGTCACGCCCCCAAGTCCCAGTAGATTGTATTTGAGCAACTATAAATAGTCCAAAATGAAAGTCCTAATGAGGCACTGGACGCATAATTATTCAGACTGAAAATCAGATATATCGTTATTACTACCAATATTTTCTATATACGAATTACGGGCATTCGAGTTTGAGACTGAATAGGAAAATCAATAACTTAAATATTTTCATGTATGCTTTGCCCTTATAGCTTTAGGCTGCGTATTGAATGTTGCACAAATTTAATGTTCAATTGCACGCTTATGTCTCAGGTATTTCTTCAGAAGTGATAACCGAATTGCTATTTTGGATTACCGCGATCATTCCACGAAAAATGATAAAATGACAAACAAGCTGTTTGCTTGCTAAGTTTATTTTTTAATATAAGAAAAATTTAGCTTATACACCACAGCCACGAAAGTTGTTATGAATATGTGAGATGCGTTGAGAAAGATATCTCCGATCATATTTTATATTTATGTATGCTTCAAAAATTAAATATGATTATGATTACATCTTGTTGGACATGCAAATAAAAAAATATTCAAGAAATAATGCACACGATTTTAAATTAAATTTATTTTGTTATAAAAAATGTAAAACATTTACCTTATTGCTGCTGGTAAAGCTGTAGGAGATTTAGAAAATAAATTTTACATTACATTTTTAACGTATGCCGGATCACAGCAGTATGTGTAGCCTGTAAGACTGGGCAGATTTATGTACTCACGACAATTGATTTGTCTAGGACAGTATTGGGTAGGCGGTGGGGGACATAAGGGGAATTTATAATCTATGCCGCCATAGGTGAAGAATGCGTAGATGAGTTCATTATTCGCATTCCAAACTAATTTAAATATCCATTTTGGCACGGGATTATATTTGTTTTTCCAAAGATAGGCTGGCTTAGGATCCGTTCTTTCATTGAGTAATTGCAGTACACCCAGTGTACCGGTGCGAACTTTCAGATATGAATTATTGGGAATTTGATTACGCACCCATTCTTCAATGGCGTTCCAGTTTCCTACGTTAACTGAACTAAATTGCGGAACCGCATTCACATACTTGAAGGTGCCGCGGCTCTGGTCCGAAAAGAGAAAGTCGGCCGAGGCAGTCAGATGACCACGAGAGAGGCCCGTATCTCTGCCACTTTTTACGTAGTCCTGTCTGCGACCATAATTATTAACGAAAACAGCATAAATATTGCTTTGATCAAAGGACTTTTCATGGTCTTCTGGAATGATATCATCACGCTTAAACTGTATACCAGGTCGCGGCGGATCTGAAAACGACATATTTTACTAGTCAACAATATAATGATGATCATTTCACACTTACATGATGAAATTGGATAGAGCGTAGCCTCTGAGAAGTATACCCACAATTTCTCATCGTCATAGCACGCACGATATAATTCCAACCAATTATCGAATTCATATCCAACGGAATACATTTTTGCTTTGCAGCTAGGATCTGCAGTTGGTATTCACTTAAGGACTGGCTCTGTCAATGGATTGGTGCACTTCAACGGCAGTGGTGGAACAAATCTTCCCCTTGTGCACGTGGTTTGATGCATTTCATTACCCTTGCATCGTATGGTAAGAGTATCCCCATACCGAACAGTGTTTATCCGAAGGAGGTCAATGCTGCCCGTAGCGTTAACGAAGGTGAAAACGCCATTGGATGCCTGAATTACTGAATTACTAATCGTGCACTGACCACGCACTCGAGCCACCGTCGCTAAATTGAGGAACAGTTTGCCTGGAGTAAGCCCCAAAAATCTCGTAAATCATATTTACCAAGTAGCGAGAGCAGAAGTAAGCAGAAGTTAATCATCTCGCGGACTAACTCAGGCAGTGCACAGTCGGATCTATTTATATTGCTCTTATCATCTTTATGTCTATTTATTTGACCTCTGGTATTAGCAAATAAAAACATAAAACGATAATGTCAGAACAGACAAGAAGAGAGAATTCTATGGCTGATGTTGCTCTGCATTTGAAGAAATGTGCTTTTTCCATTCCAAGAAATCAGCGACAGGCACTTCGAGAAATCAAGAACTTTTTTATTTTTTTATTATATAAAATTTAAGCTTACATCTGATTTGCTTTGCCAATTTGTATGACTAATGCTGGTCAAGGTCTCGCATTCGGATACTCAAATATTTGGCATATCCACTCGGAAACATTTAACCCAATCGTTGCCGGTTGCCGGCTGTTTTTGGGCTATCAATCACGTATTGTGGCTAGTGAACCGGGAAATTTCCAGCTGAAATGTTCTTCTTATAGGGGAACCCGAACAGAAAAATCAAAAAACTTACTGCATAATAAATCATCAATGAATGTGACGACAGCGAATGTCTGTTGATTCAGAATGTGGGTTCAAATCAAAAGTGGCCAGCAAATGCTCAACTACGAGATACTTGCACCAAAAAAATCGATTTTTGCTTTACAAATAAAACAGTATCAAATATGTATATAAATTTTGAATTAGTGTTTGGTAAAAGTTTGGCTAATATATTTTTACTTCACTTATTATTTTTCGAATAACTTTTTAAATGATTCATATTATACATTATATATATAACAAGCGATATATAAAAATAAAAGACGAGCTAAAAGCTTTTCGATATATACAAAAATTATATAATTACCTCAATATTTTATTTATAACAAAACTTGTTTTTCATTTTGGCTTTCACACACTAATAGATCCAACTTAAATAAAGTATAAGTTTAGACACGATTTTATTTCTAGCGGTTTTAGCAGCCCACTTCAAGTCAAAAACACATTTCAGGCTGCTTAAGCTGGTGTTGCTCATATTACAAAGTGGTTTTAGGTAACAAGACGTCTGTTACAGAATTGAGTTGACCAAAAGACCTGAGCTCGGCCAAAGAATATACACACACATAGCCACATGTTCACACACACATAGTCCCACTTGGCATTAGCACCATTAATTTTGTAGGCTACACTCTGCCAGAAATTTCTCTCTTTGCAGAGTGTCGGGTGGCTGTTGGTTTTTCTGTTTTGTTTTATTTTGTTTTGTTTTTGTTGCCTGGTTATGCCTGTTGTTGTTGCTATTGTTGTTGACGTTGTTGATGCTGTTTGGCAAAGAAGACGACCCGAGAAGTGGCAAAGTAAAAGTGTTTCTGTTGCAAGCAGCAGATAGTGGTCTGGCTGGCCAAATTTATGGAGCAAGTGCCACATCAAGTTGCAGCCGCAGCAGATTTTAACTTTTATCTAAATCTGACTTCAGTAACAAGTTAAAGCCACAGAGAGGCATTTCAGCCCAAAGTGGCTTAGTTGTTTGGCTCATGACTGAGCTGCTTTTAATTTATATCATCAAAAACCGCACACACTCACATAACATACAGGTAGCCATAAATTTACATTGAGATGATGTGGCGTATGCGTAATGCCACATGAGGGTGTCGGATAGATCGATATGAACCCAAAACTAGTCCAGGCTGACGCCAAACTGAAAGGACTGAAACTTTACTAACAGCAACATGTTCAAAACAGGGAACATCAGTTGAGTGGAGAAAACGAGTAGAGAAGCTAATAAGTAGTCAGGTAGTGAGTGAATAGCTTGTGCCAGCGAAGGAGAACTACTTCATATGGCAAACCAATAAACTGATAACTATTTTGGACAAGGACAGCTGGACTGTTGTACGGCTCGTGGCCAACAATAATGCACAAATACAAAGGCATCCTCACACACAGACACATAATTTCTCATCGGGCTGATGCGAATGTAATCCCCATGTTGGACTAAGTGGGACGCTGGCTGAACATAAGGGCCACTTTCACTTGGCTGGCCAGCAAACACAACAAAAGTGCAAAGAACGTGCTGAAGCTTTGCTCCACTCCACAGTTGGCGCTTGTGTGGTTTTGTATTGTGTCCCTGTCTCCGGAAGCGCATTGTCAGCTCCATTAATGTTGATTATACGTTAATGTAAAGGATCTCAGCCAACTGGCCGACGGTAAGCGATGTCCCAATGAGGCCAGAAGAGTGGGGGAGGGAGGGTGGTAGGTAGTGAGGGGCGACCGCAATGCAATTTTCCTGTGCTCTGCTGCGATGCGACTTTAAGTGGCGTCGAAAAGTTTTGTGAAAAGTTTTAATTTGCATTTTAGAACGTGCCCGCCAGGTAGTCGGGGTGCGTGGTCGGGACCTTAGGGATAATTATAATGCCATTAGCGTGTTTAGTTCACAATCAGATTTAGCTGCTAATGCCCGAACCGCTTGCCCCGCACAAATTGGCTACCGCCACGCTTATCCTGGTTGGCTAAGCTTCCTTTTCCTACTTTCCACCAGCCATGAAAATTCTAATGGAATGCTAAATGTTTATTTACGCAGCAAGGGCTGCCAAGTGACTGGGCGTGGCGCTTGCACCTACTATTCTGTCGCACTTTGCATATTGCAAATGGCCGCGGGCCGCTGCCAGGCAACAATTTGACTGCAACGCCCCGCGTGACCGTTGCACCACTGCAAAGCAATTTGAGTCCAGCAGAGGGCACTTTTTTACTGGCTTGATGCTGGCTGCATCTGTAAGGTCAATTTCATTATAGATGACTGCCTTCACTTTTTGTGCCTCTTTTAAATAATCAACATTTTACAGAATTTATTGTATTGCTCAGGTTTGTGAATCTGAAATGAATCAAAAACGAAAAAGCTTACATAAAAATGCGTATCTGAAACGAAAAATATTTTAATATACTTGTAAAAAAGTCATAATTAAGTTTTATAAGCCGAAATTCAGTTCAGGACACTAGTTTACTAAGGAATTTTATTCAATAAAAAGTACTTATAATTATGCTTCACTTGATTCGTTACAAATTATGCTGTAATAAAATAATGTTACGTTCAATAACTATCTTAAATTTTAGCTTATATAAAATTGTATATATTGTCTATTGTCTATTCCAAAAGCAGCCTTGAACACTGCTGTCCTCATATAGTTTAATGCATTATGCATTTAGTCTATATAGTTTTCCTTTTCTTTAAATATAACTGGTTCAATTCTTATGCAATGCGAGTGTCAATGCCAAAAAAATAAAAAATAAAGCAAATAAAAGGCTGCATGTGAATAAGAATTGTGACCTTTGCTTGAAGCTCAAGGATCTTTGTTTATTGTGCTTCTCGCCAAAAATAAATACGGAGCATGGTTTCGACGGAGAGTTGGCAGAGCAGTAAACTTAATAATTCGTTCGCCAACGCACTAAAATCTTCCAGTCGATTTGCACTTGTAACTTTATCGTTGCCAAAACTCTAAGCCAAAGCCTGAGCTTACCTGCCAATTCGGGTTGAGTGTGCAGGAATTGGCGTTTGCCATAACGCATCACTAAACGTGCTGCACAAAAATAAATTTCCCAAGTTGCAGATGAAACTCACCGGTGGAATATGTATAAGTGTTTCCCTTTCTTTTTTTTTCTTTTTTTGTATTTATTTATTTATTTATTTTTTTTTCTTTGCCCTACCCCCCATTTGCACACCGTTAAAATTAGCATGGGACGCGGGTGCCGACGCCAATCTGTTGATTCAACTCGGCGACGATAGAGTCTTCATAGAAGCGAGCGACCTTATCATTTTAGCATTTTACACAAAAGCCGCCCCGATGGCTGTCTGGCTGGCGTGTATTCGAACATGTTCTAGTTGTCGTTCTGGCTGCCGTTGCCTGGGCTTGGTGGCTTGCTCTGATCTGGCAGAGACGGTGCCGCACATGGATTCATTCAGCTTTACGCTAATATCACAGGCTTTGATTACAGTAGCGTGAAATTTTATTGATTGCCCAGCGCTAACGTCGCATGAATGATGAGCCAACCCACCGCCCAAAGAACGAGCCATTAGGTGAATAAGGGCAAGTAAAAGCTCGTACAAGTAAAACTGAAAACGCTAGCAAAAGTCTTCAAAGCCCCCTGTACGATGTTTTACAGAAAGAATTTTGAAAACTGCATTTCTAAGACCGATGTGTGTCTGAAAACTGTTGAAACCTGATTTGTGAGAATGTTTTAATTTATTTTTAAACTTATATCTCAAAGTTTTAAAAATCTTTGGAATTTGAATACTAGACGTACTTTTCTGAAAGTTATAATGCATTAATTTTTTATTATAATAGTAAAAAGCTAGTTTTTTATAATTCCAAATTAAAAAAAAAGGGAAAACAAAAATACAAAAATAAAAAAACCATGAAAATATATAATAGAAAGTTTTTAAAATCGATTATTTTTCATGATAATATAATATAAACGAATATTTATTATAGTGACAAGAGTATTTTATGTTTTCACGTGCGTGTCACATATGCCACCAGCTCGTCGATCAAGCTCTGCGTGGCTTATTCAAGCTTGTTGGGTTTGTAGATGGCCGTGTAATACAGCCGTGCATTCAATTTCACTCACAATGTCCTTCACACTGAATGCATATGTGTGTTAAGAGTGTGCGTGTGTGTGTGTATGATGTGTGTGTGGCATGAGTCGCCGCCTTCGCGACCATATTAACTGCTATTGAGGCAGTTGGGGCACTGGCCCAGTGGCTCTCACCGACGGACTTTTCCAACGGAAAGTGTAGTTGTAGTATGAGTAGTTTTATCTGTAGACCCTTGCTTGACAGTTCCAGATTTTTCTTTTTTTCTTCTCTTCTCTTCTCTTGTGCTGCTGCCGCCTCGTCTGATTGCTTACAATGTGCGCTCTTATTTCAGTTGCTGTCCTTGTTTGTCCTCGATTTCGTTTTAAAAATCCGAAAATCCCTCGCAGTGGCAGAAAAATGTCGTTGTCGCTTAAATTCAATTGAAATCGCATCAACTGCAATGGCAGGCGAACGACAGGCAATCTGTTGAGTCGCCCTGATTGAATAAAGCGCGAACGCGCGAATGCGGCTCGATGGATAAATGCTGGGACGGCCTACGGATTGAAAACCGACACGCCATATGAGCACGATACGCTTACAATCCTTAACGTAATAATAATTTCATCAAAATGCAGCACTTACTAAATGAGTTACAGCAGCTATTCGTAACGAACGAATTATGCTTCCTTTTTAAATACCCAAGTTCTGAATTATTAACTTAGCATGTCGCAACATACATATGTCTTTACCGATTTTTACAAAAAATAAGGCAACAATCAAATAAAAAAATTTATTTATGGGGTGAAAAGTTTTTTCTGCAACGTTTTGGGGAGCCTCCCAGTAACATGTATCCCAAATTTGGTTACTCTAGCTTAAAAACTGTGGGGTATATAGGCATTTCCGATTTTTAGGGTAGGCGCGCGTCCTCGGGGGCGTGTCCGGGATATCAGGGATATAATCTTAGCGGGAAGGTCACCAGCTATCTACAAACCAAATTTGATGGCTCTATCTTTAAAATATTGTCGAATTCTGTCGAATTGCGAAATAAAATCAAATTGCCAACGTGGCACAAACTTAATATATAAAAATGTTGGTTAAAATATGATGAGAACAACTTTAATACACATGTAATGCATACATGGTTCTTAAATATGCATACGAAGACAATTGCAGTTAACGCAGTGCATCTAAAACTGTTACTCTGTTAAGCGAAACAGCTGTGCACGTTCAATTAGCAACAAGTTGTTTACAAAATCAAAAATATGATTAGTTTCAATCAATATTCACAACATTTTTAGATTACATAGTTGATTAGAGCAATAATGATAAAAATTTAGCAAACTTTTTATTGCGCAATAAGCGATGGGCAATAAATGCTTAAATTGCGGTAATATGTACATAGAAAACTGTGTATGATGTACATATGTATGTACATACATTTGTATATTTATACAGTCGAGTCGTAGACATATGTAGATGCATGTAACAGATAAAGAGAAATTACATAGATATTTGAGTACTCTGGTACACAATTATGAAGGTGGTGTGCTTCTAAATATGATATGTTGTTTTACCTGTTAGATTGTATGAGGCAGTTAAGCAAGCAATCACAGCTGTTCGGCGCTTAACAACACCACCGTGGCTAGTAGGAGAGCAGCTGAGAGCTAGAAAGCACCGGTTACACAGAGTTGTCAGCCGTTCCGACACGCAATACATGCATTTGCACGACCCCTAATATATTGAATTAGTCAAACATTTTAAGACTTTATGGGAAATTTATTAAATAAATTTATTGAAATATATAAACATAATTTTCGATATAAGACGCATTTAACAAAATTAAAAATAACACATTCGAAATAATTAACAATGTAAACGCGCGCAACAGCACAAATTGTTGGCAACCCTAACTTTTTCTCGCGCCGTCGCTGTACACGTCATCAGCTGAGCAGCAACAACAGAAATATATAAGTTGTTATTGCTGCACAGTGTTTTTTGTGCTCTTCTCTATTGGAATTTGCGATAATATAGTTTTAGTTTTTCGTCGCACAACAAATTGCAACTTGGGGCAGACAATATTGCAACACGTGAGAATACAAAAAAAAGTGGAGCCTAAAAATAGAGGCATTCAGTGACGCCACACGCCCGTGACATTGGTTCACATTCAAAGAGGCAAAGAGAAAGCAGGCAGCGAGCACAAGCAAAAATAAAAATAATACGAGGAAGTCTCTGTACATACCCACGTACATATGTAGCCACACGTATATGTATATAGCCACCCGCTGCCTGTATCAGCTGCTTGCTCTCTACGGAAGCTAAAATTCATTATTAATCGAAGCAATCGCGCGTCCAATTTAGTTTAGTTACTTACATTCCGCACATTAACACGAAAACGCAGTTGATGCAATTGCAACGGCTACAACGGCTACATCAGCGACGAGAACGCAACTGGAAACTGGAAGCAATTGAAACCGCGACTAGAGGCAGGGCTGTGCATTTAATCATAACATTTTGTGTTGTGTAATCGCCAAGTGAACGGAAAATTCGCCGCGTCAATATGTCCGATAAAGAGCCCAGCAAAAAGGTGACCCCGCCTAAGGGAATGAAATATCTGATTGGAGGTGCCAGCGGCATGGGCGCCACACTGTGTGTGCAGCCACTTGATCTGGTCAAGAATCGAATGCAAATCGCAGGCGCCGGCAGCGGTAAGAAGGAATTTCGCAGCTCTCTTCACTGTATTCAGACGGTGATTAGCCGCGAGGGACCCCTCGCCCTCTACCAGGGAATTTCCGCGGCGCTGTTGAGGCAAGCAACGTACACCACTGGTCGTCTCGGTGTGTACACTTATCTCAACGAGGAATATCGTGCTCATTTCAAAACCGATCCGAATGTGGTGGCCAGCATGGTCATGGGCATGATTGCCGGTGCAGCTGGTGCGTTTATTGGCACGCCTGCCGAGGTGGCCCTAGTTCGCATGACCTCCGATGGTCGCTTGCCGCCGGAGGAGCGACGCAACTATAAGAATGTGGGCAATGCGCTGGCACGCATAACACGCGAGGAGGGGGTGACGGCGTTGTGGCGCGGTTGTTTGCCCACCGTCGGACGCGCTATGGTAGTGAACATGACCCAGCTGGCCAGCTATTCGCAGTTTAAGACTTACTTCCGTACTGGACCACTCCAAATGGATGAAGGCATCAAGCTACATTTCTGCGCCAGCATGCTGAGCGGTCTGCTGACGACAATAGCATCAATGCCGCTGGACATTGCCAAGACACGCATTCAGAACATGAAGATTGTGGACGGTAAACCGGAATATAAAGGCACAACGGATGTGCTGCTCCGGGTTGCACGCCAAGAGGGCATCTTGTCGCTGTGGAAGGGCTTCACGCCCTACTACTTCCGCCTGGGGCCGCACACGGTGCTCACCTTCATACTGATGGAGCAGCTGAACAGTGCCTTCAACAAGTACGTGCTGGGCACAGAAAAGCGCGGCTCTGGACTGTAAGGGAGGGTGTTCTATTGTGTCGTGTTATATGGCCACGTTGTTAAAGTTTAGCAACCAATCTGCACAAAAATTAGCCAAAAGATTCAAAGTTGTAACTGCATAAATACCCTAACGATGATTGATGGACAGACAATACATATAGCGATTTAACAATGGGCATTTACATGTTGGAAATTCCGGTGACAATATTTATATAACAAAATTGTTGGGGAGTTTTTGTATGCGTAAATTTATAGTTTTTAAGTACAAAGTGAAGTTTAAATAAAGCACAATAGTAGAAGCATTATCTATCCCTAATTCACTCCTGTTATTATTTGATTTCTCTTGTTTGACTTGATATTAACGATCCGATGCCAATTCGGGTTATTTAGACTAGGGCGGCAAGCGTGCCGATAATATTTTCACACTTGCTTCGCAAAATTTCATTATTGCATATTAAAAGTCGTGTTTGGCTGGTAAACATATTTCCAACTACCGTTTGCTAATTCCTCTGATAAGCGTTATCACCAACAATGCTACAAGTAATGGTACAAGGTTGAAAATATTCAAATTCAGTCGCAAAGAGCTGTCAGTTTACCTACACTACGAGTCTATTATGAATACTTTCCGATACTGATAACATCACACAGAGCAGGGCAGCCAGCAACTATGCCGGAGCCGGAGTACTTTTTGTATTTTTAGTCCATATATAATGCATTCCTATATATTAATATTATTATTGAAAACATGGAATTTAGTTAAACAATACCAAACTTTTGTGGCTTTCGGCTGAAATAACCACCACATCCATACACTAGCCCAGGATTTGAACCTGAATCGTTGTTCTCCAGTTGCCTAAATATCTTATTCCACTATTTCCATATCTTTATCAGTTTATAACACAGTAAACAGTACACATTTTAATTTGACTCAACAACATTTTTTTTCGACATAAACCATTGTAGTTTTAATATTTTAAATGCAATTCCCAATTTAATTTTGTCTACAGTTTTATTAGTTTCTTTTTGAATATATTTGGATGTAACGTTATATTTATTACACACATACCATAAAAAATCGCGAAAATGTATTTTAAAAGTTTTCTTTACACTTTACGAGGGTCTTATGGTTTTTGTTATAAAATATGAAAAGCATTAGAGGTCTTACAAAAAAAAATGTATTATGTGTTTTAAAAAATTTGTTGCTGCTTTAATGGACATAATAAAAATGAATAGAAAACATTATAAAAGCTGACAAGATTTTTAAAAATTTTAACTATCGAGATGCTGATGCCCATGATTGTTGAGATATATAATATGTTTAAATGTATATTTAAATACCAGCTGGATTAAATTATATTAGTAGGGATAGTAGGAATAGTATAGGTAAATTGATTTGTGTTAGAGTATCCAGTGTTTGTGACCACAAAACAGTATCTCTATTGCCATATTTTTTAAGTTTGTTCACTGAAGCGCTACGATTCTCAAGAATTGCCTCCAGTTAAATAAAAGGAAACCGTCGTTGGCCAGCAAACATCGCATTTTATACTCAGTTTATTGGTTTGTGAGAAGGAGGTAGCTGCTCTTAGCCTGGACTGCTTCTGCTGCCAAATACTATTTGCGTAATAAAATTTTTAGCTTACTCAACTGAGGGGGGCGGAATGAATATGCCCGCAACCAATTCAGCTATAACAAATCAAAAGTTTATCTCATAAATAACTGAAAAATAAAATTCTTATGACCAGAGGGCACAGTTAACCGAGCTCTGGGATTTATATAACGCAACGCTTCGTTTTTGTTCTGGCGGCCAGTTCACGTGAAGAGCACACTTAAAATTCAGAAGACATCAAACCGTTGGCCTTTGTGCTGATTGCTGCTCAAGTTCAACTCCATCTACACTTGGGGCTAATTAAACTCTTCTGCGCTCTGGTATTCCACACACATAGCTGGGTGCGGAGTACTTTGAGCCTTCCGGCTCCAAATGGACTTCGATAATCCACGAAGTGACGAAGCAGCACTTTAATAGCACTTATTGCTCGTTTCTGGCTTTATTGCTCGTACACAGGCATATGGCACTTCAATTTAGCGGGCAATTCACAGAGTCGTACGAGCATATCGAAGTCTGGCTTGAAATTGCGGCGTTTGCACTTTCCAAATCAAATTAAAATGCGTTTGTTTTAAATTAACATTTCCAAAGAGACTAGCACTGAGCGGAAAATGCGGGTACTTTCACATCGACCAATGTAATTTGATTAACGTTACTATTGCAAACACACACAGATCCAGACAAACACACACACACACACACAAATCGAATTCACTCGCTTTAGGCAGTTTGAAATGTATGTCAGCCAATAGACACAGTTGTCCAAAAATCATGTTCTCGGTTTGTATAAAAAAACAGACCTTTTTAAAAAACATGTTTTTGTTTTTTAATTTACAGATATTTTTTCTAATGTCAACTGTTTTTATTGTGTATTTATTTTTCAGCTTTTATCTAATATTGGTGCCTATCAGCGCTGATTTATGCCACTATAGGTTTTAAAATACAGCCATATTGATTTTGGCCACTAATGCAACAGTAAGCCGAGCTAACACATCAATAGCCGTAGCCCGAATCCTGAAGGCCGCAGATGGTTCATAATTCATCGTATTCGGTTAACCGGTTGGTTGGTCGAGAGTGGGTTGCTCGGTTGCTGTGTTGGCGGCCGTTTGGCGCTGTGTTGTTTTTCTGGTGCTCCTTTTTCATAACGTTAATTGCAATACGATGCTCAGCGGCCCTGGGCTCCAAACTAATTGCTTTTGCTGAACATTTCAAACGCGAAACTTTTTTATTTGAAATTTATGAATGTGTTTAGTAAAGGCCTTTCCTCGTCGGAACGCCACAAAATATTATATTACATAGATTCGTCATGAGTATCAGCAACAGCAACAGCAACAACAATGACAGCAAGAGCAATGCAATTTTCATGCTTGCTTTCCTTACGGCGCGCGACATGGCGGCAACCAAAGCGGAAACGGAAATGCAGAACAACTGCTTTGTTTTGTTCATTGTTGTTTTGTGTCGCCGTTTGTTGTCTGAGTTTTCTGATGTTGCCATTTTTCACATTTTCCTCTATTCACCCTCTCTCTGCTGACTGTGGTGGCAACTGAACTACCCCACTGCTACCAAAATTTCGTGAGCTATTTCAGTTTTCCCATTAGTCGTATACACAGCGTTTAACTAGCGCTCAAGATTTAGTTCGGCAAACTTGAAAGTAGACAAGAGCATGGTACAAACTTTGCGCCAGCGGAAACTTTTAAATTGATTAGTATCTGCTACACAGAGAATCCTTATTCGCTGCCATCTTATCGAGCCCCGCCCATTGGCAGACTAGCGGCTGCATTTCAATTAGCCAGCCCTATACAAAGTGCTCATGCCCAGCGCATGTTTAATGTTTTTTAAATTTGGCGTTTTCAGCAAAGTTTTTTTCAGTAAAAAATGTTTTCAGGCGAGCTGAATCACTGGGTGGTAAACACAAAGTGTGAAACAAATCTCAAACCAGTTTGAAAAAATGAAAAATTAAGTAAATTTATAACTTATAGCTCGTATAAGATTACTTATTTGATGAGTTTGCAATGTTCAGCAGGCTTAATAGTTTTATTTAAGCCATTTATTTAAATTGTATTGGAAGTTTGTATGTACATCCCACTAAGTTCACAAGTTATTGTCAAAAATTGCATTTCAAATTGCTTACACTGTGGAAATGTAAAATGTCAAAAAACCAATTGGTTCGCAATTGTTTTATTTACTTACATAAAGCTACCTTAAAATTAACATCTTGAAGCCAACTGTTGTGAAGGCAATCTACAGTCAGGCTGTCAGAACCTTAAGCTTGAAAATTGCGAAAATTGTATTTGCGTTTAAAGAGACTGTTATATTTATACTCTGTTAGCAAAGTTGTGATTTTCTGCAATGCAATTTTCGTTATCTTTCTGATGGATATATTTTTTTTTGAAGCTAGAGTTTTCAAACTTCAGATATCCTAATATTGGTGTATTTAATTAGGTGAAGTCAAGTGGAATCACCAAACTTTATAGTTCTTTAGTTATTTATCAGTAAACTTTTCTACTGTGGCAATACACAGTGTATTGCACAGTCGATTGCATCCAAATTTTCTTGTTTGGCATTGTTATATTTTGCATTGCAAAAAAGAAATTGCGCAAAAGCGAAATTGGAAACAAAAAATTAAGTATAATCTCCACAGCAGACAGACTGAAGATGAATTTCGACAGAATTCAAAAAAAAAACTTTTAATGAATTGTTTTCACTTAAAAAAAAATGGTCATGACAGAAATTTTAAAAACTGTGAATCAAGTAGAAATAATGTGGCATCGGGGAACAAAAATCTTTTGTTGTGTACGAAATTTCAAGGCTTGCACACCGTATTCTAATTAATATGTTTCCTAAAATCAGATTCAAAATCGTATTGCTTTGTGTAGCAACTTTTCAAATTTCCCACTTTACATGTGCACCCTCTCCTCAACTTGATGGCTTCTATTTGTGTTTACGCGCCTTGTTATTTGTGCCACAAAATGAGACCTTATGTGTGTGGTTGTCACAGTTATATCATTTGTCAAGCTGGGTGGGTGGCTAACGCCCCCACCAGAGCCATTCAGAGAATCAGAGCTGGAGCACAATTTTAACCCGATAGCAAATGAACTTTTTTATTGGATGGCAAACTTTTCAACATGCGCGCTTTTTATTAATGCGTCCTCGGAACCTTATTTAGCTAACAAAAATGTTCCCCTTTAACCCACGCCCGATAACTTTCAATGCGCATTGTTTTAACTTTT
Organism: Drosophila paramelanica; assembly: GCA_035043915.1. Classification (NCBI taxonomy): domain Eukaryota; kingdom Metazoa; phylum Arthropoda; class Insecta; order Diptera; family Drosophilidae; genus Drosophila; species Drosophila paramelanica. The sequence goes on from JAWNMO010000258.1 coordinate 6,694,576, forward strand.
TCTTTGATTTTTCTGCGCTCTCAGATTGACTGTCTGCAAAATTGTAAAGAGGAAAAGTTCTCGTTCTGCCCCTTTTTTGTCCCAGTTCTATTTTGTTTTATGCTCGGAGCTGCTGTTGCTCCTGCTCTGCATAGTTGTGACATTTAAAAGTGATTTCATTTATTTTTATTGCACTGCAACGTCGCTTATGTAAAATGCACTTTAATTTATTTAATTGAATTTAATTTGTTACGAATTGCAAACGAGTGTGGCTTTGTGTGCGTTTCCTTTACCCTCTTTATTTTATTTTTGTTTTTGACCTGGCCCGGATTTATTAAAGCATTAAATTTAAGACTTGCAATTTAGTGACAAGGAAGCAGGGAGCTTTACGGCAGCAACAACAACAACAACAGAAACAACAACAGCACAACACGAACAACAGCCAGTGGCAGTGTCAATGTCGCTGTTTAAGTTGCGGCTGCCCTTTGCTTCCGTTGTTGCTGCTGCTGCTGTTGGCACAGGACCAGGCCAGGACATGTTCGTGATTACCAGTGCAACAGCGGGCGGTCTTTCTGGCTGGGATTGCGCCACTTCTGCCCAACGGCAGGCCAACTGAAAGAGCCTGTAATTTGTACTTGCACCCAATAAACAAGCGCGTCGACCCCCCCAGCGTGTCTGTGTGTGTGTGTGTATGGGTGTGTGCTTTTGCGTGAAGTTATTCAACACAAAATGCGAATAAAAAAAATGTCGAATCTGAGACAAGGACTGGGTTCGCTCCCTAGCAAGGTCAGCCCAAGGATAACGCATATTTACGTGTTGGTCCTCCATCTCCTTTGAACGTCGACACTTTGGCGAGCTGCTCCCTGTGATATTTCATGCTTTTGTTTTCCTGCCTCTCACGCACACACACTCACACTCTCCCCATGTGCGTTTCTTTGTTTTGTTTTTTTCAATTTTGTATATTGCAGAAGACAAGGAAATCGCACATGTTTGTGTTTGTCCCGATGCTGGCGATAATCCACTGATGTCATTTATTTGGCTCGCTGCGTCGACGCCTCATCCAATGCATTCCCCCCCTCCCTTTACAACCTGACGCTGGCCAGGCCAGACTTTATATCTACCTAATATCTCTATCAACAGCCTGAAGCTTTGAGAATTGCTCACTGACGCAGAGTCAAATTCACGCTTCAATTGAAAATTGCGTGCGTGATATTTAGAACAATGTGTTGCCATCACAGCGATCCCAAAAAAAAAATAAAATAAAATAAAGGGCAAACTCCCATAACAGTAACAACTCAACAGCTCTGTACATAAGGATACAAGGGGTGAGGCCACCTACGCTTTACCAATAATGTTCTTTTTTAATAAATACCCTCAAAGAGTGAGGGTATATTTGCATTCTTGAGCAGATGTCATAAAAAAACTAAATTACATATATAGCATAAAAATTTAAAAAAAAAATTAATAAAAATACTTTAAATAACTTTAAATAGCTAAGTAGATTTGCCCAAAGTGGGAGAGAGTATTTTAATGATGGTAACGACAAAAAGCATTCACCGAATTTTTATTATCTCAATTTTATGTATACATGTCGCCGTGCTTTGCCGTTTGGTAATCATTTGAATGACTTCTAATAACATGCGGTGGGCGTTTATATTTATAAATTGTTAAATATAAGCCAAAGTTCCCGGGCACAATAGAAATTGTGAGGGCATCCAACGAAAATAGCAACGCACTGTGTATATTGTGTATAGATATGGAAAATCGACAGAAGGCACCCAAAATGGCTGCGACTCAATTGGCCAATCGCGGCGGGGCGAGGAGCAGTCAGACCCATAAGGCAGCAGACATCAGCATCCTGGCAATGGCAACTTAATGCCATCCCGACTTCGAGAGTGGAGGGCAGCAGGCAGCAGGCAGCGGGCGGCGGCAAGAGGCACAGGGAAGTTGCATCACGGAGCGGCCTCCTCACAGTTCATTGAGTTCGAGTTGCTGTTTGTTTTATTTCCATACGCGCTTTACTGTCGTTTATATTTATACAATTTAGGCTTTCGAGCCCGCCCGCCCCCGCCTAGAGTAAGAGCCAAGTGCAAGTGCCGCTTTGTGGGCTAAACAACACCATCTTTTGGGCTCACTCCTCTTGGCCTCAATGAACGGGTCGATAGATTTTTACAGCATGTCCTCCTTTTACGACAGGGACACAGCCACCAGCACCACCCCCAGCACCACCAAATAACTCCTTGCCAGCCTTTTGTGTTTGCTCGTTCACCGCAGTTCATCAATTTATTTAGCATTTTTATGCGCTTTGCGAACACAGAATTGTTTAAAACGAGCTATATTGATTTAATTAACGTCTCTTAAGTGGCCCTAAAGGGAACCCATGTTTCAGTGCCAAGCAATCGTAGCCACTTTAGAAACATGCATATTCAATTCGAGTCAGCTTTTTCCGTTGTACGCCCTAACGGCATTTTCATGTACGTCATTGCAAAGCCGTTTTATGTACGGGTTAGCAACCAAAGAAATAACGGTAAACTGCATATTTCAAAACTTACTTCACATTTTATTACCACTTTTTCTAATAAAAAATCTTCAATATATTTTTATAGATACAAACTTTTGATTGATTTTCTGATTACATATTTATTTAATTACGTTTTTTTGTATAATACTTACCTGTGTACGTATTATTTTGTATTTTCATTATGACATTTTTTCCCCTTTTCTTAGTCAGTCAGGATAAAAACATTTTTCCCGTTATCTCATGATAAATGACATATTTCAAAAATAAAAAATAAAAAAATAAAAAGGAAAAAGATGAATCTGAAACTGAATGCGCCCTAATTGAAAACAATAAAAACCATTCCAGAAACTCAGCTCTGCAAATAAAAATTATCTTGATTCCAGCTCGCTGACGTCTAGAGTACATTAATAATAAGCATGGTAGAAGCTACGTGATTTAAGCCTACGAAAGGAATTCAAATCTACTTCTGACTGCAGCAAATGCCTGACAGACCAGTCAGGCCAACTGTCAAAAACATATTTATTTGCCACGTACAGGCAAAACTGAGCAGATAAATGGCATAAACGTAATTAATTTAAGGAATTTCATCAGAAAACGACTTGCCCAAGAGTTACGAGCTATTTATAAGTTAGCTGTATAGTTTATAAAAAATAAAAATATGGATCGCTAAAATGCTGTAAACGAATACATGGAAAACATACTAATTTCATACAGATGACATTGTCAAAATTTCGAAGAAAAATTAAAACGAAAAATATAAATCCTTTTTCGCCAAACAAGATATCACATTAGATTTATGTATATAATTATACATATAATGAACTAGCGAAGTAGAAGCGTCTGGTTTTTCTATATGTGTGTGTATGTGTGCAGCTAAAATATAAATAAACACATTCACAGAGTAGCATAAGCGGGACGCAATAATCAAAAACAACCAAATAATGAAAATCCCTTCGTAGACACAACTTCCATTCACTATTCCTGCACACACACACACATTCTCATATCCCTTGGGACTTGAGAATATCGCGCGCGCATTCGACTGAAGCCACCAACAAAGTCATCACGACAATGATTGCCCTGGCCCTATATATATATATTGGCAAACAAATTCGCTGAACAGCTGAAAATGCGCAGCGAACCCGTCCAATGCCAACACCAGAACCGAGAGACAAACATGCGTTTCGGTTCATTAACCAACCCAACAAAAGGAGCTACGAAAACAACGACAAAAAAAGTAGAATAGAGCAAAGAGAAAAAGCGAAAAACTGTATAGAACTAGCAGCGAAGGGAAACAAAATTACCAGCAAGCAAATAAAATGTTTTCGAGGGTTCGACGCTGCTTCAAATTTAGTTTGGGTGATAAGTTTGTCACTCCTAAGCCCCACCACCCCCACCAGCTCCCTGCCTTCCCGCGACATCCGCAAAAGCCAAAGGATCTGTGCAGCTTGCGATTTGATGGCCCCCCATCCCCTTGAGCTATGCAACGTTTCTTTTTTATTAGTTCTGCGCTTATCCGCCATTTTGACAGTCGTTATTTGGCTGATTACAACAAGGACAATGGCCGGGCAGTCATTGTCTGAGTGTTTCGTACTGATGCGTCGTTACTGCCACTATGCAACAAATTTGAAGTGATGTGCAGGGTATTACACTATGATGGGTGGAGGATGCTACCCTCAAAAAATTAGAAATTTTAAGTGAACAATCTAAAATATAATTACTATATACTTTAATTAATACTATTATATTCTTAAGTAAATATTTAAAATATTATTAACGAAATCAAGTTAGAGTATTTCTAAGACTGACCTCCATTTTTTTCCAGCTTACAAACCTCTAATTTAAATTGCAAGCTTAGATTTAAATACGGTTGCGAAGTGTTTTTTTTGGCTAGAAGCTGCTTTAAGTCGAGTCGCTTATGTGGGTCATTAGTGTGTTGTGTAGCGTAGATTTTGGCTGGTGGTTGCTGGTTGGTGGTTGGCGGCACTGTGGCTTATTTTCTCATTAGTTAGTTTATGCACGTTGCGCGATTTGTCCCCACAATGTTAGCGCAACGATCCAATTTTCAGTGGGGCACGCACCCAGCTTAAACTTTATGGAGCTCAACATGGCAGGGACGATGTTGCCTCTTGCCGCTTGGCTGTGTTGGCTCTATTTGCCTCTTTCTGGTTGTTTTAGATGCGTTGCTTGCATTTCGCGCTTTGCTGACTGCATTCATCTTGAGCACCCCTAACGCCGACAGCTCATCCGGCTGCTGACTGACTGACTGACTAACAGACTGAGTGAGTGTCTGTTTGAGCGACAGCTGCACAATGCAATCCATGAGCTGCTGGTGCTTGTGGCACTTGCAATTGCAACTCTATTGTTTGCCCCAACCCAAACCAATCCATCCAAACCCAACCCAACCCAACCAACGGAACAACACAGCAGAATGTTAACTGTGAACTGTAAACTTTGTGTCTGTAGTTTAACCTTCGCCCCTAGTTGCACCACCACAGAGTATCTGTGTATCTGTGCGCTGCGTGTCCATCACAAACATAAAGTGTTGCATTTCTTGCTGCGAGCCACAAAAAGTTCGCACTTTGCAGAAAAAATAGAAGAAGAAGCGCGTAACAACTTTGCAATCGGGTGCAACCGATTATGCAACACACTGCTCCAACTTATGTTTATATTCGCAGTTTAAAGTCTCTCTTTATACTCCCATTCTCACTTTGAAGACAGGGTATAAAAACGCTTCAAATATTTGGCCAGCTGAAAATGTAAATAGTAAATAAATTAGGCCAGGCGCCAGTTACTGTTTCAGAATGTTTTAATTTCAATACACATAAGTACATATACTTATACATACATGGAATACAAATCTGTTCTACTGCTTAACTATATGGTTGGGATTTTCATTTTTGCTTTCTGTCTGTGTTTTGCTATTGATGGGATTGATGCAATATATTGAAAAGATTAGCTCAGTTATGAACCATATATTAAATTCTTGCTGCAGATGCGTTTACTGGATTTGCTTCGCCCTCTCTCAGGCAGCGCTTAAATGGCTATAAACACACAAATATTTATGCACATTTAGAGTTTTAGCTACTTGCTTAAATATACACTTAGTGCTATTTATGGAACGCACACATAGACATACAAGAACTCTATGAGCTATAAGCTTATATGCTATACATATTGAATATTAATAATTGCCATTTGTTTTCATTATGGTTTCTGACTTTCTATTCGTATTTGTTTGTTTTCTAAACAATGAGCACGATTTTTTTTTTTTCTTTAACATTATATTGTTTTTTTTTTCTCCATTAATCATTGTTAAAGTTTTTCAGTTTTCTGTTTTTTGTTTTGTATTAGAAATTTGCTCGCTCAGCTGAGCTTTTTATGGGTGCAACCTATTTTTTTAGCGTAACCCAATAAATACTTATATAGGTACTTACTGTTATAATATGTATGCGGTGAGCAGATTATGAGCTTATGACATGCAACGTTATTAACTATTTAATCATTGGTGTTGTATCCAGTGTTTACTTAGTATGCCTGTGCTACCAGTTTAGAAAAATTTACGCTGTTTGATAACGGCAAACTGAAAAGTTTAAAAACTGTAAAAATATATATTGCTTACATCTAGTTGTAAACTATTAATAAAGTTTACTTAATTTAAGTTGTATGACTCTAAGCAGTTAAGCTATACCGCTAAGCCCATAATATCCTAGACCTTATCGTATTTTATGTATGTTGATTTTGTGCATTCTAAATTTATCATTGTTAGTTTTTAGCGAAAAACCTGGTAGGTTTATTAAAGTAAGAATATTGCAGTTGGGTGTAACCGACAGCGCACTACTCGATCACAAAGGATTAGCAATAAATTGAACTTTCTTTATCAGATATCGGATCCGGGAGCATAACATTTCTGTAAAATTTTAATCTGTCAATAAAAATCTTGATACCAAATATATGGACATTTACGGACAGCAAGACACGCAATGCACAGATCCCATACCAGCGTTTTCACTTCGTGAACGAGTATAACAGATATATATCTTATATATATCGCTATGCACTTTAGCTTCAGATGTGCTTGGGTTTACTGTTCTATTTTTGCTATACTTAATCATATTCTGTTTTTAACACTCATACATGGAACATCAATAGCCTGTTTTCTGATTCAAAGTTGACAGCCGCTTTAACTTGTCACACCTAATTTCGTTCGTACATGCTTGTTAACTGAACTGTCAAAAAGTAGCAGGAAGTTTATTTACCAATCGAATTTAAGTCTTCTGCTGCCACTTTTCATTTAAGCAAAATAACAATTTCAATTTTTTTTCGCTGCTTATTTTTTTCAATTTGGTTATCAGCACAGAAAACTTTTATGCATTTTAGCTTTTCTTCAAGTTAAAGCTATTGTCAAAGAAAACAGGCTGTGTTATAAAGTTGGATTAGTTAGAGTAATTGTAATGGATTAACCGACATAACTATTTTGAAGCCATTTGCTATTAGATTGAATATTTACTTTGAGGCTAATTTAGGTTTAAATTCTTTTGCACCCGTAATATAGTTTAGTTGGAGTTAGAAAATAAAGTTTTAGTTAGGTATAGTTATTCATAAAAAAGTGTAATATTATAAATGAAAAGAAAAAGAGAGAGAGAGAGGGGAAGAGAGAGAAAGACAGTGTCAGGTACGTGGACAGGTTGAAGACGTAGCATTCAGATAAATTTAATTTAAAGATGAGTTGACATTTACAAGATGCATGACATAAAAAACTTAAAGGATATCATCTATTCATGGAAGATCTAAGATATGACAGCTAATTGTAAATACTTATGCAATAAATTTAAGTAGCTGTAAGGGCTTAAGTAGACACCAAAGTCGTTTTGCTATCCGACCAGTAATTAAACTAGCCAAGTGATATTTCGCTTAATACACCTATGCATGTGGTTCTTATCACTAAGCTGGTTGTGTGCTTCGACGAGTTTACTTAACCGAAGCGCTTGAGGAACTCGAGGCCATGCCCGCCTGGAACTCCAGTTGAGGTGTCGTCTGCACCAGGGCCAGACCCACGCTCTCGCTGTCGCTGTCACTGTCGCTGTTGTTGCCGTCACCATCGCCGTCGTTGTTCTCCACATCGTCCACATCCTCCAGTGTGGTAATCTGACTTTGCACACTCTGCCGCAGTTCGAGCGCCGCGTGATGCGGCTCAGTCGGCGATTCCGTGGCCTCCATCAGCGAAGGTGCCGATCCGGTGGCCACATCCGTTGCGATCTTTGGTGAGCTGAGCGATGAATTGGAGTCGCGCAAACGTTTCTTGTCCGTCATGGGCAACGGCATGGGCATGAAGGACACATGATGGCCCGAGCCCGACGAGTGCGATGGTGCCAGCGCAAAGCTGGTGTGCTTCATGGCCGGGGCAATGGGCGTGTTGGCCGCACTGACCGAGCCACCTTTTAGGCCACCGACACCCAACGAGGCTTCCAGCAGCAGCGAGGGCGGCACCGAGGCCAGCGTCAGCGTGGACACTGACGAGGGCCTGCCACTGCCCAGATGGAGCGTGCTGGCCGAGGCAGCCGCTGCCGGTGGGGCGGTAATTGTCACAATCGTTTTAGCCGAGCTGTTGACCGCCGATGTCGAGCTGTAATCGCCACGCAGTTGCATGCCCGAGCTGCGACGCCGGGCCCGATGGTGGTGCCGGTGGAAGCTCTGGCAGCGCGTGCAGGAGCGCTGCGAGGAGGAGAGCGTGCCTGCAGTCGATGTGTGATATTGATGAGAGTTGCGCCCGCCTCCGCCGCCGCCTACGCCACCGGCACAGTTGCTGCTGCCGCTGCAAGTGCTGCAGCTGCTCGGCTGACGTCACATGATGTTCCGGTCCAGCTGATTGACGGAGTGGTAGCCAAAGGATGTGGAGGCGGCCACCATGGCGGCGGCAACGTGGCACTGTACGAGCGAAAAGATTTAATGCAGAGAGAAAGGGAGAGGCAGAGAAATGTAATATGAAAATCATGTAGTCAAATTGCAAATTTAGATACATTTTACAGGCAGTGTTAAAAGTGTTTCTGTGTGTGTGTGTGTGTGTGTATCTATGTGTGGTTAGGTATTGCAAAAACAATTTGCGTTTAAATATCGCCACAGCGGCAACAAAGATGTTCCACAACAACAACAAGTAGAGCAACAACAGTAACAACAACAATTTGAAAATGTTGCGGGCTTGCTTTCAGTTTTATGTTTTTCATGTGCACTTCGGTGCATTTATCTTTTTTTTTTTTGTTTTGTTTTGTTTTGTTCGGGTGCAGTAAAAGGCAAAGCGAAATGCATGATTGAAAAACAAGAACGAGAACAACAACAACAACCACAACAACAACAAAAAAGAACGAGCGCATCAAAATAAAACAAAAGCGAAAGCAATGCAACACAATAAAAGAAAAGCGGTTCTCGGGAATGGCAGCAGCAACAGCAACAGCAACAGCAGCTGTTTTTGTTGCAAAATGCGGAGCAGGTTGGGTGGGTTTGGGTGGTTGGTTACAATGCAACACAAAAACACAATTTCCAAAATATTAGCTGCAACAGCAACATATTGGGCCACATGAGGAGCCACGACCTAAAATGAATTTCAATTTTCAATGGTCTCCAAAAAACCAGCCAGCAACAAGGAACCACAAAACAATCACCATCATCATCATCATCATCATCATCATCATGATCATCTTGAATACTGTTTATCACGTTGCGCCAACATAATGGCTATGCAATTTCGTAAGCAAATCGACCATGTGGCTGCATTCCTATTTGTGTGGTTTCTGAGTGTTCCTTAAGAGCTGCATATGGCAATTTGTGGCTTTCATTTTGCTTGCTTCCTATTTTCTTGAAAACAAATTGGCCTTGCAATTCAATTACAAACTGACAAGCCAATTGTGCCACATTCTAATATCCGTTTTGCTTGCGAGCGACTTTTATTACGCATACGCAACGTGTACGCTGGTCCTTAGGCGTTGCCACAATTTGATTAATTGCTTCAACTGGCTTTTGCAGACCCGGGCACTTGAAATCACACGTGTATAAGATAAAGCTGAGCTTAGGTTTGATAATATTATTTTTATAGCACATAGAAAATATAAAAATCACATTTTTAGTATCACGTTGCCCTTTTCGCAAAACTATAAAGCAAATGAAAATTTATATATACATTTTTATTGCCAGCTTGGACACGCGATTTCAATTTTTGTTGTTGTTTTTTTACTTTAAGTTCTTTTTAGATTTATGACAAAGAACATGCCTTCAGTATTATCTAGAGGGCGTGACAAGCTCTTAGATGTAGGCGTGCCTTGGGTCAAAGTTCATTAAACTCCCGAGACTCTAAAAATGATTTTTCTTCTCGCGCCCGAATTAGTCACAGCAACGCCCTTTTTTGTTATTTATTACTTAATACTCTATTTGCCAGCAGACAGGATACAGCAGCAAATCAAACTGCCCTATCAAAGGGACAGAATCAACGAAAAGCGTAAAAGTTACGGACATAACAGACACTGTGCGTACGTAAGGCAAATAAAAGTATCAGTACAGGATTCCCCGACTACAAAGTTATCACAGAAATATAAATGTGGCCCATGGGATCACTGCATAACTTGTAATTAAGCCTTGAAGTAATTTTATTTATTTTATCACAACTTGCAAATGCATATACCCTTTAGGTATATACTACAGGGTATCAGAATGTTAGTATTAAAATATATTTAAAAAGTTAACCCTTAATACTGTTTTTTTTTACAACAAAATACACATGACAGCTTCATACCCGTGAAATATGTCTGCACTACAGGGTATTCGCCAGTCAAGAGTTTTGGCGTTGGTGCGACTGTGTCCGCTTTTTGGTGACTCCGTCACATAATTATAAACGTTAATTTCACGTTCACAGTCCATTAGGGATAATTGATGTTTTTGCAACATTTGTGGTAAATTACATTTTGATGTCCTGACTCGCAAAGGGTCCCGAATAAACCAAAAAAAAAAAATAAAAAAATAAATAAAATAATACACAGAATCTGCAATAACCGGCGACAAAATGTCGGCTGGCACGACATCGCTTTAATTTAACCGTCATTTTGCGAAACGGTCACGAATTAGTTTGATTGATTGTTTTAACAATAATTATTTGGCTTTGGTTATTTGGGCAGGTTCTCATAAATGGCACAAAGCGCCTGCCAATAATTAATGCAATTAGCAACGTTTAGCAGAGCAGCAGCAGCAGATGTTCAACAGGAATCCGTATAATAGTGAATACATAATAATTGCCTGCGGCAAGGCCAACTCTGTGCCCGACATTGGCCTCTACTCGAAGGCGCCAAAGCGCAGCAGCTCCGTTGTGGGCGCCGGTCTCAGGCTGGCCAAAGAGTTCTTCTGCAAACATTTAGAATTACAATTACAAGTTATTTGTGCAATAAACGACAATTTCAAGCTCAAAGCAATGTGACTGTGTGTGAGTGTGGGTGTGTACGTGTTGGTGTGTTATATGTGTATGTATGTGAGTATGCGTATGTGCGTGTTCCTACGTGTAGTCATAGGGAATGCCCATTGAATTCAGCTCGAAGGACATGCCCACAACACACAATTCTATGCTAATTCAATGCCAATTTCGAACTCAACCTGAACTCTTGGAATAGTCATTTTAGCAGTACACTGAAAAAAAAATGTGTCAATATGCCTTACAAAGATTAAAGTAAACAAGCCACATTCATTGGTTAATTAAAATTATTTAAAAGTTTTCTTTTCTTAATTTGTAATATATTCTGTAAAGGTCAATCAATCCATTATGATTGTACAATTAATATTTAATATATAAAAATTATAGTGTACATAAACGAAATTTAAATCTTTCGACCATTTCCACTTCATCTGAAGACCACTTTAATGTGTTTATTTTTTGTATGAGCCATACTACAATGTTAAATTAAGATCAAATATTTGTTTTTCTTTTTATAAAACTTTTTCCAATGTCTTCTTTATGGTTTTCTTAAAGTGTAACTAGCATACATGTATGTGTGTTTGTGTGTGGATGTGTGTGTGGGTGTTTGATTCGCCTGTTTGTGTGTTTGCCAGAGGACGAGTCAGACAACAGGCAGAACAGCAGTCAAACAGCACGAAATGTCAATGAAGTTAATTTTGCAGGAGACCCACTGCCAGATACACATCCACGCACATCTGCACACACCCACACGGACACGCATTCAGCTTGCGGTTGACCGCAATGGACTTGAAGATAAGCGAGCGGACGGCGGACAGATATAACGGACAAGGGACGGCAGATGACTCAAGCGACAAATAAGGGGAAAGCTGCAATGCGGTCCAGGAGCCAAGTCCCGCAAAATAGGCAAGCTCAATAAACTTGCACATATAAACATACACACACACATATATACACATTTACACATAAACACCCTTGAATAGAGAGCTTAACAGCCGCTGGTTAACGGAACCTATCTTCAATTGTTGCCCGCCTGGCAAATGGCCAACGGAAGTTGACTCATTTACCGCTAATTTTAGGCATTAACGGAAGTTGAGCATATTATTTTGAGTAAGCACCTTCAATGTTGAATTGCTACCAGCAATTTGCAAACATTTACATAATGTTTGTCCGTTTTTGTATAGAATAATGCTTGGCAAATTGGGATATATGCATCAGAGTAGTATTTGTTGTACAACTTACAATTTAAATGTATTTTGAGAATTTTGAACAGCTGCAACATAAATTGGAGTTTGCGTAACTAAAAGGCTTAAATGTCGTCCTCTAATGGGTATCCTGCAGGCAAACCTAAGCTAATGTATCTAATAAAGGTTAGTACTCAAATATTTAAACTTACATAAAATATGTAAGCTACAAATAAATTCATATGCTCACACATTTAAAAATTACGTAACATGATATTAGAATGGCTTGAATATAAATTTATTGCTGATGTATCTTAAAGTTTTTGCATCTATTGGTATTTATAGATACTCAAATTTCAGTGCTTGGCACGGTTATCGTTTAATCAACTAAATCCCACAGCGTAGGAGATGAGAAAGCCCCAGGGAATTTAAATAAAGTAGATTATAAGCGAATTGATTAACATATCGAAACAAGCTGAATTCGATATGCTTTTATTTTGTTTCGGTACTTTTAAGTGTCTGGCCCCAATAATTCAGTTGCCGCTTTATTTGCGACCCTTTTCAACAAAGCATTCACAACAATATACAAACACAATTGGCAGAGTAAGAGGAGAAATTGGCATGCTCTGGGTGTAATTGATATCACGTCAGCCATCCGATAGCCCAGGACCAAAATGCCAATGAAAAGAGCCATTGATACCCGCTCCCAAAGGCCATTCGCCTGGTTACTATTGAGAGCTGTAAATAACATGTTCATCATTAAATTATATAGTATGTGTTGTGCATGTGTATTGTTTGTATAGTGGGTGTGTGATGTTTGTTGAAAATTGTGTTTGAAATTTAGAGTGCTAAAAGTATTCATGGCTAGCTTGAGAGCATTTCCAAAATGTCGAATGTGCGAATGCGAGTTGATTTCAAAATATCGATGGTACCCAGATACCCATTAAGTATGTGGGTGTGTGTCCCAGAAGCCAAGTCAAAAGGCCAACAAGTTAAATTCACAATAATAACAACAACAATGGCAAGTAAAAATTGTAAAGTAAACACAGAAAGAACACATATAAACACTTAGATTAAAAACAGGTGGAGGCTGGGAGAAAGGTTGAAACTTAGGGAAAAATGGCAAAACGACAAGATAAACAGTGTATGTGTGTGTGTGTGTGTGTGCACATGGAGGTAGTGAATGGTTGGTAAAAGCAACAACAAATACAATAACAGAAAAACCAGCAATGACAAAACGCAACAAGGACAATGTGTCCTTGCCCGGCGTGCTCGCGCGTATAAGAGTCCATGTAACCACACAGATTTTCTTACATTTCGCCTTCGCACTCTGAACACAAGCATTCAAAAGGTGACGCGAAACGTATACTTAATATTGGGTAACATATTTTCCCCGACGTGTGTCGTGTAGATTGTGTGCTTGCAAATGCGGGGTATCTGATAGTACATCATGTTGTGCAACAGTTTTTGCGCAGTACAATGATAACAACAACAACAACAACAAAAAGCAACGAAATAACAGCTGCCATGCCAAAGGGAATTGTTCAAACAATGACTTTAAGCCAAGAGCCAGAACTGGCCGAAACATGGCTGCATCCCGGATGAGGTGTGGGCGTATGATCTAGTGTGTGTGTGTGTGTGTTTGTGTGTGTGACATGGTGGGTACAGGTGCAATACATTCAACAGGCGGAATTACAGTTCATTTTGCGTTTTCTTTCGCATCCTTTGCACTCAGTTAACAACGACAACAAAAAGACACTGAAACAAACAAACCGCAATGTCAGGCGAGCGAACGAGCACAAGAGTCACTTCAATGACTGTAACATTTATGAAAGAGACAAAGACAATGAAAGACAGACATGGCGAGACAGAGAACGAGCGTGATATAGAGTAAGAGAGACAGAGAGAGAGAGAGAGTGAGAGTGAGAGAGAGAGTAAGGCTTGGGGGCAACAATGTGCAATGTGTTTTCATTACACACATATTGTTTATTTCTGTGCATGAGTTTAAAGAGGCGCAACAAGGCGAACACGCAACAGCAAATAAGTTAGACAAGTCGCTTACCTCGCCATTGACTTACAAACTTAAGAGCTTGGGGAGGGCGCCTCAATTGCATTGCGGGCGAGCTAGCGAGCGAGCGTGCTGGACACCAACTAAATCTATGCTAATCTATATATAAGTCTGCTCGCAGGAGTTGTGCCGCACGTGCTGAATGCCGTGCAGCGAGCAGGTTGAATAGCAGCGTCGTGTTGCAAATCTCTGTAAGAACAACACCAGAATCATAATCAGCAGACGCATTAACAACTATCAAACGCCTCAACTGGCATCGGTAATCATCCTTTTGGCACGGTCAATACAAGGACTCCCCAAACTAGTTCGAGTTGAACAGACATTTAGATATGAACGAAATGATTTTCGACTGATGATACAAATACACATACAATGTTCAGACTTGTTGTGACCATTATTATTATTTATATATATATATAGATATCTATTTTTTTTTTCAGGAATGAATGAACCAAATTGTTTTACAGTTGTTGTAAAATTGCCAATTTAATGAAAGAATCTGTGCAAAAAATTAACGTGAATATCTGTTTGAAATAATTGTCAACTGTTTTTTCCATATACGGTTCTTTTCAATATATATACCATATGCTGTAAACATTTTGCATGGTTTTTAAAAATAAAAATTAAATAAATTAAAAAAGGTTATATTAAAATACAATAATACCATTTTATTAAATACCCTTATTTTGTTTTAAATAAAATCACCCTATATCAATTTATAACAGTTTGACATAAATACCCTTTATTATTTGTTAGAAGGATAAAAGATTGTGTTTTTGTCTCAATGTGAAACATGAATTTTTGTAATGCGGTAATTAAGTTGTTGACAATGATTGCCCTCATTGAATCGGGAATTTACGCGCACACTCATTTTTGGACTTGGCTGGTGCTGACCCGCTTAAGCAGACATTAACAAATTATTCATTATATTTATTCTTTTAACGTAGTTGACGATGACGTTGACGGATGCGCCAAGCGTTTTATTTATGCTGAATTATGAGGATGTCGGGATGCTGGCAAAGCGCTAAGTGTGCTCTCCTATTTGCCAGACATGTGTGAATGCTGATGGCAAAAGCTACGGTTGGGCAGGATGCGGGGAGTGGGAGTGGGAGCGGGAGTGGAAACGGATAGAGGCAGGACAAGGTAGAAACTCGCTGCATTTTTATTTTTTACATTTTGCTTCTCACATTCATTAAATTTGTAAATTAATGTTGTCGTTCGTTGAGTTTTGTTTTTGAAGCATACTGAAGTAGATGGGGAAAGTCGTGAAGTGGGCAGCGGGGAGCGTGGTGCATAATTCATAAACAGCTTTTAGCATCGTTCAGCCCCACAAGAAGACAAAATGTTGATGAAATAAACGTGAAACGTGTCGCTGAGCTTGCCAATGAACGAGAGAGAAATATTAAGAGAGAGTGTGAGAAAGAGCTAGACGTTTTTTTTATTGACATGATTGTGACGCGAATGCATGACAAATCCCAGCAAATGAGAAACCAAACAAAGTACCGCAGCTCAGCACAATTGGTCCAGAAGGCTGAACAAGAACTAACCTGTGACTTGGAGCGCATTGTGGGCTGATACTTGCGGCGTATCTTGCGGGGGCAGCACATGCACAATAGGCGGACAAAAGCTCTGAAAAAGAGGGTAAATCAAATCGGGCATTAGGTACATATATATACATATATATATATATATATATATATATATATATATATATATATATATATTATATTTATCAGCCTTTCAGTTACATACCTGCGAAAGTCTCGGCTCCAGCAGGCATAGATCACAGGATTCATGCAGGAGTTGATCCAGCCCAGCCAAGTCACAATTGCGGACACAATCTCCTCGTGCTCGATGCACTCGATGCAGAAGCCAGACAACAGGTTAACCACAAAAAACGGCAGCCAGCACACAATGAACACACCCATGACAATGCCCAAAGTCTTGGCCGCCTTCTTCTCCTTGGCGAACTTGGCCAGTTTCCGTGAAAGCGAAAAGTTCTTGCCCATGTGTCGGTGCCTGGCCAGGCCATTGTTGTGCAGCGCCGATAGCGGCTCGTCGTCCGGCTCCTCGGGCGTGGATGTCGTTGTGCCCCCGCTGTGGTTATGATGATGGTGGTGCGAGTGGGAGTGAGAGTGGCTCAACGAGCCGCCGCCGCCGCCACCAGAGACCTGGTGTGTGTTGGTGGCGGGATCCCGCGTGGTGCCGCCACGATGTATGCGCAGAGTCAGCTGCAGTTCCCCGGACGCCATCAGCACCTGCTTGGTGCCGATCTTAAGGGAGCGCGTCTGGATGACCGCCGCGCGGTAGATGCGGCAATAAGTGAAGACCATCACCAGGAGCGGCAGATAGAAGGATATGGTCGATGAGAAGACCAGATAGCCCAGATGCTCGGTGAAGGTGCACTTGTAGGCGGGCATCTCACCATCTCTGGCTGCCCGCCACCAAACAATGGCCGGAAAACTGATCGCACTTGAACAAATCCAAACGGCAGCGATCAGGCCAGCGGCACGCTTCACAGTCATCCGCATCGGATAGCTGAAGGGGTCCGTGATGGCCCAGTAGCGGTCCAGCGAGATGACGCACAGGTTCAGTATCGATGCGGTGCTGAAGAGGACGTCCAGCGAGCGCCAAATGTCGCACCAGTCGGTGCCAAAGAACCACGTGTTCTCCAGTACCTCGTACAGGGCCGAGAAGGGCATGACCACCAGACCCACCAGGCAGTCGGCCACCGCCAGGCTCGTGATGAAGTAGTTGGTGGCCGTGTGCAGATAGCGCTCCCTGATGACAGCGAGGATGACCAGCGAGTTGCCGAAAACCGTTGCAAACGAGAACAGGAAGAGAAAGGCCAGCAGGCCAACACGATCGTTGGGCAGCGCCTCTAGAAACTCGGACAGATCCGGCTCCCGTGTGGTGCTGCCCGGCGCACCACTTGTCGTATTCAGATTCAACGCCAATTCCGTGCTCGTTGGCGCCGCGTTAAAGCCATTGAAGTAGTAGAAGACATCCTCCGAGATGTTGTAGCTGTTGTAGAAGACCGGAGGGCGTGTCTGATTGAGCACATCGCCGCGCAACAACGCCAGCACGGGAGCCACGATGGCAGACGTTGCCGCATCCGTTTCCGGTGCCGCCAGCTGACGTGGCTCATCGTTGCCCTCAGCCGTCGCCATGGCGCTGGCAACAGCCTAATATGATGATGTCGACGCAATATCTAGTTCCTGTTCCAGTTCCAATTCCAATTCCAATTTCAGTTCCTGCACCAGTTCCACTCTCTGACGTCTGCGGCAGCCATACAAATTAATAAGTCGCATTTTTGCGTCTGCGGAAAAAAAGTCACGTGGAGAAGACAATTATAATTTGCATTCACAGAGTTATTGCTAAGAACAAAAATAATTTTATTCTGCGAAAATGTAATCACGTAATCCCGCAAAGTCCGACCCATTAGTAGTTTCCTTGAAAATTGAATTTAAGAACTTGCAGCTGATTTCCAGGAACTTCGCTTACGTTAGCTTATTGCGGATGCTGCTTTTTTAATGAACTTAAAATCATTTAATTAAAATGTTGACTGCCATCCGTTCCCGACACGTAACAAATTTTAAAAGCACAACAGCTAAACAAGCATATTAATTAGAGACATTCGCGCTTATGTTCCTGATCTCCCGATACTGTTGTTGTTATTTTTTGAGGGTTTTTTTATGTTACAGACTCCTGGTCTGAAGTCTAAAGTATTTCAGTGCCTCCGTTGGCATCCGATGTCACCTGCTCTCCGCAAAATGCACAATTAATTAACATGCAGACACGGTAGCTGCTGTCACCACCTCCCACTTCCGCGCCAGGCAAGCAAACAAATTAAATTACATTTCAAGTGCCAGAAAGGACGGGAAACTGTTG
The DNA here is from genome assembly GCA_035043915.1 of Drosophila paramelanica. Taxonomy (NCBI): domain Eukaryota; kingdom Metazoa; phylum Arthropoda; class Insecta; order Diptera; family Drosophilidae; genus Drosophila; species Drosophila paramelanica. The sequence goes on from JAWNMO010000258.1 coordinate 6,712,668, forward strand.
CCGCCGAGTATTCCCGCAGCGTTCGAAAACGGAAGTCAATAATTGCACAGCATTTAGTCAAGAGTTGCTGCTGGACTTGTCGAAAGTTAATTCGGCTATATTCACACTATACAATAAAATTGTTTATTTTTTATACTCATTCACGAAGTGAAAAGAGTATATTGGTCCGTCTGTCAGTATGAAAGCAATTATTATCGCCGATATTTTTGGATATATACTCATGTGTACCCGCGTCAGATAAAGTGTTAAGGATTTTGGGCTGCGCCCACTGGGGGCGTGGCAAACCGATAACGCCCAAAATCGCATATCGATAAAGTCTAAAATTTTTAAGCTAAAATCTGAAGATTGGTACAAAAATTTCGCAGTCACGCTTCCTTCCGCCCCCGCAAACCACGAAAATCTATATCTCGTACAGTTTTAAAGCCAGAAGCACCAATTTTGATATGTAGATAGCTGCCTACCTCCGCCAAAGATTGCACACGTGACATTCAGGCCACACCCACTATAACGGCCCAAATGTATGTAAAAAATTGCCATTACATGTTTTATTTTGTATATTTTCAGATTGGTAAAGAGTCTGCCAACGCAAAGTGCGAGCAACAACATTGAAGTGACTTGAAAGATTGGTCGCTTAATTCTATATATATCTCCAACTGTTATTTAATATTAATATGTCCGCATATATAATTTTTCCAAAATTATAAATGATAAATCAAGCGGAAATACGTTTTTTTTTGTTTTCCAATCATAAAATCGATTTTTGCTGATTGAACAATCATTTTGTCAAAAACCATTTAAATACTTAAATTTTTTATAATATTATATTCTGTTTGCTTAAACATATTTATTTGTTTATTTGTTGTATTTACCCGCTTTGAAAGATAAAAGTTCTTTAACACTTGTTGCCAAATTTGTTGGCTCTTAATAAACGGCCTAAAATTCTGCTGACAAAATGATTGAAATGGAGTGAATATTCGGTTGACTGACGATTGGATTTGGGTTACGATTCACTCTACCGAGCTTGTGGCTGTTGCCTGTCCTTTCAAATCACCCGAGGCAGTTGCAATTTGTCTTGCATTTCAAACGACCTGTGGCCAGGCATTTGTTAGTTTTTGTTTAGCTAGATTTTCTGGCTTTGTCACATCGTCCTGGCTGTCAGCTTCTCTTGCGAGCTATTCATTTTAACTCTGTGTGTGATTATCACCTGCCAGAGTGATAAGGCGGTGCTGGCAAGCCAAATGTTGCCCTGCACCTTCACTTGCTTCAGTGCCTCTTTCACTTGCCAGCGAGCCAGAATTTTGCTCCTCATTTCCGGCGGATTCGCGTCGCCTGCATGCCATAAATTTTCCTGCCTGCCTGGCTGCTGTCGTTGGCTTATCTGTCCCGCAACCTCAGGCTTCCACCCTACCACTACCAATTTTTGCTGTCGTTATGGTTGCTTTCTTGGCAACAGTAGCAGCGTCTTGCGTCCTAACTTTGCCAGTTTTTCTGCTGTTTAGTACAATTTCCTGGCGCATTTCTCACGCACAACAACAACAGCAAAAAAAGAAATAAATAAATAAAAGAAAAGCTGCGTACATTTTTTCACTTACGATGAGCATGATGAGGCCGTTGATGTGCAGTAAGTCAAAATGTGAGCCAAGAGGAGCTCTGCATGCCCAAAAGTGTTGACTCTTCAAGTAATCCAACCACCGCCCGAAGAAAGTTACCATCAAGCACAAAAAACACACAGCAACATGAAAAACCAAAGAAAACAGCAGGAAAAGAGCTACCAAAAGCCAAGAATAAAGGCAAATTCATACGTCGTACAAACATGACCGCCCCCTTAAAGTGTGTGTGTGTGTGTTGGCGTGGGTGTGGGTGTGCCTGCACCCTACAGCATTGTCCCCTGGCTGGCGCAACAATTTAATTGAGGCAACCTTAAAGCTGACCTCCACTTGGCAATGTGCCAAATCCGACCTTTTTTGCAGCAGTCTCTATGCAAATATCGCCGGGAACGGCAGCAATTTGTACATGTGCTTAAACCGTAGCGACCCTTTCCACCGTGCCTCGTCTCTATCTCTACTTTTTCGGCAGCAAAAGGCCCCAAAATGGTTAAGTCATTGAATAGCCGAATGAAAGTTTACCAAAATGGTTGCTGGCACCCATTTTAACGCACTGATTGCGAACCAGTTTCGCTCACGCTTCCAACGGGTATTTCAATTTAGTTATCAACCGTGCCGCGCTATAAATATAGTAAGTATCGCCATATGAGGTCGAACTAACAATATTGGTTGTGATTAATGATTTTGTTTTTATTTTTAATAAAGTGAATTCAATCAAAGATGTACTTTATTAGTTTTTAGCATCCTTGGCTAATTTTGATATTCCCAGAATTGAGGCCACGGCCTCAATTGCAGTAAGACACATAATTTAGTTTTTATTAGAGTTCAATTGGCATCATAATCAACAGTAACTTGTCAAAATTAGCATTCTAATTTAAGACAAATTAATAGCATTCGAAGTGTGAAAGCCCCTTTGGTAAACAGCAATATGCTCTGGAACACAAACAAATCTTGATCGACTCTCAATTATCAACTAATTATTGTAGAAGCTAATTTGATTTCTCGGAATTTATTAAGTTTATAATAGGCTGTTGATTGAATTAGTGTTGATTTGTGCAACACCAATTATACTATACTCTAAATAGTCTCATAGCATTTGGTGTTATGATATGTGTATATGTATGTGATTTCCATATGGAATCACTAAAAGATTGAAATTATTATTTACCTATTGTGTAGTTTCAGCTTGATTAATAAAAATGTCTAGAATACAAAATGGTAGTTTTATTAAATTTTTAATTGAATTTAAAAAACCTGTACAACAAAGTGCGCAGATAACCAAATTTATATAAAACAAATTGTGTGAAAAATAAAATAAAAACTAAATGCAAATCGATATTTAAAAAAAAATCCAGACATAATAAATACAAAAAAATGCAAAACATAATAAAATCTTGATATATATATATACCCATTCGTTCATTATAAAATGTTTTATTTTAGATACATTTTGAAAAAAGCATGAAAACATTCTCCATTTCCAATTGAATTGTATGCGGCCGAGTGTCATTAAAGACAACCTAACGCATTATATATATATCTTAGAGAACAGCTGTCGTGTTCGGGTTCAGTTTTCAATTGGACATCAATTGCAATTGGAGGCGTGCTTTCATTGTCGAAATTTCAATGTCAGCTGAAAAAACATTCTTAAAATTCCACTGATACAAAAACAACAACCGACTTTCCGGGTCAGATGATAATGACGGTGGTCTTTCCTTGGTTCTTCTTCTTCTTTGTCTCGCCGATTTGTTGAATTTTTTCTGTGAACTGTAATTGCATGAAACAATTTCACTTCTCGCCTGTCGCATTAATGTCCTTTCAATTTATAAAAAATCCATTTTTATGCCCTGACTCCATAGAAAATTGGTATAAGCGGGTATAATGGTTTTGTGCAAATGTATGTAACTCCGCCCCATATATATGTGTATATATTGTGCATTTGGATCGGTCGCCGAGTCGAGCTGTTAGTCTGTCTGTCCGTCTACGGCGTGCGGTGAAAGATTACAGCGTTCAGGGTATTTCCAAGTTGGGCAGTCCCGACTAGTGCCTTCGCACTTGTTATTTTCTGTATTCTGCATTCTGTTTTCTGTTATTTTAATGTTATTCAAAGTGGCCGCCCGCTGACAGACCGTCGACACCTATCTGCAGATGAGTGCTTGTAGGCACTGAAATGTAGGTGAAAGCTATTTTTATGGCCAAACGAGGCAAACATTAAAGACATGCTCCCTAGATATTGGCAAGTTATATGCCTAAGCTATATCGAGAAGCCCTCACATATTTTTTTAAGGCCCTTTTGGCAGCTGAATTCCTGATGCGAGTACATTCATTAATTTTATGCACTATCATTGAAATGAAATCGCTGCCATAGAATTGAATACGGCTGCTGCCAAGCAGGTAACCCAACTTGTGCACTGGCATTGTGCAACCTTTTTTTCTATGCGAGTTTCCTATGCAAATTGCCAGAGAGAACGATATAAGTAGGAGCCGTTATCAGTGCCTATCAGCGTCACCCACTCAGAGTTGTGCGATAAATCGTGCCTTAAATCTCTCAAATTGCTCCCCAAGCGTTTTTAAGTAAACGCACAAATGTCAGGCAAGGCAAGCAAAAAGGCTCTCCAAGCCGTGTCAACAATGTAGGGGAATGGCGAAAGTAAAGGCAACGGCATTGGCGTCCAAATCTTGACAATCTTTATGTGAGCCAAGCACTCAAACTGGAAGTCCAAAAGAGTCGGTAAGGCACTAAAACGTCGGTAAATATGTATTCCGAGTCGACTGACTAGCCGAGCCGAGCCAAACTGAACTAAACCTGAACAGAGCTGAGCTGTGTCTACAAATGGAATTTAATCACGCGTGCGTCAAGCTATCCACACAATCCGATGTTTGTTTTATTTTCGCCTTTGCAGCTTGTCCCTTTTCTGATTTGATAATGCGCTGCCGGTGCTAGTCCCTGGCGGTATCATGCCGAGCGCTGCTTAATTATGTCACAAATATTTACACCAAGAACCGAATGGCAGGACCTTTTGGGCCGCCAGTGTCGTGACACGCAAGGAATTCAGCGAAAGCAAACAAACAAACGGCAACAACAGCAACAACAGTCAGCCAAAAGAATCAACAATACAAGCCAAAATCAAATTAAATGAGGCTAACTCCAGCCCAACAAGCGGAAACGGAGAAACGGAGACCGCCTCGCATTTTTGCAGCAATCAAGGACAAATAAGGACGCCAGCAGCAGGAGCAGCAGCTACCACGACAACTCATGGTTTTGCGAAAGTGGATTTCGTGATAATGGAAAGCATTAATTTTAGCCATAAACCGATGCGATTTGTTCTGTTACTTGCAGCACATTTTTTAAAATACCCTGTAAGTGCGTAATCGGGAGTAACGAAAATAACGCACAACCAAATTATTGAATGAGAATCATACGATTTTAACAAATGCACTTGTAAATGAATTAACAGGGTACTTTTTAGTCGGGTATATTTTAAGAAGGTACAGTTACATTTTAGTCTGATTTTGCAGATTTTCACTGTCTTTTATTGTTTTTCGCTTGCGTGTCATTATTTGTTGGCGTTATACCTTTGGCATGCTCAAAGTTATTGACAACCCAGCCGGGCAAATGCTGGGAATTGGATAACACCGACTCGGACCCGCGTGGGGACACGTTTAGTGCGCTTGTCACGCAATGAATAATGATTGGACAGTAACAACAACAACAAAAACAACAACAATAGCCCACAAGAGCAGTGGCAGTCCACCCGCGCCACCCGGCGCAATCAATGTCTGCCTCCTGTCAGTGCGCCAATCGAGCGTCTGTTAAGTGGCATATTGCTCATACGACATGTTGTCCCCACATGTTCGCAATGACAGACGTCACTACGGCCACTTCCCCCCCGATCAAGTGTCGTGTTTAATAATTAAATACTGTTGTTAATGCAAACTTTGATTTAAATTTCTACTTACAGTAATTAGTTTGCAAGGATATTTACAGAACTTACAAATATAACAGACAAAGCAAACACATTCTGCCGTTTTATACAAATTTAAAGCAATTATATAAACTAATGTGTGTGTGGTAAGAATAATTTGAATAAAGCACAAAACAATTTTACAACTCAGATATGTTTTATATACTTCACTTAAAGTGTGTTCAAAATAAGGCCTTCAAATTAAAATAGCAACTCATCAGCAAACATTTGCATATAAAACACCTGAACTGGAATTTAGTCACATATATATGTGAGACTTGCACTCAATTATGATTATTATTACTGTTCGCAAGTTCATCTTTCAGATCTGGATGCTGGCTGAAAGGTGCCACGCAAATAGCTCTTTTCATCTGTGGCCCGTTCAATTCACCCATCGATCCCTTTCCGCCTCAGTGAACCACGCACTGCTGTCAGCTCGATTCACATTCTATATATAGTATAGTAGTATCCCTTAGGTTTTGCTCTGGCTGACTTTCATTTGAGGCACGCACGCACGCACGCATTTCCTTAGATGCCCCGGGGGCATACATATTTAAAGTTTTGTTTTTGATGAGTTCACATATGTTTTATTAACAGCATACCAACTAACTAAATGGTCTCAATGCCAAACTTGACCCAACTTGAAGTTTGAACAGCGTCAACGGCAATGAGTTCAAGTTAAAGAGTACCACATCATTTGCGTGCAGGAAACGTTCCTGATTGCCAGCACCCTCTCAAAAAATGTCCCAGCATATTTTTGAGTTTGCATCAAAAATTACGCTGGAAAATAAATTCAAGTCACATGCTCTGTACAAATTTTCGCAAGTCGTCTAATATGATAAGAAAACAAAGTATGAATACTGAATTATCGAGAGTACAAGACTGACTAATAGATATCAAGTAATCACAATTTATTTATTAGTTGTTATTGAATTGATAGGGTAATCATTGAAAGCTCGACTTCACTAAATGTGCATATGTATTTAAAAATACCATGTGGACCCACAAATGCCTATTTCACCTTTTATTATTTGTATCTTTTCAGCTGTCATTGTTGGTACAGGGTATAAAAACACATATACTTATGAAACTGAAAAAAAAAAATATAGTACAACTGGGCGCCATGTACGCGCATGAGTAAATTACAAAATGTCCAAGTTTCCGTCCTGTTTCCGCTGTCGTCGTCCAAGCACGTGTGAACGCAATAACTCCATTGCGAAACCATTCAACTGGCTGAGAAAATAATTTTGATATAATGACAAGCTGACAAAGTCACGTCGCAGCGAATAGAAGGCAAATTCATCAGCGAGCTAATATTGACTCAGTCGGCAACACCCACAACAGAGGCAAAAGACAAAAGCCACCAATAATATACCCCAGGCGACTCCACACTGAGAGAGCGAGGGAGACAAAGGCCATTAACATAGACCCCAAGCGAGCGTAGACGAGTCGGAAAACAAAGATTGGGCCGTCGCTTATTGACGGGCGGTAATGATGTCGCAAAATGGCCACTTATATATTTTTATTAGTAATATGCGTATATCTATTTTGATTACATGGCTGTGCGAAAACAATTTTCCATGCTATAATTTATGTTGTGGAAATTGCGCATACGCCATGTGTGCGAGCCCAGCCCCATGACTAATATGATTTACACAACAAATGCCACGCTCAAAATCTTTGCCACTTCATTTTTTGCCACACGCAAGTCTTTCCAACACATAAAGTAGTAGCAATAATACAGTCTAAGAAACCACAGCTGACCATTTGCACACAATTTCCGAGCCGAAGTTTATCGTATTTATACCATTAAAGTTGTTGCTGTTGAAATTTCTTTAATATATATAATCTGGACTTTGTGTGACAGCTCAACAGAGTGAGCAACTAAAATTGTAGAGTTGGACTTGTGTTGGGGCTTTCGAGTGACATTCTAATCAACTGCGCATTAGCATGTTGAAATGGGCCAACATGCAACTCATTTTCATGCTTCGCCTGGCCTGCCTCAATGAATGCCTGAATGCCTGCACTTGATTAAAGTTTCATTTATCGCGTTTGCCGCTCCTGCTGCTTCCGCTGCTCCTGTTTTTGTGTTTTGATGCACAATTTTATAGCTAATTAAGTCACAAAATTAACATTAAAAGCCAATCTAGCACAAAAGTGCAGCCATCGCAGCCGCGCTTGACATTTTGCCAAACTAAACCATTTTGTGATAACATGCATCGCTTCTAGATTACCTGGCTAGCACCGTTCAAGCCAAGTATATATTTTCATTTCAGCTTAATTAGCTAAGGGAAGACAGCATACACACACACACACACCAGTTCAGTCTCATACATATATACACACGGAAACAGACACCTGTAAGCTTGCAAACGAGGAGCGCACAAAAGCAGGCGACAACTTTTTTTTAATACATTTCGTTTTCTCCTTTTTGCTAGCTGGCAAATATAAATGAAATATGGCAAACAACATTTTAGAGTCCCTCTTAATATTGTTATTTGTGGCTTGATTTTTATGCCAACTCAGGCCTGAATATTGCGGCGTATGCAAATACGCTAAAAGTAAAAATATATATTTCAAGGAATACACACGCACACATACACATATACAAAAACATTATTCAAGCCAGCAGCAAACGCGAAACCTCCAAAATACGCATACAAAAGCCAATGCAGACCATAAAAAAACTTCGCTGGCCAAAAAGGTAAAAATTAGAAATATAAATAGACGGACAAAAGCGCTGAGTGAAAACAGCAACGCGCAACAGCAAATAAGAAAGTGCCACGGGACATTACCCGAACCAGCAATACGCTGTTCTCACTAAAATAATAATTGCAAATAATTAAATATTAATTCTAATATATGATTTAAATGATTGAACATTAAGCAAATTAAAACTCAATTGGCTAACTCTTAATCCTTGATTCAAATATAATTACTGTACAATAATTTTTTTTACATCAAAATATCCTCTTATTTTTTGCGAGATATGCAGAGAATCAACAGAATCAATTGTAAACGAATACACTCCTTAACGCAATACTAGCAGAGTATTAAAAAGGTATAACCAGCAAAAACTGCTTGCTGAGCCTATTTGCGATCACGAAAATGTGAATTTAATTTCACTGCTATAATTTGCAGTAAAAAACATAATTTAGCCAGCAAGGCAGCCAAATGCGAAATATGCGAAATCCTTGCCAGAAAGTAATGAATTCAAATACCTGTGCGACGCGCCCAACCAGTTCTGCCGCAATGCGGGCGCCCCACTGGCGGCAATTCTCAAAAGTGTAAGCCACACACACACACACACACACACACACACACACACACACACACACACACACACACACACACACACACACACACACACACACAAACACACACACACACTCATACAGAGAACGAGACCAGCAACAAACGGCTTGAGTTGTTTACTCGTCCTGCAGCCGCTGCTTGTGGATTGTCATTCAAATCTGTCGCGTTGCCCTGCGGCGGCTGCTTTGCGGCTGGGTAGGCGTTGCGAATTTGCGGACGGACGGGCAAGGGGCGGGGCTGTATTCTGCGAAGCAGCACGCTGCAAATTGTATTTGCGACAGCAATTTTGAGCAATTTGCGATTAACAGCTGTGGGTGTGCGTGTGTGCATGTCATTCATTATTTTCAATTTTTCAGTTCTCAAACTTTTTGCAGCTACTGTTGAATGCGTGCATGTGTAGACAGACGGTGGTGTAGTTGAACTTTTTTTCCCCTACCGCAGCCAATTTTCGTAAATATTCAAATTTATTATGAATTTCATTTAATTTTTTTGCTGCTCACACTTCAGCCCCTGTTGGACAAGGCAAGTTGAGTTTAAAACTTTTACAGGAATTGGTTTCGATTGGATTTGCACAGCAGCCACTTCAATTATTACATGTAAATTCAGGTTGTTGTTTTTTTTTGTGCGTTTCTTTTTTTTTTCAATTTGTATCCGTCTGCAGTTGTTGCTGTCACCAACTTTGTTGTTGCTTGGCCAGTTTTATATTTCGGCTCTGGCGGCCGACAGAAAGTCAATTAACGCAATTGAACGGCCAGTTCCTGGAAATGCGAAAGTTTCCAAATTATTTATTGTCCCCGTTATGGTGGCCTATAAGCCGGACAAATTGTTAAGTGATGGCACGTGCTGAGATTTAGTGACAAAATATTGAAACGTGTCTGGGATCAGATAGGCAAGGTTTCAAACGAGCCCCAGGGATCAGACAGTATCAGCGAGCTCGAAACTTTTGCTGAACAGAAAAACATTTCTTATGATTTATTCATGCAATCTCACAGCGAATTCAGTTGAAATTCGATGTGTTGGCAACACTCATGTGCTCTTCCCAATGATTAAGCGGATTTGATCGAAGCTCTGTGGCAACTTTGTGTGCATGTATTTCATGTAGTTATCAATTTGCTTTAGCTGACAGCGGCCAAGCACACACATTTCTCTGGCTTCAATCCTTTTGGCCAAATGCCCATAAAAGAAAACCGTTACATTAATCATTGCCAACCGACAGCAGCGACCGCAACAGCAGCAGCAGGACCTGACTGTGTCAAGGCGCTTTGTTGTAGGCTCTTCCTGCAACCTGTCATAAGTTATTAACAAGAAGAGCTCGAAGCCAGCCCACATACGAGCAAAGCAATTCACAAAGTGCTGTCACGCGCCTACCGCCCACAAAGAGACCCTTCTCGCCTTTTGGCTTCTGCAAGTGGAATATTTTTAGCGTCTGTTACATTTGCAGTTCGTTGGATGAAAAATTTCAAGTTCGCTGCATTTTGGATAGACCACGACGACAACACTGACATACCCCAAATAATGACCGCTCGAACACAATTTGCTGGCACTGTGCCAAGGACGCTGACGTAGCTCTTGCGCCTGACAGTTCATTGGAAGTTTCATTAGTATTACAAGTGTGCCGCCATTGAGACGGCTATGACGGCCAACTCGTCGCGTAGACGATGACCTTACATGAAAAACCCAATGGACACACGCATATAACATCAGCTCCGGTCAGCTGCCCACTTCAGGCTTCACTCCGATTTGAAAAATCACCATTGCATATTTTGCCAGGCTGACTTTAATCCGAGTAATTATAAAAAAAAATTGCACGTTTATTTTCGCGTATGTTGTATAATCCCTAAAAAATACAAGGCATTTACAATGCTTTATTGTCGTTCTTTCATTCGATTTTTAATGTTTTATTTTTTATGTTCACAAAGCAATGAAATATAATATATAGCAATAGCAATAAGTAATAATGAAATTCTCTTTGAATAATACCTCTAAAAAGCAATAATAAAAAATTTTGCATTGCTTTCTTTATGTATTTTTATTTAACATTTTTCTGATCAGCATGTTATTAAAATACTATTTGTAGTCTGAAATAAAATTGGGACATTTGATTTTATTTATTGTTTAGTTTTTCATCCAACTGCAAAGCACATAGATTTGAAACTATTAAATTCATTTATTTATTTATTATTATTATTGGAAAAGTTTTGGGTGCTTACGAAAACTTAACAGCCTTAAGCAGGTTTGAAAAACGAAGTCAACAACTTTTGCCAACTTTCAACGAATTTAAAACCATGTGTGGCATCAACTTTGAGCTACATCAACGTTATCCAACCTTATCCACGGCGGTAATGGGTGAAGCATTTTAAGTGTCCTCCTCCCGCTACACACACGACACATGGTTGGACAATGTTGCACATTGGCCCACTGTTTATAGTTGTTGTCATATTGTTATTGTTGTTGCGGTAATTGCACTTACGCTGCTTTATGGACGGCAACAATCGTAAAACATGATGTACATCATGTTGGTACTTAAATGTATTCCGCTTCCCGGTTCTGCCTCGAATTTCAACTACTAACTTGGACAGTTTAGTGTCGAATTTCGGGCTTATGTTCAATCTAACTCATGCTGTATCTCTGTCTCCCTCTCTCTCTCTCTCTTTCCTTATTTGTGCTTTAAACTACGCAACTGATTTTACGAAAATTGTTGAATTGTTGCGCTGGTTAGTCAAACTTGCGGTTGTTTTGTTTCTTATTTGGTTTAAGTGGTACACAAATGCCACATGTGGCACAGTGCATTAAGCACACACACATTTGAGTGTGTGTGAATTTGTAGTGGAAACGGAAATGTGTTCGATTTTCATTGTTCTTGTGCCTACTGTTAAAAATGTAAACTAAACTGAATTGGAATTGCATTTCCCATAAAAAAAACAAAGCAATGCGACAGAAATAAATTGTGACGATTTGCAATGGCATAGTGTATTTTTGGACGGTTTAACCGTCTCATTATTTTTGGGGACTGAGCTCAGCAGGCCTCTGCCTAAACAATTATTTCTGTGACAAATGGATTCCCTATTGTTTTATTGAAAACATGTTCAGCCCACAAACACACACACATGCACACAAACACACACACATACGTGCACGCATATTTGCACCCATTTGCACATAAACCACATGTGAGCCACATTGTTGGCTGGCAAACTATTTCAATTACATCTGTGCGGCAGTTGAGGCCTCCACGGAACACGGCATTTCACCTATGCGAAACCTGACACCCAGCCCACATCACAGGTAACATCTCTTTGTTTCTCACTCACTTCTGCTGCGACAGCGGCAAGCACAACTTATTCCAATAACAAGTGTCGGCTGTGTGTGTTTGTGTGTGTGTGCGTGTGTGGGTGCATGTGTGTTTTTGTGTGCCTGAACTAAGGCATTTGCCTTTGTCCCAGCATTAAAATATTTATATGCAAATAAATAGTTTAGCGAGCTCGCAGCTTTGGTTGTGCTGTCATTCAACGTAATGTAGACGTACGTTTGTACGTACATGATTGGGGGCGGAATAAAATGGGGCGTGTCTAAAGCCAAGTCGTAAAACACACGCTTACACACACACACCCAGCCACACACACCACCACACCCAGTTTGGTGTATTATTACCCGTTAATTGTGCGTGGCATTTAATTGTGAATATATTACCCCAGTTGCGGGTACGCCTTACAATACCCTGTATTCATACAAAAGAAAAATGATAGAAATCCTATTTAATTATGTGTACCCTGAACATATCTTTGCCGTTACGAGCAATAGTGTGGATGCATACAACAATAAATTACAATGCATATTGCTTAAACTGACAGATAATTTTGGTAAGACTAAAATTTACCTCACAAGAAAATAGTGTTATGAGATAAGCATAAGAATTATGGTATCGTTTAATGCTCTTATTTTTTATTAATACTTTGCTGCTATCCTTTTATTCCTTATATATAAAAGAATAAAAAATATGACTTTTGGCAGGTATATATTTATCTAGTTAATTGTCTTAATTCTTAATTCTCTCGTAAAAAATGCATTGTAGATCACAGCAAGCCGCAGGGTATAATCTGGTTGAAAGCATTACTATGGTTGTCATTGCCAGTCTTATTTAATGGCAATCAAGATAAGAGAGTATATATTGCGTTAGGTCATGCGTTGTAGGAAAATATTACTTGGCAATTAGATTTAATTAGTTTGCATTTTAGATATCTTTGCAAGTGCGTGTCTTCTAACAGAATCAGAAAATCAATAAATGCCACACGATGTGGGACAACATAAACACAACATTCTGGGCATTGTTACACTAAATGCTTATCTTAATTGAACAAATAGCAAGTTAGCTTCGCATAATTCCCAACGATATTATTTTAGGCCCAAAAGCAAGCTAATGCACATACATATGTTTACAGAACCAATCTCAGAACATATGCGATCAAAGAGTATGTAATTGAATTTAAATTGCAAAATTCACTGATACAAAGCGAATATAAGGGCTAACCAGAAATTCAAATATCAATAAATAATTTAATACAATGAAAAAAAACCAGCATTCTGCATAACTAAAGCAATAACGGCTGGAAAAAGTTGTGTTTTATGACTGTAACCAAATTGTTAAATAAAGTTCTATTTGTGTTGCGTAAATCAATAAAGAACAATACAATTAGTGGCTATAAAAGAGGAGTAAACACAATATTGATTAACTTTGATATATGTTGTTAAGATTTCAAATTGAAAGATAAGATAGATTTAACAGAATACAACATTTGGCTTTTAAATTGTTAATTTTTATGAAAGCTAAGCCGAAGTACAATTGAATATGTATCGTTGCTTTATCCGGCTTATGTCTTTAAGTCGAAGTGGAAGCTGTGCGGTTTTAAGTCGCAATCAAAACAATATTTACATCCCTATTATCCTTTCAAAGGAAATACCCCTCTACCGAATTAGTTACTTTATTTGTGGTGAAAAAGAGAAATTAATACAATAAAACCTTTAATATTCAAAACCAAATGAAAACATTTTACGTATCACTTTTGTTAAATTAAAGTATGTGTAATTCGGCGGCCCACGCGAAAAACATTTTTGGGAGAGCTCATGAAAAACATGCATTTGCATCTGAAGTAAATATGAGATAGGTATACTGAAACTGCGCATAAACATAGTTACGCTGTTGACTTTCATTACCTTGTGCAAATAGAGAGAAAGTCATTAAAAATTTTAATGAAGAAACTTTTTTTCCTTTTGTTTCCGGCTTCATCATCGTCATCTTTAACAATATTGTCGTTGTCGCCACCGCTTTAATTTTCTATTTAAATTTTGTTTTGTCTGCAGCTCTTCGCTATATGGTCGCATATTTTGTTAATAACAGGCAACTCACGCCCGGCCAAGTCAAGGCAATCCAAGCAAAGCTGAGGAGCTCCAGCGACTACTGGCCAGAACTCAGTTGCCACTTGCCTGGTGCGTCGTGCCTGGCGCCTGGTGTATGATTTATTAGAACGATAAAATGATTAAATTAAAATTGATTTAAATAAAAAGCAAGAGAGGCAGCCTCGGCCAGCAGCAGGCAAGCGCTGTCGTCGACAACTAGCGGCACTCTACTCTACCTGACACCCGACGAAGCCCTCTTCACATTTTCTTGTTTTGAGCCACGATTATTTGCCTGTTTTTCACAGCATTTTATTTCTGTCAATGCCAAAAGTTGGCTCAGGGCCACAGCGTTTGCTTAGACAGCGCCCCAGCCAACGCTTAGAGTGAAAACTTACTAATTTATGCTAAATAGTCAACAACGCTGGGTCTAGAGCCTTTGCCGTCGTACAACATAGCGTATGATTAACCTAAATGTTACACTTGTCGCCGCCGTCGACTTGCCGTCTGTCCTGCCGTCAAACGTCGGTTTACATTCAAAATGGGACAACTAAAAAATGAATAAAAAAAAATATAACGCTCAGGGCTTAAAGTAGCCGTTGAAAAGGTTTTCTGTCCCAGTGCGTCCTTGTGTGCTTGTTATTTGTTAATTTGGCCCATTCAAAAAGGCCACCTTATTTGACGAGCAATAACACTGGCCCACAAAAACAGGCAACACAACAAACTTTTGTTAATTACCTGCAATATTTTTCAATTTTTGCGAATACACAAATATATCTCAATTTAAATTGCTTAATTAAACTTCCCAACATGTTGAATTCTGTTTTATAGTTCGCATCTATCAGATGTGTTTAAGGAAACGCTGCAGAAATAAGCCCACATTCATTTGCACATACTTTACCCACGCACCGTTTGTTGGCTGCGGCTCCTTTCTCCGGGGGATTTCTGCTGCAGCACAGCAGCAGCTCCTGTTGGCGTTTCTACCGAATGCAATTTCTCGTTTCACTGCCTGCTGCTGCTGTTGTTGGTATCTTTGTGTTGTGGTTGTTGGTTCCGTTGGTATTTTAGGTAATTTTTCTTATATATTGGTTGGTATCCTGTCGCTTGTGCTCTTGTGTTGCTTGTTACTCGCGTTGCGGTCGAAATTGAATTTCACTTGGAAAATATATTATGCATTATTAATCACTTAAACGAAGGAGTCTGTTAACGAGGCGGCAACCGGAAAGCAACCTTACTGGGCAAACGTTAAGTGAAATATGCCTTACTTATTCTCTTTAAGTAGTTTTTTGTTAATTGTTTATTTAAAGTGACCATTACATCAACGAAAAGCCAACATATCTGCACTCCATTCAAATAAAATAATTACAAAATTTAAAAATCAAATAAAAAATACCTACTATTTCCAGCTTAATAGCATTTATATATTACAGATCTTGTATACAATTGAATTATTTCCTTAGAAAACGCGATTTTTTACGACTGAAGTAGAATCTTTAAATATTCGATTAAAAGCCATTTAAGAAAATAATTTAAAAAACACTCTATTCCATTTTATTTACTTTCAAAATATGTACATTTGTAGCAAGTGTAATTTGTTTATATATTGTTGGAAATAAAAATATTGGCACTACTTTAAAGAATATTTTCTTTTATAATAGTTTGTTTTATTTTAATTATATATTTATTTATTTTTTTTGGTTCATTTGCTTAATTTCTTTCACTTTCTAATTTCAGTTTTTGGCTTTAATTGACACCTTTTTTTCCAGTATTATATTTGTTTAGTTACAATTTAATTTACTTAACGGCTTAAGTTTCATTTGCGCAGTCGGCTGTGCTGCGAAATCCATTCACAAATATTTGGCAGTCGCGAACTAAGGACCAACGCGTTCTGAACGTCACTGATGTAACTACCGCAAGTGAATAGCTTCTAAAACAACGCGAAACTTGGCCAAAGCGGCGGCGACAGGATATGCCACGACAACGACTAACGGTGCCGACAGCAGCGCGGACAACGACAACAGCGACGGTGTTCGGCTTCGTGCTTGGCAATGAATGACGAGCCCAAACATTTGCTGCTATAAAAGAACCTCAAATCGAGGCGCGCACCAAACACGAGGACGATGATGGCAGTTCAGCCTGCAAGAAGCTACCATCGTATAGCTCGTAAGGCACACACACACACACACACATAAGCACACACGTCACATACACAAACATATATACTTATTGCAACGGCCTCTGTTCGCTTATGATAGCATATTTCTGTGCGCTGCGCTCGGCTTCAGCGCGCGCGCCGGCAAAACACACAGCTGACGAATTGGCGCCAAAATTCTGCCCGTCATTGCGCAGGCTTGAAACTGTTATACACTTGCTGCAGTCACTGCGTAGTACAGTTATGGCCAGGACTGTTTCAGCACAAAAGTGCGCCCGATGTTAAATTGTGGATTGATTGGGCGAATTTGTTTAATCATTACAACAACTTACAATGTTTGCTTAGAAAATTGTTTCTAATGGCTATGCAAATATTTTCAAAGTCTTTTGCTCAATACCCAAATCAAATTATTATTGTTATTTTTCCTAACCATTATTCTTATTTTCAAAAGTTTCGGTATTTTCAAATTGTGTGCGGGGGCTACCTTTAAAACTGTGGAAATTTTTTTTTTCAAAAATGCATCAAATTTAAATGTAAAATCAATCTAAATAAAAAATCATGACCAGAAAGCTATCAATCGCGAAAATCGGTTCATTTTTCACAATACTATGGGTGTTTTGAATATGAGACCTATGGGTCCGAGAGCTTTACTTGCCAAAATTTTTCTCACTTTTGCCATGATTTTTGACAAAAAATTTGACCACCTGAAAATCATGTTAAATGTTGTTTTTTTATACTATTTGTGGCCAGCAAAATTGAAAAAAATAGCAAACACGAAATTTTGAGTTTAAAAAAAATTTTTTTTCGAAAATGTATAAGGGGGAGTACATGCTTTTTATCCAAAAATATAAAAAAAAATGTTTTTTCAAATATGCATCAAATTTAAATGTGTAATCGATTTAAATAAAAAATCATGACCAGAAAGCCATCAATCATGAAAATCGGTTCATTTTTGACAATTCTATGGATGTTTCAAATATGAGATCTATGTCAAATATCTTTCTTCGGAATTAATAATAATTATAATAATTAATATATTAATTGTAACATAATAAAAAACAACAATTTGTTATGCTTTGCATAATATACTCCTTTCACAGGCAGGCAACGGCTCTGCTTCAAACTGCTCATATAGCTTATAATTGGACAATTGCCAGGCAGTCAGCAATCAATAGCGGCAGTTGATTGATTGCAATAAGTTCATATTGACAAATTTCAAAAACACACAGTGATAGGTTAAACCTAACTTGACGATAGCTTATCACCTGGCAAAAATTCGTTTTTTTGGATGTTGGCACGCTGAATCATGACAGAATTGTTATGCACACTTTGTTTACTTAGCAGCAGCTCTAAACTCATCAATGTCCAGTGGCAAATAATGTATTTACTACACACAAACATTAATTATATGAAAGTTTGCGAAAATATTGAAAAATTATTATTTGCTTTAAACGGTTTCATGAACAATCTAAACATTTTAAGTGCTTTTATAATAAATTGAAAATTATAAATTGATAATTTAATGTGAGCTCAATTCCTCCTGCTGAAATTCACAGCAAAATATGTGACATGAGCAAGCGCGCTGAACGGTATTTAAAAAGTTGTTAAACAAACTTTCAAATTAAATACTCTGGTGCTTAAACTGTGCAAATGCCTTTCACACAGCACACATACTAGCACACTAGAAGGCAGCCAGCCAGACACACACATACACACACACACACACACACACACACACGCACACACACACATAAACTGGAGGTGCAGCAGTATGTTGACGTGTGTAGCTTAGCAATTTACTGCTTTCTCTTCATGCTTTAGCGTTTATTGCATTTTGCACGTGTTAATGCTGTTTTCATTATTATGCCCATGTCACGACGCAGATGTGAAAAGCCCCAAATTAATATGCCACTGCGAGTCGCTTTAGTAATTAAACAGATGCGAAGCAAGGCTTCCCTACAAATATTAAGAAATCAACTCTTCTTTATACTTTAAAGTGAAAACAACTCTAACTGACTCCTTACTGAGCGGATTACTATCCTGCCAAGAGCAAGACAGGACGCTTTTTCATACGAGTTTGATCAAACGGACAAACTTTGAAAAACTTGATAAGCTTTTGGCCCCATTCTGATGGAAGTAATCACATTTACTTAACAAAACTTACTTGCGACAGGAGAAACAAATTCTTGAAATTTGCGAAACCAATTTATAAAAGTGCGCCGGTAGAAAAATATTTAGTTTTGTTTGTTTTAATGGGTAAAGAAAATAATACTACATTTAATAATACTGCATTTCTGTTCTGTAGGAGATGTCCTAAACGGTGTCTTATTTTCCCACAAAATGAATACTAAACTTATGCAAATGCCAAACTGTCTGTGATAAACAAAAAGAGAGAATTTAATTATGAAAGTCATAAACCATATCTACTGTAGACTGAGAAATTCATTTTTCTTTTATTTTTATAGAATTTTTAAACAAATTGATGCGCTTACATTTTGAACCTGCACTGGAGTTCAGTCAATGGGAATTGCTGCAGCAGTCTAAAGGAAATATGCAAAAATGCCAACCGGAAAACTGAAAAAGAGAAAGCTGTGTTTAACACAAATGAAATGGATTTAAAATGCATAACATCAATTATAAAAAGTTTTCTTAATTTTCCCAAGTTCATAATTCACATTGAGATTCACACACATGCAAGTTCTTTCAGAGACGAGTAGCAGCAGCAGCAAGGACAAAAGGCAAAAACTTGCCACAGCAAACACACACACACACACACATTCACAGGCATACAGAAAAGTATGCGCACATGGTGAGCATTTGTTTATTCCTCGATTGCGTACAAACATTTGCATTTGCAAAAGACATGCTAAAAGCATTGCCATTGCCACCAGGACCTGTCTTCGCACAATTTGAATCCTTGCAGCTGCCATTGCAAATGTGTGTAAAAACTGTGCCTGCGCCCCCCAGCTTCGGCTCTGTCTGCGCTCTGACATTGCACTTGCCATCTGGGATTCAGCAGGAAGCAGCTCGATTTTATATGTAAATTTTTGCACTTCTTCAGAAAATTATTTAAATTACTTGCAGAGAGTCAAAACGCAGCTAAAATCAATGCAAGCGGAAGTGGATATAAGCACAATGACGTCGCCTGTAACAGAAATAGCATCAACATGTAGCATGTAGCAAGTGGCAAGTAGCAAGTGGCAAGTGTGGCCTTGGCCGCCTTTGCAGCCCATCAACCAAATTGGCAAATATTTGCTTAGAACCAGCTCAAACAATCGTAAATATGTGTTTTAGCCAGCACTTGGCAAACGGCCAAGACAACCATCAATCAACTCTGCGGTTGGCTTCGTGGCTGATAATCCTTTAATATTATTAAATAATTAACACGCATTTGGTGGCTTGTTTATGATTTTGACACGAGCACAGCACAAAGCACAGACGCTAACAGCAGGGGTATTTATGGAGCTCTGCGGGGATTCACTCATCAAAAGATAAACGCAATTATAGCGCAGTTAGGTGGCATCAGCAGGGCAGAAGGGGGGAGCCGGGCCAAGTCACAAATGAAGACAATGCCGCGGTGCTAAACATGCAAATTAGCGTGCAAAAGTTTGACACTGACGAGCACCACGAAGGAGTTAAAGTTCCTTTTAAGCCAAATTTGCATATTTAAATGGCTTAAATGCGGCACTTGGCACTCGGCACTCGGCGCTCCGTTCCGTTCTGTGTGCTTGGCACTTGGCGCTCGTGGTAACATGCAGAAGCTCATCTAGTGCCCTGTCAGCGACTTGTTGTCACGTTTCTGCTGGCTCATAAAAGTAAGATTGAATTTTGAACGGACGAGCGACAAACGACAACCGAATCCGGAGGACGGGTAGTGGTGGTTAACTGGGATGGCTTTGCATGTATAACCAGAAAGTTTACATGACTGTGGCGCTGTCTGCGCTTAATAGGCCAAGCGAACTTGAACCACGGCTATGATGGAGTCGACAAGCCGTCAGCTCGGTCTAAATTGTTGCACACGCGTGTGCTGAAAGTTAACGTTTAAGTGAAAGTTTTTGATCCTGCCACAGCAACCGGAAGTTATTAACGCAGAAGCTCAACTAGGAGAGCTTCTGGGCCATATAAGTGAATGTCTTTGCATGTGTCAAATCATTGGGCAGGAAATTAAATTTATGCTCGTCAGCAGTTAAAGTTTTCAAAATCTTGAAATTGATAAGAAAAATATTTGTACAAAAACATTAAAGCATAATCATTTGGTACTTGTGACTTGGCATTTCAAATTTTTTCAGTACCCGGCTAAAATTAGCATTGCTTTCACTTTTCGCTAAATTAGATTTGCCGCAATCGGTTATTAATAGTTATTGATTTTGTAGAGATGCACCCACATCATGCTTTGTTTGTGCCGCACACACACTCTTTCAATGGAATAAATATAACACATAACACGTTTGACAGCAGCAGACAATCCATGCTGACCTTGCGCTGCCGTCTGTACTATCCTAAATAAGCCGTAAGGGCGGCTAATGATGCTCTTAAAGCCGTCCAGTCTCCACCCACTGACTTGATGTCCTTTGCAGAGGTACCCCGTTGACATGTCCCATACCTGACATTCACTTGCGAGTCCTTTTGTTTGGCTATGTTGCACATTGCGTATACGCAACGTGTACGAGACATGTTTTGTTGCTTTCAAAACAGCAATTCCCTAAATTTCAGATAATATTTCGCATTGACTAAGAGACTTAGGTCTAAGCTTATTAAGAATAACTGACAGTCCTTGGCTGTTCATTAGGCAGGGATAAGCTGTCTAAGCTGGCACAGCTGACTTGGCAGACAGTCATGTGTTGTGTCCCAATCACATATGCATATACAGAGAGAAGTCTCTTACTTTAGTCTCTCTCTTATTATATCAATTGACTTTAACTAAGTCAAATCACAGCAAAGTGTTTGCTCCACAAATTCGTAGCATTCCTTGGTGCAGTCAAAAAGTATTCGAAGGATGTGAGCAGAACAAATAAATCATACTGCCAAAGGCAACCAAACAACAACTCAATCGTCAAGACGTTCTCGACGAAAACGCGCAATGATAAATCGAAAATATTTTCAGTTGTTTACACAAAACAGAGTCGACCAGCAACCGGCGCGGCAAGTGGAGCCAAAGAAAACTGTCGCAAAGCAGCTCTTCCTGTCCGGCACTCAATGGCAGGCGACTTGAAATTCTTCAACCACTCGACGACACTCAGCGGTTAGGGGGGGGAGGCGGCAGTCGCTTAATGAACGTGCAAACAGTCAAGCAAACAGGAGATTATGCTGCCACTGGACAGAGTGGCCTGTGCCACTCCCCACTCCACCCGGTTGGAATTATTGGGTAAACATCTTGCTCGTCCTTGTCCACTTGTAGCTGCCTTTTCCCCTCCCAACAACAGCACCCAGACAGCATTCAAGTGTTAATTGTGTGCGTGATTTAAGCTTTGCCGAACGCAGCGTTCACCCAGCCCATTCTGGTCGCCAAGAATAATTGCTTTTTGATTGAGTTCAATGTACATGGGGCTTTGTCTGGCCTACAAAGCTGAACTTGAACGCTAAAAAACGGTCAAAAGCGCTCCACTCGTCGCCTGTGTCGCATTCCAGCAGCTGCAGAGCACCATGTACTATCCGGAGGAGCTGGCACGTCCACGAGCACGTCGACCGCTTTATGGGAATTACACCAGTCAAGCGGCGACTCGGAAACGCTATCAATGCTGCAAGAAGAGCAAATTTTCAGGGCTGTTAACACCCTACCTCAAGGAGTACTGTGCCAATTCTTCTTTGCATGGCATTCGCTATTTAACAGATCCAAAATTACATCATTTTGAAAGGTGAGCTCAATGTAAAATAAAATTTCATTTGTGGATAGAATAATATTTTAAAGGTAGAATAGATTTCTCTTTCTATATAAAGAAAAGCCTGTTTTAATTTAGGGCTGGACTTAGAGTATGCTTTCTGTATAAAATTAAAATCAATTCAAATTTATATATACACATTTATTAAACTATTTAACACTTTAGATTAATTTGGCTACTAATCCTGGTGGGCACTTTTATTTGCGCGACAATTGTCTACGTTGACCTGACCGAGCTATATTATTCGGCACGCGTTCACACAACCATTGAGGACAGCATGCGGCCGGTATTTAATGTACCTTTCCCTGCCGTGGGTCTCTGTCCACGCAGTCGCATCGACTGGCGAAGGCTGCAGGAAGAGGTGCCAGATCACTTTCTAGGCCATAATTCCACAGCGGAGAAGAAGGAACTGTTCAAAAGCTTCTTTTTAGCCGCCTCTGCAGTGCACTTTAATGATATGCGGAGTCTGGCCAAGTTCTTTGAGAATGAAACTGTTGCAGCAAATGTTAACCAGCTGGATGGCTTGGATGTTTCAAAAGTGTTGGAGTTTGTAAATCTGAGGTGCAACGACTTGTTTGTGGATTGCTTCTGGCGGGGAAAGCCGCACAACTGCTGTGAGATATTTGAGCTGCAGCGCACTGAATTGGGCTTCTGCTGGGTGTTCAATTCGGCTGTTAGTGATCAGATGCGCCAACGGCAGGTAAGTGCCGATTCTGAACATCTGAAGCTGAACATCGTACCAATCATATTACCAACCAAAGAAGCAGTTTTAGTTTAAGTAAAATTTTATTTTTGAAAATAATTTGTTATATCCTGATCCCATTAAAAATGGGTAATCACTTCATTTGACACGGGCCTACAAAAGAAGACATTCCAAGTTCTAAGTTTCTAGTAAACGAAATTGGGTTCAGATGGACAGACGGACTTTGCGCAAACAAAATTTACTCCTTTTACTTTGTAAAGGAGTATAAAAAGTAAAAGAATAAGAAAAAAATACAAGTTTAAATCGTGAACTTTAACCAACTAACGACAATTTTATATTTTTACTAGGGCTTTTCACCTTACTCCAAATAGCTTGCAACTACTTACGTATCTTCCATGATTACTTCTAGAGGGTAGACAAGTATTATCCGCGACGCACCGCAAAGTCTGGTCCCGGCACGGGCTTAGAAATATACCTGAGCCTGAACAAATCCATCGCGATGCCAGGCATACGTGGCATATACCTTATGGTGAAGCAGCCGCAACAGTGGAGCGAATCAGCGCGCTTGGTGCCACATAACTCGCACAACAGAATCAGCGTGGCGCCACGCCTCACTGGCTCCGATTTCAGGACCCGAACTCTAGCGCCGAACGTCCGACGTTGCCTCTTCACCGATGAGGTCCATGATCCGCACTACAAAAACCTGCCGGGCTTTGTCTACTGGCGGGGCAACTGTCGCACCAAATGCCACCAGGAGCATGTGGTGAAGCTGTGCAACTGCTCGCCAGCTCTGCTCTTCCCCAGCAGCCCAGGGGGTAAGTGGACTTAGTGGTTAACTAAATTATATTTACTTCACCATAACACAGATAACTTTACGGATTGCAAGGCCTCAGACTTCAAATGCCTGTACGAGCATAGATGTAAGTAATTGCCCTGCCAAAGAGTCAGATGCCCTTAGTATATTCCCAACGTTAAATTACCAAAAGTGACATTTAGCGTGGAGCGCCTTCCCTTGGAGCAGGAGTACGTAGATGACGTTTACAATGAAAGCATGATCTGTAACTGCCTCAACAGCTGTACCCAGCTCGTCTACGACACCATCTTCACCTACAGTGCCATGGAGTAAGTCTGTATTTCTAGTGGGTCTTACTGGGGTCATAACAATCCCATTTTGTAGTTCGCAAGAACTCAACAATGAGGAAATCAGCATGCATCTGGACATCTTCTTTCACTCAACTTGGTTTATCAGCTATCAGACGCATATGCGGTTCACTTTTGTGGAACTGTTGGGTGCGTTTTAATTATAATGCCAGCATTGCTTCAATTTAAATCGATATCCATAAATTACAGCTAGCTTTGGTGGCATTATTGGTCTGTTTCTTGGCGCATCGCTCCTCAGCGCTATCGAGTTAGTCTACTACTTCACCATTGGCCTGTATTTGTATTTATTACGCAGCAGGATGAAGTCCAAACAACAGCTATCAGCAGGAGCAATACCGACACCACCACCACCGCCTCCCATCACACTGCATTTCCGGCGCAAGATAACACCAACAAAAATGTATTATTGATGATAAAGAATAAAAACGAGAAAGAGTCGATTTTTAAACATCCTTGAATGCGCGAAATATATTTAAATAAATAGAAAAATATAAATGATTAGCAAACTTATTTTGCATCTAATGGAGTCGAATCGATCGAACCAAAAACTAAGTCTTTGTCAAATATAAATGATTGAGAAACTTTAGTCATGATTTGTTCATTATATCCATTTGGCATTTCAATATATACATTATTGATGAACATATTTTTGCACATTTTTTGCTTGCTTACTTAAATAAATTTTATTTGACAGCATTTTGGTGATGGTTTTTCATAGAGACTCTGCATTTTTATGTGCATAAATAATGCCAGAGTATATGTTTAAGTTGTTGAACGAGTATAGCGCTGTCAGTTATATCCACTCTTGTTTTTTATTACGACAAAAAAATGTTTGCACTTACTTAAGTGACAAAAGAGTTAACTGATCATATTACGACTTTGGATATAAATATTGGATAACGTAATTTTATTGGGGCTCAGCAACAAATTAAATTTTTAAAGTCGCTTAATGGGCATTTAATAACAAACTTTTTAAAGTTTTTTTATGAGTATTTAATAACAAATTAATAGCATATATATTTCGATTTGCTTTCCACAGTTAAAATTGCAACGCCCACAAAGATGACCGAGTGCCAATAATAAACAATATAATATTCACCAGGCGTTGGTTACGTTGTTAAACGGATGTCGGAGTTTGCTTTTGTTTGCTGCTTCCGCTTGGGCGTGGCTCACTTCGTTGCGTAAATAGCGCAACCCCTTGGCCCGAAGTTCCTTGAGATTGTTCCGAAAGACGCTGTAGTAGTTGTTATCATAAAGGTGCAGAGCAAATCCCACAGTTAAGAAGTAGAGCAGCTCCACTGCACTGACCATAGAGGCGCCCAAGCATAGTCCAAAAATGCCGCCAAGATTTGCTAAATAATTATCAATAATTAGTATTTAAAGTTATGTATCACAAATTATCGTATGTACCAATCAAATCAATGCTGCTAAACTCAAGGCTGGTGCGATAAGTTATCATCATTTCCACTTGATAATGCACATCTACCTTGAAAAACTTTAGAGCAGGCGATGTGGGCCTATCCCAAAAAAAAGATATAATTATAAACAAACAAAAAGGGAATTACATTGTCGTGAAGTTTATTTAC
The DNA here is from genome assembly GCA_035043915.1 of Drosophila paramelanica. NCBI lineage: Eukaryota > Metazoa > Arthropoda > Insecta > Diptera > Drosophilidae > Drosophila > Drosophila paramelanica. The sequence goes on from JAWNMO010000258.1 coordinate 6,738,424, forward strand.
AAACTTTTAGCCGACAACGGCAATGTAGTTGTGGATGAATAGTATTCCAACAGATTACAGCTGACCAGACAGGGACAGGTCATGCCCGGCTTGGTGGCACTAAAATAGTCATCCTCCTCCAATTGTTTGTTATATCCGAAAATATCTGCAAGATACATTTTAGTTGATACCTTTTGAGTTGCTCAATAAGCCAACTTTTCGACTTGCCATTGTGATGCGAAATGCAGCGCAGACTGGACGCAGTGCAGTTCTTGGCTGAAATACAAAGGTGCCAAATATTAAATACCCTATGTACCATATATAGTTAACTGTGTTTTTAGTGTGACCAATAGTTTTTATAAAAAACTTTCTTATAAATTACTTATTTAAAAGGGAAATCGATATTGGTATTTTTGCCAGCTTAGTTAAGAAATTTTGTATATGCCCTATGCAACGGCATAGAGTCACGTCAAGTGCTCACTTACTTTTTGGGTTCCTACGAAAGAAAATTGGCAGCGTACAGTTGCACAGTTTGATCAAATAGGACTCATGGCAGTTGGTGTAGCAATTGGAAAGCAGAAAATTGGGGCCAAAGCGAAGGGGAGCATCGCTGATGCCAAAATCCAAGTGCTCATCCGAAAAGTGGCAATTGCGTCGCGTCGGCGGAATGTTGCGCGTGGAATTATCCGCGCGGGTCAACAGAGGACGGACCGTCACATGGGTTTCTGTGTTGGGCGTTATGGAGTAGACCACATTCGATATTTGATTGGGCTTCTTGATCATTATCTGAAAATTTGCAAGATAGAGCAAAAATACAGTGAAATAACAGTGCGCAGCTATTCACAAAGACATTGTCCGTGGCTGAAGAATTTGGTCGCTTGAAGCGCTCATCCAGCAGTAAATTGAAATTGAGTCCGGAGCCCTGACCCGCCTTGGCATTGTGTTTCGGATAGTAGGCGGCTCCCTCGCGTTTTTGAATCTCATACGAAAGATCGGAGACCTCTGAGTTGAATACCAAGCAGAAGCCGTACTCCGTTTTCTCCACCACGAAATAGTCGCAGCAATTGAAGAACGATTGACGCCACTTACAGGAATCGAGCACCAGAATGTCCTCACAGCGCAGCGTCAGGAAGTCGGCCAATGCGGTGATGTCGATAAAGTCAACAATCTCCAGATTCTGATCTTCCAATTCGGAAATGCTATGCTTAAAGTTGTCAAAGCGTAGCGTTTCCATATATGTAATTAAATTTGTAAATACTTTAACGATATGTTCGCTAGTGTTCGCCGGCAGGAACTGTGCCTTGGCTGCCTCGAGCTTGCTCCAATTGATGCGATTGTCCGTGCAGACGCCCACAGCCGGGAATTGTACGTAGAAGACAGGATACTGTGGATTTTCAATAACTGTCTGCAGCTTCTGTGCTCCATAACGCTCCGAAAGCAGCAAGTAAAAGGAGCAGCAGAGCGTAACACTAACGATGAGCAGCACGCTCCAGATGAGTCTAGTCGGAAATGGTGTATCAGTTACATTGGCGGGCAATAAGATTTACGGCACAGACCTTTCCACGTTGTGCAGCCTGGGATCGTAGAGGTAGCGCACGCAATGTATGGTTGACCGATCACAGTAGTAACGAAAGTATTCGCGCACCAGCTCCATAAAGCACTTGTCCACATCCTTTTCAGACTTGCCTCTATTCTCTGCCTTGACCATTTTGTCACTGAGCTCGTTAACGGCCAGCTCTGGCTTTATTAACGTGTTTCCCACAAAAGTTTGGACTTGTAATTGCAGTGCCGAGAGTATCAATATATATCCATTATGCCTGACGACTGTTGTAATTGAGTTCTTATGTTTAAGTGGCCTGATAAGCAATAATTATCCTACGATAAACTTTTGAAATTGATAACAATGCTACAGTTCATTCAATAATTCGCCTCGCCTGCCAATCAGTTCATCAAAATGGGTTCAGTGATTAAGTTGTCCGACTTCAGTGAGGATAATGATGATGACAAACCGTCCAATATAAGGCCAAAGGATGCTTGCCTCTGCCTCAGACGGTCAGCACCTAATATCCAACCAGCTTCAATTATATAGCTAACTCTTCTGCAATTTTCACCCCTCAGCCTGACCCGTATCACGTTATTCTTTGTCGGCGCAGCGATGACTATTTACGTCTGCATTTTGTCCTCAGAGCGTTACTTTAAGTACTGGGTTCAGACCACAATCGATCGTACCGATGTTCACGTCTCGGAGATCGCCTTTCCGGCCATCACGATTTGTCCCTCGCATTTCGCCCTGCACAAAATCAACGACAACAGAGAGCGGAGCCTAAATAAACTCTATAATCTAGTGCAAAGCATTCGTTGGCGCAGCCGCTCTTCAGCTCCGGCCACACAGCTGAGCCCGAGGGAGCTCGAAGAGTTTGGTAACCAATCATTGCTGAATGTTGACAGTATCTTTAACTACAGCTACACCTGTGAGGATTTATTCACGGAGTGCATGTGGCGACGCCGTCAGGTGGATTGCTGCAGCGTGCTGTTCAGACGCCTGCCTGTCGGCTCCTGCTATGTATTCAACTCGATACATGTCGAAAATGCGGATCCCACGTGGCCCTGGTCAGCAGCCGATGCTGGTTTTAAGAGTGCGCTGAATATCAAGATAAACCGCAATGTTAAGGACACTAGATTGGAGGGCACAGGGGTAAGTGCACTGGGGAACTCTTTTAAATTCTTTATGCAATTATTGTTAATATTGGAAATGCTTCTCTGCAGGTAATTGTGCATGAGCCCAGTCAGTATGTGGGCTCCAGTGTCACCTTTTCCACAGATGATCGGATTGTGGTGGCCCTGCAACCGCTGCATTTCACAGCCGAGTCGGCGGTGAAGGCACGTCCAGTGAATATGCGCTATTGCTATTTTCCGGATGAGCTACGCCAGTCGTATTCAGAGTGCATTATCAAATGCCATCTGCAGTACATATCCAAGAAGTGCGAGTGCAGCTATGAGCTAATTGTGCCCACGAAGATAGACCTGAATGGGGAAGAGCCAAGGCGCTTTTGTTCAGTCGCAGATTTGCCGTGCATGCAGCAGCACGGAGGTAACCATTTAGAATTAACTGCAACGCATCAAGTTTGTGTTTAACAGTTAATTGTGTTTAACAGTGTCGCTTTTTTACATGAGCAACATAATTGAGGAGTCCTCGGACCATGTCTTCAACACCACCGATTGCAAGTGCTATCCCAACTGCAATCACACACAGTATCACGCAGCTACATTCACGGATCGTCTGGGCAGCGCGGAGCACAGGAACAATTACATAGAGGTCGACATCTACTTTCAGCAGGAGACCCTTTTCTCCTATCGATCCACGCTGCACATAACGATGCTCGATTTGATGGGTTAGTTTTAGATACACATTATAATGATTTCCAGGCATTTTCCATTCACTGATTGATTTTATTCTTACACAGTTTCATATGGTGGCATAGCCGGCCTGTTCATGGGTTTATCTGTGCTTGGAGCCATAAATGCCATACTGAATCGAATTGCTTGCTGCAGCAAACCCAGACCTTAGCAATTAAACCTGATCCAGAGTCTCGAAGGGTCTCACGTTTCTTTACCTGCAAGAAAAACACTTGATTGAATGGCACATAAATAAATTCAGTAGAACAAAAAAAACCAGCACCTGGCTCCATTGTCTTGTAGAAGAACTCCTCAGATTTCAGCTACCTGCAAACGCAGCGGAAAATTTCCAAGTGATACGATTGCAACGACTGAGAATGCGCGGTTATTTTCCACAATTCCCACCGACTGCCCCAACTCAAATGCCATACGAATCTGAGCGTAGAGAATACTGTGCAATTCAATAAAATTTGATTTGTGTACTTGGAAGGCTGACCTGACAACAAGATTTTAATTGAAACCCTCACATAGGATCCAACGATCAAAAGCAACATTGGGTTTATCTGCAGGTCACCAGCATTTTAATCGCCGAAGAACACTTGCCTAATTTATATACATACAAACATAAACAACTGGAAAAGTACATTAATTCAATAATATAATGTAATAAATACATATATGAACTGCCTATTCCTAAAATATTTATTTACTTTTAATTAAGCTGATTTCATTAAAAATCATTAAGACAAATAAAAATAATAATAATCAAAATATTTGAAGTCATGGCAAAAATCAGATGATACTTATATTAATGACTGATAATTTAAATATAAACATGGTTAAATATATTATAGTAGAAACATACTAAAAGGAATAAAAAGTCTAATTAATTTCTAGCATCAGCTAAAAATTCATTTTGTTTCGGCTGACTGAAATATGCGCTCGGAGGGTATTTGGAAGTCGCAGTGATTGCGTATCTACATCATAAAGTAGGTAGCCAAACCTTTGCGAAGATAATCGCAGCTGATGGGTATAAAAGGGCTTGCGTGGACATCATCGTTCACAGTCCAAGTTTGATCGTCGAACCACGCACTTCAAATAGAATCAAAATGAAATTCTTCGTTGCCTTTTGCCTGCTGTTCAGCCTGGTGAGTATTTGCATCAACGGGCTGATTGATCGTATTTCTTGACAATGTCTCTCTGTGCAGGCCTCAGCCGAGTATGTGGTCAAGACTAAAGACAATCTGCTGAGCTATCGCGAAGAGTGTGTCAAGGAACTGGGTGTGCCCGCCGATCTTGTCGAGCAATATCAGAAATGGCAGTATCCCAACGATGAGAAGACCCAGTGCTATCTAAAGTGCGTGTTCACCAGGTTCGGCCTCTTCGATGTCCAGTCCGGCTTCAATGTGGAGAACATTCACACACAGCTGTCGGGCGGCAATGCTAACCACGACGATGAGCTGCATGCCAAGATCGCCGCCTGTGTGGACAAAAACGAGCAGGGCTCCAATGCCTGCGAGTGGGCCTGGCGCGGCGCCGACTGTCTGCTTAAGAATCATTTGCAGCTGGTGCAGCAGAGCCTGGTGCCCAAAGCCTAAGCTGCCCCCCTCTCAGTTCATTAAGCATTCCACTAACCCACAATTTTATAATTTCATTAATAAAACACTGATTGCCATGTAGACCGTACTGCAAAAGTTTTCTCACTTTTCCACACCCACAATACCATAATTGACCAGAGTATGCCCAGACCTTACCCGAAACACCATCTAGCCACCATTCAATTGCCATGTTGCTGTACACCAAGGAGCTCGTTGCGCCGCAGCCCAAACTGAGGCAGGGTCTGCTCCGCTTCAAGCGGCATCCGCTGCGAGACAAATACGAGAACATGTTGCGGCGCTCCTTTGCCCACTCGTCGATCCACGGCCTGCAGAATGTGTTTGTGGATGAGCATTTGGTCATACGCTACTTTTGGCTATTCGTCGTCCTGGTGGCTATGATAAGTTTCCTGAGCATGTTCTCCATGCTGCAGCAACAGCATAAGGAGCAGCAGCTGGTCAGCGTTGTGGCAACCACACAGTTGCCAGTGTACAACATTGAGTTTCCGGCCGTTGCCATTTGCCCCTGGAATCATGTTAACTGGCTGCGTGCCTCAACGGCGGCAGAGCGCTTCCTGCCCAGAAATGCGGATGCATATGTTCGCGAGATTTTTCAACAGCTGCTCGTTGGCATGGAGCATCTGACATTTGACAATTTTCATAAGCTCGGCGCGCTATCCAACCGAAATCTGAGCTCGCTGGCGCAGCTGAGCTTCACCAAGCTGGCCGTCTATTTGGCCTACCGCTGCGATGAGCTCTTCGTGCCGGATTCCTGTGTCTTCGACAATACCATCTACGACTGCTGCCAGCTATTTGTGCCGGAGCACACCGAGAGGGGTTTGTGCTTGGTGTTCAACTCGCTGATGTCGGATAATTCACGCAAAAAGAAGCTGGTGAATGAGTTCTATCCGTACAAGCTAAGTACCGCCGGCGAAGGTTCCGGACTGAAGTTTATGCTGCACATGAACGACTCCTTTTTAAGAGCAGGCACCCAGGTGCCCTTTTCAATGAGTGTGCGTTGCCGATTTCGATCGCAAATATTCGAATTTTTTAACATTACTCATTGTCGTGTCCGCCTTGCAGATGTTGATCAAGGAGCCAAACCAGTGGTCACAGAACATCGCCTATCATCTGCACCCAGATACGGAGAACTTTTTCTCGGTAGACCCATTGGTTATACAAACATCCAAGAGCACCGTCAAAATGGATCCCGAAAAGCGACAATGCTATTTCGATGTAAGTGCCCTAAATTCACACCAGCTTACAAACTATTTTATAAAGCACCCAATTAAAGAACGAGCGTCATCCATACTTTACCTTCACGGGACTACCATATAATCGTGCCAACTGCGTAGCTATCTGCCTGCAGAGTTCCGTGAACCACCACTGCAAGTGTACCATGCCGCTTTACCTGCCGCCCATGGGTAACTAAGAGACAGCTCCACCATGATATATCCCTCGTATCCATCGTATTCTTCTTCCAGATGGCACTCGCGAATGTAACGTTTCGGATTTTTCCTGCCTGTATCGTCACGCAGACGTCTTTCGCTACGTGAAGACGGCTGGCCAAGAGAAATATATTAGCGATTCACGCCGAGGTCAGTTTTGCCCGTGCCCGGATAGCTGCAACACGCAGCTTTACCAAACATATCTGAATGTGCGCCCGTTGATTGAGTAAGTTGATGTATGTACGTTGCCAGCCAGCTCTGTTTAGTTTATTTGATTGCGTTCTCCCAGCGCCAATGCCACAAATGCCACAACGCCCGTAAAGCGCATCAGAGCTGAGATCTATTATGGCCAGCGGGTGTTGACAAAGATAGAAACCAAGCTGAAGTACACCTTTCAGGATTGGGTGGCTGGATTTGGTGGCATTCTAGGTCTCTTTGTGGGCGCCTCGGCACTGAGCTTCTTTGAGCTTGCCTACGTGGTTGGCGAACTGCTGTGGTCGCTGCTTAAGGATGGCTACGCCAAATTAAGATCAAAGTAATAAGTAATGTATATTTTTTCGGTCGATAGTTCAGTAAAAATATTTGCGGTATGAGCGCGTTTATTTCTGCTTCGTTTCCTGGTCAGTTGGGTAGCGTATATAAATAGCTGGATTAGGCACTGTGGTTGGCGTCTCTGAGAATTGATCCAAGTAGGAGCAGCCGATGGCCAGCGCGCTGCCATCCGCACTGAAGTTCAGTGATGATATTGAGGTGTCATATTCGTGGAACTGGCACAGACGCTTTTTGTTGAAACCATCCCAAATGTTGACAATACAGTCAGAGCCGCCGGTGGCGAATGTGTGATAAATATTGTGGAAACTGACGGCATTAACCGGATAGATTTGCTCAATATTGTGATCCCTGTTGCGATGACATTTAAATGCAAACTTCCGGCGCTGCACTTCCGGATCATGATCAAGGTATTCAACAGCAACACGGCCCTCAATCGAGGACATGACGTAGCCCTCCTTGTTGGGGAACAGTCGAATGCAGCGCGTTTGATATTTCAGCGATGACTCGCGTTTCATGATGTAGCTGTCCGTCTTTCGCAAATCCCATATTAATACCTTGCGATCAGACGTGGCCACCACAATCTTCTCATCGATGACGGACATGGAGTAGACCTTGCCGTTGTTCTGCTCAAAGCAGCCCACGCACCGCTTCTCGCGCATATCCCACAGCTTGACTGTCTTGTCCCAGCTGCCGGTCAGTATGCCATTGACGTACTCGGCATGCTCTACGCACCGAATGGGCTCATCGTGGGCACCCACCAAGGTTTCGGCTTGTGTGTTCACATCGTACATACGCAGTTGATTGTCCAGGCCACCGCTTACCACGTGCACAATGTCCTGTAATAGGCATAATTAAGCTAATTATATAATATATTTGAGCATGTTGAGAACAAACCATAAAGGCACAATCCAAGATGGGCGCATCCTGGACAAATTTTTGGCGCATTGAGTTTGCCGCCACATCGTAGAAGCGAAGCGTTCCGTCCCAAGATGAGGCAGCCATATATTGGTTGGATTTGGAGCCGAATTTTACTGCCGATATGAGATCCTCGGGCGGGTTGTTCAATTTAAACTCTGACGGTCCCATTTTGAAAAATTTAATTAATATTAACAGAAAAACAAATTACAATTCTCGGTCGCTTGGCTGAAGCGGCATTAATAAGTATTATAAAAATGCTAATATTATTGCATGGCATGGTCACACTAGGGTTTGTCGTCACAAGCAGCTCTGCTTCGTATAGCGCTACAAAACTCTGACTGCTATAAGACTGCGCAGTGCAAACATTAAATTTCGGTTATGTTTGAAATATGTCTAAAAGTTGGCTTTTTATTTTTAACAAACATTAACTATCACAACTAAATGGCTTTGACTATTACTCTAATATTTTGGAAGTACATGTTTTGGTGGTTATGTTATGAACATCAGATGAGCAATTGACTATTATTGGATTTTATTCCGTCCCGGCTGCAGTGGTCCATCATCGGCAGTGCTCAACGCAATGGCAAACTGTGCAGCATAATAGGTAATCATTATAAGCAGCCGTGGGGAGGGAACATCCGCGCTCAAGAACATTGTCAATGCAATGAGTGCATCGGATACCACAAACAGAACAGCGCCCACGGCACAGAATATGGTCAGGAAACTCTTGGCATCAGCCGCACGTGCCAAGGAGCGCCACAACATGGTAGTAATCAGTACACAATAGATCGGCACGCCAATTATAAGTACATTATCCAAGTTCTTGTGCACTAAAACGATAGCTGTAGTGCACACTAACTATAGAATTAATAAATATTTCAAAGTTGTTAAGCTAACTATACTTACAAGCTGAAACCGGTATATATAGAGATGCTCCAATAATCCACTTAAGTGGTTGCCAGCCGAAAGCGGTTATATAGAACACGTGTGCCACGCCAAAGGACAACATTCCAAAGGGAAATAAATGAATATTTAGCAAGGCATCACCACCACAGGAAAATATCAAACCCAACAAAATCAACTGGGAACGGCGGTAGCTTAAAACAAAAGAAAATAAATATATACGTATATATATTATAAGAACATAAAGAACAAAAAAAGATATAAGTACGCTTACGTTTTATTAAGCGAAAATCCTTTGATCAAAACATAAAGCATCAATGCCACAATGGGCAAGCACTTGAGCAAAGTTGTCCATAGTTCCCCCTGTGGATCTTTACGCACCAGCGAAAAATAAAGCACCAAACTTGCAAAAAACGGTGTTAACTTCAGGCCCTGAATTGTAGCCTTTAAGATAAGTGGGCAAAGAATATTCTGCGATTAACGTTGATCGATGCACGGTACAAAAATAAGCAAATAGCGATAATATAATACAATCGGTGGTCATATTATAGATGATTAGATTAATGGATTAGAAACTCTCGAAAACGGATGCATGTAATAAATTTGCATAATATGTTATTATGCCAAAACTTTTACTTTCAAAGTGCGAGCTTTCAACAAAAAAAGTGAGAGAGCGAAATAAAGAGAGCGCAAATGCATGCGAGATGTTGCGAGCAAGGTCAAGGACAAAAGCTCTACATAATTTTTACTTTTTTTGCGTTTAGATAAAGCATCCGCTGTGCGCAAGGTGTGGAGCACACACACACACATATCGAATGCATGTGAATGGAATTGTGTACATAACAAACAAATGGAACACAAAGGCAAACAAAGAAAAGAAAAGCAAATGTCAGAATATTGAATTTCTGTGCATACATATTTACATAGAAAAATATATATGTACATACATATGTATGTATGAATACACACGCATTAAAAAGAGTCTCTAAATCTCAATTTAAAATAACTGCTGCACTTACGAACTGCATTTGTGTAGTTAATTGGCGCTTAGGTTGTCAGTTGAATGTCTGCGCTGCCCCTTAGTAAATACTTAAACAAGCTGCCGTTTCGCACGATGGAGCGTCGGTGTTACACCCCCCAAAAAGAAAATGAAAATTATGAACGACCGGCACGAGCAAATACGTTGCGCACTTTTGACCAACGTCGGTACACTGAATCAAAGCGTTGCCTGCGCCGCTTGCTGGACGCTACGCTGGCTCTGACTATGATTGCGATTGCACGGCGCTCTGCGTGTGCGAGTGCGGAGAGTGCGCCCCGTGAGCGTGAGCCGGTGGGCCACGTGCAGCATAAGCAGCATTCTGCCAGATACACAAACAACTGCAAGCAGATTTTAATTTAATGGTGTACCTTTAACATGATGTACTCCTCGCGCCAGCAAACAGACAGATAGAGAGCGAGAGAGTGGGAGAGAGAACGCGAGTGAAAGAGAGTGTGGTATAAGAAAAGCGGTGAATATCGTGAGGGCATTTTGCTCACGCAACAGGTTAATTGGTATAACAATGCGCTACAGCGGGCGGCATATGTAGCACCATAAGAGCTTTGCCAATGGCATACTTAACGTTTAGGGAAAGTCATGCGCATAGTCGGTCAAGTCAGGTTAATGTATGGTAGTGCTCTCCCTCTCTCTGTCCCACTCACTGTTATCAAATCCAAAACAATGCAACAATTTCTGCACACTTTCACTGCAAAAGCTTAAAGCTCCCTTCAATTCGTTGATGCAAGCTTTTTTCCAGGTCGTTTGGCCCAAAGTTCCGTTTTAAGTTGTGGCATTTTCAGACTTGCGAATAACTCGGAGATTGTTTCGGACTATTTTAAAAAGTGTAATCATCTAGTTAAAAACAAGTGGAAATATCATATAAATTGTAACAAAAAGAGGAAAACTTGCTACCATTAAATCGAAGCAGGTAAGGGACAAAACAAAAATGTATGCAACGGAAACTCAGTTGGTCAGTGGTGGAAAAATTATGTATCTATTGGTTGGGGGGTGCTCTGTATGTTTAACATGTTTTCTCTGTTAGGCAAAATTAAATGTTTTACCTTTTTGAAATAATCTCGCGTTAAGCTTGTGCCTCTAGAAAGTATGCAATCTTTTTACATGTTTTATAGTTTTATATATGTATGTATATGTATGCAATGCTTATAATAAAACTATTCAAATTAGTTGCATTCCCTGTATATACCCATCAATTGCATATCAGCTTTAATTGTAAAAATAAAAGCTGACCTTCGACTCAGTTGTATTAAAGGAAATAAATTAAACAATATTTGCATTTCGCTAATGGGTTTTCTTCTAATGCAAGTAAATGTAAGCCTTGACACATGCTGAGTACACACATTCGACCTCCGGGAATGCGCAGACGAGCCAACAACAGAGTGACGGAAAATCCTGCAGCCACTCAAGACGCTAGAGGCGCTGAGCAGAGGTGCCCATGGTTTTATGGGCCAGTGGGTGGGCACACGAACACGAACAAGCACAACAACAGGAAGGCAGACGCAAATATTCATGAGTGCAAGTTGAACTTGAAGAACTTTTTGCATAGCATTTCAACGCTGACATCATGAGCAGGCTAAAACCTTATAGATACATATATAAATAGTATATATACATACTATATATGTATTAGTTTTTAATGGGGGGTTGTGATAAATCACTTTCATTGAATACGAGTTGAAAACGAAGGTTCCCAAATTAAATAGATAACAGTATAATTTTCAACCAATTTACCTTTTTAATTCTTTTCAAAAGGAATGCAAAAGCTTTAACAAGTATAGTGATAAAAGGATTTTAAAAAAAATTGACTCTTCCGGTGTAAAATGGAGGCAATATTTGGTTTTTATAATTATTTTATATACATAAATTTAAATAAAAAAATAAATACTCTATACATTTGTAGCTAACTAAAATGTATCTTTTAATATGTTTAATAGGTTTAACTCTCATCAATTCTATAGCAAGCGACCTGTCAATAGGATTCGCACGCAACATGGCGTGTCCTTTCTTTCGCCGTGCTGATTCGCTGGTGCGACAGCCATCGGTCACTGTGGAGCCGGGTGCCCATTGGAATTTGGAGGATGAAGAGCTGTCCCTTGCCGACGATGCATTGACACTCACCCATCTGCAGATGGCCATTCAGCTGCTGACGGCTCCTTCGAACGAGGATCTCAATACAGCCGTCACCTCGCTGGTGGCCAAGTATCGACAGAGCTGGCCCAACATTCATAAGCTGTAAGCAGTCAGTGATCGATCAGCTGCATATGGTAATATTAATATATACACTTGACCCACAGTAAGCTGGATCCCAAGATCTTTAAGAGCTGTGCCAACTACGACTATTTGGGGGACATCCAAGAGTTGCTCCTGAAGATGGACGAGGCCAGCGCCAGCGAAATTCTTGTGCTGTTGGGCGAGGAGCTGATCACGTGCTGCTGCACTGGCATTATCGAGCGAGCATTCCGTTGTCTGGGCACCGATCTCCAAGAGTTCCTTGGCTCGCTAGATGGGGTCTACGATGTGCTGAAGTTGCAGGAGGTTAGTGATTGTGGATAAATCAATTGGAATGCGCGCAATTATTTATATTCCTGCACTTACACAGGAAGACGTGACCGATACGGGATTTGTGTGTGCAGGCGACGGTGAGCTGATCTTCACCTCGGAGCGTCCGGTTATAGCCTGGCTACTGCTTGGCTCCCTCAAAGCACTCACTCGCATGCTCTACAAGGTTGATGTGAATATCAAAATTGAGCCGGTGGATGGAGACGCGCGTCGCTATCGTTATTTGTTCTCCTTGGTCAAGGACAGCTCCCAGACACTGCAGATGAGTCGCCCGGATGTGCCCGTTAAGGCGCACGAGGCGGTGCAGCGAAGCAACTCGGCTAATGCCTCGGTTCTGCAAATGAACTCGTCCAGCTTCTGCAAGATGTTTCCCTGGCATTTCATTATGAACGAGCAACTGGAGCTGGTTCAGCTGGGACGCGGCTTTAGTAAGCTCTATAAACCGTATTTGGCAGACTACGGCTATCAGGCGACCACGTACTTTGATTTCAAGCGCCCCAAGGGCTTGACCATGAAATTTCGAGACATTGTGCAGCGCACCTATACGCCCTTTCTGATTGGGCTAAACAGCCCGCCGGGCGTATCTGATTTTTCAGCCATTGGATTGGAGATCAAAGGTCAAATGGTGCACTGCCCGGAATCGAATTCATTGCTATTCATTGGCTCGCCCTTTTTGGATGGCTTGGACGGTCTAACCTGCAACGGGCTGTTCATCTCTGACATTCCGTTGCACGATGCCACGCGTGAGGTCATCTTGGTTGGCGAGCAGGCGCGCGCTCAGGATGGGCTCCGTCGTCGCATGGATAAGCTGAAGAGCAGCATTGAGGAGGCGAACTCAGCGGTGACCAAGGAGCGTAAGAAGAACGTTAGCCTATTGCATTTGATCTTTCCGGCAGAGATTGCCGAAAAGTTGTGGCTGGGCTCTTCCATCGATGCCAAGACCTATCCGGATGTGACCATACTCTTCAGCGACATTGTCGGCTTTACCAGTATTTGCTCCCGGGCCACTCCATTCATGGTCATCAGCATGCTAGAAGGTTTGTACAAGGACTTTGATGAATTCTGCGACTTCTTTGACGTGTACAAGGTGGAGACCATTGGAGACGCGTATTGCGTGGCCAGCGGATTGCATCGGGCTTCCATCTATGACGCCCACAAGGTGGCTTGGATGGCGCTTAAGATGCTCAGCGCTTGCTCCAAGCACATAACACACGACGGCGAACAGATTAAGATGCGCATCGGCCTGCACACGGGCACCGTGCTGGCTGGCGTTGTGGGCCGGAAAATGCCCAGATACTGTCTGTTTGGGCACAACGTGACCATTGCCAACAAGTTTGAGTCGGGCAGCGAGGCCTTGAAGATCAACGTGAGCCCCACAACCAAAAAGTAAGATATTTTGCAACGTGACTGACAATATTTGTTAACTGTTTACCTGGCCTTTCAGTTGGCTAACCAAACACGAGGGCTTCGCCTTCGATCTGCAGCCGCGCGATCCCTCCTGCCTGCCAAAGGAGTTTCCCAATTCGAATGGCAATGGCACCTGTTATTTCCTGGAGGGCTTCCGCAACCCGGCGCTGGACAGCAGCCTGCCGCTGGACGAGCATATTAATGCAGCTATGAAGACCATATCCGAGGGCGGCGATGCCTAAGCCCCTTACAGAATCACTTGCTCAATAGCCACTTAAACATAGTTCAATGCACATGTAGTCTAATTTTGTTGCCCTCTTGCATAGCCTCTAACAACCATAAACAAAATAAACTTTCCGCCAACGAGTTTGCGTTCTAGCACAAAAGACACCTTTATTTAAGAGCTTAGGCCTTTGCTGCGGCCTCAGCTTGCTTGGCCTTAATGTAGGCCCTGACTCTTTCGCCGATCTTGCTGGCCATCAGGCACTTGTGTCCACGGAATGCCCACACGTCCGCTGAGCTCTTTTGCTCGTTGCTGTCGATGCAGCTCTGTGCAATTGTCAGCGCCTCCTCCTCGGGCAGATCCATCTTGAACTGCTTGGCCAGACGATCCGCATGGTAGCCTTCGTGCGAGCAGAAGATACCCAGTTTTGTGGCAGTGCAGAGCAAGTAATTGCGCACCTCAAGCTCGTCGGGGAACTCCAGCTGCTTCAGCTTGTTGATTTGATCGGCGCTCAGCGGATGCGCATTGAGACACTCAACGCGTATATCTTTAACTTGATCAGCCGATTTGGACTTCCATTCTTCCTCAGCATAGGTCTGTGTTTTAGTAATAATAAAGGGGGGTAAGCTGATATCGAATCGTATCTCACTTCTTACTGACCAATGCGCAGAGCGCCAGGAAAACAATCAAATATTTATACATGTTTAATACTTTTCCGTCGCAGCAAAATATTTGAACTGAAGAGCCAAACGGCTGATTGCTTATATTTATAGCTAATTCCCCTCGCAGCACATAGTCCAGCTTCCATGTGCGTCGGCTTGAAATGTGTCAAAAGTTCAGCGATAAGCAACACAGCCAGACCGTAACTACACATTTGTTTCAACAACATTTGAAAGCATTTCAATATATTTATTTTTACTTACTATGCTTTACTTAAATGCAAATGCATTTCCAATTAGTTGATGCATTTCCAATATATATATAAATATATATATATATAAATAAATATTGGTTTGAATGTTACGTGGACTATTCCAGTATGCTCTACAGCCCTTTACAATCACAAATCCTGAACTGACCTCGCCCTTGCATGCTTATCAATCCCACACTTATGTATTAAAAAACAAATACAAAATGTGGTACAGGTTGATTTTTAACAAAAAAAAGATAAGTGAAATCAGTTCTGTATTATATAAATCGGCATTAAAACGACATAATATTACGACACGGCGTTGGAGTATTTCATTATATTAAAATTTTAATTAATCTGTTTGATGATTAAGAAATCCCAGTTGCTATTTGATTTTAACTGATTAATAAAATTGCAAAATTAATTAAGTGATTCTTTTAAATTGAGTATGTGAATGAAACCCTTTATATATTTTAAGAACTTAACCCTTTTCTCTACTCAGTTTATATTCCACATACATCTGGTGTTCAAATATCCCGCCAAGTGCCGATTTTTTTTTATAAATCGAAATATTTCCCATTGCTGCCTCGATTAAAGCCTCGATACACACCACAGTTTCACAGTTTAAGGTACGCATTTTCGACAGGAAATGCAACAACTGATAATCGATAGATAATGTTAAACAACAGCTGTGCTAATGGCTCTATTTGATTGCGATATGTATATTTAAAAAAAACTAATGTTATTTAAATTATTTTCTGCCCTCTAGTAGAATACATTTTATTGCATATTTTATTTTTTTGCAATGCTAAAAACAAATAAAATGGCGCTTTTCAACAAACAAATCTAAGTACACTGTTAATAACATTTCAGTAAATACTCATATTTTTGGGTGCCCACAGTTGAGTATGTTGCTGTTAGTGTTAGGTAGAAACTTAATAGACCCATAATAAGACATTTGCGACAGGAAGAAGCCCGAGGAGTTGCTAATTATTGTCTCGTTGGCAATTCGCTAACCGCTCCTCTAAAGCTAGCAATGTGAACAAATAAATGTTATTGCCGGTTTGCCAGTTGAGTCTGTGATATCGAACCGCTGCCTAAGAAAGCGCGCATCGATTTTTTATCTGTGCGAATGCGGATTCTTTTTTTGTCTCCTACAGTTACAAATCCCACAAGAAATACACCGTTTGCTGCTTTCAAGGAAAGAGTATAAAAAGAGTCCGGAAACATGACAAAGACCGATCACGTTGCCCTGACGCTCTCCACATCATCCATAACGGGCGTATCAGGTGGCGATGACAGTAACCTTTCCCGCAGGAGCTTGCGTCGGGTAAGCTGAATGAACACTTTTTACGTCTATTATACTCTATTTCAAAAACGAGCATATAAATAAAATATATATATTTACATACACGTAATAAATGTTAGCATTTTTATGATGATTGCCGATTAGTCGAGCGTAAAGCGTACGTGTATCATGCTAATTTGTTTTTGTTTTCTTGGAATTTGTTGCAGACATGGAATCAACTGCCCCGTTGTCAACGTAATCTTATTATTATGGGTATCACTGCATTTTTCTTTACGGCGCTGCTCTTTTTGCCCGGGGATCAGCTGATCAGCATCAAGAATGCACAATTGAAGCCTGGCGCGGCGCCATTTCATATGCGACGCGAGAATACGCTACAGAATCCACATCATCATCCGAATCTCGAGAAGGAGAACGAACTGCCAGAGGATATATCGGCAGCTGTAGCATCTCCCATGACAGATGGCCACCTGGATAAAATAAAGCCGGCGAACGATAAGGTTGAGTAGTGAGCCCTATGTCAATAAGGCAATTAATTTTTTAAGTACCTTTGAGTGTAGACCTGATAAATAGGCTTCAAAAGCCACTTATCGGTAAATGAATTTATGTGTTTTCATTCAAAAACATGTTAGGGGCGCGACTCACTTGAAATTCCATTAAGGTGACTGATAACGGCAATCAATATAGTTTTACGATTATATGTTTTGATTTATTGACTTCTGGTATTTTATAGATATTGTATTGATTGTATTGCAGTTGGATGGCAATTTGGCCTACGTCGACGCCAATTCTGAGGAAAACGTTGTTAAGCTTCCGGAAAGGTTGGCGGTTGTCGATGGTAACAATAATGAGCAAATCGATATAGTCAACAATGTGGAACAGCCCTTTGAACAGCAGTCTGCATTGCCTATTAACGACCCGTTGAACATTCGTGCAGAACTGGACGAGGCTATTCGGCAACCCTCCAAATTGGCCGATGTTAGCATTGAGTTGCATCTGCAGAAGATAGAATCCCAGCTGGCCAAGACGCACCATTTCCATGGCGCCACCAATGAGCGCCAGACGGCAGTCGTGGCAGCCTTTAAGCACTCCTGGGATGGTTACAAGAAGTACGCTTGGGGTCACGACAACCTGAAGCCGGTTTCTCAAAGCTCACACGAATGGTTTGGCCTGGGACTCTCAATTGTTGATTCTCTGGACACTATGTACATCATGGGTTTGGAAGATGGTAGATATGAGGCATATATTTTGTTAAACTTTTATTTATATGCTCAATGCTTTTGCAGAATTCAATGAAGCACGCGATTGGGTCAAAAATTCCCTACACTTTCATACAAGTCGCGATGTGAATCTCTTCGAGGTGACAATACGTGTGCTCGGTGGCCTGCTATCTGCGTACCACTTGAGCGGCGACAGGATGTTTTTGGTCAAAGCATCAGAGCTGGGCAATCGCTTGCTGCCCAGTTTCCTGTCACCATCGGGCATACCCTATTCGGATGTCAATCTGGGCGAGAGATCAGCGCATTCACCAAAATGGTCTCCGGATAGTTCAACCAGCGAAGTAACGACCATACAGTTGGAATTTCGTGATCTCAGCCGCTCTACAAATGTTCCTATTTTTGAGCGAGTAAGTTCGATGAAAATATTTGGCTAAAGTCTATTTATGGCAACTTTATCTACATTTTAGGTGGTAAACGTCGTAAACGAAAAAATACATGCGCTAGAAAAAAATAACGGCCTGGTGCCAATCTTTATCAATGCCAATACGGGCACTTTTAGGAACTATGCGACCATCTCACTGGGTGCTCGTGGCGATTCGTATTATGAGTACTTACTTAAGCAATGGCTGCAAACAGGGCGCAAGGATAACGACAAGTGAGTAATCAACAATATATTATGTCGTATCGATTATTAACACTCCACGTTTACAGTCTAATACTGGACTACATGCAAGCAATCGATGGCGTCCTCACGCAATTGATGCGACGCACGCCACGCGAACATTGGGTCTACATTGGCGAGCTGATAAATGGTCGCGATTTTAAGCCTAAAATGGATCATTTGACATGCTATTTGCCTGGCACATTGCTGCTCGGCCATCAAAATGGAATGCCTGACTCTCATTTACTGCTCGCCAGAGATTTGCTGGACACCTGTTATCAGACTTACATACGACAGCCGACTCAATTGGCGGCTGAGATTTCGTACTTTGCGTTGACCGACAAGGACGAGAATGATATTTATGTGAAGCCGAATGACGCTCACAATTTGCTGCGACCCGAATTTATTGAGAGTCTGTACTATTTTTATGCACTTACCGGCAATCGCACTTATCAGGATATGGGATGGAACATTTTCCAGGCATTCGAGAAGCACTCAAAGGTAGCTGCCGGCTACACATCCTTGGGCAATGTGAAAAACACATTAAACACACGAATGCGCGATCTCATGGAAAGCTTCTGGATGAGCGAAACTTTGAAATATTTCTATTTGCTATTTAGTGACAACCGCAAGGAGATCGACTTGGATAAATGGGTTTTCAATTCCGAGGGTCATCCGCTGCCCGTATATCAGCACTAATTGTAAATACGCGACCGCATTGCTTCATCAATACCAACTAAGATAGTCCATAAGGATAATTAAATCTCAGTTGTAGCGTAGCGCAAATGCCAAATACTATGCCAAGCTTAGGATGCAAAGTTATATTAGTGCACTTGGCGAACAGATAAAGATAATCAAGAAACGTGCGAAATGAATGCATGTCAATGATTTGTATGATATTCGTACTCAGCGCATTATTATTATTTATTTATTCACCTATTGTTAGCACCGAAAACAAGTTTCACTCATACTGGTACTCCAACTGCCGAAATGTTAATAATTAAAATTATTAGAAGTATAAAAAAAAATATAGCAAGTAGTAATAATATATAACTGGTAGGTACTTAGTACATGTGTATGTAATTTTCAATACATTGTTTAGTAAAATGAACAATAATTAGCCCGTTTTTAAACTAAATAAATAAAAATTATATTGATAAAAATAATAATAAAAGACAAGTCAAAGCTCAATACACATATGTTCATATGCATAAAAACTTTCCAGCTGAAACATCATACAAAACAGAAAGTTTCCTCTGTGCAAGGGCAATAAATAAAAGACGCTAATTTAAAATTGTCTGAATTTTGTTTATTCTTATGAATACGTATTTTTCAATTTTTTTTTTTTGCGTACGATTTGCACTGCACCCAAGAACATGCATTAATTTTGATTGCATTTTTGTGGGTTTTTGTTTTTATTTTTTAAAGTTTCGTTTCTGTTTGAATTCGGGTTCTTGTTATTTGTTGCGTTTGTTTTTTGTTTTCTGTAATACGATTATGTACTTAATGTTTATGACGACTATGAATGGATGGGCTTAATAAACTATGAAATATTAAACTTGCTTGATTTCACTTTTAAGGTGATGCTGTAATTAAAACTCACAATGTTGCATTAAAAATCTTTGCTTTGTTTTTTTTTTTTAGTTTTGTTTTTCATTAAATTACATTTAGACACATTAAGCTGAACAATTTAAATTACGATATTGGGATTTGTTTAGTTGTTCTCTTTGTTGTTTTTTCTTCTTATTTTGGTTTATAAGGAGAGAGGTTCTGTTGAAGCCGATTTGGAATAACCGCTTAGTTTAGAATATAAATTGAAACAATGCGTAGTTATAAATTATACATTTTAATCAATAGTTAATTGAATTGGGCTCCTAGCGAGTGATAAGTTCTGTTTGCATTTGTTTCCATCGGCAGCTATATTATCGAATGCAATTTTCTCCTTGACTAACTTAATTATTAGCTATTACATATAAGTTTTTACACAAGTGTTTCATTATTTGTCTTTGTATAACAACTAGAAAGTGTTGCGTGCGCATCTGTTTCACAAATCCATACAGAGAATGGGCGATGAGTAAGTCGGGATTTAAACCAATTAAACTCGATATAGTAATACATACAATTGAATGGTACCGGTACCATCTGAAGTTCACTTACAAACTACGTACTTTAGTCACATCGCATACAAAATCGTAGTATGTTTTGTAGTAGTTGGTTTTTTTTCTTGTTTTTTTTTTTTTGTTTTCGTTTTTGTTGTTTTTGTTGTGGTGGTATTTAAAGTAGTAGTAGTATTTATTGTAATTGGTATGATATTAATACGTGTCATGCACGACTTATTATTCAAGCCGAACACTTTTGTTTGTTTGTGTGGTGTGAGTCTTATGCGCGGCTTCCTAACATTTACAATATTTGGATTAAGTTCGTAGTTGTTTTTGTTGTTGCTTACGGATTATGGATTTATTTAATCTGTTTTAAATTGCGTTTACAAGCTAATCAGACATCGATATTTAAAACGTGGCACAAATCACAAATCAGATTTGTGGCAAGATCAAGATCAAGATACAATGATACGATTCGTTTTCGTTTTTGTTTGTATATTATACAACTATGTATTTTTAAGTATATCATAATTTATAAATGTTTTAAACTAAATTTGCTAAAATTGTGATTTTTGTTTTCCTTTGAACTGCTTTTGGTTTGCTTCGTCGTTTGTCGTTTTGTCATTTGTCAGAGTCGTTTCACGCTTCGAACTCCCTAATAATTTTTATCTTTTTCGTTTTCTTTTCTTTTTTTTATTTTTTTTGCTGATGTCAGCCGTTGTCAAAGCCAAATTGGAACTTGAACTACAGCTTTCTAATTAAAATTGAGCACATTGGTTATTCGAATTATATATGCATGCGTATGTTTTCTGTGTGTATTTTTCTTTGTTAGCTCAAAAGCAGACAGACGTTAAGCGTTTTTAAATAATAATAGTATTTAAAATTGCTTATATTCAATTTATAAAATTATTTTATTTTATTTTACGTATTTTTGCATGCTTTGTTACACATTTTTACACTAAGAGCAAATCCTTTAGTTTGTATTAAAAACTGAAATTGTTGAAACTGGCGCATGCTTTACATTAATATATATATATACAAATTCTTAATAATAAATAATTTAATATTTATATATATATATTTGCTTTTTGTATATATATATTTATATATTTGTAATGTATATCGATTTTTTGTGGTTGAATTTCTTTTGTTCTCATTTCAACAAAATTGGCAACATTGTTACAATTGTTTTAGCATAAATCTAATTGCGAATTTTGAATGCTTTCGTCTGGATCGTTCCTTCCAACTTACTTAATTGCGAATTTTACAACCAATCAACTTTTCAGTTTTTTTTAAAATATGTATTAAAATCTTTTCACAAAATGTACTACGATTGACCTGACATTGAATTATTTTGAAACTATATTTCTTAAACTTTGTATGGATACTTTCGAAACCGAAATTTGGTGTATTGGATCGGACCACTTTAATATTACGTTGGAATAGAAAAAATTTGTTTATTAGATCTGCAAAGGTATTTCATCTTCGGCATGCCAAAGCAATTTATTTTTTTGTTTTTTTAGGGTTCTTTGCTTGGTGTACGTTCCTGTTCGCTTGTTCCTAGTTAAGATATAATTTTAATAAATTGTCTAGGCATTTTTCACTTATTTATTGTTGCTACATAATTTGTATTACATTAGAATTCATTCAGCGTACTTCTCTAAGAAGCATTTTATGCTATTCGTCGTTTGTATTCAATTCTCTGTGTTAATTGCTTCATTATTGACTTTTAAGGACCTGCTGTCCCTTAATAATGCTTTCGATTGCATGACTATTAATTTATACAAATAATTACCAGGCGGCTAAATCGTTTTTTGCTTTTTTTTTTTCATTCATTAGTTTTAAAATATTGTACAAACACATTGGACTAAAACGAAAACAAGAATTAAAACAATTTACGCTACGATTTCAACTTAGATCTAAAATGTAGAAATAATTGTACAGAGCAGGCAACTGTTGCCGTCAAAATTCAGCACAGTGGGCTACAACTAAAGAGAACTAATAACATGCAGGAAGGGTATCACTGTACAATCAATGTGTTATTGCCTTGGGCAGCTGTTCACAAGGTAGTCGCGTTAAATTCCAGTATCAGACTGTTGGCAACGGTTGCCGTTGCCGCCGGCGGCAGCTCGGCCGCTATGGCTTGTGTCGCTCCAGATGCCGTTGTTGCTTGCAGCCCAAGTCAAGACGTCATAATCGACTTGACGGCATCATCCAGGCCAGCGGCCACACAGCTAAAGTCATTTAGCTGCGAATGATGCGGCGGTTGTGACTGCGTCATTCCGTGATGGTGTTGGGCATGATGCTGCATATGTGACTGCTGCTGACCCATGTGACTCTGAAGCAGTTGTTGCTGCTGTTGTTGTTGCTGCTGCTGCTGCTGTTGCTGCTGCTGATGATGATGATGGTGATGATGATCCAACAATAGATTGCCACTGGCATCGGCAACAGCGTTCACACCCGCACTAGCACCGCCACTGATCAGACAATCCCCCATGTCCTCGCCTAGCTGACGGCGCCTGCTGTTCGCCTGCTCCTGCTGGCAGCTGGGCAAATTAGCCGCCTGCCGCTGTTCGTCCAGTATGCTATCGCCCAAAAAGGAGCCCAGCGAGAACTGCAGCGAATCGCCGCTGTTCTGCAGATTCAATATGCTGTCTATCGCACTGGCCACATGCCGGCTTATGTCGTCGTCGTACTCGCCCGCCACAACGGAAGCGGCGCCCATGTGGTTCACGTGCAGCTGAGCCTGCGGCGGCTGTTGCAGCTGCTGTTGTATGTTGTGCTGGTAGTGCGGGTGCTGCTGCTGTTGTTGCTGTTGCTGCTGTTGCTGCTGTGGCTCCAACATGTTTGCGAAAGCCTGATGATTGACAAAGTTGTGTTGCTGTTGCTGCTGTTGTTGGTGCTGCTGCTGCTGCTGCTGCTGTTGTTGTTGTTGCTGCTGTTGCTGTTGCTCCATCAGCAACTGTGAAAAGGCAGCGGGACCATTGGTGGTGACGCCATCTACACCCATGCCATCGTGTAGTGCGAGCATATCCGCATCCAACATGCCGTGTTGCGGCACCTGCACATGCTGCTGCGAGGACATGGGCGATGAGGACGTGGACGAACCCGTACACAGTCGCTTGCTGCTGTTCTCATCCTCCAGGTCGCTGCTGGAACCCATTAGCTGACCATTCCAATGACGCTTGCGCGTCTCCCCATTGACCAGCATATTGTGCGTTTGGCCATCCACTGTGCTTGTGTTGCTGGACATGTAGTCGCTGTAATGGGCCTCCATGCTTTGCATCCAGCGCGGATTGTTGTTGCAGTTGAGCTCGATGTGATGCTGTTGCTGCTGCGCCTGCTGCTGTGGCTGCTGCTGTTGCTGCTGCTGGTGTGCATACGATTGCTGCTGCTGCTGTTGTTGTTCACTGCTGTAGTCGGCAGTGAAGCCCGCATCCGGCGCCCAAATATTTAGTTTGCTTTTATGATTGACAGCCGGCGATTTCGAATCGCCGAAAATCTCATCCAAATTAGATTCAATGTCGTTTACATCATCGCTGCTGTTCTTCACATCCAGATGCACGGGCGACTCGCCGAACATGGCCTCGAGGCGTGTCTCCACAGACTTTTGCACATCCGAGTCACTGTTGAAGAACTCACTGATGGCCGGATGATGGTTCGGCGGCTGTTCCGCTTGCATGGCCAGCGGTTGCTGGCGCTGCTGGCTGCAGGAGCTGCCGATGGGCAGATTATTGTTGCCAGCACTGCTGCTGTTGCCGCCAACATCGCCGGCACAACTGCTGTTGCTGCTGCTACTGCTGTTGCTGCTGCTATTGCTGTTGCTCTGATTGCTCTTGTCAATGCAGCCATTGGGAAATAAGTCGGACAGATGATTCCCATTGTTCAGCAGGCTGCCGGCATTGTTGTCATAGAGATGTGGCTGTGAGAGGTGTTGCTGGTGCGTTGCATGCTGCAGCGGTGCATGTTGTGGTTGTTGTTGTGACTGCTGGGGTTGTAGCGCTTCATTATTTATTAGATTTAGCTCTTTTTGCAGGCAATACCAGCCATCCTCGTTATCTTCATGAGCGAGATTATTGCTTTTGATATGATGTTGCTGTTGTGGTTGCTGCTGCTCTTGCTGTGGATGTTGCTGTTGCTGCTGCTGCTGTTGCTGCTGTTCGTCCAAGACATTGTCCGCATAACAATTCTCGGCGTTCTTTACGTTTGCCGGCTGCATCTTCTGCTCCACCTTTTTCATAATAAAACTGGGCGTTAGCTCCGACTCGATATCAAAGTTATCGTAATCCTTTTTGATATACTCCGCGTTATCCCTGGTGCCGTTGTTTAACTGCTCCTGTTTGACAGTATCATCCAAGGAGCCGTTATTATTGCCACTAGCCTCGGACTGACCCAGCCACTCGCCATTCTCTTCCCGTTTAACCTGCTGCTGCTGTTGTTGTTGTCGCTGTTGCTGTTCTTCTTGCTGCTGCTGCTGCGGCTTAGTGTATGCCTTGTTCACATCCGCACTATTCTTGAGCAGATCAAATTTATCCACAACTGCTGTTCCTGATGCTGGCTGCGCTGATGTTTCCGTAGATCTTTCCAGCGGCTCTATTTTTATTTCCTCCTTTACTTTGGTGTCCATTGGCGTTTCCAGTTCCGCATTTGCTTCAGAATTTTGCTCCTCCTTGAGCACCTGTTGCTGTTTCTCCAGCAGCTCCTTCTCTGCGATGCGTATATCACTGATCTCGCCCTTAAGATCGTCTATCATCAGTTGCTGCACTTGCAACAGCTCTGAGGTGCGATGCTGCAACTGCAATAATTAAAAAACAAAAGTTAATTATGTTTTATTCTGAAATTTCTCACATGCGACTTCCTACCGTTGACTCATGCAATAGGATCTCCTGGAATTTGCCATTCAGCTGGCGGAATTTATCGCGAAAGCTGAGCGCCGTTGCCTCAAACTCCTCATCCTCATCGGAGTTCAGCTCCACATTGTTCTCATGCATGCAATGATATCTGCGAACAGGTTAAGAGTTGGATCAGCTGCATCAACTTGGCTGCTACTTTAGCTGCAACTTACCTGATCAGGCGTTTGACCGCCTCCTCCTTGGTGCGAAATGGCTTCACATAGTCCGGATTCTGGCAGCTCTCCTGATCGACCTCCAGTTGGCGAACGAACCTGCGAAGGAAATGTTTATTAATTGATAGTCCAAAATTGTCAAAAACGTGTGTATTCAAATTGGCCTCATTTCTTTAAAATCGGCATTTTTCAACCAACTACTCACAAGGAGAGGCGTGCTATTTTTGGTTTAGGTGTGGGCAGCAGCTCCTCCGGCTTGGGCACGGGCAGAGCTGGCAAAAACACGGGCAGCGTTGGCGCAATTAGATTGCTTAATGCAGGCGCTGCTGTTGGCGTTGGTTGTGCCAGCGGCAGTAGTTGTTGTTGTTGTTGCTGTTGTAGTTGTACTTGCTGCTGTTGCAGTTGCTGTTGTTGCGGTTGCTGCAGCTGCTGCGGTTGCAGGGGTGGCATGGCCAACATGCTGCCAATTTGGATGCTGCTGCTGCTGCTGTTGCTATTGCTGTTGCTGTTTATGTTGTTATTGTTGTTGCTGCTACTGCTGCAGTTGTTGCTGTTGCTGTTGCTGCTGCTGCTGCTGCTGCTATTGGATAGCAAATTCGTTGAACTGGCAAAGATAAGCGGCGGTGGTCCATTTTTAATGCAGGCAGCGGACTGCTGCTGCTGTTGCTGTTGCTGCTGCAGCGGCACACTCAATATATTCGTTTTCGGCTGCAACATGTTGATAGTGGCAGCAGTTTGTTGTTGTTGTTGTTGCTGCTGCTGCTGTTGTTGCTGGTTTAGCGCATTGTTTTTGGTGCGACAGGGCGACTCCTTGAGCTTGGCTGCTGGCGTTTGTTGCTGTTGTTGCACGTTGCAAATAGTTGCCGCTTGCTGCTGTTGCTGTTTCTGTTGCGCTAACTTTTGCTTATTGGCCAGCTGCTGCTGCTGCTGATGCTGCATGGGATAAATGTGTATACGTTGAGCAACATTGAGTTGCTGTTGCTGTTGCTGCTGTGCATTGATTGCTGCTGCTGCTACTGCTGCTGTTGTTGTGCTGGTGGTGGAATGATTGTTTGGCTGCACCACGTTTGCAAGAATAACACCACCAGCTGTTGCTTTTAGTGTTTCAGCGGACTGTGGCGCTTGTTGTTGCTGCTGCTGCTGCTGTTGTTGTTGTTGTTGCTGTTGTTGTTGCTGCTGTTGCTGCTGCTGTTGTTGCTGCATTTGCTGGAATTGCTGCGGCATCAGGCTAAAGCTGCCATTCGCATTGGGCGTCGGCACCATTCCTTCCGGCGTGGGCACCTCCTTGCCCGACGCCAAAATCCGATGCTGCTCCGCGAACAGACGCTGCAGCGCCAAATTGATCTCCGCATCCGACATGGGCTTGTTGTACATGGCAATTGCGTTGGGATCAACGTCCGGCGAGATGGGCAGCGTGGGCACAAACGACTTGTTCTGCAGCTTTATGGTGAGGAACTGTATCTGCATTTGCACCGTGCGGAACACCTGCTGCATTTGCGGCGTCAATTGAATTGTTTGCACGCGCGAGATTGTGTTTTGCTGCGGCTGTTGTTGTGCTGCGGCTTGCGGTTGTTGTTGTTGCACTGGTTGCTTTGGCTGTTGTAGTTGGGCGGGCATTTGCAATTGTGTGACAACAGGCGCTGCTGTTGCAACGCCGCTGTTATTGTTATTGTTGTTCATGTTGCTGCTGCTGCTGACCACCGCACTGGGCGTTGATGTTGTTGCTGTTAAGCTAAAGCTGCCACGTTGCTGTTGCTGCTGCTGTTGCTGTTGCAGCTGCTGTTGCTGCACAGTTGCTGCTGTCGTTGTCGGCTGCTGTTGCTGGAGCTGCTGCTGTTGCTGCATGGGCGCCGTGACGCCAACCAGCTTTGTGCCGCTTGTCGTCTGGAAGGGCTGTATGCTGTTGCTCATTATGGTAGTTGTTGTTGTGGTGGTTGTTTGGCAGCCGCTGGAGCTGACGACAACAATCATCTGCTTGCCGCTGGCCACGTTCGGCTGCACAATCTGCACGGGATTGTTGTTGGGCTTCTGCGAGAGCGGATCCAGCTTGGGCATCGGTTTTACCACGCTGGCATTCTTCAGGTTCGCCAGCTCCGCTGTGGTGGGCGCGGTCTTGGGTTTGCGCACTGGCTTCTTTTTCGCAACGGCACCGGTGCTGGTCGCTGTCGTTGTTGTTGTTGCGCTCGCCGCCTTGGCTGGTTCCAGCTTGGCCTTGCTCTGATCTATGATGGGCGCCACATTGGCCACCTGTTTGGTGACTGTCGTGGTGTTTGTTGTGGTGTTGCTGCTGGTTGTCAATGTTGTTGTTGTTGTCGTGCTAATCGGCAGACCCAAGCCCAGACCATGCCCATTACTGACAGGTTGAATGGGATGCACAATTTGCTGTTGCGGTGGCTGCGGGCGCAGTGAAATGGGCAATGTTGCTGCCGTTGTCACCAGCTGCTGCTGATGCTGCTGCTGTTGTTGTTGCTGCTGCTGTTGCTGTGTGGGCGGCAACGGGTTGACATCGTTGAAGTGCAACTGGCCCAGTTGCAGGCACTGCGCCAACTGTTGCGCATTGATGCCAGCGGGCGCAATCAGCAACCGTTCCGTGGGTCCAATCGAAGCCGCCGTTTGGCCAGCACTGATTGCCGTTATCTGATTGGAGACGCTGTTCAGACAGAACAACTGTTGCGTGCTGGGATCAATAGGCGGCAGAGCCACATAGCGTTGCGCATTGTTTACCGCCTGCTGCTGTTGCTGTTGCTGCGGCTGCTGCTGTTGCTGCTGCTGTTGCTGCTGCTGCGGCTGCTGCTGTATTGGCGGTTGTTGTAGCTGCTGCTGTTGTTGCACAAGCAATTGCGATGTTGGCGCTGTGCTGGCTGACAATTGTGGAAATGTTAAAGTTTCGTTTGTTTTAGCGGGCATGATCGGTGGTTTGATTGCAGTGGTGGTGTTGGTGGTAATGTTGTTGCTGTTGTTGCTCAACAGATTGCTGGCGGACAGCTTCCTGTTGTTGGCAGCTGGAAGAAGACAAGAGAAGGGAGTTAGCAAATGGAAAGTAGATTTGAATTTTACATTTTTTAATTACCTTTAGCTTCGCTCTTTGCCGTTGTTGCTGTTGCTGCCTTGGGCAGTTGCAGAGCTGTTGTTGTTGCTACTGTTGCTGGCAACTGCGGCTGCTGCAACAGCAGCTGCTGCTGTTGCTGCTGCTGTTGTTGTGCTGTTGGCGGTGGTGGAGGCGGCGGTGTTTGTGCTGGCGGCTTGTTGGTGTTATCCACGCGCGTCGGCTCGTTGATGATGGTCACATTGGGCAGCGCGCCCTTCAGCAATGCCTGCAGAATCAGCTGCGACTGATGATCTTGCGGCGTGTTGGGATCGTGACGCAGGATCAGACGTTCGCAGTGCTCCGATACGGCCAGCGTTAGGCTGCCCGTCAGCTGTGGCACGAGTGCCGCTGCGGAAGCCGGCGAACCCACCGAAATAGACACGTTGCCCGGCATGCCCGTTAGCTGCGGCGGCAATATGGTGGCGCCACCTGCCGTTGTCACAGCTTGCATTGGCGCCGCTGTTGGCGGCGGCGTCGCCTGCGGTATAGCCACCAATTGCATCTGGCGGCCATCGCTGGACAACTTAATAGTTGTCGTATCCGCTGTTGTAGTTGTTGCCGCCGGCGTTGGCTGGAAAACGAGCTGTGCGGTTGATGACGTGGTTGCCACTGATGTTGTTGCCGCTGCTGGTGCGGCGGCTGCTGCAGGTGGTGGCACAGAACCACCCATAACGGTGGCACCAGGCGGCAGTATCGGCATTATCTGAATCTTGTTCTCCACAGCGCTGCTGATTGGCAGCGCTGACTGATGATGATTCTGCACCTGCGATATTTGTATGTTGCCAATCTGACTGGGCACCGTTGTTGGCGTGTTGCCGCCGTTGCTGGCTAGTCCCAGGCCGTGTGTTAGCAATATGCTGTTGTTGCTACTGGTACTGCTACTGCTGCTGCTGCTGACGGGCGTTGTCAATGTGATGGTGTTGATGCTGCTGCTGATGCTGCTGCTGCAGCTGCTGATGGTGGTGGTTGTGCTGCTGCTGCCTGCACTATGTAAAATGCTGTTGCTTATGTTGCTGTTGCTTATGTTGCTGCTGCTGCTGCAGTTGATGATTCCGTTGCCATTGCTGATGCTGTTGAAGGTGTCCTGTTTTTTTGTGTTACGCCGCACGGCGGGTTTGCGACGCGGCTTGACCGCTGCTGTGGTTGCTGCTGTCGTTGTTGTTGCTGTTGCTGTAGCTGAGGTCGTTGCCGTGGGCGTGGTCAGCGTTATGCTTGCCGCAATGGGCGCCGGCTGCAGCGTGACACTGCCAATGGTTTGGGCCTGTGTGCCCAAACTGAAGCTAATCGTGGGCGCCGGCGTCGTTGCCTGAATGCTGCTGCAGATTTTGGCACCAGCGGCTGCTGCGGCCGCTGCTGCGGCCGCCTGCTGTGCAAGATGCTGTTGCGCCTGCCGCTGTATCTCCTCGGCGGTGGGCAGGCGCGGCGTCGATAGCGTATACGGTGGTACTGTTGCTCCAGCGGCAACGGCGGCTGCCGCCGCGGCATCGCTTGGATCGATCTTGATGAGGATATTTGGTATTTCGGTGGCTTCGTTAACCGGCGCTGGTGCCGGTATGGTCAGCGTGAAGGGCAGCCCATCGCTGCCGTTTTGGCTCGGTATGGAGATCATGATATCATTGGAGCTGGGCGCAGTCGTTCCCGTTGCTGTTGCCGTCGCACTGCCAGCAACTGTTGCCACGCCGTTGCTTAAGGGCGGCGGCGGGGGCTGCAACTGTGCTGGTGGCAATGCTTCCTCAACATGATGATTATGGTGCTGCTGCTGGTGGTTGTTGTTGTTGTTGCTGCCGCTATTGTTGTTGTTGCTGCTATTAATTGTAGCTGCTGCTGCTGCTGGCGCCGAACTTGTGACGGCATCCATGCCATAGTCATCGTCATCGTCGTCGTCCTCCGTGATGCCGCAGAACTTCATCACATCGCCGAGATCTAGCTTGCCATTGCTGGCGCGTTGTATGTGCGTCGGCGGCGGCGATGGCGACTTTAACCGTGCCGCCTGCGGCGTGGGCATGCGTGCTAGCGTCGGCGCTGGCGCTGGCGTCGTCGTTGTGGCCGCGGGCGTGGACGTGGACGTGGGTATGACTGTGGGCGTGGCAGATATGGCAATCTTTTGGGATGCTGTCGTTGCCACCATCGCCACTGCCGGCTTCTTTTTGCGCGCCCGCGGCTTCTTCTTGGGCTCCGCGGTCTGTTGTTGCTGCTGCTGATGCTGATGTTGCTGCTGTTGCTGCGCCTGCTGTACCTGCGTCTGTGTCTGCTGCAGTTGCTGCTGCAGCTGCTGGATCTGCGCCTGCTGCTGCTGTTGCTGCTGATGCTGCAGCTGTATGGTGGCCATGGCCGCCTGCTGTTGCGCCGTCGGCTGACGCAGTGGCTCCGGCGTAACGGCCAGCGGCACATGCGCTGGCGAGGATTGGGTAAACAGCTCCGCGGAATTGTTGCTATTGCCGCCGCTCGTCGTCGTCGTTGTCGTCGTTGACTGCTGCGGCGTCTGAAACGCGGTGGCAATCTGCTGCAGGTGGGCGCCATTCAGCTGATTCAGATTGATGGTGGCGCCGCCCAGGGTCTGCTGCAGCTGGGATATGGCCGCCAGCCCGTTGGGCATTTGGATCTGGGCAATGCCATTGCCGGCAGCCGCAGCAGCCAGCTGAAGGTTCTGCAGCTGTGCCGCAACGCTCTGGCCCAGCAGCTGGGTGTTGATGGTGGCCGTTGTCGTAAACGGCTGAGATCGTGGCGTTTGTGCGGCCAGCGCCGCATGGAGGCCGCTTAGCTGTGTGCCGGTTTTGATGGCGCTTTGGAATTGGCCGGCGGCAGCCGTCTGCTGGATGAGGTTCCCCTGCGAGGACACAATGAATGTAGGCGTGGCAGCGGCCAGTTGCATGGTGGCACCATTGGTGCCCACAATGCGCAACAGTTGCTGCTGTGCCGGCTGCTGCAGCTGCGCCTGTCCACGCGGATTTTGAATAACCAGCGAGGGCGTCGCCGTCAGCTGCGGCGTGGGCGGTCGCAGTATGAGCTGCACACCCTGCGGATTCTGCTGCACCAACACGGGCATTTGATTCAGCAGCAATTGCTGTGGCTGCGCTGCTGTTGCAGGCAGCAAAATCTGCTGCTGCTGATTGTTGCCATTGCCCGTGGCACTGAGCTGCGCCTGTTGCGGCTGCGGCGACTGCGAGATCTGTGGCAATTGTGCGTTGCTGTTGCCGATATTTTTGCTCTTTCCCAGCTGCTGCACCGACTGGGAAGATAGTTCCTGCTGTGGCTTGGGCAGAATCTGCTGAGGTGCCTTGCTCGCCTTCGTGCTGGCAGTGGACAACGCAATGCCTGCATTGCTGGTAAAACGTTGATGTTGCTGCTGCTGTTGTTGTTGCTGCTGTTGCTGCTGCTGATGTTGTTGTTGTTGTTGTTGCTGCTGCTGCTGTTGATGTTGCTGTTGGAGATGCTGCTGCTGCAGAGCTGGCTGCTGCGTGGTGGCTATGATCTGACCCTGCGGCCCCTGAATAAACTGAAACACTTGCTGCGGCGCCTGCTGCTGCTGCGGCCCGCTGGTGATGGTAAACTGCTGCGGCAGCATCTGTACGGTCTGGGGCTGCGGCGTTGGCGGTTTTATGGCCGCAGCAGCAATCGCGTTACTGGGGCTGGGTATGGGGCTGTCCGCTATCAGTGGACTACTGCTTTGATATTGCTGGAACTGCGCCTGCTGCTGCTGCTGTTGGTGTTGTTGTTGCTGCTGCTGCTGTTGTTGGCTCAGCACCGATGCTGCGCCCTTTTTCGCTTGACCTTTTGGGCTACTAGCCACATTTGCTGTCGCAAACGAAATGGGCGTGCTGATTGCCGTTGCGTTCGGTTGCCCATAGCCGCCGGCTACTGTCGAGCAGATCGATGTCGGCGCTGCTGCACTGGTGCTGAAGATTTGCTGCTGCAATTGCTGCTGCTGCTGATGTTGCAGTTGCTGTTGCTGCTGCTGATGTTGCTGCTGCTGTTGCTGCTGCAGTTGCTGCTGTTGTTGCTGCTGCTGCTGCCCAGTCCGCTTGTTGCCCTTCTGCAAAGCAAAATAGAATAATTCAAAAATCATATTTAAAAATCAGAAAGTTCTTAACTTGAGGTAGTTAGACCAGTAACTAAAATATAAAAAAGGAATTATATGCAACTTAGGCTCTTAATCCCTGAGCATTAAAAAAATTCCTGAGCCTGTAGATCCTTTAAGTTTCAAAAGAAAAAAATAATTTTTGTTTTCGAAAATATCATATACAAAATATATTTTTCTTCTTCTGAGTGTATTCTTTTACAAAAACTATATTATAAAATATGACCTAATTTAGGATAAAACCTATTGAAAAAATGTTGACTATAACACTCATCGTAATATTCAAACAAGCTGCTAAACTGTATGTTACGATGACCAAACGTGGAATAATTTTAATATATGGCATTCGCAGGGATCTTAGTTCGAATCTGAGGCTAGTGTATGGGCATGGTGACGATTAAACTAAAGACTAATCAAGTTAATGAATTTAATTTATTCATCATAGCTCATCAACTTGTTATATATCCGATTGTAATATTCAAGTATGGATTTTGTAAAACTTTTGGAAAATCATAATGATAACTTTAGGTATCATTATTGCTTTAGTTCAAAAGCAAGGATTGCATCACTTTTGTTAAAGCAATGTAAATTTGTGTTTCATTATCAGTGTTCCAATTTGATAGGGATCTTATCTAATCAGGTGCAACTCAATACTTACCTTGTTCAGTTGTATATTGTTGGAGCCGACAAGCGTAGCGTTCAGCTCAGTGCCGATTGCATTGTTGTGACCACTGGCAGCGGCAGCGGCGGCGGCGGCGGCTATAAGACCGCCAGCTGTCACGCCAATGACCGTGGTGGCAGCGGCCGGTGACTGTGAGGGACTCGGCTGAAAGACAACGGTGCCGGCATTGGGACTGCCATTTGTGAACTGATGTATGGATTGTCGCCTGCCAGGCGTCGCCGCCTTGCGCTCCTGTAAAGGACATAAATAATTATTCGCATGCATGCATATATATGGATAAAATATTTATATAAACAACAGTCAAATGACAGCGCAATTGTTTTTAGACTTACGTGTTCCTGTGGATTGCTGTTGGCGTTCAATGCGTTGCCACCGGCTACGAGCACCACATCCTGTGGGAACGGCGATAGCGATGGTGATGGTTGCAGGCGTGGACTAGCTGAGATCGATGGTGATGGACTGGGCGTCAGAAACGGACCCGGAGGAGACAATATTCCTGTAAATGGCACAAACGCAATTAACAATTAATATTCATCGAACATATGTGTGTGCACAAAATGTGTGTGTGTATTCTAAATTGTGAGGAAGAAGTGCACTTATTCATCGTATTTTTATGGGGCCACCATTGACCCACTAATGTCAGGGTCCAGGCGTGTTTATTGGCCAACTGAGTATCGGATAACCGA
Organism: Drosophila paramelanica; assembly: GCA_035043915.1. Taxonomy (NCBI): domain Eukaryota; kingdom Metazoa; phylum Arthropoda; class Insecta; order Diptera; family Drosophilidae; genus Drosophila; species Drosophila paramelanica. The sequence continues at coordinate 6,772,253 of JAWNMO010000258.1, forward strand.
CGGGGGCGCGAATTGTCGGTTCATAATGAACAGCGAGCCAAGGCAGAAACATCGACAATCATTTGGGGGCCAGCAATCTTGTACGTGACCAGAGCGCAACTGAATCCATGAGATACACACAATGACACACAGCAAACAAGCAACAGAGTATCTTGCAGATACACACGCTCAGGCAAACACACACACATACACACATCTACTTGTATAAGTGGGTAAAATTGCGCGCCATTTCAAAGTTGTTTATTTTGAAGCTGGAACGCTTCAATTTGCCGCCGGCTGCGCCCCTTCCCAACACCATTTTCTGTCCAGCCCCCGTTCAGTTGCCTTTGCCTTTGCCGTTGCCGTTGCCGTTGCTGGTGGCTGCCTTTGTGCATACAAAACGAGGCAACTTAACACATTTCGAAGCACCAACTAACCAACTCAGCTAAAGGGAAGTGCGTCAATATACTCACACACATATTTTTGGAGCTTCGAGTCCAACAGAAACAGAAACAGACACAGAAACCAAACCAGTTTCATTAGTGCTTGAAAAAGTTCTTTGCACTTCTTCATTTTTAAATTGCTTTTCACTCGTTCTTTATTTTTGGAATACCCCGTGCCCCCTCTTGAATGTGTTTCAAAACTGTAATTAAATTATGTGCATAAAACTCTAAGTAAGCAAATAAAGTTAAAATTTCAGATACACAAATTTTAGATAAGATTAGAGCTGGTGCAACTAAAGCGTATCAGTTTAATTTGTCAGGTGGAATCAATTCTAAATGAAATTAACAAAAACTGTACCCAGGAAAAAATAGTTAACAGAGGGTATAATATGTTGTACGTTACATGTATATATAAGGCATCTCCTACTCTAAAGAGTAGTTTTTTATTTTTGTGTGTTTATAATTGAGTGTTTGTTCTGTCAACTTGTTTCAAAAATATTAGCCAACAGTCAGCCATTTGGTTTGAACATATTTATTTAGGTCTGCATCGAGGTAAGCACGAGTTATGTTTTAGCCACAGATGCTGAGCTGTTAAAACACAATTTTATGATAAGATGCTAGTATAGGAAATCTAACATTCATGATTGGAGTTTATGTCATAAAGAATATTGGCATAATGGACAAAAGAAAAAAGAATATCCAAAAAGATAAAGTAAGCTTCTTTCTGTATTTAAGGCTTAGTGAAAGATAAACAGGAAATGTGATGAGCTAAAATTGATACCAAATATAAAAAAAATATATATTAAGGAACATTTTTTGATAAGTAGCCTTTCTCTTTCGCTCTACCTATGCCAAGTGCCAGATTGGTTGCCAGAAAACTTTTTGAATGCACGTGCTGCCGTTTATTGAAATCAGTTTAAAATAATGTTACTATGGGGCGTGCCTCAGGTAGTTTTTCAATTAAAAGTTCAACTTTGAAGTTGCTGTTGTTGTTATTGCTGCTGATCAACATATTGTTGGTCTTGTGGTGAGCAATTTTTATAAACTATGCATATTGTTTAGGAAGTGAAATGAAAAATCAACAACAAAGGCGAAAAATTTACATAATACCAAGATGTTTCTGGGCTGTTACAACCACTGAGAGGCAGCCAGCTTTAATTTGCATACGGCTGAAATGAAGCTAGCGAGCATAAGAAGCCAGAAGCATCGCACAGCAGGGCGACGAGGGGGGCGGGGAAGCCGGGCTGACACAAAGAGTGTGCGAGAAACAAAAAAAAACAGATTGAGGAATTACGGATAAGGCGGCAACGGAAAAACACAGCAAGAAGCATAGCGAAGGCGTTGGATAAACGAGCATAAGAAGCATCATCAAAGAAGCTGCCAACGTCTCCTACATCGATGCGATTGGAGTTGAGGCATGAGCCGAAGCCAAAGCCAAAGCTAAAACCCCCGACTGCCGCGCGACATATATACAAATGTAGATGCATACATACATATATGTATGTATGTGTGTAGCCATTGCCGCCATTATCGACAGCAAAACAAAGCATAAGAGGAATTTAACAAGCGCAACTGCCGCCCGTTTACAGCTGCCCAGAGCTAGCAGCGGGAGACGCCGTCTTTCACATCATTCAACATGCAACATACACATACACATACACATCCGCATCATCGCTTACTGTGAAATTGTCCTGGCAACGTTGAGAGAATTTCATATTTTTAGGCACTGGGCACAATAAATTTCGTCGTAGCCAAAGCTCAAGACGGCGATGCCAAGCCAAAGACGAGACGTCTGTGCAACAGAGCGAAAAGAGGCAGCCGGGATCAGGGAGCAGGGGTCAGGGGAGCGTTGGAGGGAGCAACTGTAGAAACGTTGCCAACAGCAACGTAAATCAAACGCCGCGCCGCGTGTGCTCTCAATAACAATAAGTGTGTAGAAGTCCGGGGGGAATACATATGCCTAAGTACTTATAGATGAATGCCACATAGCTTGTTAGACAGGCAACAAACTGTATCAAATTAGGTTGAACTCAGGTGTGGCATCTTATAAAATGGTTATTTTTCCAATTACTAACGATAACCAATAAATTGCTATTCAACGTTCCATCAATAATATGCCAGGAATTTTTTATTGAGATATAATTATGATTTAATTTTTCAACTCATGAAAGTTTTAAGAATGTTATTGAATTGCACCAATCGATTGAGTGTTTTACAAAATTATGTAAAAGCTTCCATTTACAAACAAATGGAAAAATGCATGACATAAACGTTCTCTTTATTTGTCATTTAATGTATCAAGTAATCTCATTTGAATTAACATTCAACATTTCTTTTCATCTATTTGTCCCAGTCTAAACAGAGTGGAATGCAAAGTCCAGACAGACAGGAAAATGCATAAATATCTAGGAGCTTCCAATATATATATATAAGTATAAGAGTACTCAAATATGTACATATATCATATACTTGTATGTAGCACATATAGTGAAAAGTGTAATTTCATGCTAAGCAAAGCCGCAAACTCAACTGGCACACAAAAAACCAAAACAGAGAGATGGGAGAGAGAGAGAAAGAGAAAGAGGGAGAGAGAAAGTTTATGCGATGAAAAAAGGAAAAACTATTTTTTAAATGTGGCAGTTTTAATACGCTTATGTGTTTATTAAATTCGATGTTTAATTTTTGTAACTTTTAAAAGCATTTTATTTATGGAGCTTATTTATGGTCTAAAAATCATTTTAAATAACAAATTTCTATAGTGTTTTTCAAAGCATATTAAAATATTTGTAAATATAACGGTACATATATATTTGTGGTCTCTACCCAATCAAAATTAAAAGTTTTCCATATGCTAAAAAGTATAGTTTTGTTTAGTCTTTCAAATTAGGTAAATATGTCACGCAATAGCGAGTTTTTAACGTAACGTTAGGTTTATCTATTTGCTCCTTTTTGTTCAATTTTGATGTAAAGAGTATTCGAAAGCAAAGCGGAAATCAAGTAAAAAAAAGATGTACACTTGATATGCACGTATAGCGGAGATACTCAAAAGTTTGGCTAGCCGAGACGCAGATGAACGCAAGAATAGACGACGAATGGTTGCATGGATGGTTGGATAGATGGATGGCTGGACGGATGGATGGTAGGATGGTAGTTAACTGACTGCCCGACTGCATGCCTGCCCATCTACTTGAGTGTCTGGCGAGAACAGAGGACGACGACGCAGGCTCAGAGGCAGGGCCAGATGCTGCCACATTATTTTGCATTTTGTGCAGAAGCATAAAAACTGAGCCAGGCGCAGTTTGGCGCGCAGAGGCAGATACAGAGTCAAACGGCGGCTGCCCGCGCAGCAAGATGAATCCTATTTACGAGTCACAACTCACTGACTGACGCTGTTTGGGCGTGTGTGTGTGTGTGTGTATGTGTATCTGTGTGCATTTACTCGAGTATCTGAAAGTTCGTTCTGTGTGCGCCGGTTTGCTGCCTGTCAAAGTCAGTAAAAATTTTGTTGGCACAAAAAGTAAAAAAGATACAAAATTTGTGCAAAGGGAAAATGGTAAACTGCAAAGGTAATGGAAAGTGTAGTGCGAATAGTTTTTTGCTTTTTGTTTGTGCCCCCGCTTTGGCATCAGGCAGAACTGTCGACTATTGCCACAATCCTGGCTCACAGTCTATCCTTGGGTCCTGCTGTTTGGGCGGCCGTTGATGCCTTCAAGGCATTTGGCTTGTTAAGCAGCATAATTGAATTAAGCTAAACGCGGCACGGCGAACCAAGCCGACTGAAGTTAAATCGCAAAAAGTATTTGTAGTCGACAGACACACGGATACAGATACAAATACAGTTAAGTGCACATTGCGTTACTCTAGAATATTCAGCCTGATGGTTTGTCGAGAAAACATTTCTTTCTAACGATATCCTTTCTTTTTAGGTCGGTACGTAATCCAATTATGCACATTGAAACTAAGCATTATTAAACGAAGACAACAAGCTGCATAAATAGATCATATTTCATTGAAAATACAAAATTTTTATTACCTAAAAACAACATACTTAAGTTTTACGCTTAGGTGAAAGATAAAAAAGCAATACGCTTACGCATAAGTTTAGCCACTTTCTCTGTTAGAAAATGAAACATAAATAATAACTTCACGTAATATCCTAAATTGCATATCACAAATGTTTTTTACGTTACGTTAACTGAAGCAACCTATCTGATTACAAGCATAATTTACGCGAAATTGTTATCCCTCAGTCAACAAAACTAAAATGACAAAATTTTTTAGTTTTTTTTGTTTTACAAAGCACACATTTTGTTATTATTTAATGGCTTCACCAAATGGATTTGCTTGAGTAAGTTTTCAAATAAAATTCATAAATGTCAAAAAAGAATATAGCATTCGTGTCACTGCTGAAACTACAGTTCATATCTCAGAGGCTGGTCTCAGTGCTGGCTTTCAAAGAACATACAGCAACAAAATTATTTATTTATATGCAAGCGTACACACACACACACAGACAGTATTACATACACAGGATACTCGAGATGCAAGAACGACGTCGTTGTTGCCGCTGGCTGCTAATGGGAACAGCCATTGAGTTCGGTGACAGAGTGCGGAGAGCGGCCCTCTGAGTCCACCTTATAGGAACTGTGTTGTGCTCTCGCATGTTTTATAGTCTCTCCTTTCGTGTGTGTGTGTATGTATAAGTCCCATCACTGTTGTTTCGTTTATTCGGTTGACTGGCATAACCTCAGCCTCGCGGCTCCTCTGCCTTGACGCCGCCCCCTGCAGCAGCACACGCCCACCCGTTGCCCCGCCTGACGCTCTAAGGACGGACGCTAGCTAAGTAGGAGCCTCATAGAGAGGAGTGCGCCGACGAACTGCTTGGTGGCTGCTGTTTCTATTGTCACCGTCTGTAACAATAGCGCAACGTAGGAGCGACTGTTGGATTGGCCGTCGGACAGACTAGCCGTGTGACAATTCGACCCCAAAAGGACCAGGCGCAGACCAGGGAGACACAAGCAGCAAAAACAAATAAAATAAAACACAAAAAAAAAAAACAGCAAGCAGAAAAACAACAATAACAACAACGAGTTCAAAGCAGAGTTCGCATTTTGTCGTCCTGTACTCGGATCGTGTATATGAACTGTTGATGGTGTTATGGCGATATGTCGCTGACTACCGACTACAACCGACTGGCGTTCATTGCCACAGTTCCCCATCCCTTCCGCAGCTTATAGGCAACATACAAAAATGTTTGTGCAAAAACAATGCGCAAGCAGCAGGCATCACAAACAGGATAGTCTCTGCTATGAAGGAGGCGAGAGGCATGGCAAGCAGAGAGAAGAAAAAAAAAATTAAAACAGCGTCTCTGTTCACAAAATGAAATAAAAATCGATAAGTGTAGGCACGTTCTCGATGTGGTTGTGTGTCGTTCAATGCGAATACCTTATGCGGACGGGGGATAAGCCGACGGGCAATGGAAGCAAGTGTTTTCAATGATGAGATGAGTTGCGTGAGACGCTCTCTATAATCTCGACTTTTATTACGCTCAGCCTGTGTACTTGTGTTGTTTGTTATTTCTTGGAAAACTAGACGCTTCATAGGCTATATTGGCTAGTTATTTGGGCTCTGAAAAACTTATAGAAACTTGAATTGTCTGAAAGTTTTAATCTATATTATATAAATATTTTATGCATAAGCCGCCTTAAATATATTACTTTAGGGACAAATAAATTTCAAACGTTATTAAGTACGGCGGGTAAAGCTGTTCGCTAACTGACTTGTTTTTCCATTTTAAGTCTACAAATATATATTATATAATTCGCAGTTGACCATAGTTCTTTTTTATACTCGTTCACTATAGCTTTGTCAAATATAAATCGGTTTTTTGTAATGATTTTTCGCATAGATTAATTCAACATTTTAAATAAATGCATTATCGAAAATAGGTTTTATTAATTTTTTAGTAAAAAATGATTGCAAGGACATTTAATTATTTTACATCACTAGCGTAAAATTCAATGTTTTGATATTTCTTATTTTATATTTTTACAAGCATCCACTTTAAATAAATCTATATTGCTAATTAGACACATTTTGTATGGCCATTGATGCGTTAATAGCGTTAATAGCGAGCAGACACACGTAAAAGATAAAAAAAATTTAAGCAGGGCTTTATGCACATTGCGTATACGACATGTAAGCCACACACAAAGTGCATTTAATGCTTGCCAATTTAACAAGGCAGACAAAAGGACGCCCAGCAGCAATCAGTTGCTGTAATTAAAACTGTAGCCTTTGTCCCCTTTCCACGCCTTTCTTACCCTGCCCGCTGCTCTTGGCTAGCCTACTGGCACTTGAAACACAACGCCTGGCAACGAAAAGCAGGGCAACTGGAAACCACTCGAGCCAAATAACTCATGTCTCGAGTGCTGTTGAAATGAGTTTGAGTTTCCATTTTTATGACCAGGTGAGTGGGCAGGTATACAAATTGCTTCAAGCTGGCGAACCGTCGATGACACCACATCATTATAATCATCATCACAAAAACACTCAACATTTATTCATTCATTCATTCATTTTCTCACAGACGGCAGATTAGCCTAATTACATTCAGTAATCGCTTGGCTGCGAAACATAAAAGCGTTCTCACCCAAACTGAACTTGGAAAATTATTTGATTTAAGCATGGCAAATTCGCATCGTTTACTCCTGAATGAATTCATTTTAATTATTTACATTTTACTTCATTAATAAATCCTGATAAAAAGTTATACAAGGCGAAGAATTTCGGTTAATCTCTAAAATTCTTGAGAGGCCCTTACGCAAGATAGGTTTTGGAAAAATTGTTTCAAATTTTTATCAAAAATCACGTCAAAATTGACAATTAAAAAATACATGTACAGCTTCTGAATCCATAACTACCATATTTCAATATTTTAACTATTGTTTTTTAGCCTTATTAATTTTTAATTTAAAATGTATGCGTTATAAAAAACACTTTTTTTATGATTTAGGCCAAAAATCGATCAAGTGGAAAACATTTTATTTTTTTTTTTTAATATTTAGAATGAAATTTTATGTGCTTCATCGACTGTGTATTTATTAACCACAACTAGTTTATGTTGGTTTAAAGCGGTTTTACACAGGTCGGCAGTCGGGAAATAAATATGCTTGTCAAATTTGACGACTGCCAAATTTCTTGTAAACTGTTAATAATCCAGCTGGAATTCATTAGGATAATAAAATATGTTTATGGAGCATTAAAGAAGAAATATATATTTTAGTTTCAACGTTGCGCAGTATTTTTAGGTATCCCTTTGGAATCTTATGCTCATGTCTCGCAGTCAGAGAGAGCTTTGCACAACTCTTGGACGCATTATTCTTAATGTAATTGAAAGGGGTGGCAGACACAAACCATTTGTGGATAGACATCGGTATGATTTGCCTGCCTATCACCCAACAAAAACAAACAAACTGGGCGTGGGGCAATCAAATTAATTTAGTTTATGCATTTCGCCTGTTGACGGCTGGCTTTGAAACACTTCACGTTAAGGAGGGGGGAATGTAGCCCTTTGTGCACACACATACACATACATACAACACTAAGTGTAAGGCGCATTAAATATGCATTAAATTGCTATGGGAAAAGTGGCAACTGATGTTAACGGCCTGACAATAACTGCTGACATTAGACATTACCAAAGGCAAACCCAATAGCAAAATGGGCTACGTATTTACAATTAATCAATACGTAACAACAACAATGTCGACAACAATGAGTCATCAACTGTGCTGTGGCAGCAAGAATCTGTCAAGTCATGGTACATAGAACATTACACATACGCCGCATGTGACTGCCAAAAAATTTCCTCCGCGCTAGTTGTAGGTGCAAACTTATTGCCCAAGTGCTGAAAACCACAAAGCAGCCACCAGCCCACAATCACAGCTGCGGCTAAACACACACAACTACCCACAGACACATTGTGTTCATGAATGTGACGTCGTGTTTCGCTGCGTGTTTCTAAATGGCAACGTCATTAACACGTCACGCGTCATTTAAAAAAAATATATAAACATGTTGCGAGTCCTCAAGTTAAGCCGATCGCTAGATGCCCTACACATGCATAACATGCGTAACAGTATTAAAAAGTTCTTTAAATAACTTCAACATTGGCAAGATAAGGACGATAATGAAAATAATATATTAAATGATATCTCATGACATAGATCAAGATTTGGTGTTTGTCATTTCTGAAAAACGGTCAAAGTGCGAAAGTTCGGAATAATAATAAGCCACAACAGAAACATATATCGGAGATAGTAATTCAACTAAAATTTATCTACATATATTGAAATTATGCTTATGTTCTATGCTCGCACGCACAACTAAGCTAATCATATTGTTAATGTGGTACAACATGTCTCCAATTGCTTGCAATTGGTACAAATTTTTATTGCGTGCAGGGTATAAAAGTATAGGAGACACAACAATTACATTACAATACAGCTGGCCAAAACCGCTTGGCGCTTGTCACCTGCCTAACACGCAGTGCACGCATTAAGTGTTTGGTTTTCCAGACGTTCGTACGGTTAATGTGTGGCATATTCACAGCTTGCCACATGTAAGTCGTCGCTCTAAGGTTAGTTTACAAAGGCCAGGCATTGATAAGCAATTAAGTTTCGCAGCAGTTTAAGTTCAAGTGATAAAACAGAACATAACTTTTTAAAGTTGTTCAGATTTCATTACTATTAGAAAAATTTTAATTTTATAAACCCATTGGTAAATATAGAAAAATCGCAAAGGCCCGCTAAAAATAAATCGTGTTCGCCCTTAAATGAAGTTCTCAAATAAAGATAAGCAAATAACTAGACACCAATAACAATACAACGTTTCAGGGTGATAAATTTAACAAGTGCTAATGGCGTGAACAGCCCGTGAGTAAATATTTGTAAGAGTATGTATAAATTAGTATATAAGTAAGACTGCTATCTGTAATTTGGCTAAACTTGAGCTAAGTTCATATTATTTTAATATCCAAATTAATTATCAAGTTGCTTAAAACGATAATAGATAATATAGACGAACAACTTTTTTCACTAGAACATAATTATAATTGGTTTTTGTTATACCTATTTTGGTTATAACATAACATAATATTATCTTTTCAACGCCAAAAGTCAATTTTTATACAAACAATTATTTTTTGAAATCTGTGTTTCTTTTACAAAAAATTATTTCAAAAATTAAACCGGTTTTGCGGATTCAGGACGCACACAAATTTTAATGGGTATATAAAAAATATTGCAAAACATGATATTTGACTATCATATTCCAACGCAAGCGACAACAACAAAAAGTGTTTGGATCCTGCACATAAAATGACTGCTTCTTGACATCGATTTAATATGCCCATCAATTTTAGTTGATGCTGTCAATTCATAAATATGAAACCGACGCCTGCAGCTCAATGAAATGAGAAGCAAAACGAGCAAACAGAATTAACGGTAAACGTGCAGTGGAAGATTGGCCCCCACAACACGAACATCAGCAACAATGACAAAGTGTGAAATGAGGCGAAATCAAAAACAACGACACGCACTCAAAAGCAAAAGAGACAAGACGAAAGACCACAACGACATCAAAGCACATGCTCAGGTATCTTATGGATACAAGCGATGGACAGCAGCTAAGATATAAGTACTTTGAGAGCTGCGCTTGGCAGACAGGAATGTCTATGTGTCTATTTGTGTGCGTGAATGCTTGTTTATATGTATCTTAGCTAGATAAAATACCTACACAGATACATATACCACCAACGAGCAGGCAATATGTAAGAACGAAAAAAATTGTATCTACATCTTATTTGTTTTGCTTTACCGCGTTGGGGCCAAAGGCGAGCCAGCGGGCGAGGAGGGGGCGTGGACTGGAGTAGAGTGGAGAGTAGGTAGGGTGGGAGCAGCAGAGACTTGGGGTCACACGAGCGCGCATTTCTTCACAATTTACGTCGTCGTCGTCGTCGTCGTCGACGTTCTGTTTCTTGTTGTTGTCTTTGTACTTGGGCTATCTGTATCTAAATATGTGTGTACACATATATATGCGTGTGTGTGTATGTGGCGCTATATTGACGTATCTGTGTATTCCTAAAGACGTGCCAGCAGCTAACAACAACAACAACAATCGTAACAACAAGCAAACATCATTTACACGCGTGCTCTTTCTCACACGCACGTTGTTTATACTAGGTGCTGTTGGCGCAAGGGAGCGCGGCGGTGAATATGTACGTGTGTGTGTGTGTGTGCTTGTGTGTGGGCGGGCATCTCTGAGATACTCACTAAATATTTGCGGATAAATGGTGAAAATTTTGACTGCTTTTTATGCACTTCACAAACACGAATAATATTAAGTGGAGAGCGCAATTCTTTTTGCTCTTCCTTTCTTCTGCTTTTGGTTTTGTTTTTGTAGAGCAAGAGCTGGGTTAAAACTTTTTTTATTTGCACTTTTTATGGTTTGTTTTGGCACTTTTTATGCACTTGAAATCGCGCGCGCTTTATCCAATCAATTCATTAATTTGTATTATAATTTTTATATGGCAGTTTCGAACGGCCCCGACGACAACAAATAACTTTAAAAACTTTATTGCTCAAAAGCGACGGTGGCGACGAGGAAATGTTGGCAAGAGGCGAGACGCATCGCGACAAAAGGAGACGAGACGAGACGAAACGACACATTCATTACGACCCCGGCACGTACGTAAGACTAGTCGCGGCGAAATCGCACAAAACATTTTTATATCCCTACAATATCCTCGTCGATGTCCTCGTTGTACTTCGCGTAGCAATCGTCGCCGTTTTCGACATCGTCATCGTTATCGTTGTCGTCGTCGTCGTCGTCGTGTTGTTGTTGCTTCGCGCGCGCCGCAAAGAATGAGAAGAAAAACTCAGCGCGCGACTCAAGCCGAAAAACAACAAGAGCGTAAAATAAAAATAAAACAACAAAATCATAAATGAGAGAGCAAACACAGAGAGCGCACGCAGAGCAACGACTAACGAAACGAGCGAGTGTACAAAAAAGAAAAATCGAAACGAAACCAAACATCACAAAGGTGGAGGGCAGACGTGTGTGGTGCACCAAACACGTAAAATCACTTAGTACCTCGAAAGAGCGCAGCCCAAGAGCACAAAACCAGAGCAACAACAACAATGGTAATAGCTGAACGGCGTTGCCAGATTGAATTGACGGCCATACAATAAAATAGCATTTGCTAACAACTGCTCTCAATAACAGGTGGTAGCTCTGTTTTGCATACATAAATACCGTTTAATTATTAGCATTTAAATTATTTTGAGCCTATTTTGGACATTTTGGGCACTTACGTGACGGCAATTTGCATAAAGTGTCATAAAGCGGCATCGCCTCCTAACTTGACAATATTAATTAGATAGTATTCCTATTTGTTTACCTAGAATGAAAAAAGGAAATGAAAATAATTTAATTTTGTTTATTAAAAATTATGTGATATTACTAAATATAATAAATCGCATTTTCATTGGTTGATTTTAAATTTTCTATACGCTGTAATAAATTAATAATTAGATGGCTAATCTGGATGGTTTTGTTTTTTCCTTTTTTACCCTAATCATAAACCAACAAACATCGAAAACTGCGAACAATGCAAGTTCAAGACTTCATAAATCAAAAATTTCATGCTGCCAACAAAAACAAGAAATCTGGCAACATTCCGAAGCACACTCACAAAATATGTCAAAAGTTAAAAGTAATCGCATAAGTAGCCCAGGCAAAGTCATTCAATATACACACATACACACTCTCAAAGACACACAAACACACGCGCGCACACAAACATTCACACAGACAGAATAACAAAGGGAAAGTTAACAGGGAACTTGACGTTTCCGAGGCACAGCTTAATTTTCATGATTTTTCCATTAACTATAAATACAAAGATGTGGCGCTCTCGGCTATTACACAGCGCCATCTATCGGCTAGCATTGTTTGGCGTTATTTTTCAAATCAGCATTGGGGGATAAAGGTTGCCCAAAATACTAGCACGTGAATTTGAGGCGTCGTAGTAAGGGTAATAGAACTATAAGATAGCTGCAAGCGAGAGCGCCCAATTTCTGTGCAAGAGAGCAAATACACACGCTCTCTCCCAATTCCTCTCTCCAAGAAGAGAGGGAGAACTCAGGCGCAGCCACACTACCACCACCATTGCAGGATACAACACAAAATAAAAAACAACCCTCAACACAACTTAAGCGAACAATAGATGAATCAAAATATGTATGGATATGGATTATAATAAAAATGGGGCACACAAATTAAGTGAGGACAACGCGGGGTATGGGGCATGCGAAGCAACGGAAGGACATGGCGTGGTGTAGACACCAAATTGTGGTGGTGTTGGTCTTGTAGTACCTAAATATAAATATTCAAATATTTCTTAACGCATATGAGCGATATACGGAACAGGGAGTTGCAGCTGCTGCGTCTATAAGTAATTTGCATTGAGTTAACACCGCCGAGAATGACAACAATGCGACTAAAACACAACAGCAACACAATTAAATCATAAAATAAACACACGCACAAACCACTTTGGTAACTTATTGACAAACCTGTTACAGGAAGTACCCATTTCCCCGATATTCAAGCACAGCATAATCCCCCTCTTTCTATATATATCTTCTTCTTTCTGTTCCTTGCCTTGTAGCAGGACAGAAATTAAACAAAATTCTCGTTTAAACCTTCTCAGCTGCTGTGTAAACATTTCAACGCAGTTCAATCAAAACACAATTAACACATTTGCATACGAGTGTGGTGTCTGTCTGTGCGTGTGTGTGTGTTTGAATGCACAGCGTATCTCTCACAAGATAAACTATCACAACAAAGTCAATAACGCCAACAGCATGAGACGGCACAAATATGCCAAGACAGACTTAAAACACACCTTGATTTTATTGCTGTTGATGTCGTTCTTGTTGTTGTCGATATAAATTCTTTTGATTATAAGATACAAATGTATTTCATAAACGTTTGCATCGACATTGAAAGGAAGAAAAAATATAAAAACAAAAAAAAACACTTTCAACTCGCGTGAGACACCCGACAAACCGTGGCCAAAAAAATTGTTGCCATCAACCATAATCCATGTCATCCTTGTGGTTGTTACTGCGACACGCAACATATAAGCGATGACAGACAAAAAACAACAAAAACCCGTAAAAAAAACACATACATAATTAATATGTATATGATATACATATACAGAAAAGGCACATTAACGCATAACGAATTTTTCATATTTTATAGCTTGCCTACTGCTGGTTAAACTGTGCGTATACGCAACGGGCAGGCAGCTGACGAGCAAACAAAAAGTTGAAGAAGTCCAAGCTTTATTGACTTCACTGGGAGATGTTTTTCAAGTTTTCACACATCTGGCAACGTTACAAGTCAAGTCAAGTTATATGTGGTACTTTATAATACCATATACCATATTTTTACATGAACTAAGCATATGTATACCTATGAATAACTCAAATAATTTGGAGAGAAAAGAGCCGCAGATAATGGTCAGTAATAACACAAAGCAAAAAACAAGAAACGCAGATAAATACCTACTCAAACAGCCAACAAAGTTAACCAATAAAAAAAAAGCCAAAAGCAGCAGCACATCGAGAAACGAAAAAAAAACCACAACAGCAACAACTGAAATGCAACTCTCGCTCTCGCCGCTCTTGTTTCAGTCGCGTTTGACTCCTTGCTCAGTGAAATGCAAATGCCAAAACCGTGGAAACAATGAAACAACAAAAATGGCGTTTAATTTGCTATGTGCGGTTCTTGTTGTTGTTTTCTCTTTGATTTCATTTTTATTGCTGTGGCTTTTATGCTGTGTGGTAAATGGCCAAACGTTTAGCGGCGACATTTTCATTGTGTACGAGTGTATGCATGTGTGCATATATCCACTTGATGGCATTGAACTGAACTGCCCACGGCCAACAAATGCAGTGTGCCCAATTGTTGGCACCAGCAAAAACGCTGCACTTATCAATTCAGCTGTCAATTTTAGTTTCATTCATTTAGCCGAAGGGGGAATTGCCGCCATATTTACTGCTGCTGCGACGGAAGCTTTTGCAAGATATTTGTTTTTCTTTACTTCTTGAATAATTATCACAATTTAATTGCAGCTTAATAAATAAACATCGGTTATTTGATTAGATAAAAAATAAAACTGAACTTTTTTGCTTTGCATATGTAACACTAACTGGCCAAGTGATCAACAGGTCTGTTCCTAAGCTGTGTGAGAATCGGAAGTACACAGACCTTAAATTATTCCATTAAGATGATGTTGCTTTTTATATTAGCTTTGTAAATAGTAGAATCTTTGCTAACAGTTTCATCAAATTATACTCATAATATGTTAACTCAAATGCTCAAATCAAATTAAAACTCAATGTTTATAACTAAGTTAAGACCCTCATTTAGCTAAATGACAAATTCTCGTTGTTATTGCCTTTACCACTTGACACCAACCGCTATAATTCCAGAAAAAAACATCATTATTATCAACGTCATCATCATGATTATCGCATTCAATTTTTTTTCTCG
Source organism: Drosophila paramelanica (assembly GCA_035043915.1). Taxonomy (NCBI): domain Eukaryota; kingdom Metazoa; phylum Arthropoda; class Insecta; order Diptera; family Drosophilidae; genus Drosophila; species Drosophila paramelanica. The sequence goes on from JAWNMO010000258.1 coordinate 6,787,303, forward strand.
GCTCCGCGCACAGCAATTAATGCAAAACTTGCATTAAATCACATCACAAGCAACGCCCAATGACGAGAATCGTGCCGATTTGCTTTAATAAATTTGAACTGAAATTGCTGTGAAATTGAGATTTCCTTCTTGAGTACAATTAAAATTAACTTCAAAGAAGCCCAAAGCGCTTCGGGTTGAACGCAACGGCAATAGGGAAAAATGAAGGGAGCCAAGCTTAGCCGGACTAAACTGACCCATTGATGAAGGATCTCATCCCCGCACTTCGAAACCGCAGTCTGTCAGTGCCAACTGCTACTCGAGTTCTCCAGCTGAGTGCCAATCAATTTGTTCGACTAATTGGCATACATTCATCAGGGCACAAGCGAGTGTATAAGAGCGCTTAAAACCCAATGAGAATTGCTATGTGTATTTTTAGATTGGCCTCAAAAACTGCTGCACAAATCACATTAAAACCTGAGCACTTTATTAATTTGGCATGGCACACATACCAGAAAAAGGGGGAATGTGTGTTTCCTGTTCCTGTTACTAAAATGAAATGCCTGCGAACTAAAAGAGTGCCTTTAAGAAATTCATTCATTCCTAAATGATGAACAAAGATAGAAATTTCCAAAGATATATTTATATTTATTTTGTTATTTTTTAGTCGCGAATCCTTGCAAGTGTTTTGTACCTGGTCCAACCCATTTCATATTATTATTTTCACATTATTTATGTATGTATCAACAGATGAAAAATTGAAAATTAGCCAAATACTACATTTTCAGTACGTATGTACAAAAAAGAGTTCCCGTATTTCCAAAACAATACCTAAATTTATGCAGAGCAGTTTATTTGTTCAATCATGCTTTTCATAGGTTGAAAACAACAACTTTTTATTGAACACTGCATGTTCCAATTAATGAATGTTACTCGCCTTTGTTCTGTTCTCTATCTGTAACATCATTAATTAAGGTCTCTTTGGACATGCCCCCAAGCAAATATATACCTACTTATTGCCACATTTCGAATGAGTTCACGTCTGCCAGCCTGTGCTGAATGCTTTGTGCCGTTTTTGAATTGAATTCAAGTAGAGAAGAGCTCTGCACAATATGAAGAATAAATATGCATATATGAAATTGCACCACACAATAACAGCAACTACAACAGCAGGAGCAGAGCCAACATCAGCATTGTTACCAAGCTTACATTGACATTCATATTGCGTCCGCTGGCGTTTCTCCACCCACTATGCAAGCGAGATTCTCAACTTTCTGTTCGAAATTCGTGCACAGATTTACACAATCTGCTTTCAAGCATACATACATATGCACTTACGCACACACATATATATATTTATATGCAGGGTATTATATGAGTTTGCAGAGCGTAAACATACTTTGATCTTTGACAAAGTTGTTGTCTGGGCAGCAGCCGTTGAATGCAAAATTAATTGCATATTCGGCTGTGCTACATACGTGTATGTATCTCACAGATACATTATGATTATTCAATGGTTTCGACTGAACAGGCAACTTATTTGTGACAGCTGGCAATTCGGAAGCACACAATTGATGGCTTGATGAAGTAACTTAAAAAAATGCTCAAGAAATAACAGATACAGAAGTGAGAATGCTCGACTAGTGGAATACAAAACCGATTGTTTTAATTTATATTTATATTTATAAAAGATAACTAATAAAAATATATATATATATTGAAAACCCTATAAACTAATTGAAATTTAAACATATACATATTTTAGACCTCGGAAAATGTACATAAATAATATTTAAATTAATAACTAAGTAATAAACTTGTTGATTTTCTTTATCCCTTTTTAAATGAATTAAATCTATCAGTTAGAAACATCACACAAACGTGTGAACTGAATTTAAATCATTTACGTTGCAAGCCAATTAGTCAAATTTGCACATTCTAATGTTGTTGTTGATTTTTGGATTAAGGTAATTAAAATAATACACATTTATGTGCCACAAAGAGTTGAGCAACAACAAAAACCTTGACAACAGTACAAAATATCATAATTAATATTATTCACAAATATTTGTAAATATTTTTGTCATACGACGAAAGACAGGAGGACAGAGGACATACTACAGGATCTGCACGAACTGCACAGCCATAACAAAAGTCGAAAATGGAAAAATATGAGGTTATGTTGGTGTCAACTTTTTAATTAATTTTGTTGCATAAAGCAAACAGAAAGCAACAACTAAAATGACAATGACAGCAGCAGTGATGGTGCATTTTTTTTCCAAATGCAAACACATCAGAAAAGAGTTTATGGCAAATTTTCATTAATATTTATAAATAGAGGACAATCTTACTATACATGCAAAAGAGACAATAGTTTTGGCTTAAATTTTCTATTTATAATTTGATTAGCTTTGCGTTACTATTTATTTCTTTAAAATTCCAATTTCCACACATTATATTTTAGGTACAATCACATAACTTTAAACGTTAATCAAAACTTTAATCTTTTCATATTACAAAATGCTTTAAGTATTAAAACAAAATCATTTTAACAGAACTCTCTTGGCTCGTTCCAATTGTCAAATGTTTAAAAGTAATTTTGCAATTTGTACCAGTTGTAAAATAAAACGTCTGTCTCGTCTAAACTGCCACGCCCTTTTACTCTAGATGAAATGACGGTATTACGGCTGCGACTCACGTACTCAACATTCGAATGCAATTAACGTTTTGAGTTTGTTTTAATGTTATTTATTTATGTTATTTATGCGGGCCTCTTTATGGTGTTTCATTATATGCTTATGTATGTATGCATGCATGTATGTACCCCGCAAACACACACACGCGCTCCGGCGTGTAGATACAAATCTGCTGAAGAACCGTTTAAAAGCGTAACATGGCGCACCTGCAGTGCAATAAACACTTGACTCGAACAACAACAAGAACAACATATAATAACAACAACAGAAACATGGTGCCATCTTTATTTGTCTCTTTGTACATTTGTGCATGTGTGCGTGTGTGTTTATTTCTGACTGTGCAAGTGTGTGTATTTAATGGCGTCATCAATGGAGGCGGCTATCCAACAAACAGTGTAGCCAACATTTTGTACGTATGTTTTGATTATGTTGATTGCAACAAATTTTTGTTATTGTTTTTGTTATACACGTTTACGAAGCGAAAAGAGTTTATTGGATTTTGTGAAATGTCCGTCTTTATGATAAAGACTTGGACACGTGAAGATCAGCATAAGTGAAGATTTTTATTGACAGATTAATGTTGAGTATTGATATGAAAAGCTTTCATCTTTGTAGCTTCCATAACTTTGTAAATGAGGATTTTCATTGTTTGATGGCATTTTAGTCACGGATTATACTGTAGATTAATTCTGCATTCATATAAAGAATATTTAAAAAATTAATGTTTTAATAAAAGATTGTAGATATTTGCTCTTTGTCAACGAGCATTGCGCTGTCGGTTACACCTGACTGTAACGCTCTAACTTACTTTCATACATGTTTTTTTTTTTGTTATTGTTGCTGCCGTTGTTCTTGGCTAACACTGATAGGCGTTCTCACATCGGTGGACGCACGTACTTGTCGGGCATTTCGTAGTCGTCGTCTTCAGTCAAACGTCTATTTGCACTTGACATTAGCAAAGTCATAATAAAAATTTCCCGCAAGAGACACGCACAAACAGCAGCAGTCATAATAGCTACAACAACAGTAACAACAACGTAAATCGTGAGCTCGATTAACTGCCAGTTTCCACTGCACACTGAAACCAGACCCTATAAAACTGATTGAATGTGTGAACCGTTGAAAAGTTTTTGATAATAGACTTACAGGCTGTGTTAATTTAATTATTAAATTTATTTTTATATATTTATAAATAAGAAAAATCAAAAAGTATTGGAATAATTACAAACCAAAAATTGGTTAAGGAATTTTTGATAATTATTACTAATGAATCTGTTATCAAATTAGTGGCTAAGAAATACTCTATATATAGTTCTTAATATTTTCTTAAAGTTGTAAAAATACACAATTATAGATTTGTTTACATTGGGTATATGTAATTTGTTATTCGAAAGCAGTGTGCAGTGTCGCAACTTTAACAAATTGCTGTCCCAGTCTAAAATGTACTTCAATGTGAGGCAGAAAAAAGAGGGGGCCACAATACGGTAAAATTGTCATTTACAAAGCAACGCGCACAGCTAACAAACCAACCTAACTAACTAACCAACCAACCAACCAACCATCCAGCCAACCGAACGAGCGACCGACCAACCGACCGACGAAGCGGCCATCCCTGGCGCACGTGAGAGTCAACGAACTGGAACTCGGATTTGCCGGCTCTGACTCTCAACGCTTGGCGTCTGACGTTTGGCGTCTGGCCGGGTTTTGTTCATAACAAAAAGGGTTCCGCTTTTGCTGCCAAATTATTACATGCACAACAGGTTCAGTTCAAACGGTAATGCTTAGCAGCACTCCGTCCGACTGCCTGGGTAGTCCGTCCGTCTACGTTTTAGGCCACACACTAAGGCTAATTTGTTATTGTCGCACACTTTACAATGGCCAATGGGGAAACAGCAACAGCAAGCGCCATAAAGGCGCTTCGACATAATCAACTTCAATAGCAACGAAACTCGTAAAGTGTCGTCTATATAGCCAATTGATTTTTTTCCGACTGTTTACTACAAGAAGCCAAGCCTGAAGCGTATCATTGTGAATTGGATTGGAATTTTATGGGTATGCGACACACAGACACACACCCTGCAATCTGGCCAACAAACAATTGATAGTCAATTTTGATAAAATCTTAGTTTTAAGATCTTGGGATGTGATAAATGACATTTTTGTTTACTTTTTTCTAAGAATATTATGGTAATTAAATAAATAAAAAGTGTTTATTCAGATTTGACTTATCTATTTTTTCCTCTAGCATCATATTTTTAAATATGTATAATTTTCCTTTGTTCATAATTCTTTCTTATAAATCGTTTTTCCGAAATTTTCCCAAAACAGTTTCTAAACTGTTCTCGCCTCACTATCCTATCCTATCGCAAAGGGTAATCGCAAGACTTTGATTACCTTTTTCGTATTTCCCATTTATTGTCGCAATTCTCAACGCCCGAATTTTAAGTGTTTAAACATTTATAGCAAATGGCGTTCAATTCATTGACGATTTGCTTTGAAATGTGCACTTTGTGTGTGGCCTGGTCTGGCTGCCAGCCTACGTGCGTTTCATGTCAAGTACGCGTCCTGACAGAGCCCTCGCGGGCACCCCTATTTGGTTGATTTGCCGGCTAACCCTCTAATAGACTCTGGCTGGGTTCACTTCGGAGTGGGTGGCGGTTGTCTACCCGGCAATCGACAGCGTTTTGCTGTGTTGTTATTTTTGAGTTTGTTGTTGTATTTTTTTTTGTATTATTCATTTTGTCTCTAATAATAGCAGTGTGTTCAGTCAAAGCTGCCAAACCGAGCTGACCTGCCATTTTCGAAGGGGGGTTGCCCTTTCAGCGATCTCATTCCACTCATGCGCTCAATTCATTTATTCAAATTCACTGCACACATCAAAGCCAGACAATAACACAATAACGGTGGAGCGGGCTGTCGGGTTGACGGGCTTACAACTTGGTTTGGTCGCTTCGACCATCCGAACACGTCAGCCATGTAATTAGATTGTCACACTGTCAAGTGCTCCGTTCGTCCGTTCCCATTATGTTCGCCCGGCTGAATTGTCCGCATGGATCCTGCTGTCTGCTTTCAAGCACTTACACACTCACGCACACTCAATATTGCACTTATTGACCAGTTTATTTATTAGCAAAGCATCTATTATCATTATATTTTTTCACAGCTTGCATAACATAGTTTGTGGCAACATGGAAGGAGCAAAGAGCAGAGCTATTAAACGTTTTCAATAAGTATAAATATTTAGTAAGCACAAATGTGTTCTCTGTCATTAAGTCGTGGGCTAAGAAATTTCGATCTTTGTATTGCAGGTTTGAGTTCTCTAATTTCAGTAGCAATATACTCTTTTTCTTTGTGAAAGCGTATAAAAACCGCAAGTCGACCACTTTTTGGACTTTAATTCTGTTTCTCAGTTTTTCAATTTTCATGCTTGTATTACCAAATAAAAAAATAAATAAATAATAAAAAGGGCTGCAGTCCGTGTAGCGTAAATAAAGTAATTTAATATTTGAGTGGGAAAGTCAATAATGAGTTTGCCACCCCCATTACTGAAAGGCTTTTAAAGACGCAAACTACCTCACTTTGTAAATATGTTAGCCAATATATGTAAACTATTGTAATTGACGGGCAACCTGATACAAGACCTCAATCTAGAGACAAAGGCAAGCCTGGTCGGTGAGATAAACACCCTTCTCTTAAACCCATTTTAACACATGAATGAATAAATATATTTCTCAATATTTCTATTGTCTGTGTTGGTGGGGATTTAACTTGAATAATTGCAGAAATTGCCAGGCAACCACGGCTGGAGCACAAAGGCAGATTCTGAGAAGCAGATACAAAACGTTGCAATAAGATGCCAACACAACAACAGCAACAACAAAAATAGAAGCAAAAGCAGCAGTAGCCACAATATACATGAAATACGCCCCGTAATTACGTTGAGGTATACAATTATGGAAAATCAATGCTAGAGTTGAAGTAAAATTCCAAAATAAAATTGTAGCTTGGAAAATTCTGCATACTGTATATAAATATATAAAATATTTACATGAAAACCAATACTAAAACAACAACAAATCAATGAAGTGAATTTCGATATATATTTTCAACCTTTAATTAACTTAAATACTTCAGAATATTCTTAGATAATAATAAAATCAAATTTAATTGTAGTTACAACTTGCTGAAAGAAATTTCTAATTGATAACCCGCAACCTATTAAAAAACTAAATGCTGGCAAAGACAAACATTTTTATTTGTCGCATACGTTAAAGACTTTTAATGTACCTGAAGCGAAACGTACCAAATGTCACAAAATATTTTTGCTACCTCTTCAGATTGTCAATTAGGCAACCTTGCGAAAACGTCAACCAACTGACAATCTTTCTGCTTAAACTGTCGCCTAGTTTTAACGTCTGTCCCAGGAAAATGTATCTAATAAGCCGTAGAATTGCCAGACGGCAGCAAACAATAAATATGAAATGTCGAGCCAAATGAAAATATAACAAAGGGAAGAAATGAAACAAATTCCCTGGTGATGGGAATCAAATAGAACCGCAAGTTGTGACATTTGCAGAATGTGATTTTAACCTGCCTGAAGCCAAGAAGATGTGCAAATATGGACAATAAACAGTTGGATATTTTATACTAATAAAGCTTAAAGCTTTACTTTAACGTATATTGTGAACTTAAAATTATTTCTCCAATGCATCTAAAAATATTCTCTATCAAATATTATTTAAAATCAATTTTATAGTAAAGCTTCATTATTCATCAAATTTTTGTTGTAGTAATTTGAACTCATTAGGTAAAATTTTCGAAATCCAATAAATACTTTATTATTAGCCTGAAATAACATTTTTAGTCTTGGTAGCAGCTATAGAACCTAAAATATATAACAGCTTTCTGGTAAACAATAAAGACTTAAAATTCGTACAAAAAAATATTACCATAATATTAATGCCTATACAAATAAGCCATAAATATACAGCAATGCATATAGATTTTAAACTATGTGAAATTCTTTGCATGGCACACATGCCAAGTCAAACCAATAAATGGACAGCATCTAATTAAAAATAACCAAGCAATATCTGTGCGAAATATGTATATATATATGTGTACATATGTATGTGTACATCTTTCTCTCTTTATGGCTGTCAACGCCATCAAAAAATTGCAATATAAGAATTCAGCCAGCTAGAGGAAGGTCAACGTTTTCTTAATTTAATAATAACGCATAATATCTCTTGAAATATCGCGCTTTTCAAAAAGTCATTTAAGCAATTGTCGCCCAATTTGGCTCAGCTCAATCTACAAATCTCAGGCGTCATTCTTGGCGTCGCGTTGAAACTGTGCCGACAAAAAAAGTATAATTATAACAATAACAAAAAGCTTACTCTTTACATATTTAATTTTCTCATTCAGCTATTTCGATTTTTTTTTTTTAAATTAGCATTTTATTTATGTATTTAATGCAAGTTCAACAAATTATGGCAAACAATGCGCGTGCATTGTAAATGCAAATTGAAAATAAACATAAAAATGTTTAAAATAGCCATTATTACTTTTTGTGCTTTATAAAATGTGTTCTAACAACTGACAGAAAGAAACAAATTATGAGTGTTAATTAATTATTGATCGCCGACTTGTAAATACTCTATGGACAATGTTTAAAAATGCGATACTATAAAAAGATCATAAATAGTATGTAATTAGTATTTTTTATTATTTTAGACATGATTTGCTATCTTTTATCTTTTTGATTTTTAATATGACATTAGGTGAACGTTAAAAATACCACACTATATAAACTGTAATATTGTGTACAATTTTTATTTCTTGAACAACAATAAATCAACAAAAAACAACTGTTGAGTTTCAAACGCGTGGGTGGGCCAACTATTGGGTTTTAAATATTGTTGATTTTGTTCTTGTTTTTTATTGTTTTGACTTTTTGTGTTGTGGTTGCGCTTTTGTGGTGGAATGAACAACAATAAAAACACGCATTTTAGTGCGATTATCTTTGTATATTGGGCGTCATTTTTAGACTTTTCAGCATTCAATTAAATACTGAAGATACCAAGTATCAATTATCTTTAAACATTTTAACTGCACAAATTAAACTAACTTGGAATGCGTTCTATTTAATATTTCTGTGTGTTCTCCTGACCCAGAGTAACAAAGCCAAGTCATTAAAACGATAAACACCTTCAAATAAACTGAGACATAAGCCAAAAAGAACATATAAACAAAAAAATGAAAAAAAATGTTTACGTGTCAAACCCACACAAACAATATATAATAAAAAAAATGTATAGTCGTATTAAACAAATTTCATGTCAATACTTAAAATCACCCAATTGAGGCCTTTCTCAATGGGTCATACCCGAAACATGCCCGAAAATTGGGTGGGCGAGAAATGTTCAAAAGTAAGAAAAATGCTGACAGCCACGAATAACATTTTTGTAGTTGGCCTAATAAAAGGCAAATTGGCAGACAGGCAACGCCAACAGATAGCAGCACCAACAGCAACAATAATAATAAACACTACAAACAAAATCAGCAAAAATACAAAATTATTATTTATCATATTTAGTTTTTCGCACAAAAGCTAAAAATACACTTCAATGAGCTGCAACGGCAAACGAGAGCAAAGTGGACTGAGAAAGAGAGAAGGAGAATTAGAGGGGGAAAAAGTTCATAACAAATTCCGATATCCGTTTGGCCTGCAATGCTATATGTAGGTATGTACTAGCAAAATTTAGGTCACTTTTGGGCTCTATTGGCCAAAAAAAGTTTGGTTCATGTTTGCTCGTGCTATGTGTTAATTGAGTGCCTGGACCCCTTCCCTCCCCCCAAATCACTTGGTCTCTAGGCGTTAATGCCCCTCTGGTACTTCGTGCCATTGAATTGTTTTGTGGGACGGGTTCATTGGCACGACATGCAAAGCAACCATTTGGCTTGCTCCACACAGCAATATAAATGGCAATTTACATTAACCCAAAAAAGAGAACTGACTGAGAACCGAAAGAGTCCAAGAGCCCAAAAGAATCAGCCATTCATCATAAAGCCATCATCAGCCAGAGGGAACAAACACATGTACATATATATATACAAATACACACCTATTAATGGAGGAATACTTCATTTTCTACGCATAACGCAACCAAAAGACCGATTAACAAGAGCGTTTCTAGAATCATTAACAAGAAAGAAATAATCATATTGAAGTTATAACAAAATTTTGCTATACCCTCGATGACCTATGTAATTATTGACCTAACTGATTAGCAGAGCTGAAAGCCCAAGATAGAAGCTTAAGATTTTTCATTAAATTTTATTATTTTATTTAAAGCGAAACTTTAATTTAAATTCAAAACATAATGTGATTTACCTTTTCCACAATATAAGAAATGATTTTAAGTAGAGTTTAGTCTACTTCAACATACCTTACTTAAAATCATTTATTATCTTTACAATAATATAAAGATAATAAAATTTAAAAAGCTTTAAAGCTAGTTATTTTCTACTTGATGTTTATTTATCGAAATTCAAACTCTGCGTACAGTTAGGTACACTTTGCTACAGGGTATTTAAAAGCAGACCCATAACAATAGATGTTCTACTGTTGAATCGTTGGCAGTTCAATTTCAAATCCGCTTTGTTGCCATAGCTCGGCAGCTTTGCTTTAACAACTCAAGTTCTATAAATATTAGGGTAATTATTTTTTTAACCCACAACTGTCAAAGCAGCAGCAGCAGTAACAACGACAGCGACAACAACGCAATATTAAAATGTTAGAAGCGGACTTAGAGTAGTAGGTAAAAGTACTCAAAGTAATTTCACTGCCAAGTTGCGCTTCGCTTCTCAGCTTTCTCTCTCTCTCTCCCTCTTCTCATCTTTAGACATATTTCTATTTTATGGCTTTTCGCTGGCGTTTGTTGTTGTATTTGTAACGAGCTCTTTTGGGTTCTGCGCCGTTGACCAGCGGCACCAGAGAGAACTCGGTCGCTCGGTCGGTCGCTGGTTTTGACTTTGATTGCTTTGTGTCGTTGAGTTCCTGACGGAGCGTCTCCCGTTTACATTTATATATATATATGTATGTATAAATATGTATATGTGTATGTTTATAGGGCTGTGCATGAATTGGCCTTTTGCTCACAAAGAACGGCCAGAAACGTTACGTAGGAAATTGGTTTTAATCTACTTCCGCTCTGGTTTCTTTATGCTTGTCTGTTGGTCTTCTCGCAATTTGATGTGTGGTATTTAAAAATGCGTTATAAATAAATAAGCAGTCATCAACAGAGCTAATCCAGCCATGTCACGTGCACATCGTCATAATTTGAAAGTCTCTTTCGAAATGCCTCCCACGGCGTTCAAGTTAATTAGTTGTGCTAATACCTGGCCCAAAAGATAATAGGGTATAAACATTGACCGTTAAGAACTTTGCGGCCGTCATTAAATTGTTGTTGATAAGAAAATAAAAGATATGAGGCTACGGACCCACTAAATTTTGACTACATTATCAAAGGTAAATTCTTACCATCCATATATATTTATATTTTATTAAGATGACTTCATAGCATATATAATTTACCTGAAATTACAGAAAAAAAAATCAATCAGTATTTTTATAGTAATCAATCAAATAAAAATTACCGAAATAATATAAGTAAACAATAACTTTTAATAGATTTAAATAAACTTGCTACGTTATGTTAATTTAAATATTTTCAAGTTCAATGTTAAATATTGTTGATGTAATGTGTAAAAGTCAAAACTTCGGTCAAGCGCCTACAGATCGGCCCAACATTATTGTTAATTATGCCTGAGGTAGCTAAATTGAATGTACAAAATTATCCAAAACGCGAATTCCCACATTTAATGTGAGATAATTTCGCGCCTCAACTGATCATGAAAGCGTCCGACAGACAACTGTCTGCAGACTGGATCAGGTAGACAACCAGTTGAGTTGAGTTCAGTTGAGCTCTGGTTCAGATACTAACAATGCGGAGCCCAAACTCAAGCAAATTACCATTATAGACGCGCTTCAATGACGCCCAAGCTAAAGTCAGCCAGAGGTAGCTGGCTCAAGTTAAATTCAAGAATTGGCCAAAAGAGAGGTGAGCGGGAGCAACGCAGCAGTCTTGCAGAAAGCAGAGAATACGGCTCAGCAAAGGTATAGACAGTGTACCTTCCTTACTCTGCTCACCTTCCTTTTAAATTCCCTTCATCTCTATATGAGGGGGATAAATGACAGATGCAAAATCAAAGAACATTCGCCCAGCAAAAGCATAGACCTGCAGAGATTCTACAATGGAGAAAATATACATTTGTTTTTTTTTGTTTGTGTAGAAATCAAACATTTAAATTGGTTCAGTTCTGACCAAGTCATGGGAGTTTCAAATATGGGAAATATGGATATATTATCTTCTTTATCTGACGCAGATGTATGTTTCTGCTGCAATTCTGTTTAAACATATTTTTGAATAACTTCTTTGTTTATTTTTAGAAACTTTCCTAAATTGGCCAACTGATGTGATAACAAAGTGTTTAAAATAAAATCTTTTGGGTACGCTGCTTATTTATGTTTAAAAGTAAAATAAACTCAATAATTTTTCCTAAAACAAAACATTATTTGCTCCATGGTAAATTTTCCATATACTATCTGTGTGTATACTTCGGTGTTTCATGTGTTTTGCCAGGCTTCTGACCACGACTAATGGATGAAGCTCATGTCTGTAGGCGGTACAATTTGAGAGTTGTCTGCACCAAAGGCTGCATCAGTTTCAACTCGGAATTGAGCTGCCAACTGCAGCATGCAAATCCACAAAATTACAAACACTGTGCACACGCATATAGAATTACATGACTATTGAGTTGCAGTTACCGTTTATGGAACAGTAAAACCTGAAGACAATAGAATTACGAATGCTGAACGAACTAGTCATCAGGTCTGATTAATTTGGCAGCACAACATGTTTTTGCTCATTGTATTTAATATTCGACATGGCAACCAGCAAGGATTTATGTGAGTGGCGATCATGGTTGCCAGGACGACGCAAGTAGCTTTTACCAGCGTGAATATAATGTATTACAGCAATACACACAGGCACAAACATTTTAAGCCTGACTACAGTCAACAAAAAACGCGGTAAAGTTGTAAGAAGTTGAAACAATAAAAACATGTTTCCAAGTTAAGTCTTTTGTAGACAAATTATATTTTTTTTGATTCATTTGTTGACATGCTTTTCATTTTTTGAATGTTTTTAAATAAAATTTTAAATTTTTAAATAACCGAAAATGTGGACTAAAAATAAACAAATAGACCCAATTTAAAATTAAAATAACAAAACAAAATGTTGTTGTATTGTATGATTGTTAAGGAAACTAATTGATTATTTGATTTCAATTGTTTTCGCGTTATATTCATATATCGAGACTCTACTGTATTTTACTTGTCCTCGCTATTAACCGAAGGAGCTTGGTTGCCGTCACCACAAAAATGTGTACAGACTGCTGAGTTTGAATCAGATTAATACATCTTATGAGACGCTACCATGGATTCACATAATAAGTATGTCTTTGAGTACAAGTCTGCCTGTATTTAAATAGCCAATTTATTTATTTCGTGGAATCAACTTTGCTAATTATCCGCGGGTTTATAGCCGATATCTTCCGCAAATGTCCAAATGAGAGTATAAGAACGCTATACAAAAATTAATTTTCCACCTTATAAACTCAGTATTCATATTCATATATATTGAATATGTAGCCACTATGTTATTTATTTTATTTAAATTCTTTTACCTTTTCAAAAACTATTAAAAAATTAATACAAAAAGCTGAATTTTGGTATTTTGGAGTATTTGGTTATTATAGGTAGATTTATGTTTACTCAATTGCTAATTATATGGTATCTTTTACTCAATCGTTAACGATTAGAGCACTCTTGTTATTTTTTTAGACTTATTTGTATTTTTTCTCAGTGCATGCATATTCTCTCACTGGGCAACCGAGCACACAGCAATTATGGCAGACTAAAGCTGGCGTAAACAAACTGAACACACACACTCACACACACACACAACTGCAGTTGAACGAGCGAATTCAAAGGTAGACAACAGGCTGTGTGAGATGCAGGCAGCAGCAGCAGCATAAGCCATTGACAGCTGATGGACCAACCACCACAACAACAACAATAACAACAACAATAGCAAGCAAGTAGTAGCTCTAAAAAAAAAACGTTGCTGATGATGCTGCTGATGATGGCTTAAACAATGGCCACCAAGGGCCAAACACAGAATGCACTCGAACACACAGCATCACTTCTTGGCAAGTCTGTGTGAGTATGTGTTTGTGTATCTTACAGATACATTTCGACAACAGGTAATAGCTGGTAGCTGTGCAGCCAAAATAGTTGAAATACTGAAAAATTGGCCCAACTCAAAGCAGAAGAAGAAGCGCAAGTGGCTGGCAATACAAAATTCGCAGCTGGTTACAGGAGGCTACCTGTTTGTAGTTGCCTATGTGTGTGTGTGTATCCTGTGACAGCTCTTAAACGCCTGTTATCCTTTGGTAAAGCCAAGCCAGGTTCTTGTTACTGTTCTTGTCTGCCTGCCTGCCTGCCATATTCCCTTTTTGTCAATAAGCTTCGATTCGCTTTTGTGCATTTACTTCGGTTCATTGTTCTCGATTCAACCGCTTTTGGTCTTCATCACATTGGCTTTGAGCTCGGCAGATAAATTCTACCCACATACATACACATATATAATATATATAAATATACCTTTATCCCGCTTACATTGTGCAGGTATTGTTTAGATTACATGAACAACAGCTGCGTTCGCCCCCTCCCAGCCACAAGATGCTCTCGTCCGACTGCTTTACGACTGATTGTCTTTTCCTTTTTGTAATCATTAACCGACTATTACACGTTTTTCTATCTATAAGGTTGTCCAGCTACGCAGCTGTCGTTCTGTTTGTTGTTGCTTAGTTCCTTTATCTTTTGTCCCGATTATGAGCCATTTTTGGATTGGCCATCAGTGATTTTTTCCTTCACAGTTTGACGACTGGCGATTTTGTGTTCAACTTAATTGCGGATAATTACCTAAATAGACGAGCATTACAGTTATTATAGAGCGAGAAAATCCTATGTATAATACCTCACAATAGAACACAAAATACGAATAAGGATAACATTGTATTGGTAGAATTTTTATGATATTATGATGGAATGTATTTTTGAATAGCAAGAAGTCAATTTTGGATGCCACAAATTTAATAATCATGTTAGGTGTTATATATTTTATAGCGTTCGAGACACGATATCGATATCTTAAAAGAGGAAATATTTTATACACTAAGAAGTATCCTGGTGAAATAAACCTTGATTGTCTTGTCTTCATTGTATTCTCGATTATTGCTAAACTTTCTTGGCCAACATCCATCAATGACATCCAATTGACAACTGAAAGTCAAATATTCGCTGCCAATTTGACTACAAGTCAAGTGCAAGACTTTAAGATAAACCCCAAGCGGCAGCAGACAGACACATCAATAAACAAACGGCAAATAGCAAACTTTCGACTTGCACATACAAATTAAAAACTTCTGGTTGCGTCTCGGCCAGTTGGAAAGAAAAACCCAAACGAAAGGGCCAACACCCGCAAACACAAAAATAACTGCGGTTAACTTGGTAGACAGACAACAACAAAAACCAGAAGCCAAAAACAAAATACTAAACAAAAAATAAAATAAAAACAAGTAAGAACATTGCAGTCGGGCGATACCGACGGCGTTATACTCGTTCACGTTCTTAAATAAAAGATTCCATAACTCCCATATATCAAACACCCATACCTTTGTCAAAAATGAACCGATTTTCACGTTTGTTGTCATTTTGATCATGATTTGTCCTATATATTGATTCCACATTCAAAATATATTCATTTTCGAAAATAAAATTTTTTTGAACTTTTTGGTCAAAAAAGCATGTACTCCCCCCTTGTGAATTTTGGAAAAAAATATTTTTTCAAAATTTAGAACTGCGAATTTATAGTTTTAATCGATTTTATTTGTAACAATTAGCATAAAAAACAACATTTGAGGTGATTTTGAGGGGGTCAAATTTTTGATAAAAAATCATGCCAAAATCGACAAAAAATTTGACATGTAAAGTTGTCAGATTCCATAGCTCCCATATATCAAACCCCCATAACTTTGTCAAAAGTGAACCGATTTTCACGTTTGATGGCATTTTGATCATGATTTGTCCTATATATTGATTCCACATTCAAAATATATTCATTTTCGAAAATAAAATTTTTTTGAACTTTTTGGTCAAAAAAGCATGTACTCCCCCCTTGTGAATTTTGGAAAAAAATATTTTTTCAAAATTTAGAACTGCGAATTTATAGTTTTAATCGATTTTATTTGTAACAATTAGCATAAAAAACAACATTTGAGGTGATTTTGAGGGGGTCAAATTTTTGATCAAAAATCATGCCAAAATCGACAAAAAATTTGACATGTAAAGTTGTCAGATTCCATAGCTCCCATATATCAAACCCCCATAACTTTGTCAAAAGTGAACCGATTTTCACGTTTGATGGCATTTTGATCATGATTTGTCCTATATATTAATTCCACATTCAAAATATATTCATTTTCGAAAATAAAATTTTTTTGAATTTTTTGATCAAAAAAGCATGTACTCCCCCTTGTGAATTTTGGAAAAAAATATTTTTTCAAAATTTAGAATTGCGAATTAATAGTTTTAATCGATTTTATTTGTCACAATTAGCATAAAAATCAACATTGAAAGTGATTTTAAGGGGGTCAAATTTTTGATAAAAAATCATGCCAAAATCGACAAAAAATTTGACATGTAAAGTTGTCAGATTCCATAGCTCCCATATATCAAACCCCCATAACTTTGTCAAAAGTGAACCGATTTTCACGTTTGATGGCATTTTGATCATGATTTGTCCTATATATTGATTCCACATTCAAAATATATTCATTTTCGAAAATAAAATTTTTTTGAACTTTTTGGTCAAAAAAGCATGTACTCCCCCTTGTGAATTTTGGAAAAAAATATTTTTTCAAAATTTAGAACTGCGAATTTATAGTTTTAATCGATTTTATTTGTCACAATTAGCATAAAAAACAACATTTGACGTGATTTTGAGGGGGTCAAATTTTTGATAAAAAATCATGCCAAAATCGACAAAAAAATTTGACATGTAAAGTTGTCAGATTCCATAGCTCCCATATATCAAACCCCCATAACTTTGTCAAAAGTGAACCGATTTTCACGTTTGATGGCATTTTGATCATGATTTGTCCTATATATTGATTCCACATTCAAAATATATTCATTTTCGAAAATAAAATTTTTTTGAACTTTTTGGTCAAAAAAGCATGGAGTACATGCTTGTGAATTTTGGAAAAAAAAATTTTTTCAAAATTTAGAACTGCGAATTTATAGTTTTAATCGATTTTATTTGTAACAATTAGCATAAAAAACAACATTTGAGGTGATTTTGAGGGGGTCAAATTTTTGATAAAAAATCATGCCAAAATCGACAAAAAATTTGACATGTAAAGTTGTCAGATTCCATAGCTCCCATATATCAAACACCCATAACTTTGTCAAAAGTGAACCGATTTTCACGTTTGTTGGCATTTTGATCATGATTTGTCCTATATATTGATTCCACATTCAAAATATATTCATTTTCGAAAATAAAATTTTTTTTAATTTTTTGGTCAAAATAGAATGCACTCATGTACAAATATTTTTTTTTTTATTTTTTATATTTTTGAGGTGTATCGACATGTTATCGTATTGCCAGCCTTCCAGTGGGCGTGGCACAAAAATCTTAACAATTTGTCTGAAGACGATAACTACAAGTATATATCCAAAGTTTCAAGTCTCTATCTTCAATAGCGCCGAAATAAGTTGCGTTCATCCGGACGGACAGAAGGACAGCATGACGGACATTGCACAAACCCAATATACTAGTTTCACTTCGTGAGCGAGTATAAAAATGAACAACAGAAGTCAGAGAACGGCAAGGATACAGATACCGTTCTTGGGCAGAAACTTGAGTGGAAAACAAAATGACCTCATGGATTGCTTGTAGCTTTGGTTTTATGCCTGAGTGCCGCCAATTATCCATAATGCAAACGGGGTGTGTGGCAACTAAATCGTTTGGCTGTCCAAAATGAAAACTGACACCAAGTTGACACTCAATTGGTTCATAAG
Source organism: Drosophila paramelanica (assembly GCA_035043915.1). Lineage (NCBI taxonomy): Eukaryota > Metazoa > Arthropoda > Insecta > Diptera > Drosophilidae > Drosophila > Drosophila paramelanica. Next base: position 6,805,252 of record JAWNMO010000258.1, read on the forward strand.
ATGAGACAACAGTGCCGGCGGTCAGTAATGCGACAGCCAAATGTACAACACACAATAATGAAAAACAAAAACCTCTACTACATAAATCATTTATACTACATAAATGTATATGAAGCACTACTTACAATTCATTCATGCAGCGCGCCGTCTGCAGCCAGGAGCTTGAGGGCTATGCAAATTGCTTCTGGTTTTACATTGGCCTAGGGCTAGGGCCTTGGTCAGTTTGCCCGCCGGTCAGTTTTAAAAGTTTAGTCTACATTGGCCGAACTAAATTTCAGCAAAATTTTGCAGCCAAAGGTCACGAACTCACAATTTAGGTCAGTCTAAACTAAATATGCTAAACGTAAAATTGTCACGAACTTTTTGTTTTTACTATTTATAGATTACAATCACTGCCTTTCTATATTTAAGGAAGCACTCTACATTATCCAACGCGATTGTTAATTAATTTTAAACATATTCTGGGGGCACTTCTGATCAACATGTTACCAATTTAAAACCAGCGACTGCTGTTAATTTCGTTCAACCCCGAGCTGCAAACAAACATTCAGTGAACCATGCTGACAGCTAACAAAAAAAAACTCTATGTCCAAACACAGAGGCACACATATAAACACAGTGCAACACTGCCACCACTTGAACCATCATGTTCATCATTATCATCATCAGCATCATTAACATCACCGCGAGCACGAAAACGGCGAAAAAGGCCGCAAAAGCCGCCACTACCACTTGTATAAATGTTTACCATATGAATTTATAATGAAGCTTACCAAAAAACTTTCTAGAATAGCTCTCCTCAAACCAGAACATGCAGATACTCTAGCTCTAATCAGATAAAACTAAAAACTAGCAAATTATTTACGTAAAATTAAAGTTTACGTAATTATAGTGACATAGTGATGATCATAATTAAAATGTTTAAAAATTAAGATCAAAATATTTGAAAATAACTGTTAAAAGAATTGGAAAAACTAAAACCAAAGAGCATAAAACGAGCAACAGATGCTACACTTCTTGTACTGATAAGAATAACGTTTAAGAATAACGTGCAAATAATTATTGAAAAATAAAATGTTTCGGGTACTCGCTTAATACTTATGTATCGGCTCAGAAGGTAATGATATCAATTCACAAACAGTGTATCACAGCGGAGTTGCTCAGATAGAGTGTTCATAATTGAATTCACAGCGTGAAAACATTGCCAAGCGTAGCAGAAGCCGAATACAAACGAAATGCAGCGAATTGTTTTATAATAGCCCAACGGCGTTGGCCAATTTTGTGTAGCTAAATACATATACACTTTAAGGTATCTAGTTTTAATATGCAAAGTTATGCAAAATGATGTGACGCGTAAAACATTTCTTGGTCTGAAACAGAACAGAACGAAAACACGCCCAGCTCCCCTCACATTAAGCCCATTACCCATTAGCCGAAACTCACGCCGGTTTACGCGATGAGGTTAATGCAAATGTCAAGTGACATTGTAAAAATGCGCACATGAGTGCATTCTATAGAGCAAAAGGTAGAAGTTCGACGTAGACTTCTGGCAGAGTGGATGAATGATAGAAATCGGGGTGCCGTAAATGTGTGCGCTCGAGTGTTATAAGATCCCCTTGTCGTACACGTAATTGTAATCGTAATATATGTACTAATACTCGCCCAATAGCGCCACAGGCGGCAAACACAGCCGCTCACAATGCTCGATTCTGGCCATTGTGTTGAGAAGAGTTTCAAGTATCATTTCCCATGTGTGTGTGTTGACGTCTGTGTGTGTGTGTGTGTATGTGTGTATGTGTGTTTCTGTGTAGGAAATCCATGTGGCCGAACAAGACCAGCACCAGGAAACAGACCAGTCAAATAACATCGCAGTTGATACTCTTGTTGCTGCTGTGGCATTTGAAGCGAATTTTTGAGTTTATTGCCAGACGTCAATAATTATAATCGTTATTTCCGCTCGAAATCTTTAGCCAGCAATCGCTGCACATATGTATTATTATGACTGCACTCGGTATACCAACAGGGGCATGGCGTAAATGAAGTTGATAAAAAATACGTCAAAAACTAACCAATTTTAACGTGTAATCTTTAAGTAGGCTAAGTTTATTAAAAATAGTTTTTGTTATTATAAATTATAAAAGCTTAGCTTGATTTTAATAATCAATAGATAATAAAACTTTGCTAATTGGAAACAAGCTCATTCAATCCAATTAAACAGAACCAAATGCATAAATTTCAGAACTAAGTTCGTGTGTTTTGTCATACTAAAATTAACTACAACAAAATACCCCATATTGACATACATTACAACCGCTTTAGCCGCCAATTATTTTTCTTTATCACACTTTACAATTGGTTTAATTGCATTTTCGACTGCAAGTGACACCCTGCCTCAAAAAAAATGCATTCAATTGAAATATTTATAAGAAAAAACTATAACATGGGTTGCTATTTTTATGTTGCAATATTAAAATTGCGAAAACAAAAAAAAAAATTGACAGTTAACTAAAAGAAGTCAAGGTGGCCTGGGGTAAATTGCTATGTAATCGACTTTACAGAAATTTTAATTACACTTTTATGAAAAGCAATATACTGCATTTAATTACTAAAAACAAGTTTTCGATAATATAATTTTACTTACAGAGTTATCTAATTGTTTACTAATGTGCATATTCACACAACGTTCACATATCAGTTGTATGGCTTTATTTAATTTTCGCAAAAATCAATACAGCAAAAATATTTCAATTACGCTCGTCACATTAATCTTAATTATTTAATGCACAGCACAAACTTGGAGTTCGCACACAAACAAACAAATGTTTCGACTCTTGCAATAGCGTTGCCAGACATCAAAAATGCTAAAAAAGCAACCCGAATCATTTTTGTTTTCTTTTTTTATGCATTTGTCGCATTTGTACAAGCCAGAAATTAATTACTGAGCGACCCAATCCCCGCGAAACCGAATCAAAAAAGAACATGGCACAACATATGCGAAATATGCAACAGCAGACAAGGACGGGCTGCGTTAATGGAATGGGACAGGGACAGCGACAGGATGCTCACAGGACGTTGTTGAGAGTTTGCGCGCGCCGGCACAAAAACCTGTACACAAATTATCTATAATAAATATGCAAAACTTGGTGTTTGTGTATGTTGTGTGTGCACACTCTACGAAAAAAGGGTTGAATTCAAGCATCAAGTAAATTGGAGCAGGGAGAGATGTATGCAGCAGGCAGCAGGCAGCAGCAGCAGCGACAACATGTCGAAAATCAAAAACTCCCGACTAACGACAAACTCTCCTGAGAGAAGCAGAACAAATAGAAGCTGAAACGCACGATGTCGGCCCGATGGCAGACAGGACATGCGTTCGTCCTTTGCCCGAGCAGCGTATAGCGGTTAGTTCACGTTCTATGGGCTCATTGTTGTGCCAGTGCCATTGCCATTGCTCAGATCAAGCCGGAATAACCCTTAATGAAAATAGCAACACAACTGTTACCAAAATCGATTAAATTAACGTGTGCGACGGACTTTCACACACACTCACACACACACGGAGACAAGCACAGAAACACACGACCACACAGAGTCGAAAACCACATCCGTTGACGCCATATTGTTGTAGAGAGGGAATGGTCGGTGAGGAGTGTAAGGAGGTTAGGCAAATATAATTTATGCCCAACTGCTGCCGCACAAAACATCTTTGTGCAAGCATCGGAAATAGCTCGAAAATGGGGCTGCCAACTGGGAATAGAAATTGCAAAGCAAATACAAACACCCACATACAGACACACAGACTGACACAGAGCTGAGTGCTATGAATATTTGCAGTGAATGATTAAACAAGATTTACAGTTTACCAGATTATATTTTATGATCATAAAATAAAATATATGTGGCAATGCTTATTCGTTTAATAACTGGCTGCCGTACTACTACTCGTGCTGCATCTTTATCGTTTCTTGTTGCTTTCCTTTTTTGGTTGTTTTTGTTTTGCTTTATTGAGAAATATGTGTACGCCAAAGTACTGCCTACTTTTGAGCGTCATTTGCAGCGAAAGACTACGAACGAGGAAAGAGCAAAAAGGAAGCACAGTTGCAGCTAAAAGCAACTCTCGTGCTCGCATTGTTATTGGCGTTAATTTCGCTGTCACGTTTTCGTGGCCGTTGTCGTTGACTTTACCGTTGCTGCTGCTGCTGTTCCAACAAAAACAATTTCCTGAGAGAGCGAGCACACGTTGCGCTCAAAATATTTGACGCCGTCGTCATCGTCGCGGGTCGTTGTCGTCGGCGTTAGCAGCGGGCATCGTCTTTGCCCATTCCGGGCCTCGATTCGCTCGATTCGCCTCGATTTTTTAATAGATAGATACACATCTCACCCAGCCCACCCACAGCCAGCGAACCAGCCGACCAAAGCAACCACTTTGATGCCAGCGATTAACCCCCAAAAAGTGTAAACTTTTAATGGACACACACACATAACCACGCACATATACACATCCTTACAACAGACGCAGAGATTTCTATAATTCTGCGAGTGCGCTTTTTAAATGAGAAAACTTTTTAGACATGAAATCAAAGCAATTTCTTTCATCAAGGCAACAAAGGTTTATACAAATAAGAAAGAGCGAGAGAGAGAGTGAGAGGAAGTGGGTAAGCTGCGGCAATCGGTGACCCTTTTTTTCCCCAACAGAAGTCTTAAATATTTGACGGTGTCAAAGCCAATTCGTCATGAGACAGTTTTATGCTTATGTGCTGCATAAATTTATCAAAGTTGTAAAAATGTTGATTCTTTTGTTCGTATTAAATAATTATTGAACAATGCCAACAACGATAGCAATGAAAACAACAAGAACAGCGTTAAATGATAAGCTTAAGACGCAAAGCGCATTAGTCAAGAGAGCAAAAACAAAGAGAAAGAGAGAGAGGGAGAGAGCAAGCGTATTTAGCTTGAGAGCGTAGCTTTGTTTTTTATATTCCGCTCTCTCACTCAAAACTTTTATAGACGACTTAAACTGATAAGCCAAATACGAAAAAAGTGCTCTATATTTTGTAAAAGTACATCTGCGCTGGTAGCGCGGGCAGACATAACATATTAAAAATAAAAAACAGTGTAATATTTACACTAAATCTAAAATTAATACACCAATTGTTTTCGGAATATCGTTGAATACGATTTTTTAATTTATACACTACCAACCACGTTTCCCACATTTATTAAATGAAAAGTAATAAAGGCCGTGCTCGACTCAATTAGCAAATCAAGTAACGTTTGTTCTTCTTCTTATTTTTATTGTTATCAGTCAAAGTGATGAAATCATACAAACTTTAAAAACATACTATTAAAACAACTTAATTATTTTCAAATTATTTGCTTGGTGACCAAGCCAAATAAATAAAAAACAATCATGTCACCTAAAAGTATCTGAGGTTCGAATTAAGTAAACTTTCGATCTGTTCTTGGAATTAATTTCAGAAAACATAAAAGATATCTTAAAAGGGATATTTTTAAAGAACATACCTAATTAAAAAAGAAAGTAAGCATTCATTGCAGAAAGGGAAATGCATATATATATATATATATATATATATATATATTTATTTATTTATATTTTTAAAAAGATATCATCATATTTATTAGCAAACTTCCACAATTAACTGCCCCAAACATGTATTTTTGATAATTTAGAAATTACAGCTTTAATGCGATTTTAGCACCAGATCAATTATCCGCAAGATATATGTCAAAAATAAATCAGATTGAAATCTAATTTTAATCTTTATAAATCTTAGAATCATATATGCGTAAATAACATATAACGAAAATATACATGTAAAAAACTAGTTTATCAGCAACCGATTTGTCGAATAATACCTTGAATTTAGTAGTATATGGAAGAAACAATGATGTGACCAAAAAAATTTTTTTATGTTATAACAAATTATCTGTAAACAATGGTGTGCTGGTTTTGATTAGACAACGTTAATGGGCGTCCATTACCGTGGAAAATCGATTCAGCATTTAAAATACATTTAATAAGCTTTAGACACGATTTGATAAAACAAAATAAAAATACAGCGTGACAGCAATAAATAGGCAAATTCAATCATTAAAATTATAGTAAACACTAAATACAAACTGAAAGCTACTGTTGAATATTACTGTCAGAGCTGCAGATTTTTGAATATCATGGAATATTATAATTAAATATACTATATAATGGTGTGTACATTTTAAATAACACAGTACATGTGTTAGTGTTCCACTGTAAAATGTAGAATGCACAAAACGTTAGAAACGTTTATATAATTTACGTTAAACTGTTTAATTAAATAGTCATTCAATACAATGTAAACTAATTTTAAAATGGTTGTAGTTAAAAATATTAATTTGACACAAGCTCTTGAACTGTTTATATAGATTAAGGCAGAACACTAAAACTTTATTTAAACTCTATATACACAAAATCATTACAAATCATTAGATTTTAAGTAAAAAAATAAAGAAAATAAATAACTCAACGCGCTTATTCATTTATAATAAGATAAAATAAGCCTCAGTTCGAATGCTTAAAAATAAAGATGAAGAAATCGAAATAGACAAATCCAGACAAAAAAACCAAACAGGAACAACTATCTACATAAAAAAAATAATTAAATCTTTATATTAATGAAATATAAAGAGAATTTAATAAGATTAAGGTAAACCTATATTCCCTTTGGCAGTAAATGAATAAAAACAATTGGGCGTTTGACAATTGTTGTTGTTGTTGCCGCTGATGCAGCTGTTGCATCGCGTGCCAAAAATTTCTTAACATTTTATTGCGCTGTTGTGTATGTTTCTACATCTATTGTTGAAATAATTTACGGGTTTGCGCCAAGTGCAAGGCATCGAACCCTTAAGCTTTTTTAAACGCCAACAATTCGAGTCGCAGATTACGTTTTTGTTATTGTTTATAATTTATGCAGTGTTGTGGCTTATTAGCCCATTCCGTTGCCTCGTTTCTTATTGTAGTTGTTATTTATTATTGTTGTTGTGGTTGCAAGCAGGCAAACAGAGCGCGCTTTATTCATTCAATTTGCTGGCACGTTTTGCATTACACGCGACAACCCTGACCTACAAAATACATATACAAACAAGCAATACTGCTCTAGCCGGAAGAGTCCGACTAGGAAATACCCTGTTTTAGGCGCAGTGCTGAAGTTTCCGACTAGGAAATACCCTGTTCCCAGCTACAAGCTGAAGTACATTCAATTAACCTTTTTTGCAGTTATCAATACAAAAAAAAAATAATGGTATAGGATAATATACATTTTAAGTTTTAAATTTCGTTTATACAGATGGACCTGACAAAATCAACTCAGCTTCTCCTCCTGATCAAGTACATTTTTATAGGTGCACACGTTTGCTGTTGCATACATTTGCACAAAATTACTACACCCTTTTTTAACCGTTTTCAATGGACACAGGGTATAGTTGTTGTAGCCAATTTGCATTGCGAACGATTTTTGTTGGGCTCTGGCGCTTAGCCGCGTGAACATTGAATTTTATAAATAAATTAACGGGTTAATGCAATTTGCACGCGTGTGGGTGTCGCCGCACAAAATAACGAGGGTTGGCTCTCACATTAAAATTCATTTTCAACAGGGAAAAAATATTGTAATTGAACGTTATCATACACATATGTATGTATATATATGTGTAAAAAAGCAAAAACATCGTCGACTGTTGACATTGATATTTATTATTATTATTATTATTATTAATAAAAGTGGTTAAGACTGAATTGTAGAAATATATTTCCAGGATATTTCATTTTAGTTTAGGTTAAATCGGGTATTGTAGCAGTTTATTGTATAAATATAAATATTCTTAATTGATTTTGCTAATCAATTAGAAATTAGAACCTTTTCTAATATGAATCGATATTCAAAAGGCGAAGATTTTTTTGTTTGTTATTAGCTCAGACTTTTTCACTACCTTGGTCCTCGCTTCAAACAGACTGTTTAGTTTTTCGCAACACAAGTTCTGGTTAATTTCATCATATACATATAATATATGATTCTTGTTTACAATTTGAACTTTATTTGCATGTGGCGATTTAAACGATTTAATAGACAGGCACATTGTTTACACTGTTTAACTTAATTGCAGCTAAAATTGCCATAATGACACACGCCTAATTCCAATGGGGCGACCTTAGACCGGCTAAAGCAAGGCGACAGGTGTACAACTAAAATTAAAACAAAAGCACGTTGTAGACGGGGCACAACAGCAAAAAGATACAAATGTATCTTAGCAGAGTAGCATGAGTGAGTTAGTTTTTTTTAAATAAGGTTTTTTTTTTGTGGTTTCCTCTTTCAGCTCTTAGCCTTTATATTTTAAACGCGCTGCTTTCTTATACTTTTGGGTCACACATTTACATTTACAAAATGCTGCAACGTTCGCGACACTTTCTCTTTTTTTTCTTTGGGTTTTTACTTAACATAAATCGCATGAAAACAAAGGCATGGCTAAAATACACATAAAAATCAAATCAAAATTGCCAAAATTAACGAATAAACGGACGCTTTAATTGCATTTGGCTAGCATAAATTAGCGCCAATCCGAGTTCATTCCAGTTAAAAAAAAATTAGTTGTCTCTCAATGGAAAAAGTGTTAGCTCAAAAAGGTAAACGTAGAAATTCACCACAGCTCAACACACAATCAACGACAAAAACACTGGCGTGTTCGTTTAGTACATTTCCCTTTGCATCACAACAGTTTTTTGGCGTTTTGTTGCTCTTGTCTTGTTTTCACAGTTGTTGCTGCCTCTGCCGTTTGCTATAACTACAACAGCACGAACAATAGCAACATATAGCCACACTGACAGCTCAAAGCAGCTGCGCCGCGCAGCATTTTCAGAGCAGCGAGAGCAATTTATTTATAGCTGCAGCAGCAGCGAGAGCAATATAACGAGAGCGCTCTTTAAAACACACAGAGCGACGACGAGAGAGCGAGAGTATGCGCGCAAAGTGCACGTATGCAGGCCGCCGCCGCCGCTACTGTTGCTGATGCTGAGCAAATGAAATGAAATGCTAATTACAATAGGTAAGGGCAACGTTTTTGAATGCTCACCTGGTCGATCCAATGACTGTCTGCGACTCATTGGCAAAAATTTATGAGCCTTGTTTTATGCGTCGGGATACAGAGAATTGCGGTTTAAAATTTAACAGAATTTGATTGCTTCATTTGTGTTGTTTCTTCTGCTGGTTGTCGTCTTATTCCTATTATTCTTTTGCTTATTCTTGTTGCTTCGCTGTTGCGGTTGCTATTGCTTTTAACTTTCGTTACTTGTGCGGCTTATTCAATTCTACACACTGAAAACACACACACATTAACACAGACACGAACACAGAAAGACACATTTTATTTATTGCAAAGCTTGCATTGACTGTTGACCATCATTTCTATTCACGTTGAATTTGCGCGCAACGCGACACGCGGCTTAAAAACAGCGTGTAAATATAAAACGTTTTTTATTATTTATGTATGCAATTTAATATGTGGTGTTTTGATTGTTGTTGTGGTGGCTGACTTTAGCTTTTTAATTTATTTATTTGAAAACAACGCACTCTCACCAGCGCACACAAACACACACACACACACACACATGCACACTCACACTCACGCGTCACGTCAATGAACGCAGCAGCTCGCAGTTGTTGTTGCTGTCGTCGCCGTAGTAATCACGAAATAACGCTTTTTACGCATATTTCTCAATGAATTTCACCACTTGCACACTGCCTGCGCATTTAATAATTGTTTATTTTCACTTCTACACTATTATTGTTGAATATTTAAAACACCGACTTCTTGCGTTTCGTTTTTTTCAATTTTATTTATTACGCACGCACGAGCGTCTAAACGAGCCATATGACGAGACCCGCCGACGAACAAAGGGAAAATGCTGAATGTGAAAAATGTCAAACATTTGAGAGCGAGCAGACTTTAAGTCTGCGACGTGTGAGTAGAGTGCGCAAAAACGGGATGGCTGGCTATACAACTGTCACTCGCCGCAATACTGTCGTCTCACTCACGCGCCCTTTTCTTGTGGTAGAGAAGAAAAAAACCAAAACGAAACGAGAGATTTACGAAATTCACAAAACATGCCACCAATATTTTGTTGCTTATATTGAGTCTTTACGCTGCCGACATTCTTCATTGCACTTTGTTATTACCAGTTGCTGGCTTACTATTTTCTTTTCTCTAAACACGATTTGACAGTCGTCTCACAATGATTTCCCGCACTTTTCCATACACGCAGTGCAGCGCACTTGGCACTCAAACTACACTTTTTATGTGTATTTGTGTGTGTGCGTGCAAGCATTTTGCAGCTGCTCCATTTGCCATTCACTATGTGATGTTGCCAGACCGTTAACATGTTGCCACAATTTCGATATATTGGAAATTTATAATAACAAATGGTTCGATTTAGACAGTTCTTTTCTAACGAAAATAAACCTCTCAATAATTGCGAAATGAGTCCAAAAGATTGAATGCAATGTATATAAAGACTGCGTCAGATTTCAAATCGGTTATGTTAATTACCAGCTGAGCTATTTTATCGTGCTCTTATGGCTCTGTTATCAATTGTTATCGCACTGTCATAACAAACCAATCGGTCGAAAGCTACAATCGGCCGCTTATAAGCGGATGAAATAGCGTTTCTTTTGATCACAATACACTTTTTATTGTTGATTTGTTTCCATAATTGAACGCAAGTAGAGCGTAGCCGCAAATCGAAGAGACTGCGAACACGATGCTGCGGGCGATAGGTAAACGGGACAGGGACATATTCGACGAAGTATGGCCGGAGAAGAGGAAAATTGTGCTCAAGCTGCTGCGCCAGGAGACGGTGTCGCAGCGTGAATGGCAGGACCTGTTCTTTGGCGTGCACTTCGTCTGCCTGTGGGACGAGAAGGGTGCCGCCAAAATCTACGACGGCCTCCAGCAGGATATTGTCGAGTTCATTGTCCAGGCCCAGACGAAAGTGCAGGCTCAGCGGGGCGAACAGGCGCTCCTGGCCACGTACATTGTCGAATGGCGTAAGTTCTTCACTCAGTCAAATTACCTGCCGCTGCCATTTCGCCAGCTGGAGCAGTCGCCGCAGGTAAAGCCTGCGTCCAGCTCAAACGCTAGCACATCCACATCATCCGCCGCTGCCGGTGGCGCATCCACCTCGAATGCTGCCGCCTCCTCCGCCAGCAATCAGGCGCCCTTAAGCAGTTCCTCCGCAAAGGCATCCACATCGGCAGCTGCAGCAGCGGCGGCGTCGTCGTCGGCAGCCAATGCGAGTGGTGCATCCATCACCGGCACCACCGTTGGTGCCGCCAGCAATTCGGCCTCAGCTTCGTCCAGCTCGAAAAAGGGCCCGACCGAGGACAGTCCAGTGCGCAAGCTAATGCTCGACTCGTGGAACAAGCACATCTTTCACGACATCAAGGATCGCCTACAGGAGTCCGCCATGAAGATTGTGCACGCCGAGCGCAACGGCGACGCCTACGATGCCCAACTGGTGGTCGGTGTGCGCGAGAGCTATGTGAATCTGTCCTCCAATGCCGAGGACAAGCTGGAGATCTATCGGGAACACTTCGAGAAAGCCTACCTGAAAGCCACCGCTGACTTCTATAGGCTGAAGTCCACCGAGCAGCAGCAGGAGAACGGCGTCCTAGCCTACATGAAGTACGCAGACGCCAAGCTGCGCGAGGAGGAGGTGCGCGCAAAGCGGTATCTGGAGCCCAGCAGCTTCAACATACTTACCTGCCGACTGGTCAAGGTGCTAATTGTGGATCACCTCAATTCGATCATATCCGAGTGCCCGGCCTTAATACGCGACTACGAAACGGAACGTTTGAATCTAATGTTTCGCCTGATGGATCGCGTCCTGGACGGCGAGGGCGTCGAGGCGATGATGGGCGATCTGCAACGGCACATCAAGTCCGCTGGCCTGGCCGACATGCAGTCCGCTTCTGAGATCATAACGCAAGATTCGGAGAAGTACGTGGAGCGTCTGCTGGAGCTGTTCAACAAATTTAGCGATCTGGTGCGCAACGCCTTCAACGACGATCCACGCTTCCTTACCGCCCGCGACATTGCCTTCAAGATGGTGGTCAACGACACCAGCGTCTTCAAAATGGAGCTGCCCACGAGCATCGCCAATCGCGGCGTCAAATACACCGCGCCCGAGAGCAAATGCCCCGAGCTGCTGGCCAACTACTGCGACATGCTGCTCCGGCGTACGCCGCTGAGCAAGCGCCTCACCAGCGAACAGATCGATGCTCGTCTGCGCGATGTCCTGCTCGTGCTCAAGTATGTCAACAACAAGGACGTCTTCATGCGCTACCACAAAGTCCACTTGACGAGGCGGTAAGTCCAATACAGCATAAGTGTCCTGTGGGAAAACGGGTGGAACTCGCGGCTTGATAGAACTTATAGCCAATTCAAAATGAATAGCAAAAGTGTATAAATAAATATATAGATATATATTCTTGATCAACACGACTAGCCAACTCGCATTTAAAAGCTAGAGGTTATTTATTTGATCAATTTGATCGATAACTTGCCACATTATTTCTTATTTCTTATCATATCTTAGAAATTATACACAGCTATAGAATATATAATAATAATATATTATAAAATATTGAAAACAGCGTACCCACTAGTCAAGCAATCCCGGCTAGAGACCCATTAATTGCTTATAATCTTGCAGAGGGTATTTTAACTTTGTCACATAATGTGTTACGTCTCCAGCGTTATAAAGAATATATACATATATTATTCATTTGTATCAATTGCTGAGTTGTTATGTTCTTTTTCGCTTTGACCTATTTTCCCTTTGACAATATATATTATAATACAGCCAAGCGATTTCACCAGAACATTGAATAAATTAAAAAAACGGGTATTAGCTTTTTTGGCCCGGACACATTTGTATTTACTCAGTTTTGCTTAAATTTAATCATTTTTGCACACATTTTGTCTAAATTAATAATTATATAATTATGATTAATAATTTATTTGTTGCGATGGGTTTTTAAAAATTAGTCAAATTGTTTGCACATAAAGCAAGTTTCTGAAAAATCCGTAGAATATATGTCTACAATATATCTGATAAAGCGAGTAAGAGCACAAATCCAAACGTATTCTGCTCATAGACGTGAAATTTTCAACAGATAGATAAATATTTAATTATTATATATTACAAATTTTTTTTTTTTCAATTAATATTTGGACTCACCAATTAAAATGTTTTAGATATATTTAAAATCTACGATCATGCATTCTTGTAAATTGAATTTCAATTTAACGCGCATTTACTTGTTTTTAGCTTAATCTTGGGCACAAGTGCGGATAGCGAAAAGGAGGAGGACATTGTTGAATGGCTGCGGGAGGTTGGCATGCCCGCGGACTATGTTAACAGGCTGGCGCGCATGTTCCAGGACATTAAAGTAAGTGCACAGCACATTAAACTGGACTACCAGTATTAAAATGTTTTGTACCCTGCGCCAGGTCAGCGAGGATCTAAATACTCAATTCCGTAACTCGATTAGTCGGCATGATGCCATCAATATAAAAATACTCAATGCGGGCGCCTGGGCGCGCTGTTCGGAGCGCGTTTCAGTTTCGCTGCCTATCGAACTGGAGGATTATATACCCGATGTGGAGGAGTTTTACAAGAAGAAGCATTCCGGCCGCAAGTTGCAATGGTATCATCACATGAGCAATGGCACCATCACGTTTGTAAACAATTTCGGTCGCTACGATCTCGATGTGACCACATTTCAAATGGCCGTTCTCTTTGCCTGGAATCAGCGGCAGCACGACAAGATCTCCTATGAGAATTTACGCCTGGCCACCGAGCTGCCGGGTTAGTGCAAAAATTGCCACATTTTTGTGAGAGTAAACATAATTAAACACGTTAATTTTTTACAGATCCGGAGCTGCGGCGCACATTGTGGTCGCTGGTCGCGTTTCCCAAGATTAAAAAACAAATCTTGCTTATGGAGCCAACGGCAATTGGTTCGCCCAAAGACTTTGCCGAGAACACCATGTTCTATATCAATCAGGAGTTTGCCATTGTCAAGAATGGCAAATCCCAACGCCGTGGCAAGGTAAACAATATCCATATAAATGTTTAGCAGAAAATCAATTTGCTCTTCACACTTGCAGTTGAATCTAATTGGACGCCTGCAATTGAGCACGGAGCGTTCGCAGCAAGAGGATAATCAGTCCATTGTGCAACTGCGCATATTGCGCACACAGGAGGCAATCATAAAGATCATGAAGGTGCGCAAGCGCATGAACAATGCGGCGCTTCAGGTGAGTCGTCAATTAAATAAATAATTGTTTGTTTTAGAAGGTAACTTTCTTATTTGCTTGCAGGCCGAGCTGATTGACATACTGAAGAACATGTTCCTGCCATCGAAGAAGATGATCAAGGAGCAGCTCGAATGGCTCATTGAGCACAAGTATATGAGACGTGACGATGACGATATCAACATGTTTATTTATGTGGCCTAACTGTGATGGCCTTTGCGTCCGCCTTGCCTATTAACCATTCCCAAACCATATCCAATCCCAAACAGACCCAGCCAGCGTCCTGTCACACACTTATGATCTTCATTTATAAATTGGTTGCGTGCTCTAAGCGCGCACTTTCTCTCTATATCACGCTTTTAGTATCTCACGGTCAATTTCAATTTGCTTGGAAGTTTTGTTTGTTTTTTTTTTTGTTGAACTGCGTCGTGAAAAACAATTTTGAATGTGACTATGTTTTCTTTCCTATGTGTTTTATGTAAACTCGTAATTATTATTATATTGGCCTATTGGCATTTCGCTTTAGCGTATTAGGTATTAAATTTACTATTTATAGCCGCCCTCTGATAATGATTACGATTAGCGCTAATCTAAAAAAAAAAAGAAACAAAAACTAATTCCTTTTCTGTTTTCTACATATTTGTAGTCTTTGCTTATGTTTTGTATTTAAAATTATTTTGTAAAATCACACACACCCATTACCCAGCTCCTCCACACACAACCATTGGCATATAGGATTTGACTTAATAACAAGTCAAATCTCTTCAAAGACACAGACACACACGAAGGCAAAACTAAAACTAGAATAGCAATATTATATGTTTAAGTTAATGAAATTATAAAGCATATAAATTGTATTTTAAATAAATTAAGTATTACCACGAATTAATTTTGTATTTAATTATTTAATTACCTGTGACCATTCCGCTTGTAATATCATCAAACCATTTTATAATTTTTCTGAAATAAATTAAAACTCTTATTTTATAGATTTTGTTTATCGGATAAAACAGGAAAAACAGCTTAATTTAGTCATCAAACTTAGCAGCTCCCTTTAAAACAAAATCTTCAGCCAATATCTTGCATAGTATTAGAGCTGGATAAAAAGCGATTAATTGTGAGTAAACATATTTACCAGAACAACTCCAATATTTGGAACGGGTATTAAAAACACATTTAAGTTGTTAACTCAATTTTATTGTTGCCGTGTTTTAAATGTAGAAATGGACATGCAACAAAATGAAAAGAAAACCTGCCTGATAAATGCACACGGAAATCAATTTAAAAACAAGAATTTACACAATTAAATATAAACATAAACTGAACATAAAAGAACTATCAAATACTTTGACAAACCAAAAGGAGAAATTAAATACAAAAAAGGATTACTCCCTTTATAAAAATGACAATTTTACATAGATTCTGGCAGCTGCAATCGAGACACTTAAAACTAAATTGGACCAAGGACTTGTACGACTGCATGACAGACAAGCAAAATACTCAAATCGTGTGATGCACGAACATTTTTTAAAATTTATATCCATAAGCCTAGACGAACACCTAATCGCATTAGTGGCACTACGAGCTATTTAAAGATACGCTTATAATAGTAATGCTTAAGATTACAGCTACTAGACTATGCTCGAATACTATTGAAGCGGTAGGGTTTATGCGGGCGGCGCCAATCTATCTGCGCTTACGGCCCTTCTTGTAGCCCTTGCCGTACCAGCCCGCCTGGGTGCGCGCCAGTTTCCGTGGAAAACTGTTGCTCAGATTCAGGCGGCGCTTGGCCGTTTCGGCGGCGGCGATATGCGCCAGGGAGATGTTCTCATCGTAGTCATCGTCATCGTCAGTGGTTGGACAGCACTCGCAGACGACAAAGCGGCCGCTGCGCGCTCGTTTCTTGTGCTTGCGCTGGCTGAGATGCCACCGTCGATAGAACTGGCAATCGAGCTCCGCATAGCTATCGAAACAGAACTCACAGCCGGCGGCGGACCGATTCATGGCGAAGTTGGGCACCACCTGCGAGTTCCAAATGTTGAGATCAGCCGGCGGCGGTATCAATATGCTGTGCAGGCCCGAGTACGCATACTTGGCATCGTACCAGCTGGGCAGCTGACGCAGTAGCTCGTGATCGCTGTGCCGGCGCAGTAAATCCATTTGTGCCATAACAAACTGTTCCTTCTCGGCTACATCTCTGTCCTCATAATCGCCATCGGCATCGCCATCATCATCATTCTCGGTCGTGGACTCTGCCGAACAAGTGGCGCTGTCGCTTTGCAAGTTGAGCGCCTGCAGCGATGGCGGCAGCACCAGTTGCGATTGGATCTGTGGTTGCACGAAGGGCGTGTAGAGCGGCGCACCAATTGGCACCAGCGGCGGCAGCTGCACCGGCGGCAAGCTGGCCACCGTTGGCTCCAGACGCGGCTCGAGCCGCAGCTCAACAGGCAGCAGGCACAGACCCGGACAGCTGTTCACATCCGTGTACGGTGTCTGTATGGCGACTAGTTTTGGCAGCTCCATGAGACCATTTTGCTGCTGATGTCCGTTTGTCTCCTCGGCTGGAGGCTCCGGTTTGGGTATGAGTGACTCCAGCTTGGGCAGCAGCTCCTGCTTGATGCAGGTGATTTCCAGACTAGATTCAAGCAGCCCGTGCTCAACTTTCGCCTCCTGCTTCAGCTCGCACATTGTCATTGTGTCGACTTTCATTTCCGTTTCCGTTTCAGTCTTCACTTTGATGTCCCCTTCCGTTTCGGTTTTCAGCTGCGCCGACTTGGCCTCCTCGGCGTTGTCCTTCGGCAGTGGCGCATACTTTTGCCGCATCTCCAGATTGGTCTTGATCCGTCGCCCGTTCTTGATTGGCGTGCGGATGCGTGGACCTTTGCCGATGGGCAGATCGCTGTAGCTGTCGCCCGATATGGTCGAGTCCTGCGTCTCCTCGGTCGTTGTTGTGCAGGATTGCGTGTCGCCCGCCTCCTCCTCGTCGGCGTTCTTTAGCAGCGGCTGCGTCAGCGTGTGCAGCTCCTCGGGCATTAGCAGCGTGGCGTGCGCAAATATCGGATCCTTCTCTTTGCTGTAAACGGGCACCGTAATGCTTAGCAGGCGCATCAGCTGCGCCATGACGTCATCACACTTGCCATTGATCTTGATGCTGGCTATGCTATCCTTGGGCGTCCACTGCAGATTCACCACACAGATCTTGGCGCGCTGTCGCGCCGGCTTGTCCATCTGCCACAGCCACGTGTACTTCTTGAGCACCTTCAGGCTGGACCCCAGACAGAGTATGACATCGGCCCGTTCCGCATGCCGCGTGGCCCCGTCCCAGTTCAGTGGCCACTTCACGTTGCCGCGCTCTCCAAAGTGCACAATGGTGTCGTACAGCGGCTCCGAACACCTGTGGCACAGCCGATGCGTTTTGTGGCAGTAGCGTGCCGTCATCTCGGTCACATCGAACTGTCGCCAGTAGACCGCATTCGGTTTGCACTGCTTGCACACCTCCACATACATGTTGCCGTGGATCTCCGAGAGCGACCGTCGCGGCAGGCCGGAGCGCAGGTGGAGTCCGTCGCAGTTCTGCGAGACGACATGCTGCAGGAGCCGTCGTCGGTGCAGCTCATAGAGCGCCATATGCGTATAGGTGGGATTGGCGCTGGACAAATCGTGCTCGCCAATATCCTTGCCCTTCTGCAGCAGCGTCCAGATGCCCTTGCTGCCGCGATAGTCCGGAATCAGGGCCGCCGTGCTAATGCCGGCTCCCGTATAGCAAATCAAATGCTTTGCCTGCGATATGATATTGGCCAGCTGCTCCACCTTGGCCTCGATCACGTGCGGCTCATCCTCCTTTTCGACGACGCGCTCCTTGTAAATCTCAATGCGCTCCTTGCGCTTTTTGGTCGTCTTCACAATATCCGGATGTTTGTCCAGAAACTGGCGATCCTCGACCGTACGCAGCGCATCGCATTTCCGTAAAATTAGCGAAACCTGTAAAAATTATATTTATTCGAATGTCAATCAATAATGCAATAAAACCAGGTGCTGAACGTTCACACATATAAATAAAAATATATACACATGTGCAAGTCAGCAAACACAGAGACACACACATACACACACCCACACACACACAGGCGCACATGCACGTTAATTACCTTTCGCATAGCATCCTTGCGTCGCCGTTTCTCGTTATCCTTTTTCGCCGGATTCATTTTGGCACGCGTCTTATATGACTGCACCGCCTCGGTGGACACAATTGGCTGCAGTTCGTCCGGCTCCATGTTGCTGGCTAAACTTTTCGATTTCGCACTCAATTCCACATACATGTGTCTCAATGTGCGTCGCAAACGCACGTTAAAAGCGAAAGGAATTGACGCGCAGCGCAGTTGCAGCCCCCAGCCACCGGTCGGCTAGCGGCACATTATATATTTGGCTTAAATCTACTTTATTGTTTACATATTTGTGTGTCGCAGATTTATCGACCTTTTGGCGCGTGTGAAATATGTTGTTTTTCCACAACTTCAATTAATGCTTTTTTTTTTTGTAAACAACAATAGAGATGCGCGTTAACTGATATTTCTGTTATATTTCACGGGTACCTTACAGTATGTCAAAAATACTGTGATAAAATACTGTTTTCGTATATTTTTAATTGTGCGTTGCGGACATCAAATATTTATTGTTTACATGGATTATATTTTAAAATACTATATAGTGATTATAATTGACTTTCTTAAGCTTAAATTTAACTTTTCAGTATGTATAAATAATGTTTGGTTCATCTCTTTGCTCTGACCGGCCTTGCCAGACTGTCATAAATACATATACAAACCAGCTAAATTTAAACAGAAGGATTTGTTATTTTTGATTAATTTTAAAACATGTGTTGTAAATACTAAATAAAAAATCTAATTATTGACAAGCATATGTTGGTTATTCTAATTATTGGTCATAATTTTCGTGATCCAATCCAAATAATAATAAACGCGAGTATAAATACTGGGAATTTTCGGTGTACCGCACGAAATGCCCGCCGATGTTATTCCCATCACATGGTACATGCAGGGATATTCTTGGTGATAGACCAGAATGGGTCCACCCGAATCACCATTACAGGTGTCCATTGGCTGAGCAGAGCCCACGCACAATTGGCTGCTCGCATCGAAGCCATGTGGATATTCATCGCCTCGCTCAATTACGCGGCGACAAACCTGTGCATAGAGTATGAAATGGTATTAATACCAGATAAACATCCTCGTTTAGGTACTTTGATTACCTCATCTGCGATGCGATCCAGTTTTACTTTCAGGAGCTTCGACGACAATTTACCCGCCAGACTGGTGGTGCCCCAGCCGATGGCTATGAAGGACTCCACATTTTGGCCATTCTCAAAGGGCAGACATGCCGGATGCTTGTACCGATCGAATTTGATCGTCTCGGCCAGTTTAATCAGTGCGATATCGTTGTACAGCTCCGAACTGGTGAAATTCGGATGGCGATAGTAGCTAGCCACGGCGTAGTCCCTGGGCTGCGCATCCTGCTGGTCGTTGTCAAAGTCCAGAGCGCCCAAACGCACCACATTTGGCTCGCCCCTTTTAATATATGAATAAGGTGAGTAATTTTTAAATTTAAATGTGTTTCCAAATGTATATAGTATTTCGTCTGTGTTGGTACTTTTTGACCGATTATTCCTGTGGCAGTCATATAATATAGTTGTCCGATAAACGGATGCTACAATTGCTTTTTTGCTCAGGATATTAAAAACCCAAAAAGGTTTTTTTTTGTACGAAAAGTTATATTTCACCGATCAGTCCTATGGGGAACTATATGCTAGCTATATGCTAGTAGTGTTGTCTGATATTGATGAATAATATTTTTTTTTTGTTGTGTTTAAATCTTACTCACTCTTCCAATTAGCAACTTTGGTTCGGTTTTCTTATAAAATAAAAATGCTTTTAAAATTTTTTAACCGAAGAAAAGAAAACTATAACATAACTGATATATATATATATATATATATATATATATATACAGATATTTTAGGAGCTTGGGAACAAGTTCAGTTTGAAAATGTGGTAAATAAAGAAAAGAAATAAAGAAACTTATAAATCGAGCAATATTTTCTATGACGCAACTTAGCATAATTTCATGACGATAGCTGTAAAATAAAATAAATGGACAGACAGACTAAATCGATGAGAATGTCGGTTATCCCTAAGAATGCATATACCTTATGGGTCCGGAGATGTCCTCTGGTGCCACTTAAATACATTCACAAAACCCGTTTTACCCACTTTCAACGGGCTGCGGATATAAAAATCAGTTGGGAACAATTACGATTACTCACTGTTCCGAGTCGAAGCAGTGGGCGGCGGTCAGCACGAATTTGTCGCTGATCAGTGTGCCGCCGCAGAACCAGTCAATCTTGTTGCGCTGCCCGCGACGGCGTCCGAGCCGCGTCACGTGCGGGAACTCGTTGGGACCGGCGGCTTGACCGCCGACGATCAGTGGCGTGTATCGGCGACAGTTGTCGATGGTTTCGTACATGATGGGCGCATTGGGGAACAGGAAGCTGTAGCCCACCAGCTCCTCGAAGACGGCCTTTTTGTAGCCGGTGCAGGCTGTCGGAACGAAAGAACTTTCTGCAAATGCAGCACGCAAAGAATCAAAGTCCACTTACAGCTAACGATCTCATTATGTTGGCCAAAAATCGGTTGAAACGAGAGCTTGGCCAGGAGGAGAAGCGGCAGCAGACGCATTTTCAGTTTGAGTTTGTTTATAAATAATAAAATTGGCCCGTTGTTGACCGGTTTGCACGAAATAGCCAGGTTAACTCTCCGGACAGGTTTTCAGAGTTGAACTTGGGCTAGGGCTGGTCACCAGTGATCGGTAATCAACGATTGGCGATCAGTGATCAGCTGTTTTATAGACTGCTGGTAAAATTAGTTATTGTTGCGCATACGCCGTGTTGACCTGCCAATTGCTGAACAAACACTGCCGCTCTTAACCCATTTAATGGCAATTAACATGTAAATTTAATTAGCTAAAAATTCCATCGCATTTCCAAGTAACCCATTAAACGTTCGCTATCTCCTGCTTGATCCAGTCCAGGTAGAAAAACACTCGCGTGTAGAGACTCGGCACATTGGGCGTGCCGCAGCCAATGCCCAGCGAAGTGACGCCCATCACATGATACATGCACGGATACTCCTCGTGATAGGTCAGCACCGGGCCGCCAGAGTCGCCGTTGCAGGTGTCTTTGCGCTCGGCGGACCCGATGCACAGCTGCGTGGTGGCATTGTAGCCATCGGGCAGCTCGTCGAAATCCTCTATGGGGCAACGCTGGCCAAACCGCTCGAGCTTCACCTTGAGCAGCTTGCTGGACTGCGTGCCCGAAAATGTGGTGTGACCCCAGCCGGTGGCTATGAAGCTGTCATAGCGATCGCCATCGTTGAAGGGCAGACAGGCGGGATGCTTATAAACGCTGAACCGGACACCGCGATCCAATTCAACGATCGCTATATCATTGTACAGCAGCGGGTGCTTGTAGCCCGGATGCTCGGTGCTGTTCAGCACACCGAAGTCCTCGGGATCTGCATCATCCTTGTCGCTGTCAAAGTCCAGCTCACCCAGGCGCACCACATTGATCTCACCGCTGCAATTGGCGGAAATTAGCATCGGATTTCAAAACCTTGATAAGCTTTGATTACGTACGTTACCGAGTAGAGACAATGGGCCGCGGTGAGCACCAGGCGAGTGCTTATCAAGGTGCCGCCACAGAACCAACTGGTTTCGTTCTTGCCATTGCGATTACCCAAGCGCGCCATGTGCGCAAATTCCTTCGGCTCCGCCGGGATGCCGCCGACGATCAGGGGCGTGTAGCTGTGGCACGTGTCCAATGTTTTGTAGGTGATCGGCGCACCTGGCAATAGGAAGCTGTACCCATCCCGTTTATCAAAGACGCTCTGCTTGTATCGCGTGCACGCTGGCGAATAGAATAGAGAGAAGGGGATAGAAGCTGATCAGCTTGCATCTATATAGATAGTTTTGTTCGGCTTACAACTGACGACGTCGGCATCTTGGGCCCATATCGAATGCTCTGTTAAACTGAAAATCAGCAGTACAAGCCACAAAGCTCTCAACCGAAATGCGTTTTTCAATTGCATTTTATTTTAATATAATATTTCCTTTGTATAGCCACTAATCGCACCCGACTTAAAACTGAACGATCGCTCGACTGTTGTGAAAACCCCGAGAAGAGATATTTTGCTCGCTCATGGAGTGTAGGGTATATGGGTCCAGCCGTGAATCTGGAAACTTGAATTTTTGAATACATATTCGATAATGCTTGCTCAACAAAACCCATATATCCTTGTATAAATCGCGAAAAGAAACATTCACAAAATTAGACAGATAGATCAAGTTACAAAAGTCTATAAATTTCGAAAATAACAACATTAATTAAGACTGATTCGACTGTGAACGAGTATTGATCAGTCGATTAGACTCGACTGCAACGCTCACACTTGTTTTGATCTGTGCAGGAAATCTAGCTTTATCAATAAATCGCACTCGCGTCTGTTGAGAAGAAACAAAGCTAGTTTTCAATATTGTATACATACATATGTAGTTAAAAATCTGTATGTATTTGTATTTGTATGTATGCAATAAACAGAAAATCACGTATGCACACATACACATACATATGCGCATGTGTGCTTACGTAACTTTCTGTTTATTGCATGCGATTTTATATTATTTCTAGACATAAAGGAAATTTCCTTTAGCAAAAGCAAATTTAGAATTTTATAATATTAAATATTGAGTTTTCTAGGGCTTCTTTTTGATTAAATAGTTCTGCTAATATATATATCGAACTTTAAATACTCGACTTAAAAAATAATACGATTCTGACTAATTATCTGGAAAAAGAAAGAACATTTTACACTCCCAATGCTATATTTTATTTATATTTGTTAGAATCAGAGTAAAGTTCTATATTGAGATGAGATGAATATATATATTGATAATGTTCTTTACTGTGTGGCTTGTTTGAGCGGCACATGATTACACAAAAATGCACTGTGAAATCGTTAATCAATTGTTCTTGGCCATTTCCCGATTGATCCAGGCAAGGTAGAAGTAGACTCGCGTGTAAATACCCGGAAGATTGGGCGTATCGCAGCTGCTGCCCAACGAGGTGATGCCCATCACGTGATACTTGCACGAAAACTTCTGATACTCCTGATACTCCTGATACTC
Organism: Drosophila paramelanica; assembly: GCA_035043915.1. Classification (NCBI taxonomy): domain Eukaryota; kingdom Metazoa; phylum Arthropoda; class Insecta; order Diptera; family Drosophilidae; genus Drosophila; species Drosophila paramelanica. The sequence continues at coordinate 6,828,868 of JAWNMO010000258.1, forward strand.
CTGATACTCCTGATACTCCTGATACTCGTGATAGGTCAGCACCGGGCCGCCAGAGTCGCCGTTGCAGGTGTCCTTGTGCTCGGAGGAGCCAATGCACAGCTGCGTGCTATAATTGTAGCCCCTGGGCAGCTCGTCGAAATCTGTCGTCGTGAGACATTTATCGCCATAGTTCGTGAGCTGCACTTTCAGCAGCTTATTGGAGTCCTTGCCGCCAAACTGCTCGTGGCCCCAGCCAATGGCAATGAAGCTCCCGCTGCGACTGCCATCAGAGAGGGGCAGACAAGCGGGATACTTGTATGCGCTGAAGATCACGGCACGCTTCAGGCGCACAATGGCGATGTCATGGTAGGCCACCGAGTAATCGTAGCCCGGATACTCTATAAGCTTTTCCACGCAAAAGTCCTCGGGATCTGCATCATCCTTGTCGCTATCAAAGTCCAGCTCACCTAGGCGCACCACATTGACCTCACCGCTGCAATTAGCGGCAATTGGGCATTAAAATCGCGATATGGTTTTATTACGTACTTTTGCGTGTAGAGACAATGGGCCGCGGTGAGCACCAGGCGAGTGCTTATCAAAGTGCCGCCACAGAACCAGCTGATTTTGTTCTTGTCATTGCGATTACCCAAGCGCGCCATGTGCGCGAATTCCTTTGGCACGGCAATAATTCCACCGACAACAGCTACATACCCTCCGATGTTGCGTTTAGTTAATACAAAGATAATCTGTGTGAATATTTACGTGGTGACGGTTGTAGGTCCGGATCTTCGGCGAGTTCCAGCGAACCAAGAATCGAAGCAAACAGCAACAAAGAAACCGCGATTAGCTGCGCCATTACATCTGCATCTGGGATTTAATTATGCAACCGTTTGAAACTTATTTGAACAAGCTTCGAGCGCAACTGATCAATGCGTATTTTAATAAGACTAGTGAGCTTAGCGTTTATTAAACAGTGTGGTGACGGCCAGTTTTCCAATGCAACTCACCAACTGTCATTTATCGCTATAAATATACAAATATATATCTTATTCTATCGATAAATATTTTTATGCAAGATAAAACATTAAATTAAGAAGGCAAGCCTGATAATGGGTTCAGAGCCGAAACGCATTTTTGGTTTGACGGTTATAATTCATATCTTAATTCAAATTCAATGCGGGTCACAGTAGTATTTACAATACTCGTGGTCGTTTGCAACGGCTGTGTAACCAGGCATATTGCCATATTAAAGATATTCGCTGAAATGGCATGATATAACATAACTTAAAAATCGCAAAACAAAATTTAAATAAAAACGCTAAACTAAATTCTGTATTTGTCATAAAAACAATCAATATTAATAATAATTATTGATAATTAAAAAAAGGAAATACAAATTCCACACTGCCCCACTCGATATTAATGAAAAATCATGTCCAAAATGCCATCTAACATCATCATTTGTATTTTAACTTTAATTATTTGTTTTTATTACTTTTGGCTGAAGTAACTTTTAATAGCTGTGTTGCGTGCCAAGCACGCGGGTTTCACTACACGTTAATAGAACCGCCCACTTTTCCACAAACTTATATCTTTCAAGTTTGTATTATTAGTAGGAATAGTGAGCTTAGCGCGATGCGCGTGCGTTTATTAAACAGTGTGGTGACCGCCAGTTTTCAATGCAACTCACCAACTGTCATTTATCGGTACAAACGTATATATCTTATTCTATCGATTAATATTGATATGCAACGTAAAAATTAAAGTTAGATGGCAAGCCTGATCATGGGTTCAGGGCCACAGAGTTGAAACGCACTTTCAGTTTGTCAGTTATAATTCAAATCTTGATTCAAATAAAAGGCGAGTCGCAACATTCCGCCCACCGTAAAACTATCCCGTAGTTTTACCTAAAACGTCAAGTATAGCTAGCTTAGATATAGGTCGCTTTAGAATACCCCGTTGCTGTTTGTACCTCGGCAATTCTGGTTTGCCCGTCTTTAGCACGTATGGGTTGGATAACCACACCCCTTTTCCAGCTTCCTCTGGCCTGGTTCTCGTCGCAAATTAGAACCACGTCTCCAGCCTTAATGGGCTTAGCCGGTGAAAACCATTTGGTTCGTCTGGTCAACGTTGGTAGATATTCCCGAATCCAACGTCGCCAGAATGTATCCTTCAATTGTTGCGCTATGCGATACTGCTTGCGAAAACAATGGTTCCCGCCTTCGCCAGGTGTCTGTGTTGAATTCACGAATCTTAGTGTCCATCCAACCGTTCGTTTCAGACGAAGATATTTGGAAAAACGTCCCATGTCAATCAGTACTCCAGACCCCACATGCAGGATGGTTTTACGCCTTTCCGCTGAGTCCTCTATAGATTGTGTGAGTTTTGTCTGACAAGGCCATAGTGATTCTGGACCCATTAGAAATATGGGCCCTCGTGTCCATATTGTCTGCGGTTCGTATTGCTCCTTACTTGTTTTGGTAGCCTTGTCCGCTGGATTTAGCTGTGTTGGCACCCAGCGCCAGTCGTTTTCATTTGTTGATTCCAAAATCTCGCTTACACGGTGTGCTACAAACTGTTTGTATTGTCGTTGGTCAGAACAAATCCATGAAAGCACTGTTCGCGAGTCAGACCACATTACTGACCGCTTTACTCTTATGTCGTGACTTTCCAATATTGAGGTCCTTAAACGAGTGCCTAGAACAGCTGCTTGCAGCTCCAATCTCGGCACCGACAACAGCTTCAGTGGTGCACATCTAGTCTTGCCAGCAATAAACGATATCTCTATTTCAGTTCCCTTAACGATTCGCCAATACGCAACTGCCGCAAATGCTTGCTCGCTTGCATCAACGAAAACGTAAAGTTCAATACTTGTTTCTGGCAACAAAAATTTTGATGAGTAACACCGCGCCATTCTAAAGTACTTTACCTTTTCTATCTGTCCCAGCCACTGTACAAATCGGTCAAATAGCTTGTCTGGTATTGGATCGTTCCAACATATACCTGTACGCCACACGTCTTGCACTAGTATTTTGCCGCATATCATTAGGTCAGCAAGCATTCCAAACGGGTCATAGACAGAGATTACCAGACTGAGTAGTTGCCTTTTAGTTGGCCGTTTCACTCCTTTGACGATTTCCTTGTCAACGCGATTCATTTTCAGGTCGAAGACAAGATCATCCTCTTGGCTTTTCCAGAACAAGCCTAATATCTTGTCCACTGCTTTGCTATCCAACTGTACTGTAGCTTGTATATCGTCGCTCTCATATTCATTCAAGCTATCCTGAACTTTAGCTGAGTTAGAAACAAAACCTCTTAATTCAAAATGAGCCAGTCCGTGCACACGCTTGACTTCCTTGCTGATGGCGTATGCATTTTCTTCCGAATCAAAACTTGCTACAAAGTCGTCGACGTAATGATTCGATACAATTGCTTTTATAGCCTCGTTTCTAAAGTCAGTAGCATTTTGCGCATTTATATTTTTGACATATTGAGCGCAACAAGGGGAACATGCAGCTCCGAAGATCATAACCTGCATCTTGTATGTCTCGACCTCATCCGAACTGTTGCCATGTCGCCATAGAAATCGCAATGCGTCCTGATCTGACTCTCTGACTCGTACCTGTAAGAACATCTCCTTGATGTCTGCGCATACAGAAATCATACCCTGCCGAAATTGAAACAATATTTGAGTTAATGGTGGGTTTTCGTCCGGTCCTTTCAGCAAGTTAGTATTTAATGAAATTCCATCCACCATAGCAGCCGCATCAAAAACAAGTCTCATCTTTTTGGGCTTGTTTACATTGTGGACGCCGAAATGCGGCAAGTACCAAGTACGTGGAGCGGCCTGGTTCGCTTCCTTTTTTGATAGCTTAACAGCGTATCCCTTTTTTACCAGATCCATTATAGCCATGATGAGAATTTCGTACTTTGTTTTCAATGGCAAGCAATCTTTTTAAAGCCCATGTCGTAGCTATCGGGCAATTTTGCATTGTCTACCGACCATAGAAGTCCAGTTTCATAAGTGCCGTCCAGTTTTGTTGTTGTTTTTACTAACAGTTTTCGAGCTCGTTTCCAAAGGTTTCTATGGTACCTTGACCCCAAAGTTTTCTGTTGTGAAAAAGTCGGACATTAGCTTATGCATGTCATTATCAAGGTTATTTTCGATTTTACACGCATGCAATACTACCGACAATCGTGCGGACGTTGACGATCGAAATGGCTGTGTCGATCCATACACTAGCCAACCTAACGGGGTCTTAGATGCAATTAAGTCGCCACCCAAACAGATACTCTTGAATGTTTTTGTCAAATGGCAATTGTCTACTCCAATTAGAAGCATCGGTTCCGCATTTGCATATCCCTTAATAGGTAGCTGTTTCATCCGCTTATACTTCGCGCTTACAGTGTTAACATTGAGAGATTGTAATGGTAGTTCCATGCTAGGGACTGTATTGCCTGTTAGATCGCAACCATCTATTGTTGCTATCTGCTGCACGAATCCTAATTTGGTATTTCATTGACCCTACATCTTTGGTATGGCTGCCGATCCAGTTTAACGACAGCTTCTCTTTTGGCTCGTTTATACCAATGCTCTTAGCAATCTCTTCATTCATCAATGTCGCGGACGACCCTTCGTCTACAAATGCGAATGTTTCCACTATCAATCCATTTGGTCCAGTGACCTCCACCGGCAAGACCTTGAATAATAACTTCGAAGTTCCTGCTTTGATAGTATTGACATTAACTACGTCTTTAGATGTTCCCTGTTGATTATTAACATTTGGCTTGATCTTATTTTTGTGTAGCATTTGATTATGATACAACTTGCAATTGCTTACGCCACATTCTCGCTTCCTTTTGCAAGAATTCAAATTATGCCCATGGCGCAGGCATCCATAACACAAATATGATTTTCTCACCAATGCCCACCTATCCTCGATGTTTGTCTGTGCGAACAACTCGCATCTGTCCCAGCATGTGGTTTCCTTTGCAGCGAGGGCATCTATCATGTGTCCTTGTTTGCGGTGCATCAGTGCTGGTTTGCATCAGTAGCTTCTGATTACTACGCTGATCACCTTTACCTGATTGTTTACTTGATGCAGTTGCCAGTGAAGCCAGAGTAATGTTTATAGCCATACTCTTAATCCAGTTAACAAAATCCTTCAGATAAGTTTACACAGTTGTAGGCATTGTTTATGTCAAGAAAGGCAGCCACCACACTTTTTTTTTTTTTTTTATTCTCGGCAACAATATTCAAGAAATCATTTAAGCACATAGCGTTGCGTTCCGTAAAAAAGGTGTCCAGTTTGTTTTTGATCATGGAGTTAAGAGTCTTTGCTAGTACTGAGATGAGATGATTGGTCTGAAATTTTTGTAGTCGTTTAAGTCCTTGTCTTTTTTGGGGATAGGTACTATTTTAATTATTCTCCATTCATGGGGAACTCTGCAGCTTGCCAGTGCCTCGTTAAATTCTTTTAGCATGTTTTGTCTGGAAGTGTTGTTGAGAGCTTTTATCATCTGGAAGGTGATACGGTCCCACCCACCCGCGGTTTTCTTGTCCTTATTTAAAACTTCCAAGAGATCTTCTTCGCTGAGAGGAGGGGTAGACGGTGTAAATACACTTAGTTGGTCTATTTCAACAGCAGCTTCTGTTTGAATTTGTCCCTTTAAATGCTCCAAAAAGGGGTGGAGTCTTCTGCATTGAAGGAAGTCTTGTTGCTTGTGTTGATATTTTTAAGGTTCTTTAAGAAGCGCCATGCATGCCGAGAGCTTGGCATAGTATTTAGCATTTCCAAGATGTTTGCGTAGGCAGTTGCCTTAGCTTTTTTAACCTCTATTTTCCATTCATTTTTCAGTCTTACTGCTTTAAAATAGTTTTCTATTATTGGTTCCCTATTTGCGTTTTTCTGAGCGTCCGTAAAGGTCTTGTACAGTGTATTCAGTTCATCGTTCCACCAGTACTTGGGAGTCCTTTTCTGAGGTGATGTTATATGTGGCTGCCCTAATTTGACCACTCAAGGAGCGTGTCACCTGATCAAGGTTACCTATCACCTCGATATTGTTTAGTTTCCTGAGAAGTCTTTTTTTTGCTAGGAAGGTTGTTGGCCTCATGACATTTTCTGGGCTCTTGATTGTGATGGGATGATGGTGGCTGCCCCCTATAAAAATCGGTTCGCAGCTCCAATCCCATCCATGCTGGCCGTTTACAAATGTAAGGTCCAGCACAGAACCAATCACCGAGTCTATGTGCGCCCTAAAGGTAATATTTCCATCATTTAGACATCTGAAACCTGCTCTAGACATCTCAGAGAGTAGAGAGTTTCCCCTTAAGTTACCGTTGGCATCTCCAAAACTCACATCCCTTGCATTGAAGTCGCCTGCGATAATGACGTTTTCTTCTACATCCAATTTGGCAAGAAGACCCGTGATTTCCCGTATGAAGATGTCCTGTGCAGTCGAGGGAGGAAAATATACAGAGGCAATTGTAATATTTGTTGCTAGGTTTAGAGTTTTGGCTATTACAATATCATGTTGAGTGTCGTATTTTATTTTTCTTATCTTGATGCTCGACTTGTGGGCGATGGCTACTCCACCATACCCATCATCTCTGTATTTCTCAATTAGCGAGAAAAGACTTCTGAGAGTATGGCAAGGTTGTAGTTTTCATTGTTTAAAACAAATTCAAGTTCCTTTTTATTGCTTTTTAGCGATTGAATGTTAAGTTGGAGGATTTTAATAGTCATTTTGATTGTAAGGGTTGGATGGATGGGCTGAGGTGTGCTGTTGGTTTATAAAACCATTTGTCTGAGTGCTGATGAAATTGTTTATGATTTGTTGTAGTGTTAGTTCTAATTGGGTACAATTGGGGTTTAGTGGAGTCAGAATTTTTACTAATTGTTCAATGATATGGTTGGGATGGGATGGTGTCTGGTTTGGGAAGGTGTAGCATGGCTACTTGAGTCATTTGTGTATGGACTCAAGGCGGAGTAAGGTTTTTGTTTTGGCATTTCAGGTCTGTTTATCAGTCTGCTGCTATATGAATGTTTCTTTAGTATTTGATTGGCTGTCTGGTCTTTATCAATAACCTGAGTGTTGTTCTTGCCTAGTAGGGGAAAATCGGTGTCATAGTTGCTGTGTCTTTCGTAATTTTGTTCAATTGAGAATCCTGCTAACACCTCTTTCCTGGCTAGTTTTTTTATGGTCATTATTTTTTTACGTCTAGTTCCTTAGCCCACGTTGGGCACTTGATTCTCTCGTACGAGCTGTGTTCGTTGCTGTTGCACAGGATACATTTAGTAACCGTACAAGCTTCGAGACAGTCGTTTTTCCCACAACGCCTACATCTTTTTTGTGACTTACATCTGGCTGATGTATGCCCCAAACGTCCACAGTTGAAGCATTGCTTGATCATAGGAATGTAGTGGTTTACTTTGAAAAGACAGACATTATAAATAGCTACCTTCTGCGGGATGTTGTTTCCCTTAAAGGTTATTTTAATCGTTTCTGTTGATTCTAGACTAGCTGTTTTATCGTTTACTACCTCCTGGTTCCTTTTTTTGCGTAGTATGCGCTCTATTTTGCGGACTTCAACCTCGGACCCTATATTCTTAAGTATTTCCTCTTCGCTTAAGTTTGTTGGAACACCCTTGATCACACCATATGATTCGGTATAATTGTTTGGGATGATGGCGTCAATGTTCATTTTTTTGAGGTCATCGTTTAACACTAGGGCATTGGCATCATTTGCCGATTTAAGATATATTTTATACAGCGCAACTCCTAATGTAACTATGTTCTTTAACCCTTTAAGATTTATATGCTTGATTTTTTCAAAAAGAAACAGTCCGTTTTTGGTACTCTTGTTTTCAAAGAGCGAGCAGTTTTTGGTTGATATTAGCACTGCTGCTTCACCTATATGTTTGCTACAGTATAGATTTGGTGTTTTGTTTTCAGTCTTTTGTGGGTTACTGGCAGCGGAGACGTCATTGTTTGTTGTTGTACTCGTCTTTTCATTTTCTGCCAAATCATTGGATTTGTCACAAACGTCATGTGAAAGTATTTCCATTTGTTCTATTTCGTCATTGCATTTGTAGTCAGTCCTGGTGTCACAGAGAGACAGGAGATTTTTTGTTGTGGCTGTGTCTAGCAAAAAGTTTTTATGTTGTACAGATTTCTTAATAATTTTTTTATTTCCGACATCAGCCTGCTCCTGTTACCTTTTGACAGCAGACCCGGTAATACCGGAGTCCGCCATTTTACACGCTGGCTTCACCAGCCTGTAATTTGTTTTATCTCACCAGCACGCGTAGAAAATGCAACCAGACAGATTAAAAGAAAGGTAAAAAACAACCGCACACCAAGAAAGTGTGTGTCTTCAAGAGGAAGACTGTCCTCGACTTATATTGTTAAAAGGAAAAACTTTGCAAACACGTTTTTTCACTTTTTATTTATTTTTTTTTTTTCAAGAAGAAACAATCAACTGTGTTTCCAAATGTATATAGTATTTCGATGTTGGTACTTTTTGACCGATTATTCCTGTGGCAGTCATATAATATAGTTGTCCGATAAACGGATGCTACAATTGCTTTTTTGCTCAGGATCTTAAAAACCCAAAACGTTTTTTTTTGTACGAAAAGTTATATTTCACCGATCAGTCCTATGGGGAACTATATGCTAGCTATATGCTAGTAGTGTTGTCTGATATTGATGAATAATATTTTTTTTTTTGTTGTGTTTAAATCTTACTCACTCTTCCAATTAGCAACTTTGGTTCGGATTTCTTATAAAATAAAAATGCTTTTAAAATTTTTTAACCGAAGAAAAGAAAACTATAACATAACTGATATATATATATATATATATATATACAGATATTTTAGGAGCTTGGGAACAAGTTCAGTTTGAAAATGTGGTAAATAAAGAAAATAAAGAAAAGAAATAAAGAAAGAAAAGAAAAGAAATAAAGAAAGAAAATAAAGAAAGAATAAAGAAAAATCGAGCAATATTTTCCATGACGCAACTTAGCACAATTTCATGACGATAGCTGTAAAATAAAATAAATGGACAGACAGACTAAATCGATGCGAAGGTCGGTTATCTCCAAGAATGCCTATACCTTATGGGTCCGGAGATGTCTTCTGGTGCCACTTAAATACATTCACAAAACCCTTTCAAACCACTTTCAATGGGCTGCGGATATAAAAATCAGTTGGGAACAATTACGATTACTCACTGTTCCGAGTCGAAGCAGTGGGCGGCGGTCAGCACGAATTTGTCGCTGATCAGTGTGCCGCCGCAGAACCAGTCAATCTTGTTGCGCTGCCCGCGACGGCGTCCGAGCCGCGTCACGTGCGGGAACTCGTTGGGACCGGCGGCTTGACCGCCGACGATCAGTGGCGTGTATCGGCGACAGTTGTCAATGGTCCCGTACATGATGGGCGCATTGGGGAACAGGAAGCTGTAGCCCACCAGCTCCTCGAAGACGGCCTTTTTGTAGCCGGTGCAGGCTGTCGGAACGAAAGAACTTTCTGCAAATGCAGCACGCAAAGAGTCAAAGTCCACTTACAGCTAACGATCTCTGTTATATTGGCCAAAAATCGGTTGAAACGAGAGCTTGGCCAGGAGGAGAAGCGGCAGCAGACGCATTTTCAGTTTGAGTTTGTTTATAAATAATAAAATTGGCCCGTTGTTGACCGGTTTGCACGAAATAGCCAGGTTAACTCTCCGGACAGGTTTTCAGAGTTGAACTTGGGCTAGGGCTGGTCACCAGTGATCGGTAATCAACGATTGGCGATCAGTGATCAGCTGTTTTATAGACTGCTGGTAAAATTTGTTATTGTTGCGCATACGCCGTGTTGACCTGCCAATTGCTGAACAAACACTGCCGCTCTTAACCCATTTAACGGCAATTAACATGTAAATTTAATTAGCTAAAAATTCCATCGCATTTCCAAGTAACCCATTAAACGTTCGCTATCTCCTGCTTGATCCAGTCCAGGTAGAAAAACACTCGCGTGTAGAGACTCGGCACATTGGGCGTGCCGCAGCCAATGCCCAGGGAGGTGACGCCCATCACATGATACATGCACAGATACTCCTCGTGATAGGTCAGCACCGGGCCGCCCAGAGTCGCCGTTGCAGGTGTCTTTGCGCTCGGCGGACCCGATGCACAGCTGCGTGCTGGCATTGTAGCCATTGGGCAGCTCGTCGAAATCCTCTACGGGGCAACGCTGGCCAAACCGCTCGAGCTTAACCTTGAGCAGCTTGCTGGACTGCGTGCCCGCAAATGTGGTGTGACCCCAGCCGGTGGCTATGAAGCTGTCATAGCGATCGCCATCGTTGAAGGGCAGACAGGCGGGATGCTTATAAACGCTGAACCGGACACCGCGATCCAATTCAACGATCGCTCTATCATTTTACAGCAGCGGGTGCTTGTAGCCCGGATGCTCGGTGCTGTTCAGCACACCGAAGTCCTCGGGATCTGCATCATCCTTGTCGCTGTCAAAGTCCAGCTCACCCAGGCGCACCACATTGATCTCACCGCTGCAATTGGCGGAAATTAGCATCGGATTTCAAAACCGTGATAAGCTTTGATTACGTACATTACCGAGTAGAGACAATGGGCCGCGGTGAGCACCAGGCGAGTGCTTATCAAGGTGCCGCCACAGAACCAACTGGTTTCGTTCTTGCCATTGCGATTACCCAAGCGCGCCATGTGCGCAAATTCCTTCGGCTCCGCCGGGATGCCGCCGACGATCAGAGGCGTGTAGCTGTGGCACGTGTCCAATGTTTTGTAGGTGATCGGCGCACCTGGCAATAGGAAGCTGTACCCATCCCGTTTATCAAAGACGCTCTGCTTGTATCGCGTGCACGCTGGCGAATAGAATGGAGAGAAGGGGATAGAAGCTGATCAGCTTGCATCTATATAGATAGTTTTGTTCGGCTTACAACTGACGACGTCGGCATCTTGGGCCCATATCGAATGCTCTGTTAAACTGAAAATCAGCAGTACGAGCCACAAAGCTCTCAACCGAAATGTGTTTTTCAATTGCATTTTATTTTAATATAATATTTCCTTTGTATAGCCACTAATCGCACCCGACTTAAAACTGAACGATCGCTCGACTGTTGTGAAAACCCCGAGAAGAGATATTTTGCTCGCTCATGGAGTGTAGGGTATATGGGTCCAGCCGTGAATCTGGAAACTTGAATTTTTGAATACATATTCGTTAATGCTTGCTCAACAAAATCCATATATCCTTGAATAAATCGCGAAAATAGATATTCACAAAATTAGACAGATAGATCAAGTTACAAAAGTCTATAAATTTCGAAAATAACAACATTAATTAAGACTGATTCGACTGTGAACGAGTATTGATCAGTCGATTAGACTCGACTGCAACGCTCACAATTGTTTTGATCTGTGTAGGAAATCTAGCTTTATCAATAAATCGCACTCGCGTCTGTTGAGAAGAAACAAAGCTAGTTTTCAATATTGTATACATACATATGTAGTTAAAAATCTGTATGTATTTGTATTTGTATGTATGCAATAAACAGAAAATCACGTATGCACACATACACATACATATGCGCATGTGTGCTTACGTAACTTTCTGTTTATTGCATGCGATTTTATATTATTTCTAGACATAATGGAAATTTCCTTTAGCAAAAGCAAATTTAAAATTTTATAATATTAAATATTGAGTTTTCTAGGGCTTCTTTTTGATTAAATAGTTCTGCTAATATATATATATCGAACTTTAAATACTCGACTTAAAAAATAATAAGATTCTGACTAATTATCTGGAAAAAGAACGAACATTTTACACTCCCAATGCTATGTTTTATTTATATTTGTTAGAATCAGAGTAAAGTTCTATATTGAGATGAGATGAATATATATATTGATAATGTTCTTTACTGTGTGGCTTTTTTGAGCGGCACATGATTACACAAAAATGCACTGTGAAATCGTTAATCAATTGTTCTTGGCCATTTCCCGATTGATCCAGGCAAGGTAGAAGTAGACTCGCGTGTAAATACCCGGAAGATTGGGCGTATCGCAGCTGCTGCCCAACGAGGTGATGCCCATCACCTGATACTTGCACGAATACTCCTTGTGATAGGTCAGCACCGGGCCGCCAGAGTCGCCGTTGCAGGTGTCCTTGTGCTCGGAGGAGCCAATGCACAGCTGCGTGCTAGCATTGTAGCCCCTGGGCAGCTCGTCGAAATCTGTCGTCGTGAGACATTTATCGCCATAGTTCGTGAGCTGCACTTTCAGCAGCTTATTGGAGTCCTTGCCGCCAAACTTCTCGTGGCCCCAGCCAATGGCAATGAAGCTCCCGCTGCGACGGCCATCAGAGAGGGGCAGACAAGCGGGATACTTATATACGCTGAAGATCACGGCACGCTTCAGGCGCACAATGGCGATGTCATGGTAGGCCACCGAGTAATCGTAGCCCGGATACTCTATAAGCTTTTGCACGCAAAAGTCCTCGGGATCTGCATCATCCTTGTCGCTATCAAAGTCCAGCTCACCCAGGCGCACCACATTGACCTCACCGCTGCAATTAGCGGCAATTGGGCATTAAAATCGCGATATGGTTTTATTACGTACTTTTCCGTGTAGAGACAATGGGCCGCGGTGAGCACCAGGCGAGTGCTTATCAAAGTTCCGCCACAGAACCAGCTGATTTTGTTCTTGCCATTGCGATTACCCAAGCGCGCCATGTGCGCGAATTCCTTTGGCACGGCAGGAATTCCGCCGACAACGTCTACACACCCTCCGATGTTGCGTTTAGTTAATACAAAGATAATCTGTGTGAATATTTACATTTGTGAACAGTCCATGCTTGATCTGAAACTTGGGCGAGTTCCAGCGAACCGAGAATCGAAACAAACAGCAAGAAAGAAACCGCGATTAGCTGCGCCATTACATCTGCATCTGGGATTTAAATCTGCAACCGTTTAAAACTTATTTGGACAAGCTTCAAGCGCAACTGATCAATGCGTATTTTAATAAGACTAGTGAGCTTAGCGTTTATTAAACAGTGTGGTGACGGCCAGTTTTCCAATGCAACTCACCAACTGTCATTTATCGCTATAAATATACAAATATATATCTTATTCTATCGATAAATATTTTTATGCAAGATAAAACATTAAATTAAGAAGGCAAGCCTGATAATGGGTTCAGAGCCGAAACGCATTTTTGGTTTGACGGTTATAATTCATATCTTAATTCAAATTCAATGCGGGTCACAGTAGTATTTACAATACTCGTGGTCGTTTGCAACGGCTGTGTAACCAGGCATATTGCCATATTAAAGATATTCGCTGAAATGGCATGATATAACATAGTTTAAAAATCGCAAACAAAATTTAAATAAAAACGCTAGACCAAATTCTGTATTTGTCATAAAAACAATCAATATTAATAATAATTATTGATAATTAAAAAAAGGAAATACAAATTCCACACTTCCCCACTCGATATTAATGAGAAAACATGTCCAAAATGCCATCTAACATCATCATTTGTATTTTAACTTTAATTATTTGTTTTTATTAATTTTGGCTGAAGTGACTTTTAATAGCTGCCTGCTGTGCTATGAAAGTCAAATTTTAAATAATTATGAATATAACAGATTGTAATATTTTTGCTGAATTATAAAAATAATAAAAAAAATATATATTTTAGTGTTATTTAGTATTTATAAGAATACGTAAAAAAAAATTAAAATAATTTTAAGTGCTTCCCGCCAATTGACTTCATAAATTGCCCAGCACTGAATTCAACCAATATCATCCGTTCGATAGACTTAAAGAATGAACCAGCTTAGGTTGGTTAGTTCTCTTCTAATATTCTCTGAAATTGTACTAACGCTCTTTCTTTTTTTTAATGTAGTTTAACAATTTCTTAAAACATATACATACAAAGTGCTGTATTGTGTGAACATATAAGTGATTAAACGCAATTAAGTATTTAAGTATTTTTACCACATTTTGTATAAAACTGACAGCAAGGTTGCTGCATAACGATTCAATAATTCTTTCAGGAAAATTTAGGTAGGCCTATAGGCTTTAATCGTGTATACCGAGTGTTGCAGGGCATTATCTCTAAATGTTGATATTTTTTAAATTGTAAGAACCCAATTTTTTAACCCTATGTTTTGTGCATATTAAAAGCTTTTATGTAAAAGAAAATTTATCTATGTAATAGAGAATTTAATTCTTTATAATTTTTAATTTAATTTTTTGGTGTTAAAACACATAAATAAAGGTAAGACAAATTTCTGGTTCCGACCCGTGAACCAAGTTACGAAAATCGTCGCTAACTGACCGTTGCTAACTTGACGCACATAGTTCGCTAGTTCAGTGAGTAATTTAACCAAATTTGTTCAAAACGATTTGATGTCACAATAAAAAGAAAAAAAATAACTTTAATGTGGACTATGTTTAAAGATAATGTTTAAAAATGACTTTTCAATGTCGCACCTGTGCAAATGTAATTTATAATATGAACGCCAAGAATCTCTTTGAGAGTGAGAACTCTGAAATCCTAATGGACATTGAAACAGTAGTTGGAACAATGGTAACGATAGGTTTGTTTATATTTCTAAGCCACACGACTAATAAATGTATCACGATTTTGGTAACAGCTAATATCCAGTCCAGACCTACCATCGCACATATGCGCTTGCTGTCTGCTTGACTTAAAACAAGCCGTATTCCATATGAAGGTGTTCCGCGAACGCTGCCTCAAGACGCAGGAGCAACTGTTGAGCACACACAAACGTATCGATGAACTCTTCTCGGACGCGGACTCCGAATTGGACTGTCAATCCAACACTTGTGATGCTAATGTTAAACAGGAAATTAATATTAACTATGAGGAGTCGGCCATTAAAAGCCACGATTTCTGCGATGTGGATGATGCGCTTATAGAATTCGAGGAAGAGAAGAGCATTTTAACTGTTGTGGCAGGCAATTGCATTGACGACACCACTGAAGATGCCGAGTACTTGGTAGAGAGTGTAAAAAACGAAATACGCAGTGTATGTGTTTATAGCAGTGACAGCCAAGAGACAATCGCGGAGTTGCAGGCGTCAGACAGCGATTGCACCCAAAATACCGATAG
Source organism: Drosophila paramelanica (assembly GCA_035043915.1). NCBI lineage: Eukaryota > Metazoa > Arthropoda > Insecta > Diptera > Drosophilidae > Drosophila > Drosophila paramelanica. The sequence goes on from JAWNMO010000258.1 coordinate 6,843,998, forward strand.
CTACAAGGATGCAAGTTTAAAGAGAATTAACCCATCAAATTTTACTAACGTTAAAACAAATAAGAGAACATGTGCAAAAAGAAAAACTCTCAACAAGAAGTTAAACAGTGCCAACTTGGATAGTGTTAGCAGTTCATCGCACAAAGTAAAAAAAAGCTACACCAGTTGGAAGAATTTGACGGAGGAGCAAATCATCGATCGCAGGCGCAAGCAGCGACAGCGGGATTGCATATGTGATAAGTGTGGCAGGCACTTCACCGACCAAAGCAACTTCAAATTGCATATGCTGCGGCACACCGGCGTCAAGAACTTTAAGTGCAAAGAGTGCGATAAGCGTTTCTACACTGATCACCTGCTGCAATTGCACGAACGGACCGTGCACCGCGGTGAGAGACCATATGCCTGTAAGTTTTGCGATAAGACTTTTAACAGCAGCACAACTCGTGTCATGCACGAACGGTAAGTGTTTGGTGGTATCCCTGACGCAAGAACATTTAGTTGGGACATCTTGAAAAAATTACCCAAGTAGAGTCTCTTCTTATAAGAAAATATTGCAGTGCGTTCCTCATTTTGTTCAAGAAGTCCTAGTTACATATTCTTTGGTTGGTGCTATTATATAATTTCAAATATTAAAAAAAATTTAATTTCGATTTTTAGATCCCATACTAATGTGCGTCCATACTCTTGTGAATATTGCAATAAAACATTTATTTCCACATCTGCTCTTAAGCGACATGAGTTAACTCACAATGGTGTGCGAGCATTTTAGTAAGTAATTTTTTTCCTTCTTAAAATCAAGCCAGACTTGTGTTAAAAAACTTTTATACAATTTTTTAGCTGCAACACATGCGATAAAACATTTCAAAGAAATACTCACTTGAAAGCTCACTTACGTTCCAAGCTGCACGCTTTAAGAGAAACAAACATCAATCTATTAAGGAAGTTTGAGTGAAAACTAATAAACGTTTGTTTTATTTTTCTTTAAGACGTCAAAATCATTAATAAAAATTCGAAATAATTTTTCTTAAATTCGAGTTCGACAATTATGTTAACCTCCGGAAGCGGTTGTCCTTATGTGCCGACTAAATTAACTTTTCATTCATAGAAATAGCAATCTAACAAAAAAATCATATAAATATCAATGTAAATAAATATAAAAAATGGGATATGTAAATCAATAATTATTGTAAACATGTAATATAAATGATCTCAGTGTATACAATTTAAGTTATTCTTGCAAGTGTACAAATTTAATAAATGTTTTTATGCAATGCAATATTCCTTGTAAAACGAAAAATTACTTTTCAGAGAGCAAAAGGCATTGTGACATCACAATTTCGGAAAACTGTGTGCGGGGTTTATTGAATATGACAATTTTGCGCCAAAATGAGTTTAAAATAGTCAATATAAATCAGTCTAGTTTGCCCACATTAGTGAATAAAAACAGAGTAGCACTTGTGAAAAATACTAGCAGTAAAGTTACAATACTGCAAATGTATTTCTGGTATATTTTTGAAATTAAGGTATTTTTTGGCTATTATGATGTGGTCTTGTGTCAACATTTCTACTGTTCATAAATCGGATAAGGCTTTTTTATTTCTATAAATATGGAGGGGTTTTGCCGTACCTGCGGCAAAACGGTAATTGCAACAAATTGCATCGACATCTTTGCGCCCAGAAGTCGTCGCCTTTTGCATTGCGTGCGCACTATTACAAACTGCTGGGTACTAAAACCAATTGAACTCGCTAAGTTACTAATTTATGTTTTCCTTCAGGTGGAAAATGTTGCCGGGTTTCCCATCTATATATGCGAAGACTGTCAGACGCTGATAACGAAGTTGAGCTCCTTTCGCAAGCGCTGCGCGAAAATTGAATGCTTCCTCGTTAAACGTAAACACAAGTTGTGTTCAAATAGTGATATTTTGGGCGTTAATTTAGAAGAGGCAAAAGTTAGCGATCCGCTTCGCATTGAAGAGCTAGAACTTGAAACAGTTGATATTAAGGTGGAGCCGACGCTAGCAAATCTCAATCAGACCGACATTGAGGTTGATAATCAGCTGTCAGCACACAATGATGAATTCAGTGAATCCTATTTTGAAGATCAAGCTGATTCCGATGCCTATGCTGATTTATCATTTGACGAGGAAATGGATCAGCCAGCCATTGATGCTTCTCCGGATGCTGCTGCCCAGCCTGATTCTGAATTGATCTCAAACAGTCCAGCGTATTTGGACACTTCGCATAGAAAACCCAAAACGGGGTCCCGCAAGTACACAATGCGTGTGGGCAAGAGAACCATGTACATTAAGTTAACCAATGACAAACAGCCGAAGCGTATTGTGGATCGCGAACGACAATGGGCATCGGCGCGACCCTGCATCTGTGAGCACTGTGGCCGCCAGTTCAAGGATGGTAGCAATCTCAACGTGCATCTGTTGCGGCACACCGGCACCAAGAACTACGAGTGCCAGGTATGTCATGAGAAGTGCTACACATTGCACCTCCTGCGACGACATCAGCTCAAACACACGGAAGGTCCATACAAGTGCACCTTCTGTGGATTACATTACAGTACAAACAGCTCGCGGGTGCGGCACGAACGGTGGGAAAATGTATTTTGAAAAGGAGACTAACATAAACTAATTGCATGTATTTATAGTGAAGCGTGCAAGAAAGGTCGAGCGCCAGAGTCCAAAACCGAGCTTATTAAACGAGGCGAACGCACATTTCAGTAAGTAAATTTAATTGAAGGTAAATTATTAAAGCTTATTTTCTCCGTTTTTACAAAGCTGTGAAGTCTGTGATCTTTGGTTCCTGCGCGCCGGCAACCTTACTCAGCACGCTAATTCTTCGAATCATATTGAAAATGTGCGCAGAAAGAACAGAAAATTGCAACTGAAACAAAATAAATCGCTGAACATGGACGTGAAATCATGAAAACAATTTTGTTTTTGAAACTTAATTTAATAAAATTCCTTAGAAGAATTCGCAGTGTATATTTTACATTTTTGTAACCTTATGCAAAAAATAATCGCAATTTTCATTGGAATCCTCGATAATTTCAATCTTAGTCAACTTCCGCAGGTTTTCTTTATGCATTTTACTAAACTGATGTGAGTATAAATTAAACTTGTATCGAAAGAAAGCATCGCAAACTTCACACCTGCAAGCATAAATTGTAAAAATATATATGTTAGTTATATGCCATTTATTTATATGTAAAGATTTACGAACTTATAGGGACGTTCGCCGGTATGAATTCGTTCATGTTCCTTCAGCTTGCTGCGCACATAGAAACCCTTTAAACAGATGTCACACTCGAAAGGGCGTTTACTGTCGTGCGTCATCTCGTGCTTCTTTTTCGACTGGGGATCTGCAAATTTCATATCACAGAGCTTGCATTTGAATGGCGTAACACCGATGTGATGGTTGGTATGCCAATTTAATGCATATTTTGTTGCATAGCTCTTATCGCAATATGTGCAATAGTGACGCAAGTTTGCCTTTTCATCCAGCTCTTCCTGCGACAGCGGTTCTTCTTTCAGTTCGATTCGTTTATTCAAGCGACATGCGTTCCGGTGAATACGTGGAGATGCTCCGTGAACTTTTCTGTAATGATTATTTTTATATAAATATTTTATTCGTTCCAATATTCAAATGATCAACTTACTTTTCATGCAAATAACGAGTGTTGGACGAACCAAATGCTTTGCGGCAATAATTACAAGCAAATGGCAGTTCGCCTCTGTGCCGCACACGTATGTGAATATTTCGCATATAGGCGTCGTAGAACTTCTTGGGGCACTCGGAGCAGGAGTAGTTTTTTGTGCGCGTGTGACGCAACATGTGTATGGTTAAATTACATCGAACCCGAAATGAGGCGCCGCACTGATCGCACACATGATTGAGCGGCATGGCTCTGATCTGTTCACGACGGATGCGATTTCTTTCTTCTTTCGTGCGTTTTGGACGTTTCGGTTTTGGTTCCCGAGGCTTACGTTTCCGTTGTCTTACCGATTTTGTCCTTGTTATTGTTACCTGCCGCTGTCTTGGTCGCGATATCTTATCCTTACCTCGGTATTCGTTTAAAAGGTCCTGATAGATTTGGGCTCCCAATGCAATACTTTTGGGATCTGCACCCGTTGGATTTATGGCCTCAATAATTTTTTGTGTTGCTGTTGGCAGGGGCAAAGGCTCAACAACAGTTGTTTCACCATTCTGTTCTTCTACCGGAAACACAGAAGCATACTCCTCTTTGACAATGTCCTCACTTATCTGCAAAAATTCTTGGCCATCATGGGCATCCTGTACATTCCAAGGCTCCGCATCATTTTCATTGATAACAGGTGGAAGCAAATCAGTGGTGCCCCCAACCAGGTGTAGTTCGGTTTGTATACATGTCTCTCGAAATTCAATGGCTATGCGGAGATTACGGACGCAGCTTGAACACATAAACGGTGATACACCGTCTTTACACTGGATCTGCAAATTCAAATATTTGTGTATTGAACTTGATTGAGACTATTATTATAATTACTTTAACAGACACTAACCCAAATGCCGGTTATAACTTCTATGTGATATAACATAACGGCGTTTTGCTCGTCGCATAGATCTTTCGCATTTTCATCAACAACAAAAAGTTCGTGGCAGGTCCGACACTTTTGCTGAGCAATACAACCTTTATCTTCGGCACTCTTTGTGACCGCGTCCAGCTCCGCCTGTTCCTCGGCCAGAGGATCGCTTTCACTGGGTGTCGGTGTGAATGGAGTGAAGGCATTTCCGGTGGCGCTAACAAAGTCGGGCACTGAGATAATGCCTGTGTTCCTGATAAAGTCTGGTGCTATAACAATCGCTCCGCTGGCTTCGGCTGCTTCGCGTGCGGCAGCTTCTTCGAGCAGCTCGGCGACCAACTTCTTGTTCTTCCGCTTTTCCGATCGCTCTCGCTCGATCGCACTTATGTCGTTTTTGTTGATGCAGGGCACGGCGCCAGGTCTTAGCGTTCGCTTTGAGCATAAGCCTAAAAATCGCAAGTAAGTACATTGTACAGTCAAATGTAAACAATACAAACCCATTTGGAATTGTAATCCTCCTTGGATGTCTTCTTCTTTAAAGTGCTCATTGCAAATGACGCTTTTTTGAGGTGCCTTCAGTTTCTCTTTGTTGCTTTTGCGGCAAAATGAAATCCATTTCTTCAAGACATCTGGATTTTTCGGAAAGCTAAAGAAACTCAATTGTTGCGAATGTTTTTGTCTCGACTTGAACTTGTTGCCGCAGTTTTGCACCGCACACTTCATTTTTATACAATTTCGTTTTATTTGTGACGTCTCATTTGCGAACCTAATACCAGGGCTAGCAAACATATACTATCCCCGAAGTTACGAATCGATATGTCATCGATATTTTTAAATTTTAAATACCGATAGCCTACGTAATAGGCGGGAAAAGCAATAAGAAAATATAAAAACATAATTAAATTTTTTTTATTTATTATTAACTCCGGTTTGGTCTAATCTCTGGGTTAAGCTATTTTGATGAAACTTTGAACGGTAATGAGTGCGTAAACTGGATTTCCGATTAAAGAATACATTACATATATCGCAGCTGTTGGGAAAAAAGGTGATAAATTAAAGAGCTACAAGAACATTTTATGTAATTACCAGAATGGTTGTTCACCGGTGTGCACAACAGCGTGTGTGTCTAAAATGCTTTTTTTTGTAAAAGTTTTGCCACACAACCTACAAGTAAACGCAGGTATCATTGCGACTGAATCTAAGTACTCTATGTGATTCCTGCGAAAAGGCAAAATGATAAATGAAATGAAAGAAAATGGGCAGTATGGTTACCGTTGATGTCGCAATCGTGTCATGCTGTTCGCATAACTTTCGCCGCAATATTTGCAAGCGTAAGGCTTTTCACCCTGGTGCTGGATGCGAGTGTGCAAATTGATTAAATGTTGTGAATAATCTTTGTAGCCGCATTCCTGACACTCGAACTTCTTGAGTCCCAAGTGCCTTTGCTGGTGCCGATTAAAATTGGCTTTATCATTAAAATGCCTGCCGCACTGATCACAAAAATAGTCTCCTATCTTCCTAACGCGTTTACCAGGCGACTGTTGCGTTGATCTCCTTGGATATCTGGATATCTCTTTATTGGTAGAAGCTAATTTTATAATTTTCCTCGCTTGTGGTGGTCTTAAAATTTTATACGATACTGAATTCTGTGATTCCGTGGAGAAGGCAGGCACAATTGGCAACAAGTGTTCACTAGTCTCCACAGTCTCCGTTGAGTCCAAATCGGCATCAACAAGTTGTACTTCAACAGGCTGTTCATCATTTGATCCATCATCGAAGCTCATGCCGAACTGATCATATAAATATTCACGTGACTGCCCATGAAACGTAACTCTCGGAAGATCATCCGGCGTAGCTGCATCTTCATCCGTAACGCAATTACTAACGATTTCTTCATAGTTTGATTTAGTTTGCTCTTGCATCGGATTTTTGTGAGACACCACCTCATGCGACTGATCGCTGCTAAATGCTTCGTAACTAAGTTCTTCCGCCGGCTCGAGCTTTATGTCTAATTCTCTTTCGTTTGATAAAGGATCGTTGTAAATTTGGGTTTCGATCGGTTCAAAGTCGGATTTACGCCTCGACAGTTTATTTTTTGAATTTTTTCGCAACCAAAAATTATTTGTTTTTATACAACGCTTTCGAAATTCAATAGCGTGATCCAAGTCCGATAAACAACAAGTGCACATCTTTTTAGGCATATTGAAGCCATCCGTCAACTATGAATATGGCAATGTAAATAATGTTGTTTTTTTTACTTCAATCCTTACCCAAAGACCAGTTATGGTTTTTAATTTGTTTAAAATGTTATCATCTGTGAAAAGATTTTTGGCACTGAGACAATTAATCTGCTTATCACAAGTCCTACATTGAAATGCAACCGACATTATACAATGATATTTGTTTTATGGTTTTTGATTTGTTTATATGCCATCCACTTAACAAGCGTGCATCGACGAGAACAGAGGTGTTATTCTGTTTATGGCGTTATTCGTTAGCTGTGAATAGCAAGTGGAATGAATACGTTGTTTAGTGAATGGCTACAGGTGTATATTTTTAAATTAAATACTAAATTTGTTTTAAACTGTTTGAATTTCAGTAAAGCTTCAAAACCCAAGCCCCATGTTAATGTCTACAACAACACACAAAATCAAAGCGATTGTTATTTAATTTTCTTAAAACATAGTTCTAACTGAATAATGTCATGGTGTAAAATCCTGATTTTGTTGCCTTGATCACTGGACCATATAAGCGTTATAACTATACGTGTTTACACATCAAATTCTTCAATGATTGAATCAATTTCTGTTTCCCCATTTGAAAATGCGTCTATTACATCAAATTGCTTGTCCAGTGCTTCGCTAGCCCTTTTTTGATGTTGCTTTGAACGGTAGTGAATTCTTAAATTGGTATTTCTGGGAAAGCCCACATTGCATATGTCGCATCTGAACGATAATAAATCAGCTTGTTAATCAAATATTAGTTTTAAATAGATAGTTAAGTATACCGATATGGTCGTTCGCCCGTGTGAAGGAACTCATGTTTATTAAGACACGATTTGGTAAGATATGTTTTTCCACACAGTCTACAGACATATGACGATTTCCTTGTGTGCTTTACTCTATAGAAAAGATACCAGTAATTATCGAAATATATATTAATGGTAATATCCTTACCGTTCATGACGACAACGGGCGGTGCTAGTGTAGAATCGTTGATCACAGTATTTGCACGCATATGGCATCTCTCCCTGGTGCCTGACGCGAGTGTGCAAATTGAGTAGATGCCGCGTAAAGTACTTTGAGCCACATTCCGTGCATTCAAAGTTCTTGACACCTGTGTGCCGCAATATGTGCACTTTCAAGTTGCTGGCATCCGTGAAACATTTACCACATTGGTCACAGACGTAGGTCTTGCTAACCGTAGGTCGCCTCACGTTTGGTTTATTCGTGGTGTGCCCATCACAATCCTCTGTCGACGTTGAGGCAGCATTACTCGTATTTTTTATCACTCTCTTATCGCGTCCTGCTACCGGCTGTTGTTCGTGAGAGCGGGTTATCATAACGTGTTTGACGCCACTTTTCGTATGTTGACCTGGCACTAGAGCCTCTGTAATTTCGTTATTTATGTACAATGGTTGCTTTGGTAAGCGGGCTCGGACGATGTGGCTATGAGGGGATACATAGTACGGCTCTGTATGTGCACGTACAATTGTGTGCTGCGTTTGCTTTCTAATACAGATCTGGGATGTGGTGGCTCTTACATTTGTTGGGGTATTCAGTGGATCTAGCGCAGCTGTATCTTTTTGCATCCACCCTTTACTGCGTAAAATTTGTTGTTCTATGATGCACCGCTCTCGAAAGGCAATCGAATGGTTCAAATCCAAATAACAGCAGGAGCAAATGTGCTTGGGCATATTTTCAACGTCGTCTAACTATAAACAAACGTTTTAAACTTTAATAGCCACCTGTTGCATGTATCTCCATGTGTTTTTCGAACAAAATTTTACCCAAATTCCTGTCAGTGTTTCAATCTTGTCCAGCAAGTTGTTATTTTCGTGCTCAAAAAGATTTTTGGCATTAAGATTGTTAATCTTTTCGCCACATGTTCTACACCAAACGAACGACGACATTTTAACAATTCTATTTATCTACAGGTAGTTCTATTTTTAATATTTTTTTTTTACCAGAGTGTGAATAGATTATACGCAGCTGTTGAATTACGTTGCTTGTGAATGGCATTATTATTAAATGCCATTTACACTAGAGTTCTATTTAGTTCAGTTGACTTTTATTCAGCAAACGAATTTGTTATTTAATTCATCTATTGTTTTGTTCTCATTAAATCATTTATTTATATGGATTGTAATAAAAAGCTTATCGTGCTTAATTTGTGTATATTCACCGAATTTCGAATTTATTTATCGTTATCGCGGCTTAAAAATGAAATCAATTTTTTTGATGCTTTTAATTGCATAACTTATTATGTACATAACTATCAATATTACATTGCTGCGTCTACAATTAAAACGGCTTAAACGACAAAGCGAAATAAACAAAAGGAATAAATCGTCCGTCCATTATATTAGTAGTTCATTTGAACTAATGCAAAAGGATTCTGTACATTTCCAGATTACACATCAAGTTCAACAATTAAGGAGTCTGGAAAGACGATAGCCTCGTCTGCAACAGTTATTTCTTTAATGTCTTCAAGCTGTTTATTTAACGCTTCGTTTGCCCTCTTTTGATGCTGCTTTGTACGACAATGGATTCTTAAGCCCGGCCTGCGAGGAAAGGCCACATTGCAAAGGTCGCAACTAAAAGATGGAATTCATTGAAAGAATTGAAAGAAGCTATTAATCATCCATTCATACCGATATGGCCGCAAGCCTGAATGCAGAAATTCATGTTTATTCAAACACGATTTCGTGTTATATTTTTTGCCGCAAATCTTGCATTCATATGCCCAGCTTTTGATGTGCCGCACTCTGTAATAGACAAAAGATTTAGTGGCATTCATAAATACTCGTTCATCATCCATACTGTTCGTGGCGTTGACGTGTGCTGCCTGAGTAAAAACGCTGACCACAAAATCTGCACACAAATGGCATCTCTCCTTGGTGTTTCACCCGAATATGTAGTTGTAATAGGTATTTGGAATAGTGCTTTGTGCCACATTCTGTACATTCGAAATTCTTTTCACCCTTGTGGCGCAAAATATGAATATCCAAGTTTTTCGGATTCGAAGATTGATAGCCGCATAGGTCACAGATAAAAACCTTAGCTCCACTAGATGGTTTATCCTTCTTTTTAATCTCTGTGCCATTATCTTGTTCGGTTAAGGGCTGGCCAACAGGAGATGATTTAGCTGGACTGGGACTGGGCGATGCTTCTTCAAGTGCTGCGTCCTGGAGGTCTGAAGTCTCCTCGGAAACACTCAATTCGTTTAACTCTTCTAATGTTAATGTACCTTGGCAGTCTTCACCATTGCTTAGACTGCAGCGTAGTGAAGCCTTATGTCCGTGCGTTTCATGGCATGCTGCAGCATTTGGATCTGTTAGTGTTTTAGCTGAGTTTGAAGCATAGAAATACTTTTTGCACTCTTGTATAGAATTCTCAGCGAGTGTATTTGAATTCCGTTTACGAGCGCGTAAAACGCGTGGGGTAGATTGGTGTTTTAACATTTCTGCATTTTCTGTATTTACTGTGATATCCCCCGTTCGCTTTATTTTCTTAGTGCATTGCGGTTGGCTTACTGCTGCATTTGATGAAAGTGCTTCTGCTTCTGCGGTTTTAAGTGGGTCCAGCGTCGTTGCCTTATCCTTTTCATTTTGCAAGAACTGTTCCGATTTTAGGCAGCGCTCTCTAAACGCTATTGAATGATAAAGGTCCAAGTGGCAACAGGTGCAAATATGCTTAGGCATATGCTGCTCATCAGTTACCTGTAATCATGGCAAATTGTATATATATTTATTTGTGGTTGAGGCTAATGTTTACCCTGATTCCAGTAAGTATTTCGATGTTTAACAATATCTCATTGTCTTCTTGTTCAAACAGATTTTTGGCATTTGGGTTATAAATCGTTTCGGCACAAGTTCTGCATTTAACCGACATTTTAGAAAACAAATGTTTTTAGCATAAATTGATTGTACCTTCCGACAAGAGGCAGGGCTGTTAATCTATTTAAGTATTTTTTGTGTATGCAATGTGTGTGAATGACAAAATAAAAATTTCGATAACAATAAATAGGCATGTTACCCACCCTAATGTTGTGCTATAAAATAATGCTGTTTATCGTTTAATTGTTATATTTTCAATAATGTTTAAAATCATAATATAGTAAAATACTGCTGAAAGCTATTTTTTATTTTATGCCATGGTAATTTATTTTGGTGCAATTCCACATTTGATTATTTAAATTCTTGTAAAAATATATTTAAATAAAGGTAGTTAATAGCATCTAGATATAAGAATATTATGTATGTTTTTATTTATTCAGCGATCTCTTCAATAATAGAATCGGGGAAATCAAAATCGATGTACTCATCGCTGACCGTTGACATTTCAGCTTCATCGTAATCATCTTTTATCATCTGATTAACTCTTCGCAGATGGAATTTTGTTAGGTAATGATTTTTCAAATATGTGAGTCCTTTAAAGGTCTTTTTGCATGTTTCGCAGCTAAAAAACAAACAGATATAATTAAATGTCGTTCAGTTATAGTTATAAATTTACCGATGAACTGTTTCCCCTGTGATATGAACATCCTTATGCTTTTCCAAGCTTATTTTGCTTATGAACGTTCTGCTGCAGAGGTTACACGTGAAAGGCAGTTCGTTCGCGTGATATTTCCTACGAAAAATAAAATCAAATATATGAGTTTAAAATTAAAAGTTCTAAATGCATTTGCATTTGCGCAAAGAACTGTGCGCACTAAGAGAAATATCAAACCAAAACTCTGCACTCTACTTACCGCTCGTGCCGACAGCGACTCGGACTGTTGCGGAAGGCCATGCCGCAATATTTGCATACAAATGGCTTCTCCCCCTTGTGATGCACACGAACATGCAGCATTAATAGTGGTCGGGTGAAAAATTTACTGCCGCAATCATCACATTCAAACTTTTTCACGCCCGAGTGACGCAACCGATGGTCCTTCATGTTACTTAAATCACGGAAGGACCAACCACACTGGTCGCACACATATTTTTTCTCCTGTGGTGCAGCTTTAGGTTTTTTCTTCAGTTTCCTAACCTTTTCACGACGAAGAGCTGAAGAATATCTAAAATCTGTTGCTGGTCGCGTGATGCCCTTTGACGGTCTGGGAGCAATAGCTGCTGTTGGCCGAACTGTTATAAACCGTGGACCTGCAACAGGATGTGCCGGCACCCCCACAGGAGGCTTAGCATTTTCTGGCTGGCTTGCGCTACCTAATATTGCAGGGCGTGTAACTGCTTGCCGGGCATCTTTTGGATCTCGGCAACGCATAATTCGTACTCGAGGTGATAAGTGGCTTGGGGTTAACAGTTTTTGCGTTTCTTTTGTATGTTCTTTACTTTCCCTTCGATATGCTTCTTTAGTATTGTTGGAGCTAAGAAATTCATGTTTAATTTGTATCGCATCCTCCTCTTCGAGTTCATCTCGCTCATCTAATGGATCAATTTGCTGAAACTGTTTAGCTCTATTATCATCTCGCCGCACGTCCATAAAGTGTTTGTTGGCTTCTAAGCAGCGTTCGCGAAATGCCATGGAATGGTTCAGATCCAGATAACAGCAGGAACATATATGACTAGGCAAGTGCGCATCATAGGATAACTGAAAATTATTTTAGGACGAAATATCCAAATTGACGTGAAAGACGGCGACACTCGACTTGAAAGGGCTCACCCTAATTCCAGTAATCGCGTGGATACTGTGCCGAATATCTTCGTTCTCATGTTTAAAGAGATTTCTGGGATTCAAATGGTAAATTGGTTCTCCACACATTCTACAGTGAATCGACATTTTGCTTTAATATTTTTAGTTTGCGAAGTCTTAAGTTAAAACTGCGGAAGTGTGCACACATTTATGTATCTGAAATGCACTAAAAATGGTATTCACCAAAAGAAGCTAATGATTTGAAAAAATTTATATGCATATTTTATTATACATTTATGTATAATATATTTTATGTTTCAATAAACTAAATTAGTAAAAGCAATCAAATATTAAAGCAACTAAAAATGTATACAATTTTTGAACATTCAATTATTTCATTCAATTATTTATTATTTCCTATTTTTTATAAGGCTTACCCCATGCCTATAAATAAATTATTTGTCATTGTCACAAAGAAAAGTTCTTATTGTAAATATATATTGTATGATGTCGTAAATTTAATTTTAAATATTTTTAGTGCGCAGTGTGCACCTAAAAAATTTGATAAAAAAAATATTGGTCTGCTTATTTATTTGCCATTCACCTGGATTTTAACAACAGCCGTCTTTAAAGCGTTAATACGTTTTTTTCATTACAACTAAGCACGATGAATGGCTGGCGCACTCTTTGTCGCACTTGCGGCACAAAAATAAATGAGGAGCTTGACGCTAAACTTTTTGACAAACTGAACTACACATATTTAACTATAATCGAAGACATTACCGACATGTTGGTAAGCTAATTTTTGTAAGCTTTGTGTTTTTTGCAAGCCTTAAATTTCAAACATTACAGATAGAAAATGATAATACCTTGCCGGAGTTCATATGTATAAGGTGTAAATACATGTTAGAACAAATAGCAAAGTTCCGCGCAAACTGCCTCGCTACTCATAAGAAACTATTAGCAACCATAAAAAAGAGCATCAAAAACCGCAAAGAACAGATTCCTAAAGTAAATCCCAGATTAGACTACACAGAAACAGCCGTTTTAGTGGAGGAGGAAAGTAACGATAGCTGTGATGAACAAGAGTCAAGAGAAAAAGATAACTATAAGGAAGGTCAGAACATCGAAGCAAAGGTACATCCAAGTCCCACACAAGTTCAGAACAAGAAATTAAGTAGAACCAAAAACATAAACACCAAAAATGGACGAACAAAGGCAAGGACGTGGATTTGTGAACAATGTGGCGGCGAATTTAGCTGTTCTACATATTTAAAACTGCATATGCTGCGGCACACGGGTAAAAAGGAATTCGAATGCGACATTTGTAACAGCAGATACTACACGAGGAATGAAATGCAGCGTCACAAGATCCTGCACACCAATGCAAGACCCTATACATGTCGGTTTTGTGGCAAGTCATTTCGTGGCACTAGTAGCAAAGCGGTCCATGAAAGGTTTGGTCACCCAATTTTGCTTTTTCTAAATCCACTTGTTAATACTGTAAATAATAATTTTAGAACTCATACAAACGAACGGCCGTTTGCCTGTCAATATTGTGATAAAACATTTACATCCACATCGGTACGAAAAATGCACGAGCGTGTGCACGTTAATAATCGAAAATATCAGTAAGAAAATTATAAGAATATTAATTGACAGCGTAATATTTGCAACTTATTTTTCTTTTAGCTGTGAACGATGCGATCAATGGTTTTTACGACCTTCACATTTATCATTACATCAACGCACCAAACTGCACAAAAATAAAATCAATGGTACTTAGGTGTATGAAAATGCATTTGTTTAAATTTTAAATAAATGCTTTGTACAAATGAGTTTGAACAAACTGCTTCCATGTGATTGTCAACATTAGACAGCTGACAGAACTTTGTGTGAACGGCAATTTTCTTTCTGTGAATTTACTTTTAAAGGGGCATACGCTGTTCTGATAACGAAAAAAAGTCTTCAATAAAAAATTTGGATAAACATTTTGATAGTTACCATTTGTGTTTAGCTTCACTTTTGAATCTTTTTAGAATCTAACATTCTCTAACCAATTGTCAGTATTATAATTATAATATACACATTCAAGAACGAGCATAGCGCACTTTCATTCTTGATGTCTGTAAAGCGGAATTAGTTGACAATTATAAATAAAGTTGATAAAATGTTCACAAACCATCGTAAAAAGTGGCTGCGATTTAAAAAGGACGATAAAACACGACTTATCGCTGCGGTTAGGGCTAGACGTTTACTATGGGACATGAACGACAGCGAGCACAATGATCTCATTAGTATAAAAGCGGCTTGGCTCTCCATTGGGGCTGAGCTGGACAGAGACCGTAAGTTTTGGACTTAAAAACAAATGCAGCGAGTAGAAATAATTAGTTACTTTTATAAAGCACAAGATTGTAAAGTTGCTTGGCGCTCGTTGCGTCAGAGTTACCGCTACCATTGCAAGTCCGCATCCTGTCGCTTCAAGATGGAGGATGATAATTATGGGGGCGAGGCCGATCCCTTAGAGACCCCAGACATTCAGTGGGAGTTCGCCGATGATATGGCGTTCTTACAGGAAATGTCAAAGAATAGAACGTAAGTATTTGACTCGTATAACTGATTTTCCTTCTTATCTCATTTCTCTTAACTCTTAGTTCGGGTGCTGACTTGGTCCAGTTTAACGAATCTCCCACTACCAACTCAGTATTGGAAGATTATGCCGAATATACTGATACGGAATATTTGGATGGCGCGTATGACAATGGCGATTGCAACGACGATGGCGTTGATTATGGTGATGGTAATGAAGATGATGTCGACGATGTCGATGACGAAGACAATAATGTTGTTCTTGTTGACGAGAATGGCATCGCTTTTCGTTTGAGCAAATCTTCGAAACTTGTACATGTAGGCTATGCGACATATGTGTATATTTTATAGCATATTATAAGTTCCGTTCCATCCTTTACAGAAGGGAAATCCACCAAAGCGCACAAATATAGATGTTCTTTGTAGAACATGCGCGCAGTCAATAGACCTTCGAACCGCTCAAAATTTATTTAAGCCAGAATATCGTAAGCTTCTGTGGCAGATCAAAGATCTAACAGCGCTGTTTGTAAGTGGGGAGTGTGCAGAACTGTGATATATAAAAGTTAAAATGTTTTGTCTTTTTTGTTTTTTATAGCTGAAACCAGATGAGGAACTTTCGGACTTTATTTGTCGAAACTGTCAGTATAATTTAGAGATCGCCACTGAGTTCCGCAAAGTTTGCATTGCGGCACAGACGCAAGCCCGCATCAAACTGCAAGTAAAGGAAGAGTTGGAACCAGAAGTGTTGGCATATCCAGAGTCAAATATAGAACACAGCCCCAGCCATACAGACATAGAGATAGAGGAAGAACGGTTGGAAGAAATTGACATTTCTGATACCGAAAACTATTATGAAGAAGTTGACGTGCAACCATTGCCATCGACACCAACACCGCCGACCAGAAAGAAATTACAAAAGGAACCACGAAACCATAAATACCAGTGCCATCAATGTGGACTTACATTTACTAGTCAAGATTTGCTAAAGATGCACATGCATCAGTTACATGACATGCAGCTTCATACTAGGTTTGCTTACAAATGTTATATACCACATATGTATTTGTTTTATATATATATGTATATATAATTTCAGATTTGTGTGCAAGCATTGTGGGCACGATTTCAAATATTCTGCTCCCCTCGTTGAGCATCTAAAGAGCATTGGAGTTCATTTCGGGCACAAGTGTGATGAGTGTGGACAGAAGTTCCATAGCCGACATTTCCTTAAGAAGCACAAGAGACGTGTCCATGGGCAGGCGGACGAACATATTTGCCACATGTGTGGCAAGAACTTTACCACTGGTTTCAATCTGCGTAACCATATTGTTCGGCACTCGGGCACCCGACCTCACAAGTGCAAGTTATGCAGCGCAGCGTTTTCCACAACCGCCGAGCTCAACAATCATCAGCGCACTCACGACAATGTTCGACCATATCCGTGCCGTTATGCGTGCGGCAAATCATTTCGGCACTGCAGCAATCGTAGCACGCATGAGAGGTGAGTGACATTGAAGTATACGGATATTCATTTCACTATATATGAACTTGTGTGTCTACAGAGTGCATATGGCTGGCAGTTTGCGACCATTTCAATGCGACTATTGCGATAAAACTTTTGTAACCAAAGGCGACTGCAGAGCCCATCAAATGGTTCACACCATGAGCCGTAATTTTAGGTATGTTAACAATTTGCGATCACTACTGAATTTAAATAATAACATGTACCTATCGATTTGTTTTAAAGCTGTGACATTTGCGAGCAGAGCTTTAAGCTGCAAAAGCATTATATGCAGCACTTGACGACCAAATCTCATAAAAAGGCCGAAGAACACGTTAAAGCACAAAAGAAAGAGTCATTAGCATGAATCCAACTACCATTATTATCATTTTTTTGGAAACTTATGATTTTATATTATCTATTCTATTTACTTACCTTGGAACTATTGGATAAATGCGCCCTATCAACCTTGAAGTCTATGAATATTGTTTATCTTTGAAAAGCAATTAATTCTTTAAATTCCTAGTTCTTTTTGTTTTGTTTTTTTTTGTTCAACTTACTCATATTCTACTGGAAAGAATAATATTGAATAATATGAACACAACAATTCCTAAATTTTGTGAATAAACAACTTTTTACTTTGCAAAAAGATTTGTTCAGTACAACTTGATATCAGCAACGATCTTTATATGATTTCCGTTGTAATTGGGATGATCTGTAAGTTAAATGTGTTAACTGAATCTAAAATTGTGGGAGATATGTGCGATTTTTATTGACCGATTCGCCCCTACCTACCCCTACGGGTATAAAATAGATAGCCGCCCTAACTGTATAACGAAAGATCTTATACGGATGGATATAAAGAAAAAAGTAAGGGGCGAAAAAACAATTCGAACCAGTTTTGATTGGTAGAGGTTGTATTATCGGATACGAAATACAAACATATTTAAATATATAAATCATTGAGTAAACCTCAAGTTTAATAGCTAAAATATCAAATATTATAAATGCACAAGTTGTTGGGGTTTCAAGGATATTTAAGTAATCAATCGAGACGTTTAAAGTCCGCTCGAGCCTAGTGGTCACCGGTACCATTGCCATTATGCTTGGCGCCATCGCCACTTGCAATGAACGAGATGACATCGAGTTTGGTAGCCAATGCCAGAATCGTGTCCTTATCGTCCGAGTTCTTAGCAATAATAATAACACTGGGATCAATTTCGAGCACGCGGGCGAGCTTGCCCAGTATTTCAGTCTCAGTCAGACGAATGATGCGTTTGTTAAGAGCCTTAATAGCGGGTTCATTCAGCTGTCGGTTCATACTGACAATCTGATTCATGAGTGCCTCCTGAGTCACAACGCCCAGCACGCTGATGTAGAACGAGAGAGCGAAAGGGGAGTGACAAATTAGAAAGTGAAGACATAGAATGTTTATAATGTAACATACCCATCATTCTCGTCGATCATAACGAGCTGATCCACCCGGTGCTGCTTCATGAGCGCAATAGCATGTCCAAAACTGTGGTCCGAATGCAGTAAAGTGATTGGACTTGGCAGTTTGAGCTGCGATATGGGTAGATTCCACCACCAGTGGCGGTGCTCATTAACCGGCTGCTTAAAGCCACGAGCCTCCATCCAATTGTCGGACACGAACTTGGTCATGTAGTTGCGAATGCCGTCGGGCAGGATGACCACACAACGCTGGCCGGGCTTAAGGGTGCGTGCATGCTCCAGAGCTGCATGCATAGCACCGCCGCTGGAGCCGCCGCAGAGCAAACCCTCCTCGGCGTTCAACCGACGGCTCATGGGGAAGCAGTCGGCATCGGAGATCTTTGACCACACATCGACTACGCTGTCATCAAAGACAGTGGGCGGAAAGTCATAGCCAATGCCCTCCACCTCATAAAACTTAACATCCGTCTTGTTTAACGCTGTGGGTCGCGCCAGCACCGAACCAAACGGATCGACGCCCACAATGCGACAATCGGGCGCCTGTTCCTTGATTTTGCGTCCAATGCCGCTTATGGTGCCCGCCGTGCCGGCCGATACCACAATCATGTCCACCTTGTTGTCCAGCTGCCACAATATTTCGGCGGCGGTGCCGTCATAGTGAGCCAATGGATTGCCAGCATTGCGATACTGATCCAGCACAATCGAGTTCGGGGTCTGACGCTGCAGCTGCTGTGCCACGTAGATGAGTCCCTCCGGCGAATCGTAGGCGGCCTCCGTGGGCGTGCGTATTATCTTGGCGCCCAGCGTACGTAGAGCATACACCTTCTCATTGGACATCTTTTCGGGCATAACAATTATACACTTGTAGCCCCTAACGGCACATGCCATGGCCAGTCCAATGCCCGTGTTGCCGGACGTCGGCTCGATAATTGTGGACCCTGGCTTCAGAAGTCCCTTCTCCTCCGCATCGAGTACCATACGATAGCCAATCCGATCTTTGACCGAACCGCCCGGATTTAAGTATTCGCATTTGGCATCTAAATAAACAAAATAATTAATTAACGCATATTCAGTGACAAAATGGAATTATTTGAATGAGAGGACACATTTATTCTTTGTAAACAAGTGATAGTAAAAACTAATCAGTGCCACTTTTAAAACTCGGACACGTGCAAATCAATTATTGATATTATAAAAATAAATCGGTTTATCAGATTAACCTCATATTTTATAGGAAAACGATCACAAAATTTCACATCCCTCACTCTCTCTTTCTCTCCCTCTCTCTCCCCATTTCTGTGGCATACTTACACATCTCGCACTGAATGCCCTCCTTGACGGGTATGTTGTTGAGCTTCACCAGCGGCGTGCCTCCGATCACTGATAGTATGTCCGGATATATCTTTTGGTCGTGCACAATGTCCCGTTGCGTGTGCGGCGTTTTTTCCTTGCTACCCAGATGCCAGGTGCATTTTGAGGGCTTGCCAGGATCTATGAAATCGGCGGGACGTTCGTAGCTCTTGCTCGCTGACATCGCTGTGGATTAGTTCGAGACTTAATCAGTAAATGGGCGGTGCGTATTTGATGTGGTTCCGCTGCCTGCTCGTGCTGTAATAATTTGCTCAATGAGTTGTGCTCGGCTCACACCATCTGGCGGCTTGGCCGGGGTCGGGCAGGCGCTGAACTCAACTTGTTATCAGCCATTTTGTGCTGCTTCACTCCCATTGCGAGATTTGAGATTTCGGGCTTACGCAAACCACGTCACTTGTATTGTTGCCATGTCACTCGACTACTACAATACACGCTATAGAGCATGACGCTTACCTTAATGCTTTTAACAGTCATAACTTTATTTATTTGTTCACCATATAACCATAGGATATCGAAATTAAAGGTAAAACGAACTTGATTTTCAACTATAGATTATCCTGTGCCACAAAAACAAGTTTATCATTTTTTGTTGCCACATTTTTTTTAACATCAGTAAATATCAATTTAAAGAAAGCGTAGCAGGTATCGAAGCAGGTATGAAGAAGTATGTTCTCGTTAATCTTACACAAGTTAAGAATATTTCGCTTTTGATTTTTTCATTGGGGCCAATTTAAAAAAAACTTAATGATTTATTATTTATGTAACAATGCATCCTTTCATACAATGCATCACTCGTTTTACAGGGCATCTCCTGGTTTGGCACTTACAAGAGCACTTTACTTTTTTTTTTAGTATAAAAAGGATTTCAACTTTTTCTGTTTTATGAACACATTGAAATTCGATAAAATTTATAAAACTGGCCCGCAAAGAAGGCATATTTTAAAATTCAAAAAATTGTCAATTTAGTTCACATGAGCATTTGAATATAAATAATCTACTGCAAAAAGTATCCTCAAGAAAATGTTGTATGTACATAAGGAAGTTTTCAGGGTATGTCCTAGTGGAGACTCTTGTTTTTCATAGAGTGGTTTAGCTAGGTTTTCCTTGCAACAGGTTTTTCTGCACAGCAGTGTAACCGGTAATAAGAAGTAGGTACATTCTAATCTATAGTACATATGCATATATGTATGTACCTTATGTATTAATGCATTGAAGTGCATTGAACTTGTGCAGACGAAACATTTATCTTACCTATAAATATATACGAAACGGAATGCAAACTGTATTGACTTGTTCTTACTATTTACACACATTATATGTGTATGTGTTTACACACTATATGTGTATCGTACACCCTTGCTTTTATTTTATTATCTGTACATTTGTTTATCATTTTGGTCTTATCTCTTACCTGTTGTTTATAATAGACACAGTAGTTATGTGTGTTTAAATAGCTATAAGTTTCGAGTACACAAAACACTTTTTGTGTAAATACTAAATCACAGTATGAAAGTGAAAATACACGTGATTTATAGCGCGTAGCTGATGTTTCTTCAAATAGATCCGTGTCTACTCTGGCAAACAGATGTGTAGACACACGTTTATATATGTACACATGACATGCACAGCTAAGTGGAGAACTAGTGCTGCAAAATATGAGTTAAGTGTTGTTAAATGTTAAACTCCACTGGTGGAGTTCTTGGAGCATTCAGTGTAGCAGCATTCTATTAAAACTAATATGTGTTCTGTATAATCAGGTAAAAGTGTTTATTGTGCTTATTTTTGTCATATATTTTTTGCTTTTTGGCTCAAGCCAACAATTAGCTGACCGTTATTTTTTCAAATATTCAAATATTTTTCATGTATTCGTTACCGCTTGTTTAAATGTCGATCATTTGCTTTTTTTAGTGAGAACTATGACGAAAATCTTTAAAATTAAAAAAAAAAAAAATTAAAGAGTCTAACTTAGGAAGAAATATAGCACTTAATTAATAGATGCAGTTAATTATTCTTACAAATGTCTATAATTCTCTCTGCATGTTTATCTTAATTTCCTAAATTTTTGCATTAAAAATAAAATCATTTTGTTATCTTCAATGCGAAATAAGGAGTGGGCGCACTTATTCAATTAATATGCATATTTTCAAAACAAAAGTTAG
This sequence comes from Drosophila paramelanica, assembly GCA_035043915.1. Classification (NCBI taxonomy): domain Eukaryota; kingdom Metazoa; phylum Arthropoda; class Insecta; order Diptera; family Drosophilidae; genus Drosophila; species Drosophila paramelanica. Next base: position 6,865,500 of record JAWNMO010000258.1, read on the forward strand.
AAAAGGTTATCACACAAAACATTCAGGAAATCAAAATCAAATCAGACGACCTTAAAAAATTTCATTATTTTGAACTTGGTGATAAGGGAAATCAGACGCTTGGTCTGACAAGCCGAGTCATTTAAACACAATTAAAAAGATTTAAGATATGATTCCCGTTTTCGCCCAACTGAATATATTTTGTTTTCATCTCAGAAGCCCAAGTATTCAAACCTTTTTATCCCCAAACATGTTTAAATGTTTTATAAGCCTAAAGCTTGAAACTGAACTTCTTCAACAAGATACCTTTTACGCAAAGCAAGATCCTTAGATCCTGCAATAGTATAGGATAGGATAGTAGCCATATAAATTTTTAGTGTAAATAACCACATTTTTTCATATATAACAATATATAAATAGTAAACATTTTTTACCTTTTGACTTTCTCATAGCCCACTGTATGAAATGAAAGCATACATTTGGGCTTTTATTGTATTTATTTATAGAGTATAAAGCAATTCCAGCTACTTCAGATTCTGTTTGTTTTAGAGAATGACGTACTTCACATACTTATCAGATTCGCTTATCACTTGAAGCCCCCAATGAATTGTTCGTGTACCTAAACACATATTTTTATAGACTGAAGTATTTACCCACACAAACCATAAAAAGTTATAAATGTTTATAGCAGTGAATTAAAAAGTAATAAAAAAGCAATTTTGGTTACTTTAGCAAATGTATATTAACATAAATCTAATTAAGCGCTTCAAATTCGTTCATGATTTGAATAATTGGATCATTAATATACTTGCGCACTTCCCAATTAAGAGCAAAATCACTATGATCCCACATCGGATCTTCCATATGGTGCATTATCTTATTGGGAAGGGTTTCAGCTAATCGCAGCACATCCGCCACAGCAGCCATTTCATCATTGTCCGCGTACCACAGGTGAGTTTTACAGGTAATCAGATGGGTCGGATAGTCAGGGGGAGCTTCTGAAATATATTCCACCAAATTTCGCTTTGTACCAAAGTCAAAACGCCTAAAATGTCCCGATTGCTGCTCCTGAAGGTAGTGCAATAGCTGATCAGTCGAGATTCCGGCGGGACTCGTCAAAGCACCGATCGCACGTGCAGTCTATGGTGAAAGGATATCCACTACAAAGGTTTTGATGTCCCTATATCACCAAACCAAGCAAACTTACCGAATTGGAACGCCCGTCGGTGCTGCTGTCGTGAAAGACGCTACAAAAGCTGCGGAACCTGGAATCCGGTCCGCATGTGTTGTAGATAAGGGCGAGTATGAAATCATTATAGGGCAGCAGCTCTTGTGCCTCGAGCAATAACGAATAGGTACTGTGGTGGCCCAGATAGGGTCCCACGGCGCGCGCCAAGAGGCTGCCCATGTTGCCCATGAAGGCAACTGGCGCTAGCAGATGAGCTGTCTTGATTCTGGCATTGTACTCGGGCCGAGTCGACATTAGTGTTAGAAAGACCGTCGTTCCCTGGGAATGGCCAATGTAGTGAACGGACTTCTGTCCCTGTCCGTTCGCTTCCAATGCATAGTCGATCATGGCTGCAATATCAAAGTACCCAATTTCGTGCCAGCTGAAGCGCCAGAAGTAAGGATGTTGCGTCGCTCGCGTTGTGTGATTCCGGGAGTACGTATTGCCCCGTGCATTACCCAGCCACACATCGTAGCCCGCATCGGCCAGTTGAAAGGCGAGCGCATCGTCAGGACCCGTGAGAAGCCAAGCGTCGGAGCTGCCAGATATGCCATGCTGAATAATCACAATGGGTCGATATTCCTCTTGATTATGTAGTTTGTGTGAATGGGGAATGCGAAATAGTCCAATTATATAGCCGTCTTCGGTGGGCACGTTATGCTGCTCGGCCGGATATCCATGTGCCCTAATGCGGTCATCCTAAATAGGTTTGTTATCCTCCAAAATTACTTTAGACATTTTCAGTGCTGCTTACCGTTTTCAATCTGGGGTTCAATTTTAAACGACCCTCCGGATCATTAAAGAGCTGATAAAAATCAACATCCTCAAAATCATTTGGGTCTAGATCAGAGGGAGCACTTAAAACTGCCGCTCCCAGGCATAGAAACGACAAAACAGCGATCACGCCCCTAGCCATGTCGCCGCCGAACTGGGTTTTCTTTTATTTACAACAGGCCTTTTAAAGAACACCGTTGAATAATAAAGCCTAATCTGCCGATAAGCTGGTACCAGCGGACTACGCCAAATAATTACGATTTGTCAAAATTCCCGCGGATCATAAAATAATTATTGCATAAAAGCATTTTACTCGCTTGGGAGGGGATAGAGATAGAAATAAAGAGTAATAAAGAGTAAGAGAGACATAGGGAGATAATGACAGTAAGAAAGCTAGATAATAATAATAATATGGGAAGAAAGAGAGAGAGAGAGAGAGAGAGAGAGAGAGAGAGAGAGAGGAGAGAGAGAGAGAGAAAGAGAAAGAGAGAGAGAGAGACAGGCAGATAAAGAGACAGATACAGATAGCTCAATCACAACAGCCTTTAAAAAGGACCCAAAACTGAAAGGGAATATTATGTTTATATATTATATAGAAATAACAAAACACAAATTCTGTAAACGAGTATGGCGCAGTCGGTTACACACGACTTTAAAGTTCTTACTTCTATATATTTCTATTTAAGTTTACATATATGTTCAGCAGCGCGTTCGGGCTGGAATGCGTTTCATTTGGTAGTCCTCGCCGATCTTGAGGACAGCAATCATGCCCTGCACCGCATGCGCCTCGATGTGGCAGTGGTAGCTCCAGAAGCCTGGATTGTCCGAGATGAAGCGCAAGATAGCGTAGCCGAGTCCAGGAATTTGCACAGTGTCCTTGGCAACGGCGGCGTAGTCATCGGACAGACGCGACAGACGTCCCCGGCGATCCAGTTCGCGTATCTGTAGAGCAATCGATATTCGAGTTAAGTGCAACGAGGATGGAACCCAGGTTCACTTACGTTTTTCAGGTCATTCAGGTTGCCCAGCACGCCCTGGCCGACCACGCGAACGGTGAAGCCATGCACGTGAATGGGATGGGTGGCATCCATGTGGTTGGCCACGACCATTTCGATGGGTCGGTAGGCGGGCAGCCGGATCACGTGCACGCACTCGCACAGCTCCCGGGCACAGTTGCGTCCCTGGCTGGCCAGCGAGCTGCGATTGCAGAAATAGCCATCGTCCTGGAATAGGTGACGTCCCTGCAGCAACGAAATGCCCGGCGAACTGAAGCTAATCTCGTCGATTTGAAAGAGCAGTTCACCATTTGCGGCCTGGCGCATGCCCACGCTGGAGTAGTGTGTTAGGAATTTTGTATATCTAGGCCAAGGGACGGGCTCCAGGGAACGCAGTGACACAGTGCCCACATCCTTGTCCCTGCCCGAGGACAGACGCAATGCAGATAAGGAAGAATTTGCGGCCTTGAACCGGTAATCATTGATGAACAGTTCAGTTTCGTCCAAATCCTTGCCCTGTCGACTGACAAGGATGCCGCCCTGGGGCAGCTCCGTGCGAGCGGCTCCACGATAGCTGAGCACCGCGCCCTGGTAAAGATTACGCTGCTCGCACTGCTCGTAGCCGCGCACGCGTATCCAATAGTTCTTTGCAAACTGATTTGCCTCCAGCACAAAGTCAAAGCGTTCGGCCGAGGTCAGAAAGAAGCCATCGGCCACGACGGGCTCAATGTCGTTGCCGTCGGTGCTGATGATAAGCAGCCGGTGCTGCTCAATGGAGAACTCCACCGGACAGTTGAACACGCCGTTGAGCACAACCCGCATACGATATCGATACCCGGGCGTGACGCGCAGCCGCTCGTACCGGTGCCTGGCATCCTGGTCTGGCAGCTGGCTGAGATGATTGCGTCCCTTGCCGTTGATGAGTATGTTGCGCACCTGCTGGATGTTGTAGTCATAGAACGTGTCCTGTACTAGAAGCGCATGCTCCACCAGATCGTAGTCGTAGAGACGCGCGTGCGGATTGGCCTGATGGGCCTGGCGGACGATCATGTTACCGGCGACGCCAAAGCCGCGCTGCCAGCCGACGTGACTGTGGTACCAGAGGGAGCCGCTGCGATCCGCCTGGAACTCATAGCGATACACCTCGCCCGGCTCCACCGGATACTGGGTAACATAGGGAACGCCGTCCATCTCCGGTGTGCGCGACATGTGAATGCCGTGCCAGTGCATTGTGCTCGGCTCGTTCAGGTAGTTCAGCACGTCGACCACAACGGTGTCGTTCTCGCACAGCTCGATCGGCGGGCCGGGCACCATACGGTTGACGGCCATTACAGGCGACGGGACGCCATCGCCGTAGATGCAGTTCTCCGCGGCACAGGCACGCTCATCGAACTGGCATCGCTGGCACTCGGAACCCAGGCGGCGATAGTTGTGCATCACCAGCTGGTAGTAGCAGCTCTGCGACTGGCCCTGCTGACAGACGCGGCGGCAAGGATGTCGCTCGAACCCACCGAAACTGGACACGTCCACCTGGCCATAGTCTTCCTTCAGCTGCAGCCCCGCAGCCGGCTGTGTGCCCTTATCGGTTTTGTTGCGATGCATCCAGGGAAGGGTTAACCAGTCAATTTTGGCACTCGATTCCTCCAGCTTCAGCTCCAACGGTGCCTCGCCCAGGGCCAGGCGGCACCAAGCCACCAGGAGGAGCACTGGAATTAGGCGCACTCTACTACTACTACTTGTAGCAACCATGTCAAGTTTCAACCTTTAACTGCGCCCAAAGACCTGGTGCAACGGCCGAAGAAAGTTTGGAAATTCAAACTAGACGCCCCCCAAAAGAGTTGGGCATGCGCGGCACGTGCAAATAATAAAAGCTGAGCTGAATTTTATTGGCTTTTAATTTGCCAGAGACCCAGAACGCTTGTGTTATTGGCGCTCGAATACCAAATACCCTCTACAAAAACAGCTTAATTATTTTGTTATTATTATTATATTTATTTTGACCGAATTTTCTTTTTTTTCGATATTTTAGAGGAGATCCGCCAAATTTGGTAGCTAGCTCGAAAATTCGGTTCTAAATATATACACATATAAATGCATGTAGATTTTACCAATTTGCCACGTCCTCAGTAGGCGTATACAAAATATGTTTTGTGCGAGCTTTAGATTAGGTCATCAACTGCTTTAGAATTAATGATGATATATAGATTTGAACGGTACACCCTAAATGGGCGTAACCGGAAAATCGTAATACTGTTTTCTGATGCGTTTATGCCCGATTTAATACTCTTTTTACTTCGTGAACGAGCATTATAAAATTAAATACCGTGCAAATTCGTTTTTTCTGGCTCTTTTCCACAGCATGAGCTCAAATTGGTGTTCAGTTAAATACCTATTAAAAATTATGTATTATTTGCAAGAGTACTTTTTATTTATTTGAAAAGTGTTATGAAAATTGCTGATGAATTATTTTAAATGATGCTCAAATGATTTTTACACGAAAATTCTAACCATCTGCTGGCGGACCGGTGGGCGAAGAAGGCGCAGTCGCCGCTGTGCTGGCCGTGCTCATCAGGCTTATGACGCCACAGGCGATGGGTGGCCCAACGGAAAGCTCCTCGTTCTGGTAGGCCAACGCATTGGGCGCTGATAGCGCCGAGGAGAAAACCTCCGCATTGAGCGCCGTGTTCAGATCGATGGGCTTGCTGTGTATAACGATGGAGCGGCCCACGATGCCGTTGAAACCGAACAGCTGTAGGTAAATGCTCATGAACACGGCCGATATGCTGCCGTCATCCTTGACTTCCAAGTTGCCCAGCTGCCAGAAAGAAAGTTTGGTTTTAATTAAACAATTATTAAAAGTACAGTTTAAAAACCTAGCTATTTGCATGAAAAGAAATTCTATTAGTAACAGTTTTTTTTTAATTTTAATAAAAAAATTGTGTTTTGCGAGCTTTGCTCTTTTTGATGTTTGACTCATTATAATTCGTAATGAGTTTAAGCTTTGAATGATAAGCAAAGTGATGGAAGCTGGAACTTTTCTAAAACGCTATAGCCATTAGTACACGAGAAAAAAGACTTTGTTAATATCGAATTCTGTGCTTACTATAAGAATTTCCATCTTTTCCTGATTTTAACCATGTTTGTAAATAAATAAATATGTTCTTGGGAGTCTTCACTCTTTTGCACTTAAAAATTTCTTTATAGTAATCCGACATTTTTTTAGATTGTAAAAAAATCTTTTAAAACTTTTGATTGAACTTATAAAGTTATTGTGAAACTGTACTTATTCGATTTTATTCCAAACTGCATCTAAGTTTAATATTGAGGAATGTTGCCTCGGAGCGCACTTACAAAGTTATTGGGAAACTGTCCGCCCGTGGATTTGCAGCCCTCGCTGACGTCTCCGTAGGTGTGTATGTGGAGTGCATGCTTGCCAGGCGGCAAGCCGGTCATGTTGATGGTCACCTTGATGTCGCTGTTGTAGGGCAGCTGCTGGAAGGTGATCATGCCGGCTGCGGACGCTGCATCGCCCTCGCCCATCAGCTTGGCGCCCGCCTGCCACTGGGGTACCTGGTGGATGAACTGCTTATTAATTGGCCGCTGGCAAACGCGGCAATCACTTACATAGGCGTAGCCGGGATAGAGCGACTGCGGCTGCACCAGTGGGCCGAGCAGTGTGGCAGCCCCAATACCGCCGATGACCGGACCGATGCCACCCAGTGGTACAGTCATGCGCTCGTACCGTTTCACCTTTGTGCCGGACACCACTTTGACATCGTCGATGTGGGTCAGATTCGCGGGCGCGGGCCTCAGGCGATCCAGCAAATTTTGTGCACTGCCAGGCACAAAAATGCCACTTAATAGCATTATCGCTAGAATGGGATTACAGACGAACATATCCGGTTTATTGCTCAGTTCGTAATTGTGACACGGTAATTGGCACTTGGCACTAGTTGGAATTGCTGCCGCTCTCTGTGAATAGTTCCGTCAGACTGAACTGGGCAATACTTGGGCACGTCCATATCGTTGCCATTTGGATGACTTCGACATGGATTTCATGCTGATTGCACACGCTAATTGCCGGCTCTGGACAGTGGCAATATCACCAGCATGGATGATGGCTAGATTACGCTATCTGCTCAAAAGCAATTGAGTGTCGCGTGTTGGATGCTTTGATGGCTACCTGTCCAGGGGCGGAGCCATATTACCTTTCGATCACAACCTCAAACATAGTACTTAACCTCAATTGACATATGTTTGTCTATATCCATGGTCAAAATAGTAATTACTTCATCATAACTTGGCTATATCTGCAAATGTCTTTCATTTTATTTCTATAATATATTAAAACTAAAAGAAAAATATCAGATTTGGTCAAAAAATGAAAAAAGAGTTAAAATTTGTTGATTAATAAAATTAGGAAAATCATTAAAAACAAGATTATGAATATTTTTTAATCACTGTTCGTTTTTTGCTTGTTTAGGTATTGTTCAATTGGAAAATTCAATTCAAATTCAAATTAGTACAAATGTAAAAAAATAATTATAAAAACTATATTTAAAACAAGCTTATCATAAATAAACTTCAATACAAGTTGAGCCTATTTTTGGATTAGGTATTGTTTAATTAGTAACATTGTTTTTCAACACAAATCTCAATTAATATAAGACTGAGACTGAGACTTGAGTGTATACTGAATTTTTAAAGCCTTTTTGACAGCTTGTACCCCTTTTTTAATTTCCTCCAAGTTACTGACGTCTCTGTGCGATGGGAATACAATTTAATAGGGGCAATGAACAATACACAGATCTGGCGCGACATTAACCAATTGAAAGTGAAACCCTAGCCTCAAATATTAAACGACATGCGAGATTTTGTGTTTAGATGACATAGTTTTTATTTTTAATTGCGCCCTAATAACAATCGCCATATAGATTAATCTATGAGTCTTGCAAAATATGTCAGGGGGAATTGGAAAATCTGTTAAACGTGCTAGCATTAATAAATATCAATTTGGGTAATTAATATAAACTGCATAATAGTTGAAATTACAACTAGAATGCTATCGTCTATGCGTCTCAGCGAAAGCCGCCCCGCTGATAGTCGCCCTGGTGACGTTGATTGTAGCCGCCGCGTCCGCCACCGTGGTAGCCACCGCCGCGTCCGCCAGCTTGAGGATTCCAGCCGGTGCCCTGGACACGTCCACTGTTGTTGATCCACTGGTCTCGCTGCTGCTGCGGCTGCTGATGTTGCTGCTGATGTTGCTGTTGATGTTGCTGTTGTTGTTGCCAGTTTTGAGCGCCGCCACCACGTCCTCCACCGCGTCCGCCACGAAAATTGCCACCACCTCCACGCCCTCCGCCGCCTCCGCCACCACCAGCAGGGCCGCCGGCTCTCTGTTGTTGCCAGGACGGCATCTCTGGCGGTGGCGGTGCATGCTCATTAGCGCGTCCACCGCGATCGGGCACATTGCCAATCACATGTTTTTCGATCTTTGAGGCTGTATTCTTGCGCACATTCGCCGAGCTCGTCTTTTCAATAATTGCAAGATCCGCGCGCGCCGCCAGCAGCGCCACAATGTTGGTATCGTCTCCGCCATATTGGTGCTGCTGGATCTCTTTAAGCTTGCGTTGAAAGCGATCGCCAATCTCGTTCTGGCGCTTTTTCATGCTTTCCGACCACTGAAAACTTTGCACAGTCGCCTCCAAACGCGTCAACATCATCTGACGACGCAGATTATACTCTGCGTCCAGATCCTTGTGCATGGTCTCCAGGACACGCCACTGCGCATCGCTCAAGGGCTTATTTGTATGCATTAATGGCTCACTAAGCACTGCTTTGTCCGTCTGCTTCAGTCGCTGCTCCAGCTTGGGCGTCAGTCGCTCGAATAGCAGCTTTGCGTTCACATTTTTCTGCAGGTCGCCCAGCTGTAGGTCCGCCGTTAGCTGTTGCACCGCTTCCTGCAGGTGCGATTTAGTCTTGGACTTCTTGCTTGGTGGCTCGACTGGCTGCAGCTTCAGCGACATCTTGGTGGCCATCAGCTCTGAGGTGAGGTAGTCGAGCAGCTGCAGCAGTGAAGCACGTGTCTGGAAACGTTCCGACATGGGTACCGCTACGAACTGCCGGTACGGGCAGCCCAGCTCGGTCAACAGGAGCGACAGCTCAAACGCGAACTCAGCGTGATCCTGGCTGCTAGAGGCGACATGTTCGTCGGTTTTTCGCAGCACATGCAATTGATGGGCCAGCCAGTAAATATATTCGCGCAGCTCAGCGCTGCCAATGCCAACGTCTAATGCCTGGCACAGAGTTTCTTGTTGAGCGTTTTTGTAGCCAAGTGCATCCAAAGAATCAACAATATCTAATTCAAGCTCCATTGCCGGCTGATTTTTTGTTTTGTTTTTCTTCGGCTGTCAGTTTCAGACTTTTGGTCACACTCGTTCAGCTGTCACACTTAACATAAATTTATACATATCAATATATCGGCATAATATAACATTTTTCACTGCTGTTATTAACAGCAGACTAAGCATAATGAGTTAATTATTTATAATTATACACTAAAATGAGGACAATTTATATTAAACATTAAGAGCAAATTAGTTTATAAAAAAGAGTTCAATATACTTCTAGTTTATTATAAAAATCGCAAATGCGCAAACTTTTATTTAACAGCGGAATTTAAAATCCAACATCACTAAATATTACAGCTGTTACAAATTCTTATCGAATATTATCCATTTTAATTGTTAATATTAATAAAACACAATGTATGCCTGATATTTTATTTATTATAATCGCCACAATAATAAATTCTAAAATAACAGATTAAAAATATAACTGCGCGCGTGGGATATATAAAAAATATGTATTAACAAACCTCTGACTTTGTATTTATACTTACTAGTCGACCTTCAAAAATAAACTGTGTAGCTATTATAAATATTTATTAAAAATAACAAAAATTTCTTCGTTGTGATTTTGGAACTTTTCGGTGCCGGTAGCTTAAAGAAATATCATAATGCTCAATTATCGAATATGGGCTCACACGGTTCATATTCTTTAGTCTGACACACTTTTCGGATATGCATTTACGGTAACTTTATTGTTGAGCGGGTTTTTGAAAAACTATCAGACATATTTGATTCATATAACTTCATTTATTGTAGTATATCAGTTTTAAATTAATTTAAATATATATGATTTAATTTATAAGTGTAGTATATATATGTATATATATTTTTTATATTTATTTATATATATTATGTATATATGTATGTTGTATTTTTTTGTAAAGCAGGAAGTTTTAGGATTCGCAAGTATTACACCTTTGGTGCCACCAATTTTACACTTTTGTTTTTGTTATACATACAACACTTAATATGTACTTAAAATGAACACACACATTTAGCTATTTAATGTATAATTATCGTAATAATATTCAGTTACTTCATGTCTTCCAAAAAGGCTCTAAAATTAATAGAAACAAGAAATAGACAGCTTACACAGATACAAATACAAATAAGAATATTTATAAAAAAAAAGTAAACAAAATACAAAAATTTTTGCTGCTGCTGCTACGCAATGGCACAAAAATAAATTCCGCGCAAGAAGTTCAAAATCAATGCACTGGCGATATTCGCCTAAGTGAAGCTATACTGATTATCAATGGCGCGCCCAGTGCACTCGGCACCCGCTGCTCCACCGCCGCTGCCACCTGGTCCTCCACTATTAGCGCCCATATCACCGCCATGACGCGACGTCCCGACGCCTGTCTGATGGGCTGCCTGCAATGAGGCGTTCGATGCATGCAGATGTGGCTGATCGAGGAATCCTTGACCTGTCGGCGGCGAATTGGGGACGTTCACCGTTGTGGGATCCAAATGAAAGTAGACTTGTTCCGGAAAATAGACGTGTGTCGGCTCCTGTGGCAGTTCGATTTCGTTTGTCTTTAGGCGAACACTTAGATTCATGGTAATCACTTCGTTGCACTGCAAATGGTGGAAGACAGATGCCCGTTACTTATGGCTTATTAAATATTTTCTGATTGGGTGAGTGGGTTAAACACATGAAACATGCGACAATTGACAACGCATTCAAACTAAATACAATATAAATATCAAAGAAAACATATTTGTTTTCCCCAAAAAAGAACTACTAACGAAATCAATTTTTTAAATTAACAAAAACTAAATTACCCAAAACTTTCAAAATCAGGTACTTTTAAGGAATTTAAGATAATGCATTTTTCGTTTACCATACTTGACCACATGGAACACATCTCTAAGTAATAATATTCCTGTGCTCAGGTCTGAAGAGTAGACATTAATATTACATATAATTCAAATAAGCAAATATCTTTTGAAAACTGTCTTTAATACTATGCAGCTAGAGACTCAAAACATGGAGTATATACTCGAGAATATATATATTAGATAAAAAAATAATATCAATTAAATCGATGAAACCATTTTTTGCAGACTATGATATCTAAAAAACGTCGCACAAAAGTGACTTTACTAGAGGTTTGATAAACAGATCAAATCTATATATATTGCGGTTTGCGAAATCCGAATCTCCCACAATTTGAGAGATATGGTCACCACATTCGGCAATTATGTTTTCGGACGAACTTTTTCATAATAAATAACAAGGACACTTGCGACTGTTTTAAGCTGTTAGGATACTGTGAACGAGTATTGTGCATTCGGTTACACCCGACTGCAATGCCCCCGTTTCATTAGGAAATGAAAATGTTGCAAAATCAAATAAAGGAAAATAAAAACCATCACTGACACTGAATTGACTCCAAAATTTTGGCTATCTCACATGTCTCGGCGATGGATGTCCGTTGCCATTGCCACTCGGATTGCCGGAGGTGCCGGCGACACCAGCAGCCACATCGCCGCTCGACTCTTGCGCTGCGGAGCCAGTCGTTGTTATGGTGGCTGAATCGTTTAATCTGCTGGTGTGATGCACCCAATCGGTGAGAGTCACATCCGAAGTGCCGCCGGACTCGAGCGGTATGGGATTGTGTCGGAAGTGTTCGAGCATCTCCTGTATAGTGGGGAACCACAGGTGCTGCACTCGACACTGGCCCTTATCGGCGATTGTTAGCCGCAGATGCTTGGCGCGTCCTTGAAAATTGAATGTGAGCACAAACTCGCCACGCCGCGTTTCGCTTTGGCGCACCAAGAAGTAGCCATGGCCCGCTGCCTCCGACTGCAGCACCATGCGTGCGGCTTCGGCACGCGGCAACGTGCCATGGAACCAGGGAAACAGTCGCATTTCCGTTGTCAGATCGGCCACATTCACATCGGATTCGGTTTCGACTACTTCGTTGCCATCAAAGTTGCTGGACGCGGACAAACGTTGCTCGCCACGTGTGGGACGTAAGGGAATTTCGGGTGGTGTGCTACTCTGCTCGTTGTTGCCTTGGGAAATCGCGTTCACATCGTTGGCGGATGCTGTATTCGCGTTACTGTTGCTCGCTGTGGCGACGGCCAGGCCACTGTCCGCCGACTGCGAATTGACCAGATTACCATTGGAGCCGCCCAGGACGAGGCCGCCCTGTTGCTGCTGATATTGAGGATTTTGTATGCCGCCCAATGCAGCGCCAGCTGCGCTACTTGTTGTTGGATTAGGACTGGTTGTCACCGGGGATGTTTGCATCGCTGCCGCAATCACATCCGAATCGAGAATCGGTTGCTGTGTGGGCGGCGTGCGCATGCAGTAGCGTATTGTAGCCAGCCAGCTGCGCATTTCCTCGGCACTCTCTGCCTCAATTACGTATTCCATGTTGTTGTCGGCCTTTAGAACGAACGTGTTCATCCGGTCGGGCATCTCCAGTGTGGTTGTTTCGCGTGCTTCCGAAATGAGGAAGCAGAAAACGCCGCTGTGCGGCTTAGATGATCTATGCGAATAAAACTCTAGCATGTAACCGCCCACGGCCTTGACCAGGGCCAGTCGACACTTCTCCCACTTTTGTGTGCCCGTCGTCTGGTCCAAGCTCTCCGCAGTCAAATTGTTGACATAGCCCTCCTTGCGGCACTCGACCACTATTTTCGCCAGTTTAGTTTTGTTGCTCTGTTTGCTGCTGCCCACACCGTCCACATCGTCCGAGTTCTTGTGAAAGAAAGCCTGTAAAAAGAGAAGCTTCTACAGTTAAACTTTGAATGGTCTGCGTGCTTTAAATGGCTCCGCTCGGTACACGCTCACCTTGCCCTTGCGCAGACCCTTAAAGGATAGGCGTCGCAGCAGCGATTTGGGAAACAGACGCGACACCTCGTGCTCCTCCGTATCGAAATCACCGCCGGAACCACGGCCGCCGTCGCCAAACATTGAGCCCATATCTGTCTTCAGATTGCTGCGTCGCCGAAAGAACTCCGTTTCGTAGTGTTCCGAGAAATATTCGACAAACTTAAGAGCGAAGCTGCGGTGCGGTATGTTTCGCGCCACCTCCGGCGGCAGATTTCCATTGATGTAGGCAATGCACGCCTTAGCAAAGTCGCTAGCGGCGACTCGGGCATGCCTATCGCAGAACTCCTCCCAGCTGGTGCCGCCATACGTGTAGGAGGATGGACTGCCCAGTGCAGTGCCAGTGCCCATTGGCGCTGGTATCAAATCACCGCCACCGGCGGCGCCCAGACTAGTGGTCGGTCCAATGTAGCCGCCAGCGCTAAAAGTGCTCGAATTGGCGCCTGTGCTGTTGCCACCCATGTGCCCAAAGGACTGCTGCTGTCTGTGTGGGTGGTGACGGCGCTGCTCCGGCTCGCTATGCCTGTCTATATTCAGTTTGATGCACGAGTTACCCAGCTGAAGACTGTAGTGCTGCAATAAATATATATTCATGGTAATTAATTCCCCCAGCATTCATTAATCGGTGATCTTGTCATAACATTTGCCAAGGTAAGAAAAATTGGTTACCCAGCAGAAAAATAATGGCTCTTTTTAACGCATTTCAAACAAATATTCAATATATATACCTATATACTGCGTACAGATGCAATACTGTATAAACAACAAAAAATCTGCAATCCATTTATAAATATTTCATATTTATTAAATTAGCTTTTTTAAAGTAACCTTTTTCCAACAGATTAATATATAATAATCAAATTCCATTACTTAACATTTTCAACTAGGACGCTGTAACAATTTACTCGGCGCCTTTTGGCCAAGATTTGTACTGGGTAAATAAACAAGTTCATGAAGTGAACGACGTAACTCATTTTAGGTTTACGTTTCTCATTTTGCGTGTTTACTCTTACGTGCTCGATTTATTGTAAAATGCTACTTTACGTAAAGCGTAGGCGTATTAACGTATCTATACACATACACCCCACATATCTATGAATGTGTATGTAGTATTTGTGTCGGTGTGTGATATGACGTTGTTTTGTTTTTGTTTTGCAGATTTGATGATAAGCTGGAAGCGAGCGGATTTAAAGTCATGTCTTCAATGTCTTTAATGCTATTCCTTGACATTTTGTTATTGAAATGCAACTCGCTTTGTGCTCCGCGTGCGTATGTGTGTGTACTACACCTACACATTAGTTCTCGGCATAAACTTTTTTAACAGGTTTAACTTACATTTTCGCGTTATTTATATGGTTATAAACAAGCGCGCACTGTACTGTAACATAGGAGTTTTTATATATTTTTTTAATTATTCACTATTTCCTTCTTTTATATTTTTATTTTCCCGAAGAAAAACACAACGCAATACAATCGTCTATCGACAAAACGGAGTATATCTTATCGTTATTTATTATGTTATCGGCAACCCTCCATACACATCAAGAATATCGAAATATCGGAAAAGCATAATTGTTGCTTAGTATTTTTAGGTTTGACCGCCATTGCGCGACATTTTTAAATCTAGTATTCATTTTTTATTTATACGATCTGCAGAATTTTAATCTTATTTTTATCTTCTTAACTCTGTAGAGATTTTTGTTTTCTTAAACTTGCAAATTGGTCTGCTGCTACAGGTCTTTCAATTATTATTCTGATTTCGACCATTTTTAAATATAAAATATCCATCTGAAATAAAAGGTATAATTAGTAAATCTGGCCCTTAATATGGCAAAATATGAAATAAATCTGAGGTATACCAGGCTTGGTAACTGACTGGAGTAATATATTATATTACAATATATTATATTATTATCACAACTAGTATGCCCAGACAGTCTTCTAGACTCAAAAAGTAATAATAATTTTAAAGTGAACTCCTTTATTTAAATGGTTTATGTTCAAATCTCACATTTTTATTGTTTCTATATGTTTCAAAATTGCATTTACTTAAAATTAATATGTAACTACTATGCATATATTTATAGTTATGTATTATTGTTAATTTTGCTTGATCGTTAAAAATAATTAAAATTCTTGAAACTTAATTTGTGAATCACACGGTGTGCAACATTTTTATTCTTTTTTCAATAGTTTTTGATTATAACGAACTCGCAATTTGGCATACCATCATTCATATACATATATCGATATAAATGTGTGAAATTTCGAATGCCGGATATGGAAATAGAGACGAAAATGTGTTTGAGGGCAGTCAAAATGTGAATTTGTAATGCGGGCGCACTTACTAACTATTATTTGTGATTGTGATATTAAAATTAAGTATTTACAGAAAATGTCATACTGTTTGATAATTGATTCGAATAATAATTTTGTGAATTTCTCATTTGTTAGAAAATGCATTAGAAACTAAATGAACATTATTAAATCTCAACAGTAGGTAAATAAAAGATACTAATACTAAACCTTTACTATAGTATATGCAGGTTAGTATGTAAGTAAGAATGCTGCTTGAGTCTGTGTGGGCTTGAAGCGCATTTGAAATATCCATTTGCTTCAAATTGACCATTACGACCAGCATAAACTGTATGCCAATTTGCCTTGCGTAACGTAAAGCCAAATTACTTTAACATATACATGTACAGTTTTGTGGTTTTAAAAAAACATTTCCACTTATGCTAAAACTACGTACATTTATTATTCGGTTTTGCTGTTACTTCACTAAAAAGAGAATCACCTAACTTAAAAAACCTCGATACGTATAACTAAACAATACGTATGTTATTAAGATAGAGTTAATATATTTTAGATTTGTTGTGTTCTTTTTCTCTTTGCTTTGTAGTTTTTTGTTTGCTTGTGTTATATTCTGTTTTAAGATAGAGTACACTCAGACTTCCAATTGTTTTGATGGTTGATGCGCAATAAATGGTTCGCTCCACATGCGCCGCAGATCGCCCTGCAGGAGAAATAAATATATATATATATATATATATATAATAGATATATATAGAATACAATATAGTGTTACGAAAGTGTTACTTTTAAATAGGCCATAAGCAGCAGCGGCAATAACGTGAACGGCACCAAATAAAGTAATGCGGGCTGTGCAGCTTTAAACACCTCCGAGCTGACCGTTGCCGTTAGCAGACCCAGGAAATAGCTATGGGAAAGTGGGTGCAATTTTGAAACAACATCAACTTACAAGACTTGCACTTAACTTACCCCAATAAGGAACAATGAAAATATGTTAGCCTGGATCCAACACCCTTTGGCGGTGGCAGTGTTGGATCCGAGGTGAAGCCCTGGGATTTTTTATAGGCATCATAGCGTAGCACAAAGCACAACAGCAGACCGGGCATAACCACATCGCCCAGGCCGAGCATTGAGAAGTGTCCCGTATTGTGTATGCTGGGGAAAACCAGTTTTCCCGGCAAATTCAGCTTAGGTGTGTCCCGAACAATGCCGCCCAAATTCAATTTGCGCGCCACAATGCCAACGGGATTATCGGCGGGTCGTGTGGCCACCTTGACCATCACATTCGTGCTAAATATGTACGATGAAAGAAACACCCAAAAGACGTCATAGATCAGCAGACCGGTCAACAGCAGCGTCGACACCTTCAAGCTGGGCAATCGCACAAACGCAATAAATGCAACACACAGGCCCATGCCCATGGCTAAAACACGTTACGAAATATAAATACATTATTAATTATAATTTGCAAGATGATTTTACGGTCGTACCATCCATTAGCAGCCAGTGCCCAGTGAGTACCCAAACGCACACAATCGAAACGGAGAGTGTGAAGCTAAATAGCTCCGCTGCCGTAAATCGTCCACAAATGCCAAAGGAGAATCGTTTGCCATCCGTGCAGGGACGTATTATGTACTGGCACATGGGCAACAGCAGGAATGCCAGCGCCACTGTGGCGATAACTATAAAAAGAAGTGGATACAAGTCGAATTAATAGCAGCAGATGTGCATAACATATTACACGTTCCACTCACTGGCTGTGCACACGGCGAAGAGCAGCTGCATCGAGTCGAAAAAGAAGAACATGATTAGCAGCGATATGGAAGCACCCAGTGGCAGACACAGCGCATGCATCGTATCCAGCGTGGCAAACTTATCAGCTGCAATAGAGTCGACTTAATGTCATTAGGATTTAATATCTGGTTGACAGAGGTTTGCATATATATTGTTTATAAATTAAAAATAGCCAGAAAAAATATATGAACTCTTTTGAGTTTTTTTTTAATATTCCCCTAACCTATAAAATAATTCTATAGAATTGGACAGATAATAAACCACATCGAGTTTATACTTGATATTATTTATAAAATTATTAAAATTTAATTAAACGATAAGAACTTTTCATAAGAAATTATATATGAAAGATTGAACCGAAATAATTTGAATGGAAAAAATAATCATTTTATTTATGTTTTTAGCTCTTATATATATATATCTAGTGCATAAAGCGTACTTACTCGACTCTTTCTCGACCTGCTCGCCGGTGAGCAGATTTGTCATGGATTCGTTGCGTTTCTTTTGCTCGCGCTCGCGCGCCTCCTGTTCAATGTTGAGGCTGCGAAAGCTGCCGTAGACGATCAGCAGCATGGATATAAGGCAGGTGGATACGCGCGAGGAGTCCATCACGCTCGACACAGTCCAATGTAGTTCGCGATATTCAGATCCAGCTGCTGCTGCTGCTGCCGCCGCCGCCGCTGCACCCCCGCCGACACTGCCGCCGCCAACGCCACCGCCACCACCAGTTTGCGCGCCGGCGCTGCCGTGCGACATGCTCGGTCAGAAATAAGCCAAAGAGTTGGCTTGTGCCGCTGCGCAGGACACACTTGCGTTGGACCAGTTACAGTATCAGCAGCGGTATCAATTGTTATCAGTTCGCGCAGCTGCGACTTTTCTGCGTTTGCTGCTTATCTGCCTTTGCTGCCGCTGCTGCTGTTGCTGCCGCTGCTGCTAAACGTTGTTGTCTCCGCGACGGTGTTGGCTGCAATAAAACTGAAATTTGTTATTAGGATAGTGATAAGCTTGTGGTTCGTGTTTGTTCGTGACCTGCCTTAGTAAACCCAGACAAAAAAAAAAAACAAACATAAATGTTGAAGTCGGGTGTAACCGACTGCGTAATACTTGTTAACAGCTTAAAATGGTTGAAAACGGTCTTCATTATTATTGTACTATTCAATATTATTGTATTGTAATTTATGAAGGGGCTCGATCCAAAAAAGGTGTCATCCGAAAATTGTCTGTACAATTTTGTTTGATATATAGAGATATGGATTTTAACGGTTTGCCGTCAGACTGACACAGCAAAACTGGGTGTATGTAGCTTAAAGACTGAGGGAAATATTTATTGGGATATAGGAAAAAAACTTTTTATCTTTTCCGTATATCTTATACAAACACACCACAATATTTTGATTTTGTGGCCTCGTGTGTGTTTAGTTTATTTCGCCTTGTTTACTCTCTCTTCTATTTGTTCTGCGTTTCTAATAAAACTTTAAACAGCTGCCCCGACACAAAAGTTGTACACACACTCGCAGCAGAAACAAATAACAAATTGTATGATTTATGCCGAGTACTTGCTTAACGCTCGCAAAACCGCAAAATCCCAAACATAAAGCAAAAGGTTAACTTTCATACGGGTTTAAGTTTTGCACCCCACCGCCGCCAAAGCGGAACAGAGCAAAGCAACAATTGCTGCCAGTGTGCGAGAATTAGTATAAATGGACCTAAGCATATAGAAGAAGGCCATAAAAAGTAGCTGGAATAAATTATAAAAGCATTACCCAGTTTCTGTTATGCTTTTCCCACTTGTAGTTAAAACTCATTGTTGTTGTTGCAGTCGCCTACTGTTATTCTTGCAACAAATTCTATGGCATATTTACTCAAGCTACTGTTTAGATACCCATGATTGTAGTTGAGTCCGTAGGGTATGCATAATATGCAGTAACTTAAGCTCTTTTTTAAATAATACTTTAAAAATCAAACAAACAGATTATTGATTACATATTTAAAAACTTTTCAAACTATTTTTCCCTGGATTTTTGATCATGAATTTCTGTTATATTATAAGTAAAGCTGACAGCTTTGGTGTTTAAAAAGGGATTCATTTTATTTAAGTACTTTAAAACATTAATTGCCTGAAAAAATTTAATTAAAACAGATATATTACTTTCAGAATTGCTTCTCATAAAAAATACACGTACTTTATACATGCTTAGCATACTTTTAAGCATAAATTTAAAATTGAAAAGAGGTATAAATTAAAAAAGAAATATATAGTTTTTTTTTCTCAGTATTAAAACACTTTTCCCTAATTGTATCAAAAAATATTAAATATGGCTATATGTTATTTTAATTAAAAAAAACTAAACATAAAAATAATAGTGGTGCAAATGGTAAAACATTTGTACTTTTTGGTACACAAATAATATGATCGAGTGGCAAGCGTGCTTGTTAATGTTGTTGCTGCTGTTGTTGTTACTGGGTTGTTGCACTTGTGCTCTGTTAGCGCACTGTTACTGCTACTGTTAGGCGCAGTGCGCTGTTAATGATAATAAAGCCGTTCGTTAATTGAGAAGTGAAGTGCAAGACAAAAGCGAAACAGTTGCCAACAACTTCCTAGTTAGCTGTCTAGTATTGTTGTTGTTGTTGTTGTTGTTGCCGCATGTTGCCAAGTGCCGTTGCGCGCACTAAATAATATGCTTTGTTCGAAATGCAAAGCATATGCTGTATGTATGTGTGTGTGTGTGTGTGGGGAGCATGCAAATGATTGAAATATCTATCTGTGTGTCCCCCTTTTCGATGCAACAATTTAACAGTTCCCACACGTTGCACGCTCGTTAAAATTGTCAGAGCGAGGAAACAGACTAATAGACAGACAGACTATTAGACAACGTATTCAGTCTGTTAGGGGTAAGGGCCAAGAGGCTCTAATTAAAAAAGATAAAAAAGACAGACCTGCATATAATATGTATGTGATCAAATATACTTAATTGAGGCAAATTAAGAAGCCTTACACATATGTATGCACAATGTCACACACTCACACTCGCGTTCACTTTCTAATTTGAAGCCCGCCTAATAATAATAGCTTACAGAAGAGTACAAAGTAATTGGTCAGCTGTGGCCGGCACTCTAAACTGCCCACATCGAAGGTGAAAGTGAAATTAACTTATGAGACGCTCAAACGGCGAGCGGAAAGCCAAAAAAAGCTACACATGCAGTGGTGGCCATATCTTTAGATACACTATTTTGTTTTTGTTACTTAAGAGAAATATTTATATACACACAAGTTATTGTTGTTTATATTTTTTCTTAAAAGAGAATTTAATTAATATCAAAACCACCACTGTATATATAACAATATATATACAAAGCAAGTTGCTGATTTTTGCTGTTTGGCTTTTGTACTACTTCAATAATTTTTTGGCCAACACACACACAAACAAAATAACAACAACAGCAAAACGGCCTCGCAACTGGCTTCAAATGCAACACTTGTGAAATTTTATATACACAACAACAACCGTAACAAAAACAACAAGAAGAAACCTCAAAGCGCAGGCTAAGCTTTTTTCTTTTCGTATGCTTAGACTCCATTTGAACGGTCGCCGCACCGCTCCACTGCGTAACAAAATTACAAGGCACACACACACATACACATACACAAATGCTCGCTCGCTTGCTCTCTGTAAATTGAGAGGGGTTAGGGGTAAGAGCAGGGGCTGGTCTTTAATTACTAAAACTTAGACGCAATCAGCAGCAGCCTGTTTCAATTTCATTGCACCTCGATGAGGTGTACACTACTCGCGGGGGTCGGGGGGTACGGGTGCGGGCGCGCCTGCTTGGGGTAATGCTTGTGCTTACTTTGCCTTACGCTTCACATTTATATTCGCGTTTGGCTGTGTATTTTGTTTTCTTTTTGTACCGATTTTCTTTGCGTTTTGGTTGGATGTGCCAAAGCAGCTATATTTTTTGTGCACACATTTTGATTTTTGTGAATTAGCTGCACATTCCACTGGTTAATCTTATGCAGCGGTTTTTTTTGTTTTTACTAATAATGCATTTTTCACTATTATTTCCTTCTGCACTCTTTCACTGTTTTTTTCTGATGGAAAAACAACGAACTGCGAGTGTGACCCAACAGCGCGAAGCCATAAATGTTAGCAATTTTTCAAAAATAAATTTGTATCGATAGTTAAGTAAGTGGTAGTACTGTAGAAACAACGATGTTTTCGCATATCAATGTATTGGTCTAAAATATCGAACATCGGAAACTAACATCGATGTTTAAAATTAACATTAATTACATTGATATATCGATGTTTCTTCGATGTTTTGTCCTGCACTAATAAGTGGTATTTTCAAGCACGGCCACACTGCTGCAGACGCGATTGAGAGAGCGCCGCTGCTGCTTCGATGTACAAATAAAAATTTAAAATTATTGCTAAATGCAACGCGCTTAACGGAAAAAAGGATATTAGTGATTAAAGTAAAAAGTGAAACTAAACGACGTTTCCATAAGAAAAGGGTGCCAAACGCATTGTTTAAATAAAGTGAGCCTGAGTGCAAGTGTAGAGAAATTGCATCGAAGGCTGTAAGGGGCGAGCGCAGCTTCTGAGTTTTCGTCGAACGAATCTCGGCGACAGGAAGAAAACGAAAACTGAGCGTAGAAGTTAAAAAAAGCCATAAAATGGGTCTCAACGGCTGTTGTTCGTGTGTCAAATATTTGATGGTCCTTATAAACATCTTATTTTGGGTAGGTATGCAAGGCGACAACAACAACAACAGACCCAGCCAGCTTACTAATACAAAACAGAACTGGAACACATAAACACACAAACACTCACACATACACACATATGAACTTTGCCTTTGCCTTTGCTCGCGCGCACGCTCTCTGCTGCTGCGCTGCTCGCTCCCTACTCCAATAAACAATAGAAGTTCCGCTGTGGGTGGAGAGTATGCTACACACACCCACACACACGTTCATACATAGATATAGACAGACAGCAAAAGCATCGCATTCCCCCTTCCTAGTGCTGCTCCCACACATTGTTGTGTTGTTTTTCTTGTTTTCTTGTTGGCTTTTTCCTGTTGGTTTTTTTTTTGTATTTTTATATGCGTGCCTTGTTCTTAGTTTTGAAGTCAACTTCTTGCCACACACCTTCGTTATTCTTCATTCATTGCTTCAGCAACGCCTGTGTATGTATCTGTACACACACACATGCTTACTATTTTTTATGTAGGAGCAGGACCTACATTTGGCGCCTTTTGGGTGCGCCACTCCCCACTTGCCGCTCTCTCGTTGTATAGTTAAAAGGGTTCAACGTTTTTAACTATATGTGTGTGTGTGTGTGTGTGTGTGTTTTGTTGTTGTTGTAGCTTTACGCAATTTACTATTTCGCCATCGCTTCATCGCTTGTGTTTTTAATTGTTGTTTGTTTTATGCTGTTTGTGTTGTAGTTTGTTTTAATTATATTTTGTTCTTTCGTTAACATTTTCATTTTCAATTTCACATTTAAATTTGTTTGTTAGTTAGTTGTTGCTTTTTCGATTTTTCCCTATAGTATTTATTAGTCAAATCTATTTTCGAACAAACCAAAAAAAATGTTTTTGCTTTCGTTCCGTGTGGATGTGATTTTTGGGTGGGGTGGGGTGGAAGATTCTTGTTTGGCCACAGTGGTACGAATAGCTTGTGAAAAAAAAAAACAAAAAAATATTTGAACAAATTTTAGTAGCAGTTTTATATTCAAATAATAATAATGCAAACTAGTTTTTAAACAGTTTTAAACTTAGAATTCAAATATTTTTCAAATTGTGAACCGGAGCTTAAACCGCACCTAACGAACCGAAGCCAGATTTATAGACGAAACATTGATTAATTTTTTTGTGAAGTTTAATATATTTATGCTTCTCGAACAAATACCTTTTATATCAATTTTATGTGTTTTAGCTGAAATTTTAATTTAAGCTTTTCCATGAACACTTGCGGCACTGTGACACAGTTTTCGAAGCATTTCCATTTTCATCGGCATCGCTGCGGGGCATCGTGATCAAACGCCACGATCTCAGTTGACGCTGATGCTCTGACGTTCCATTGATACCGTCCGATCCGGCCGTCGCAGATGCCGTCATATAGTTTAAGGCTATGACTATCCACCTCGCCAGCTGGTGAACAACTAAAGTCCGCCCGTCTGTCCGCCTGCCTGGCAATTAATTTAGATGATTTGCCCCCTTTTGTTTTGCTCATAAATTATTGTGCTATTTTTCGCACAATTATTCATACGAAAAAGTGAAATTGACTGTGTGTATTTAATTTGCGTTAAATATCGCAAGAACGAAACAGAGCGAGGACATTTATCAGCGATTCTCTCTAGTTTTCGTTGTCGTCTTTCCTTTCTCCATTATACAGTAATGTAGGTCATGTAAGGAGCTTGCACTGTTATTAAACATTTAGTTGCACGCGACATTTTACTTACATAGTATACATGCATACATACAACCATACACACATACATTCATAAATCAAATCAAATTCTGCCAATTGCAACATTTTTATTACAACTTCATGCTTATTGTTGTTGTTTTCGCCTTCATTCATGCACTCACACTTACAAACCTCAGCAGAATGCACTTTTCTTTGACCCATTTTACATGCATTCTCTTCTCTTCTCTTCGCGCACACTTCGCTCTCCGCTCTCTTGAACTCGCGTTCCTAGCGCAACTCGCAGACCACCCGCATGCAAAAGCTGGGCTTATGTATTTCTGTCTCTTTTTTGTTGTCTATTCTCTTGCAGTGGGCATTTAAATTTTATCATTATGTATCGCATTTACGACCAAATAAATGATCTTTCTCTGTATTAAAAGACTGTGAAAAATATGTTGGTTAACCATATAATTGCTTTTAAAAATATCTGCATATTGTTCATGGTACTATAGTGCACGGTGTCTGTCTAATTGGGCATTCTCGACTAGAGCCATCTTACTTGTTTTTCTTACAAAACATCACTTGCAACATTCGCGAGTCATATCGTGGCTTATAACGAGGAATATTATAAAGTTAGTTAGAATTCTCAGCATTATAATGGTGTATCATAAATAAATATCATATCATGTATCATAAACAAAATAAAAGGAAATAAATATATACTCTGTACGAGTGTCTTTTACACATTACTTTTAACTCCGTGACTAGTATTTACACTTTCAACATTTAAGTTGTGGTTAAGTTATTTTTTTTTTCAGCTATTTTCTTTCTAAGTGTACACATACATACATGCTACCCTCCCGCAATGCGGTCATATTCAAACCATTTTGCAACAGCGCACATGGCGGTACATTACACGTTTCAAACTCTGCCTCGATTAGTGTTTTGAGTAGTGTAACTTTAGTCTGCTTTCATGGCGGTACATTACACGTTTCAAACTCTGCCTCGATTAGTGTTTTGAGTAGTGTAACTTTAGTCTGCTTTCATATTTATATAGAAAACAATGTATAATTTCTGATCAAGAAACTAAAGACCCAGCAAACCAAACCAGGTTAACAGCCGAATCTTGAACCAAACCAATTTAACTAAATCTGCAAATATTAAAGATTTTTAAATATACACATATGTGTATATATTTCTTTTTGTTATTTCATCTGAATTTTCTAATTGAAATATGTAAATAGCAAGTTACGGTTAATTGAGTTTCATCAACCTCAAGGGCTCTTGTAATATTCTTCTTATTATTACTTTGTCTTGTCTCTCTGCGTAATCTTATCGGTGACAGAAAAAGTAGAAGGGCCTAGACGAACAAATATTACAATGCACCAAATTCCAGCATTACGAAATCAGTTGGTAAACCTGATGAGGTAGCAATTTAATATTTGAACAGTATTCAGTGAAGCTCAGTTTTTATGAATGTTTACCCGACAGGCACAAACATGCTTTTGCTGTACTCGCTTCACTGTAAATGTGCTGTGTTAAAAACAAATGCAAAAAGTGTATTCAATTTCAATAGGAAATAAGCTAGACTAGATCTCGACTAGATACTTAATTAATTCGAGCTACCAATTATTTAATAAAATATTATAAGAAACTAAGCTTGAATTAAATGAATTTAACGACTCAAAAAATGTTGTGCCTTTTTAATTGTATGTTTTTGAACGCTCTGAGTATATATACTCATATATGTACATGTATATGTATGTATGTATATGCATAGCACGCTGGGTAATTTATCACTTAATTATAATACAAGCAATTAACCGATGGTTAAACACACTCCATTTGTTGTTTATTTCTATTATCGCAATTTAAAAGTGGATAGAAATTGAGTAGTTATTAAACATATCTAATTTTTAAGACATCTCGGCTTAATTCAAATTTTCTTTTTAGCTATAAAAATATAATTTCCAAACAATTCTTATTTTATTAAAGGTAGTTAGATTTCAACACCCAGATATTAACAAACGTACACAACAATTTGTATTTGAATAATAATCTTTTCAGTTCCAATGTGGAAAGAAATGAGCCAACAAATATGGAAATTTTTGCGCATATGTATTTACTTATTAGGAATATAATCAGCATTGAGTACAGTATATATAGTATACAAGTAATATGAGTACACAGCTGAAAATATTGCCGGGCATATTATAAGATCCATCCAGCAGCACTAATCCACTGCCAAGAGATAAGGCTGTGGCGATTGTTTCAATGTCTTGGCAAATGTTGCCAAGTACACAAAAGCAAACAAAAATACAAGCAAAACAAAAAAATGAAAAAAAAAAATGTGGCTCTTAATTACATTAAAACGTAAACACGGAAATTCACACAAACAAATTGAGTTGAAATGATGAAATATATAAAAATTTGTCTGTCTGCTGACATCATGAGTTACCAACGAACTATGTTTCATAATGCTCATGGGGGGTGTTCGGGGAATACGTACAGATTCTTGGCACGACTTTTGCCGCCCGCTTTAATTGCCGCCCCTTCGAGTGGGGCGTGCCGCACAGTTACACACACAGACATGGCGTCATTGAGGCATTTTACTGCAAATGTTTGGATTGATGAGATTGGGAAAATCACCAAACAAACGAACGAATGAGCACATGACCTATTTAGAAAACCTATTTTCAGATTTTGTAACTCTTTTTGGCTTTTTACAGCTCATCGGTTTGACCATTGTGATCACCTCGCTGTGGATGTTGACGGATCCGACGTTTATGCTGTCGATGACACAATCGTACAATCATTATCATATAGCACTCTACGTCTTTTTGGCCATTGGCATACTGATCACACTCGGCGCATTCTTTGGCTGTTTGGGCGTATGTCGCGAGTCTCAGTGTCTGCTTGTCTCGGTAAGTGGAGCCCAGCTGTAAATCTCAATTAAAATGCAAAGCAACCAATGCCCACACATCCTGCCCCGTCTGCACGGGCCAGCTCAATTTGTACGATTGCTGTTTGTTTATTTACGCCCATACACACTTGCGAACGGATCCCATTCATAAAATTTTAAATTGCCAACTCTTTACAGTTCTTCTGTGTTATACTCATTGTGATGGTGGCGCAAATCGCAGCCGGTGCTTGGGCCTTCCACAACAAAGACAAACTGGATGATATTGTGCGAGCGGCGGTCAAATCGTCTGTGCAGGAGGAGTACGGACAGTCTAGCATGAGTTCCCGCACCGTCACCTTTGATGCGCTGCAAAAGAACGTAATTATTATTCATTAATGTAAATTCAAAGTTGAATTGATTAATTTATTTATTGTTTTTTTTTCAGTTCAAATGCTGCGGCGCAGATGGACCTGGAGATTGGGCCACGAGCCGTTTTAACAATGTGGATCGCACGAATATCGTTGATATTGCCGTATCGTCCATGAATGTGCTTTACAATATACCTGAATCGTGCTGCAAAGAGGATATCAAGGATAACGAATGTGATAAGTGGCGTATTTTGAAGTTTGGTGGACCATTAAATACGTACATTTACCAGCAGGTAAAATCAAATAATGTATAGAGTCCATGTCGTTGCATTGTCTTTAGAGAAAGCAGAAATTAGCGCGCTTTAGATAGTTCTTATTAATTAATAATACAGGTTATTAATAATATATAATATTTTTTTGAGTATCGATATGCTCTTCGAAGCTTAGTCGTAACTTTTTATCATTGGGTGTGTTTCTCTTTGTCCATTGATGGCTATCGGTGGTTTTTAAGCACCATCAAACTGTATACCATAAAAATTAATAACCCTTCACGTTAATAGTTTTGTTTCTTAACGCCCAAGTTAATAAAAATTCTAGGCCTGACACAAGAACGATAAAAATGTATTAATTATTATTGATATTACGCACGCATTTTGAATGTCTGTGCAGAAACTTTTCTTATAGCGGAATTCGAATAATAAACAATCAATAAACATTTGATTGCAATGAAAATGAGAAGCAGACAAATACAAAAAAGACACACACACATACACCAGCATACAATTTGTGTGTATTCTGTCTGACGTTCTTATTAATGAAATATTTTTTTGTATTTTTGCTTTGCAGGGCTGCGTCGATAAGCTGATCGAAATTATTCATGAGAATTGGGTCGCAATTTTCGCAATTACCGCCGCTGTTATTTTGTTGGAGCTGCTGTCTTTGACCTTTGCCCTGAGCCTGTGCTGCGCAGTGAGAAATCAGCATTATAAGGCCTGAGAATTACTGAATTCCCATAGGGAAATAACTGACGATGAGAAGTACTAACAAACCAAATGTAAACTAAAGCAGAAGCGTTACTAAAAACAACAACAATTGGAGCGAACGAAATGCATTTAGCACTGACAACAACAACAACAAGATGAATAACAACAAGAACAACATCAGTAGCAACAGCTGTAGCTAGCTGGCTACATTTAAAGGCTGTCAGTCCTAGCAGATACTTTAAAACATTTTTGTAGTACTTTAACAAACAATAACTGAGCAATTTGAGCAAGATTTGAAATCGACAAAGAGTCGCAGAAACTTTATATGAACTTGATACGCAGAAACTTTTCTAAATAATTTCTACATAAACAGAGAACAAATCACAATTTACAATAGCATCAAACATAACTTTATACACACAGCAGTAAACTTCTTAATATTAGGATAGTCTAAACGCATAAGTCAAAAAGTTTCAAATTAAAAGAAAACAAACATTTGCATAAATTTAGGAAAATTAAAAATATATATAGTACGACAAACATACTATATAGAATTCATACATTAGCCATATAATAAGCACAGTAAAACTTATTTGCCAAAAACATGAAATTATTTATGCAATCATGTTTCTGTTTCAAATTTGATGTTCGAAACATATTTTGAAATCAATCAAATGAGCATTCCACAAGTAAAAATGATGAATGAATGCCAACTTTTAGTTATGATTCGGTGTTGCCATCCAAAGATTCAAACCCAAAAACTCGTCTCATTTCTCTTGTGTAAAATCATGTGCTAAAAATATTAAGTAAATATTAAATGAAATTTGTTGAGCTTCGAGATATTAAATGCCAAATATTTTATGTATTTACAAAATTTGTTTTAACATCCAATGTTAAGTAACAGTACACTGTTAACTAAGTAACATTTAGCTTTCGTTAGAAGCGCTGCACTGTTGATTATGCTGTTAACTAACAGCCCTCTGTAAAATACCCTGCCATTTATTAAGTACGCTCGAAACGACACACGCTACTCAAACACACACATACTTATACGAACTGAACATTTATCGAACGAATATATTATTTATTATTAATTAATCCAAGTACAATTTAACAGTAACAAACAAAAGTACATCATGAATCCATATTTACTAGCTGAGAAGACGTATTTTTTGTACAACACTCTCGACTCTTACATTTACAAACATACATCCACACACACAACATATATATTTATAGACATATATATTTTTTTAATCATGCATTTTCATTTCTCATACATGCGAAACTAAACGAATTTTGTATTTGTATTGTTGTTATATGAATTTTGTTGTTAGTTAAACGTAGCTGAGCGACATACTTTGTACCCTTCATACCTTTTAAATAAATCAAATCTACAACCAATCCAATGACAAAATTAAATTAAATTTACATTACTTTACAAATAAACGTAAATAAATCAATATATAAATATATATATATATATATATTTAAATTTACACATCATTTATTTACATTTTATAGTAGTTAAGATTTGATTTAGTGAAGTAAAAATGTTCGTGCAAATGCAGTTAAATTTTAAAAAAGTAGCCTAAGTGAACAATTTCACACATAAAATATATGTATAACAAATCCAAACAACTAAAAATTATTGCGTTCAAGTTGTAGCGAATCATTTTATAAAAATATATATATAAAGAAATTTAATGAATCACTCAAGTAAAACATGTAACGTAAATAAATGTCAAAAAACCTCAAGTTGATTAGGGCACGGAGCTCATAAATCATTGAAAATCAAAATCAATACATTACAATACATAAAACATATTGCATTAATCAAAGTTAAAATATTTCATAAACCATACAAATCTAATGCTGGCCATGTGAAACCCCAATCTCGAAAGAATGCGAATAGATTCGTGTGTCATAAATAAATTATATATTCTTTAGTCAAAACTTGTAAACATTCGAATAACCGAATATTAATGCAAGTTAAGATGCAAAAATTGAAAGCACTTAGCTTGTGCGACATCTGTTGAAATTCAGAGAAAACGACAACAATTTAAGCAATATAAATAAATCCTAAGATTTGGATGCTCAAAAAACCTAAATTACTTGAAGAACAACCGTAAATGTGAAATACTTTATGATAAGAACACATACACACACTTTCTTACAAGTATTGCTATTCACAGCCGGATGCATAAATACAAAATTCAATACATTTGAAAGAATGTATTGGTACATATTATTGATATTTCATAAATAAATAAACATCTATTAAACTAACAAATCTGGCTTCTATCACTATTGGCAGTGGCCAACACATATTAAATGCCAGCGACTTGAAACCAGACGAACAATTGAAACAACAACTTATCGGGTATTGCTAGAGTATTTAATTTGTATAGTTTGTTTATAACATGCTATTTTGTAAATGTAAATGTAAAGTGTCGGTATTTTTTTAAATGTGTGTGTGTTTAGGTGTGAACAAGGTGGAAACTCTGCCAAATTTGGTTAGTTAAGCCTAAAAAACAGTTGTTCTCCTAATCCTTAAAGGAGGTAGCTTATACCTTCCAAATTTTAGACGACCCTAGCTTTAAAGCTGTGCGAGGTACAGATTTTCGCGGCTTGTGAGGGACGTAAGGGTCGTAGCTGAAATATTTGGGAGAGCTTACTAGTAATATATTTTCCAAATTTAGTGAGAGACTGTGGGAGAAATGGGCATTTCTAATTTTTGAAGTCGGGGCTATGGGGTGGCGTTCAAGTGGGCGGCACATCCAGGTTGCAAGCCACCATCTGTCTACATACAAAATTTGGTGGCACTGTATTTGTTGGAAATATTCACCTTTTATCGATTTGGAATTTGAGTTGTATCGAACTTTTATTGAATTACCTGCCTCCCAGTTGGCGTGGAACAAAAATCGTAGTACTTTGTCTGAAGAGGATAACTACAAGTATATTTCCAAAGATTCAAGTCCCTATCTTCAATACCATTAAGAAACGAGTATAAATATTGTATGTATAAAAGAAAATTTTATTTTTTAGAAAATTAGGTTTGTATGCTTGTCAAGGTAATTGCAGGTAAGTTAGTTTTACCAATTTTTTGCATATACTCCTTGCTATTTTTTATTAGTGCAAAATTTATAAATAGTTTAAATACTAGGCCCGAACCAGTTCGATCTGAAAAAAAGGGCGATATATGTTATGATCATACGTGATGCAATATATAATTTCTTTCAATAAAAATGCAAGATTTAATTTAATATTAAATTGTTATCTTTATTAAAATTGTTTAATTTTATCCAGTTTTCATTTGTTATTTTCTCTTTTTTGAAATGTAGATAAGGACTAAAAACAATAAATGAATCAGAACTAAAACTAATCGATCTTTATGGAATATCTTTCCATTTTTATGGGAAATCAAATCACACCAAATCTAAACTAACAAGTACACATTTTGAATAAGTTAACAAGCTCATAACGAGTTCATTGAACTGAATTAAATTTGTTTTTTTGTTTGAGAGTAGAGTATTTGGTTTGCGGTATGCATTAAATTCCATATGCTTAGGTTAATTTAAAAGTTGACCACAAATATTATTAGACGCTGACGCGACTTGAATATTTAACAATAAAGTTTGATACATACATTTATATGTATTAGACAATTAAATAAATTTACTAGAATTTGTTTTTGCTTAGTACAGTTAGTATTGTAGTAGATCATATGTATTATCAATGTGTATGGGTCTCCTATTATAGTATGTACTTATAAACAATCCAAATCACTAACCACGTTTGCTGCTGTTAAGTTACATATTTATAAGTGTTTTTGTTTCGTTTTCTTTTTGTGTGTTAATCAAAAGGTTCGCTTAACATTGATAGCATAAATAATAGATTTAAACTTAGCAGAATTTAAGGAGCCATGAAGTGAGAGAAATTTTCCCTGGGGTATCGTTTTCTTGAATGCCTCACATCATTGAAAATTCCTTTACATTTAATTGTAATTTAAATAGCTTATTTTGGAAAATTATTATCATAATTTACATTTACTAGGTACATTTTGATTTAATTTAGTTTCAACTAAATGCGAATGCAATATATCTTATTAAAAAATACACAATTTAGTTCTTTTTATTTTGTTTTTTTTTTTTGCCAATTTCAATCATGCCAAAAATAGTTGTTAAACAGTTAGAGGGATAATTATCGCTAGCTAGCTAAACTCTTACAACATTATTAAAAACGTTTTATTCTCAAACTAGATTTATCTTTACTGTTCGATTTGGGAGTAGCTTAGTAGACATATACACAAATTGAGTTACTCTTACTAAACATTTAGCTGCTAAAAACAATGACAATGTTTGGCTTTAGCATAAAGTTTATCAATTGATTAATTAGTTAATGAATTAAGTTTTAAGCGTTTCAATTTCATTATTTAGTATATTACTAGTTAGACATTTAAATTGTAAGTTTTCATCTCATTCTTCAATCGAGCTTCTTTGCTGGACAGTGTAAGTTTACACCTATTGCATAATATCAATACATTCTAGGTAGGTAGAATTTTAGGGTGGTTTATCAAGTAGGTCGCATAGTTTTCCATGTTGCCAGTTCAATGACATTTATATCATGCAATTAATTGCAAATTATTTGCAAATTATTTTGACTGATTCCAAATAGAACCAGATAATGATATTTGGTAATCAAGTTTATTGGCCTGCATTAAATTACCAAATATGTTCCTCGAAAGCATCTCATTCAACAAACAACAGAGAATCAGATTAATTGCTTGTAATTGAAATGAAATGACGCAAATCAGAAACACACTTTTTGTAACGTGAGATGCACAAGATGTTCAAAGTCGAGTACATTAAGGGCAATTAAGCATTCTGTTGAAAATTGAAATATTAGCTTTATTAAAAGCCAATTGAGTCGTGAAACATATATACGATGGGACACAGGACAGTGCGTGTCGTTTTATACAAGCACATATAGATGTGTTAGGATAACAATGCTTAGGATCATACTAAAAATAACAATGGAAGAACATGTACATAACTAAGGGGAAATATCAAACCACATTGATTGTCTCGACTCCATGCACAGCGGCATTCAATGAATCATATCATATAAGTAAGTATAAAACATTTGCTGAAACAACAATTGTATTGTATGATAGGTACAATGTAAAAAGAAATTTTATTTTTTTTATTTAATTTTTTTGGTTTTTTATTTTTTTTCTTTTGTATCGCGCATTGGGGCAATGTTAAATATTTGCACAGCTCAGGCAATTGTATTATCCTGCTGCCTTGTTCATCTCGGTTGAATTTCTGTCCGCTGATATGCTAAAAATTAAATTATATTGTACTATAATTAAAATGTAGGGCACACATGGCGCAAAAATCAATACTTCGAGGACAAGCTTTGAGTTTATTATTGTTGTGTTGAAATCTGTGGGAAGTGACACGGGGCGTATACTTTATTTACGAACGCAAGTTGAAAAATGAATTAAAAATTAATGGTTTAATTGAAATCTTATGTCGAGCATTGTGCTCTCCATAATTAATAAACGTGATTTTAATTGTCACGTGCTATTTTATCGGTGGTAGTTTTGCTTTTAGCAAAAGTTTTAAAATATTATTAAGTTGTTTGGCATTTAACAATATGCAATAAATATTAAATAGATTCAACTTAATGCAGCTTAATCAAATGTTGTGCATTTTATTTATCATTTAATTGACCGCAAACTTCGAAAATACAAAATATTGTTGACATCGATCAAATTTACCAATTACAAAAAAATGAACAACTAAATGCAATCAGTTGAATTAAGGTAATAAAAAGCATTCACAAACGATTATTGTTAATAAATGTTTGTTTGTATGTATGTATATACATATATGTCAGCTGGTACTTAGGCATAATACTTGGATGTATATAAATTGCTGTTATTTCAATGTTGTAAAGTAAATTGTTTTCCATATTTGGTTGGGCTGTTTCTATTGTTATCATATTACCAATTCCGTTTCAAAGTCGCTTGTTATTCACTTTGATTGGTGGTTTAGTTTAGTTCATTCAATATTATGAAACAAAGTGTTTATATTCATACATTCATATACATTTAATAAGTACATATAAGACCAATTCGCTTCTGACGGCAGGATTTAATTCATAATATGCTTTAAAAATTACATACTTCATATAAATTGTTTTCAATTTCTGTTTCTGTTTATCATTTGCTTTAATTACTTATACAATTCACACATTTATAAATTTTAAAGTTTTCTGTTTGGTTTTTGTTTTACTTGATATCATTTTTTGCTTTTGTAGTTTCCTAAAATAATGTTAAATACTATGTTGTCTTTTTTTTGTTGAATTCTTTGTTATAATGGTGTTTTTGACAGTTGAACTTTGTTTGTCGGATTTGGGTTTGGTTGACATAAACAGGCGCAACATATGTTTATTCAATTTATAGATCTATAAGCGGCACTATAGTCCTTGTATTGCGTATCACTGGCTCGTCCGCTTGTCATCAAAGGTCGGTATCAAACATTTGCAATGAACGCGTTACCAAATCGTCCTTAAGGCATGCCTCAAGAAACTCTTCTATCGTTATGATGCCATCCTGATTTAAGTCCAATTTGCGAAAAACTCGATCCACCTGCAAAAATAGAAATTGTGTTTATACGAATATTGCTCATGATTTTGGGAATCCTTTTCGTCTTTTTATTTGTTCAGTTAAGCGATAATCAAGAGCTATTTTTAACTTTTATTATCCGCTTGTTATTTTTCATCTTTTTGTTAAATAAACCCACACACAAATCTGCGTTTATCAATAATCAAGTGCACTGAAGCCTTCATCATTAAATAAAATTTCCGCCGCAGTTTCCGTTGCAGTAGGCGCACACAAAGCATCCGCTCAACGTTGTCAATCCATTTCCCTTGAGCTGCAGCCGCATGCACACTCATCCATATGTCGCTCTGTCTCTATGTGCGCAATTATAATTACTCATACGCAGCGTAAGCCGCGTCTCCCCGTTATCGGATGCCATACGTTATGTCAAGTGCGACTCTTGTAGAAAAAATGATACATGCACATGGAGCACAAAAAAACTAAAGCCACATCTGTTCTTTAAAAGAAATTGAATAAAGTTTTATTTGCTGCAGTTGCAATGGGAATTTTTATTAATTTGAGCTTGTTTGGTATTTTTTTATAGAATAGCTTGACTGTTCTGCTCGAGCAAATATTTTTATGGAATTATAACTTTTAAAACAACTTTATGTTGATTTTCCGCTGTAGCAATTAAATTTATATTTGTAAAACAGATTTTAATCAGAAGGATTTGTCCTGCACTAATATTATTTGAGATGATATAGTTACCATGACCAAAGACAATATAAACACTAAGATGAGTAACGCGCATACATTTGAACGTGCGCAAAAATTTCTGGTGTGGCTTTTCAAGTGGCTTTTCGCTCTTCAAACGCCACACCAGCCGAGTGGCTTTTCGAGAGCGAAAAGCCACACGATTCAATGCCGAAGTCCATAGAGTAATAAAGAACAAATAGGAGAAGTGTGCGGGGAGGGGGGTACAGGCTTAAGCAAGGCGCAGGTAGCTAGAAATTTTGCCTGCCGGAGTAGCATAGTAAAAAGGGAAATGGTCCATAATTCGACGCATCGACGTGACGTCACATCAGCTTATGCACACTCGCAACGAAACCTAAGATGTGACGTCGCGTATTGAAAATATATGCAACCTTTAGATTTTCATGCATATTATGGGTTGCGGACACGCATACTTATGCATTGGCTCGACAATGTGTGTATTGTTTTGGTGCGTCGAGGCAAAAATACCCTTATTTATACTTTTCATATATAAAATGTTTATATAAAACATATTTAATGTATTAGTTTAATTGAAACTCGGTATATATGCAGCAAACATATTGCTTCATACTGATAAACAATTACATATAACAAAGTTTTGAAGTAAAATGTAAAAAGCACTAAAAAAGTAAACATAGCCTATTCAGAGAAAGGGTGTACTCGCGGCTGGAAAATCAAAAGTTATTAAAATTGGCCGGCCTTCTAAAATTGAAACCAAGACCAAACATAAATGCTCTCCACGACACTTAGCATGCCAAGCTGAGAGTGGATTCTATTTTTAGAATTTTACGCTCTTTAAATTGTGAGAGCGCAAGTGCATCGATATCGTTTCGTTCTCAATTTTGCAAAATATCAAGCTGCCTTGTAGGATTTCGGTGTACTGCGTTACTCATCTTAGTGTTTATATTGTCTTTGCCATGACTATATTACAAAGAAGATATAAATATTCAACGTTTTTTTTCACTAAATAAATAATAATAATTTTAAATCAATCTTAAATTTCAATATCCAAGTATGATTAAGTAAAGTTTTAATAGGAAATAGACAATTGTGTCTTACCTGATCTCTTGCCTTGCGATCGTCCTCCGGTTGATGTGGTCTCCTCCCCATAAGCTCGTGTATGGCCAAAACAATTTCGCTCAGTTCGCCGCGACTGATGCGACCATCTCCATTCAGATCGTACAGTTTGAAGGTCCAACGCAGACGTTCATAGACGGAGCCACGCAACAGTGTGGATAAGGTGACCAGTAAATCCTAGTGTATCCAAAAATAATATATATATATATTATATATATAGAGATAAACAGGAACATTTTGATAATGAGCATAATTACCCGAAAACTAATGGCACCATTGCAATTAACGTCGAAGGCTTTGAACACATAATGAGCATATAAACTGGAATCTGCGAAAATAGAACATTTTAGTACTCGAAAAATGGAAGTGCTGATTGCAAGCACCAAAAAACTGGCGCATATAAATGAAATGTTGGCTTAAGTGGCGCTTTATGACGCGCAGCTATAAAAGAAAAAAACCGACAAAAAACCGAAAAGAAACGACATTGAATACATACACACCCACACACACACACACACACACACTGGCACACTCTCAAATACTTACTGCCATGTGGAAAGAATTTGGCGTAAATATCCTTAAAACAATCCTCGTGCACCACACCCTCGGGACATTCCTGAAAAGCAAAAACAGAAAATCTCTTTGAAAATATGAGCGCAAATGTAATGGCCATAATCTGAGTTCACACGCATTGTGCATCCCTAACAAAATACCAAAATGTAGGAGCTCTTTTACAAAATTGTTTAAATTGGTTTTCATGCTAGATATCAAAATTTATAACGAAGAAGCACTCAAATTTGTTTCAGGTAGAAATATATTTTCAAACAATTTGATTTATTACAATACATACTGAAATAAACTTTTCCCTTACAGAAATATTTCTTTAGAATTTTCAAGAAAAAGAAAGCATTTAAAGTAAATATCAGCTAGCTTATATTGTAAATTATGTTATAAACATTTTTAAATTATAAATAAACCCTTCTGATATAGTAAATAGTATTTAGGCGAATTTCAAGTACTATTCGTACTCTTCGTGATACATTTGACAAATCACATAGTTAAAGTGCACTTGTATTGTTTTTGTACTTAGTTGTCTTTTGACCAATTGAAAAAAATCTTGTTGACCTAGATTTGGAAGAGCCGCTTTACCCGCCATCCAACACGTACATTCGCAATGATATTGCAATGAAATTCAAAACGCGTGTGCATTAAATTGGC
Source organism: Drosophila paramelanica (assembly GCA_035043915.1). NCBI lineage: Eukaryota > Metazoa > Arthropoda > Insecta > Diptera > Drosophilidae > Drosophila > Drosophila paramelanica. Next base: position 6,903,178 of record JAWNMO010000258.1, read on the forward strand.
TAGCATTATTTGCGCTCTGTTTCGCATCATTCGCTTGCTGTCTTTATCTCTGCAACACCCCACGCAAAAGCCGCATGGCGGCGATGGTTTGGTGCGCTGCGCTTTTGCTGACTGTCAGCCTCGTAAATTTGAGTGCTTAGCCTTAGCCCGAAATTCATACTCATATAATAAATGTATATATGAATGCGAGTATATATTTATTACTCTCATTTACGAAGTAAGCAGAGTATTTTGGGACTTGAAGCTTGGAATTGCATTTCGATTTTATCTAAATATGTCTCTTAATTTAAAAGCTAAATTCATCCAATTTGATGAGCTCCTTTAAACATCGCACAAAAATTTGTTATATATGCCCGCTGGAAAAATCGGAGAAAAAAGTCGTAGAGTCACGACTGGCCTGGGTTTGGGTTTGTCCACTTACCGTTTTAAATCCTCTGTACATGACGCGAATTTCCTGCTTGGTGAACTTGGTTTGGCGGCACAAATCTTCGAGAGCGACCGGTATGGGCTTAGGCACGCGTGTGTGTTCCAACTCATAGACCACCTCCTCGATGGGGCTTTCCGGTGGTGAGGCCATGGTTATTAATCTAAATGTTAATGCAAATGCTGTTTGCTGCTAGATGCTGCCACAGTTGTTGCTATGCACTATAAGCTCGGATGCTTATTAAATTGAATTTCTTATGGTTATTTATAGCTTCAGTTTCAGCTTAATATCAATTTCCATTTTCATTCGCTCGTAAAAAGCAACTCGTTAACATATGTATTCGTGTCCTTGTGAACTGGCTCAGCGGTTCCTTTGATTTTGGGCGGTCGTGGATTTGGCGTTGGCTCTGGTTTCAGTTTTGGTTTCGGCTTCCGTTTTCCTTACCTATTCAGCAACAGCATTGGCAGCGCTAAGTCGCTAATGAGGCAAGCATCGCTGTAAAGAGCCAGAAAAGCAACATGAGCAATGGGCTACAATAAAATGTTACATAAATCATGTCGCTGGAGCGAGCCGAGTGGGCGCCGGTTGCCGTCAAGGACGCAGCTCATCATCAGCGCTAGTTGCGGTCTGATGTTCCTGGCTGCTTTTAAAGGCCAACAAGCAGCTGCCGGAAGTGCAACTTGTTGTTGCCCATCTGCAGCTGCCACACAGCCAACCAACTAGCAATGAGTACACGAATTTATAAAAATAGATTTATAAATCGCATCCTAATGCACCATGGGGAACTTTATCTGTTTTGGTGCAAATTAAGCAACGTTTAAGTTGATTAAACAGTGTCATTCAAATTATTTAAGCACCTTTTTACAGTCCCTTTTTTAAGGCATATATTCTATGTATTTGACAGGCATCTGCCAAAATATGAACCAGTTTTTATGTACGCAACTAAGCCACTAAAAACCCGGCGCTATACATATTTTAAAGACACATATTGTTCATAAGGACATTGAGGCCTTGCAAAGCAATAAAATACACAATATAAAAAAAAAAAAGTTTTTATGTGCATGTGACTCAATATTTAATTTGATTCGATTTGATTTGATTTTATTTAAAAGTTTTAAAACATGTGTTCTTTATTTATGCCCCATAGTTTGGGGATACACTGCAAAAATTGTTCAAATTTGAATTTTGTTAAATGTTGACTTTAAAATGAACTTCGCTGAACTCGTAATTAATTTCATTATAAAGTTATATTAAAATTAAATAGACCTTTTCAAGTTGACACAAAAGCTCTAAAAATATTGTGGCAAAATAGGCAACAGCGGCAGTTTAAAATTTTAAACTATTATTCTGTTAGCAACAGTTGTGTTTAACAGCACAAATGTTAACAGACTTACATACTGTACAAATTTCTGATATGACCAAATTGCCCACAGATGTAATTTTAAAATTTAAAAAACGAGTTTTTGACTGAAAAACAGCTGAAATGTTCCATAGTGTGTTGAGTATTTTGAGTATACTGTTTGTTGCACAAATATAAAATCAAGCTTACTTGCAGTGTATTCTTGTATGTATTTGTGTGTGTGTGTGTGTGTGGGTGTGTGTTTGCCCCGTCGGCAACATGGAAATTCTGATTATTATTGCGTGCCATAAATCAAAGCGAATCGAGTTAGGTGCGCTCCTTGGCATATGCAGCGCCTATTAAATCATGTCCTTATGCGAATAGTTGGTTGAGCAAATTCAAACCAGAAGGCTTAAGTGCAGTTGATGAGGCAACCAGTTGTTGGTGTAGCAGCTGTTGTAAATTCTATTTGCCATGTGCTCACTCAGATGTTATTAATGAGCACTTTATATGCAGATGAATTGAGTGTGCATCGGTTTTGTTACCAATTGCACTGCTGAGTGTGGGGTCATATTGAATGTGGGTGCCAAAAACTATTAATTTCGTCTGGAGATAAGCATAATTGATGTATTAGGTATCGATTTGTACGATTAAATGTGATTTACCATATGTGAATACATCTATGATTTATTGTCGGAATCAGCAGTCACTGCAATTTGCAGAAAAAATCATGAATCATTATAAGATTATAAGTATGCATCACAATGCATTTATTAAAAAAAAAATTGTTGCTGCTGGCTTAATAATTTTTAGAAAAATATAAAAATTTTTTAGAAATTCATTAGTATATATTATAAAATTACAATATTTTTTTATTCTGACATCGGTATATAAACAAATTTGCCTGTTGTTGATTCCATTTCTGTAAATTGTGTTAAGCCATGTATGATATAAGTGATAAACCATTTCCAACCAAATAGTAAATATTAACAGTTAATAAGAAATAAATGAAAGAAGCGACACAAGTCATTTAAATTGGTTTATTGGAGCTCCGATATATTGGTATATATTGATATACTCATATATATATAGGTTTTATTGACAAATTGTGTTTGCTGCAAATGCATTCCCATTTCCAGTGACTGTGAATTGAAACTTCCAGTCCTATAGCTTTTTATTGCATCGCTGAAACAAGTTCTAGGAATATTTAAAGAGACAACTTAACGGAGAATTTATTCACAGTTCTCTCCAATTTGAGTGGGCAACTTGACCCCTCTGGCTTGACAAAATGCAATAACAACGTTACGAGCTTAGAAAAGGCAAATACGTTTTTTTTTCTTGTACTTTTTGTGCCTTTTAGTGTTTTTTCATGTCATTTCCATTATACTCAAATTTGAGCGAATATAGCCCCACACTGAAGTGTTATCAAACTGTGGACTGAACTGCCATTTCCGACGTCACGGCATTTTTCAGTTGGAATGGATAAATCCAGCAGATAGCGGCGAACAGATGGGGAAATAGGTCAGAGGCGTGAAGGAAATAGCTTTGACAGTTTAATCCTAGTCAATATTTCTCAACGCTTTTTCGAATTGCTGCGGTAATTTCCTTTCGGCATACAAATTCAGTGCGCTGTGCAACAAAATCAACATTTTGAAAGTTGCTGCTGAGTTTGCAGCGTTTTTGCAATTTAAATAAGTTGCAGCCTGTTGAAGCCCAAGTCAGATACATAATTCATCAATGCCAGAGCACTTAATTATGTATGTACATACGTTGAGTATTGCACCAGCTAAATTGCAGGGGCACATCGATCTTTTAACTACACAAAATCGAATCGATAACCAGTTAAATATGCATACATACACTCGGAGAATAAAACCAAAAAAGTTGAATACAATTTTTTTTTAATTCGACCTTCATTACATTTCTTCTTTTAATAATTTTTTTTATAATTTTATTTATATAATAAAATAATAAGTCTTTGAGAACGAATTACACTGGAAATTTCATGAAACAAACGGACGAATACAAACAACGTATTCGGTTGTGTACTTAAATTGAAAACGATGAGTTTTTCTGAGTGTAGTTACTTATTGTGCTATGCATAAGGCAGAAAATTTAAATTGTTTTAATTATGAATTTGTGAAACTTTTGCATTACACAGCTGCCGAATGAAAGAATGAGTTAGGTACCGCAATATTGAATGGAAATTTTGAAATTTTAATTTGAACGGAGTCTAGAATGGGTTCAGAAAGTTCTGATGCTGAAGACATTCAAATTCAAAGTAAGGCGAAAACTGATTTTAATAAAGTAAGTGTTTCCCCTTACTCATTTACGAAAAAAAATTTGTAAACATCGATTCTACATTAAAAATCAATGCCAAAATCGAGATAAATTTTGACATGTAAACCTCTCGAACCCATAGGTCTCAGTTTAGAAATACCGATAAATCTGTCAAAACTCAACCAATTTCCATGTTTGATTGCATTTTGGTCATGATTTTTCATTAACATCGATTCTACATTAAAAATCGATGCATTTTTGTAAAAAAAATTTTTTTTTACTGTTTTGAAAAAAAAAGCATGTACTCCCCCCTTATCATTTTCGAAAAAAAATTTTTTTAAAATTTAAAATCGCGAGTTTGCATTTTTAATCGATTTTTCTGGCCAAAAATAGTATAAAAAACAACGTTTAACCCGATTCTGAGGGGGTCAATTTTTTTGTGAAAAATCATGCCAAAATTTAATAAATGTTTGGACATGTAAAGCTCTCGAAACAATAGGTCTCATATTTGAAACACCCATAAATTTGTCAAAACTGAACCGATTTTCATGTTTGATGTCATTCTGCTCATGATTTTTCATTAACATCAATTCTACATTAAAAATCAATGCATTATTGAAAAAAAAAATTTTTCGAAATTTTTTTGAAAAAACCCCCTTACAAATTTTTGAAAAAAAATTTTTTCAAAATTTAGAATTGCGAGTTTGCATTTTAAATAAATAATAAAAGTATAAAAAACAACATTTAACCTGATTTTGAGGGGGTCAATTTTTTTGTGAATATTCATTAAATAATTGGGAAAAATTTTGGATATGTAAAGCTCTCAGACCCATGTTATTAATATTGCACCTAAACAACTCAACTGATTAAAATAAATAGTTGCTCAATTGCAGTTAAATTAGTTTCCCAAAATTAGGTTCCGTTTTGCTTAAGTTTTACAAGTTTCACACATTTTCATTACAATTTCTCGTTCACTCAAAGGAAACGTTTTGACTATGTTAATATTATTATGGGGAAACAGCTTGCCTTAAAGAAGCCATAATGGCAAAATGTGAAAGTGCCTTCTTTGGCTGTGGCCATAACGAGCAGCAGCTGGGCAGAGTTGTGCAACTAATTGTATGGCTCTATTTGCACAAATCAGAGAATGCAGCGGCAGCAAGAGCTGCAATCGCCTGAATTTTACAACATTTTTATATCGTTTAAACAGCGGAAGTCAAGCCAAACGCCCCCATTTAAGAGCCGGCCCCTTGCCATGCACCGGCCACAATGCCACCCGGCTCAGAAATGCAGTGGGGCTGCTGTTGTTGCCGCCTGTTTGGCTGGTGCTTTTCCTGGGGTTTTCCAATATGAATGCCAGAAATGTTTGTCAAATATCACGTATACGACATGTGCTTCCGCCAACGAGCACACGAACACCCAGCAACCGTAATATTCAATGTCGAGCTAAGCGAGCTAATTAAATATTAAAACAGGTCAACATTTAAACGTTTTAACGCTCAAATCTTTATTAGCCATTGGCCAAATGGCACAACAAGGGCACAACAAGAGGTAATATTTGCATATTAAAATCGTCTTAAAGTGCTTTAAAGCCAAAAACCGATGCGAGGCGCGGATTTGTTGGTTTATGCAAATTGCGTGGTCTAAGTAACATTGCATTCCATTGTTGTGCCAAGCATGGCATGTTTATTCATTTGTCTAATTGTGTTTGTGTGCGATGCACAAAGCTGCAAATATGGAAATGGAATTGCGCCTCAATTTGGTCTCAACTGCTGCTGTGCTGGAATGGTATGCATGTCAGGCTTTTAACTTCTAAATAGCAATGACAGCCACAGCAGCAGCAGCAGCAGCCACACGAAGGACAAGGCTCGCCGCTTCTGAAATCGCCTTGCATGCAGTCATGCAATGCTACTTGAATAAAAACTAAACAAAAACGCAAACCAAGCCCTGCACACAGTGGTACTTGGCTTAAATTACTAGCTGTACGCTATTGTAATATATAGCCAAAATTATTTGTTATTATGCTTTATGACCTTCCAACAAGGATTTGAGCGCATGATAATAAAGTTCTAAATTGGATACTTGAAATTAGTTTGAGTGTATAGAAAATTTTCGTAAAATATTATTTTGTTATTTTGTTCAACAAAATTCTATCTAGTTTTAATAAATGATAAAGTTTAAATTTAGACTCAGCTGCTTGCCATATAAACATAAAGAAATAAAGTTCTGCTACGAAAGTTCGATTTCGAATTATGAATATCAAAAAATTGTATATAATAAATTCAGGAAAATTTAAATTAATAATAAATAAAATATTATTGATATACAGTAACAACTATGAGCTTATATAAAATAAAAAATAGTACAAAATTTAGAAATTTTACTGCAATCCGATATATGCAATACCAGATTTTTGTTATTTTAAATATGCTCCACATGTGGCACTTTTATAATATGCTCAGTTCACGCAATGCTCGCGTATTTGTGTACCACTGTACAATTGCCAATGTCGCTGAGACTTTGTCATTTTCCGCTGCTTTCATGCCATTTACACGGACAGTCAGAGAGGAGTGGCATATTAGAAAAGCAATCGTCTAACTAACTAGCCGGCAACTATCTAAATAAAATAGCCTGACAATGGCGACACGCAACCGCCGCAAAAAACCGCAATTGTTTAAGGACATATTTTTACAAATACTGCATATACTATATATGTATATAAATGTATATACTTATTTAAATTGCATTTTTTTTATTTGGATACACTCTTCGTGGCATAAACAATTACACGATTACATTTTTGGCATGCTCTAAACGGCCACAAATATCTTTGGTAAATCTTAATACGCCCACAAAGACAATAAATCAACGCCAATTATAAGTCCATAGTACATTTTTTTTTGTTTTTTGGCGGTTAAGTTTTCAAGTCGCCCCAACTTGGCGGCTCGACAAATGATAAACGACTTTCAGCAACGAGCCAACAGAAATTGCAACACTTTTCAATCTGCTCCAAGATCTAGTCCAATTCTGGCTATGGTATAAGAAGTACTCGTGCAACAAAAACATAAACTGGCCACAACGAAAAACGACTAAATAATGAACCAAGCGGGTTTCGTGACGACATGTGAGAAATATTTATACAAATTGAAATTTTGAATTGAAATTTACAGTCGCATTTGAAAGAGTTTCGCCTTGTGGGATTTGCGAGGCACACATTAAGGATTTGGCATCGGCCTTAAATTTGCCAATATTGAACTTTATGTTTGCCCATTTCCAGGATGTTGTTGTTGTTTGTTGCTGATAATGACGATGCTTCATGCTGACGCACACCTGTGGGGAATTTTCATTTGCATTTTCACAAATATTCACATTGACGCTGTCAAGCGTAATAAGTATGTGGAGAGATGTACGATAATTGATTTTGAATACATTGCAGGACACGCCCAAATGCAGGCACTATTAATAATTAAATTGTGTTGGCAATCTGTGCATAAACAAGATTAACATATGCAACTTAAATATTTAGCACATCTTAGACTCAAAGAAAATGGCATATTAGGTCTGTGCAATGTTTTTTCGCTGTTATAATATATCTGTATTATTTTAAAATATAATAATTAAAACTTGTAAACTGCAACATTTTTGTTTTTTCGTTAAGTGCTTATAAGTATAATACAATGTATTTAATTCTGATTCTGATTAATTCTAAGAAAATTTAAGGAACAATTTAGAGTCGAAATAAACAAATGACCTTGATAAATCCTATTTGAATTTATAAAGCTATATTGCAAAAATTTTAATAAAAGCAAAACAAATAAAAACATGCCGAATGCGAGCTTAAATCATAAACCTTGTTCAGATTATATTTTCCAAGTATTATTTTTTTGCTACTTTTTTTGGTGCGGCGCATAAACATTTTTTCACATTTATAAGATTTTGTTGATATAGACATATAAATAAATTTCATATCATTTGTTATACGGATTAAAATGAAAGAGAGTGCTTGGATACTCACTATACTATTAAATACACAACTGTCAGATAATCAAGTATTTATTCATGAGAAATTATACTACATTAAATAGGAATGGTGTTAAAAGTATTTCAAAAGTGGAATAACTTTATCTGCTGTCTCTGACGCTTTAATTTTTAAGGGAACGAATGTAAATTTGGTAGTAACTAGATTGGCTTACTTGTACCTGACATTTAAAGTTTCAGCAAACTTTTGTAACTTTTTATAGGGTATACAAATTTAAATTGAGTTGAGTGTATTACACACAGTGTGTATTTTTTCAATGTGACGGCATGACGCATAATTAAAGTTTGCAGATGTGCCAAAAAAGTTGGCAACTAAACTATATAAAAGTTGGAAATAAGCCAGCTGATAGCACAAATAGCCGATGGATATCGGTAGAAGCTATGGTACGGAAAACGGAAACCATTAGTTATTATAAGATTGCTTGACTCGACAGTTACCACTTGGTAAAACGTTTGATTCAATTAAACAAACGAGAGGACGGACGGACACCCAGCCAGCTGTAACATTTGGCAACAGTGCGTATACGCAATAAAGCTAAAATATGACACTTTTGTGAGGACACTTTGGTGCTTTGACTCAAAAATTTGTAGTTTGCTATTAAACATACGTTTGAGAGCCACTCTGGGGAAATCAGGCAAAAAGTGTTGATGAAAACTTGCTGGGTTCTAAGGCAGCGTAAACTTTTCGCCATTTGGTTAGTTGCCTGCTAATGAAAAACAAAACGAACAAAAACCCGAGAACGCTCTGATAATTTAAGGACACACTTTTCAACTGCCATGCACGAAGCCTTCTGCCCCAGCGGAGCCTTAAGATATGCCAAGAAACAATAACAAATGACTCCCTAGAGCATGCAGAGCAGCGTTATATTTGTTGTGTTCGTATCACCCATCGTCTCCATGTCCTTGTTCCCGTCCCTGGCCTTGTAGAGAGCTTGTGCATAGCGCCATTTCTAATAATTTTTTAGTTAAATATTGTGCCCGAAAGCAATTTATGTAACCACCAACCACACAAATAAGAAAATAGCACTCTTATCTTTTTTTGTATCAACAAACGACACCCAGTACCGTTATTAGTGATAATAAAAAATCGAGTACGACTGGATTAAGCGGTTTTAAGTTCATTAAAGAGAGTTTCAACAATTCAAGGCTTTGTAGATTGTTAAATAAATATTGGTATTTGCTGTATTGAAATATATGTTTTAGTCGTGCGTGACTTTCGTGACTGCAAATCAATGTCGTTTCTATCATAAAATCACTTCCGGCATGCCCAATTTGTACGGTACGTGAAAAGGTTAATTGGTGCCTCACCCAGTTGGAACTCCAATCAAAAAGTGATTCTTCTCACAAACAAAAAAAAATATTTTTAGGTTTTTATAATATCTAATATAATGTATCTAAAACTTTAAATTAAATATCTTCTTTCTTTTCTGTAAAAAAAATAATATTAATATTAATAAAAACAATAATAGGTTAATTGAAAAATATTGAGAATAGCACATCCTTAGAAAATTCGACTTTATATACCTATAATTTTTACTGTGTGATATGCTTTACCAAAATGAGTATAAAACACAACTTTCAAAGTGATTATTTGCCACTAGCGTGGACGCCCGTCCACAGCAATCGCTGACGGAAATAAATTAAGCCAGCTCATAAATTAAAGCATTTCAGGCAAAAAATTATTGTCCAGTCAACATTTTGTGGTTCTCCCTTCATTGCACATACATATAAAAACGTATTTATAACTTGACCGAAAATTATTGTAGTGACTGCCCCCCTTTGAAATCCTCGGTTACTTGCCCTTAATTCTCGTTTTCTACACCGAACAACAGAAATTGCTAAGCATTTGCGTTTCGCCTTTTGCTTTTGTTGGCCGATAAAGAAAATTATTGTCTAAAACTTGGCGCATATCGTCGAACCGGAAGTGCTGGAGTCATAAAAACTAGCGGGCGGCTTTGTGTGTGTGTGTGTGTGTGCGCGTCGCCAGCAGGACGACGTTCAATGGCTTTTTATTGTTGAGCATTTCGCAGAGTTGTAGGAGTAGAATCGTATATGGAATCTCCCGCTCCCGCTACCGCACCCGCACCCACACAATAGTTCCCATTGTGCGAGGGGGCACAACTATTTTGGCAGTTTGTTAGCTTGGCTGGCCGACAATGAAGTCAGTTTTTAGTCGGTTGGCCAGTGCCAAGTAAATGCCAGTTTTTCATTGTGGGAGTTACTAAAACTTTCGTAACGGAAATGCAGCGCCAAGTTTTTCGGCTCCTTAGTTTTTGCATACTGTTTAAAACAGTTGGCTTTAATTTCTTTGTGCTGATTGCATTTCCAGTGAAATTAATGAAAACCAATTTCTGATTGGGTTGAGCACCCAAGCGGCCCCTTATTTGACCCCTTAACAAAACTTCAATGCAATGATACACTTGCAAGTATCCAGTTTCCGGTTCGCTTGCTGCCTGAAAGGACAAACACACATTGATATTTGTAGCATCCAGGCTATCTATTTAGGTTATTTATTTGTGCGTGTGTGTGCGGTTAGTGTATGCGGTAAGTTTTGTTTTGTTGCTGAAGCGTTTCATGGAACTGATTGCTGTTTCACTCAATTCGAATCTTGATTTTTGGCTTGGTCCAAGTGTCTGCTCTCGATGTGAATGCGGTTTTCAGCCCTGAGTCCTTCTAGTATTTATGAATACATCGAATTAGGTGCACGTTATATTGGGGGCATTAGATAAATTGGTTATATATTATGTTATTTGATGCCAAACAGGCTTTTATCCACAGTGAACTTTGAATATATATTAAAAACTTTATTATATTAAATTAAATTACAAAAACATTATACGAGTTTATATAATTTCGTAAAGTGTATTCACAATGAATTACAAGGCACAATTTTGAATTAATTTTTACAAAATTTTTACTTCAGTAAGAAACATATTTAAGTTTGTATATCTAAGTACTACTCAAAATAATTTCTTTTATTAATGCTTAACTTTCTTTTTGTTTGTTTTCTTTTTGTTTTTTAAATTATTATGTATTATTATGTTCAACAGCTATAACAATAAAGGCAAGCAAATAAAAAATGTGAAAAACTTTTTCAGCTAAAAATAAAAGCCAAAAATAAACAACAGCACCAACAATGGCAATAAAAAGAAAACATCCAAAGCACAACTCGTACAAAAACAGTGCGCTACGCGAAAAAGTATGCTATATATAATACTTTTTTTTTAATATTAAATGGCCCAATGACTGTCGACTGCTTGACTGGCGGTCTCTTGGCTGCTGTTGGAGGCCCTTCGCCGTTTACTTGGCCAGTCCTGCATAGTAATTAATGCTTGTAAGTGCCACTCGTCTCGCTGCGTGTGTGTGTCTCTGTGTGTGTATATTGCGCAGCGTTGCCACATTCTCAGTTTTTGCGCTTTCGAGTTTTTCGGGCGCTTTCTTGTTAATTGCATGTTGCCAACATATGTTCGCTTGTAACTGTGAATTTCACGCCGCCTACGCCGTCATCTCTCGAAAAAAGTGCGGCAATTAAAAAATGTTACCAAATTCTTACATCAAGGCCGTTAAGGCCACAGTGAGTTCCCAGTCTTTTATATTTTGTTTCAGTCTTAATTTCGTCCTCGAAGCTAACACATGGCGTATGCGTAATACCGCTGCGTGCTCCAAACTTTGCACAACTTTCCATTTATCAGCTGGCCATAAAAACATCGAATGAATCCCAATACAAACAAAGTTTGTACGCAAGCATTTGTATACGCATGTGGGAGTATACATTTTATAGACGCATCTAAATATAATGTAGGCATTTTTGTCCTTGGCGTATTTGTGTCTAATAAATTGACCAATATTGCAAAAATACTTTTGCGATATGTCAACTGTACTAAAATTTGAGCTTATGGTTAGTATAAGCTATAAATACTATAGCTAGTATCAAGGGAAACTTTGTCACTGTCCAAACATCCAAAAATCGGGGATGAGAGCGCAATTATTTTTTGAGTGAAATATGAACGTGTATCACATAAAACATTGTGATGTGGAACGGAGATGGATTGCTTACAGGTTCTTGCCAAATATTTCAGCATAGTAAGCTGATGTAGATGCCATTCAAACATATATCAAAATAGATGTGCAACGAAACTTTTAGAGTAAAGTTATCAGTTTTAGATACATTAAAAATTTGCAGGCCTTCGCTAAGATGTGGAGCCGTGACATATCTGATTTAAATTATTTATGTTGCGGCGGGTAAGCCGCGGAAATGTAGAGCTGAAATTAACAAATTTTTCAGATTGTTCGATTTTTGGGATGAGCTCCACCCCAAAAAATGTATCCGCAAAAATTGATTTTTTATTTTGAATAACTGTTATTATATTGTGGACGAGTATTTCGTTGTTCTTCTATTAAATTATTTCAAAAATAGTGAATTTTCTATAGAGACAACAAGTACAGATACTTATAAGTATGTCATGAAGGCTTGTATATGATACACATCTATTTTATTGTCTTTATATGTAATTATCAGTGTGTTTTGATAGCCTTAGTCAAATACTCGAACACCTAAGGTGATTAGGCGATTTGGGAAGGCGTTTTAATCATTTCACGCCCCTTGTTGTCGTTTTCCGTTTTCGATTGCGTGTCTAAACGCTTAGGTAACAAATATTTGACCAAGCACTAAAGGTCAGAGCACCTGCTCATCGAAGGCTGTGAGTTGATGCAGCGGCACACAGTTGTGCGGCTTCATCGAATTCGTATGTGACACAATTCCGTATTGTGGACAAAGCTTGCAAATGGTAATTTGAGCAATTTATGTGCTATAGATTGACTCCCCTCTACTGCAAATACCTGAGTGCACAAGGGTTCGAGATAATTTGATTGCTGTAGAGTGTATTTTTAACATTTTCTATTTTTAGCAATCTATTGTGGGCATGCACGCACTCCGCACAAGAGCAGACACTTTTGTGGTCGGACGTAGGCGTATGTGTATGCAGCATGTCAGCTGCATGTGTCTGTGTGTGTGTGCTTGTCAGTTCATATGTGAATGAAACTAGAGCACACCTTGATGCTATTTTTAATCGACATAGGGGGCAGCAACAGCCACAACAACAATAATAACAATTGTCGCTCAGTTTTGCGCTAAGTGCTTTTTCCATGTTGCCGCCGCATCTTTTGTGCAGCATCCTATGGCAAGTTCGCATTGTTGTTTTTGCTCTTGCTTAGTTTTGTTAGTTGCCAACACTTAAAATAAAGCTGGGTAAATAACGTCAAGTATTATATAAATACACATACATGATACAGAACGTTTTGCTCACACATTACTTAATGAATTGCAATACAGCTGAAGGACCCTCAGAGCGCAAGGATTCAGATGTCATGTGTGAGCGCAGTTTCTTAACGAGACATTGCAAGTTTTAGTTTTTATTTTTGCAATTTATTTAAATAACTGTTCAAATAAAACGTCGCATTCTAATTAAAACCACTTTAGATAACCACTATGCATTTAAATTATTATTCATATTTTGTAACAAAAAAATGCAATAAATTTTAAATGCACAAAAAAGCTTCAATTTTTCCTTTTTAAATCAAACTATGAATATGAGTAGTGTTGCTCTATCAATATATAAATCTTAATTGCTATTGTAATAAAATAGATGTTCTGCACGAAATGAAGTCGTTTAAAGCGCCATAAAATGTTTGCTTGTCTCTGTTGGATTTAATTGGTTTATTGACGGATAGTATGATTGAGATAGCTGTCCACACAATATATATATATAAATATTTTTATTAATGTTCAATAAAAAATATATATATATAATGGCATTTGCCTAGTAAAACTTTAAGGCACATTAAAAATTTAACCAATAAAAGCTATTAAAAAAATATAAAATTACATCATTTAATTAGCTTGTAAAACATTTTCTTAAATTCTTTATATTTAGTATAATAAAAATTGTGTGTTTATGCAATATAAACAATAGCTTTAACACTTTTATTTAAACCATCTGTAAATGTCACGAAAATAAAAAATGTACGCTTCATGATTAAATAATTGGCAGTAAAATCAAATTATTTAAATGGTTTTTGCATATTTGATTTGTGTATATTGTAGCTCGAATTTCCAATTTGTGGGTAGGCGATTAGCTCGTGTGTATAAGGGGATAGTTAAATTAATCGCATGGAATTTAAAGTGTATACACATATGTAACTTTAAGGATACGCGTTCTGCTTTTTGCTCTTTTTATTTGTTTTTGTTTTTTACGATTCTCTGTTAAAGTTTGAAATTCTTTTTCATTTTTTCCAGGTTGTTTCGTGCTCTTTGCTTTCATGTTGTTTTATGGCACCTGAAGTCGCACAGTGGGCTTCAACATTAAGTTTGGGAGTCAATTAAAAACGCAATAGTAGGTAAAGCTTTTGGTACACAAATTATACGACTAATAATTAAAATTCGTTTTTTCGATTTCGATAAATAGTTGGAAGAAAACCATTTTAATGATTTCCAATATTTGATTGATTATTTAAAATATTAAAAAGAAATTATGAAACATAATTTTGTTGCAAGTAAGCTCAAAAATTTCTTCAAATAAAGAGTTTTAGAGAAAAATCAATTAAATTCAAAATTCTCAGGTTTTATTTGCCTGACGCACTGACAATGCAATTTCAGGAAGTTTTACTATTAACACCAAAAAATAATATAATAATAAAATCCTTCAATAAATTAAGCTGTTGCACTTAAAACAATTTCATACAGCAAAAATTAATGCAAGTAAACTGCAAATTGTTATTTTGTCTTTTCTCAATTTGGACTGATTTTTCGGATTTGGTTTTTGGTTTAGTTTATGTATGTTCCCATTGGTTTAAGCAATGTTTTATTATTATATTATTATTTCTTAAAAAACATTTTTTTTTTATTTATTTAAAATATTATTTTTTTTTGTAACCAATACATTTATTTTGATTTAAAATTGATTAAAGATTAGATTATATTCTTTATTTTGCGATTCTTGATAGATATTGTGATTGGCAATAGTTTTTGCTCCACGGTACCTCGGCTAAATGAGTTGTTGTTTATAGTTCGGTCCTATATGTATGGGTGTGAGTTTGAGAAGGTGATAAATTTGCATTTGTACCGTTACGCTATTGTTTACTTTGTAGGTTTGTTTGTTTGGCTTGCCTCTGCTATGTATATATTTACCTTCGATGCCTTTGACTGCGATGACGATGACGATGGGGACGACGGACGAGTTAACCTCAAAGCATGCCAGCTATTCAGATACTCCCAGCAAGGACCTCTTGACTTTACACACTCGACTCGATTCGGCTTGACTCGACGCACTTGACTAGGTCCTTGCTCCTGTTCCTTATTTTTTGTGTTTCTGGCTGCCCGCCGTTGGCTTTTGCGTGTCTCGTTTTAATTTGGTAATGACTTTGGCTTATTAATTTATTTGCATAGTTGCGCACATTTTCGTTACATTTTCGGTTTTAGCCAACTTGTCACTCACTTCGCTTTGCTCTTAACCCGCACGCACACTCATTGTAACCTTTGCTGTTGTTGTCGATATTATTGTTGTTATTTGGAGGCTGTTTGTTGTTGCTACTTCAATTCGCTGGCAAACGAAACGACAAAGCTAAAAGTCAAGCAAGCAGCCTGCATAAATAAAATAAAAAAAAAAACTGTATCTTTTAGATCCGGGCATATCCTTTATCTCGGACAACGCAGCAGCGCAGTCGCTGGCAGCAGCGACTGCGGCGTTAGCAGCAGCAGCAGCAGCAGCAGCTTTGGCAACTGCGGCCGTGGCACCGCCAGCAGCTGTAGCTGGAAAATTTTTTTCGTCCACGCTGCTACGCGAAAATTCAACACTCAATTGCGAGCACAATAAATTTGCAAAATGAAGTCCGCAACAGCAAAAACAACAATCAGCAATTGACGACAACAACAGCAATAAAGTAAGGAACATACCATTTATAAATGTTAAAAGCAAACCGCGCACAGCGTTGCCGCCAAGCAGCCCAGTTTCCGCTAGCGTTACAGTTGACCGTTATCGTTGCCGTTAACCCAGGAAGCTTTCGACGCTCGCACGCGAGTGTCCTATACACAACTGATTACAGTTGAAGTTCTTGCAGTGACGATGAACGCGACTGCGGCTCGAATGTTTGCTGGCAGCGACGCTAACGTCGCGTCGCCACGAATCCGATTCGTTTCGGCTTACGCTCGTGTCGACGGCGCCGACGACGATGACGGCCAGGTTCCGTTACCAAAATTTGACTAAGCACAGCTTTGCCTTTGCCTGACGCCTGACAGCTGAGACTGCGACAGAGACTGTAAAGGCAACGGCAGCGACGTCAGCTTCACATTATTATGCTCTCGCCGCAATGCTGGCGGCGGGGGCTACTTGCGGCGAGAGCGAATGCTTGAGAGAGTGCACGGGACGAGACGGAAGAGAGAGAACGAGTGAAAAGGACAGCAACCCACCAGGGGGTTGGTGTTGGTGTTGTTGCGGTGGCCCCCGCGCATACAATGGGACGCATAGAAATTTTAAACTTTATAATCAGCTGGTGTTGATGTTGATTATTTATTGAAAGTAATATTGTGCTCAGTTGCTTTTTCTCTCCTTTATACAACTGGTCAGACTTAAGCTGTAATGTTTGATTTGTAAAGCTTTAAAAATTATTTGTTATTTTTAGACAAATTTATTATTATCGAATTTAGGCGTGCATTGAAATAATAAAGTTGTAGTAAAATTAATACGTTCCTATTCGAATTAAGGTTGGGAACCGGTTGAAGCCAATTTCCGAAAAATTCAGTGAATCCTAATCAGAATCATTGCACCGAAACAATTTTTCCTATTAGCAAGAGGTTTATTTTAAATGTTTAGAACAGGTAAACGAACCAAACCTTGCGTCGGGAATTGAAACAATTATTATTTTTTTCAGCTTGGATTACAGCTTAGGCCCACTGCCGACAATCATCCAGTTTAAGGGCGCCTACCTGCCATCCGGCCCCATCGCAGGCTGCCGAGTCACACAGTCTGGCAGCACCGAAACACAATGTGGCTCATCGCGCCTCAGCTCTGGCCTGCGCCTGGTCTTGCCTCTGTCTCGGGCATATGTTGGGCTCATGTTGCGCTGCCGACGTCGCAGTTAACGGCGCTGTTAACTTTCGCTGTTAGTCGACGTCGATGTCGACGTCGTCGTTGTCGTCGTCGTCTTTTGCCAGTGCCTGAGAAATTACACCCAAGAGCTTAGGATGAGCATCCGCTGAACGCCGCCCCCGCGTCCTTGCATTGTTGAGTATTGAGCATTGCCACACTTTTCACCAACAACGCACGAGCGACAGACGGACGGACAATTTACAGCCAAATGACAAGTGCTTAGTATATGTGTGTGTGTGTCTGGTGTTGTTGTTTTCCGCATTTTCATTTTTGAAGCTCCAAAATTGGCAACTTGTGGGCTGATGGCCATGAGACTGGCTGAAGGATTTGCAGCACCGGGCACCGAACATGCGGCAGGTGGGAATAGGACAGGAAGCAGTCTGGCCAAGCACTTGGCGCACGCTTGCGCGCCTTTCAAATTTAGCGTATTAACTCATTAAACGTTCAAAAGCTCATTGCCTGCGAAATGTGCACACATTTGGTGCGCGAGTGTGCGAATGTGTCTGAGCATGGGTGTGAAATATGCTACACGTGTCGCCTATGTGGCTGGCTGGAATTTTTCACACCCAGCCCGTGGGCAATGCGGGGATTTCCTTGCAGCCGGTATCCGCTTTATGCAATTTAAATTAATTTCCGTAATTACTTTGGGGGCGCACTTAAATGGCTTTATTCAAAAAGCCAGCGATTACAGTGCCTCTGTGCGTTTGTGGGTCAGCTTGTTGTAGGCATTACGCATACGCCGCGTTGCATGCGCCTAAAATATTCATATCCAACCGTTGTATTTTTAACTAAAATGACAGATGCGTGCTGCCAGTAATTACGGCGCTATTAAAATAACCGTGAAGCAACTTTGCGTCGTTGACCTTTGCTTAGGATCCAAAACCAGCCGAGTTCCTGTCCCAGTCACAGTCCCTGACTCCACTCAGTGCAATGTGTTGCATGCAGTGGCAGACACTGTGGCACCGACTGTGGCGTCGGCGTCAGCGTCAACGCCGTCAATTTGCCATCGCATTACGTATACGCCACGATGCGGCCGTTGTGATGAGTGGGCGAAGAGGCAGCTCTTGCAACGACTTTTAGCACACGCAACTAAGGGTAAACATACACAACTTTCTTGCCAAAGTTTTGCAGTCGAATATTCAGAACCACCCTTAACTATTATGTTTAACAAATAGTGAAATTCAATTTTTGCGGCAACTGCGAAGTTTTACGTTTCACATTCACTCCCAGAGCCCTGTTAAAACTAAACCGATTTTCATGTTTGATATCAGTTTTATCATGATTTATCATATATATTGATTCCACATATAGAATATATGCATTATTAAAAATAATTTTTTATAATTTGTTTGGCAAGGATATCATGGAGTACATGACCCTTATTTCTTTCTATATATCTTATCATTGTATTTGTAACAATTATCTCATTATTGAAAACATTTTTTTTTAAACATTTAGAACTGCGAATTTATATTTTAAAACTTTACAATTTTTTTGTCAAAATCAGATCAAAACTGACGAACATTTTGATTGAGTCTATGTGCATTAATAAAATTTATTGTTTTTTAATTTAGTAATTTTCAAAATATTTTTTTTCAATTTTAATCGGTTGTATTTGTAAAAATTGAAAAAAAAATTAACAGCCCTAAAACAGATTCTGAGGTTGTCAAAAATCATGCTCAATTTGATGAAAATTTTGATATTTAAAGCGCTCAGATGCATAGCTCCCATATTTTATAAAACTGAACCGTTTTTCTACATTTAGATATGTAGAACTGCGAATTTATATTTTTAAACGATTGCGATTTTCACAATAAGTAAAAAACAAAAACATTCATTTTATTTTTTGAAAAATTTTATTTTGTTTCACAGCAGCTAAGAAATAGCGCATTAATAAATAGGATATACATATAAAATAGAATAAATAAATATGTCGTAGCAATGATTCCTAGTTGTTATTTTTTATTGTTGTGTACTTCGGATGGTTTGAAATTGTTTGTTTGGTGAGTTAAAAAAAAATTATGACAAAATGCACATGCGTAAAAGGAGACATAATTTCAGTGTACAATTACAATAACAGTCGAGGGTGCCGCTACATTTTGCGGTGGCTTCATCCTTTTAATTATCCTTTAAATCAATCAATGCAGGCACTTTGGACTGGTTCTGAGATTCTGGCACATTTTCGGCAAGTTTTTCCACAACAACATCAGAGGCTTCCAGCTGCTCCACATTGTTAGATGCCGCTTCTGGCTCCACTGCTGATGACAATTCTGTGACAGTTTCAGCTTCAGTTTCGGGCTCAGTTGCCGCCACGGCAGCTGCTGCTGCTGCTGCTGCTTTAGCTTTCGACTTGGCCTTCTTTTTATTGTTCTTCTTGGCATTGCTAGCCTTCTGTTGATCCTCAGTCGCTTTGGCCTTTTGTTGCTCCGCGATCTTTTGTGCCTCGGCGGCAGCAATTTTGGCATCATTTGTGGTGAGCAACTTCATTTGGTTTTGCAAGTTGGCCAAAGTTTGCTTGAGCTCTGCACAGTTGCGCGTCATCAGCTCCATTTTGGCATTGTCAGTGTTGGCGGACACTACTTTAATGGGCTCCGGTTCGGGTGGCAGCTGCGGCATGGAGGGAATTTCAATATTTGACTCGCGCAGAGTCTGGTGCAAAGTTGTGCGTTCGCTTTGGAGGGCACGCAACAGCTTTTGTAGCTGTTCCACCTGTTTTTGAAGACGTTCCGAGTGAAGATCGCGCTGTTGCTTTTCCGTGGCCAGTTGAATGACGGTGGCGTTTGCTTTCTCATATTTCTGGCGCCAGCCCAGTGCTTCCTTTTCGATCTTCTTGGTGTGCTTCGACATTTTCTCTAGCTCGATCTTGTAGCTGCCAAAGACCTCGTTGGATTTTTGAAGCGACTGCTGAAATTCATCGTATTTGGCGGTATAAATGTTCAGCTGCTCTTTCAGCTGTTGCTCGCGTTCCGTCAGATCCTTAATTGCACGTTGAGCTTGCAGCAATTTCTCCAAACCAATTTTATTTTCTCTGTGTGATAATTAGAAATACATTTAGCAAGACATGAGATTTAGGGTGAAAAAGTGATACCGACTTGGTGAGTATTTCCTTCTCCATGGCCGCCTCCACCTGCGCCTTGTTGAGCTTGGCCTGATGGAGCTGCGACTCCAGCTGGACTTGTTCGTTCAGCTTCTCCAGGTGCTTCTCACGCGTCTGATATTGCTCGGCCAGCAGCTTTAACCTAAAATCGTAAATGTTGAACATATGGTCTGTTAATTTCTATGTGTATGGCTATAACTATGTGTGTGTGTGTGTGGCATGCAGTGTGCTGCCTATAAATAGACAGCGCACGCCGGTCTGTATCTCTGTGTGTCGGCCCCTCTTACTTTTTGGTCATTTCGATGTTGTAATCACGTAATTTAATGTTCTCCTCGTTGTTTTTAGACAGTGACTTTTGCACCTCCAACAGCGAGCTCTGAAACTTGGTTTGACTCTCCTTGCGGCGCTCTTCCTCTACCTTGATTTGCAGCATACTCTCATTTTTCACCGATTTAAGTATACGCTGCTGCTCCCGGCACACTTCCTGCAGCTTATCCCGCATCAGAACGCTTTTGTTCAGCTCCCGCTGCACCTGCTCCTTCTCCCGCTGCTGGTTCTCCATGTGCCGTTGCAGTGCGCGCATCTCGGCGGTCAGCCGGGTCACATTCTTCTCGCTCTCCACATGCCGAGCAAGCAGAATCTTCAGTTTGTCCTCATTTGTAGTGCACTCGTCCAAGGATTTGAGCACCTGGTAAAGGGCGGCATTTTATTCCGGGTGACTTTGGCAGTTGCTTTGCTCAACTTACCACATCCTCAAGTTTAATGTCGCGCGTCACTCGTTTGCCCTTGTTCGCTTTCTCCATGCTTGTCTTCTCTACAATTGTATATATACTATTCGTTCAAATTTTTACTATATTTGTAAGTTCGCTGGCTACAGCGTGCCCGAATCCAATATCAAGAAAATACTATTTTCTTTCATAAATAATACCAAACTAATTCAATTGAAAGTCCTCGAAATACTGCCCCTATTTAAATATCTAAAGAAAAATAACATGTATACACTTTTTTTTATTAAAAATATAAGTATTTGATTGTTTGACCTAAAACACCGACGCTTTCAAGTTACAGCAAATTTGCAAAAGTTCTAAATAAAATCTACTGTTACTTTGTTATAAATTTATTTTTTCTCCATTTATCGAATTGACCTTAGTATCGTGGTGGCTGTTCGATAAATAAAAGTGCTAAATTTATTTGGGCGCGAAGACCTACATCAATGGTTGCTGTTATATGTAAAAAATATTAACTTGATCATTGAACATAAATTATCTTCTTTACAACGACTTAAAAATGTATATACTTGTAATAGAAAAGTAAACTTGGCACCTAAGTCGAATTTAATTTTACATATGGTAGACTTCAATGGAAATATTGGAACCTATTGGAACCATTTTTGCATAGGTTGGCAGCTTCCATTCGTGATACGATACAATCGACTTAATGCCTTATTTTGTGTGTATGCGTGTGTGTGACTTCGTCATATGACATTTTTCACTTCGTTTGTATTAACAGTGTCGCCCTCGTCACTTGCTTTTTTCCAATTGCGCTGATACCACGGCAGAAGCGAACAGAAAAAAAAAATTTTAAAGTTTATTTAAAATGGCTAGCCAAACGCAGGGAATACAGCAACTGCTTGCTGCTGAAAAGAAGGCTGCCGAGAAGGTTGCCGAGGCCCGAAAGCGTAAGTAAAATAATAAAATATATGCAAGAAAGCTTACGACTTTTTCGCTATCGACGTTACGCGCGTCGAGTCGAGTCACATGATTCGTGTATTTGCTCAAGTAAATATTGATATACTGAAAACTCTTTGCTCGGATTGGCAGGCAAGGCAAGAAGATTGAAGCAAGCCAAGGATGAGGCCACCGAGGAGATTGAGAAGTTCCGTCAGGAGCGCGAGCGCTCCTTTAAGGAATTCGAAACCAAGGTTAGTTAATCAAAGTAGAGTTAATCAAGTAGAGTTAATTGTATTTTAACGTCCCCTCACACTGCGACAACAGCATATGGGCAATCGCGAGAAAGTCGCTGGGCAAATCGATGCTGATACTCATGTGAAGCTCTCGGAAATGGAAGGCGCTATCAAGACGCGCAAAGAGCCCGTCATCAATGAGATATTGCAGTTCGTTTACAACATCTCGCCCGAAGTGCACAAGAACTACAACAGGAAGTAAAGTTTTGGAATTAAGCGTGTGGAACGGCGCTGGTCACATCCAAAATGTGCTGTTTTTATTGTAAATTCGAAGTCCAAGTTCAACTCTTTAATGCATAATTTAGCGTCTTAATAATAGTGCATACTATATTAAAAAACTGCTGTATTATTATTCCATATATTAAAAATTTGTTGTTTCACCAATATAGAACCTCGGTGCAGTTAAAGTCCATTTATGTGTTAATCAATAATTATTTTTGCGTTTGCGCAATTGTAAACTAATATGTATTATGTTGTTTATGTTTTATTCCGTACAAATACAAATTGTTATTTTCTTGAAAAACGTTTTTAATATACGGATTTACATATGATATGGGTAATTTCGGTAACAGGCACGTGCAGACCTGCTTGACATTTAACATGATATACAGTCTAAATGCATGTTGAACGCTTGTTGTACGACTTAATGATGCCAGTCCGCACCGTTTGTAACTCAAACTAGTATTTTTTTCATTTATGGTATTTTTTTAGGCATTCACATATTTGCGGGTAAGCTGTATTCGTTAGTGTTTATTTTGGTTTTGCTGGGTGAGGTAGTGCTGTGTTCGGCGCGGGGCTTATTACCGCTATTTTAAGCGCAATCGTTGCAATGCAATTGTATAATATGAAGTGCAAAGTTTAATAAGCTATCATTATTTGAAATAAAAGTGGCATGCTCAAGTTAACGTCGCGCTAATCGAATTGGGAAACGCGACCCGAAAATTCTGCCCTACGCACACAAGTGCAAATGTGATGTGAAAGTAAACAAGTTGGGCGAGAAATTAGCACAGTTTGGCCAAAAACCAAACAAGTCCGCAGCGAAATGCCAAATTTAGATAATGCCGGTGGCGATGGCAGTGCTGATGCTGCTGCTGATGAGCTGGAAACGCCTCCAACAATGCCGCAGTCGCCACCCCCGTCCGACGAGGAGTCCTCCCGGCTGCTGGCCGAGCAGGCCAATCATGCAGCTGTTAAAATTGCATCGCCGTATACGGCTCCATTGGCGCCCTTTAATATGGAGCTGGTGAAGCGAGCTGGGCTAAAGGGCAAGCTGGTGGCTCAAAATAGCTTGTGGAGCGGCGGGGGCGGCGCGGATGGCGAGGGCGGCAAGCGGAGCAACAGAGCTGGTGAAGCAACGATGCGTTTTGTTGAGCTCGAGCGAGGCGGCGATTCGAGTAAACCCGGAAAGGCCGAAGAGTCATCGATTGAATCACTTAGCTTACACGAGAAACGCGCGAGATTCGCTGAAAAGTAAGATACGACACATCTACTATCAAAGTTCCCCTTATGCAGGAAGTGCTCATTAACTTAATAGCATTTGGTTTATTTTTTTATCATTTGTTGTTGTGACATTTTTGTTTTCTTTTTTATACTTGTTCACGAACAGAAAAGAGTATATTGGGTTTGTGAAACGTTCGTTTTGCTGTCCGACTGTAACAGATTTTTTTCGCGTTTACTGAAGCTACCTAGTGTACCCGCTTCGGATAGTATTACCGATTCTGTGGTGCGCCCACAAATCACTAAAGTCCATAATTTATAGTCCAGTTGTAGAGCTAGGGATCCCAAATTCGGAAGGGAAATGTCGGTAACGAGTATAACGCAGTCGGTAACGCGACTGCAATGTTCTAACTTGTTTTATTTTTTGTATTATGCGGCAGGTACAGGGTGCTCTGTCCCAAATAAATGAGCCAAAAATAATAAATCAATAAATGACAGTAAACACAAATACTTAAATATTGTCCCAGCGAGCATATTTCAATTTGCGTTATTCGAATGTCTATATTAGCTTTTTTCATTTATTTTTCGATTTTTTTTTTTATCATAAATTATTTCCAACATTATTAAACAAATATAAAGTGTAGAACATATGGATTTTAATATTTTCATAGGGACATAGAAGAATTATTGTTTGTTCAACTACGCTCCGTGGTAGAATTTCCAAGATTTGCTAAAATACGTGCTCATCGCCGTTTTGCAATGAAATCGATCTGCGAAAATTTTATCTTAGCGCTTTTGAACTTTCGATCCCAATTTTCGGAACATTAGTATGCTTTTGCAAAAAGTATATTAAAAATTTGTATAAATGAATGTGAATGTATATGTTCATTTTGCCAGTTTATTTTATGAAAAAAAAACTTAGTAAAAACTTATCAACTTAGTAAAAACTTATTAACTTAGTAAAAACAATGCAAGAACTTATGTTGGTCGAATGCAACATCCTGTATAATACCATTTATATATATATGGCTTTGCAAGTGACAAAAGTTATTCTTTATTGTTTACACTATGCATAAAATATATATTCCAATCCCTAAATGCCAGCCACACGCTTCAATAACACGCATAAACAGAGTGAGAAAGAGTGAGATGCACAGATTGACAGGTAGTCAGAGTCTGCCCTGCGACGGCTCTCTCAATCGCGGCCTGCATTGATCTGTTATGTTCAACAAGTACTCTCTTACACAACAGCTCTGCTCTCACTGTCTGATGTGCGCCAGACACCAACAACAGCTGGTTTTTGTGCCATGCTCGGCTCTTGCTGGGCCAGGCTGAATTACCGGGGAGGGAGAGACTACCCGGTAAACGGAACTTCTCGCCGCTCAGCTGTTGGCACTGTCTCTTGTTTTCAGTTTGTTGTCGTTGCTGCTGTGCGCTGGTCGTCGTCATCGCGCTTTGGGTTTTTTCTTTTCATCCGCCGTTTGCGGCGCTCATGTGCTTATTTAATTAATAATTCGCGTGGCCAACGGATAAACGATTTAGGCTCTAAGCAATTTTGTTTGTTTTCTGCACATTCTTTCAAGAATCCTAGTGGGTAGGTTTAAAAAACGGTAATGTTGTGCATTTATTTCCTAAATAACTGTTTAATATTTCCGTTTTGTTTTTGTTCGTATTAATCATCAGTTCGGGGACAGATGCAAAGATTTCGACGTGTCTGCTTTTGTTGTTTTTGGAGACTTGTGTGGGCGCTTTAGTTGCGTGTGTCATTATCCTCCACATTTTTGTCACATCGAAATTCCGAAAAATTCTCAAAAACTGAACGATACGTATAAATAACTTATACAAGATTTATATAAAATGTGTTTGCAAATGTGCACCTCTTTCTTTTATTTTGTTGCTAATTTCGAGCGCATCGCCCAAAAGCTTTAATAAATTCATTTGCTTTGGCCTTGATTAAAACAAAAAGCATTCCGAAATAAAACAGTGGGTTTGTAATACTTGAATAACAAGACCTCTAACTTGTCCAAATGAATTGTGTGTAAATGTGAAAAATCTTAAAAAAAAACTTGAAGTTAATTGCTTTGTGCTGGAAGGTTATTTTTGTCTGTGGCTTAGAAGCCTACAAATTATGAGAATAAAAATAAAAAAAATGTTGGTTTGCTTAAAAAAACTTGCACGAATAATGGGCTATAAAGAATACTCAATAATAAACAGGGAATGAAATGGTTAAAAACGAAAAACCCAACATAATTTTATATTTATTTAAACACAATTATTAAAAATATATATATAATAAATCTTATAGCAAATACTTACAGTATATAGTATGTGCATTCTTATATTTATTTCCTGTATAAAGACTTGAGTGCTATCAGTATTGTTCTTAAATTATAGTCGATTATCAGGCATGCACTAGATTGAGCTCTATAAACATTGCGCTCAGATTTAATTATAATATTTAATGAGAATATAATACGATTACAAAAGTAATATATGGGGTGTATATGGGAAATAAAATGATTGTTTAAATTATTTCTGATACCTAAGCAATATTTCATGTTTTTTAAATTAGTACGGTTTTGTTTTTGGTTTTTTTTTTTAATACAATTATTTTTATCTTGCACATCATAAAGCAAAGGCGATAAAAACTCTTTACTTTTTATTTGAATTTATCTTGAAAGGGTCTTAACAAAGTCGTGTACATTTCCTATTCGCAGCTATTGTTCATACTTGTTTAATAATCTTAATGCTCAAACCCCTCAGAAATTTGATGCAAATGGTGATTCATAAGTGTTATTTACAAGTTAACTTTATTGTTAGCCACTGCAGCTGAATCATAAACAATCTCTAATGAAATGTGTTTCACATGTAAATCTAAAATGATATTAATAGTAAATAGCCATTGCTAAAATGAGCAAGCCTTTTTCTCATTAGCAAGTGTTCGCGAATCGTTTTTAGGGTTCTTTTTAAGTAGGTGTCGAGAACTTCCAAACGAGCTACTCAAATTTGATGCTCTCTGCTCAAATTCAAGTTGCAAGTCTCAATACAAACTGCTGAATAAACAAGCCAGAACGGTTTTATTTGGCGCCTGGCTGCTATTCATTTTTAATTTACTGGCCTGGATACAGGCGATTATTAAGTATACGTCCCATAAAACGTTAACAGCTTTCACGCTGACCTATTTAATTTGGGAGTGGTGTGACTTTCTTATTTGTGCTGGACACGCCAAGCCACAGGACGTCCCTACTGTGCGAATATGGTTATTGAGAAACCATAGGGAATTATTCCCGGTGTTTGTGTGTGTTTGCTTATTAAAATTAAAATTAACATGTAACACATATATATATATAAAATATATATAAAATCTTTATAAATAACTTGGGGACATATTAATCGTGAAGAACTATAGTTACCGCTCGTTCGAACGCTCTCTCAAATAATAAAATGCATTAAGAGAAAAAGGAAAAAACCAAATAAAAGAACTTTTTCGTTTTTATGCTATAAACGAGTATTGCGCAGTCATTTATAGCCGACTTGTTCTCATTTATTTTTGCAGCAGCTCATCCACCTTACCACTGCCAGACGCTTTCGGGCCACTGCCCAACGGCAAGACCACCCAGCATAGGAATAACCCATTAAATCACTCTACTCCTCTACTGCCAATGAGCGAACCCAACAAGGTGCCCAGCAGCTACGATGAGCGCGAATGCAGCTGCCCACGTGAATTTTACCAAAGATCTGAGCTCAACACTTCACTATTCTTTGAGGACTGCAGCCGTTCGATTGATTTTGTGCTGGCCTACAGGATCAATGCCCATGAACCCACGGAGGCGGAAAATGCGGAAAAGCGACGCGTTTTCCAGGAGAATCTAATGCACCAAGGCCTCGAGGTGGAACTCAGCCAAAAGGACCAAATTTACTTTTTCAAGGTGGGTGACCAAATTATATATTATCTATATAACATTGATATCTATCTTGTCTTGTTACTCATTTTAGATACATGCTCCTCTGGAGGTGCTGCGTCGTTATGCGGAGATACTTAAACTGCGTATGCCCATGAAGGAGGTGTGTATCCAGTTTCTGTATTTTACAAAATTTGAACACAATTAAATGACACATGTTTTATGTTATTTTAGTCATATTGTAAATTTCGCGTAAATGAAAGATCAAATCGTCTACACAATGCGGCGCATTATTTGTCCAAGAAGGTCTGCAAAAGTGTCCAGGTCTTATTCAATCACAATTAACAATTTTTGCAGATATGCTCCTAACTTGCGCTACGCAACAAAAAATGCCTCGATCTTCGAGTACTTGCTATGTATTGTATGCTTCAGTTAAACGACTTAGTTTGCTTTGAAACGACTCTTTTGATAAATGTCTAGTCTACCAATATATTGGAACTCCATTTGAAATATGTCGTATTAGTTCTTTATGTTTTAGTCTATCTACTAAATTTAATACCTGAGTCAAATTGCTGTAAATATTTCTTTCGTTTGATCTGTTCTCCAACACTTTATGCCACTAACCTGTTACTTTCCTACACTATAATGATACAAAAATTATAATGTCGATTTGAATTTTTCAGATACCCGGTCTATCTGTGGTCAATCGTTCTACAAAAAATGTATATTCTAGTCTCAAATCAGTCTGCCAATTCTTTATGCGTAATATATATGTCGACGAGCATTACTTTCCAAAGCGTGCGCATCGTTTTACGGCCATCTACAGTCGGGATAAGGAATACCTGTAAGACTATCCAACTATATTTATACTCGTTCGCAAACTGTCTGTCTGTCCGTATTTACGCAATTGTATTCTCTGCTGGTCAAGCTAGAGATTTCAATATAATGCAAACCCTAATATAATATAATAACAATTTTTTGGATGTACTTATATAAATCTTGCTGCGGATAATCCGCCTAAATCCATATCTCTCATAAATTTAGAGCTATAGTCAGTTTGGCAAATACTTTTCGGATAACCACAAACTAAAAACAAAAAAAGGTTATATAAAAAAATAGTTTTTCCAAATATATGTTATTATAATGTGAACGAGTATATCGCAGTCGGTTACACCCGATAAAAACTTTCTTAATTTTCTATAATTGTTTAAAGGTTCGATATTCGCCAGGACTGCTTCTTCACAACTGCAGTTCGTTCGCGTATTGTGGAATTCATTTTGGATCGCCAGCGTTTTCCTGCCAAGCGTCACAATGAGATGGCTTTTGGAATTGAGCGCTTGGTGGCCGAGGGTGTCTACTGTGCCGCCTATCCGCTGCATGATGTAAGTAACTCCGAGTGAACACCGGCAACAAATCAAAATTGTTTACTTACTTGACAGGGCGAAATTAGGGAGAAGGGTACCATGCGAGAACTGCTCTACACAAACTGGGCGTCGGTGAAAAAATGGTATCGATATCAGCCTTTGGATGATATTAAGGAATATTTCGGTGTCAAAATCGGTAAGATCGGCTACGCATATAAGCAGTAAAGAATTTGCTCACAATTTCTGCAATTACCTAGGTCTCTACTTCGCTTGGCTGGGCTTCTACACTTATATGCTGCTTTTGGCCTCCATAGTGGGTGTTGTTTGTTTTCTATACTCCTGGATCTCGCTCAAAGACTATGTGCCCGTGTAAATTTCCGCATATCCTTTCAAATTGATCCGCAGCTAATCACAATTTTTACTTTGTAGTAAGGACATTTGCCTGCGCTCAAACTCCAATATAACAATGTGTCCGCTTTGCGACTGGTGTGAATTTTGGAATCTCAAAGAGACCTGCAACTATGCCAAAATAACATACCTTATAGACAATCCCAGCACTATATTCTTTGCTGTCTTTATGTCATTTTGGGCCACGCTTTTTTTGGAGCTTTGGAAGCGCTATTCGGCTGAGATTACGCATCGCTGGGATTTGACAGGCTTCGATGTGCATGAGGAGCATCCCCGGCCGCAGTATTTGGCACGTCTGGAGCACATTGAACCGACACGCACCGACTACGTAACCAATATGAAGGAGCCGACGGTGCCTTTTTGGCGCATGAAGCTACCGGCGACGGTCTTCAGCTTCTCCGTGGTGGTGCTTCTCATAGCGCTGGCCTTTGTTGCACTCGTCGCCGTTGTCGTCCACCGCATGTCCATGCTGGCCGCTTTGAAGGTGGACGGTAGTGGCATGACCACATCGAAAGCGATCGTTTTGGCTGCCGCGTCGGCGGCATTTGTCAATCTGTGCTTACTTTATGTACTGAACTATGTAAGTATTTGGCGTAAAGTTACACTATAAAATAACCCATTTAGTCCATTGTCCATTGTAGCTCTATAATCACTTGGCCGAGTATCTGACTGAGCTGGAAATGTGGCGCACCCAAACACAATTCGACGATTCGTTGACGCTTAAGATTTACCTGTTGCAGTTTGTAAATTATTATGCTTCCATATTTTATATAGCATTCTTCAAGGGCAAATTTGTAGGACACCCGGGCGAGTATATAACGGTCTTTAAATACCGTCAAGAGGAGGTAAGTTCAAATTTTTACATAAAATGTAATTCATTCTAATGTGTATTTTCTTCCAGTGTTCCTCGGGTGGCTGTCTGACGGAGTTGTGCATCCAGCTGGCTATTATAATGATTGGCAAGCAAGCCTTTAATACGATACTGGAGGTATATCTGCCCATGTTTTGGCGCAAGGTACTAGCGATTCAGGTTGGACTCTCGCGCCTCTTTGGCAATGCGGTTAAGCCAGACAAGGCCAAAGATGAGCGGTGGATGCGGGACTTTAAGCTGCTGGACTGGGGGGCCCGTGGCTTATTTCCGGAGTATCTGGAAATGGTTTTGCAGTATGGGTTTGTCACCATTTTCGTGGCTGCCTTTCCGCTTGCCCCTTTTTTTGCGCTTCTCAATAACATACTCGAAATGCGCTTGGATGCCAAAAAGTTGTTGACGCATCACAAAAGACCCGTTTCCCAGCGTGTGCGGGACATTGGCGTCTGGTATCGCATATTGGATTGCATTGGCAAGCTGAGCGTCATCACGAATGTGAGTTAATATCAAATTTCTATCAACGATGAGACTGAAAAATTTGGTTTATTTAGGGTTTCATCATTGCCTTCACTTCGGATATGATACCACGTTTGGTGTATCGCAGCTTAAAGTCAAAAGATGGCTCCTTAAACGGTTACTTGGACTTTACCTTGTCCGAGTTTCGAATATCGGACTCTCTCAAGCTAAAGAGCTTAGCGGGTGATTATTCCAACATTACAACGTGCAAGTAAATTACTTTAATATGTTCTTAAATTTATATATTTTTAATTTGCATTGCTTTTTCTTTACCCCAAGATACACGGACTTTCGTGAACCGCCCACATCACCGGAAAAATATCATTTAACGAGCATGTTTTACATAATCTTAGCTTGTCGCTTGGGCTTTGTTGTGGTTTTTGAAGTGAGTGCAATTGGTCATGTTCAGCATTGTTAATTTTATTTGTTTTATTACATAAACAGGTGTACATTGATTAAGAAAATACCTCGCTGAAATCCGTTTAAATAAGTTTGCTTTCTGTTCATTCAGATGTGTATAGAAGTCCAATTAATTGCTAGTCAACGTTTCAAACCTTGATATGCTGAAACATACCCGAGGTTTCCTCAATGCTCTCCTGCAACGCTCGATTCTCATTTGTAGATGTCTTCAACATGCGATAGAGCGCATAAATGCCGTAGGCAATTAGCGCGTTTAGCACTAGGCAAAAAAAAACCATTATATTAATCGTAGCCAGATTCCGATATAAACTTACCTGTAAAAACACCAAAGAGTACGCTACGCGCAATACGGCGATCTATGGAGGCGTCTACTTCGTCAATCTTCAGCTCCAGGGATACGAATATGGCCACCTCTATGATCATCGATACGCACGCGTTGATCAACCATGGGGCAATGCAGATGAGTCGTCGCTATTCAGTTTAGTTCATTTAGACAGGTGCAAATAGACAAAGTTCGATAACATGGTATGGCTTACCTGTTTGATGCCATCGACTAGAATGCAAGCCACCACCAGATTTATCAGCGCCTTTACCCACACAGTTACTGTTAGTATCATATAAAAAGCCTGTGAAAATTCATGGACTAGCACATAGTCCACTGTAAAAAATGATGTTATTTTAAAGCATTTGTGTGAAATTATTGATAAATACCCAATGTGGCTACAAATGTGCCAAAAGGACTCAGTATCTGCACATCACTTTGCTGCCACTGGGTCAAGTCCATAAAATCATAGTACAGATGGTAGCTGCACAGGCTCAGGATGCTCAAGGCGATTATGGCGTCTGAGCAGGCTATGCTTAGGCCAAAAGTGCGTAGATTCAAACAGGCAAATCGTTTCATTGTGATTTAGTGTTAAAAGTTAGTTTAATATATTTTTAATATTTATTTAAACAAATGTTTTTAAATACTTGTCACAGTTTAATTATTGTTGTATTTTTATATAATATTTCTTATTAATTGTTATATTTTGTATATCCTTTTTATTAATTTAATTGGTGTTAATTGTTATATTTTGTATATCCTTTTTAATAATTTGTTGTTTTTATTTTTTTATTTGAACGCGTGCGTTCGTTTCGAAGTATTTGCCGCTACTGAATCAAAATCTTGAACTGTATGACAAAATTAGGTCCGATTTTCATTAAGTTGCCATTTTCACTTTTCCTATTAGTTTTCAGCTTTTGCCAATTACACATACATGCACATATTTCCATGCTGTGTTTCTACGTTTGTCGAACATGAACTAGATCCATTGGCTTCTTCGTGGGTCTATTTTACTGTTTATTGCTAGTTTTGGTTGATGTTGGGTGTTTTCCAGCCAATTTTCAACATTATTGGGGTAGAGGCTAATGTATACAACATAAGCTTGACCACTGGGATTAGCAAAATAGTTAAGCAAACTAAAATCCTATGTTTCAATTGCTTCGATTGCGGTGAGCACTCGCATTTTTAAGGTTTTATTCTGAGCTAGTGACCCCAATTTGTCTGTTTTCCATTTTACCAGACACAAAAGTAAGAGGAAAAGGGTTGAGAAATACTGTTTAGCAATTAGTTAAGTGTAAAAACTCTGTGAAGGTTGTTCTCTAGTGTACCAAATAAGTTTGTCTTGTTAAAAAATAAATTTAAAACAACAATACTTATAATATTTAAATTATTTTTACAGAACTTTGTGGCACTTGTAATGATTTTGGTACGTTGGTGTATACCGGACATGAGCGTGGAATTGCGGGATCAAATCAGACGTGAAGTGTATATAACCAATGAGATTATCATAGATCAAGAAGCACAACGCGCACGCTTTGGTAATGCAAAAAATGCTTTATTACCTGAAATTATATGAAATATTTATAATAATAATTTAATAATTGTAACTCGCAGAGCGTGCGAAACGTAACTATTCAATGGTACAAAATCCTAGTGAACAAGATGTGGATGCTGCTTCTGTGGATGAACCAAATGCTAAATTTATTCAAATTGAAAAACTACTTTCCGCCAATCTGTCGCAAATTGAAATTGACTCAATTATACATGGCGAAAATACGACCACAGGAATCTCTGGTGCAGACTGCTAGATACTACTCGGAAAGTCGAAAGCACAAAATGCTTCGCGATTCACATATATTTATGCACATGATATCTAGTTGGATTTTTAGTTTAAGTTTAAAAGTGCTACATTGTGTTATGCTAGTTCCTTTCAAGCACTTTATTGGGTGTATAACTAATTTTTAAAATTTTTGTACAAATGCTTGCAATATGGTTTTAAGCTTTACTCATTATACCTCTTAGAATTGTTGAAAACAAACTTAATGTGATACAAAATCACTACACTCAAATGCAACCAATTGGTGCCTGTGCCCAGTGTAAATATAATTAAATCATCGTTATTCTAGCCCAGTTAGTGCCAAACTTGCACAAAGTAAAACAATATTTGTTAATTGTAAATTATGTGAATTTACAAGTTTTACAAGCATTAATAGAATTAAATTCATTTGAAAAGCGTTATTGTTTAACTAAATTACGTTGGTTTATTGCAATATTTAACATATGAAAATCTCATCAATTTGAACTACATCTCAGGCTCTCTCAAAACATCCATTGAATTCTCATATGAACAAAAATTAACTATGAATTGTATGCTTTTGATATAAAATAGTTATAAGAATATATATTTATATGATCTGGGCAATGAATGCATATATTTATTGAAGTAAAATAATAGCATAAAACTGCTATTCCGAATACAAAGTGAACTTTTTCATGAAATTGTAAATCGTATTTACTGTTTATAAAGTAAAACTCATTTATGTATTGAACCGAACCAGTGCTTGTTATTTATAGATTTTATTTGAAAGAATATTTGAACTTCGCTATCCCATTCAAATAATTTCAAATTTTGCTTACCCAGTGCGAATATTGAGAGGATCTATTAAATTTTTTGTTAGAAGCTGAACATTTCAAACTTTGCAACGAATTGCCAAAATTCACCTGTACTATACAATAATATAAAATAATCTATTTCTTATAGATTAAGCAAATATTTTTATAAAATACCTATTCTGTTAATTGCACATTAACGCATATTATTTAAAGTTGTATGTGAACCTAATTTGTTATTTAAATTTTGAATCAATCCTTTTTCACATTACGTTCTAAATAGCTATTTTAAATTAAAAAAAATAGCGTCAAGTTCTTGCAGAGCTTAAAACATGTAAATGAAGAGAATTTCGAAAAAAGTTGTTTAATTGGTAAAGCAAATAGGTCAGAACTATTTGCCCAAGAAAGTTTTAATTTTAACTTTTCTAAATGGCACTGGCCTTTAAGCCAAGTGGTTAAACATTTAAATATCCATACAAAATGTATTCCCTTAATGCAAATCAAAAATGTTTGTGATCAATTTGAACTTTTATTCATTATAGCCTCTAAATAGTCGACAAGGCCGCACATTTGCTTAAAACGCTATGATATATGCCATCAATACTGCGGCAGCTGCTCTTTCTCAACCTTGGCAGCCCCATGGCGCAACAAGCATGCAGCTTTAGATATACTTCTCGCTAGTCAAGTGCTCGCATTTGCAGATTATGAGAGCTTGTTGCGTATATGCCGTCCAACGTGGCAAGTGCGGAAATGGGACGGCCGATGATTTGTTGTGTGGCCTATGCACATGGCGCTCCCGTTTACCGCGCATGTGCCAAACAATGACGTCACTTGAGAAAAGCGAGCGCTCTGAAGTTCGGAGCGCAGCTGATTACATGCCGCCAGCGCACATGGCGCTGGTCTATAAAAATAATAATTTTCATTCGTTTATTTTGTTTTCCACAGTGTGGTGCGCATTTGTCTGCTGGTTGTGCTCTCGGCCGTTCGTGGTGCGCTTTGGTGTCTTTGGTACTTAATTGACTCGATTTGTGGCAAATCGCGCCAGTTGACGGTTTAGTTTGCCGAACGGATTTCACGTCAACACAACAAAACCGGTGCCGGATGCGGGACAATGCTGGCCGCGTTTGCTACCGCTGTAGCTAAAGTTCATTGCCGTTTCGATTCATATCCGTTGGTTGGGCGATTGCGGGCGTTATTGCAGCGTGCATTGCCCTGAGCAGAAGTTTGCTGTCCTGGCAACTGGGGGTGTTCCCCCGGTGTTCGATGTGCAAGCCGAACGTCAAGGTTACGCTGCCGGAAATCACAAGTATGTCCTAATTAATAAACATAATAAACCTATACATATATTTTCTAATTAAATCTGAACAGCAAGCGAACGCTTTGGCCTAACCAAATGACCTTTTGCAGTTCCTTAACTATCGATTTTAGTAGCCGGCGCCGGCCAACAATTAAGGAAGTGTTCGCTTGAGACTGACATTTGAATCGTCTCCAGTTATTTGAGCATTTGTGTGTGTTCGGAATTTGTGTATTTGCAGTTGCATTGCGTCGTCATGGCGTCTCTTTGTTTGACAAGTTTTCTACTTGTAATAAAATAGCTTGAACTTTTCTTTGTACTCTTAGGTTCATGTAGGGTGACTCTATAATTAAATACATTAACATAAATATATATACGAACAAAGTAATTCATTTAGCAGTCGTCAAAGATTTATTTTGCAGTAAACTTGTTGCGTTTAATCTATTCAAATTTGTAAGATATATTTATACAGTTATTGCAGTAGTTTAAAGTCATTCTTATTGAAATTCATATATACCCGTGTATAGCAGCGTTAGATATAGTGTTAAGCGAATCTCCCACAATGTTTTCACGCGATTTGGTTTTTATAATTTAACGCAATGTCTTCGCTCTTGGAACGTCGTATTTAGTAAAGGTGTCCTTGGGGTGCTATATATAGAAGACCAGAGTCCCAAACACCGTCATAAGCAATGTCAATTTCATTTACATGACAGAAACGTCTTCTTCCCCCCTGGGACGATATGTCAAGCTGTTTTTGAAAATCTTTATCTCCCTCCATTTTCAACTTAAAGCTAAAAAATTTGGCAGATCACTTAAAAAAATTTATAATTTTCCAAAATAACAACAATAGTTAATTAAATAATTTCAACTGTTTAAAATTTTACAAGAGTATTGTGCAATTGATTACACCCGACTGCAACGTTTTTATTTCTTTGAACATATTTTCTTTAAATTTTTAAGTAAACTTTAAGTTAAGCTAACATAAAATTGTCCTTCAAAGAAAACGGTTTAGTAATAAATTAACTTTATTTTGGAACTTTTTCGAAACTTAGCCGTCAGAAATTGTTGATAAATTTATTGATTTAATAAGCGGCATTATGTGAGTGACTGAACTTTCTTATTATCCATTTACTCCACATTGCCGTGCTGATATCTCGCATTACTGCGGTAATTAACTGTTTCTTTAATGACTTTTAAATTATTTATTTACATTCGCTGTGCTTTGGTACAAAACGCTTCGACTCGAATTACAATGCAATTAAAGGGCAATAGATACGACTGACTGGCTCTTAATATCGTAGTACAATGTGGTCGGAAGTGGAACGGCTGCTAGTCTCTTGTTTCCCGTTAACATTACTTTTGAATGCCCTGTTTTTTGTTAGCTTATATTCAAAAATTAAATTGCTCTTATTATGTTGCTAGGTTTAATTAATAGGGCCAATATAGCCTTGTGTATTCAATTTGCTTATATTTATTACAAAAATAAATAGTGAATTAAAAATAGAACTTTGCATATAATTCAACCCGCAATCCGCGCATGGCGCATGTTTTGCTAATTGAATTAGCATATCTTCTTTTTTATGTTCATCAATAAATTAAGTGCCTTTATTTTAAGCCATATTTATTCAACCAGTGCAAACGGAACAAATAAATACAATTCAGCGTGCACCATCAATAAAGTAATAAAGATTAATCATTTTAGATAGTAATAATAATAAATGCATTTAAAAATTGTGCACTTTTTGATTGAGACTGCACGCACTGTAGGAATTTCTGTTACAATTTTCATTTATTTGTATTTGGACTTATTATAAATCAATCATCAACAGAACACCTTGCCTAAAATTATTTTTTCCATTTCGCAAGTCATTAATTTGTTTTCAGTCGCACATTTCAATTGCTTCGCAAATAAAATAATGAACAATTCAATTCTGCACTTTATTATGTGTTAACTAAGAAACCTCGCATTGGAAGCCAATAAAATTAAGCAAAAATAAACACAAAAGAAGCCAAGCTACATAAAGTGAAACATGGAAATAGGCGAACAAAGCATAAATCAATTTCCATAGCGTTTACATTTAGGAAGAACTATATGCTGACTCAGCGGCGGATATTACCGTACAAATCATCCCGTTCAACTGCAAATGTATATATATAATTTTTGTAGCTATGAGCATGTTTTCAATATAAAAAGACAGGCGCACGCGATTTGCGTTTTTATAATTCAACGCAATGTCTTCGCTCTTGCAACGTCGTATATCGTATATAAGTCCTTGGGGAGCTATATATAGAAGCCTAACATCCCAAACACCGTCATAAGCAATGCCAATTTCATTTACATGACAGAAACGACTCCCCAACCCCTGGGACCACCCGTCAAGCGGCTTTTGTGCGTTAGCTAGTGATTAGTTTGGAATTGTTCTTTCTTATATGCTATAAAATATGGCGCAAAGGTGACGCAGTGGTTTATAGCCCGATGTTGCACATTATCCAGATTCAAGTTGCTTAAGTCTGTTAACATTAGGTAAACACTATTTTATTTTACAAATCATTTTTTTTATTTTCCGTGCCTATACATTTTTATTTATTCAATAATATATTTATTTATATATTTTTATTGGTTGTTGTATTGTATATGTTGTACATTGTATTTATTATTAAAGTATTTTTAGTTTTACAACGAACTCAGTTATTAAAATATAAAAAAAATTAAAGTCCAACTCAAACAGAAAAGATAATGTATTGAGAAGTATAAAATTTGAGAAAATAAATTCATAGAAATTTTTAAGATAAACTGCGTCTTTCGCAGTGTGTCGACATTTAATTAGTTTGTTTATTTCAGATTAAAATTAGCATAAGCATAAATCCAAAACTTGGTTTAATACCAGAAAAAAACCCGAAGGCATAATTATTTCGTGTATGGAAAATTATTAAATATATCAAAGTTTCGCCTGGCAATGGAAAATAACGTTTAGTAATATTTTGTTAATATGTATATTTATAGATATATTTATAGATATGTATATACTTTTGGGTAGACATGCTAAACGAATATTGAAACCCGCTATCTGTCTGAAAAAGATTGTAATAATATTAAAAAGACTTACATATTTATTTAGTTCAATAAAAATATTTAATATTATAGACTTTACTTTTCAACGACCTATACCAATATTAACACTTAACTGATACTGTTCGGCTTTTGCGATATATAATATATACATTTCTTATCAGTCGCAAGTTGCGGCGCACTTTTTAACTTTTTCTGAGACATGGGGGCGCCATAAACAAAGCTATACAATAAGTTATAAAATCTATAAAAGGAAACTATGCGTAGTTTAATTTCGACCTAATTTGGATTATTCATAGTTGAATTAAACATTTATTTTTTACAAAGTAAATAATATTATGTAATATGGGCATTAAAATTAGTTTCAAAAAGATTTGCTCCCCAATTTTTAAAAAAACCTGTCAAGAACAATTAATTTGCAAAAAAACCTTTTTTGTAATCTTTTAATCACATAAATTGGTTTATTAAAAACATGTTGGAATGTGGATAAGAATATTTTTATACTTGTTTCTTATAAGAATTAGTTTGGTTGTACTTAAGTAAGCTTCACCAATTGGGGTTATTGGGTAAAGTCAAAAAATATATAAATTAAAATATATATTTAATATGTATGAAATAAAAATTACTTCTGTTTTATTCCAAAGAAATAGTAATTTTTCATATATGAGAGCCAAATGATGTACAATCAAAATATCCTGTAAAAATCCTAAAGTTTTCCATCATGACACTGAAACATATATGCAGATAACTGATCAGTTTTTTCAACAAAACTGACGCATTCGAAATTGAAAGTGCAGGAAGAACATAAGTGACAACTTTTAAAATATATGTGGACGACTGCGGCCTGTCAACAAATGAGTAAGCCATAATTCTTGCAGCTGTTAAAATGGCAAATCCTATAAAAATAAAAATTCACTCGCTTCCGAGTCACAAAATTTCTCTTTTTTTTGTTGAGCGGGCCGGCGCAAAATCAAAACAAATGCATAATACATACTAAACTAAAATACTAATATATACTACAACAGTTATAACCATGTCCTAAAATCGATATTTATCCATATTAAGATAACGGGCTATACTATACTATACTATACTTCTACGTCACTTTACAAATTAAAATAGGACGCATATTGAACCGGTTTTGTTCCGATTGGTACATTCAAACTTCTGGCGGTGAATTAGAAGCATTTATGAAAAACTGCAATATCTCGCAACCCCTATTCGCGTCTTCTTCTTCCTAATGCATCAATGAGGGTTGTTTCTTCGGCCTTTGTAAGATCGCATGAACGAAATTTTATTGTTTTTTATGCCTTCCTTTTTAATTTGTTTAATACTTACCTGCATTAGGTTATTGCGTTGCAGAATTGCTTAAGAGGAAAGAAAAGAAATCGCGGATAATGAGGTAATGAGTGAGGTTACTTTGGGTCATCTGTTGTAGTTACAAAACATTTTTAGATTACAATTGGAACGAGGAAAGTAAACAAAGGAGACAGTATTTTCTTTAATCTGAAATCTGTAATGATTAAATATTAATATAGATCAAATTAAAATAAAGTGAATTTCACTGTAAAGATCATAATATACCTTAAAGGCTGCAACCAAACCGAAACATCGATAATTTTTTAATTAAAAAAATAACTATAATAAATAATAAATTCGTTTATGACACAACTATAATTGCAATAATATAAGTGTAATTACAAAATGAAAAATTGCAATCAATATTTCACTCGGTTTATAAGTATGGTTATATGGTATTTAATTCACATAACTTTTACGTGAAAAGACTGAACATTGACGATAACGGAATATGAAAGTTTTGGCTTGTTCTACTTCGAAGAAGATACAGTTACATATTTGAGCATGAATATGACAAGTCTTGTTATGTATTATGTCATTTGTGTACTATTTTACCTACTAATTGCTGGCAAAGTGCCCGCTTCTCAACTAACTAATACATTCGTACACGGCACATTCATAAAGATTACAAAAAAAATGGCCTTTAAGTGCACACGTTGCTTGTAAATGCAATGCCATAGTCCGAGTAAGATTGCGCAGATGGATCTGGCTCAAACTGGTTCCTGAGCACAGCGGGTCGTGCTTACGGTATGCAAAACGCATGAACAAAACAGCAAAGCAAAACAAAACAACAGCTGAGCGTCAGTGGCAATGGCAATGGCAAAGGCAAAAGCAAAAGCAAATCGCAGCGTGCCTTTGAATGGGGATGTAAAAGAACTCATTTAAACAGATCAGTTTATATGCACTCTCAAAGATACATTAAGGGTACATTCGGTTACATATAAATAACCTTTTGCAAGTCAAATTTTAAACTCTTTTTTTTATTGTATTTTTATTTGGAAAAATTAAAATAATTTTATAAAACAATTTATTTAATTTCTATTTAATACTTCGTTATCTTAACAATTTGACTTAACTAAATGCAGGGCATTCAGTTGTCGCACACTTTGATCATTGTGTGAGCATAGTGTTTGTACTCAATGTTTGCGCTCTTGCTCTTCTGATTTTCAATAGTTTTTGTTTTTGCGTCACTATTGTTGCTGTTGCTGTTTCTACTCTCAAAGTCATGGCCGATATTCGAACACATACCTGATGAGCAGTATCATAAGCGGCGAACAGTCTCACACGACGGCGCTCGCGCAACAGACGACCACGAAAAAGAAGAACACAAAGCAATCGCGCAGTCGGTGCATGGCCAGGCGCAGTCGGAGGACAAACGGTAAATGTGTGCGACATCATAAAATAGAAAAAATAACACAATTATTAAAAATTTTTTAAGACGTGCAAGTAAACATACATACATAATTGGTCTCAAGAGTCCTGTTCAACCTTATACATAATTCGTCTATTAAAATTAATAGAACAATAACAAACAAATTGTGTTTGACAGAGTGCAATATTTAAGATGAACATAAAGACACGCACATGATGTGCATACGAGTGCATGTGTGATAACAATTAATTGAAAACAATTAAAGTGCAGCGGCAGCGTCATGCAAAATTTCCCACAGGCGAGTGGAAAGTTTTGTTCAATATTGGATTCGATTTCTGTCGCCAAGTGTCGCATATAAAAATAGCAATTAACAAATTTATGCAACCCACTCTGTGTTAGTATGTGTGCGTGTGTGTGTGTTTGTGTCTGTTTTGCAACTATTGAGGCGTCTAAGTGTGCCTTTTATAAATAAACAAAACACATAAGTAAGCCCCACATGTGTATTTATATAAATATACAAGATACACATATACTAATAAATATGTGTGTATATATACCGTTATACATATAGACTTTTTAAATATGTTGTTGCTAATTGATCTACAGCCAAATGTTTGTTATTTCCTTAGACACGTCACTTGTCTTGCCTTTGGCATTCAAATTCCTGTTCAGTATTTTTTGTTGAATTTCTTATTATCTATGTTAACTAGCTCTCAGCGTACTTATTATTTTACGACCCCTCCATTGGCGCCCGTATTGGCGTATTTTATTATTCCATGCTTGCAGGCGACATCATTAAGCCGGGGACCAAGCAACAGTTATGTATGAAAACAACAACAACAACAGCAGCTATAAAAACAACACTTTGCTAAATTCGCATAGCAACCGTAAACATTTTTATGCTTCGGTTCGCCCTTGAAATAAATGCGACAGTTCTTTTGCTTCAATAATAAAAGATCCCCCAGCTTTTGTACAATCTTTAAAATGCTTAAAATTAACAGCGTCTATTTTAGCCATTAAAAATTAATAACAAATCATTGGAAGTT
The DNA here is from genome assembly GCA_035043915.1 of Drosophila paramelanica. Taxonomy (NCBI): domain Eukaryota; kingdom Metazoa; phylum Arthropoda; class Insecta; order Diptera; family Drosophilidae; genus Drosophila; species Drosophila paramelanica. The sequence goes on from JAWNMO010000258.1 coordinate 6,945,447, forward strand.
GAGCGGCAAAATATTAAGAACGCAATTTGTATTAGAATAAAGTTTAAATTAAACAGATGTTTGCACAAAAACATTCGCATGCAAATTGTTCTTTGCAATGATTTCCATATATATTGCATTTCAAAAGATTTGCAGCTATTGAATTAAAAGGTTTTACGCAAATTAAACATGTACTGTTTTTATACTCGCTTTGAAAATGAAAAGAGTATATGCCCGTATGAGCTGAATTCTCTTTCTTTATTTTGTTAATTTACAAATTCAATGTATATTCGCAATATATCTGCCTAAAAACTTGCTTTACTAAATAGATAACACGGCTTTTGGTGAATTATCCTTTTGGCCAAGTACGATGACTGAAGAAATTATAATATGTGTCTTATTCACTTAAAATATATAAATGCACTTTAGTTAATATATTTAAATATTGTATACAGTTAAAGTAGTAAATCAAATTATAGTTTTCAGTTTTCAAAAAATTAACATCTTTAAAATGATTTTCGTGCATTTATTTGAAGCTGCAAAAAAGACAACAAATTCCTTTAATTTAAAACCTTTTCTACCAATAGGAATCAAAGAGAAAATCTGTAAAATTTTTAAGTAGAAATAAAATTGTATTCATATACTTATGTTATTAATGTATAGCATATAGTATATATTATAGTATAAAGTATTTGCATCTTCCACGCTTGAAACAAAGACCGCTCTCAAATCGTATTCAATTCTACTTTTAATTAATTATTTTTTGAATTATAAAGTTATGTTGATGTTTTTGTGTTTGTTTACTAGCCAGTTGGTCAGTCGAGCTTACGATAATGATAATTGCTGTGTTCTTGGAACTTATTCCTTATGCACACAGCCAAAAGAAACAACGTCTGGCACCTAATAACGTGTTTTGCTCGAATGCATCATGTTTCTGACTGGTTTCTGACAGCAGATAAATGGCACTTGATTAGCTAAACTTTACACGCTCGATTGCCAGAGAGTTGTGCTGGTTACGATAATCTAATAATAACAGGTAACAATAGCAATCAAAATAACAGGTTTTCTTTTAGATACGACCATTGATGTACCAAATTAACTGCGAAGATGAAACAAATTTGAAAGACTTGCTATAAATTGTGAAGCTTTTCAAACAACAAAACAAACAGAGCAAAAAAAAAGCATGTTTTGTGCATAAATAAATTTTGCAAAAAATACTTTTGTCACGTTTTTGACTCATTTTCAAAGAAAACAATAACAAAAGTGTTGTGCGTTTAGCTGCTGTCGCTCGCGCTGTCTGATAAACACACACACACACACGCACACAGAGACAGATACTGTATAGAGCAGAGTATAAAGTGTATTTTTATATTCAGAGTGAACGTTGCCAAGTGTTTAAGTGTCCCGCGGCCAATATCGTTGTCTAGCTTTTTATTTGCTGCCTCACTTCTTGATTGAGGGTCAGCGTTGGTGACTTTAATTGTTGCCTGCACCACATTTGCTTGGCCGTATATCTGGCTAAAATCACTCGGAGCCCGCTACCCGAGTCTCTGTGCATTCAACAGTTGTTCAACGTGTTTGCGTGTTTGTGTTGACTCTGGAAACCGACTGGTCCGATTGCATAGGAGTCTATGCCAGCTGTTCTGACTGGGCCGCTAAACAAGCAACTTCGCCGATATTCTCGTTGCTGGGTTCATTACGCTTTTGTCTGGTCAGCCAATCAGCTGTTTTATATTAAATCCTTTTGTTTTTTGTGTTAGTCGCTTAGTTTATCATCGTTTAAAGTCCGATCTGGGTATCATATTGTCAATTTGTGTTTTGCATGCTGTTACTGGTTTGCACTGAAATATCGATAGCAAAAACCAAACTCAACCGATTCACCTGCCATGGGTAAGTACTTGACATAACGACATAAGTCAACGCGATCACAATTAAATTTGCGAGCTTGACAGCCGATTCAGTTTCAGTTTGAGTTTATTTACTTTTTTATATATTTTTGTTTTGTTGCTATTTTTGCTGGCCACACCCTGCGCAGATCAATTTGTTTACGTTACGGTTTCATGAGTCCATGGAATATCCCCAACATTTATGCTGGCCCAACATAATCAAACATGAGATCATTTGCATATGCGAAATCGACGTTGCTCGGGTTTCAGTCGCAAACCAATTGATTTATTTTGATATCGATCGTGCTTTTTAAAAATACTATTTCGCGTTTTTGTTTTGCTGTTGATTTGCTTATCGCAAGCATATTTTTGCATTTTCAATTAAAATTTATTGTGTTTTATTAAACAAGAATTGCTTCATTGAAAATTCTGAAAAAACAAACAATATGAATGGATATAAATAGAGAACCTTGTTGCATTTTTATATTTATTCCAGTTACAACATTTTCAAGTCTATTTTCATATAAATAAATCAGATACGCCGCGCAGTAAATGGAATCAAACAATTCAATTAATATTATTGGTCTTGTTTATGATTTCACGAACAAATCGTTTATTTCTATACTGTTCAATTAAATAGAAATTCGCTTGAAATTGCATTGTTGCATGAATCGATAAAATAGATATGATTGATTGTCTAATCTAATTACTTATTTTATCTAAACATGGCAATATTGTCCTTGTATTACTTCTGCGATGGGTTTACTTAGAGTTTTATTTCCCGTAATATTGGCGTGTGTTCACTTCAGTCCAAGGTTTAAATCTATGATTTCTATTTCAAGAACTTTTTTATAATGTCACGTTCTTCAGCTTATGTTACCTTATTATTGTTTGTTGTTGTCACTTCAGCAGTATCGTCGATCAGTCAAGCGCCATATGGCAATCAGGAAAATAGAGGTACTTATAACAAATATCTGACATGCCAGACATGTCTCGCTGTTATTCCGGTTTATATATTACAAATTTGTTAGCCCAATTTTTATTGAGCTGCCAAAATCGCAACAACAATTTGTTTGGGGAGCTTCGCTTATCGTTTTTGGTTAAAAACATAATAATGGTCATGGCTTTTACTATATAGGAAGCCATTTTCAGACCATTATCAACAGATACCACTCGCACGCTCGCGCTTGTGTTCTCTCTTTCTCTCTCTCTCTCTCTCTCTCTCTCTCTCTCTCTCTCTCTCTCTCTCTCTTTAGCATGTTGCGTACGGGTTTGGAGTGTCTGGTAATTGGTTACAACCGGCGCTAACCAGTCTGGTTCAGTCTTGGCTTATTGCTTGCCTCGCAATAGTTTTCAGCGAACTTTATCAATTTGCTTGAATGTGGCCGGGTAAGAAACTACGCTGTAAGCACAGAAATAGGCATCAATCCTATCAGCTGAATCTTGTGTAGTTTCCTAAGTATACAAATTATGCGGTTGTCTATGCCCTTTAATTGTTGTTTAGCTTTATTGATTCTTATAATGCAGACAAATTAGTTCAGGTTCGCCTATATCTTATCTTTTTACAACACTGATTCATGAAACGGCATTTGTTATGTTTTTGCTAATTGTTTTATTAGAGAAAGAGAAAGAGAAGATCAGTGTTCAATGGTTAATCAATTAGAACAAGCTGGCTAGATTGAAAAGTTTTTGTAAGTTAATAAATTCAGTTTTCAGATGTGATTTCTCTTGGCAATACAGTTTTCGAAAATAGTTTCTATACTCATGTGTAAAAGCTAAACTCACAATTAAATGTTATTTTATTCTTAGTTTCGTTATTTTAATTAATAGTCAAGTTTCAGCTTTTTATATAAAACACAAGAAACTTTGATCATTAAAAACAAAGCATTTTATTTGTCTATCAAAATTCATTACTTAGAAATGTTTCTGTATTTCCAGACCCGCATCGGTTTACTTTCGAAAAAATCTCAATTAATAAAGTATCTTTGACATTTTTGATATGTTAATATGCATTTGTGGAAGCGTCATAACAGACATTATTAGAGCTTAAAGTACTTTTATTGCCGTTTTATAAATGTGCTATATAAGCACTTCAATTGACGACAACTGTTTTGTATATCTATTTATGTAGAATGAATTGTATATTATTACCCGCATATATGCGTAAACAAAAATAAATATATAAGCATAAGAAATTAGGCAGCGACAAACAAAAGCAAACATTTGCCATTAAAAACAATTAAATATTAATAGAATACAAATTCCAGAAACTATGACGGTTTCTTACATTTCGTTACGGAGCTCCCCTTAAGGGTAATGGGGCTTACGGAGGAGCGGGGGTTGAGCTGCAATGCTTGACTTATATATTTATCTACAATTTCACTACGTAACAATTAACTGCACCGAACGTATGGGAGACATAATGACGCCATAGTTATGGAAGAACTCGCACATGCAGACAAATGCTGGCTTCCCGGAATTCGTACTACTTATGCATACAGAGCACTATGGGGAATTTAACATATTTCTCAGACTTAAATGAATACTTTTGTGATTTAACGAAGTTTTTGGGTCGAGTCGATTCATGCTCCTGAAATTGTAAGAAAATGTACAAACAGAATTCAAAACATATATTCCAGATATTTGATGAACATTAAGTAGAGAATGAACTTTAACTAAGTTTAAAATTTATAAAAGATCGCATGACAACTTAGAAGTTAATATTATTGTTAATTTGAAAATTTGCCGATTTTTAAAGGATATCAAGGTCGCAATCTTTGGGGAAGGTCACCAGCTGTGTACATTAAAATTCTTAACACAAAATTTGAGAAACGCGAAAATTTAAAATGATTTTTAAGCTTTCAACCCAATACACCAATCTTAACAGACTGTTAAGATTTCGGCAATTTAACATTGCTGTATGCAATTTGCTGTTAATGCATTGCTTTTAATGTAAATTTAATATCTTAAAACCAAAAGTTTTTTGTCTAATGCGCAGTTTTTGGCCAATAAAACTGGTCAAATTCCCCATAGTGCAGAGGGCCACCACACTATAAATGCATGAGTATGTGTATGTATGTGTAATCAATTATACTTGAGCACAGAATAAAAAGCGTGCTGAAATGCTGATGCCATTGATTTGTTGGTGCTGCTGACAATGGGACGAACATGTTTCTATGAGTAGTTTATATAAAGCAGTTCTATAAAATAACTTCGCTCTTTTCCTCTTCTCTCTGTTCTCTCTCTCTCTCGCAATTTGAAGAAAGTGGAACGCAGGGCATTTAAAACCGAAGCCATTCGTTGAACTTGAAGTCAAAGCGAATTCAATTGTCACGCGAGTAGCAGCAGATGCAGATCGAGCTGCAGTTTTGTTGTGCCTGCGCGCGTGTGTGTGTGTGCGTGTGTGTTTCGGAGAGCACTTATACGCATTCGGTTGTTGTGTGTGATATTAATACTAGTGTGTGTGCGCATGAATGCCAGGATTAGTCAGTGGTTAAATTAAAAAAAAAAACTACTTTATTACTTCGCAAAAGTTTCTGCATAATTAAAAAGTAAATACAAAATTTGAACTGATTTCTGTGCAATGAAAAAAACATTGTAAACTTTTCATAATTAGTAAGTTAAATATAAACGTTTAATTTTGACTATTATAAAATATTTCACAAATATGTGCGAAGTAAAATTCACTAAAAAAATCGCATCGAAAAAGAGTTAAATTTATATGGTTCGGCTTTGGGATTTTTCGCTTTAGGTACGAAAATATAAATAGTTAATTAAATATTTACGTTTGTGGGCTCTTGTCGACTGGCACCTTTGTGTTGTTTTTGTTGCGAAAAGAATATAAAACATGTGTGCAGAATTTCGATGTGAGATTGAAATTTCATTAAGAATAACATATTCAAATATTTCCAAATTCTGACTCTCTTTTGCTAATCATAAATCCGATATTATAAAAAAAAGAATAGTTATCGGACACAAATTAAATTTAACTTTTATTGATTGCTGTGCAAATTGTTTAAATAACTCATATCAGATGATTCACGTTCATTCGGATAGACTATATACAATTAATATTATTTGCAGTCATTTATTATACTGTCAAATATTGTAAAACAAAATTTGTTTGCAGATGTTGGCACATTAATATTATACTCAGGTGTTATTCAAATCGTTCCTGAATTTTTTATTTCGTTTTTTTTTTTATATTAATCGTCAACTAAGTGTTAAAGTTAGCATTGGCAACTGTGAAACCAGAAGCGTCAATTGCCTTTGTATTCACATTATTTGGAGCCCCAACAAGTAGTTCATCAATTGCGCTTAGTCACAAATAAAAAGAAGATAAAAACACGACAACAAAATATTTAAAAATCAGCGAAATTTTACAATAAATTTGATCATAATCATAATCATATAGCAATTTGTTTTGTTGAATGTTGCAACAATTGCGTTGCTAACACGGCGTATGAGCGATAAGTTTGTGTAGACAGCAGCGTTCGCAGGGCTCGTGTTGATAGGTGAACACAGTGTTTGCTTGGAGATTTGATATCAGAGTTTTGCATTTGCCTTGAGCGAATTTCTTGACTCAGCGCTGTTACGACGAGCGTTTTCTTTGTTCTTTGTTGTGTTGCCAACGAAAGGCGAACAAAAGAATATCCAACATGTAAACTTTTGGATGCGCAATAATGTATCTTCCCTCGTCTGTCTGGTATCTGTTCCACGCACCCAGTACAGTTCAAAGGCACATATGCTTTTTGTGCTTTGTCTACCCAATAGTTTTCAACACAAAATCCACAAGTACTTTATTGCCTTTTCAACAACTTAACTGTTGTTTTATCTAATCTCAATTCTTGTTTCACCCAGAACGCAACTATTAATCTATAATAGCACAATTAAGGCATTAGCCATAGCTTTGATTTCGGCTTTTAACTGATAGCGTTGGCAACAGTAAACATTTGCTATGAATGGCAATTCACAAGGCCGTGAAGCCTTCTCGTCGAGTCGCGCACTTTTGAAGGGAACTACTCGAAATAGTTGTGGATTGTGAATTGCGCAATTTTAATAATCCTATAAAGTTTGATAATCGCTTGCTTGGCAGAACGCCAATTTGCGATAATATAAGATTTATTTTTATCTGAAGAATTCGTGGCGACGCTTAAATAAAGTTGCCAAATATATTCGAAATAAAGTTGGAATTTTTTAAACATATATATACATATATATTTAAAGTGAACAAACATTTGAAAAACTGTTTAATTTAATGTAGACGAATGTATATTCTTGCCGATGGTATTATTACTTTGTCAAGAAATGTGTAAGGCTTAGAAGACGTTGCCAACCTTATAAAGAATATAAAGTTTCTTAGTTTTGAGGTTTAATCATGAAATCTTGGCGTACATCTGTTTTTGTACAAATACAAATTAAAATTATTTTCGTATTCCATTTATGGTACTACCATTTTTTGATCTGTAACGAAAAGAAAGCTTCTCGCAGATCGCAATTTCGCAGTTAACAACAAGCAGAAGAAAAAACCATACATTAAATAATCAAATTTGAGCAAATAATTCGCTAATGCATGAATCAGTATCAAGTGTCAAGTGTTTCCCCCATTGTGAACTTTCACAACAATATACGGAAAATACCGATAGTCATAAACTGATCCGCCCATCAAAAGTGTTTTTAAAAATATTGTGCAAAAATTAAATCTGTATTAGTGTTATAGAAATCGACATGCTTTTAATGTTTAGCACAAATAATTAGCAACGTAATTTCTTTCAGTTAGTTTCGGTCACAAGGCCCAAATGAGCATGTAAATCAAATGAAATCGTAACGAATCCAATAATCGTGTATACGCCTTGTGGTCGCTCATAAAAAAAAGTCAAAGCCCAACTTGACTCTGAGTTTCATGCGCAGCTCGTTTTTTGGTCGCTTACGACCTGTTTTTTTGTTTGTAAAACTTGTTTCGATCGTCTGTTTAAAGTACAGCCCCCAAAATCCCGAAATGTTTCAAACCAAAACTCTGCGCCTGTTGATTTGATTTTATTTGACTTGGCGTCGCCGTCAACTGCGCTGCCAGCAGCGCTGGCGACGCTCCGTCGAACAGCTGTTGGGCGTTTTTAATAAACAATCCGCGGCCTTTGTTGGCTCAGTACGCAAAATACACTTCGTGGATACACATCGCTAGCGACAGTCGGGGGGGCACGTTACAAGTGCGCGCTAAACGGGCCGTTCGCCAGAACACAGACCCCAAACATCAGCTGCCGAATATTAGAAAAAATAAACTCCGTTTCAAAATTATAAATAAACTGAAGACTAGCAAAAATTCAAAATTCATTCGCCTGTTTTTCAAATTAGCCGTGGCGTGTGTGCGTGCTCGAGCCGTTGAACTTTCAAAATATATGCGTCGAATATAAAAAGACTTGTATTCGTCTATACTAATTGCGGCTGTTGCAAAAAATAGCAATGTGTTCAGAAAACAAATAACTGTTTGTTTGTGTCGGACCGAAAATTTTTGTGAATAATTTTCTCGCATATACGCAGCTGTTTTCTGTTTTGTTATTCCTTTCGTAAACAAATTTGTAGCTTGATTTTGTCTGTGTTTATAAATAAATATCATTTTCAAATTCTCAACATACTAAACGTTACAAATCAGGTAATTTTTAACTTAATAAATTTAGTTTTTAAAAGTTTGCTATTAACAATATTGTTGATAAATCTTAAATTTACGGTTGATAAAAGTTAAACAATTCAGTTTATTATTTTTTTTTCTGATAAAAATATTCTCTTCATTTATCAAAAGACCCATCCATGTTCCACATTTTATCTCAAGACCTTGAACAGATTTTTTCAGCTGAGCTCAATCTACGAACAAGATGCATTGAAACAAAAAGTACAGCATTGCAAAAGATTTGCAGTTTCAACTAAAACCAGTTGTCAAAAGTTTAATATACGCAAAGTTTATGTGCTAAAGCATAAATTAAGACATGAAGACATACATTTCAAAGCAAATTGCAACGAAGTTCGATTTAAACTGAATTCACATCGTGAGTTTTCTGAAAATATATTGTAATTTATGGCATTCAGCGTACAGAAACCGGTCAAAATCTGTTTGGTTATGTGTCCGGCCAGCAACACGTGCTTCGATACAACGAGAAGCCAATTACTTTGTACTACTTGGCAAACAGTGACGATTTTTCACTGATTGCCAAACAACTCTACAAAGTACATTCTACACTCTAATCTACAGGTCTGTAAGTTAGTCGGGCGTCGACCGTCGGCTGTCGGCTATTAGTCAGCTTCCCCGACACAGCAAATTTATATCTAAACAATTATGTACTATATAACACTATGCCATACTGATAAACGGAATAGCTCACCCCATAGTTTTCAGAGCTAGTTACTTGCTAAAAAAAAAAACACATCTGGCCTTACTTTGGACTGTTGCTGGGTCAACATTTATTTGCCTAATTTTTTTTTTTTATTTCTATTGATTTCTTGCTGCGCTGCCTTGTGAACAATTGATTTCACTAAATTTATTATGTAAAGGTTGTTAAACATAAGGTGTAAGTTTGCTGGAAGTGTTTTGAAATTGAATATAAACAATTGTTTTTGCTGAAACTTGGCCTAACTAACACTAACTGCAAACACTCATAAATGCAGGCTAGTTCATACCTAATCTACACATTAAATAATGAATGTGTTAAGTTTAACTATTTGTTGATTTATTACAATATATTAAAATGCGACCAAATAAAAAAACGTGTTTGCGGAACAATTGTAAATAATATTGTTGTTAGATGCTTGTAAATAAGTAAGTACGGACGTGCGGACGCAAAGGGCTGGAAAATTGTTAATAACGAAAATGTACATCGAAAAACTGACGCAAGTTGTGCACTTACTTTGAGAAAGTCGACCGACTTTATCCCAATCAACTTTCTCCTCAGCAAAATATTTGCATTTTTAATTAAAACTGCCCTGCGACTGATATTTTTTGTCAACAAAATAAGAAATAAACTTTGTGTTCTTTCTAATTAGAATTTGTTTGGCCAGAAGTTTTATTATTAATCGCCTTTATAAATAATTTAACATGTTTATTAAACAGATATAAAAATACTAATAAACACCATTTTGTATCTGCTACGCTTTTCCAGAAACAACAAATGTGATACAAATGCATAGACATTTATTTTTTGGATAACAAAACAAAACACAACACACACACATACACACATAAAACATATTGTGATACATTACATAAGAAGCCCAACGGCCATTTAGCCACAACACCGTCAACCAGGGGAACAACAAAACAAAAACAATAAGAAGAACACACCCATTAGAGTACAAACGTGTGTGTGACGCACACGAAAACACATCCAATACACCCAATACCGGAACCCAGAAAGAGTCACAATGGACTTCGATCAAATTCTTGCTAAATGTGGCGACTTCAATCGCTATCAGTTTATGATACTCGCACTCTTTGGCTTTATAAATATCATCGTATCGATGGTGCGTATTCAAGCCCATTTATTGTGAAGCCCTTTATAAAACCCTTTTCATTGTTCAATTTAGCATTACTTTACACAAACAGTCATTAGTTTCGTGCCGGATCATTGGTGCTATCACGAAAAGCTGGTTAACCTGACGTACAAGGAAATTGGTGACATCTATTCAAAATTCAAGGATCCCTCGTGCACGCGCCTTGCCGACATTAATGGTGCCAATGTGACTGTCAGCTCCGAGAAGTGCGAACGATGGATTTACAACTATGACTTTGGCTATAGAAGCATGAACACCGAGGTGAGTTCATCTAAATAAATAACTAAACAGATATTTCATAAACTTGCGACAACCTAGAAAATAAGTAAATGATAAAAAACAAAAATTATAGTAGAACCGAGTTATACTATATAGCAGCTGGGTATTTTGCTTATATATAAAGTTGCTGAGTTGGTTTTAATATGTTGATAAATAAAAGATTTATATGTATATATCCGATTTTAAAAATACGCTGCAAATATATTTTAGTTGCAATTTTCAAGGTTGTTTCGGATATAATCTTTAATTATAATAAAAATAATATACATATTCAAAATAAAATAAAAAATAACAGTATTTGTATACTCAGTTCTGCTTAGCTGATAACATGTGCACAAGCCAAATATATCAAAAAGTGTCCGGGAATAGTATAGTTAAATTCTCCAAAGTAAGAAAGGCTGATTTCATATATTTCATGATATTAAAATCAAGCGGGAGAACGTACGAAATTTGTAAATTCCTCTTAATTTTACAGCTAGATACATACTACATACATATTTTTCGGCTGATTGATGACATCTTATTTTGTATATGTTCATTTATTTATATTGTTGCTAATTTAAATAGCTTTTGTTTCCTGTTGTGAATAAGAAAATTGTTTCCCCTATCTAGAAGGGTATCTTGAATTCGTCACTGAAATGAATTACAAATTAAATTGTTCTTCTTCTTGGTCATCAATCAACAGCTCAACTGGGTCTGTGACTCGGCGTATAAGGCGCGCATCGGACAATCGCTGTTCTTCATCGGATCCGTGGTCGGGACACTATTTTACGGTCTGCTGTCCGATAAAATTGGACGAGTGCCAGCTTTGATATTGTCGAACTTCTGCGGCTTCGCTGGCGATTTCTCTACCATCTTTACCAAGAGCGCGGCCACATTTACGCTCTGCCGTTTCATATCGGGCCTGGCGGCCGATACCAACTTTTATCTCATGTACATTATAGGTGAGCACATCATTAATTATTTCCACCTAAAGTTACTTATCCTTTGTGCATATCGTTTCGACAGTTCTCGAATATATACGTCCCAGCATGCGCACACTCGGACTCAATATGGCTGTGGGCCTGTTCTATTGCCTGGGCCTAGTTTTTACGCCGTGGCTGGCGGTTTTGGCCGGGCACTGGCAGATCTATTTGGCCTGCACATCGCTGCCGATATTGCTGGTGGTGCTCTACTATTTTGTGGTGCAGGAGAGCGCCCAGTGGCTGGTCACGCGCAATGACATCGATGGAGCCATCGTCCGGCTGAAGCGGGTGGCCCGATTCAATGGACGCCATGTGACACAGGCGGAATTCGATGAGTTTAGGCGCCATTGCCAGATGACCCGCGAGATGCAGGGCGGCGATGACAAGAAGCATGCCACATTGCTGGACATGTTTAGAACGCCGCGCATGCGCAAGAATACGCTCATCCTCTTCTTCAAGTCGTAAGTTTCAGCACTGGTTCATTTTCCTGCACATCACTCATACGCCGTGTGTTTTTGCAGAATGGTAATTACACTGTGCTACGACGCCGTCTCGCGCAACGTGGAAGGCATGGGCATTTCGCCGTTCATTATGTTCTCGCTGAGCGCGCTGGCTGTGCTGCCCTCGAGTATTCTGCTGGTGCTGCTTCAGGACCGCATTGGACGGAAGGGCATGGCCTCGGGCTCGCTGCTGGTTGGTGGCATATTCACGACAGCCGCTGGCATCGCCATTGCCTATCAGCAGCACAATCACAATGCCATTTTGTTGGCCTGTCTGACGATCGCGGCTCGCTTCGGCGTGGCCATCTCATACGAGTCGGGCTCGCAATACGCCACAGAACTGATACCAACGTGTGTGCGCGGCCAGGGCGTGGCTGCGGTGCACGTGGCCGGCTTTGCAGCCTCCTTCCTGGCGCCCTACATCCTCTGGCTGGGCACGTTCTTCAAGGCAGCGCCCTCCATCATATTGGGCGTGCTCTTCTTTGCTGGATCCTTTGTGTGCCTGCTGCTGCCCGAGACTCTCAATCGGTAAGTGTGCGATTGTTGTACTCATTTACGAAAAGAAAAAGACTATATTGGCTCTGTTCAATCTCTGCCTTGCTGTCCGTCCGTGTCTTTTTAATATTAACACTAAACTCTAACAACAAACTAATATTTTTTGTTATTATTGCCTCGACAGGAGTCTTCCCACGACCATCGAGGAGGGCGAGACGTTCGGCAAAGGCGAACGCATGTTCGATTTCCCGTGTCTGCAGCATCACGACGACGACGACTCGGACTCTGAGTTGGAGAAATACAAACGCAAGCATTCGCTGATCGATGCCAAGCAGCAGGTGGAGTCCGGTCAGTACAACAAGCGCAAGCAGTCGCTGCTCGATGCCGATCGTGAGGAGCAGGCCCTCAAGGATGCCAAGCATTGAGCCTTAAATTAATGCTAATGAATAGTTTATAGTTTAGTTAAACAATTTTGTATAGGCACATAAGTCAGCACTTAAAATATTTGAAATTACCAGCCAAGTACCAATAACAACAATAGCCCCATGTAGCCGGCTCAATATCAAATCTGGAATCAAACTGCTTAACACAGCTGTGGGAATACCTCAAGTTTTACATATATTCAATTATTACATGTGCTCAACATCTAGACATCATTTTCTATACTTATTCTTTCTATATGTACTCGTATATATATATATATATGTATTCAATTTTAGGCTTACATACTTACATATGTAGAAATATATTTAATCATAGCTCGATTCAAAAGTTAGCTATACAAATATTTTCCAAAAGTCGATATCGGAATTGCAAAGTTAACATTTAGGCGGCACAATTTCACTTAACTGAATAAATTGAAAGCTTATATACATTTTTGTAATAGTTTCTCGTAAGAATATTAGTATTTAGAAAAAGTGGTTTTTCAATATGAGTGCTAATGCTAAACTGATAATAACTACATTTTTAGAAAAAATCAAAAACAAAATACATATGTATACAAATTCAATAAATTTAACGTGTGTATTTATTTGTGATCCTTACCATATGCAAAATTATACATTTATTTTTAATTCATTTCGATATTGGTTGGCCGTATCATCAATTCGATATGATTCAACTCATTCATCCAATTGTTCCAGAGTGCGAAGTTTACTCGAAAGTTCTCGTAGTTCAGATTTCTTTGTGAGTAAAAACACTGAAGTAAATAGTTAGATAGATTATTGATTAAATATTCACTTACGAGGTGCCGCATTTTATTAGCCACCACCCTCCCTTTGCATCCTTGGCGCAGTTAACTGTGTCCGATTGATCATTGTCGCGATCGAAGGTGCTAAACTTTTGATTCTCGCTCTCTCGTAGTCCATCGCCAGCATCGCCCGAGTAGACGCCAAGGGATTTTATCGCAAAGCCCTCGCTCTCATTGCCAATTTCAAACTTGCTGTAGCGGGCATATTGGTCAAAATCATTGATTCTTAACCGTATTAACAGCTCATAAGGTTGCGATGATGTCATAAGATACACTTTCTCCAGTCCCAAAAAGAATTCGCTTTGTAGATCACCAAACCCTAGACGATATGAATTCCAGTCAACGTTAAAGCTTACACTCCGATTCATCCGACGCTCAATAATTGACCAGACATGGCCATCACCATCTGTGGTACAGGGCACCTTGAAGGGTTCCACATTGGCTATTGAAATCCGGTAAGCCGCTGTGACATTGCCATTGGGTGGACACTTGTCTGTCGCATTGCAAGATTTCAGATTTTCTTGCAGTTTTTGTAGAATATTCAAATTAATTTGTGTATTTTCACAATCTGTTTGGTTCTTTACCATGCCGCGAATCTTTTCGATGTAGCTAGCAATAATGGAGGTGTTTTTTGTTGTAAATTCGCTTTCAGTTTGGTTGCATACACATTTTTTTGATGGATCAGTGCTCTCATTTTGTAAACTAATCACATTCCCGTCGATTGTTTTGCTTTCGTTGACAACAGTATGTTGCAGTACATTTATATTTTTTTTATTTGAATTCGCTGTTTTAGTGTATTCGGATTCATTATTCTTATCACAAATGTTTGTTAATTTTTCAATTTCAACTGCGCATCTAGCTTGATGCGCTTTTAGTGTTTTAATATATCGGTTTTTATTATTGATAATTTTATTAGTTAAGTTTATATACTCTATAATAATTGCATTGATTTTCGGGTCTACTTGCAAGAATTCATGTTCATGACCCAATTCTGGGCTTATTTTGTTTGTTCGAAGTGCATAGCTCAATGGCAAAGCAACTAACAAGATTAACAAGCTTTCCATTTTAGATATCATCTTTGATATAATACGCCGTATTTTCGCAGTCTGCTCTTGACGATCAGTCGAACTGTACTGAACTTCAAAATTTTTAAGCTTGCTTCCATTGCTCGGGGAACATTTTATACCCTGAAATAAATAAATTGAAGAGTTGATTGATTGGTCACTTTGCATAGCATTTTCTAAGTGTACTTTAGTTGATACTGATGTGTTTGAAGTCTTTGCAGAGTTTGCAATAGGGTAACTCGGTGTCGAGAAATGTCGACTTGTTTGTGTTTCTTTAATCAGCATTCATGATGCATATATATACATATTATTTATTATTATTATTATAATCTGTATTATTTAAAGCATAATTTGCATAAGGGCAGCTATCTTAAAAAGGCAGCCAATAATTTTATATATATAATTTTATTGCATATTTTGCAATTCATTTATTTGTTACAATAAATCAGTATTTATATTGATATTAATATTTTTAAAGAGCATTAAATTGCGCGGTTATACGCATCACAAAAAATTATTTGTAAACATTGGAATTATCAATGAATATAAAAAGACTACCCTATTTGCAAAATTTATTCACAAACGGCGCGGTTGTCTTTGATGATAACACCAAACCAATAACATTATTGTTATTTGGTTAGTGATGATATTTAAAAGCATGTACCCCTCATTTACTTACTTACTTAAAAAAATAAACATTTTTTTTTAAATCCCGAGTTTGCATTTTTAATATTATCTTACTGCCCACAAATAGTATAGAGAGAGAGAAGCTCTCGGACCCATACTGCAAACACCCATAAATTTGTCAAAACTGAACTGATTTTCGTGTTTGATGGCATTCTGGTTCTGATTTTTCATTAGCATCGATTTTGCTTTTAAAATCGGTTTTCGATCGCAGTGTTTTTTAATTGTTAGTTTTTTTTTATTCACATTTACAATTATTGTTTCTAAGTTTTATTTTCAGTTCAGTTGAAGTACAATCAGAGTAGCATAAATGGAAAATATATTTAATATAATATAACGGTTAAATTTCGATTACTATGCATTCTTTGCATGAGTAATACTTATCAGACCTTTCAGTTGCAGGAACTAACTTTACGTTAAGCTCATCAGGTTAATTAGTTACTATATCAGTTTCAGGTTTATCGTTAAGCAAAATTCTTAGGCTTCAGACTTATTATCGCCATTTGCGGTGCGACTTTCGCGATGTTTTTTGAAGCACGGAAAATACCAGCAGCCCTCGTTCATTGCAAAGCGCTCACCATCGGCCAGGTTTTCAGGTAGTTTTCTAGGAATAAAGCAGAGTATGAAATGAATTGCGCATATTGAATGACCATTGTGAGTTACTTGTGTAAAGTTTCGGGTAGCGTCAAACATAGGCCTGCGCCAAAGAACATCAGACAACTTATGAAAATTGAAGGCAGTGGCTTATAGAACTGGGCCAAGTAGATCACGTAGAAGGACAGTGAACTGGAGGCCAGACCCACAACATGGATATTGGAGACGGCTTGCCCCCGCACGCTGGTCGGTATTATCTCGGCGGCATATTGGATTTCCGCATCATAGGCGACCGTGGACCCATAACGACCCAGCCCGATCATAATGGCCAACAACAGAGCATTCTCTTTCGGATCCATGAAAGCAATAATGAAACCCGTCACCGTGGTAATAATTCCGCCTACCATCAGTGCACCGCAGGCCATTCCCTTCCGCCCGATGATATTTTGAAGCAAAAGAATCGTGCAGCCAGCAGGTAAATAGTTGATCGAAGTGTACGAGAATAGCTTGAAGGGGGATGTGCCTAATCCCTCCATATTGCGGTTGATCACATCGTAGGAGAGTGTTATGATGACCCTGAAAGCAGTGTTATCATTAAGTAGTCAGCAATCTCGAGCCAACGCCCATAGCTTACGATTTGAGCAACAACGTCAGCGTGAAGCGTCGCAGTCGCGGAGTTCGAAACATTCCCATAAACGTGTCCGCATGGGTCGTCACCTTTTGCTGCTCGTTCATCTTTTCGCGATAGTGCTTGACGAACTCGGTGAACACAGAGTCCTCCACCTGGCGCCCGTTGAACTTGGCCACCCACTTTAGACTCTGCACGGCGCGATCGTATCTCTTCTTGGTGAGCAGCCACTGGGCGCTCTCGCAGATGAAGAGCGGGTAGGCGAGCACCCCGAGGGCGGGCAACGAAGCTAGCCAGAGGTAGTGGCGCCAATTGCCTATCCAGATGGCGACCCAGGGTGAGGTCATCAAGCCGAAGCAGTAAAAGAAGGCCAGAATGATGTTGAGACCAAAGGTGCGTCGCTTTGGGCTGAGGTACTCGAACACTGTAAAATGTTGAGAATATGTTAGTTGAATATCTACCTTAATTTGTATTCATATTTTCGAAAGGGAAACTCACCGAGAATATACATTAGGTAGTACATGGTGTCGGTGGAGAGACCGGATACAAATCTGGAGAAGGCAAACCATGGTAGGGTGTGCACAAAGGAGGTCATAAAATCCCCAGCTGCACCAGCCAATGATGCCATCAGCATGGCTGGCAGCCGTCCAATGCAATCCGATAGATATCCAAAGGTAATGGTGCCCACCACGGAGCCCACAAAGAAGAAGGATTGTCCCACGGCCGGCTGATGGGACTTGTCACAGACCCACTTCAGCTCAGTTGTGAGGCTCTCGTAGCCGCTTTCCCGATCAAAAATCCAATCCTGGCACGTTTCCTCCACCGCTGCAATGCCGGTTCCATTGATCACGCCGTCGAGTTGTGTGCAGGCGGGATGAGTTGTGTTTGAATAAATGGAGCGTATCGATTCCGCACTGAGACCAAGCAGATAATCATGGGAGCACCTGAGCCGACAGAGTTGTTTTCATTAATTATTTATTATAATATAATTGTTTCACTAACTAACCAATGCTCCGGAGTAAACGTAATCAGGGTTTGAGAGAAATAATGCAAAGAGCTTAATATGTTTGTATAACCGTACAGAATGAGGATAACAAATTGGAAGCGCCCGAAACTCCCACACTTCTCGAGCACCCTATCGAAATCCATTCTAAATTTTTATACCCAGCTGCCGGCCAGTAGATTGAACCCATAAACTTTACGTTGAACACACACTTTATACTGTAGATATAGACGGCGAATCGAAGACTTGCGAGCTCCCCGTTAACAACATGCTCAGTTCTCAACGGGCGGTGTTTTGATGCTCGGTTCCCGAGTGCCTGTCTTATATAGAATCATTGCCGTTAGGCGGTTATCCAGATTAGGGTTTCACTTTTGCTATCTCAGTTGTTGTTTAATACTTTGAGACTTGCACAAACACAGAATTCGCCACAGCAGAAGCGGACCCTGTTCGCTTTTTAATTGCGTACTGTACTTCACATTACAGTCCCGAGTCTAGGCTGGAGCCCCTAAGAATGTAACCTAATCTGGCCAACTGCTATAACTACAGATCAAACAGTTATGCTGCCGTGGCGACGACAGAGGGGTGTTCAAGTCATTTCTGAAGGGGCTTTGTCTAGATGCACATTTCTCCCGGTTTCTCTAATCAGGCATTTAACCCGGCCGACTCAGCGGCCAAGAGATTGGAGTAGACCGGGCGGCTGGGCTGTTGTTGTTGTGCGATTTAGCGTTTTTGGCAATAATAAAAGTGCTATGGCTAATATTTATACTAGAGTTAGCAACGTCGGCTGCTGTAAGTCACGCCTAAGCAGTAAACATTTCAGAGGATTTGCTTTGGCGCCCGAAAGCTTTATAGCTCGGCTTATATATAATATATATAGTGCATAGTATAGATTACAACTCCATTGTTGTTCTCAAAAAATCTTTGTGACATCCGAAATAATCGACCCGTCTCAGTTCTGATCTCTTGCTGACGTTTTTCTTTGGATTAGCATTTATGGCTTCGTAAAACTTTAATAACGGCAACAAAGCCATATTTTAATAAATTTTATACAACATGCAAAGTTGAACTTTATTACACGGCTGTGTTTCCCTCTAAGCGAATGTGCAAGTATTAAAAAAATGCAGGGGCAAAGTAAATACAATTAAGAGATTTATTTTCAAAACTTTTCATTTACAATCGCCTTACGAGTGCCTTCCATAGAAGCAGCTGGTGCAACCGTCTCCTCGGACGGTTTGCTCTGCCGGCCACAGCAGGCAAAATAAAACCATTTTTCCCCGATGCCAAACGTCTCGCCATCAGCCAATGTTTGCGGCAGTTTCCTGTCAGACACAGCGTAAATATTTGAATGGAATAGAATACTGCGATCAAATAACTCACTTTCGCACTGTTTCCGGCAGTGCCAGGCACAAGGCGGACCCAATGAGGAGCAGCAGACTGATGAAGAGCGACGGCAGCGGCTTGTAGAAAGTGCCCAGAAAGATGATGTACGAGCTGAAGAAGGCGAATGCGTAGCCCACCACGTGTATGTTGGACATGCCCCGGCCGCGAACGCTGGTCGGTATAATTTCGGCGGCGTACTGGGCCTCTGCATCGTAGGCGACAACGCCGCCGAATCTGCCCAGGCCCACCATGAGACCGAGGAGCATCGAATGCTCCGCCGGATCGAAGCTGGCTATCAAAAAGCCGGTCACGGCCGTAATGACAGCGCCCACAAATAGGGAGACGCAGGCCATGCCCTTGCGACCGATGTAGTTCTGGAACAGAATTATGACCAGGCCGGCGGGCAGATAGGTAATGCTCGTGTAGGAGAACAGCTGGAACGGGGAGGTGCCCATGCCCTCCATATTGCGGCTAATGATGTCGAAGGCCATCGTGATGATCATGCTGCACAATAATGGCTCAAGTATTTTTGGCTGATAAATTGTGCGAGGCAAACTTACGACTTGATGATCAAAATGATGGTAAATTTGCGCAATCGTGGTGTTCGCAGCATGCCCACAAATGTATCGGATGTGGTCTTCGGCTGCTCCCTTAGCTTTTCCTGATGGTGCTTGATAAACTCATCGAACACATGCTCCTCCACATGGCGTCCATTGAACTTGGCGATGCGCCGCAGACAATTCGCTGCCTTCTCGAATTGGCGTTTGGTCAACAGCCACTCGGCGCTCTCGAAGAGCAAACACGGATAGCAGAGCACGCCAAGTGCCGGCAGTGAGACGGCCCGCAGATAGTTGCGCCACGTGCCCACCCAAATGGCCAGCCAAGGTGAGACAACGAGACCCACGCAATAGAATACAGCCAGAATGATGTTAAGACCCAGTGTGCGACGTTTGGGACCGAGATACTCAAAAACTGCAATGATAATAATTGTAGATGAAATTACGGGTGTCTGGCAAGTCGGACATACCCAATATGTACATCAAGATGTACTGCGTGTCCGTGGATAGGCCTGCTATAAAACGTCCAGTCGCAAAGAACGGCAGCGATTGCACAAAAGAGGTGATAAAATCGCCAAAGGCACCCGTCAGTGTGGTCAGCATACAGGCCTTTAGGCGGCCAATGCGATCGGCCAGATAACCAAAGAATATAGTGCCGACGACGGAGCCCACGAAGAAAAACGATTGACCCACGGCCAGTTTGTAGGTATCGTCGCAGACCCATTTCAGCTGTGCACAATAGATGGGGATGCGAGTGTTAGCGGGCAAGCACCAAAATCTGTTGCCTACTTTTAGGGTGTACGTACCTCAGTTGTGATGCTCTCATAGGAGCTCTCGCGCTCAAACTGCCAGGACTGACAACTGGTTTCCCGTTGCTCTAACAGATTTGGACTCCCGACAATATAGCTGCAGCTCTCAGCGGATGTGACATTGAGAATTGATATTAAATCAAATTCGGGCTGGCACCTATCATTGAAATCATTGAAATTAATTGAAACAATTGGAATAGAATTCAATATATATGCGTATTACTTATGCGGCGGTGTGAAGCTGATGATGGTCTGCGAGAAATAGTGGAACGCAGAAAGTATATTCGAGTAGCCATAGAGCGCCAATAATACGAACTGATAGCGTCCAAAGCTGCCGCATTTCTCTAACACACTCTCGAAGTCCATTGCAATCAAAATTTATTAACAGCTCTCGCGGTGCCCAGCGTCCACATTGCTCGTCGGCCGGCGAGCGTTTGCCAAAAATGTGCTGCAGATATTCGTATAAGTAGATACAGAAATAAGTTATAGCTTTCAGAAGCGTTGCGCAAATAAAAAAGTGTGGGGATGTGTGTCTGTACCGTAGCTAGGGACTTAGTATAAGTATATACAGATAAGATATCGGAAGGCGTGCTTAGTTCCCAAGATGTACTTACAGAAAAGGGTGATTTTACAATGTGGATTTACAGACTATGATAAACTTAAGCGCTCTAATCGGGAGAAGCCAACTAGGAGATATCCAGTCCAATTCCTAATGCAATTAAAAATTAAATAGCTGCAACTAAATGCGTTGACTTAATATATAAAAAAAAGCATTTTAGTCCAAATGTAGAGATATATCCTAAAGCATATTTCTTGTATCTGCAATTATTATTGTTAAGTGCAAATATTTTCAAAGCTGATGATTTCATTTTAAAGTCTTTTATTTTATAGTTTATAGTTTTCATACTTTTTGAGATCAAATCTTACAGTTGAATGGAGATCTGCCTGCTGTATATATTAAGAAAGAAACATTTTCAAACAAGGTACTTGCTACGGTACTCGATAAACACCGAATGCACAATACATTTTATGTGACCACTTAT
The DNA here is from genome assembly GCA_035043915.1 of Drosophila paramelanica. NCBI lineage: Eukaryota > Metazoa > Arthropoda > Insecta > Diptera > Drosophilidae > Drosophila > Drosophila paramelanica. Next base: position 6,967,100 of record JAWNMO010000258.1, read on the forward strand.
CAATTGATTATGCTGCTTTCAACATTTCATAACGATCGAATTTTAAACACATATTTGCATATTTGTGAATATAGTTGTGTAGTCAAAAATTCAACTATTCAGTCTGGAGGCTATTATGCCTAAGTTTGTGACATTTTGTCATTTCTTTTGTTTTACCTCAAATTGTATATTCCACAAGTTTAGAAGTGGTTCGACTACTTTCAATGAGAACGTTTTAAATATAAATACACTCTCAGTTATCTTCAAGTCAGGTTAGTACCGTGAGGAGTGACTGTTAAATGTGACAACTGTTAGTGAGGAGCGACTGTTAAGTGGGCAACTGTTAGTGAGGAGCGACCAATAAATGACACAGCTGTTAGTGAAGTGCGGTTGGTCAACTAACCAATCGTTATGTATTGTGAAGGGTAACCATCTGAGATAGTTAAAGAATAAGAAAATCACGAAATTAATTTTTATAGTGGGGGATATCAACCAGATTGCAGTGTTAAGGGCTTGTTTAATTACTACCTTTATGCTATATTTGATATATCTATGAAAATTCATTTAGATTACAAAGATGGCAAATACTAATTGTAATGTTACAAGTGAATCATCGTTAGATCTCGTTTGGAAACGGCTCTTTTAACCTCTCTCGTTAAAGGCCGAACTGCAATTTCTTCGGTCTCCGTTCTTAGCATTCTTCTTCTTTTCTTCTTTTTCCTTTGCTACTTTGGCGGATTTGCAGCCATGCGAACTATTTATGCAATGAAAGCTTTAATTTAAAATAAACTTATAGTTTATTTAAAATAGCTGTTGGACTCAATTTCGGCTAGTCAGTAAAAAATCCATTATTTGAAGTATTAACCTAATCTATTTACAATTGTCTTAATTATATATCATATACTGAAATAATGAAAATAACTAATTAACTGCAAAAGTAAACTAACTGTTTTTAGAGCTGAATTATAGCATAAAAGTATGCTAACATTTTCGATAATCGATATAAATACAAAAAGAGTTATCTTGATCTATCCTAAAAATAAACGGAGGAATTAGTGGAAATCGACAACGATTTGCCGCGTTTTGGAGCGAGTCTGGTTACCGACTGCGTCCGCTTCTCCATGCAGCTGAATGTGTACCAGTGCTCGTTCCGGCCAAAGTTCTCGCCATCCTCCAGCGAGGCGGCCAGTGTGCGATGCAGTGTCTCCGGCAGCAGCAGGCACAGGCACGCCCCCAGCAGCGAGAGCACGCCCAGGATTATTTCCGGCAGCGGCGAGAAGATCGTGCGTGTATACAAAATGTACGCGCTGAAGAACGTGAACGCGTAGCCCATGACATGCACCGCACCCACGCCCTGGCCACGCACACAGGTCGGAATCAGCTCCGTCGCGTATTGAGCGCCCGAGTTGTAGGCCACCGTGACCCCAAAGCGTCCAATCACCGAAAGCGTCACCAGCAGACTTGTGGCTGTTGGAGGTGAAAAAGCAGGTGCAAATTTAAAGAAATAAAATAAATTTCGAAAATAATGCAGTACATCTAATTATTTTTTTAACACAATCCAAATTCACGATCAAAAATAAGAAAATTAATCTAAAGAATTTTAAATTGGTTTTGAAAAAAAAATGTCAGAAATTCATTAATGAAAAGAAATAGTCCATTTAAACATAGCAAAATCATTGTTATTTTGATTTATGATTTTGTTCTTCATTTAGCAAGTACTTTCTCTTTTCTTATTTATCGCTATCTCCCATTCTTCATCATTTAGTATAATATATAAAGCGAGTTTTTAAAAAGGTTTCAAAGAATATTTAAAATGGTATTAAAATAGAACCATTGGTTTAAAAAAAGAATAATGTTACCTTTCAAAATCTACGTCTAATTCGAATAAAAAGAGAATTTTGTGTGTTTTTAGTTTATACTCGTTGATATCATTCTTGTGGAAATAACTCATCGAATAGTAATCATAGCGATTAAATGAATAAATAGGATTCATTCTTAAGCACTTGAAACCAGTTCGCGAACAATGAGACTTACTTCGACCGGTGGCGGTAGTAGCGGTAAAGAGAACGATGCCCGTTACTGAGATAAAAATGCCACTGAGGAGCAGCGACATGGAGGCCATTGCCTTGCGTCCAATGCGATCTTGGAGAGCGATAAGCAGCAGGCAAGCGGGCAGAATTGTTGTTGCGCTTAAAGAGAACATGACAAATGGCGAAATGCCAAGGCCTTCCACATTACGCGAGACAGCATCGTAGCAGAGGGTGATGACCATGCTGTGCGGATGAGCAACAAAAATTAGTGGGCCACTTGGCTGAGGTGGCTGCGAACTCACGATTTGAAAAATAAGATGAGTGTGTTGCGGCGCAGGCGTGGTGTCTTGAACAGGTCCAGCAAATTCGGCGTGGTCTTCGTTTTTTGTTGGCTTAATTTGCAGTCTTCGATGAACTGGGCATAAACGCTGTCATCAACTTGGCGACCATTGATCTTGGCCACCCGCCTCAGCGAGGCCAGCGCTTTGTCGTATTTCTGCTTCGAAATCAGCCACTGTACGCTCTCCGGCACGATGAAGTAGAAGAGCGGCACCAAGGCGAACGGCAGCGAGGTGACCAGCAGAAAACCGCGCCAGGTGCCCATTAGCACCGCTATCCAGGGCGCTCCCATCGAGCCCAAGCAGTAAAAGATGCCGATGCAGATGCTCAGGCCAACAGTGCGCAATGAGGGCCGCAAGTATTCCATAACTGCGAGACGATAAGGATTGATGATATTGTCTGGGATCTTAAAGTATTATCTATTTGCTCACCAAGAATGTACATCATCAAAAAGTTGCTGTCAGTGGCAAAGCCGGAAATTAAACGAAATATACAAAACAGCGTCAGATTCGTGCCAAATATTGTCGACAAGTTGCCCAACATGGCAATGAGATTGGCCGCAATCAGTATGGGCAGACGACCCACCAAGTCCGCCAGATAGCCCAGCACTAAAGTGCCCACCACTGAGCCCACAAAGAACATGGACTGGCCCAGGGTCAGTTTCCACCCGTCATCGCATATCCAGTTCATTTCGTTCGTGAAACTCTGGTATCCCATAAACAACTCGTAATTATAATTTTTGCAGCTTCCGGAGTCGGTTGAGTTAGTTGAGTTCAGTGGCAGGCAGCTGGATGTAGTTGGTGCTGGAGTCCCCGGGTCCAAGCCGTCTGCGCACCTGGGCGTATTATTGATAACGTTAAGCGAACGCCATGCTTTCCTTATGTTCTTACCAATACTTTGGCACAAAGCTGATTATCGTCTGGGAGTAGTAATGTATCGCCGAGAGCAGATTGATTATGCTGAAGAGCAGCAGCATGAGCACCTGCAGCCGACTGAAGTCGCCGCATTTCTCCAGCATTTTGTCCACCTCCAGCATTCTGTTCGTCTATTCCCGCACTATTTGCATTCGCATTCAATACTCACTTGCAGCTGCTTCAACGCCCCCTCGCAGGCACCTGCTCCCCAGAATCTGCTGCTAGTTAGCCAATGGCCTCAGTGTATCGCTGCACTTGCGGCACTCGCATTGCATCTCAATTTATTTCATTGCATCTTTTCTCGTTGCGCTAAATTTACTTAATTAGTAAAGCCAATTAACTTTTTGAGTTCCCGGAACGTCTTAGCTAGAATAAAAACAAAAACAATTATGCAATTTAAAAATGACAGACTTCACAGAGCAGTATATATATTATTATGAAAGAGACGATAAATAACATTGGATAATATATTACTTTTAACTTACCCTAATCTATTGCAATAAACTTTAGCTACAGCAAAATTTAAAAAACTGTAAATCAAAATTGGCACCGTGATTTTTGTGCCAGGGTAGGCTGGTTTTGGGTAAATGTACATACGTAAAAGGCAGAAGTGAGCATCTCCTACCGTATAAACTATATATATTCTTGACCAATATCACGAACCGAGTCGATTTAGCCGTTACGCAAATCATGTTTATTTTAAAAAATGGATTACCCCTTCTGTTTTCGCACTATCGATATTTATCGGCGGCTTCGTCCAAAAAATTGATTTTAATATGTTTGCGTAAGGCATATGCAGATTTTGATTTTGATTTAGTGCTTCGAATACCTTCTTGCAATCGCCCCAAATATCGAAGAAAAAAAATCATCATATTTAGTTTAGAAGAAAATTTAGGGTATCTCTTAGCCTGGTAGTCCCGACTAAAGCTTTCTCAGTTGTTTTAATTATTATACTCACGATTAATGGCTAGATAAACTCGTCACTGAATAGTCTTTAAGATGTATCAAATTTATGGTTATTGATATTTCTGGTTAGGGCTCAAAAGTCAACATTTTGTGCTGAATTCTTCGTAATAAGCTGAGAATAAGCTTTAAATAAATTATATTATTGAGGCGAACTAACGAATTTCCATTCAGCGGTTATGGTGAAGACCAAACATATAAATAATGTATTAGTTTTAGTTAGATCTCAGTCTAGGAGCTATCTTAACGATCTGGGCAATGAAACCTTTTCGGTTTTGTTTAAGACATATGTTGTTATATATGTTGGTAACAGCTGTGACCAAATCATATAGCAGTAAACAATACTCCATTCTTAACAAATAAATGTAGCACTTATTTGTTTTAAGCTTACCTTATTTGAGTCAAACCACACATATAAAATTTTGCTACTCTTTTCGTTAAAAATTCTTAGCATCGGACTTCGTGTGAGTTGTATATTTATTATACTCGTTCACGAAGTGAAAAGAGTATATTGGTTTTGTGCAATGTCCGTCCGTTTGTCCGTAAGAACGCAATTATTTTCGCCGCTATTGAAGCTAGAGACACAGTTTTTGAGCTAGAAAAATTTTGCATATATGTATATTGCAGGAGAGCTCCCCCAAACATCACAATAAACAAACCACAGACTAAATAATAAATAAATAAAACTTAAGATGTCAACTCTTTTGACAGACAAAAACGCAGTTGTGAAATTACAATAATAATAATAATATTAATAATAATAGTAATAAAAAAGTAAAATTATAATTTTAGTTAGGATTTTTTGTTTTTCAAAAATATAGCACAAGCATTTTTTTTTTATTTTGACAAAGCATTCTTTTTCTAGGCTGTGCCTAACATTTATTTATTATTGTTATTTATTTTTATTTCCCTTACAACAACTTAAATATAATAATTAATATTTATAAAACAAAAAACAATGCAATTAAGAAAAAAAAAATTAATAACGGCAAATTTAAATTTTAAAAGGGAAAATAATAATATAATATGAAAATAATATAATAAAAATATGGTGCAAGAGCAATACGCATACAAATTAAATATAAGAACATTAAAAGGATGTAAAGAGAAATTTAATAAATATATTTAAAAAATACATAAATTCTCTTTTATTGCTGTTATTGGAGAATCTTTCTGGGAAATTTTTGAGCTAAAACAGCAGGCGAACATAATCATCAAAAGGTGGACAGAAATAATTAAAAATCTGCAAAATTCCATTGCATACTTCTAAAATAACATTTTTGGGCCGTTATACTCTTAAAAGTCTATAGAATCGATATCCATTTAAAATGTTGAATTTTAAAATTTTCGAGATTTTGACAAAAATCGTGATGTTACCCCTGTCATTTTTGTTGAATTTGGTCAAAATTTGGAATCAGAATTTTTTATTGTCATATGATGGTCCCTATCCGTACGAGTCTGAAAAGGTATTATATTCGAAGATATGACCTTTTTTGCCCGAGATATGCAAATTTTAGTTCTTGTATAAGCTTTAAAAGCCTGTATTTTGGGCAATTGTAGTCCGTTTTGAGAAAAATATACATCGTTTTACTCTTAAAAGTCTATAGAATCGAATTTTGGAATGCTATTGGTTAGCTCTGATCCGTACGAGTCTAAAATGATATAGCAAAATTTGTTAAGCCACTTAATTGATCAAAATATTAAACTGCTCTTAAATTTAGCCAGGAAGAAGAGTAAAAATCATCCAATACCAAGAAAAGAGAACAGGAAGAAGCTATGATAAAAGAAAGCGTTCCCCATTTAAACATCGATTTGTTGATAGTAGTTGGCGTCACAATTCAATTTGCTTAATTTGTGTCTTTATTTATTTAGTGTTTTGACAAACGATTTACAATAAACGCGGCCTAGAAGGGCTCCCCTGATTTCTCGCAGCTGAGAAATAATCAAATAATCCAAATAATAAAATTAAATGTATTTCGACTGTTTTTCTTTAGCTGTTATTCTACTATGAACGAGTATTTTGCAGTCGGATGTAACCGACATTTTCACTTGTTTTATTTTGAAAATGATCGTTCTTTGTAATTTTAAATTAAATTTTTATATTTAGAGCCTTAAATCTTAATCGTTAATCTTAATCGTTTTTTGTATTTTTTTTAAAATTATAATTTAATATTTAGAGTTTTAATCTTTAACATCCGGACAGACTTAATGACTGACATTGCACGAATCCAATACTCTAATATTTAAAGAGCAGAAATGTGTTTTCTATTGTTTCACTCACCTTTTTTTCCAGAAGACTATCGATACGTTTACATGTATATATTTGAGTTGGAATGTTTTTGCATTCAAAAATAATTTGAAAAGCAATTTCACTTAAAAATTATGATTTTTGATTTTGTTTTTGAAATATCACGATACAGAGTTTCGCACTTGAATGTATGAATGCGATGACTTATTTTTTACGCCTACGAATGCGAAATGGTTACGTTGGGTGTTTGTGCGAATAACGACTGAAACGTTCGCGCAGCATTTTGACGATAAGAAACAGATTTTCCCGAACGATGCAAAAAAAAAAAACAGCTGGATGTCGGGTGAATTGAACCTGCTCTTCGGGCAGTCAACAGCAGCTGCCACTCTGATAGTCGCACAATTCGAGAATAATACTTAGAATGTGAACCGTAGCGTACCGAAGTCAAGTTTGAAATGTCGCCTGTACGTTCACTGCCATTTTTCGCCAAAAAAATAAATAAACGCAATCCCATTGTGTTATTTTAGCTGATAATATAGATTTTGAGAGATGCAATTGCTGTACTCGCAACGGTTTTGCATGCGATACGATTCGCTTACAGTTATAATACGGCTTTTGGACTGCGTGACGTGGTTGGAGTTGTAGATTGCGGGTATTTGTGGATGCGTGTCGGTGGGTGGCGAGTCGACAATCTATTGCCGTACACCCATGCGCCGCTATTAAATGACAATTACGATCGCGTCTAGGTTTCTTACAGTTTCTGCTTAAATTTAAACAATTTATTTTAAAACAAGCCTCTAAATTTGCAGCTCAGAAAATAAACGGGCTTAATTAAATTCTTACTTTTATTTATTGTATATTTGGTGTTAACTGCAAGTAAATACTCATGTGTTGGGCATTGTCAAGCTATAATTAAATTTACTGTATCTATAAAAAAAATACAATCTTTTTTTGGAATTATATTTTTAGTCATGTCCAGAACACATTCTGTGAGTTTAATAAAATAAAAATATACACAAATTTTATGCTCGATGTTGATGCTAAATTTTTTTGTTTTATCAGCTGTTGCTCTAGGTTAACATTAGACTTAAGCTAACATCTGAAATATAACATTCGTGTCAGGTATATGTATATATGCCAGTATATGCCTTTAATTAGCTGCTAGGCACAAAAATATGTGCGTCATTCATAATAATGGGATTTGTAAAAAAGCCATACAATTTTCACTTTCATTAAACTTGCATGTGTAGCTGTTATATATTAAAAGTATTGCGAGTAACGATTGAAGTATGAAGTAAAAAATATGGTCATTTATCTAGCAAGTGATATTGACATGCTTGGCTATATATTAAGAAGTATGAAGTCAACATAAAAGAAGTTATTTTTGAACAATATTTCTCCTTATAAAAACTAATAATTTTTTTATTTAAACGCAGAGCAAGAAGAATATTTCAGAGATATTTTCAGAGCTTATATTTAATTGGGTAATGAATTAAATTTTAAATTATTGCTCAGTGACTTAATTGACATATCTTATGTCGATATGTTTTGGGCATAACAGAGAAAATTAAAAAAGAATTTAGTTTGTACGATCAATATTAATTAATTTGAGACACGATTTAATTTTTAGCTCTGTTTATTTTCCATTCATAAAATAAATAAATTCTTTGTAAGGGAAATCCGCATACCTATGTACATACATAGTATGTACATACATAGTATGTACATTGAACATTTTTATCGATTTTTATCGCTATTAGTGTTTACATACTTTAGTTAAATAAAAAATTAGCCATCTGCAGCGGAAGTCGACGAACTTTTTTCACGTTTGTGAAACCATGGAAAGTAAAGATTACCTTCCGACTTAACAAAATTTTCCGCTTCGGCAAGGTTTTCCGGGAGCTTTCTAAAGGTGAACAAAATTATATTATGCAGAGCTAATCAAACGGAAAACTTACTTGTTCAATGTTTCCGGAAGTGTTAGACATAAAGCAGCACCGAGGAACATTAAACAGCTTATGAAAATAGATGGCAACGGCTTATAAAACTTGGCCAAGTAGATCACATAGAAGACCAGCGAGTTGGAGGCCAGGCCCAAAACATGTATATTGGAGAGAGCTCTCCCCCGAACGCTGGTCGGTATTATCTCGGCGGCATATTGGATTTCCGCGTCGTAGGAGACCGTGACACCGTATCGTCCCAGGCCAATCATAATGGCCAGCAACAGAGCATTCTCCTTCGGGTCCAAGAAGGCAATTAGGAAGCCCGTTACTGTGGTGATAATGCCACCCACCAGCAGCGAACCGCAGGCCATTCCCTTCCGACCGATGTTGTTTTGAAGCAGAAGAATCGTGCAGCCAGCAGGTAAATAATTGATCGAAGTGTACGAGAATAGCTTGAAGGGGGATGTGCCTAAGCCCTCCATATTGCGGTTGATCACATCGTAGGAGAGTGTAATGATGACCCTGCATTAGTTAATCAACTTAAATGATTAGCTATTGTGATATCTACCCAAGAATAGCTCACGATTTAAGCAGCAAGCACAGTGTGCAGCGACGAAGGTTCGGTGTTCTGAACATTCCCATAAACGTGTCCTCATGGGTAGTCAGTTTTTCCTGTTCGTGTGTCTTTTCGCGATAGTGCTTGACGAACTCGGTGAACACAGAGTCCTCCACCTGGCGCCCGTTGAACTTGGCCACCCACTTGAGACTCTGCACGGCGCGATCGTATCTCTTCTTGGTGAGCAGCCACTGGGCGCTCTCGCAGATGAAGAGCGGGTAGGCGAGCACCCCGAGGGCGGGCAACGAAGCTAGCCAGAGGTAGTGGCGCCAGTCGCCTATCCAGATGGCGACCCAGGGTGAGGTCATCAAGCCGAAGCAGTAAAAGAAGGCCAGAATGATGTTGAGACCAAAGGTGCGTCGCTTTGGGCTGAGGTACTCGAACACTGCAAGGAATCAGAATTTATGTAAAAGGATACAAATTGCAGTTCCAGTTTATGTAAATCAAAATGTTAAATATAATATTTATTTACTGAATTTCAAAAATGAATTAAAGGAAGATTAAATACCTACCTAAAATATACATTAAGTAGTACATTGTATCGGTGGAGAGTCCGGAAACGAACCGTGAAAATGCAAATAATGGAAAGCTGTAGATGAACGAGGTTAGAAAATCGCCCGATGCACCCGCTAATGTGGCCAGCAGCAGTGCTGGCAGACGACCAATGCGGTCAGAGAGGTTACCAAAAAGGATGGTGCCCACAACTGAGCCAATGAAGAAGAACGATTGCCCCACGACCGAGCGGTGCGCCTTGCCGCAGACCCACTTGAGCTGCAATCGAGAGTGGTAAGGTTGTCGCCAATGGGTTAATCAAATGGGTTACCTCAGTTGTGATGCTCTCGTAGCCTTGTTCACGCCTGAAAATCCAATCCTGGCACTGGCCAGAGTTGGCAGCGATGCCCGTTCCGTTGATCACTCTCTCCAGTAGAGTGCACGATTTGTGCGTCATGTTCGCGTAGATCGAGCGTATTTCCGACACACTCAGATTCTTCAGGTCGGCATGGTTACACCTGAACATATCGAAATAATGAATATGATTCGCGATCAGCGGTCTGTGTTTCGTACCAATGCTCCGGCGTGAATGTGATTAGAGTTTGCGAAAAATAATGCAAGGAGCTGAGTATATTCGTATAGCCGTATAATAGCAATATCACATGTTGAAAACGCCCAAATCCTCCGCATTTTTCGAGCACATTGCTGAAGTCCATGTTGCCACTGATCGGACATCTACTCACAAATTCGAATCGTTCACTGACGGGAAGCCCTAAACACTGCCGCTCTACCGCTAAATCGCAGTCGTAAAAATACAAACTAGCTATAATTTGGACACATGTTTTACTCAAGAAAACAGCTGACCCAGTTTGGTGACTGGGACCGCAGCACACCGTCAACTGTGTTCGTGTGCGTCCCCCAGTAAACAGTTATGTCACACAGATGTTCCATATTACCTAGGCGATAATATTCACAAAATGAAAAGAGTATATTCAGTTTGTGCAGAGCCGGCTGAATTTTATATATATATGTGCATATATGTATATATTCTACTGTAAAAAGGTATTGTGGAGTCGATTACACTAGGCTCGGAACTAAACCACATTTAAAATGTAAAAAATTATTTGTTTTAGTCATATTTTAATTTTGATTTTTAAAATTTTGATGAAAAATAAAAAAACAAAAGACAATTTTTTGTGGTCTGCAGCCAAGTTTTCTCCCTTAAGTTGCAGTAAGTTTGCAATAGGTTGACATTGCTTTGATCAATTGTTTTGATCTTCGAGTTGTACATGCAGTATCGAGTAACGGCAACTTGCACGATTTATTGCTATATTTGTCACAAAGCAAACAATGGCTGAAACTGTCGATACCTTTGCTGATCTGTGGCCAGCAACAAATTTGCGATCATAAATTAAACGTACAAAGTGAACATGAAACTAATGACATTATTCTGGCTTCGAGCTGTGAGCTTATTGCATTGCGGATAGAGGACGGAGGACGGAGGACGGACAACGGATAACTGGAGACTGGTTATGTGCCTGTGCCAGGGCGCAAATGTGTCGTTGCCGAAGCGGTGGGCGAGTTGACCTTTCGCTTTATTCGGCGGCGGCTGCTGGAGTCGAGCATTTGGTTTTGGTTGTAATTTAATTGTCGACTATTTGACCTTTTGCTGCTGTTGTTGTTGTTGTTTATACTGCTGCCGGCTGCCATTCCATTGGATTTTTCTTTTCTCAGAGCTGGCACTAATTACGCGCATTTAAGCTTTGCCAAAGTCCTAGCCGTTAATAAATTAACATTTCAATTGGATAAGTTTCCACACAATTGGCCAAATCGCAAACGAATCAGAAACAAGGCACAAAAGTGAAAGGGCAAACAGCAAACGGGTCTCCCCGTATCCCTTTAAATGGTTTAGCGGAAGAATAACCTTTCTAAGCCAGCGCCAAAGTTGAACCCAGGCACACGATTCACAGCCAGGTGGCTGCCCAGTCTTGAAAATATATCTACTAACTTGTTGCCGTTGTTGTTGTTGTTACTGTCTGGCTGTCTGTATGTCTGTCTGTCTGTCTGTCTGTATAGTTGTTGTTGTCGTTGTGTGCGCCATGTGGCATGATCAGTCTGGGCCCGTTGGCTGGTCTCTGTGCGCTGATCTTCAATTAGTTTATTGTTCGCTTGGTCTTTTGCGCCATGTGAAGCAGGCGACATTTGCCGCCAGTTTTTACTATAAATTGCCAGAACGCCAACGAAACGTTTGCAGTTGTTGTTTGTTTCTTCTTCTCGTGCGTTCGTCGTTGTGCTCCAATCCTCACAGTCGGTTGGCCACATTCCAAGTGGTGTTCGGTGTTTGGGCTAAAAAAGGATTGACAAGTGGATAGACGCGCAAGGACAACAAACCAGTGCAATGCTAAAGGTGTGTGGAAGACAAGTGGAAAATAATGTGCTAATATTTATATTATCTTAATCCAATGGAATCGAATTAAATAATTGTATAACAATTGATTTTAATTTTTAAAAAATGATTTGGAAGTTGTACAAATAATGAAAAAGTTGCACTTTAATAATTCAGTTGTTGCATTTATTATATTAAAATAATAATTAAAATTTTTAAAAATTTTGATTTAAAAAAAGTTTAAAGAGCAATGTAATTCAAAAATCTTTTGCTGAATATCTGATTATCACATCATTTACAGATATTTCTGCTGAGCGCTGCGCTGGGCATAGCCTACGCCGGCGTAATCGGACCCGGGCCGTACTATGGGGGTCCAGCTGGACCCTTGCATGCCTATGGTGGCTACGGTTCGCACCACGGAGCACCGCAATATGTGGCAGCTGGTAAGTCAAAGACATCAAACATATTAATGTGTTAGTTGAATCTGTTTCCATTACGTGCTCAGCTCCAGCACCCAAACCAATTGCGCCGGAACCGTACGATGCCGATCCCAAGTACTCCTTTGGCTATGATATACAGGACGGCTACACCGGCGACCTGAAGAGCCAGCATGAGACCCGCCATGGCGATGTGGTCAAGGGCAGTTACTCGGTTGTGGATCCAGATGGCACCAAGCGCACCGTTGACTACACAGCCGATCCCCACCATGGGTTCAATGCAGTTGTGCGCAAGGAGCCGCTGGCCTACAAACCGTTGGCTGCGCCTGCACCGGTACCGCATGCTCTGATTGCAGGACCGGCTCCTGCGCCTCCATTGCCGCCAGTGCCCAAGGCCTCGTTGCCATTGCTTTCCTATCCGTTCGCCTTGGGCGCCTTGCATCGGGCAGCCCCAGCACCCGCTCCAGCACCTGCTCCTGCTCCAGCACCAGCACCGGTGGCTGTGGCGCCCTCTCACCTGCCCACCGCCCACTTCCAAGCCGCCTATCCAGCACTCGCCCACAGCCCATACGCACACTATCCAGCCGCTCTGCCCGCACCAGCCGATCCTCATGCCTACTATCACCACTGAGTACAACCAGCTCTTGGCAACTAAACGGCGATCTAGCACTCCAGCTTCTCTGTTCTACGCTTTGCTTTGACTGTCCATCTACACCTTGTATGCATCTGTATCTCTGACTTTCTCAATCTCTCTTCTGTATCCATTGTTGTGTTCTTGGATGTTGGTAATACGTACATATACTTATATATTTTGTTCACAATAAACGCGGGCTTATGTCGTAAGTTTAACTTAATATAGGCGCATATACATCGTACTATTACGTGGTCTATGTTGTTACAACTCGAGTAAAAGCTTAAATTCGCTGCTAAGGAATTTTGAATTTGAAATAAAAATAAAAATTTATTGAATTTATTTTAATATATCTGTGATGTACTTCAGCAATTTTTTTTTAACTTTTTTTTTGCTAGCATTTTCATTACTTTATCAAACAGAAATCATTTCAGCTATAAACTTTTTGTTGTTCTGCAGAATAATTTTATATAAAATAATACGAAGTACCCAAACTATGCCACATTTAATTTTTGAAGCTCCTAAAAATATGCAACGGATAAATAATTTGATTATACTTTACTGAAAATATTCCTAGGTAAGCCTCTAAAAAATCGCAATTTCACGTATTCATATTTTGGACGGTCTCGGTAACTCAAAAATTGATAGTTTAAACATTAAGAAATATAAAATATCGTTTAACACACACTGAAAATATTATTATTCTTGTGATATTGCACTGTCTTTAAAGTGTTCTTTGCCCACTTTATAAAAAGCTGACTAAATTGCCTAATGAGTAATAAAATTTTGTTCTTTTAACGCAATGTGTTTTATTTCGTATTTATTGTATCAACTTTTTGTAATTTTCATATATGTTTGTATTATATGATATAGTATAATTATTCCAGTATGTATAAATAAATGTATGTATGTGTGATTTGTATATAAACGTTTAAATATTATTTGTTGATATTATTTGTAGTGTTTTTCCATGTTTACACATGTATATGTAAGGTTTATTATATATATATATATATATATATGTGTGTGTGTGTGTGTATATATACTTTCTACCATTTGTAGAACAGATTGAAAGGTGTAAGATCTCATCATAGATTTCATCTTCTTCCAGTTACAAATTAAATTTATACATATATATATTTTTTTTTTTTGCATTGGTCTTGCTGCATCAAATAAGATATACAATTTAATAAGATTATAGTCCTTAGTTTTGTAGTAAACGGTATCAAAAGATAGGTACAATTCAATTGGCCCGTGCTCAATGCACAAGCTACCACTAAAATAATTTTGGAGCTAAGTCAAGCCCTTTGTCTACATCAGCTTCTACGTAGTAGAGAAACAAACAAGCGATAATGTGAATTTAGATTTGAATCGATAGTCCCAACTACATATATAAGCCATTTCTCCAGTGGATTGGTAAGCATTTAACTAAGGGAATAGGTTGGAGTGAGTGCTGAGCTCTGCTTCTTTACAATTGGACACAATTTCGCTAAGTGAACTTAGAGTTAGGTAGTTATCAATAAGCTTCATAAGTATATATATAAATTTATATGAGACATTGAGTTGCGCATAATATTTCGAATACGAATATGTATTATACATAGGTAAGTATAAGTAGCTAATATAGCACGTAATATATTTGTATATTTTTCGTTGATTGTTTAGCTTTGTGTCTAGCGCTATATTAAGTATCTTTCATAATGGCATGCAGAATACCATATTTATCTTAGACAACCACTTGATGCACTGAAGACTATATTGGGATATGCTTGAATTGCTTCACTTTATATTTGATTTAATTATTATTATATTTTTTTATTATTATAAAATTATATAAAAGCTGGCAGCTTTAACGTATCCTTTCACAAATGAAAATTTTGGCTTGCCAAATAAACAGCAAAATTTCAAATATTTTGCACATTTATTTTAACAGAACACGATTTTTCCTCTATTATTGACGTGAAACTTGAAATAACATGCATGCGTTTAAATTCGTATTGAATATATGTTATGTTAGCTTAATTTTAGTTGTATCTATATTGTTGCAATTTTAAGGATATGTTTGCTAATAATTTCATATGTTTATCCAATGATATATCTAGCAGCTGATTTATGTATTTAAATTTTTGTTCTTTTGGTTCATTCGTTTTTAACTTGAAACGGAGGGTTTTAAACTGTTGGTTATTGGTAGGGCTTCTCTTCATGTCTTGGTTAGAAAAATAGTCATCGTGGGTAACTTTTCCACACTGATTGTGAGTTGTGAGAAATAGCACATACATATGTCTATGTATGTGGATTTCCATAGTCAGTTCTTGTCATATGCATTTAACAAAATTGACAGCCGTTTAATATTTTAAGAAATGTACTCAGTTGGGTAAATTAAAATTGTAAATCGGACTTGTTATAGATACAATTGGTTGTGTTTTATATTGTCGATATTTTTGATATTTATTTTTGACTCTATTCGAATTTCTTAGTTTTTTTTATTTAATACTTTAGATTGATTCGGATTAAAATGGTTTAGGCTAAATTAAAAGTTCTGTTTTTAAGGATATATGTATACTCTATTGGAATTATTTTAAAGCCTACTTTTTATGGTTGTGGATATTTTAAAAATGTTTAATTTTGCCTTTGGTCATTTCAGAATAGTAAAACGGTACCTGTGATATATTTTAGATATTGGCATATATAATTTACTGTATGATTATATGAATATCATTTCTTTAGACATCTATAAACGTACGACTAGATTGGTATTTAAAGCGATTTGAGTTGTATTTATCGGTTTTACATATGTATGTATGCATATGTAGGTGAGTATGGATGTAATTTGACTAGTAGTTTTAAACGGAATTATATTCATTTATCTAGTAAACATCGCGTGTGTTTTTTTTATGGTCTGATAGTATAGATTATAGAAAAGGTGGTCCATTTAGTCATCGTATTCATTATTAATTTATTGATTAACTTTTGGAAAACGTTATGCTTTGGTTTTCCAATAAAATAAAAAAAGTCTGAAATGATTGATGAATAAATAAAATAAACTAATTAAAAATGCAAAAATAAATAGTTGTTCAATAATGACTAATTCTTTAATTAAAAACATTGCAGCACACTTTTAGTTAGCACGTAAATTACATTAAAAATATACATTAATGGAATATTAATAAATTACAATTAAAACTCAAATAAAATATCTTTGATTCTGGAATAAATTCCTGTTAAATATCGAATAAATCGAATGTATAAAAGGGAACATCGAAATCGGTATATTTTCCATCTATTGTTGCATTGTTTTGAAAAAAGTGCTTCTATAACAGTTTTGCAAGTGCTCGCAGTTGATTATGCATTAATTATTATGATTTTTGTATTATGTAAGACTCTTAAAATTACATTTTAAATTTCTGCATTATTTTCAGCTTTTAATATGTATCATTCACTTAATATTGGTATATTCTCATAACTATTAAAAAACTTTTAGCTTTCTTCTTTTAATTTGTTGTTGTTGTTGTTGTATATGCATATGTATAAATATATGTACCACGATATTTATATGTATAAGTTGCGTTTTGTATTTATGTTTAGGTATATATATGTAAGCATGTGTATACTGTTTAGAATTTTCTTGCACGCCAGCCATTACAGTGAATTACTTAATTGTTTAAGTTGCGTTTCTATTTCATAGTATTGCCTTGCATCTATAAGTATCGAAACTTATTTCTTTAGATCCACACAGGTTCGCTCCGTATTTGTGGTCGTCGTCGTCGTTGTATTCGTGGTAGTCGTGCTGCTGCTCGTCTCATCCAAGTCATCGTTGTTGGACTCAATTTCCTGTTCCGTGATGACAGTGACCAAATTATCCGCGGCTTCTGTTTCCGAATAAATATGCCAAAAAAAAGTGTTAGAAATCTGTTGCACAGTGTTGGAATATACGAAGAGAATTCTTGATTTGCACAACAGATATGTTTGTATTACCGCATCGACATATACTCCAAACGCCTTAGGAAAGATCTATAGTCATAAGGTAGGCAATGGCAGGATTAAGCAAGAGAAATTTTTCATTAGTTTTTCAGAAAAAATATATTTTGGTCATCAAATGCACAAACAACATTGAAAGCAACGCAAAAACAACTCAAAACAACATGAAACAAACAAATAATAATCCATCGAAAGTTTCTGCCGCGTTGGCACTAGCTAATTAAAAATGAACAACTAAATTGAACTGAGGCAACCCAATACGAAATTCAACTGAAAGTCAAACAAATGTCATTCCAGTAATTTCCGCACCATTCATGTGCTGCTGCAGCAAACTGGAGTGCGGCGGCGGAGGCGGACGACCGTCGTCTCCCAAATAACCCGACGTCTGCATGCCACCAACATATGGCATATCGATGCCTCCGTTGCCGGTGTGAACGCCTCTCTGCGAGAGTTGCTGCTGCTGCTGTTGTTGTTGCTGCTGCTGCTGATGCAGAGCATTTAGTGCGCCGCTCAGCTGATTCTGATGATGCTTGGCGGCCAGACTGGCCATCTGCGGATGCTGCTGCAGCTCGTTGCTCAGGCCGGGCAGCATAATGCCCTCTACATATGTGTACAAGAACAAGGTCAGAATGATGTCATGCACAAAGATATTATTCAGGCAGGCTGATCGAACGAAACTCTAGCTAATCGGGATCAATGCCAAATACCTACAACACTGCATATTAGGCAATATAGCCACCCAGATGGGTAATGCCCACATATTTAGGGCAAGACAATGTTTCCATAGAGTGTGACGTCACAACAAATATAGTATAGTATAGTATAGAAATATAATATAGTATAGAAATCACACAAGCCAAGGTACAATGATTTAAAGATAACATTTGAGTACCACATCTTACAAAAAATAATTCGGGTTAAAATTTATCCGAATAGGAGCTATATTGTATATATGGCCCGTCAGGACAATTTTGATATATGTACGGATAATATTAAGTTAATTAGTTTGTTACTAAGTTCGAGTAAGATATCCAAAATTAATCCCAATTCTATAATTGTGTCTATCAGATTAACTGTTAAAATATTTAAGCTATATATCTTCCACAGGTTCTTTAACGATCTAATAACAATTTTTGAATTCACCCACTGTGGCTAATCGAGCAAATCTAATTCTCCCACAATTAACCAGTTATTTTTCGATAAGCTACTCAAATAATTCTGCACTATAAAAATATAAAGATCGTTTTCGACTGGCTTAAGTTGTTACTATGCTCTGAACGAGTATTGTGCAGTCGGTTACACCCGATTGCAACGTTTTTACTTGTTCTCAAATCAAGCTGCCCTTTCATCTCAGTGTTTATATTGCCTCTGACTGCACGCAAGCAGGACTCTAGCGACTATTTGTGTAAACGGAAACTGTGCGGAAACTCACTTGAATTGTGCTCGTAGTGGCCATTCTGCTGGTTCATCTTGGCTGGTGAGTCGGTGTTCAGCTGGGAGGCGGTCACCGAGCGTGTTTGCAGCGTGTTTGGCTTCGAGTTGAGAGCCGAGCCGGGGGCGCTGGGCAGCCCGCTGCTGGTGGCGCTGCTGCCGCCGCCGTTCGGCTCGTCGAGCAGCTGGCGCAGGCGCTGCAGTTGCGCCTCCAGTTGCCGATTGTGATCCTCGAGTATTTGCATGCGCGCCTCCAAACGGCCCTTGTGCTGCCGCAGCAGTTTCGCCTCGGCCATCATGTCCTGTGAACCACAAACAGTTAGGTTATTTTCACATTCGATTCGGATAACTGGGAGCTGTGTGAACTCACCTGTCCGTGCTCGCCTTGGCTGGCCAGGCCGGTCATGCTGGAGCTGGAGTGCTGCATGCCGTTGGAGTCGTCGGGCGTGCCGCTTTGTTGCTTGCTGCACAGCTGCTGGTATTCGGCCTGCAGGTTGGCGTTCTCCTCCTCCAGGTCCCGTATGATGGCCTCCAGCTCCTCGCGCTGCTCGGCATCCATGGCGGCCATCACCTGAACCGGCGACTTGGGCCCGCTGCCGTTGTTCGTCGGCAGCGCCTGGCAATACTGTGCTATCAGCTGGTGCTCGTCATCGCTGTCCGGCGTCGAGTTGGACCCAGTTCCGCCGTACTCCACCTGCGCCAGCCGCGACGCATACATCTCCAGCCTCGAGTGCATGTCGCTCTGCAGCTGATGCGTCGTGTGCTGCGGACTGGGCGCCGGGCTCTCCAGTGCATCGCCTAAGATCAAATGGAAATGTGATGGGACAATGGTGGACAATGCCCGATGCTCGACTTACCCTCTAGAACACTCTGCACGGGCAGGTAGCCGACGCGCGGATGCTTCTTAAAGTATTTGCGACTCTTGAATTTGTTTTTGAGCGCACGCGTGAAATCGCGCACGTCCTCGGTGGATGTGGTCTAAAGGATGCAAAAGAGAAATGAAAAAAAACGGAACCCGTTATGGCCAGTGGTCTATGTGGGACGTTAAGCATACGCACCGTTGTGCAGTACTCGTGCATGGGATGCGTCAGCTTGTGGTTCTTGGCATTCCGTCCGAAGAAGAAGCACTTTTGGCACATGTCAAAGTTGAAGCACTTGAGACAGCGATAGCGGAAGCCCACAATTGGATACTCCTTGCATATGTTGCACTTGGCCTGATGCCTGGCCGCCTCCGCGGCGGCCAGACGATGCAGCACCGGCAGCCAGACGAGACTCTGCGGCTCGTGCTGCAGCCAGCCGAGAAAATGTTGCAGCTCTATTGAGATTTCCTGATTGCCATCGATGGCCTCCTGCGAAATGCCCGCCTGCTCCAGGCACGATCGCACCGAGGGCTCAATGTTGGAGCCCCCAAAGGCGGCCACTTCGCCCAATTGTCGCGGCACCTGCGAAGTTGACGCAACAATTAGATGGAGTAAAGGCAACAGAAATAGCAGATATACATATAAGATATATATAAAATGGCAGATTGGTTCCAATATTAAAAAAGAAATATTATAAACTCTTGTTAGAGTTCACTTATAAAAATATTAAAAACAAAAAAGGAAAAAGGAAAGATAATATAAACAACGCTTTCTGAAAATACTACGCATATTTTATGCCTATTTGTTCAATATTTTGTTTCCACCTTCCATTATTCATAATTCAGAGAAAAATTATTTATATACATATATATTTTTTTTTTTGGTTCGCCTTTACACGCACCTGTATGCAATCGTGCAGCAGCAGTCCGAGTCTTCGTTGATCCGCCCGCCGATCGGTGTCGGCGACCAGGCGGAACAGATAGCGGTACTTCTCTTCGAGGTGACCCCGGCAGAGCAGCACGAGCCCCACCTTGAAGCTGAGCACCCGTATCTGGCCGGTGCGTTGCGAGTCGTAAACGTTCAGTATCCAGTTGATGGCCAGGTCGAGCATCAGCGTCAAATCAATTTTATCGATTGTCACATAGAGCGAATGCAGCACCGTCGTCATGTCCGGTATGTCGATGAGCTTGTCGTTCTGGGCGCGCAGTCCGTGACGGTCAAACGATTCACAGGCGGTAGCCATTGAAATGCGATCGAGTGCTGAAAATAAAACAGAAAAAAAAAACATAAAAAAACGTTGCATTGAATCAATTTTGAGAAGAGGCGCTTTAGGCTATGTTATTCTAATAATTTTAGTTATTCGCTTGTTGATTTCTGAAAATGAATTTCAAACAAATCGCAAGTTAAACTAAAATAGTTTAATGGAACACTTGGACAACTTATTTTCTACTTTTATTTGTTTTCAAGTTTTAAATGAACAGGCGACTCTCAATTTGAAGTACATTCGGGCAGGTCGAGTAATGCACCTCAAATTTAGAAATATTTACATTAAAATTAAGACCGTTTTTGGAGTATTTTCATATATTTGCTGTGACCGTTAGGTCGGTGCAAAATTTGCTTTCTGTTCAAACTACATTTTAAGTAATCAGAAAATTGTATAGATCTTTAAATTTTATTTCATTTCCCTTGATCTAAATTTCTCTATATGGTAGATATATGTGTGACACATAAAACCACAGTTTGCAACACGAATGTTACAATTTGAATTTTCTGCCAACTGAATTTACGCACAGTTTCCCGTTAATAATGCGTTCTAGAAATCTAGCTTTGGGTGTGCCTTTCCGGATACCTACCCAGTCGCTTTTGGACGGCGCGCAGTTTCATGGCCGTGCGGTATGCTGAGAAGCGGATCTCATTAAGGTCGGCTAGTCCCTTCATCAGTTCAATCATCTCCGGGTGGTCCCAGTGGGTGGTTTCGCGTTCGTGGCTGCAGTTTGGGGAAATGGGTGTGGATTTTTAATTGGAACTCGGTTCGGGTGGGGGGGCAGCTGCTCGGGCCTCGATACTCACTCAATGTAGTAAGGCACATTGGCGGCGGTTGTGGCACGCTCCCAGGGCGGCTTAACACTCTGCCCCAAATTAGGTAATGGCCCAATGGTGCCACTGTTCGATGTGTTGCGGCCGTCGTCGCCGTTCTCGTGTGTGTGATTGGCGCCCGCCTGGCACAAAACCTTTTGACGCTCATCCATCGCGATTTGCAGCAGTTTCATGCTGAAACGCACAAGAAAACCCGATTTCAAAAATTTTTTGTTATTGTTGTCTGGCAGCGAGCACCTACCGTGTATTTAAATCCTCCAGTTTGGACAAACACGGCGTCGGCACCAGCACCTGATTGGCGGTGAAGAAGGATTGCTGCTCGTTGCAGTCGTCCAACAGGGCACTGGCCGTGGTCATCTTATCTCGCAGGCGCTGCAGCTGCTGCATCTGTTCATTAGCCTCGCCCACCGATGCGGGCGTCTGCCAGGCGTTCTTTGTTTGCTCAGCCAGGCCAACACGGGAGCTCAGGTCCTCCAGCACTTTCTGGAATTGGCGCATTTTCTGAAATTGGCAAAATGAACACGGGGCCATTTACTATTGGGGTAACGAAAGGCGAATGATGTGTGATGAAAGCTATTGTTAGAAAATAATTAACAATTTCATGAATAGACCCATTAAAGCACACAGGTTTCTGAGCCTTGGCAGCTTAACCATAAGCCATACAAAATCGATGATAGCGTGGAATTTAATTATTAAATAGTTTGAAACTAATTAAAAAGCATAAAACATGCTGGGTATTTTCATATTAGTCATAAAATATTTGCAGTTGACTATTTCCATATATTGTTTCTTGTATATGTAAATTTTGTTATCTTGTGAATACATTTTAATATTCCCTTTTACTTAAGCTTAATAAGTAATTGTATATATAAAATGTTTTTTTTTAGCGTAGAGTTTAGTGTCTGTTTTTACATTAATAGCTTAAAATGTAATTTACTTCATTCAAACTTTTGCAATTTTAGGTATTTTTAATAAAGTCATAAATTATTTGCATGTATTTAGAGTATTGTTGTTCCTTTGAATATAAACTGGCAAACTTGCTTATGTTTAATAAAGTACGTTTATATATTATATGTTGAAATACATGAATATTATAATATTTCTCTTCTACTCATGGCAAGTTTGTCTGCACAAATTTTCAGCAGAAACGATGCAAATAAACAAAAACAACAACAGACCAAGGCACTTGGTTGTTTGTAATTTTCTGTAGTACACACACGCGCACACACACGAATATACGAGTATACCGTATAAGCAACTTCTCTTATTCATTGTCCTAAATTGTTTGTTGTCTTCTTCTCGGATGGCTTGTTTAATTATCCCGTTGTTTTGTTTGGCAACGGCCCAGCTTTCATTATGAGCATATTACGCATACGACACATTGGCTGCATTGTGGCGGCAATAATGTAGTAGTCTGTTTGGGGTCGCACATTGTTGGGCCTCAATAAAGCGAGCTGCCATTTTAAGTTGGCCATAAGTTAATCAAAGGCATATTCCTTGCTCCCATCGTTCACTTTGTCTCCGTGCCTCCGTGCGTTGCTTTGTGAGCGCGCTCTTCATTAGCAGTGCAGGGCAAAGGGCATATGGCAAGCGTTAACTTTTATGCAGAGGCCGGGGACGTCGGGCGGATGTTGCTGGCTTGCATTGCCTTTGCCAATTTGAGCGCTTTGTAAGTGGAAAAGGTGGGGGCAGTTACTGTCGCATGCTCCACGTTTCATTTTGCACATTTTCATCATTTTCGCTTTTCAATTTCGCCTTGCCAGACCATTTGGCGGAGCTGCCTGCTGTTGTCCCCTTGGCGTTTGCAACAAAAACTTTCATTGCTGCCATTTTGCATGCAAAATGCATGCAACAAGCAAAATGCATTTACCTGTGCACAACTTCAACTTGCAACTTTGCCGCAGTGCAAAAAGGATGCCGGGCTGCCGGTCTGCCGGTCTGCCAGGATTCCTTGCTCCATGCCATGCTCACCATTAACTCTATTATTTCATTTGGTTATAGTTATTTTCTTGCTGTTGCTGCTGTACATTTTTCTCTGTGTAATTCAGTTTTCCTAAAGTTTGTGTTTATGATTTTGAACTTTGCAGCTTCTAGCTGGTTCCCAGGGGCAAGTTTATGCTTCATAATGCATGCAGGGGCAATTGGATATATCTTGGTCCCAAACAGTTGCCAACAACTGCAAATGGGATTGTTTGTCTTTAACTTTTTACTTGCAATATTACAAAATTTTATACAAAAAAATGTTTTCTTAAAAGTGAAAATTAATAAGATATTTTGGTTTTTCACATTGCTTGTTTTGTAAAGTTTTTCGCTCTAGATAATTAATGGTAAACATAATTTTAAGTTGCAATTTGCTGCGCAAATTTTGCCGCAAAGGATCACAACAACAACAACAAGAAGAAGAACAGGTGGAGCCAGTGCTTTTCATCGCTTTTAACCGCTCTGCCTAATTAGCAATAAAGGCAACAACAAAGGCTGCAGGAGAGACGACGCACGGGCTTCACTTGTCGCCGCAATCGGTTGGTCTCTGCAATCAATAATTTGATGTTTACAATAAATGTGCAGCCCCCCACCCTCGTCTACACTGCTCAGACCAGGCACTAATTAGTGGCAACCAACCAACGTTGCAGCACAAAGGCAAAAAAGCGTTTGATATCAGAGTCATTATGAACGCTCCACGCTACAGCGAGGCCAATGCACTTTCTGGGCCCGTTCTCGGCGCTCGCGTATGGCCGTAAAGCATTTTCAGTTTTAATCAATGGCAACAAAGCCGAAGCTGCAGAAATGCGTGCCAGTTGGGTTGGGAATCCTTGCAAAGTCAATATGGCCGCCACAACAACAAATAAGAGTACAGTCAAAAAAACTGCTGCACGATGCAAGTGGCAAGTTGCAAGTTGCAAGTTGATACGTGCCACCCGCACTGGCTCCTTCGTCTAGGCGACCACCGGCCAGGTAAGCCAGCCACAAAAGCTTTCGTCATACCTTCTGTGGCTTCGCGGCGAACTGTCAAGCTGAGCTCTTTGTGGCATCTGCAGACCATCTGGCACGGAGCTGGCTTATAAAAGCTGCCTCTTTTTGCCGTGCAAAGTGTGACTGAAGTCGTTTGCCATATGAAATGGGTTTAGCAGTCAATTGCCAGTTGGATTTCAGTAGTTATAGTTCCTAGCCTTTAATTGACAATTTTAAATTGTGCGCATATGTTTGTTATTTGATCTTGATAACTTTTTGTATTTTTTAAATTTAAAAGCATATTAGTATATTTTTCAGATTTTATATGCAATAATAATTATAGCTTATATAGAAATTTAAAAAAAAAGTAGCAAAACCCAAAACTAACTTTAAATTATTTAGTTGAAACTACAAATATATTTTTTCTGTATTTTGATGTATATATAGAATTATATTTTAAAAATAAAGTTTTATAACCTAATGGAAATCATGTCGAAAATGTATCTGCATACATTAAACCAAAAATTCTAAATTGATATGATAGTTTATTATGATCAACTCTTTCAGATTCGAACTCGTTGTAAGAAATGTTGAGATAACTTTCATTTGCCTTTCGCAATGAGCCCATAAATCGAACGTTTAATTAATTGAGAGTGCAATTGGACATGGGCTGTTTAAAATCGTGTAATTTCACCGATTGCCGATGCAGTTGCAGTTTACCATCGCTTTTTATTTAAGCGAAATGCTTAATTACACATATAAATCGGAGCCGTGGCAATCCTTTGTGGGCTGTGGCGGAGCTTTAATCAAGATTTTAATTCGAGCAAAGCGAAAGCGTGGGACACTAAAGAATCTGTTTAATTAAAGCTGCCAATTGCGCAGCTATTTTTTGCATGAATACACTCATTGTATTTACAGGCGTTTTATATATACTATACTATGTTTATACACATTTCCCTACAGAAGAGAGCACTTAGCCAATACACAAACCTCGTTTTCATCGCGCAACATGCCAACAATTTGTAGAAACATGCGTTCCGCATCGTTTTGTGGATCGCAGGTGGAGTAGGTGTCATCCATGAGGGTGATGTCGCCAATGCGACAGTGCAGCTGCTCCTCTGACGAGGAAGAGTACAGCGACAGCATGTTGCGCCGTCGCCGCTCGTCGGCAACATGTTGCTGAGCAGCCTCAATATGAATCGAATGCGATGTTGCTGCTTTTGCTGCTGCTGATGTTGCTGCTGTTGCTGTTGCTGCCTCATCATCGGCATCTGCATCGGCCTCATCGCAGCCGCTGCTGCTTAGCTGCGAGTAGCTCAGACTGAGTTGACTGCTCTCATCGTGCTCCTCCTCATCACGATCCAGTTCGAGTTCCAGTTCGAGCTCCAGCTCGTGCTCCAGCTCAGTGCCGCCGGTGCCGCTGTCGCCGCTCTGGGAGCTGGCCTTCGCCTGGCCACTGGCAGCGGCGACGGCTGCGTTGGCCACCACCACCGCCAGCTGATTGTAGGCCTGCAATTCGCCGCTGCTGCTGCTGCTGCGACTGCGCCGCTTCATCGATCGGAACGGCGACAGCAGGCGGCGACGCGTGCTGCCGGTGGGCGTGGCATAGGGCGGCAGATGCAGCTGCAACTGCTGCTGCGACGGCGCACCAGCATACCGTTCCAATGACCTTGACTTGCTGTGGTTGCTGTAGATCGTGGCAGCGACGTCACCTCCATCTTCAGTTCCCCGCCCCGCCGCTGCCCCCACCCCAGCCTGCCGCTGTTTGCGACTGCCGTCGATGTGCGCGTTCTCTATAATTTCGCCAACCTCGCTTGTTGCCGGCGTCGTTGAAGCAAATAGTCGCATAGTTGTTGTTGCTGTTGTTGTATCGACGGGTTAATTAATCTTTCTACTACTATGCAGATTTCAGGTTTTTTGTTGTTGTTGTTCTTTTTTTCTTGTTGTTCTTTTTCTTCTTAGGCACTTTGCTGCATCGTTTTAGGGCACATTCTTGCGTAATGAACGCTTCTATTTTTATAGACCGGTTAGGCAGGATTGCTTCCGTTGCCTTTTAGTTAGTTATTTCGTTGAGCTGGACAAATATAGCAGCACATTAGGCAAATCGCCAAACAAATACACACACACACACAAATATATGTATACATGTATGTTTAAGCCACTCAATTACGCCGAAATTTCTCAGGGCCCCCGCCCTGTAAACATTGCCTAGCGTTAATTATCCAGACATCGTTGAATGTTTAATAAACACGTTCTTGTTCTTGTTTGTGGAGTCGGGCGAAAGGTTGTCGGCTGCATTTTGTTTGCACAATTGCTGGGTGTGTGTAAATTATGTTGGGCAATATTTGCCTTTAGATAAGTTCTTCAATGCTTCAGATACAAAGTTAAGTTAAGTTGCTCTGCGCAAAGCCGTGACATTGTTGCTGTCAGCGTTTCCGACGTACATGACAATGAGTTTGACGGAATTGAGACAAGAGGATGGCGGTGTGGGAAACCAAACAGAAAAGGTGGGAAAGGTTAGTGGAACGACGTTGCGAGAGTAAAGCAAACTTATTTCCAGCCAGCTACAGAAGTGAAGGGTGTGAATGGAGAAAATGAGGCCAAGGAATTTGAATTTCAAATGGCATCCGTAAATTATGTAATAATATTGTGGTTGCTAATAACATTAGCAACTGGCGGACTAACTGTGCAAGATAACGGTTTCAAAGAATTCGCATCTGAGTCGAGTAAAAAGCAAACAAAATTTTATGAAAACCCGATGAATCGTCAATTTGCAATCTGAAAAGCTTAAATTAAATTCAATTTCACTTTTTATGATAATTAAATTTATCCAAATATTCATTTGATGGAAACAAACAATAACTTTAACTTGATGCACTTGAAAAAAAAGTGTCAAGTAGTTGGTGCTTATAACTAAGCAATGACCCCACAGAAAACGAGAATATCTATGAAGAGAACGTGTAGTGTGAAGAAATGAAAAAAGATGATATTTCAGAACGAAGTGACAAAAAGCGCAGTAGACGAAAGCTCATTAAAATTCTAAGCCGTAAAGCAAAATAAAGTTTTAAGCAAAGTCAAGAGCGGGCCGGTCCACTGCCACGCGAGAGGGGACGGGCGACTTTACTTCGGAGACAGACAAGAAAGCTAACAAGCCATTGACAGACAGGCCAGACGTTACCCGACCCGACTGCGACCAGTTAAGAGAAGTTCTTAAACAGAAAGGCAAAAAACGAAAACAAAAAAGAAAAAAAGATGTATATACCGGAATACCGTCAAGTAATGCCGGTAATGACATTGTAACGGTATTTATTACAACATTACGACGAACGACAAGTGTCTAATTAGTTGTGCCAACAAGCCGTCCCAACCCACACATTGTTGTTGTCTGTTTGTTTGTTTGTTTGTTTGGGACATGCATAAATTAAAAGTGCGTGCACTAGAGTTTCCACAGTTTGCAACATTAAAATTGTGAGCCGCACTCACATGCAACCTGAAGGTAATTGAAAATGTGGCACACGCATTTTACCACTTCACATATGGATTCATACACGTATGTGGTCCTGATTGCGATTTATGTGCAACCTCAGTTTTTGTGTGGCACATCAGTAACTATTATTGAATTAATATTGTTATTGTTATTCTTGAATGCATAACAAATTATTTACGATGAAAATGCATTTCAAGTTTCATGGATGTACACGAGGGAAATGCTAATAAATTTCACTTTTTTTCTCCCTCTCTCTCTCTTTCTATCTCCCCATTTCTCTCTCTTTTCCAACTATTTTCATGCTGCCTTCTGAATTATAAAATATGCATACTGTATCTACTGGGGGGACGTTGCCTTGCATACGAAATCCGTGCTCGGTTTGACGGAATGCCGCATTGATGTTTGGACAAATGCTGGGATGAATATTGGAATGTGCTCTTGCTGTTGGTCATTGCTGTTCGCATTTCGCTTTTTTCCTTTTGATATGCAAAAATATTTTTCACAGCAACAGCTAAAACTACAAGAAAAAAAAAATTATAGTTTTGCAGTCGCGTGTAACCGACGGCTCAATACACGTTCGCAGCTTAAAACAGCAGCAATTATTATTATTATTGGAAATCGATTTTTATAATTTATTAGCAGCGGAAGATTTTGTATAAATAGATTCCAGTATTATATCTGTAATATAGAATGCATCTAGCAGTATTTAATTTTATAGTTTCAAATCTATACTTCAATAGTGGCTAAGAAAATTACTTTCCTACGTACAAACGGACGGACATAAACTCTTTATACCCTTTTTAGGAGTGTACAAATTGCTCACGACTTGGTGAAAATCAGAGAAAATGGAATGTTTTTTTTTCAGAAACATGTGCGCATTGCGTAATTGAATAGCATCAGGTATTTACAGTTAAAACGGGTGGATTCACTGCTGCCAGAGGTTAAATATCTGTTTTTTAAAAAGCTCAAGTAAAGAAAGTAGAATTTACACTTTTCACACCAACAACAATAAATATACGAAAAATGTGCGGAATTCGTTAACTTTAATATTTGCCAGCGCATGAATTGATGATATCGAAGAGCTTTGGGCTGCTTTGAGATTCGCCGCACATTTACAATGTGCTATCTGCAATCTAACCAATGGCGATTTGGTTAGATTTAATACCTGAGCATTTTCACTTTCAGCTCGTCTAATACAAAATTCGCGGCACATGCGTTGGTGCCAAAGTTTTTAGTGGCGATTTGTATACAAGAAGTTAAACAACAACGCGACATCACATAATAAATATATATATATATATACGAAAATCGCCTGATGCCAGATGGCAAATCCGTTTACCTGCGCCAAGAAGAAAACACATTAAAGATCTATTTTTTGTTATTTCAAACATTAATTAAGTGGCCAAAGATTTGCCCCTGGCCAGAAGACAATGCGAATAGAAAGCCTGCGGTCACATCCATGGCTCGTCACGATCTCCAGGTGGCTTTATAGATTTCTGTTTCAAAGCACATGGAATGAGGAGAATAGACAAAAGAGAGAGAGAGAGAGAGAGTGATAGATCGACAGAGATCAACAGCCGTGACAAGAATACCTGTAATAATTCAAGCATGGAAAGTCAAGGCAATTGCACAGCGGCAATATAAATGCTGATTCATGCGCCGCAATTGTAACTGTAACGAAACTTGTGCACTTTAATCGAAAACGAGTCAAAAAAGGGAACAAGATTTTAGCCACAGAGAAACTGTCAATTTGAGCAGCTGCGTTTAGCTGCAACTATTGATAAAAGCCGCGGCACGTGCTGAAGATAATTGCAGATTGATTGAGACACAGCGGTCTCAATGAAAGCCAAATTGACAACTCTATAAACTGAGCCCTGCTGTGAGCATTTTTAATCAGTAGCTATTTATAATAAATTTGGAAATTATTTTAATTTTTTTTTTGAGAGATTGTCTGTGCAACCGACGACTTTACTCAGTGCATTCAACTCAGAAATTAATTCAGAGAAGACAGCAAACAAAAAAAACCAACCAACGAAACAGAAAAAAAAAAGAAGTAAGAACCGCCTGAAGAAACTTGGGACACGTTGTCTGTGCGGATTATTATATTTACATACACACAATATGCAACCGGAAATTTTTGTCAGTTTTATTCAATTTGTTGTGATTCAATGGAACAAAATAAGAGAATTAAATGCAAAACTGCATAATATGCCTGCTCTGCTGCTGGGTCTGCTCATTTTGTTTTCGTTCGCCTTGTTGCGCTCTGTTTCGCTTTTGTTTTTGTTTTTCAAAAGCGCCTGGTAAACTCAACGCAATCCGCATTTCCCCCACCTATCCGAATGGTGGTGGTGGCTCTGGGCGCCCGCCCATGCATAATTTTCCAGTTCTGAGTTCCGCGCGGGGTCGCCCCATTGTCAATGTTGTTGTTACAGTGCGTAAATCGTAACCGAAATGCATTTCTGAGCTGAGCGATACACACACAATGGGAAAATGGAAAATTTGTGGGCGTTGTAAGCGTTGTTTTGTTTCAAATGTGCTTTGTTCTGTTTAATGGATGCAGCTCAACGCTCAAGGCTAAAAAATACATATATAAGAACTACTTATATGGATAGATATACACATGTTAACTAACGAACTGGTGTCATCTCAAGCGATAAGCAATCCAATTTACATAAATCAATTCTGAGCATTTGTGTTAGCATTGAGATATTATCGAAGAAACAAACATATACATATTTATTTTATCTGTGCTATCAAAAAGAAATGTTTATCGTTAGAAATTCATTTGGTATTTCCCTTTTTAAATTTCCCTTTTTAAGTTTTAAAATAACTAAGAAGGTTGCTGTCGGTTGTAACTGTTCTCAGTATGATAACAACGACATTTTTCGGTTTGATACTTTGAGGATACCATCAGAAAACTGTCTGGTAAATTTGGCTTACCCGGATTCAATCGATTACACTGTTAATCTTATTCCAAGACTCTAGCTACAGGTCCCATATTGAAAATATTGAAATTGTCAAATCTCATTCATTCAGTCGCGTATCAGTTGCTCATCGACTCAATCAAAGTCAGAATGCGTTCAACGTGCAGACGCAACAACAAATTTGATTTCCGAATGGAATATACATATAATATAGAAATCGAATGCAGTTTTCTGTGCATTCGTGGTTGCCCCTAACATGACTCAATCTGCAACATGACTCAAGCAATAAGTCGCATTGCAACCACGCACACATATGCCACGCCCCCATCGGCACATCAATATAGGCAATACACGACTCAGATTGGCGTTGAAAAATTATATCAAATGTAGAATGCCAGCTCTTTTTGTGGTGCTGCACTTGGACACTGTGGCAGTCAGCTGGCTGTGCATTTGGGCCGAGTTACCCAGTTTTTCTAACAGCAAAAAAGAAACACAACAAGAAATGGACAAAAAAAAATGGGAAATACAACTAAGATGGCGCTCTGACCATGGCCGGCAATAAAAGTCAAGAGTGCCAGGCGACATACAACAATTTATCACAAGCAAATGATCGCAACAAGCCGAAGCATGAAATGGAGAATGCGAAATTGGGAATGAAAATGGAAATGGAAACGGCATTGGAAATGGCATAGGAAGGAGGTCACTACGAGAGTTCCACTCGAACTTAAGGATGACGGCTCCTGAGGCGAGGGCGTGGCCGGGTACGCGCCGCGACGCGGTTAAAAGGCTTTTGGTTAAACGAATTTTCATATCAATTTCATGTGGCATCGGTCGACGGTGCGCTCGCTTCGGTGGGTGGAAATGGGAAATGGAATCAATTGTTGAATTTTCCACAGTCGAGACGAGGCGCAGAGTCTTGGAGCGAGAATAACGTGAAAAATTTACAAGATGTTTTCTTTGCGATAAATAAAGTTGCAAACGCGGGCTGCATCAGGCAAGCCGATACCCCCCGCACCGGGCCCCCCTTTCATCGTTGCATAGAGGTGCACATTGTGTTTCTGCCTGACAGCAATTTGCCACAAATTGCTGCTACGCATTCACACAAATTGAGGCTCTCTGTGTGTGCCTCAGAAACAGGTCCAGTGGTCCAGGACCTTAAGACTTGTTTATTGCATCGCCAATGGCAGAGGCCTTTGATTGTTGCTGTTGCTGAGTTCTCGCTCTTGCTCGCATTACCTCCCATTTGTATTGTATTCGCGACTTAAGTGAGACTCTCGCCCGGAGTGGGTGCAATGGGCATTGTGTGTGGCCTGACCGAGAGTTTGCGCTATTGCTATTGTTTGCCAGATTGACAAAATGTTATAATTGGACATCATAATTTATGTGAAAAGATCTCGTATTTCCATTTGTGTGCGATTGATTATTTTACGGAAAATGAAAACAAATGATAAAGCTGTTGTCAAATTTCAAATCAATTTTTCCCCAAGATTCATTTAACAAAATGTTTGTTTTAAATCTTTCGAACATACATTTTTTTTAATTTTATTATGGACATTATTTTTAAATCGACTGCATTGAACAAACGTGTATTAAATGTATACAAAAGTAGATAAACCTTTCTACTAACAATTAAATAATACTCCAGAATGTTACATTTAGAAGATACCAGAATAATTAGGGGCGTAGAATAGAAGATAGATGCTTGAAAAAAAATTCCTGAATACGCATAATATAAAACCATATGTGAACTGCAAACCATGTATGAAATAACTATTGCTGGCTTAGCCTTGTGTATGGAAATTAAAGTTTTAATTCTTGTATTAATGTATTATTAGTAAAAGTAAAGTACATTTCGCACCCTGATTGCTAAGTAAATAATAAATACAAATAAATATGATTCGAAATTTATCTAAACCACATATTTACTTATTTTAATAATCTACTACGATCTTCATATAATTTGAGCTTCTTAGTCTAAGAACTCTTAAAAACTGTTGAAATAGGTAATCAAAACAACGGTTTTCAGCTCATTTGTTATATATATATATAGATAATTGCTACTAACTAGAAAAGGAACACTCTATTTTGAGATCTTGTTTTTGCCAATTTATAGAACCTTTTTTTTAAATTTCCATAAAACTTTAAGTGCAATATACAGGAGTATCTTTATGGCGTAGCACGCGATAAGATATCGCGTCTGGGTGGGGAATTTATACAGCCCAACACAGTGCAGTGAAGAAAGTAATTTTCGCTTATTTTATGACGCCGCATTTTGATAAATAATAAATGCATTCGAGATGTGCGACGCATGAAAATGTGTTATGGAGCCGGAAAAGAAATTTATGACAATAGTAAAATATTATCCTTGTGCCAGTGGCAGGAGGTTAAAAAAAGCTAAGAGCAACCTAATGTCTAAATTGGTAAAAAAAAAATTTAAACTTAACCCAGCCACAACTATTCAAATTATGTATACATACAAATAGTTTAATATGAATGTTAACTATCCAATTTAGTTAAGGGTGGCAAAGGAAATGAGAGAGCATTGACTAGTGCGGCCTTTGAGAAACTTTTTGAAACGGCAAACTGGACGCACGTATCAAGTGCAGCAGCTGAACGAGGAGGAGGCAAAGGATTAGGTGGGGAGCTTCGGTCAGTGTCTACGTGCGATTACCCGGATGCATGTCCTTTTGTTTGTGAAAATTATTTTATAATAATTTTATCACATTTTCAAACCAAGCGCCCAGCTGCCAGCAACAACAACAACAACATTAACAAAGTGCCAGCAAAACTTTTTATGGCCCACACCTGCTGCCCGGATGCGAGGATGCCAAAATATGCGGATACGGGGACATGGGGACACGAGGACACGAGGATGCCCGGATGCCGAAGACAACAATAGTTTGCCGGCCTCTCCAACAAGCGCACTGCAACTTTAGGCTCCCATTGATGTCATCCATGCGGGTTATCTTCCCCCAGCTCACGTTCTGAGCGGCACACACACACTCATACACACACACACACATCCAGACACACGTTTATGGCATTGAATCTTCATTTTCGTTAGACAATGACAAAAATGGAGTATAATAGATAAAATTAAGTGTAAGTGCAGCAGACAGCAGATAAAGGAGAAGGGGGAGAAGTTGAAGCCAGTTGATCCAACACTAAAAGCCAACTTTGTCGATGCAGCCGCCATTAATAAAGTGAATTCAATGGTGTCAACAAAATGGCGGGTTCGTTGCATAAAAAAAGCTTTTGTGTTGGCAACTCCATCATTAAACGCAAGCGTTCGATAAACGTGGCAGTTGACAAGCGCCCGAGTGAAATATGGAATGTGCCTAGACCAAAGATAATGCCTATACATATAATAAATTGATATTAAAAATAAATGCTTATAAAATCTACATCTCATATGTGTCGTCCTACCGACTAACCCTTAAAACCCCATAATGTTCGATATTGTTTTAGCCAGGACATAGTTCGAGCGTATGCTAAGTAAACAGAATATTAGTTTAAATATTAAGCACGAAATAAATTTATTGAATTATAGCCTTAACTTTAATTTCTTTGAATATATTTCTTCAGGTGGATAGCATTTGTTAGTGTTATTTATTATTTATCAACATTTTCTGTCAGCTGTTGCACTTTACTTTAATATTAGTTCAGGAAATTGAATTAGGCATTCGGTGAAATTCTATGCCACTCAAGAACCTTTCCTTCCTTGGCACGCATTAAATGCTCTTTGAAACTAACTTTGCATGTCATCTGGCGCTGCCTAAGGAAAACTTTTGAATTTTAATATGAATAAATCAAGCATTGACCTTAGCAACGGACCCCCCTCTCACCCCTCGAGCCGATGAATAGCATCGAGCTCAATTAGCTGTGGCAGTTTTCAACAAGTTTTGCCACAAATTTTAATAAAATTTTGCAACAGTGTAGCGAAACACCTTTGTGCGCTTTGAGAAATGTAGAAGTTCACGCAGTTGTTGAGTGAAAGCACTTGAAAAAAGATCTAAAAACATTTTGCACATACAGAGAACAATAACAATTTTAATGAGTTATAAAAAGGCCTTTTACAAGCCGTGCAAATACGCATTTTACTGCTTCCAGAGTCAGTTTTACAGCCGCTGGAAATATTATTATTATTAACGTAATACGAAAAACCAAACTCGACATTATACTCATTTGGTTTTGTTAAAGCCACAACAAAGGCAGAAAGAAAAGCCACATAAGCAACCAAAAGATGTCGTCAGCTGAGCACTTAAAACGCCGACTAAACGAATCGAAAGTTTCAACGGCACGCCGTTTCGGCCAAATAATTTAGTCACAATATTTTATGGCTCAATTTCCGTTTTCCCAACTTCCGAGCGCGGCCTGCAATGAGCCGCAGCAAATGCGTCCAAAACAAGTTGAAGCTGCCGCGGATGATTAAACACAGCCAGACCCAGTTCAACCACCAAGAGACACAAGTCTAGAGCGAGACAGAATGCTTGACAGACAGACAGAGACGGAATTGTGCACCAAGCCCAGGTTTGCCTGCCATTTGTCTCTTTTATTTGTGAAAAATGATAAATACGCTGAGATCTATTTCAGTATACATTTTTGTTGTTTTCAATTTTTTGAATTTTGTTTTTTGTGTTGTGTGGCGGGTGTGTCACTTAATGACTTTGTGTTCAATGCTCCAGCAATGAACAGCCAGTTGCGTTGAGTGTAACATGGCTTTGAGTATGGGATTTTCAGCTGCTGCCTTTTATTGTTATTATTATTTGCATTATTATTATTGAAGCTGATGATCTGTTTCATTCCCAACTTTGCATTGATGTCAAGGAAAATGCTGCTTGTAGATGCATATGAATATAAAGCTCAACACAATTTAATTATAATGTCAATTAATTATAAACAAATTTCATTTGAATTTCTCAATTTACAGTATTTCGACTCAAGTAGTTACGTTTTAGTTTATATACTCATGCATATACTCTGAAAACCAGAAAGCTAATTGAAATAGTAGAAATTGAATTTAAATCGTACAAAAAGCATTTATTGTTTTCAATGAAGCCTTTTGTGAATTGCAGCCAGGCAATTAATATTTTGTTAAAGGCAAATATTCAATTCAAATTGATGTTTAGCAGTTGTACAAATGAAACACGAATAAGTCGAACATCGAACAGGGAATGGAAGAGAAAACATTTAATTCGTATTGCATTGGTAAATCCGCTTAAAATTGTTTCTGGCTTCCGTTCACTAATTAAGCAGCGCTAAGCGCATTTCCAACACCAAACACAGATACCGATACGAATGCCAGACGCAAATCTTGAAAACTGTCCGACCGACCAAGCAGCTAAGCGACTAAGCAACTGCCAGACGATAGACGATAGACGATGACTATAAATGGGAATGGGATTGGGAATAGACGCGTAATATATTTGCATTAACCCAGTGACACATTTTGACATAATCTGATTAATTGGCGTGTAAAAGAGAAATAAATTGAGTGGGCTAATGAAGCGCAAATGGAGCGAGACGAAGATGCAGCACCAGCTCCAGATGGTTAAAGCTGGCGTCAACGCCCACCAGTTGCAGCCGAGGGGCTGGAAATTAGTAAGAGTCGCCATGCGAGTCGCCTTCAATTTTTCGAGAAAGCGATAATTTGCCTCAATCCAAGCCAGCTGGCTAGTCGTCTGCTTGGCTAAAAGTTAATTTTCCTATTAACAATTAATTGATGTCAACGGCTTGCAGCAAGCAACCAGGAAGATTGTGCAACCAGACCGCAAAACGGCGTCGGTATCGTCATATCGTCGCTTTGGCAACTTCATCAAAGACGCGTCAAAAGTTGGCGGCAAACTGGCGGCGTTTTTCTTTCTTGTGGCCACATTGGCTTCTGCCCGACTGTCAGACTCAGACGCCGCCAACGCAACAAAATCAATCAGGCATGGAAAAGCAGCGCACTTTCCACATCCCCAATCCGCAGAGACCCCGCCCCTATTGGCAATCCGCGCTTTGTGCAGCGCATTTGCGCCCTGCCGCCCACATTTTCAATTTATTAAATGACATTTGTTGTGCGCTCGCCTCCCAATACTTGTTGTATTTGTGTTCGCCTAGAAACACAAACATATTTGCGCCTATGGCCCCAAAGCATCAATTTTTAATTTCATTAGCGTGGCGCGGCCCCAGAGCCCCACTTTGGTTTTTCATTATCTGTTTTTCCAATTTGCATTTGCCGGTTTTGTGTTTTGGTTACAGCACTCGCACATTTTCCGGTTCATGCTTAGCCCATTTGAATTTTAAATGATTATTGATTTTTTTGTTTATACATATTTTTTTCTTTTTTTTTTTGGTTTTCCTTATTGATGGCCTATTTTGTGGCCTTTTAAACAGAATCTGCTGATATCGAAATTCAGGGCCAAACAAATTTGTTAATTGCGCAAAGTGCACAAAAGTTCGCAACTGTCTGTAAAGTGTAAACAAACAAAGGTCGACGAATGCCGTAAAAAGAAAACAACATTCAGGTAATTATTCGGGATAATGAAGGCTGCCAACAGCAGCTGCTGGAACAAAAACATTTAAACAATAAACACACTGCAGCTATTCCATCAATTAGTCACTAATTCATTTAGTCAAATTTAGCGGTTTCCCAACTATTTAAAAACTATTAAAGCAAACGCTTTAAATTAAACTGCTTGTTTAAATTTTAAAACAATTCCCAAGTGCAAAATTTGTTCAAAAAATTCAAGTAAGAAAAATTTAACAAAATAAGCGAAGAAATTTTGCAAAACTCAATGCAAATAGCTACATTATTTTTGATATTAGTTTTCAAATGGTTTGCATAACATACGAGATAGGGTATATAAAAGTTCTGTCGAGAATTCTATATATATTTAATCGCTTACACATTTACCCGTACATAAATGAAAACCGCAAAAACAAATACCTGAAATCCAACGGAACGCATCCAGCTATAATCTAAAATGTTTATTTACCAAATAAATTGGGGAAAATTGCGCAGCACATTCACCCAGAGCAGAGAAAAACACCACGCCCCGCCCCCTAAAACGAGGCAAGTGTTTCAAATATTTCATGGGCGGCAGCCATTTATATATTTATGCAATTAAAAGAAAATTGCTGTGGTTTATTTATGATCTCAAATTGCAGTCAGGTAGGAAAAGCTTTGGCCAAATCAAATATCTACCATGCAAATTCTATGCAAATATTTGAATTTCAAAAAAATAAATAAGCTGAATGAGACTGCATGCATAAAATAAATCTGGGGATGGCTTATTCAAATGCGTTAACATCTTTAGAAGAAAATAGTTATAAAAAATAATACTAAATCAAAATGAAGACATTTATTAAATATATTTTCTATGATCGGAATTCAAGCAAAAATATTATGGACTAAGAGTAGAAACAGAAAATAATGTAGAAAAGTTTCTGTGAATTGGATGATTGCTTCAAGAGAAACATCTAATGAAATAGAATTCCAGAGAAATTATAATCACATATAAAATGATTGTGTTGCATGTTGAAGTTTTTGATGCAAGCAACGGCGGCAGCGGCTCATTAAAATCTACTCATCAGGGGGTTTACTTCTTGACTCTTTTTCAAAAACAATTTGCCATGCTTTCGAATATTCGTAAAACCGTAGAAAATAGTTGCAGCTCATTAAAGTCGCATTAAAGCAACTGTCAAATGTGCGGGATTCGTTTATTGGGTTGTTGTACTTAGTGTAACGTGGCTTAGTTCGCAGTTTAAGCCATTTGCTTTTACTTTCCTTTTGTTGCCGTGATTTTCGACCACGGGGAAAAAGTTCAACTAGTTTGGTATTTAATGCTTCACGCTTCAGTGGCCGCATCAATTGGCTGATTGTTCATTTAAAGCGTCGGGCTTTGATGCGGGCTGAGTTGACGTTGATAAATGAGGCGATCTGTTTGTCTGCGAGTAGGTTCTGCTGTTCTGCTTTAGGTTCTGCTGTCAGTTGACTAACTAACTTAACAATGCATAACTGTAGTTAACTTGGCTCTAAACTTGCTCAGCCCGTTGTTGTTGATGTACATTTTCTGCTCAATTAAGTTGTCAACATTTTGACAAACATTTGCGCTCATTAGAGACTTTGCCCAGAATTATTAATACTTGGCTGGTGCAGCCTTCCCCCCCACTCGATCCAGCCCAAGAGCCTCGACGAGTGGCAATTTGTGGGTGATTTGCATAAAATGCCTCTCGGATTTTCTTTTTATTTGAGCTGCTTTTGCCACTTCCTGGCTAAGGAATCTGTCAATTGGTCTGACAGTCGTTGATTTGAATTATTTCATTCGATTGCCTCTTCAGTTCAACGAAGCGTCTCGGCCAATCACAATTGAGATGAAAAAAGGTTTTGCGCGCATTTAATTAAGTGCAACTGTTTCTTGGTACATAATTGTTCAATTGAAATGATTGAGTGCCCACTGTCCACTCTCTAGATAAGCGTGCAGCAATTAGCGCCGCAATTTTTAATTGATTGGAACAACGCTGACAGCGAACCCCATTGATAGTTCCTAAGCGCAGCGCGTGCGAAAGCATAAAAAACGCGCAAAACTATCGAGCAGCTCGGTCACTTATCGCGCCCATTCACAGCTGGGCACCGCACAGTTCGAGCCTGGCCCAAACGCCGATAAGTAGGCTTTAGCCATGCTACGTGCCCATGCAGCCATTGGAAAAGTTGCAGCCAAACAATTGTATGCATAAGCATGTGGCAACAAATCGCTGGAGCATCCACATACGGCTTAGGTGGTAAATACATTGGAATATAAAGCGATTGCGTCAGCTGGCAGTTTAATTCTTGCTGAAATGCATTTAAATATCTTTCGATTACACATTTTTGCGATATTTTGTATCTGCAAATATGGTTTAAAGTTATCTTTATATCGATTCCGTTGCAAAATAAATACACTTATCTGACACGCTCAGTTTCAATTTATTCAGATACGTTATTTATTCGCACTAGCAGATGCTTGTTACTCTTCGATAAGTTTGTTTTTCTTTTTTTTTTTGCTTCCTAAGCCGAAGATACATTTTATGCAGCCTGCAGATGCTTAAAATGTGCCACTCCCACCACACCCAGAAAAAATAGTGGCAACAACAATATGGGCGCCTGGGCCTGCCACTAGATATTCATACTCAAGTCACAATTTGAAAAGAGAGTATATTGGGTTTGTGCCATGTTTGTCTTGCGTTTGTCTATAAAAAGTGTTGTCAAAACTGAATTGACAGTGTTAGTGTTTGGCTGTGATTAGACTGGGAAAGAGTATTACGCTTTTGGTTACACCCGATTGCAAGATTCTCACTTGTTTTTCGTTGCCTTTGAGCATGCCAAGATACAACAAGCTCACATTGCTTTTAGTTGGGCTTGCTTATGCAATCCATCGGATACATTTTCGCAGCTCCGTCACTTGACATGCGAAATGCACGACTGCGGCGACCGACTGCCCGCCTGTCAGTCCGTCCGTTTAGTTGGCGCTCACGTTGCACATGCAATTGAGTTGCAGTTGCATCTTTGGGCCTATAAATAAGCCCGTCAAACAGTTAACACCATTAACCGCATATTAATTTGCCGAAATAGACACCGAGAAATAACACCAGCAGGATTAAGCGCCACGACACAGTCGATGTCTGACATTTGTGTAAATTCCATAGAAGGCGTCGCAATGCCACATGTGAAAAGCCTTAAATGGCATTTGGCGTCTGCATGTCGCGTTTGTCAAAGAGATATATATATATAGATATGTTCGTATATATGCATATAACTTACGGGCGCATTACTCTATCCTCCATCTATTTGGCATGCAAATGTCAGACTGGAGTGGGGAGTGGAGGAGTGCAATTGCAGCGATAATTGCACATTTGACTCACGCAGAAATTGCCCGCTCCCTCGCTAAGCCCCCTCCGCTGACTGTGCCTATTAGTGTACCAATAAATATCAATTGTCTGCACAACAACAACAATGGCAACCAAAACTCCCACAACAACAAAATGATTTTTCTTTGCCTTTAAAATTCTTTTGCTTTTCTTACAACATGGAGACACACACACACATACATCGGCTGCATATGCAGTTGATATCTGCAGTTGTTTGGCCAAAAAGTGCAAGTTTGTGGTAGAATTTTAGTTGTGGTTTGCCAGTAATTAGAATTGGTTAGTTTTCATCAAATTAAGTTAATATACATTTAAAAGCTAAATCCACTAATAACCACATCTAATTTGATTCCGATTTATAGTGTGAAACAAAAGTTTATTTTTCGGGTAGTGTTTGTTATCATGCATTACTTAATACGGCTTTATATTTGACTTATATTCTTCTGACTTTTATTCTCGCATACAATTAGCTTCTTAAACAGCTCTTTAAATCAAGCAAATGCAAGTCTGAATTATCGATTTATTCTGCTTTGAGTCCTTAGTGAATATTTTACATATATATATGTATATATATATATTTCATATACATAATTGTGTGTATAACCAAATTCAATATAATTCGAAATGATGAGTTCATACTGCAGCTGTTTTCAAGCGAAGCTAATCAAAGTCTCGTATAACATTCGCAGAGCAAGAAGCTTCGAATCAACGCCGCCAAATATAAATGAGCTCACAAAATGCCCACAAGAAGCCGAAGTGGGAACTGGAAGCGACGAACCCTCGTTCACAATTGCGGCCTGGTCAGAGCCCGCACATGGTCGGTGTTTGTTTACGCTTTTTGTATGTATATATAATATATATATATACGTATATTCATATATATATAATTTTGCATTTTTATTTGCTTGTATATTATGTTTATCTGCAGTTCACGCCAAAAAGCGTCTCTTGACTGTATTTATGGTGTTTAAATTTTAGTACTGGAATTTACGAATTGCAAAAGTAAATAAGTGCAGCGCTTGGCAGGCAATTGTTGGCAAATAAATAAATACTCGAGAAATGTAGGAATGCATCTGGCTGTTTATTGCAAGAGGAGACGAGCAGTGATCAAGACATGGGAAAAAACGACAAGAAAATAAAAAATAAAATACAAAATATTTTATATAAAATACAACAATAAGTTTTATTGAATGCTCGGGCATTGTATAGCAGCAATGCATGTTATACTTGTTTATAAAGTAAAAAGAGTATATTGGCTTGTGTCTGTCCGTGTAAACACAAATTGTCGGTTCTATGGCAGCTAGAGACCTTATTTATATATTGACAAATTAAAACTGACAATTGTATAAAAAAAGTAAGTATAAAGTAAGCTACAAATATTTGTAGGCCTACAATCCACTATCTTTAAAGCCAGCCGTGTCAATTACTCGACTAAATGAACAATTTGTACCAAGGTCGAAAAGTTTAGTTAATATTAATGCTCGCGGCAAATTTCAAAATGCATCTCTTCTTTCTGATGATTTAACATTTAGTATCGCCACATGTCAGAGCTGTTCATTTAATTACTTGTTGTGGACAATCAAAAACTGAAGTAGAAAGTATTTCAATTTAAATCATTGCTTGAACAGTTGTTCATGATTATTGGTTGTGTACAATATTCATCAAGAAATCAAAATATTTGTGTATTAATTAACATTTGTGGCCTCAATTAAGAATACGTTCCTTCTTCAGAATATCTTTTTATTTTTGGATTGATTTCTATTGTACATTGTCATGTCGACAGTTGTACGGTCGAGCGCAGCAGTACTTACATGCAGTGCATTTTGCAGTCGTTATTGCCTAATAAAAATAATCAAAAAACTGAGCCCCTACTCGTCGCTTATCAGCGCTGCCACCCATTCAAAGTGGGTCAAAGTTGCGATGGGGTTCAAATCCC
Source organism: Drosophila paramelanica (assembly GCA_035043915.1). Classification (NCBI taxonomy): domain Eukaryota; kingdom Metazoa; phylum Arthropoda; class Insecta; order Diptera; family Drosophilidae; genus Drosophila; species Drosophila paramelanica. The sequence goes on from JAWNMO010000258.1 coordinate 7,009,628, forward strand.
TACCGCAACCCATAAATTTGTGGGGCTAAAAACATGTGCGTTTCTAATAAAAACGAGCATCGCTAAAATTAAAAACCGGACGAGGGTAGCTTTGGATTTCATTGTGAATTTGCTGCATTCAGTGGCATTAATTATGTGCGTTGTGGCACTCTTTTCATCAGCATCATAAAAAACAATATAAACAAGAGCCGAATTTGATGCCGATCCCTGAACCACATGTTCTATGCATACAGCAATTATTATCATTGCGACTGTTAGATAAAATTGACAAATTTATGTTCGACTTTTGTTTCACACGATTTGTATGGAATTGGAGTGTGTGTGTTTGTGTTGTGTGCTATTATGTAACCAAAAAAAAAAAAAAACAATGAATATTATGGGAGATTTATGCTCTGGTGGGTTAATAGAATATGTGGACAAGTAATAACAAATAGGTAAAACATAAAAGAGTAAACGTACTTTGAGCGTGTTGGTTATAAGAATTTGAGCTACAACTGAAACTGAACTGGTCTGCAAAATATAAAAATAATCAAAAAAGAAACAAATTGATAAGAATATTGAAGGTAACAGATTGCTGATTAATTACAAATGCATTTATGAGAGTTACTAAATTTATAATTCAAACTGCAATTAGCTTCCAACTGATTTGTACCTTCTCCCTTTGCTAATAAACTTTACAGACAAGCGCTTTCAAAGTAGCCGACAAATATGTCAAATGCCAGTTGACATCATCGATGTGCCCAGGAATTTATTGTGAATAGACACAATAGATCGCTATGCAAAAGTTGAAGTTTGCCTTAAGATATATTTTGTTAATTACATACACACTTGGACATTAGAGTGCCCCGAAAATATTTCATTAAATTATGTGGCATGTGGCATATGGCAAATGAATGCAAGAATTCGAGCAAATTCCAGATGGCGCCGCACACATGAACCGTGCACAGTTTGAGTCATGTAGTACTAATTAACTGACTGACAATGAAAACATTCCGCACTGGCCCGCCCGCGCTCTCATTCTCACTGCCAAGTTCGTCCTCGCCAGAGACACGGATGGAATGTGCACAAAGAGATAAGCCAACAACAGTAACAAAAGCAGCAGCAGCAGCACCAGCAATAACAATGACTAACAACTGTAAAAGATAAAAAATCTCACACACACACACACATATACGCAGATGAAGATGTGTGACAATGTAAATCCAGTTGAGATATATATCCATAAGTAAGTTCATGGAGTTGCTTGAATCGCAACGAAGTTCAAACATATGACAGACAAAAAGAACTCGAGGTTGAGGCAGGGTCTGAATCTCAGTCAAAGTCTGATGCTGACAGAGCAGCAACAAGCACGTAATGCGACACAACTTTACCAAATAAACTGCAGAGGAGTCCTGGGCGAGCGCTCTCCCCTTTGAGCAAGCGATTCAATAAAATGCAAAGTAAATAATAATAAACGACCTTCGCTGGCTGCCATCGAGAATCTCGCTTTCAGGCATTTGACAGCCAAGCGTGGGATATTAAAAGTGTACTCGGCCACAGTTTCAGGAGGGGTCGTGCCAGAAATATGAAATGTGGGATGTAAATTGAATGCGTACTTTATATATATAAGATATTCATTCTGTCTGTCTGTGATATGTAAGGAAGCTGTTGAGTTTGTTGCATGCAATTAAAAGGCTGAAAACTGAGAAGTCAAATGCAAATTTAAGTATCGCATATTGACTCATTTTAATTAAAACAGATATATCAATTAACTATGTTCTCTTAAGACAGTGAATGCACTTTAAATTAACAAATATGAGATTGTATTTATTTATGTATATATTAAGCGGCCTGTTATCAACATGCATTCGTGCAAAATTTTAAACTTTAATTTTTTGTTTTTGATTTTTGTTTTATGGTATTTCTTTTATCACTGTCTGGTTGAATTTATTTTCAAAATTTACACCAACAAATTTTTTATTTTTGTTTTAGCGCACACAGCACAAAACTTGCTTAACGCCGCTGCCATATTTTCCCAACCCCACAACAACAATAACAGCCACTGAACAATAACAATAACAACAACAACAACAACAACTCGAAAAGAAATGCGTTGGTATATTTAGTCTTGATAAAGTATCGAATTCGCGCACAACACCGATGTACAACGAAATTCACCGCACAATGCGCACTACAAAATGCAAATAAAAGAAGGAAAATCTTCTCAACAAAAAAAACGGGCGCACAATTTTAAACGTGACTGTTACAAAGAATTTCATTTCATTTATCACACAAATTTTTGCCAAGCTGCCGATGTCGCCGACGTTGACAAAAATTATTATTATAAATTCGACCTTATTACTCTTGTTACTTTCGTTTGTTGTACAACTGTTTTTCGCGCTGAGGCTTTTGTTGGTGTTAAATTTCATTTCTTGAGAAGCAAATGCGACCGGATTAAAAAAAATGCAAAGCTTTTGAAGCTAGAACACAACACTGAGCACACAACACATTGTTTTCGTGTTTGGATGGATCCTCGCTGCGCTCAATACTTGCATGTATTTGACGAATGCGAATTTTTAAATTTCGTTTGGCCAATGCCGGCTGATCGCGTTCTGCGCGCGCCGCTTCTACAGTAGAAGACGCAACCAACTTACGCGCCGACGTTTCGTTAACTGACCCAACAACAACGCCGGCCGCATGCGTTAAGTGAACGGGCGTCAGCGTCTCTGCCAGCGTCGCTGCAGCCACTTTGCGCTCAAACTCCACCAGCAAACGAAACTTGTTCTCCCCCATTTACACACTTACACTCACACTCGCTCTCAGTGGGCTACTCACGGAGAACTTGTTGCTCGCCATTTGAGTTTTGTTTATGCCATCGAATTGCCGATATATGTAAATATGTGTGCTTGTATCTGTTTTTGTTTTCTTTTTTGTTTTTGTGCGTGGTACGCTTTGTTTTGTTGCTTTGGGCTCTCCCAGCTTCTGGCTCATTAAGTGGCAGTCGCGCGCTGAGCACGTTGAGTGCTTGTCTGCCGGCCAATTGAGTGGCGCTCTTGAGTGCTGTTGTACTCGTAATATTTCAATGAGCTTTACGATTTGCCTTGTTTATTGCCACAGTTTTTTATTTGTTACGTTTTGTTTTTTGTTTTGGCTTATTTCGATACATTTATAAATGCATTTGAATGGCCTGTTTGAGGTTCTGCTTTATTTTTCCCGCATTTCAGTGGCTTTTATTTGATTTTTATGGCATTTGACACGCATATTTTGTGTGCGCCTTTTTCGGTTCTGAATGATTTCAGGCCTGTGAGTCACGGACGGGTTGTGGATCATAATGGAGCACTGAAGGATTTATTAGTCGAATTTATATTTATGAACAGTCAAGCATACTCATTAAACTGTGTTGCTTAAATCTGAATATGCGTTGACAATCCAATAAAAGTTATCTTAAAAAAATTGCATTTATTCGCAGACGTGAGTAATATTATTGCTAATGTTGGACTCTATAATTAAACTTTAACTGAAAAAGTGTTGTTCAGACGAAAGCAAATCCGCATAATTGTTGCATATGCCACAGGCATCCATAATAATATTTCACAATTACGGGCAGAGGGCCTTTTTAAGCTGTCTGCAGTCACTGGGTGTTCGGGTGCAGTATTTCCAGTTCAACTCGCTTGCTAAGTCTATTATTTTTCCAATTACTTTACATATCACTTTTTTTTTGCAGCTTAACTCACAGCAAAAAAGAAGAAAACCAACGACAAATACGCCAATGACTTCTGCAGTTGGTCTGTCAACCAACTTCGAAATTGTAGGGGGAGTGGGGGGCGGTGGCACAAATCCAACCGCCTGTAAGATGATATTATTAAATGGCACAGACTAAAATGCTGACAATATTCACTCATCCCGATTTTCACAGCCAGCGTCTTCGGCATCGTTGCAACAGATGACAATGTGTGAAAAATGTTTGCAACGAGTCTATCACAAGTGTACAGATTTTTTTCTTTAATTTTAGTCGGAGTTGCATACGTTTGTGCCGCCGACATAGGACGTGGCAAAAAAAAATTTATTAACTTCAGACGCGACGGCACGGACTTTGGACAGACTAAGTTGCGACTCCATAGACGAAAGTATTTTTTCACATTTCGTTTTTGCCTTCTATTTAAAAGTGTCGCTGGAAAATCTATTTTGAGCGCATAATTTTTCATGCTGCCACCTTTGGGGCAGTCACATTTTTTTTTCGTTACTCTCTATATGCATATTTTTCTTCACAAAGTCGATTTGTCGTCGTGCAAGGAAAAAAGTGTCTCTCGTCTGGTTTTTGCTTTTATTTCTCTTGTCGGATTTCCTGCTTTTGTAAATTGAATTCGACTCTGTGAGCCACTCAGCCATTTAACTGGGGAGTTTCGTTTCATTCAAATTCAGTTGTGCCGAAATTGACACGTCAAGGATTTATAATATCTAATTAATCAATATCTTTCTATGTAATGCAAAAACAAAAAATGTGTTTTATCAAATTCGCTAAAACTCTAAGCAGATATTTATGAGATATACCAAACACCAAATCACTTTAAATGCTAAAATTGGAAAACGTGTGTGCGCTGCACACAAAATGGCGTCGCAGACATTGAAAAACATACGAAAAGGATATCCCAAGTGAATTGGCCCTAAACAGTTATATACGCGTTGTTGTTTCTTTTTGGTGTTGTCAATGTATCTGAACACGTTTGACAATTATACACGGCTACATTTCGTGGCATATTGCTGCTGCAATTTTCTAAATAAAAGTCTGGCAACCAACAACAACAACAACAACAAGTTTACACAACGGTACGAAAAGTCAACGCCAGCGAACGAGTGTGGTCTTAAATTGATAGCGGGTGCTGTTGGGGTGTTGGGTGTGGTGGGTGGTACTTTTTGCACCTGGAGCTGGGTTACAATCATAGCCAAAGTAATCATACGGCACACGGTTAACCGATGCCAAAGCCAAAACCAAGCCATTTTAGCGTGACAATCAATTGATTTCCCAAGCGGTAGTAACAACAAAAAATATATATATGTATATTCCTTTTCCTTTTAGTGTGTGCTTTCATGCAGTTTTTTCTGTTTGTGGTTCTTTTGGCATTTTTGACAGTTTTGCTGCAATATGTGATCAATAAATCATTTGCAGTTTGCTGTTTGCGTTTGGCTAATTTAAAGGAAAACATAGCCACAGAAAACAGAAAAACAAACATATATTAGCAATTGTTTTTGTAATTTAACAAGTGAAATATTGCCAGCTGTTGCTGTTCGATTTTTGTTCATGTGTTTGTGTTGCCAATTATTTGCAATTTATTGTTTTAATTGCTGTTTTTAACATTTAAGTGACATATTTTAGCATCAAAAGTTTTTCATTTTTATTCAATAAGTTGTAATTCCAAAGTAATTTTTTGTGGTTTGTGCTTGGACTAAATTCAATATGTGTTGCATACTTTTGTGCTGGCTGATATTTTCTCAATAATAGTCAATGAAATAAACGAACATTTTGAAGCTCTTATTGAATTCTACTAGATTTGAAAAGAATTCAATTCATTCATTCATAAACCAGAGACAGCTTGGCAAGGAAGCCAATATACTTCACATTGCGTATGATTTATCAAAATATTTTTAAAATAAACGCAGTTTATTTCATTGCATCTGGCCTGCATAATAAACTTAACTAAAATCAACTAAACTAAACGACAATCAAGCGGCAACAAAAGCCTAAGGAAAGGGACCAAGACAACTCAAAGAGAATGACGAAGGGGAGGAGCAACAGCAACAGCTGTGGCCAACACTGGCAGTCATAAGGGGTTAAATAGGTTCGATGCGAGTATGTCTGTGTGTGTGGGTGTTTTTGGCGTCAACCACATGTGGTTAAATTATGGCGAGCAGAGAGTACGCAGTTTCAGCACCCTAAGGGATCCAGCTGGTTTCCCCTATGTGGCTTCTGCTATTTCTATGCGTTTTTGCCACATTTATTTTGCAATTTGAACAGTTTTACAGGAAATCAATGAAACATATTTCAGAGCAAAACGCAATTGCTTTTCAGTTCACACTAACTGACCAACGATGCATTTATGTGGACCCATTTCTGTCTGCAACGATAAGTGGAAGCACAATTCGATTTTCTTTACACACACTTTACCGAGCTATCCCGCAATTTCGCCTTGCGGCTGTTGCTGTGATGCAAAACATATCATACAAAACGTCCCCGTCTCTTAATGATCAAAAATAGTTGGTATGCCACATCTCTGATCAACTTCAGTCCAGTGCTAATATTGGTCAGCGAACTTGGACTATTTGCTGCGCGGACCTCGTTGACCATTTTTCATTAGCACGAACATTCGTTTGGCACATGGCCTGCGGTTTTGAAGCGGACCCGAAGGCATATTGAGATGACATTGATGTGTTCATGCATCATTTGAGCACCGAAATCCCATGCTGGCCCATTGGGCTCTAATTGGACTCGACTGATTGGCAAGTCTGCCAGTGGAATTGCATAAAGCAGGACGTTGATTGAAGATGTGGCATGTGCATTGCAAATTTTGTGGCTTGTCGGTGGCAAAGGTCAAAGGTGTAAGTTTTACGGCAATACCCCAGATACCCAATTAAGTTCGTAGTTCACCAGACACCTTTTTTAAATTTTTAAATTTAATTTCCATGTTTATCAAACAGAAAAACATTTAGACTTGGGCAACTATTTTCGCCATTCAATTAAAATTTAATACATTTTCCCTTAACAGCTTCTTTCAAATTGGAATTTGTTGCGCTTCAAAAACATTCTTTTCAGTTACAATGTAAAAATATAAATTTTGACGCTTGCATTTTTTTTTTGTCGCAAAAAAAGATGCTGACTTTGTGTTTGCTCAGCGCACTTTCAATTAATTTTTCAGCTGAAAAAGTCACTTTAATTTCATTAAGGTGAAAAAGGTGCCAAAATGTCGACATGTTGCTGCCATTGACGTGGCATATTACGGTTTTTTTTTTCTTTTTGCCATGTCAGCGGTTGCTTTTGTGCAAATTTTATATGATATGCAGAAGGAAGCATCCCCCATCCCACAAAGTGTATATATATACTGGATCAGGGCAGCAGGGATCTAGCAAACTACAATAGCTAGAGATCAAACCAATACGCCCGTTTTATTAATATCGATATAACGATACTTTTAATTTCGATTAAATTCATGTAGTTTCTAAAGCGAAGGCAAAGTGCAGCTACAGATTAATTTGTTGTTGTATAAATAAATGCAAGTGGGTTAAAATGTTTGTAAAGGGAGATCAGGGTATCTCCTAGTCGGGCGATCCCGATTAGCATCTTTTCACATTTTATTTTTTTATTTTTTGACATCTTAGATGTATCCTTTGGCGGATACGCAACATATTCAATGCATGGAATATTTTGTTGAATAAAAATGAAATTCCCAATAGAATTTAATAAGCTCGTTGTACTTGGAGACTTTTATTGAATTAATAGGAACTTTTTAAGCAAGGCAGACGGCATACACAGAGGAGAGTGGACAGCCAGTTTTGTGGTCAATTAACCGCAATGCACACACACTGCGGCTTAGACAGCTCCGTCCGGTCAGCTCTCTAGAAACCCGTTGTGCGGGTGGGGGTGAAAGTTGCTTTCACATCAACGAGGCTGCCTGTGCCCACCCATTGCGAAACTTCATTTAAACAGAGTCAAACGCTCCATAAAGCGTTTATTTTAACACACAAAAAGTTTCATTTGCGCTTCTGCACGCTGCGCTACGCTCCATTCTTGTGTTGGTTTCCTGGTAATTGTTTTAAGTCGCATTTATTTAAACTTTTTATGTATTTGCCCTGCCGAATCGCCCGCGCCCCGGCGAGGCTCGTCCAACTTTGCCAGCTTGTTGAGAAAGTTTTTAATTCTATTTTGCTCTTTTTTCTGCTCCTCCTGCACGTTGTTAATTTTATTAAAGTTTTCCTTATCAGTTTTTCGTCGGCTGCAACCTGCATGGTAAGTGCGCTTTTCAAAGACCGCAAGCTTCATAAAACTAAAAAAAAAAATGCACTTCTGTTAAGTGATGCCAAATTATTCCAAACAGTTGAAAAACTTGTGCTTCAAAGAGGCACTTCATAAAAAAATTATTGCTTTAAGCAAATAACTTTTGTGACTATGCTTGAAAACAGCATTCTGTTTTTTGAAGCCCCAACACTGTAATTAATTATATAACATTAATTATAAAAATTGATCACTTTTGCTTTGTGTTTGTGGAAGAAATAATAAATAAATTGCGTATTCAATAATTAATGAAACATTATTGAAACATCATTTTAAATTAGAGTAGGCATTTGTCAAACTTAGAAGTTGACTTCGTCTTAAGATGGTTTATAAATAAATCATTTTCAGTATCTGATATCAAATATGAATTTTAAACCGTTTCTTGAATGTTATAGCTAAAAAGCCAATTAAAAGGCAAGATCAGATTATGTATACACATAATACCAACACGGAGAAATCAAAAATGGAAAATTTAATCTAAAACATAATAAATTAACAGTATGATCCACAGATTGTTTTCATTTAGATTTGGATTAAGGATAGATTGCGGCTGGCTTTAAATGTGTCACATTAGCATATGCCTCAATGTTACAATCCAAGTGCTGAAATGTACGCACATTGAAGTCGTAGGCGGGGCGCGTTGAGTCCTTAACGCTTGACATCTTAAGCCAACTCTCTTGCTTGATTTTCCACTCAAGTGTCATATTTATGAGCACTTTGCTGTAAATATATTTTTTTCTTCTATGTGGCACACTTGTTGTGTCTGTTGTTCGTTTTATGGCATGGCCCAGTGGCCCTTCCTTCCTATTGATTTTTGCTTCGGCTTAGCCCAGTTGCCCAAAAGTATGCTACACATCCCGCATACAGCATACATCATACACAATATGTGCATTTTATGCGCTTTGATATTTTATACAACGAGTTATACCTACATTTATATACACAATATATACATGTATGTGTGTGTGTGTGTGTGTGTGTGTGTGTGTGTGTGTGTGTTAAACTTGTACATCCATTGTTTGCACACTCTGTGACATTTTTATGCGGCCAAACTTTGTTGCATCAAATTTACGGTGCGTATGAGTAACGACAGCCGTCGCCCCCGCCCGTCACATTTGTGGCAAATATTGTGTTGTGGTCCTCGCCGTTGTTGTTGCCGTTGTTTTGCAAACGAACGAAACGAAATGTGTCGTAAAAAGCACACTTGCATTTATTAGCCATCAGCTGAACCCACATCCACATCGACAACCACAGCCCAACCAACCACCAATCAAACTGCCAAGAAAAACCCCAATTTCTATAGAGTGAAATGATGGCAATGGGAAAGCAAAAGCCATTTAGCATTTTCAACAGTCTCTGTTATTTTTCGTTTGCTTCTTTATTTTTGCTCTTTTGTTACGTACAATGGAACATGGAAATGCAATTGAATAATTTATTTAGGAATTCGACTTTGATGAGAAAACTCAACTCGAAAGGTGATGCTTGAAAAATATATATATAACTATATTGCAATTCTAAGAAATTATGTAAAATTCATTTATTTAAATTGCATTATTATATAAAATATTTATCTTATTCTTCATTTACGAAATACAAATCGTTGTGTCTCTAATGATTCTATTCAAAGGCCTACACAGAAGCAATTTCAGCACAGATTTGATTTCCTGTACAAATTACTTGCTCAACAAGTTTGAGCACAATTCCACTTAACGAATATAATTGCACAAAGAGGAACTCAGGACTCACACACACACACACACACACACACACATACATATATATACACGAGCACCCTCGAAAAATAAGGTTGAGAGGTTCAAACTGCTCAGGCTAAAACAAATTGGAAGACATACAAATTACAACGGCAAAAAGTCACGATTGCTCTCTGTGCGTCAAATCGAATTTCCATAAGAAAATTCACCCGCAAGTCAAAAGAAAATTATGAAGAGCACAGCGAGAGGGAACGTGAATGAAAAAGTAATATAGTCATGCTGTGTGTGGCAGACTTACCGTCATGTATTCATCCAAACGATGCTTCCAATTGTCAGATCTATCGATTAGATTGTTCCATTGCTCGGAAAGTTTGCCCACCTCGCGTCGTATGCTGCGTGCCAGTTCACGGCTCTGCTCCTCGGCGGACATGTAACGCGAGTCGGAATCGTGGGCGGCTGCAAAGAGGCGGTAAAGGGGAAATTTGTGTAAGCGAAAAGTGTGAACAAATTACAAAAACTGTGCAGAGCCCGCAGAAGAGCACGCAGACAGGCTCTTTAGGCAGGCAAAAACAATTGCACCTGCTGTCAAATTTAACGGGACTGGCTCCAACTTTATGAATTAGAGATGATATTATGGTTCTTAATGTCTGCACACAGCGATGATTATGCTGACGTTGGTAGACGGGGGGGTGGCTTTGGGTTTGATAATGTTGATTGCATACGGTGATTAAATTTGCAATAAAATAATCTTGGCCTGTCTCAAGTGTGTCGAGCAATTGTCGAGCCTTGGGCATATCAATGTTACAGATACGCTCCAGGGATAAGTCAAAGTCGAACTTGTCTGAAAATTAGAGAGTTGGCTTTCAATCAAATTACCGATTTATCGTTTGCTCTCAAAGCGATTCAAAGAAGCCAACATTCATTTGAAAAATCTAAGTGGTTCATCGTATGATAATGAATAATCGATTTGATGATTTCTCAGCGGAACCACAAACCAGGAGGTCAACAGGGAAGAACCTGGGCAATATCTTCTCCTCGAGACCAAATCGACAGCCAATACAGCAGCAAGGAAAATAACAGAAAAAGAAAACATAATAGATGTGTCATGAAACATGAAAGACAGTCTGACGTGCATGTGACGGAAATGCAGGGAGCGATAGAGAGCAAGAGAGATAGAGAGACAAGTGGCTGGTATCACAGCTAACCTCTGAGCTGAAAGGCACTTCAGTGAAACTTAGCAGTATGACAACAACAGCGTCTTTGCGGCAAAGCAGCAGCGATGAATGTCAGAGCCGTTGGCTAAATTCGAATTTAATTTAATGCACGAATGGAGCCGGCGAACAACTTTTATGGGCCCGAACCGGAGGCGTTGCTGGTCGGACAGTCGACATCTGGTAATATGGCGCTAAGCAAATATCAGAGCTGAAATACTTTGAGGACGCGCCCGCCAGCATCGAAGCTGTTGTAATATTCAAATTCAATTTAAGATTGAGTTTATCGCATAGATGTTTTCTGCTCTTTGCGCGCCTCACTGACTGACGACGATGTAGATGATGGAAATAGAAATGGAAATGGGAATAGAAATGCAGATGGAGCTGTAGAGAGAATGGAGACAAACGGCCGCAAAACTTTTCGTTTTGCAATGATTTCAATTTTTAAACAAGTTTTTTCTTACACTTGCACATTTTGAAAAAAATTCAACTTGGTTAAATGCAAAAAGAGAAAAAAACTCAAAAATTGGAATTGAATGCCAAGCAAGCAAAAAGAAATGTAAAAACTAGGTTAACAGCAAAACTGAATTTACAATTAGTTTCAGCAAAAGTTTTAAGCTGGCTTAAATGAAAAGAATATCAAAAAAAGTGTTCTGTGTTTAAGGGAGGTTTTCTAATTTTTACGCATTTGAGGAAAACAGAGTTTAATGATTGAAAAAGTATATTTGATTACTTTTGGTGGGTGGAATATTCAACATTGCTCCTTTGGCAGCTGTTATAGGTTAATCCTTATTTAATCATTAAATTTTGCATCATATTGAATGTTCTTTAAATTAATTCAATAAATATGTATAAACTATCTGCTGCGCATATTTAAGCCAATAACAACATTTAATGCAGGTTTGTTTTCCATGTCAAATCTCTATAAAATTTAATTAGTTGAAGCCATTTAATAATATTGCTGAGCAGCGGAGAGCTTTAATTCAATTAGCCTAAAATTGAATGCTAGATCGGGCACCATCAAGCCGCAGAATAAACATCAATGGTTAAATTCAAATGCCACCTAAAAGCACAGCACAGATCCCAAAGCCGCACTGAAATACCAAACATAATGAGACACACACACACACACACATGCACACACAGCTAAAGCAACTGTTGATGGTTTGGCACTAATAGCGTACTAATCGCTCTAATTGCTTTGGCTGCAATTATCGCTGACGCCTTCTGGTAGGCGGCAGGGCGTGGCTCTTGGCGAAATGTCGCTATTGTGCAAATGCTGAAAACCAAAGCAAGCTCAACCATTGGCGAGTCCAAATAGCCATTTGCTAAAACGTTAGATACAGCTAAAAAAAACTAAGCCCTGAATAAAACGCTAAAAACAAAAGAAAAGAAAATAGCAAAGTAATTTAGTATCCGATTATGAGATAGCCTGCATCCAGTTCCTTTTTTAATAATATAAGCACAATTTCAAATTAAAATTTTGATTAAAATAATTTGAACTTTTGTATTTTAACTATTGTTTAAGCCAAAATTAAGATTGAATTTCAAACTCTTTATTGTTTTAAATTATCTATGACAAATTAATTAGAATTAAATTTAAACAATGTTGATATAAAACTGAAGGTTTGTATTAGGATAATGACCAAAATTAAAAACAAATTTTTTGTTTATACAAAAATAATCATTTAAAATATTCCTAACTTTCTTACTTGGGCATTGAGATTATTACTCATATACAGATACAAATATGTCCAAATGTGGTTAGTTTGCTACATAAATACCCCATATGGCATATTTTAAATAATTGCAGGGTATACAAAATGCATTGGAACTAAATCAATTGGCGATTCCGCACCAGCCGCTGTCTACTTTTAGGGTCCTCACGTGCGCAAAACTTTACGTTTGTGTGTGTGTGTGTGTGTGTGTGTGTGGGTGGGTCCTTCAGTGATTTCGAAAGCCGTTAAGCGTGGACAGGACAGAGCTCAATTGAGTTCTTAGTCGTACATGTTGCTGTTTGATTTCGAGATTTGCCATACAAATTGAAAATGCAATGAATGGCAATTGTGGAATGTTGATGAGTTGTTTGATTACCGTTAGCGGAATGAATAGCTTGCCAAACTTAGTGCGAGGAAAGTTGCAAGGAGAAACTGAGTGCTGCTACGTTATTTCCAGTTGAAGCCAAATTTTAAGACTCACCCAAATGAACTTTAAATAGTTGGAAATTTGGGGTTTTTGTTTTTGTGGTCAAAGTTTATGTGCGGGTGGGCACTTACTATCGGCGATATACATAATAATTTGATGGGATGTCGTAAAACTTACCCTCCGTATCGCTGGTATCCGAAATGGGCGCCTCGCTCGCTATATACTGACGACCGCTCGTTAAATTGCTCTCAACAATTGGGCGTTTATCCTCCAACTGGCGGCGAAAAGCTTTATGATCATCCTGCAAGCAGAGACAGGACACAAAAGAAATGAGAATTTGCCGGCTATAGCTGTTTTGTTGGGCAATTAAATACATAAAAGAAACAAGTAAGCCCATTGCAATCGGGTGTAACCGATAGCCAAATACTTGTTCATAGTGTAATCCAAAAAAAAAAACGAACATGTAGATTTATAAAGTATTTAAAACACAATTTTTTACCTCCTTAAAATATTTTTTCATATTTTTTTAATTGTTATTATGATCGCTTAGCTTTGCATCAAACAAGGTGTCGATCCGAGAGCTTTATATTCATAAATTGTTGTCAACTTTTATCTGTCAATAAAAATTTTTACACTCCATCTGACGCGAACTTACACGAATATATACTTCAAGTGGCAGGTCTGTAGTCTCTCTCATACGGACAGATGGACGAACAGCAAGACGGACATTGTACAACCTAATATACTCTTTTCACTTTGTGTATAAATGTATTTGTCAATGCTGCAAAAGATTTATTTATTTGGGCAAAACTGATGCAGCCACAAATAATAGGAGTAATGCCACTTGACTAGCCATAAACTATTCGCCGGTCTGCAATCGCTTCTCAAGCGAAACAGCCGCGAAAACGCCAGCGCGGCCTTCAAGTACGCCCAATAAAACATTATCGAAATAGCAGCAGCATGAAGAGCCCACAATAAATTTAGTGTTTAATGCATTTAGTGTGGAAATAAAAAATGCAACAATATACTTGCTAAAGAGGGCGAATGCTGGCGAATCAAATGAAAAGCAATGCGAAATATAGGCCAAAATCCTATCAGAGTTTGTTGGAGCCACAACTTGAGAGAAGTGGCCCCACACTCCACAACCCGAAATGTAAATGTCCGGCAGACCGTAACTTAGTGGCAGGCAATAGATTTCCAGAGCCTGCCAAGCTTCAAGGGTGAAAGTTGGCTCATTTTTTTCTCAGCTCGCAGCAGGGGCTGTGAATAAGTGTGTGTGTGTGTGTGTGTGTGTGTGTGCTGGGGGTAAGTGAAATTCAAGTGGCGCACGCTGTGTTAGACAGTGTTTCCCCATTTTCAACTGGCCTGGCCAGCTTCTGCTGATCCTGCTGCTATTGCGACTTCAGCGTTTCTTTTTCTGCCTTGGCAAGCCCTTAAGTGATTTCCGGCATACATATGTGTACATATGTATTTCCTCTGGCTGTGAGTGTGAATGTTTTTGACACAACAAGCATCATTTAACAATTATTTAAGAATTCGCAGCCGGAGCAGTTTATCCAAGTGCGACTTTCCAATTCAACTACGCACTTCTCTCAAGTTGGCCAGTTAGATACTTCGGCACAGGGTCGCTCAAGTGATTGCCCCATAAAAAGCGAATGCAATGTATACAGCACATTTCTTAAGAGGCTATAAAATATATTGACGTAGGAGCTGTTGAATTATGTAATGGATACATTGGATATTCGAGTGCGACCAAAATTCCATTGATAAGGCAAACAAAAATGTTTATTTTGTTTTTTGTTTTGAATTTAACGGAGTATTTGTCCAGCACTAATCTAATTATTTGTGTGTCAAAACAAATCTATTGTACTTGCTCTATCTTAATGTAAGCACCTGCAGCTGCATTATAATCTATTTGCATTTCCCAAACGCAGTTTTCAATATCACGCATACGCACCATAGGCAATCACACAATACACAATGCATATCGCACACATTCTGAATGCAGAATATTTGTGTGCAACCAACAATTATTGCAATCGAATAAATAAAGGCTTGTTTGCGTCACTTCATGCTGATGTTATTCCAAATAATGCGGATTTACAATTTGTTCAGCTCGGCTCTAATTGTTTGTGCTGGGCACCTTTGTTCATATCGTGTCTAAACAAGGCTTTGCTCTTCCAACTAAATACACGAATGCTGCGCTGAATACGGATTTTCTATTAATTCCGTCGAGTGTGAATAAAGAGTCCGAGCGATTCGCCAGACATATAATTATGGCTAAATATTTGCTCGAGCTCGAAAAATGCCGGGCACACAAAATGGTTTTGGCAACCACTTTATGCGCCATTAAATCACAGCGACCCTTCACATACACATACAAACACACACACACACACACACACACACACACACACACACACACACGCGCGCACAGAGAGGCGAAAAATTACAAATTGCGCCAGAGAATGGCACTAAAAATGCCAACGTCCCGCACTTGTATGGGCCAAAGCCTTCCACACAATTAGTTGGGTGGAGCAAATTGAGGTACAAGCAGAGCTTTGGAAAAGGTTAAAATTGGGTCGTTGGCGGCACACAAAAAACAGCAAAAGCCAGCACCAACCTCATGATGGCAGCAACTACAGAGTGAACTTTGTGTTCATATTGAGGGCATGCTTATTACGAGTACTAAGCATATTTGCCGAGGACCCAACTGACAAATTGCACAGCCATTGAATGGACCACCGAGACGTATTTTCTTATACCCAAAAACTTGTTCATATTTTCTTCAATTATAATTGGTATAGTTGCCAATCTGTGCAGAAACATGTTCCCTAACTGTCTATATATTACGAATAAAGGTATATAACGATTAAAAACATACCACGTATCGTTACATTAAAATTGAAAATAAACTGAAGTTAATGATCTTTTCACTGTTATTTATTTGTCTCATATGTAAGTGCCAATAAAATTCATATTGAATCTAATTTATTAGAAAAATATTATGGGTTATTATACCCTGTTTTCATAAACAAATTTATTTTTGAATTCGACTTTTAGAGCAGGTCATACAAAAACGGTCTGCCCTTTTTTGTGACTCTATCTCATTATATTTGTGAAGACATTTTCGCACTTTAACCTACGTAAAGATATATAGATTTAATATAATTTAATTAATAAATATTTATGCGATCTTTAGAGGAGGTTGTAAGATATCTATGTAAAAATAAAGTAGCTTCAAAACCGAGGGAGATAAATTGATTTCAATGGATTGCATTTCACTACTGATAATAATTATGTATAAGATTTCTGCAATTTTGCACTTTATTTTAATTAGACAATTGGTAAATTTTGAACGCTTTAGTCAGGTAAGATTTTCATTGAATATTAAGTTCATGTTAATTTAAACTTACCAGCTGCTTTTGTAGGCTGGCCGCATCGCCGCGTACCGGCCCCAGGCCTAGGGTGCTCAGCTCCGTATCCTTGCGAATGACCCATTCGGTTAGCTCGCGAAGTGACAGCAGGAGCGCGTTCCAGTGTTCCGAATTTGATTCCAGGCGATTTCTGCAAGCAGGGAAACGGCAAAGGGCAAAGCGGTTAGAAGATGCCGGCAATGTGCTACAAGTGAGAAATTTAAGCGTTATAACAATATTAAATTTAATTTGGCACTTTACAACACAGGCCGAGCAGCTGTGTTGATTATCAAGGCGCCCAGCAACGGCCGCAAAATGTCAGCGACAATTTGTCTGCCTGTGCTCGGAGGGGTGGTGGATCCAATAAACCCTCTGCTGCCGCGCCCGAGGGCAGCCGACAACAACCCAAGTGGCTGTCGTCTATGCTAAATTTCGGCCGTCGCTGTAATTGTGAAATGCTCCGGCATTTTATTTTCATTTTCATTTTCATTTTATTTGGCCATAGCAGCATTCGGTTGGCCATATCGTTGGCATATTTTTGGCCCCATTATGTGTGTGGGGCCAAAAGAAATCTGAAAACTCGACATCCGTGCGATCTCTCTCTCTGTTATAACAATAGTCATCGCTTTGCGCTTTTGTCTGTTTATCTTTGGCGAAATTCCTTGGCTCGTTTTCTTTATTATTATTTTTCTTGTACTTGAACGCTTGTAATTAAGGCAACGAAGTCGCACACCCCGGCAAATACATGAACACATACATATGCATTTGAGCACTGGGGTTTTCCTTCCAGGCTGCTGTGCACGTTACGCCCACTCTCGCCCATTCAAATAATAAAAGGAATAACTCACTTCGAAAATATGCTTGGGAAATAAGATGATTTAAAATATTCCTCGTTTGCTCATTTTCTGTTTTTGTTTTATTTGCATTTGTTTTTCTTTTTTTCTTTGCTTTTTTTGTTTGTTTTTTTTGTTGTTTATACCCACTTCAGGTTTTCTGCTTTACGTTTGGCAATGTCTTGTCAGATTTCTTTGTATTTATTTCTTTCTTTTTTTTTGACAGCTTCTGTCGTTGACTTTTGCAGATACAATTAGTGTGGAAGACGCAAATGGTCGAAAATTCATGTGAATTGTGAATGAGTGGAAATGGTTTAGGAAATTAAATTATTAAAGTTAGATATGGAATCTATTTACTAATTTAATTCTTTAAAAAATTTAATATATATTTTAAAGCATCTTCATTTTACACATTCCACTGCTTACACTATTTATATGAATATATTTTTATTTATTTGAATCCGTTTGAATACTATCCATTTATTACACGCAAGGAAAATAAATATTGTAATTCTGCAGATCTGTCACAGCTTAATGCGTTGATTGAGTATTGGAATACTTTCAAATCCATCATTTCAGCTCGCATTCGTATTTCAACCCTCATAATTTTGTCAGCCACCCGTTGTGGCTGTCCCAAATGTAATTTAAGATAAACCGCACATGAGAGCCACCCACATGTGTGTTTCCTGTATATCTAGTGGGTTCATCAATCTTCGCGCAACTCAAACTCGAACTTATATAGCAATCAGCGGAGCGAGGCAAAAGAATGTGCTGCTGCAGATGAAACACCTGTAGATGCCACAATGAACACAAAACAAACTCGACAGTGAAAAGTTTGACTGTGGCGAAGACGAATGGGGTGGAGTGGAGTAGAGGATAAAAGTTCAAAGCCAAGAACTATGCACATAAATGATCCGAAGCGAGAGCCCAAGTGCCGCGGCTAATACAAACAAGAAGGCGACGGCACAAGGGAAAACTTTTCAAGTGCTGTCCGAAATATTTCACTGGAATTTATAAGCTAGCAAATCTTTGAAAGAAAAGCAAACAACAAGTGGAGCCAAGGCAAACACAAAGCAACCGCTGGTGGCCAAACAACGACAACAATATCGGAAGTGGCCAAACTTGGCTAACGGAAATATGCCAAAACGCCAACAATGAACGAAAATAGAAAGCGTCTCAAGCTGACAAAGAATAATCGTCAGAATTTGGTCAACAAGAGCAATGACAAACGCCGCAATGCACAGCGGGCGCTGGCTGTTGGGCGTGGCTAAGTATTTTGGCCGTACTTAAGGTGCCATTCGTTGGCTGTTGGCGTTGTGTTCTAATTGAAAAGCGCTCCACGAGAACGTAAAATATTGTTGCCTACTTACGGGCGCATACGCTCCGTTGTTCACGGTGACACAGCCACATAATTGCCATTTATATTCATTTTGCGTCCGCTTGTTTTTCAGCGCTTTTCGCGTGTCATCATCATTATTCATTTTAAACCGACCCCCACCGCCCGCCCGTTGCCGACGCACAAGTGAAAATCGCCAACTGCCTGACTTTGGCCCACATTGACAGCTTCAACCCACGGCTGGCATCAATATCAACAAGCGGACAATATTTGTATACGCTGGCGTGCTTTATTTATGAAATGTGGAAATTACAAACACTGCGACAGAGTCAGGCACAGGTCCGCGTCGCGAACGAGAACAAGGACGAGGACATTTGCTGGCCTTTTGCATGGGGTCTCATCACATTGCCAGCCTGGGCAGCTGTCAACGTCTGCACTGTGGACAATGTTTGTTTTTCCCCGATTTTTATTAATAACTGATTTGATTGGTGTATATTCCTGATATGGTTCAACAATACTATATAAAGAATTGGCGTGCCACTTTCGAATAGAAATATAAATATTATTTAAAATAAATAATCCAAGTAATTTGCTTCTTTAAAAATTACACAAATCCGCATTTCTTTTAAATTCATACATCTAAGGATAAAAACTTTGTTACAAAAACCAAGTTTAGACTCTGCAATAAAATAAAAGTAATTTAAAGCATTTCTAATTATTAAAAAAAAATTACCCTATAAAAGGCTTTTATTCTGTAAGCAACAAGAGTTAGTTTCTGATCGAAAAACAGGTAAAATTCTCCATTGTCTCCTGGCGAATATTCGCCCCGTCAGTGTCGCTTGCAGAGTGACACAGTGTTGCGTTCGTGTCTTTTCTGCCGGTTCCGGCCCTTTATACGCGTTTTGTTTATTGATTTTCACTGGTTGCCTGGCCGCGTCCAAGCTAGGTTTGATGGGGATTCCGCTTACATCTGGCTTTCTGCACGGCCGGATGCAAAGTGTTGTTGGCCAGCCTCGCTGAATGGTGAGTGAGAGCCCACTTGGCCGCCAGTTTATACCCTGAACTCATTAAAAATGGGAAAAGAGAGTATCAAAAGTTTTGCGCAAGAGCATATAACAAGCAAATCAGGATGACGAACCAAGTCAATTTAGCTATGGTCGTCTGTTTAAACGCAGAGATAGCGGAAACTTCTAGATATCGATAGTTTCTCCCAAGCTAATTTCGGAACAATTTAATAAGTCATTTTATATTTAAAACCGTTTTTTTCAATATCGATAAAAATCGATTGGACGATTTGGCTTTTTTAGCAAAGCTAGATCCATTAGATAACCATATTCTCGTAAATCCTACTGATACCTTAATTATTCTTAATTTGTATTTGTATAGATTTCAACACGTCCTGAAAATATCATAAAGAGAATTCTTGCATTTGTATGAAATGCTTGTAAAGACAGATTGCAGTGTTCAGGGTACCTTTTAGTCGAGCAATCCCGACTAGAGTACTCTTACTCGTTTGAACTTATATATTCGCATTTTACCGACAGTCGCTTAACCCAGCTACACCGGCGACGTTGTCCGTGGCTGTGGCAGGTGGCGCCCCAGCTTGAGTTTAATTTGCTTTAATTAACGCGTCAGCTTGCAAGGCATTCACACTACTCGGGCTACTTAATGCCACTCAACTGGCGTTGCACGACTCTTGGAAAGAAAGAAAGCAAAAATAAAGGCACAAGCAAGTACTTCCAGTGAAAAGCGACCGACAAGCTTACAAGCTCACGTAAGTCGGAAATTTTCTCCAGATCATTTTTACACATTTCATAGGGTAGCATAAACAGACTTTTGTATATAAACTGGTTTAGGAAAACCAAAATAAAAAAATAGAGGCGAGTTTAAATTAAGTTGAACAAGCTGCAATTAAGGCTCTTCAAATGATTAGTATCTATATACGTTGAAGGTTTTCCAAGTCCATGGTTAGTCGCCTATGTGTGGGTACTAAAAGTGGAGTGGAGCAAGTGAGATCAGATCGAAGTGTATTTTTAAAATATGTTTATAGGAACAGAGTTAAGCAGATTTTGGGAGCAGCGATTGCGATGTTTTATCAACCTGTTATATCAAGTATATAAGTATATTATATAACGTAAAAAGTCGTGACGCAATTTGAAGTTGCTGAGCTATCGGACTGGATCTAGTTTGGACTATGTGGTATTTTTACTGATAATGTGGTATTATTAATGATTTTTTTTAGCTCTGTATACCGTCCACAGCTTCGTACATTAGGGCAAACTTCGAAAGCTACTGACTATTGTTGGCATGAACAAATACTTCTTTTCACGATATACTTAGCAATATTTTTTGAATTATATATATTCTTTATATACATTTTATTTGGTTATTTATCATTTGATCCGCGACGAAACTTGCAACAACATTTTAATTTTTCCCGTTCACCATATGTGGGGAACACCTTTCTATACTGATGAATCCCACGACGGTACTCAAGAGCAGGCCTGTTTATGCACAATAATAACGAATCCGCCCAACAAGCGGAAAAATTTAAACACTTCTAACAGTTTTCGGATGCGGTTAGAGTACCATCATCATCATCTTCATCATTATCCGGCTAACAAACACACACGAAAGCACTCGGAGGAACAGCAGCAGCAGCAACGAGCGGGGGCAGATGGTAAAAAGTAAAAAGTCTGGGGCCAAAAGCACTTACCTGATTGCAATACTTTTCGATTTTAAATTATTCCAACGTTGATTCATTTCATCCAAGCGACGCTGCAGCATAACCGCATCCTCTTGTGAGGTGAGCGAACCCAAAAGTTTGCGGCCGGTGCCATCGAGACGATCGTAAACAACGCGATGGGTCTCAATTTCCGATTGTAGATCCTGCAAAAAGCAAAAGCACAACCAACAAAAAGTTATAAAGTTGAACAGGCGAATGAGTACGTACGAGTACAAGTAAGAAAAAAAGAAAAACAAATAAATAAAACACGGAAATGCTAATAAATTTGTGTATACAAAATTTATTCAAAAGTGCGCGACCGCAATGCCAGCTACCCGGAAATTGAATTTCAATTTCAATATGAATTTCGGTCGTAGTTTCCCTTATAGCCGCACCACCTGCATAATTGCCCACGTGTGTGTGTGTGTGTGTTCACCTGTTCCATATTTTCAAAAACCATGATATGCAAAGCGGTTGCAAACATTTTAGACAAAGCAGTCTAGGGGCTGGATTAACAGGCGGCCATTTAGCACAGCGAGCGGCCCATGAAATTTCCGAGCATACATCAATAGGCCTATACGGACCCGCAAGCTATTGTGTCCAGCGTGTGCGCTGTGGTCTCCGCATGGCATTTTCACGGCACTTTTGAACCTGAGTGACAAGTTTTCCAGCGCCCCGCCCCCGCCCGTGCCTCATATCCGGCACTTTTCGCTTTGCAATTATTAACCGCATGTGTTCTCGGTTTCCAAACCCCCCCCCCACAGCACCGTTCGCCGTCGTAGTATTCAAGCTGTGGTGGCTTTTCTCATTTGTGGCCGTCGCTGGCATCTGTGTTGTGGCAGGTGTTTTATTTGTCAACCCGCTTGGCAAAGGCTTAAAAATGTTTCGGCTCTCGGTTTGTTTTGTGTTTTGCTTGGACCCAAAAACGCAAAAAAAATTTACCAAGTTATTTTCTGTTGGTTAAGTCACCCACAAAACATACAAACATACATATTGTGTGTGTGTGTGGGTGTGTGTCTGCGTGTTTGGCCCGGTCTTGTGAATTTTAAGGCAGATTTTTATGGGGTTTTAAGGCTTTAACTTTGATGTGGCTTAGGTCATGCGGCGGAGTCTGCAAACGTTCAGTTCTCAGCTCAGCTTATGCCATCCGCTGAATTAAGTTTGAAAACTTAGCAAAGCTACGGTATCATTTACATATACTGTTATGCCAAACGATTTTATATTTATATGCAAACATTAACGATTTTATTTTCAGAGATAATTATCGCAATGATTATAATTCGTGTGCTTATCGATCTTGATTATGGGTTACTGGGGAATTGTGGTGATTTATTTGGTTTCTATTCTTTTTAAATTATTGTTATCCCAGTAGGCGAAGGTCGCATGGAAATTTCGGGTTTGCTAATTGAATCAATCAATCAATCACACGAAACGTGCCAAATAAACTAATTAAAAGCGGAATTAGTAGCACATACGCGCACAAATAAAAATAGAAGGACAGGAAAAGGCTTCTTAAATAATGGGTGCATGTACGAATCAGTGTGTGTGTGTGTGTGTGAGTGAGTGTGTCTGTCTGTCTGTGTGCGTGTGTGTTTGCTAATTAAACCTTCATTAGGGCAGCAATGGCTTTTGCTGAATGTAAACAATAGAAAGAATGAAATAAATAAAGCCAAGCAGTAAGATTCGAGAACGTTTCAGTCTGAAGGGATGCTGTGCGAAACGAGGCTACAATTAATTTGGCTTATGCATGTCACACACACACACACACACACACACACTGAGACGAACACGCACACATGCAAACAAAGCAATTCAATTAATGTGCAAAAATTGTTTATACACCAATAGAGCGGAAATGAACGATGCTGGCATGGGCCAGGAGAGGGAAGGAGTCGCTAAAAACAAACACCCAAGCAAAGCATTTTTAATGAGCACCGCATCTCTGCACGTATGTGTGTGTGTGCGTGTGTGTGCACCAGCCGGTTACGTATTGCGAGCATAGGGGCGTGGCACATGTACAAAAGCCGAT
Organism: Drosophila paramelanica; assembly: GCA_035043915.1. NCBI lineage: Eukaryota > Metazoa > Arthropoda > Insecta > Diptera > Drosophilidae > Drosophila > Drosophila paramelanica. The sequence goes on from JAWNMO010000258.1 coordinate 7,033,058, forward strand.
TAAATCAATTAAAACGAGAAAATGCCAATGGCAACGGCGTCTCCACTAATAACGGCCGTTTGTCGCACTGCACTTGGTCATTATCCTGAGGTTCGTTCCGCCCCAGTCGCCACCCATGTGGTTAATGCCGCTAATTGTGCGCCAAAAGACCTCAATGTCCGACAGTAAGTACTGTATGTGCCAAGAAATTGTCCATTTTATACTCTGTTCACAGAGTGCATACGGTATTTTAATATTATATATGTATATATATATATATATATAAATATATATATATATATATATAAATGCAAAATTGATCACACTCAAATGCAAAATTGCTCAACTAAGGAACAACAAATGCAGATTAAGCACAGGTATGCTCTTGTATGTGTGTGTGTGTGTGTGTTTTTAATCACCACAAGCCTTGCTGTCTCATTTTTCAGTTTTCCGCAGCTTGTCCTTGCCAAGTCACGATATTCGCATGTGTGTGAGCGGAATTGCATTGCGCGGCTTTAAGCCCCAATTAAGTAAGTCCCAAGCTTCCCCCTTCTCTTCTCAGCCAGAGCCACAACCGCGTGAGAACAGCCAAACGTAAGTCAAATACCACAGCTTACTTGTAACTTGTCGTGGATTTTCTTTACGTAATTATATATATATATATATATATATATATATATATATATATATAAAAAATATATATTTTATTAGAAATCTAAACGTATGTTTTATTTTCTCGAGCTTGATCATTTATTTATATCAACTTGAAAAAGGGGCCCCAAATAGTATGCAACACTTCTTTTATGATTATTTCAGCACAGATGTCCTTGAAAGAAAGTGCCAATATAAATTCATAGCTAAATGAACAAAAAAATTATGCACATGCCTTATCCGGCAGCCACTTTTAGGCGACCACCGTGCGTATGACAAATATTCTTCACTTGAAACTTAAAGCGTTGACACTAAAAGCTGATATGCGTTGTCAGCATAAATTTGAAATCAAATTTTTGAGTGAGCCAAAAATACCTTTGGGTGCTTTCCCCATAAATAATAGCGCTGCATATCAGCCATAAAGAAAAACAACAACAACAGCAAAAACAACAACGAGAAGAAGCAGCAGGCACAAAAACAACATCAAGAAACGGGCGGGCATACAAATAAAATGGAAATGCGTTTATAACGCGCTCATAAATATATTAGGGGCACATAATAAACACATCACCAAGTGGTGTTGACTGGCACAGTGACGAATGTTTAACAAGGCCGGGCAGGCACGCAGCCCTTGCCAACCTACCCCACGATGGCTGCCCGCTTGTCAACAGGGGCGAGCTGTCAAGTGGGCCCGCCCGAGGCGCTCATGCGGCAGTGACAGCCATGCCCTTGCCGCCTACTAAACGACTCAAAACAGAAACGACAACAAATTTAAAAAGACCTCGATGAGGACTTATCCCCCAGTGGCTTCTCCATCCACCACTTGCTTATCCCCTCCCCGCCCAATGCGCATGTTGGTGGCATATTTTATACACTTTAGTCAGCCGCCCGTTCACGTGCGTGTAAATCCTTTATGGCCAACTTTAGCCGTCACTACCAACAACATTTAGAAAGGGAGAGCAAACTGAAATTTGATTTTCACCGAACGACAAAATGCGCTAAAGTTGTTTGCCTGCCGCTTTTCAGCTTATTTGCTTATGTTTATTTCAGGTGTTACCTTTATTTGGCCGAGTTACGTGAATATACGGTTGAATATTATCTGCCTGACTGCGCGCCGAATATGAGAGGGTGCGTCAATGTGTGTGTAACATGAATTTAGATGCTGAATTGAAAACAGAATGTAATGTGCATGATGGACACTTATTGATTTTACACTAGGTGAATTCAAACATAAAAGGAAATACAGCAATCATACAAAACAAATATCAATCAATAAAATATTAAATGTGGTACAAAATATTCAAGGCATAAATGCAGCTTAAGCTTGGTCAAGTTTCAATACAAAAGTTTATTTTCTTAATTTCTTGCGCACAAGCAACTTTTCGTTGTCAGTTCAATCTGAATTTCTGAATATACAAAAAAAAAAAAAAATTATTTTTTCTCAACTATTCAAAGAGAAAACTTTAAAGCATACAAAGCGACTGCAAAAACTAAATGCAAAAGTCAAATCAAAAATACATAAGCTTAAACGAATTTCAAAGAGGAAAAGAAATATTGCGCGTGCTTGTTGGCAAAGTCTAGAGCTGTGAGCGAAAACCTATCCTACTTATAGCATATAAACTTGGCTGCACTTGTCCTTGACTTATCTGTGAACTTTACGCTGCACTGAGCAAAGACAGCACACACACACACACACACACACACACAGACCCTTTTAATCGGCTAACAGGCAACGTTTAGCAGGTAAATCGAGAGCACCAAAATCCAAAGCCAAAGCCAAAGCCAAATCAAACTGCTACACTTGCTGGCTCAGCATTCAGCAGATCGGCCAAAAAACCTGAGGCTGCGCTCTGTCGAGTCGAATGTGGTTTTAGTATATATACTTCTTTATGAAGTGAAAGAGTATATTGGGTTTGTGCAATGCCTTTTGCTGAATATGAATTCTTTTTTATATATATATATAATAAAATCGAGCAAATTGTTAATAATCGTCAATAGCAAAAATAATTAAAACCATTTCTAACTGTAGTACTGTGCACGAGTATGGCGCAGTCGGCTACACCCGACTGCAACATTTCAGCTTGTTGGTTTCTTTTTTTCCAATGACATTAGATGTGTAGGTGTCCAACGTGTAGCTTTAACAGCAACTCTGTGCCCAGTATAATTTACCTTGGCATCTACTTGGTTAGTTTCAGTTCCTTTATGGCTCATAAACAGGCTGGGCGAGTGGTGGCATCATAGTTTTGTCCACGTTGGGACGTGGAGTTGTTCCGGCAGCCTTTGGCTTCGTTTCGTGTATGATGCCATTCGCAGCGTCTCGCAGCTCAGTAGGTGGATCTGGTTGGTTTATGTCTTGGACTGGCATCCTGTTCCCTTGCCAGTCAGCATTATATTTTTAACCCATGTCGCCTTCATTGTTTTTCATGCAGTTTTTGTTGTTGTGCTCTTTTTGTGCCGCCTGTTTCGCCATTTCGTATTCAGAAACGTCTCCTCGCCCCTCAGCTCGTTATGTGCTTGCGACCCTTCTGCATGGCTCTCATCATTTCCACTCAGCTGTGTGGCAACTTTAACGTTTAAAGAAATGGACGGAATGTGGCTATAACATGTTAGCTTTTAATATTTATACCCTACCAATCCAGCTAAAGTCTTTCGATTTGGCTTTTAAACTAAAACCCTTTGCAGCTTAAAAGGTTTCCAACAACAAGTAGCTCAATGGGTCGAGGATAATCCTCGATGAAACGTCCACATCTGCGCGGATCCGGGTTTTATTTTACTTTTGACCGGCTGTGCCTTCAGTGAGTTTTCCATTTCCCATCATGCTACAGCAATCCTTTGTTTGTGTTGTTGTTGTTTGTTCTCGGCTGCAGCCTGCAGGTGAGCTCAGGTTCTGTCTTTGTCTGCGCCTTAGTGTGTCACAATTGCCTCACGCTCTCCGCCGCTCAGGTTGTCAACACCCAAAGCCTGCATATTGTTACTCGTATATGCCTTTGACTTGAGTTGTTTTCTGACGTTGTCACCCAGGCGTAAAAAAAATACACACACAAACAAACAAAACAAACGGCGCCATTACTTTTGTGAGGCTTGCACGTACGCCTGGGCACCTTGGCTCGATCCCCGCACCCGGAGGCGGACCTGGTCATAGTCAAAGCCATTGTTCTTGTTGTTGTTTTTATGTAGTCCTGGCTGCTCTGGCAGCGAGTCGGCTATTAACCCAAATCCCCAGAGTGGCAGTTGTTGTGTATTTCTGTGTATCTGCCTCGCTGGCTTCAGCGGAAAGTTCAACGGCAGTAAAAACAATTCTTTTTTTTTCATGTTTAATGTATATTAATCATACGCCATGTCTGCCGCCTGCATTTCAATTGGCCGGCTGTACGGCGCGTTGACATTTTCAATGCAAATATTTGTTAGTCAAATTAATTAATTATTTTCCGCTTTGGCATAGCTGTTTATTATATATATTTCTGTAAACTGCTTTAACATCGCTTCGCATACCGAAGGAAAAAGACGAATGCGATAAAAATGCAACACGCAACTATTGTTAAAAAATTTTTAATTAAAAATTTCAACGCTCTACTGCAAAAAGTAAGCGAAAAGAGTTGCCAACAAAATTGTTGTTTGATATTTTCATAGTTTCGGTATCTTGGGGCGATTTGTTATTGGGCAGCAGCGCGTATAATGGGGGGGATAATGGGGGATAATGTTTAAGCCCTGTGATGTTATTTTTAAATCAAGCTACGAACTGGTTGAATAAAAGAGTTGAGATTTTTCTTCAAAATTATTCTCTTTTATAATCACTTAAGCGCTTTAGTTTTTATAATAATATAATTTGAAGTAAATATTTTAATTATACATTAATTAAACTATAGTTTATTTATTACATTCAAAAATCTTGGTTGATTTCTCTAATTTTGCTTTCTAAACTAAGTTTAATATTAAAGCCGGAACCTAACACTTTTCTTTGTTGATAATGCAAAAATATAGATGTGAATTTATTAACAGATCTCTCTCTCTCTCTCTTCCATATGCAGGCAGGCAACATTTGTTTGCCAACAAATTTATGCGCCACGTTAACGAACATTTAGCAATGCTAACAAAGGCGGCCCAGTTGGCACATTGGCCAAGTTGCCAACTATTTTCGCGAAGCTGGCACAAAATTTGCTCAACGCTGCAAAAATAAAACGAAACCAAAACTGCATGCTTGAAGTCAAGTAAAATATTCCAAGTATAGGTAAAGACTAAAAAAGAAATCAAGGGGCGATGACGTTGGATAGGAGGGGGGTGGGGGGGTCTGCTGCTAGCATTTTTAGCATTGTAGATTTGCGTGACGTTTGTTGCAAAAAACATTTTGCATAGCAAACGAGGCAAAGAGCGTTAGCGAACACTCATTAAAATTCATAAAGAAGCGCAGCTAGAAAAGAAAAGCCCAAAGTGGGAAGAGCTGACGGCTGCCAAATGTGTTATGCCATTACTTTGTTTTATTTATTTATTTATATTTCTCTTTTTCGTTTTTCGTTTTTTTTTTTTTGGGCACAAAGTGAATTGAAATAAATAAAACGCGGTGGCGTCATAATTGTACCTCCGAGCCGCACATCCTTGCAGGCATAATAAAATTCCACATACGACCCCGGATTAAGATACGGCGTGGCTCGAAAATAATTGAGAAATGTTGGCTTATGGGCGAGACCGCTGCGCAAAGCCAAAAGTCATAAATAGTATCCACAGTAAATATGGAAATATCTGGTCGCATTGCAGCGCGATTTGCAGTTCGTTAAACAAACAATATTAAAAGTACAATTTGTAAAAATCATGAACTAATGAATTACATTCTTCTTCAGATGCTCGTTTAGTGTAATGAGGCCGACAAAATTTTGATTTTTAGGTTTTCATGATATTTTTAAGATTTTGTGTATCTGTATCTTACACAGCTATTACACCAAAAATATCTCTTAGGTAAAGTAAAACTGAAGCTGAAAAATGTTTGTAAACATTTGTTATTTTTTTTTTGGTCTTGAATAATTAAATACAGTTCTGTGAAAGACTTGACGAAATAATCGTACTTTAAAGCTTCTTATTTCTTGCATTTAAAATTTGTTTGCTAAGGGAGTAGACAAGAAAAAAAAAACGATCACAAACTAAACAGACAAGCAAGTTTAATTTATTTATTAAATATAAACGAGTTGTGTGTGCTCGATGTTCACCGGGGTGAGGAGTCTGAAGTCTAGTTGCTGGGAAAGCTCATCATCACGACGACGGCACTTTTGAACTACTTTAACTTTGTCTACTCCTGGAAGGAAGTCTGCACTGTTCCACATGTCTGGCCCGGCACGGTGTCTATCTGGGTTCAGCTCTTAAGCCGTTTGTTTGGTCGCTCATAAGCAGATACTTTTATGGAGCAACAGCAGCAAAAGGTTTTCATAGGACGCTTCTGAGCGACTTTTTAAATTAGTCGTTATAAATAATTAAACGTATCACATGCATGTTTTGTGGGCCTTTTTGGGCAATGTGGATTTGAGCTTCCCACAACGCAAGCAGAAAATTGCAGTTGATACACTAGTTTTGTTTGCATAGGTAAGGTTGGGGCCTCAGCATATAGTTGGTTCTGAAAAACGAGCAGTTTGCCAACAAAAGTTTGTGTTTTGGATGTGTCAGCAAAATTAAACATATGCAAATTAAACCAAAAGTTTTAAGAAATGCCAAATAAAATAAAAAATAAAAAAAAACACAATTTAAAGTTAAATGTCAGGAGCAATGAATTTTGTGAGCCTTCGGCAGAATTGCAATTACAAACTGAACCTCTTCGTGTATTGTGTGCAGTACGTGCAGCTAATTGCGCAAAAATTTTAATTAATTTACAAAACATTTCCGACAGGAACAATGCAAGCGGCAAAATAAAGGCAAGACAGAGTGTAAGAAGGCAATGATCAGCCATGACCACACGGCAGCAAGGACGCAGGCGAGGCGCCCAGGTCCAGGATGACAGTAATGTCACTTAGCGGCAGCAGCAACAATAAACAACATGCAAACAGCAGGAGCAACAATAACAAAGGCAACTGCTGCTGAAGTTGTGGCAATAGCAAAGGGAAGCCGAAGGAAACACAATAACCATATTGAATTGCCTCACAGGGGCACACACACACACACACACACACAGATGTATATACACACATTTAGACAGGGAGACAAAGTGCAACTGGTTAAACGTTATCAACAAGCTGGTCCAGATGCGCCCCGTACAGTGGGGCAACATTTGACAACGAAAACTGTAAATGCAGTCGAATGTATCGTTGAACTATATGAAACGAGAGAAGCACCAAAAGAAAACACACCGATAATTTAATAGCCAAACCCAACAGTGAGCATTTCATTATTTCAATGGGAGCTAGGTAAGTTAGTTAGAAAATATAAGCTCTGAATAAGAAATATAGTTTCCGTTCGTCTTTAAGAACTTATCTTTTGGGCAAAACAAAAACGAAACCAATGGAAAAAATTTAAAAGTTAAATTATATTAAATTTTATATAGATAAAAAGTGAACTAAATTGTACGATTTTAGTTTTGCCTATATCAATATAAATGTATAAAATCTACTGCACAATTATTGAAAAACTTCAATCACGGTAATTGCATTGACAAAGAGTGCACCAAATGCTTGTTAGCAATCAAAGTAACAAAAAACAATACAAAATTTGTTTATTTTTATCAAGGAAATTCAGTGCAAAGTAATTTACTTAAAGACTTTCTTAGTAATTCTTCGAAATAAACTTTATTGCCATTTAAGTAAATCTATGTTAATAAAATTATTTATATTAGTTTATGATTTATAGAGAATTGATTATTTGTAAAACATTTGAATTAATAATAATTGGTACAATAATCATTTTCGCTTCTAGCTAATAAACAGTTTACTTAATATTTTATTTATTTTAAAATGTAAATAAAAGGCAGCAATGAATATAAATGCCGATTTAATAAAAACAACAAATATAAAGTGAGTTATTCGTTATAATTATTTTACTGCATTGAATTGCGCTTGGTACCAAATACATATGTATTTTAAATTAAATTCGCGTTAATTTGTTTAACGCTTTCAACATTCACATACAGCCAAAGAACAAAGCACCCACACACAATACGCTCACTTAATTAATTAATTACTACCATATTATTGTAAGCAATTTTATTTTACCAGTATATTTTTTGTCGTTTTTGTGTGCAATTTAAGTGAAAAACATTTCTATGCCAAAACGAGTGTTGATCGGAAGAGGGAAACACTTGTTTATACTCAGTAAAAATAAAAAGCAAATCTAGTTTCTTAACGAAATACTTTTACATTTCTGCATAAGAAACATCTTATTTAATTATGAAATTATTTATTGCTCGTCAGAATGGATGAACATTTTTTTTATCCTTGCAGAGGGAATTACGCAGTCGAGTACTCTCGAGTGGACCATTTTAGCTTGCTTTTAGAAACATTTATGCATGCAAATTAGTGCTCTGGGCGTATATATGAATTTGTATGTGCCTTTGTGTGTGTATCACTATAATTCGCTTTATAGTTTATTTAATGTTTTTATGTGTATGTTTAATTTTTTTTCTGTTTTTTGTTTTTTTTTACACCCGAGCTCTCAACTTGAACTTATGCTGCACAAAGTGACCGCTATATTTAAGGTTTTTTATTCTCTCGGTTTCCATTTTAATGTGCTAGTTTTTAATGTCCCAGAGCAGCGGTCGCTTTGCATAGCTAATTAAAATTTGTTGCCGCTTCTCATGCGCCATTTCTCAGCGTTTGCATGCAACTCTTGTTCAAGCAGCAATAAAAGGAAAAATGGAAATTTATTATGACACGCAAAAGGCGTTACGACGGCTGCCCGCTTTCGCAGACAGACACCGACTTTTAGTGCGGCTAGGAAGTGTAAGGATGTGGATGAATAGAAATTGTAGTACTAATTAAAGAGGTAGCAACAGCCGCCTGAAAGCTTTCTAATCAGAGGATAATACCACAATGTTGAATTATAAATAAAGATGCACAAGTTTAATTACATAACTAGCAGACAAATTCCCTATATAAGTATGGGAATTAACTGTTAGGCAAGTTTCCACAATCGCCGCTGGAAAAACCAACGCGAGCTCTTTAAATTTTCAATAGACAATCTCAGCATCGCTCCAACTATTTCTAGCACCCAATTGGCCAATGACCTCGGCTGACCCAGCAACAGGGAGCTGCCTGGAAAAAACAACTTTTCACAAATTATCAGCCCAGTAAAAGAAAACTTTGTTATGGCACGATTCAGAAATTATACACGCTGTTGCTGAAAGTGTGTGTGTTTTTTTTTCTGTTTATTGCCCGATTAACTTTTAAAACTGACTGTGGACGAGCTAATGCTCGGTGCTCTTCCTTTCCTTCCTTTTTCTCAACCTGGAAGGTTTTTTCACGTGTGCACGCTACTTTGTAATACAAATATGTAATTGAAGTTTTACAAACTCGACTGTGAAGCTAAGCCATGTGCTTGCGGGCCAGTTAGCGTGCAATTAAAAAGACAAATAGCCAGGCAAACTGGTCAAGGCCCCAGGAGCATCAGGTTGGCTAAGTGTAAATCACATTCGGGCTAACATTTTAGTTGGATAATTAAATTTATTGAAATAAATTGCCAATTTATGGTCGGATTGCGGTTTGGGCTTTAACTTTTAATGAAACGAACGCAAAAAGCTGAAACTTCACAATGCAGCTGGCAGCAAAAAAACTGAAAAAAAAAACTCACCAACCAACCAACTTAAAAGCGAATATAATGCAACGGGGCAGCAAATAACAGAAAAAACTGCAAGTTTTAATACAGCACAAATACAAATATAATTTTTATGTGTATGGCAGGTTTGCTTTTTCTATATAATTTTTTTGCATCCTTTCGCAGCATTATTATTTGTGTGTTTAATGGCGTTGAAGCAAAATGGAACAGCGTCAACCATGTTGCCACTTTACAAGAAAAATATTATTGTGCGGTTGCTGATGGCAACGCTTCGGAGCTCCATGTCAAGATTGGTGGGAGGGGTGCGTGTGGGGTGTGCACTTGTTGTTGCCTCAACCACTTCAGTTATAGTTGTGCTTACTAGACTGGTAAGTAAGTGTGTGGGTTGAATGAGGGGGATGCTTTGCTCAACAATTATATAAGAGAAAATAAATTTATGAGAAGAGAAAAGGTGTCAAATAACAGTTCTCAGTAGAATAAATTGCCAATATATAACTGCTACTATGTTTGAAATTCTTCTTAAATAAATTAAAATGTAAAAAGAAAAGAGGTTTTTAATTCTTGGAATTCAACTGCAAATGACCTTTTATGTTCACTAGTGTATATTTATTTATTAAATGGTGTTCGCCAACATTATTTTAATTTCTGTAAGTTCTGGCAGGTTAATATTAGCTGAAAAGAAGTACTCAAGCATATTGTTGCTTCGCATAACGCTTGAGAAAAATATTGAAAATGTTTCAAAGCTGGGCAAAACTTTCAAAGCGTGCTAACTTTATGCTATAAAAAATGCCACAATGTAAGCAACAAGAAAATCAAGCAAACAGTCTATTGAAAAGATAAAAAAGAAATACACTCACAGACACACACACACACACACACACACAAAATAAAAACTCAACCGAGACGCACATTAATAAAGTTGGCAACTTGCAGTTAACTTTACCCGTGAGTGTGCTTAACCATTATAAACAGGAATGGGAACAACAACAACAACAAGAAATGGGCAAACAAACGACTAAATTACTTTGGCCGACAGGCGCCTAAAAGTATACAACACGCACCGAAGCAATAAACAATATTAAACCACAGCCACGTCGCAGGGGAGCTGGAAAACTTCTTGCAGCAAATGGCAAACTGATTTAAAATTAAACGAAATGATTTTACCTAACGCGCATTCAAGCTGCACAACACGCACACACCCACAAATGAGTATCATCAATCACGCGAGAGGGAAACGAAAAAAATTAACCGATGGCGCGGGCAAGGGCAGGGGGGAAATTTCTGTAAAGTGCCAGCTCAATAGGGGCGTGGTTACCAAAAAGGATAAGCAGCTATATATAGCTTATGTATATCTGGCGGAAGTTGGTGTTGTGCGACTGCTTTCCAGATATTAAGTAGACGTCCTGTTGGCCGAGCATCAGCTGCAAGCACTCAACTTTTTTAATAATTTTGTTGCATCAGCATTTTCACAGCAGTCAATTATGCTAATAAATTCAATAAACAAATTGCTGACTGCTTTGCAATCCACCTTTCAGTCTTGCCCTTGATTTGGCTTGTCCCACTTTCGAGGAAAACAATTTTAAGGTGGTGCCTCAGTCTCGCTTTCTCTCTTTCTTTCTCTGTGGCTTCTTCTCCTGCTTACACTCTAAGCGATAAAGTTGTTGGCTTAAGTGCCGCACTTCAAGTTTTGCGGTTTGGTGCAAAACACACAAATTCCAAAGTTCGTCTCGCACTTTGTCAACTGCCACGCCCTCCTCAGCCCTAACACACACATAGACCCAAGCACTCGATTGCGGCTTCGAGTGGCTGTTTATGTCGCAATTGCCTGTCTTTCTACTCTTTATTCGGAGCTAATAAGTGCCGTGCTGCTGCTGCTTCTGCCGCCGCTGCTGTGGCTGCCGCAAGAGGAAGTTGTTGGCTCGTTTAGTTTATTTATTTGAAAATGATTTTGCCAAGGAAACCGCAGGTACTTGAAATTAAATTATTTACATTTCAAACACTCGACAACAGATTCACATCTGTGTCTTTAGGGATCCTGGGTCTGGCAAGAACTTTCCTCATTTACACATTTTTTTTGCAAAAATTCGAAGCTTTGTTTTTTATAGAATAAACAAGTAAAACATGACATGTTTAAATTCTACTTATTATTATCAAAATTACATTTATATGATTTGATTAATTTCGTATTTGTAAGAGCTATCAGTAGGTGGAACTGAACACAAGACTAAAGAATACCTAAACCAACTTGAGTGAATAATGTGATATGTGTATTGTGAAGACACTTAAATATTAGAATATATAATTGAATGAAATTTATATATCAAAACAAAAATTGTTTACATTTACGAAAAATTCTTATTACAACTGAAATGTGAATATATAATTGAATTTGGGGTCTGCTTGAACTGTGCATAACTTCGTTAGCAAAACATCCGCCTCGCCAATAATATTTGTTATTCCTTTAAGCAATTATGGAATGGTAAGTGCATGTCTCATAAATATGTAGCCTCGACATTAAATCGCACATGAAGCAGATTAAATAGCGCTCAGAGAGATACATAAATTATGAGCGCAGCTGACAAGCAGAGCCGTAGATAAGTACGGGCTTTATCTAAGGGCAAAGTGGATAAGGGTGGCGGATTGTCAAACGAGGAGCAAATCTTCAAATTCCAGAAACAACATAGACAATTGGACTAATGTGAGTGTCCTTGGGTGAGATGTGGGAGTTGGTGCTGCCAAAATAGACAAATTACACAAGGCGAAGGCAAAACTCGCACACACACACAAAAAGTATCTCAAAGATACAACATGTTAACAGCGACAATAACAAGTTATGAGACACTCGGCAAGGAGGCAAACAGCGCATAACAATAAAATGCAAAGAGCAACTTGGCAAATTTATTTCACAAAACTATGGCGCAAATAATAAAGCGAAAATTAGAGAGCGCGGGGAGTGCGAGACACCAGAGACAAGGAAGAGAAGCGAAGAACACATGTTGGCATGTTGATTGTCACGTGTAGTTCTTTATTTTTCGTAGACTGCTTTCAGGCAGCTTAGCCACATTGACACACGGACAAAAAGTGGGAGACACAGTGCGAGTGCGGTGCGGCACACTGAAAGCTAAAAATATTCGGCAAGTAGATTTTTGACTTGCCATTTACGACACCGTCACCATTAAGCGCTTTAGCGACCCACACACGCACGAGGGCGAGACGTTCGTGACGCTTTATTTTCTCTGGTTGAGCCTGAACAGGATCTAGCACGGCCTTTGAAAAGTTTTTGTGAGATTTTAGTGCGGCGTCAGTTGCCCGTATGTATATGTATGCACACACTTACTTATGAAGCGCTTTCTTTAACCACACAGCACATAAAGCTGTGTGTGTGTGTGTGTGTCAAATCTTTGAGTTCATGTCTTGAGCTTAACTTTGATTTCTGTGTGTAACTTTCTCACTTAAATGGCCGTTAGTGCGCTACGAACTAACGACGCTGAGTTAAAGTTAAACGCGTCAGACAAAGAAAAAGAAACTCATACAACTTTTTCTCTCAGGTTGAAACGGAGTTAAATTTAAATGAATCTTGCATTTTTATCATAGTAACGGGCTTGATAGTTGACAGACAATAGTTTTCCCATTATATAGTTGTCTCGAAATGGGCTCGATTTTTATTTTGTATATTCGTTTCGTTTTTCTTTTTTTTTTTATTCAAATAATGGCATTTCTTTTGGGGGCATCAAAAAGCTTTTATGGGATTTTATTTGCACTCTGACCAGCTTAACATTTTCTGTCATTCAGCTTATTGATTTTTGCAGAAATATTTCCGAAACTGGCATAAATGTTGAAATAAATAAAAGTGCAACATTAAACTAAAGCCAAGTCGACAGGCAGCCGCAAAAAGCACCACAAAACTTTCTTCGACAGCACAAAGAACAACATTTATAATGTCGAGCATTGGACTAAGCCTTAAGGTTGTTGGGGTTGGCTGTCAGTTCTGTTATGTCTGCCATGTATTGTCTGGTTTTCACAAGCAATTGAAGTGTGGCAACTGACATGTAGTAGTAAGAGATAATGTTATTTGGGCCCGACCACAACTAACCCTTTTGGGCCCACAGTCAGACAAATATACGAATAAGATAAGGGGACGAGTGCAAGCAATTTGTGGCCACGCCCACCTACTCATGCTGGGCGTGACATTTGAAAATTCTTTAAATATTAAAATCTTGATTAAGTTAAATGCGCATTTGGGGCCGACACAATTTAAGTACACATTTCCCATTCGCCATGCACATAAACTGATTCCACGGCCATATGCCCCGTCATACGGGCCAATGTCGGTGGGGCCACAAATCTCCGCCTGTGTCCTTTGGTCTGTTGGGTTGGATTGCTTTTCGGTGAGGGTCTTCCGACCACGCAAGTTTCGTGCTTTCCTGCTGCTGCTGCTTTTGTTGTTGCTTAATGTGGGAGTGTCATATAAATTTAAAAAATTTACGCACGATTCGAGAAAATGTTTCGAATGGCAGCTTCTGTCAACACTCACCGGACACTTGAACACGAAGTAGCGATGTCTTGAATTTTAAATTTCTGGTCGCGGCTAGTGAAAAACTGAAATACTTAAAATGTATATTGCACAGGGTACACTTGGAGTACGCTTCAATTAGCCGCATACAATTAGGCCCTAATTCAGTCAACATTTCTCAACATTTTCATCGCTTCACAAAACAAACTAAGCAACCCCTTACGTCAAAACCCAAAAGAGTTCGCTAACTTATGTGTAATTCTTTTTTTCTTCTTTCGTTTTAATTTTTCTGCTTGTGCATATTCAATTTTTGCTGAGAAGCTTACTTAAGTTGTCATTTTGATTGCTTTTGAAGCCTACGCTAATTTTTCTTCTACCCTCCTCATGCCGTTTCTGTCTTTCATCTATCATTTTGTCAGCCTGTCGCGGCTAATACAATTTCCATTCGTTTTTATTCACCGCTTTTCGTTTTTTTTTTTTTTCGTTTTACTTTCGCGCATGTTTAGATACTGATTTCCCAGTGACATTTTTGCGGAAAATGAAAATAAGAAAATTAAATAAGAGTCTAACTCGCAGATAGAAGGTCACCAAATTCAGGACGAAGCGTCCCCCACTTTTTATTTTCAAGCATTGAATTATTAAGTGACAGCAGCCTAAAAAGTGCTACTGGCTTTCAGTTTCAATTTATTTAATTGACATTTAGTCACAATTTCTGGAAAATCTCCGCAATCTGCTGCACTTTTTGGGTTTGATTGCGATTGTGCTTCCAATGCTATTAAATGTGAATTAAATTTAATTACCGAATGCCTCTAGATAGAAAGATATTCTACTTGCTACTTAATTTCAATATAATATTGCTATTTATTAATTTGATTTTTTAAATTTTTAACTTCATTAGAAATATATACATTCTTGTATATACCCATGTGCCTGTTACTGGGTCAGTCTTTTTTTTATCTGGAATTCATTTCCTTGTATTTCCTGGCACAGTCACTTTAAATTAACGTTTACTTTCTGGCCTAGCAGGACTTGATATTTCCTTCTGCATCCAAGTGGGCGTCGCACCGCTCAGATATTTTTACATCAAAGAACATGGCGCCTAGCTTCAGGCTGAAGGCCCTGCGCAACAATAAACAAAGAGGCGCAGCAGCAACCTACCAGAAGTGATGCCAGAAATGAGCAAGCAAATGAGATTTTTAGGTCAACAAAGTCCAACCAGGGAATGCGTCAGGGCTATGGCAACGCGGTTTGTGTGTCACCTGCGGCCCGTTTTTAATACTCTTTCAGCGGGTACCTCAACAATACATGGAATCTGTTAAACTTTCAATAATAACAATCTGGTACAAGTATTTAGTTCTCATTACAATTGGTTGCTGAGATAACTCTGAATTAAAAGAGAAAGTTTTGCAAAGTTCAAACGATTTACTGGATAGCTATACAAGAAGGGTACCTTACTTATGGTACGCTAAGGACACATTTTTATTTCCACTTGGTTGGTTTTTTAAACTCGTTTGTAATGTAAAAGGAGTACATTGGACTTGCTGCTAGAGTTACAAAATTTGGGGCCAGACCCACTGCCACCACAAGTTAAAAATATATATATTATTCGTAAATAACCATAAGAATTGTTATTATATATTATATTATTTATCATATATTATATTATTATAAAGTGAACGAGCAGTCGGCTACGCCCGACTGCCACATTCTGTCTTGTTTGCTGCCACTTTCACTGCTTTTTTTGTTTCTTGCTATGGCTGAACGCGCAACCCGCTGGCCACGTGTGCTTATTTCTGTGCTTTCTTTTTGAACCGCTGTAACCAACTGACGCTTTATAGGCTAAATAAACAGCAGTGGTGGGGTAATGGGTTACGGCCTGACATCTACTGCTTTTTACCTGCTGGCGGTCTGAACGGCTTTTAATGCAGGTGCCAATGTGTGCTTGCAGTTCTTTTTTTCCGTATGCCGCAATCTTCACCCGTAACTGTGGCCGGGCGAAAGTGCATTGCATACTTATAGGCACTTAGGCGACGCATTACGCAGCTGACCTAAATTGCGAGCTGCTATTAGTATTGAGGGAAACGAGAGAGGTGGGCCAGGTTTTTAGGCATCCAAAGTTGGTTTACCTTAACTATTTATAATCAACATACTGACCCAAATTAATGCGACTAGCAAGTGCAATTGTAAAAATGATACGTTTCAAGTATCTACAGCCGAAGCTTCAGCGTCAACGTCAACGTCAGCTTCATGTTCAGCAAATGTTTTCATTCAATTTCGCAACTGCCGAGTTCATTATATTTTCACATCATTACCAAGTCAGCAACGTGGCAACCAGACGCTGCCAGTCGACCGTAATAGCCGGAGTCGACGAGCACAGCACGTTTGCTCTGCTTTAACTATGCTAATTTTAACTCGTTTCGAAAATAATCAAGCCACATGTAAGCGCGCCACTGAAATCAGAAGCAGACACACACTCGGCGGTCGGAGAGAGAAGCCAAGAGAGACAGCGACAGTTAGAGAGTCGTCTCACAACGCTGACGATAGCTGTTAGCACATAGTCACATACAACCATCTAAAACGGAGCGGGACATGGACACCCGGACTGGCGCATTTATAGGAGGAGAGCCAGTCGCCAACCATGCAGATTTCCCTTGTTGCATGTTGTTACCTACAACGATGAGATAGTTTTTATTTATTTATTTTTTTCTTTATTTTTGGACTGGTGTGTGCCAAAAGTTTGCTTTTTTAATTGAATGAAACGCAGCATATTTGGGTATACTCAATGTCCGCCTGTCCATATGAAAGTATATAATTTATATAAAAAGATAAATCAAATATTTTCAATAAAATAATCTGCTTACTGTGGTCTATGTCTTTATATATCCCACAAATTATAAATTATTAAAGTCTTTTTTGAGTGTTCTACGCTTTTATTATAACATGAGCGAGTATTGCGCAGTCGGTTACACCGACAACAACGTTCGTTTATGTTCTTTTTTGCCTATATTGCCATCATAATTTTGTGGTGTAACGTTTGTGCTTGCACAACGCTGTTGCTGCGGCTGGCACAACGTTACGTATGTGTAATGTTGCAATGAACTGCCAGTCGTATATCTAGCAAAAGCGTACTATCAAAGCCAGCTGGTTGCCGTCGTCATTACTGCTCACAATTATGTGTCAAGCACTAAATTTGAAACCTATTCGCATCACAGTCATTGCTCTACATATTTATAACTGCTAATCATAATGGAAGCTCCCGCCAGGTGGAGCAGCAAAGTAGTGTTGCATACTTTTCAGGGCAATAGTAACGAAACAAAAACTTCTGTGCTTAAACTTATATTAACCATTGACTAGCAGCCAAATTGGTCCTTGATATTTATACATAAGTCACAGCTTTCGTTTTATAATATAGAAAGCAAAAATTTCTTTACATTGAATTATTATTAGCATAAATGGCAGACCACAGAATTTAACACAAATGTAGAGAACGGACCCAAAAAAAAAGAAGAAATTAAATTAAGGTCATAAATAATTTGGATTAATTTGAGCTGCAGACGAGCTCTCACACACACACACACACACACACACACATAAATGCAAACACTGTGTGCTAATATGAAACTAATAATGGTCCTGTACCATATCAGACCCAAAACACACAGACATAGACATACATGGACACAAGGATACAGACCCCAACACATGACACATAATCGCATAAAAGTAATAACTCGGCAAAAAGTGGTCGGATGGCTGAATAACTGACTGACTGAATGACTGACTGGGTGGTTGGTTATTTGGATTGTGTGTTCCAAGTGTAGCTGGTCGCAAAATGAGCACAGAAGAGTTTATTAAAGAACCACTTAAACCGTGCGACTTGTGTGTCTCTCTATTCCATACAGACGTAGTTCGAGCGGAAATGCAACACAGCTTTAATGCAGCACGGATAAGACGAGAGAGAGTGATAAGAGAGCAGAAGCCATACCCGCATTAACATTGGTAACGTTGTACGCAGTAAAAGGGATCTGAGAAATAAAACTTTTGCTGAAATTTAAGCAACAGTTTAATCTCTGATATCAGATATAGCACATAAAACTATTTCTTATTATCTAACTAACTGTTCAGATATACGTTTTAAAAAAGGCTGGACACAGACCATATAAATACCCTGTAAATTTAGCAATAAAGCTGCTAAAGAATAACGCAAAAGAGAATATATTACGCATAAGTTGGTTAGATAGAAAGTAAAGGGGAAATTATTATAAAAACTATTGTTTATGAGAGCTCTTATTA
The DNA here is from genome assembly GCA_035043915.1 of Drosophila paramelanica. Lineage (NCBI taxonomy): Eukaryota > Metazoa > Arthropoda > Insecta > Diptera > Drosophilidae > Drosophila > Drosophila paramelanica. The sequence continues at coordinate 7,051,236 of JAWNMO010000258.1, forward strand.
ATTTCTACATTTAATTCAAATAAACTGTAGTTTTTCACTACTACTACGATTAAGATAAATATATAACCTTGTCGAATAGAAAAATATTTAACGGAGCTGTGGAAAAGAATGAGACTGTTTTTATGGCAAAATTTGCATCAACAGGACAGCTGCTGTAGGGGCAGCCAACTAACGGCTTATTAGTATGTATGGCACACATGCCAGTGACGATGTCGACGCTACAAGCATGTTGCGGCCAGCTTCTGCATGGTTGTTGATGTCCTTGTCCGTGTGATGTGGTCATGTCATTGCCTTAGCATGCTGATAACAATTTTCAACAAACTTTGAACTAACGACAGCGCAACCATTCGCTATAAAAGTGTTATGTGCATGTGCGTGTGTGTGTGTGTGTGCATTTTTGCAACGAGTTCTTGGGTAGCAGGGGAGAGCACGACGCACGCCTTTCCGCCAATTTCGGGCGTACACTACGCGGCGTCCATTTTGAAAAATAGCCAAACACTATTAGCTCTTTCTTTCAGTATAAGAGAGAGTAGTGCAGATGTGCAACAAAAAAAAAGAAAAAATATAGCAACGGCTAAAATATTAGTTGCTGCATGTTTCGTGTCATGAAAGTTTTTCTTTTTGCTGTTAAAATTGCATTTGCAGCTGTGGCAGCAAAAATGTTCATAAAATTCAGTTCGCTCCTTGTTGAGGGAAAACGCAAAAATTTAATACAAATATTTAATAGTTTTCATTGATAGACACACATAGATAAATGACATTAAAAAAAAAAAAAAAGTCAGAAAAAGCGGAGAAACAGGGAGGGATAAATGCTTAAATGATCAGGTTTGAATTTTAAGGATTTGAGCGAAGGAATGTTTATGTTCATTTATGTTATGAATGAATATTTAAAGCAATTGAATTAGTTAACCATCTGGATTAACTTTTTTTCTTTATATACGGGTTTTTTTGAATTTGTCGTCTTTTTTCAACTTGAGCGTATATAATTTTCATATTATATATTAGTCACACGCACAGATCCAAGTATGTTTCAAATGATCGAGAATTTTCGCCATTATCCTACAATCTATTAAAATTATAATGTGTTGAAGACACCACTGGATCCATTTGGTATATACTTTTTCAATTTTCCGCACAATCGAACGAAAGGCTGCCTTGGCAACAAATCGCGCAAAAGAACATCTCAAAGAGTGAAGAAGAGCATAAGCCCTTAAAAACACACACATGTTCGCACTAAGAAGAAAAAAATCAACCGAGCGCCATAAATAAGCAGACTTTTCAACACATTAAACACAATAAATCCGAGCCGTAACAAAGACAGCGAGTAAACAACTTGACGCGTCTGCCAAACTGGGTGTTGAGTTATGTCAACATGGGCCCAAAGCAACAGCAACAACAGCAAAACCATCAAAAGCAAAAGCAAAAAAAAATATGCCTCTGAATGGCAGCTGACATCTGAACTCGCTGAGTAATCTAAAATCCGAACGGCACATACAGAAAATCCAATTGACTGTGGCCGTATTGTTGTGCCAGTACTAAACAAAAGCCTCAACATATTTGCCAGCATTAGAGAGATTGCAATTACTACCATGTGTGTGTGTGTGTGTATCTGTGTGTGGGATGCCTAAAAGCAAAGGCTGTAAAACACAAACACCACTCACAATGCAATAGCCATGTCAGCGAGCCAAACTGCAGCCAGAACGATGCTGAGATCGGAAGCTGGAGCCAACAATTTTGCATTGGTTGCTTGGTTGGTGCCGCCTTTAATAAACACACTCGACCGACTTTTCACTTTGATAGAGAACACTAGAGAAATGTCAAATTGTTGCACTGTTTGTTTTGTTGTTCTACGCAAAGAAGAACGAATAAGAACAGTTAAAACAGAAGAGCCAACTAATAATGCGAAAGTGCGACCAGCCAAAAAGCTGGCTTTAAATTATGCGCTTAGGGAAAGTGGTTTTTACTTGGTGGCAAGTGTAATTAACATTTCCAACAACAATCCCCGCATACGAAAAACCTAATCAAGACAAAAATTCTGAGTGGAACGAGAAGTAATAAAAGAAGCTCAAAAACTGTTTTGCTAATTTTAGTGACCAAGTTATATCATTTTGATTGATTTGCCACATGCATATTCAAAAGTTTTTTTTGCGATCTTCAGAGGTGGATTTAACTAATATGTCTGCAAAATTTGGTGTATCTCTTTTTTAAACTGAAGGAGATATAAGCTTACACGTAAATGTTTTCTAAGTAAAGTCTCAAGTCTCTCACACAGACGGAAGGACAGCAAAATTGACATCGCACAAGCCCAATAAACTCCTTTCACTTTCTGAACGTATAAGAAATACATGATAAAAAGAATGTATATTGTCGATTGTTTGAATAGTGTCTATGTGTGTGTGTGTGTGTGTGTGTGTGTGTGTGTGTGTGTGTACATTGTGAGCGGGGCGTGGCATACAAACACTTGCATGCAAATTTTCATTACACGTGATGCGTTCTGCTGTGCATTCATGTAAATTGGAGCAGCCAACAAGCAATTGCAATTGGAAAAAAAAGAGAAAAAGGGTTTTTATTATTTTTCCATTCTGAGAAATAAATTAAAATTCTGTTTTTATAACAATTAGTCATAATAATTGGTCGATTTAAATATTAAAATTTCTTTTGTAGAGTTTCAAAAAAAAATATAAAAAAATAAATGATTGTTACATATTACTACAATTAAATTTTTCTACGCAATATAAATCATTAAATAACTTTAATTACGATATTGATATAAAATTGATGCGGACGGAAGATATAATCTTAAATTGGCAAAGTTCATTGCTTTCATCGATAATACCTCAAATTGACGTAATAGTATAAAAATAGCTTTGTAATCTAATGACAAAAAATGTTGGTTTTTATTGAAAATACCCTTTTGGAATTTACACAATGTAATGATTATAATGTATAAGTCTCTATAAAAATACCGTATATTCTTCCTTTAAAATTTATGTTATTAAGTCCGATCACGTAATTTTAATGAAGGCCTACTTGTTCGAGGGTTCAACTTTAAATTGTCTGCCATCAATGAAATGAATTATGACAAAATTCAAGTGACAGTTGTCGGCATTTGCAGTTATTATTTAACGTATTGCGTATTAATGAATGTCGCGCATTCGTTGGCGAACCGCAAACGAGCCTCGGCTCGTTGCACTATTTAGGGATGTGGGCGGGGGAAATGCCGTAGGTTCAAGCGTGGAAAAATATTCAGAACTGATTGACTGAATACCAAAGGCATTAAAGTAATTGCATGCAATTTTGTTGCACATATAAAATTCAACATTTTAAGCCTGGCATAGTGAAAAAAAAATACGTGCAAATACGTGGTTGTATAGCATACAATATTTGCAGGTCCACTGTGGCCGTTTTGCTTATAACGATACCTGAATTGTGTATGCAGATATAAAGTTTATTCTGATTAATGAAGCTGCCATTCAAAAACGCCACAAGCGTTGCATGCCGCAATACCAAATTGAACTGTTGCATATGCCAAAAAAAGAGACAGCAAGAGCAAGAGAAAGAGAGTGACACAGAGAGAGAGAGATACAGACAGAGAAAGCTGGAAGTCAGCTTGCAAATTGGGAAAACGATGAACGTATTTCGTATGCTGCCAGCTGCAATCTGTGAGATACTTTTTTTTATCTATTTTCACCAGGCATTTGCATAGCCGTCTCGCCCGCTGCACTATATGTTAACCCAGTTGCACCTGCAAAAACGCCCTGCAGTTTGTCAGTTTGTTTGCTGTTCGCTGCCAAAGAAAATATGTCAAAAATCGGGAAAAACAGACAACAAAAAAAACGCACCTTCCTTCAATCGCCTACGGCTTGCAATTGTACATGCGCCACCCACCCACACTAACCCACAGACACACTCTCGAGAACATACTCTTAGCTTGCTGTTGCCTGCTGGCTGTTGGCTGTTGGCTGTCGGCTGTTTTGTTCTGCAGTGTAGTTGCATTGAAGCTGGCGCCTCGTCAGACACCGCGCCGCGCTTAGAGTATGCAAGGAGCCTCGTCTGCTGTCGGTTTTGATTTTCGTTTTCATTTTACGAAAAAAAACGAAAATGTTTGCTTTTTAGCAGCACGGCGTTTATTCGTGTTGCAACTCCATTGAGGCAAGAGCAAACAGAATGTGCTGCACTTGTTTCGTTGATCGATTTTCAATTGCTTCACTCAATTGCAAAATAATAGAAACGTAGAATGCAATATAGACAAATTTTATGTTTTAGCTAATATAATTTACTAACAAATTTTGGTAACGAGAGAGAGAAAGAAATGTAGAATAATGTAAGAACTGCTATTTATTTAAATTTTACTTGCTTTAAACGCACCTCTATCTGGCTTCTTACTATGAAAACTGTAATTTGTAAAATACAATTTTAATTATCATGCTGGAGAGCATATTTCCACTGAAATTAAAATTCAATTCAATTGCATCAGCGTTGCTTTTCATCGATGCACATTGATTAAGCGCAACTTTGTAGCCTGCTTTTCAGGGCTCGCGCGAGATTCGCCGGATGCGCCTCGAATGCTCGTCGGCTGTGAGTAATGAAGTGCTTTAAATATTAAAACCAATTTACGCGACAACATACGCGTGTTATGGTGCCTGTTAACCGCAATGTTGTTATTAATTCGGTGGCCCAAAAAAGGAAGCAGCTGACGTATTTACATGGCTCGGCCTCGTCGGCGGCCTCGACCAAGCGTCGATGTTAGTCATGGCTGGTGCCGGTGTTCGTGTTCCCAGGCCTCTCATGTGACCAGTAAACTTTTGCAATTAATCAAGATAGGCCAACCAGCAGCCGTATAACAACCACTACGATGCCGACGACAATGCCCCATTTGCATGAATCTGCCATATGGCAGACACCACCTGGAAGGACTCATTCCCCATTACATCATCTCTCTCTCATTCACTTTTTCGCTCTCCCTTTGTGTGGGCGACAAAGATTAATAATAATAACTACACTAGCACAGCGGTTGGTCAGCAAGTGGCATAATCATGATTTATGACATGCAATTAATAAGCGACATGGCCGGACAAGCGGCAGGAGCAGCAATTGAAAACTGTTGAAAGACACCCTGTAGCTTCACCAGCCTGCAATTGAGACCAGGCTATTGCACAATTTTAAAGCGAATACTTTGTTTACTTGTTTCTATTTATTTAAAAAGTTGTGCACAAAACCACAAAAACATTATAAGTGAAACAAGATAAACGCTGTAAATTGAGTATTTTGTGGTTCTATTTTTTTTTTTAAATTAATTATACTTAAAGCTCAGAATATAAATATATATATAGTTTCACAGCACAGTATGTTTTAACATATATATCAAACTATCAATAAAAATAAAATAATAAATCGTGCCTTTCTCGGCTAATGCGTTATCTGGCATTTAGTTAAACTCTAGGTTTACCAAAAATCTCTACTACCCAGTTTTATATTAAAACAAGAACATTGCAGTCGGGCGATACCGACTGCGTTATACTCGTTCACGTTCCTAAATAAAAGATTCTATAGCTCCCATATATAAAACCCCCATAACTTTGTCAAAAGTGAACCGATTTTCACGTTTGATGGCATTTTGATCATTATTTGTCCTATATATTGACTCCACATTCAAAATATATTCATTTTCGAAAACAAAATTTTTTTGAATTTTTTGGTAAAAAAATCATGTATTCCCCCTTGTGAATTTTGGAAAAAAATATTTTTTCAAAATTTAGAATTGCGAATTTATAGTTTTAACCGATTTTATTTGTCACAATTAGCATAAAAAGCAACATTGAAAGTGATTTTGGGGGGGGTCAAATTTTGGTCAAAAATCATCGCAAAATCGACAAAAATTTGGACATGTAAAGTTCATATGCTAACAATAAAAGTGAAAGTATTAGCAAGAAAGAGCTATTTTTTCGAGGTGCTATTGCACAAGAAGGGAATCCAAAAAATAATCATATAAAATGTTTGCAAACATAAAGAGAAAAATTATATATATTATATACATGATTATGGAAACACAAATTCATTTGCAATTGGTATATCTCTTTTTATGGTGCTTTTAAAATAATTTCACTCATAAAATTTGAGATTCCTAATTTAGAGTTAAATTGCAAAATCACAATTACAATGTATTTTATGAATATATAATTGTTGGCATCGTTTTACTATAGCTGTGTTGCACAGTGCAATTAAAAACCGTTACATGAGTATGGACAGGGACTGTCGTTAAATAATTAAATTGCCAGGTGTTGACCGCAAAATTGCAAATATTAATTGTAGCCTAAGAGTTAATTCGCCTCTTCCCGTTGCTGCTGTTGTGTTTGTTGTTTTCAAAATTTGCGCGGAGCTAATTAAAATAAATGGCTTTTGACAATGATGTCAATGTGGTCGCCGATGGCCACCGATGGTGTCCAAAATGGGTGCAAATGACGTTTCGGTTGGCCGCTTATTTTACAGTTCATTTGTCGCAAAGGCTCTATTTGGCACCATTTGGAATGTGCCCTGCAAACATGTGGCAGCCATTGTGTCCTGCCATTGTTGTAAATCCAGGCAGTAAAAATAATTACTTTGTAATGAAAACTGCGCTCGGGCGTTGGCCCGTAAATGCAATTAACTCAGTTTTTGCAATTGTTTGCAATTACATTATAAAAAGCACATTTGAACCTTGAATTGTTTACATTTTGCAACCCGAAAACAACAGCAACAACACTTTAAATGGCATGAAATATAAATGCAATCTGACAAATAAATTAAATAAATGGTGCAACTTTTACACGAATTTTGATGCCATCGGCTATACAATTATTTGAAATAATTGCGTATTTAATTAATAATTTGCGTGGAGCAACTTATTTAAACATTATGTCGTAAACATGAATTTGGCGTATCTAATTTATTCGATTATGCTTATTGGTATCATTTGCAACTCAAGCGGTAAAAGCTGTCAGGATTTTTTATTTTATTAAACAATAAGTAAGTCAAACAAATTATAATAACTTTGTTAAACTTAACAAATATTTTATGATGTTAATTATTTTTTTATGATTTCACCTTTAGATTGATTATACAAAATTTTATTATACTTGGAGAAATGATGATGATGCAAATATTCAATCTAAAATAATATTATTTATTTCCAATATAAATTCATATAGTATATGTTCTTTACGGTCACGCAATCCAAGGAAGATTCCAGTTTAAACGAAGTCCGTTCTCAAATTTAACCGCACAATTACATGAATTTCAAGTGTGGTACAATGTAGAGCATTTGGCATAGACCATAACATGAGCCGTGTGAGAGGAAGTGGCACAGGTTACGGCACAGGTCAAATCGTGTACAATTAGAATGCTCCGGGCTCAGTTGCTCGTACGGCACACATAACAAACAAAAGGGGTTGCCAAATTTAGGGGTGTGGCGGCTGGCACTTCCGTTTCCGCCCCGCTTGCGTACCAAATTGCACAAAATTAGTACACTGATTTATTTAGCACATCAAATTTTGAGCACAACGAGTAGCAGACACAGGCAAAGCCACAGTAAAGCCAATCAAATTTCATATGCTTGCGGGACTGACTTTGCATGCGGTGAAGGGAAGGGCGGGTAACGGCCTAAGTCAGGTCATGATAGCTTCACTGATTAGCTACTTTTGGGAATTTTCGTGACTTGTCGCTTGATTACTTCTCTCAACTGTCGCCTGGGCTGTACCCAAGTTTTATGGCTCTAACACACATACACACACTCACACATTCGCACACACATTTGCAGCCAAATTCTCTTCCTCATCATCAGCACCATGAATGAGCTGCCTAAAACTATACATAATGTGGGCGTGGCTGCGGGTAGCTGGTATTTCGGCACCGAAATTTGATTAAAATTTCAATTTTGCGTTTTGGGTTTTATCTGACGATTAGCATTGAAATTAGTTAGTTTCCCCAAAATGACTACGTCGTTTATTATTATTAATTGCCAATGTTCAGCTATGGCTATTTTCTGAAAATTGATAGGTTCTCGTTTTTTTTTTCATTGACTTAGTCTGTGGTTGTGGTTTTTGATGATAGAAGTTTAACTTTTTGGGTCATTAACTGATTTGATGGCTTTTGGCCCAATATGTAATTGAGCGTAATATGCGGGTGGCCCAGATAAGTTGACCAGCCCTGTGCTGAACTGGACATGGTGGCTCGAAGGATGTGCCATCTCCTTGCTATATGTCTTTCAAATTTATTATTATTAAAGTATATTGAATGGAAAATTAATAAATGTTAATTTTAAAGGAAACGCATAAATTTTATATTTAGTCACAAAATGAAAAGGGCATATTGGTTTTGTGCAAAGTTCGTCTTTCATACTGTCCGTTAGTTTATCTGGCGTACATTCTTTTAATATATTCAAAGTGTGCCCAAAAACAGTATTTGGCTGAACATATGTGTAGTTAAGTGTAGTTAAATTGCACACAGGTCATGTTTACAGATCATCCACTGTGAAAGTTTTTAACATCGAGTTGGCAACTATGGCAACCTGATTCGCTATTCAGTGTTGCCCACTCACTGATTCAATATTGAATATCGATTACACTTGCCATTCATCAGTTAAATTCTTTAAAAATAAAATGGAGGCAAAGAATTTTAAGAGTTGAGAATATTTTCTGATATATCGTATTAAAAATCGAATCATTCCATACTATATCGAATTGAATTTTATATAGTTTTTACTTAAATATCGTATCATCGTATAAGTATTGATAGTATATAGACATCGCCATTACAATATCTTAATTCAGATTTAAGCCTGACTTGACTAAAACTAAGATGTGGAATTAAAGTAAAGTGTTGATCAATTTCGTTGTTTATACTTACGTTCTTACAAACGCACAAAATTCGGATATAATTATTTGAACATACCTGCAATGAAATTAAAAGTTATTATTCAATGAAAGAATTTTAAATTGATTAAATTTTAAATAGATAAAATAGAGGGTCAAACACCAGCTGCCTTTGTACGTAAATAATAAAATAATTCTTTTTCGCACTCACCTGACTTAAACGATCCTGACTGTCGATGATATCGATAAAGAGCCGCATGCGATCGTCGAGTATCTGAAAGCCGTTTCGTGGCAGCAGCAGCAGGTTCTGCACCGCATCCCGAATGCTGCCCGGGGTGGTGCTGCAGGAGCTGCTGTCGTCGCTGTTGAAGCCATTTTGTAGTTGTTGCTGCTGCTGGAATTGATGCTGTTGCAGCTGCTGGTGTTGGTGCTGGTGATGTTGCTGCTGGTGTTGGTGCAGCTTTAGCTGCATCGAATGCTGCCGCAAAGCGTCCGAACACTTGCGCAAATAGTCATAGGAACCGTTCGATTTGTACTTATCCGCCATGGCGTGAAAACTGTCCAATATCTCGTTGAAGTCGGTCATCAGCGGCGCCGTTGAGGGCGTCGTTGTGGCACTCGACGGCGTCGTCACCGTCAGCGCCAGTGATCCCAGCGAACTGTTCGACTTGCTCATCGCCAGCTGCTGCGGCGAGCTGGTGATCACCCGGAGCTCCGTGGTCAGGTTGCTGGCCCCGCTGGTCGCCAGCGTTTTGAGGCTGCCGCTGCTGGCCGAGCTGCTGACCACCTTGCTGGGACTGAGCGCCTGCAGGTCCTCGCTCATCAGTCGCAAATTATCGGATATCTGGTGAAAGCTCTCGGAGGTCACCAGCGAGTGTTCGCGCTGCTCCAGCTTGGCGCTGTTGCCGCTGGGCAGGACGCTGCTCTTGGGTCGCCTGCGTGTGGGCAAACCGATTGCACCGTTTGCAGCGGCAGCGGCACCATTAGCTGCCACGCCCGGTGTGCCGCCTCCTGGCGTACCGGACGTCACGTCCGGCATTTGCAGCGGCTTCGAAATGAACGAGTCCAGCGTTTGGGAGTTGCTCAACTTTGGCTTGTCGGAGCTCTCAGGTATTTTATTGGCGCGTATCGCGTCCAGAAACTGACGCAGCTGATCCGACGGCGTGGGCGTGGTCGTAGCCGCAGACGTGGCTGTACCCGTAGCCGTTGGCAGCTCCTCTGCCACAGCGGCCTTGGCCTTGAGTGTCGCCATCGGCTTGAGGACATCTTCGGGCATGTGCTGCTGGTACTCCTGCCGCATGCTGCTGCGAATGTTGTCGAGGAAGAGCCGCAGCTGGTTGGACGGTGTTTGCACCTCGCCAGTATTTGACAGCGAAGCCAGCGACTTGCTGACAATCTCCGGCGAGATCATGTTTGGCTGAAAGTTGTTGTTGCTGCTGCTGCTGTTGTTGTTGTTTGTGTTTCCTCCGTTGCTGCTGTTCGGCGCGAGCAGATTGAGATTAGTTTGGCTCTGCTTCGTCAGCTGCTGCTGGCGCTTCAGCTCGGACAGAAGCTTCGCCTGCTCGGAGTACTTGCGCACGCTCTCCGTGATGGTGCGCAGCTGCTCGGAATAGGCGCGCAGCTGATGCTCCAGGTAAGCCTGATCTGGTCCCGAGCACGCTCCTGGCGCCGCATAGCTGTTGGGTCTCGACTCCGGCTTGTCCAGCTCCGCCGGCTCCTGGCTGCCGTGAAAGCTGACCGAGTGGCGCATGCTGCTCGTCGGCACTGTGGGCGCCGTCTGCAACATGTTCTCCGCACTGCAGCTCTTCTTGGGGCTGCGCTGGCGTCCGAGTGTGCCGTTATTGTTGCCATTGCTGCCGTTGGCAAAGCGTCGCATCGGAATCGGCGGAGCCTCCGTCTGCAGAGCGCCATTGTAGCGATCCAGGCTGCGCGGACGCGGTGCCCCGTTCCCATTGAGATGTCCATTGATGGGTGAAGCCATCGCCTGCTGCTGCTGCTGCTGCAGCGTCGGCCCGTTGGGCCGTGGCGTGCTCTGCGATCGACGCGGCACAACGGGTACACCAGCTACTGGCCCCGTTGCCGACGTCGCCGCCGGTTTGCGGTGCAGCGGCACCGGTGGTGCTGGCTGCCCATTGGTGGGGCTCTGTCTGTACTGCTGGAAGAGGGCCGCGTACAGCGTCTCCTTGTCCGCGGCTGTCGCCGTTGCCGTTGTCGCCGTGCTGCCGGCGCTGCTCACGAGACTGACCGCGTTGCGCAGCTGCTGCTGCTGACGTGACAGGTGCAGCAGTCGCTGCTGCTGCTGCGCACTGTAGTCCACGAAACTGGACCCCGCAGCAGCGCCGACAGCAATGCTGTGGGGCCGCTGCTTTAAGCCGCGCAGTCGCGATGGCTCCGCGTATTCGGGCATCTCGTAGCTGCTCGATGTTGCTGGTGTCGCCTTGGCGATTGTCGGCGTCGCTTCTGTGGGCGAGGGGCTGTTCAGGAACGGATTGTTGCCCTTCAAGGCTATGGGCGCGGCAGCGCCTGTGGGCAACATGCTCGTCAACTGAGGCGGCGGTCCCGGTGAGTTCTGCAGCAACTGTTGCTGCTGTAGGTGTTGGTGGTGCTGCTGTTGCGGCAGGGGCTGGGTGCTGCCCGGATACAGCAGGGACTCGCTTATGTGCAGATCCAGCTCGTGGGCGTTTGGCTTGCTGTAAATACTGTTCGCAGTGCCGCTGCGTGCAGGGGGCGTGGCTGCTGCCGGGTAACCCGTAATGCGAAATCCATTCATAATGGCTGCCTGAGACGTCTGCTGCTGCTGCTGCTGCTGTTGCAGCTGCAGCTGCTTTTGTTGCTGTGCGCTCTTTGCCGTTATTGCCGTCGTTTTCATACTGAGTGCAAGGGCCTAGGGGGCCATTGTGGTTCGTTGTTGATTTATTGGCTTGTCGTTTTTGGCATGGGAATTGTTCAATCGAGGCAATTTGGTAATCAATCAATCAATCACTCAGTGCCTTCGTTCGGGGCATCGTCTCAAGCTTATCAAATTAACTGCACTTCGCAGGGCAATTATTGAAATTTGTGTTGTGCTGCTAAGTTGAGCGCAAGTTACATTTAAATTTATTGACACACGTTGCGTATACGCACTCAATCGATTCGTTAATGGCAATTGACAAAAGTGGTACGGTTCTAGAGCATTCACGATCACTTTATATCATAGTCAATCACTAATTACATTTGTTAATATTTATATATTTTATATATGTATTATTATATTTATTAGGATTGAAACATACAATTTAAATATTTTTTAACCGAGCGTTGGTCCGTTGATTTAAAATCGTTAGAATTCTCTATGTGGTGATTTACACACCTGAAGTCAGCCTGTTAGCCTGTGTATTTATTATTACTATTTCGTAAATTTTTTATATTTTTTTTTTAATCACAGAAGTATAAGTTCAAGTTAATTCTTAATTTTATTTATTTCTTATTATTTTAAAAATAAGCATTATCCTTTGAGTAAATATACTTAAGGAACATTAAGATTGTGACTTTTTGTTAACAGCTGGCAACACTGGTGACCAAATTTAATTGTAACTCAAAGTTGACAAGCTTTAATTCAAAAACAAAAAGCGTTGTTTTAGCCACTTCTAGTTTATTCCAATCGATAAGAAAGTATGATGGTTGAATATTATGTAAATATGTGATTTAACCGTATTTATAAACTATCTTAAGCCAGTCAAATGTTTACATGCCGCATATCCCCATAAATAATGTCAATGCCATTAAAATCTGAGCAAAGGTAGAGGGATATGAATACTGTAATTGTAACAATCAAAGAGCCCGACAAGATGCCTGGTAAACATTTAGTTTACATGAAAATAATCAGCAAGCAAATTGAGCATTGCACTGATTCGCAAGGAATTTATCCAAGCCGAGGGCAGGAATTCAAATTACCATTTTGCATTAGATGCAAATAACAAATTGCGCAAACACTCCAGTCTGTCCAAATATTTCGAAATACTCAGTGTGGCTTGTCTTATATATGCACATATATGTTCAGGCCAAGGAATTTGTTGAACGAAACTCAAAATTGAAATGCCACCGAAGCTGGAGCTGTGCGGTGGCATTGACAAAACTATTTATGACAATCCATGTGGGCCACTTCCTACCTGGGAGTGGTCTTCTGTCGTGGCAGCTACGTGTCAACAGCATAACAAGTATGTGTGAAACACACTCACACACACATACAAAGTAGGACTCACGTGACAGCAGGGCTGAGCAAAGAGAAACAAAAAAGGAACTGAAGCATTTGCACGCTTTATGGCATAAATACGCCATAAAGGGATATGAGCGACGACAGGGAAAGCCAAAAGGCGTTGCTTGCGGTCGGGCTAAAACTCAGCATTAACATAAATATTTAATAAAAAATGCGCATAAATTATAAATTACAAACTCAGTTGAAATATTAAAATAAACAAATGAGCGAGCGCAACGGTGTACGGGTAAAGCAGCAAAAGGGGTAACGGGTAGCGGGTAGCGGGTTACGGGTTACGGGATAAGATTGCGGGCTGCAGGGTAAATGAGAAAATGAAACATGCCATATGGGAAATCCGCGCAAACATGTTACAAATACACACACACACACACACACATGCGAAATATGAGACAAACATTTGCTCAGAGAATAAATTCATTTACATTGTACTCCCGACTAATAAATCCAACTTAATTACACTATGAGAAAATGTATGCATACATGACGATGTTAAAAGTCTTCTTCTTTCCAAATTGATTTATTTTGAATCAGTGTTGTTTTAAAATTAATTTTGTATTGTCTCTTTTGATTTTAAAGAAGTCTTTTTATGAAATCTGCAATATATATTTTAATAAGTTTTAAACAGAGATAAGAATATATAAATTATTCTTTTTAAATTAGCATTGAAAACAAATTCTTAACTGAAACAAATTTTTGTTCATATTTCTTTCAAATGGTTTTTCTTAGATCTTCTTCCCTACTTTTTATACGAGTTTCTTGAGAACACATATATCGTATAAAAAGATAATTAGCTGTTTAGCATATTTAAAATAATGCCTTATAACTTTTAATTGACACCTACAAATCTCAAGCTGAGAAAAACATTTATTTGCTAATGGTCCTAAAAACACACAAACACAAATTCTTCTCGCTACATTTGGTGCTGTGTAAACCAAGGTGCAATGTTGTAGAAAACAAAGAGGGTGGTGTGTAGGGAATTAGCGAAGAGGGGACGGGGAAGGGTTAGGGGGTTGGGTTTTGAACACAAACAGAATGTTGCCGTTGCACTTTGTCAGCTCGCCCTGCTCAGCTGTCTGCTACGTGCCCAGCTGTCTGGCAGTGTGTGTTGTGGCCTATGCCTAGGCAACACACAAACACACATGCACACACACACACACACACAGACACACACTCATCACTATGTCTGTGTCTCTCAGATGCTTTGCAGCATATGCTGAGTGTGTTACTATGCTAAAGCTAAGGACAGTAATAGTAGCAAAAGTAGCTTGTATCAACACTTTAGCACATGCACTGAACTGAAGAACGCCACTTGGCACATGTATCACACACACACACACACACACACACACACTCATACAAAAAGTGAGAGACACCTGCTGACCCTTAGAGCGTTGCCCCCGAAAGCAGGCTACAAAATGTTGAGCTTGAGCATCGCTGTGGCATATTCAGGTTAGTTAGATACGCTTACCCATTCCCACAATCTGCAACCCTTTCCCCGCTCTCATTACAAATTCCAGCTAAATGTCAGTTAGTGTGTGTGTGTGTGTGCCAAGATTTCGAAATGCTTTTGAATTTGCTAATGAACATAACTCAGAGAAGAGTGAATGACAGACTGAAAGACCGAAACACAGACAGGCCAAAAGCTAGAGAACAACTGGAACTCAAGTTTTGCAATTGTTTGTTCAAGTTTTAAATTAATGACGCCATATTTACTTGCGGTTGCTCAGCGGCGGCAACAGCTGCTGCTGCTGCTGCTGCTGTTGCTTCGACTCAACTTCTGTCCCGTTTGCCCACTGACCAACAACAACTCTTCAAAATAGATTAACAAAAATTAATGTTATGCTAGACTTGTGCCTGGCACTGTGTTCGAGTGCAAACTCGTTTTCGTTTATATTTCTGGTTCTGTTTCTCTATGCAGGGTTATCTGCAGCGGAGCGAGCTAGAATTAAATAAGATATGCTGTCACTGTCATGGCGTATCTATCGTCTCTGTGTGTGTGTGTGTTTGTGTGCGTGTGTTTGTGTTTTTGTGTTTGCGTGGCTGATGAATCTCGGCAGCTTGGAATTTGATTCAATTTGTGGCAGCAGACACACCAGAGCAGCAACCATGGAGAGCACAGACCGCATCTTGGGGTTGTCTACAAGTGTAAAGGACTGTCACTTGTCCTGGGGTTTGTCATCGTTTGTTTGCCCTGTGTGTGCCACACTATGCGGCAACAGAAATTAAATGGTCTGTCCAATGAAAAAAGCGCAAGCCATGCAGATTAAGTTTAAACACAAGTCAAAAGCAAGATTATGTTGAGCAACCCAATCCTTCACATTTATATCGTAATTAGTTAACGTTCTTTTATTTATGTCTTTCAATCGATATTAAGACTCAACAAACAATTTGTTTTTATGCAGTCATTAAAAATGTAACTTGGTAAAAAGTAAGAACGTTTTAGATGGGTGTCATAAACTGAGCAATGAATCGAAAATAGTCTTAATTATCATCAAAAAACTGACGGCCACATGAATTTTCACAGTTTACCCGCCAGAATAATTTATAAAATTTTTATTTATTTTTTGTTTATTAGGAACTATTTTGTGTATTTACATACAAAACAATACATACATCACTTAAGTTTGATCTCTGTATCTTTTCAGTATAAAAAAAAAATTATACCATAATAAATTAAGTTTTTTTCACAACACTTTAAATATTAATATGCTTTAAAGCAGGAGTACATACTAAAGAATGAATCAAATACTAAGAAAAACTATGTAAGATAAAGTTGCGTAATTCTTATAAAATAAATTGCCATTCAGACATTTTACAAGACGAAGACGCACAAGGGAGCCGAACAAAACCCATTCGATGATTTTCAATTAATGTTGAAACATAATCCAGAACAGCAACAAAAGCCACAAGAAACAGAACAAGGATTCAAAGAGCACTACAGCCACCTGACCACAGAGCCAACCACTCGAAGGGGATATTGCAAAGGGAAAATCCCCAAAGCTTAAGGCAATTTTTTAAAACAAACTATCGACTAAGGTGCTGAGAAAAATAACATCCGTATGCGGAGCTCACACAGACATACTAAAAATCATGTTCAGATAGTAAAGCAAACAAGGATAACAAATGAACAATGAATGGCGTGCGGTGGGCGGTGGGTGGGGTACGAGGGGGGGAAGAGGCGTCTCGTCTAGCTTGCAATGGCAAAGAACGACTAAACAAATAGACATGATAAATTAAAGGGCGAAAAGAATGTAGAGCAAACAGCGCAACTGATGCACGCAAGGCTCAAGCTAAATTACACGCAGCCCACCGAGTGGGCGTGGCACAGCCTCAGCTGAGCTGAGTCCATGTTGAAAGTCTGCTAAGTGGCATGCCCCGCAGGCGTCACGACGGGTTGAGAACGCCAAACACGCAAACCGACACTGATAGAAATGGGAATGAAAATACCAAAAAGGAGGCCCAAGGACTCGGGCAACGGTTCCCTAACGCACTGGCACTCAAAGTAGCTTACGGTTATGGGCGTGACCCAGTCTGCTCTATGTGGTTAAGCCTTGTCGCACGTGGTGGAGCGTTTTGAAAGTGGGCGATTTACAATTTACATAGCCTCAATAGCTAGTCTTGAATAGTGAACAGGGTTGTCGTCATTATAAATTGTGTTCTGATCAAAATAAATTAAGTTGATTAAAACGAAATAAGAAAATAAATAACAAACAAAAAACTTCAGTTCAGAATTTTGCAAATTAACAGCGAATATGAGTTATTGTTATACAACTATTATTTTGATAATTGGCTCCTAAAACGCAAAGGCGCAAATAAATTGAATTCAAATTATTAAAATAAAACTGTATAATTATACAATATTTAAATAATAACACAAAAATATATGTAATGAATAATCCAAAAAATATTGAACATTTTATTGAAATTAAATATTCAAAAACTTGTCGAGACTAATAACATAATATAACATGTATACAACTAAATGGCACCCAGCCCTTTGTTGCTCTGGCAAAAAAAAATTTAATTTAGAGATGAAGATAAGATACAAAAATATATATTTTAAAGTATTACAACAAATGATGATAATAATTAGTATAATAATATCATTCACTCTTCACGACTATTATTGTGCTATTTAATAGTTTCTAACACTAAATATTAACCATGTTTTTTACTTGACACTTGCTTTGTCCAGTCTTGATAATAAATACAAAAAAATAGAACAAAGAAAAAATTTCAAATTTAAATATTTTTTAGTTCATAGTCTAGTCATTTCTACGGTTTGTAGCCGCCTGGCAACTCTACAGCATTGCACCTGATGGCGCGTGAGTTTATCCAATAGATATTGCCAACATGGCCAAGAGGTTACCTGTGCCGGCACAGTGCAAATACGCAGCCAAGTGAGAAATGAAGACGAGTTAGTTAAGGCGGTGCCATGGATAGCCACAGATTGGCACGCTTCGGTGCCATTGCCCCTGCCCGCCCCAACCCCTTCCAATGGCATTTGCTGAGGCTCAATGCCGAGAAATGTGGCGGAGTCCGTGCAAGACAAGGACATAAATCAGCTTGCGGATGGAGTTAAGCTGAGGTTGTGCAGGACACCAAGCTAAGCATGAAAGCGTCGCCATCCGTTTGGCCAAATGGCAACAACAACACTAATTGAAAAAGCAAGGTAGAATTAATGGCTAGGGAAATGTAACTGGCCGATAGTTGCGGGAAATTTTTGAAATACTGAAACTGAAACGTAACGGCACTAAAGTTAGCCAATTAAAGACAACGTCCAGACATGCGAAAACGTACGCAAGGCAAATTGGCCACCCGACCAAACTCAGCAATGACCCGGCCGAGGCTACGACAGGCCAGCCCACCAGTAGATAACGGTAAACACAAAGTTTTGCCCTTCGACGCGAAGACCGAGCGTCCTGTCTGCGCGAGTAAACACAAAAATTAGTTTTTTCGGTTTGGTTAGACAATTTTATTAGGGTCTAATTGAAATAACCAACAGGCAACAAATTAGCTGCCACAGTTAGCGTATATGTGTGTCCATGAAATAATTAAGACCACAGACACAGTTCACTCTAATTATAATGCATTTAAGTGTTAATAGAGTTCTGCACCTTCCACGTACAGGGGGACCGATGGTGCGTGTTTGACAGCCTTCTGACACTTTGATTTGACCAAGTTTCTACGCCCCGTGTTAAATGCCACTTTGGCATTTTATTTGCCTTAACGGGGATTCAGAGTTTCGGCACGCTTCAGCTTTGTTTTTGGGGCAGACAAGGCGCCAAGACGAACCCTTGCCATGTTCCGTTTTTTCCCCATCTTAAGTTTTATGCTAATAATTTGCGGTTGTGCTGGATCAAAGTTTTAATCTACTAAAAGCTGACAGAAATGTGCTTATGCGATTCTGGCATGTCATTGAAATTCCAAGAGTTGCTGCTTTTATGGGTATGCGTGTGGGTGTGTGTGTGTGAGTGTGTTTGGGCTTTGTATCATGACGTGTTGGCATGGCAGTTACCATAGGTGTGAACATTTTAGAGGTGTGTTTAAGGCTATAAATTTCTAAATTAATTGCATCTCTAACGCCATAGAATGTGTCTCGTGGCATAATCGAATCACCTAAAATTGAGTCTGTGGAACAAAAAGACATATCTTTTAACTAAGATATTTTATATACCTAATATAAATTCAATGTTTAAAGTTTGCATTTTTTGCATACAGAAATTAAAGTTTAAGTAGTTTTTCTTTAAACTAAACCAAAATGAAATTAATACAATTATTTTAAAAAACCCCTCAAACGTGATTTATGAAAGGATGAAATATAAGCACTGTTTTTCATTAGATATTTTAAAAATAATTATAACACTTTTGTATTTTATTACAATGCCTGGAAAAAACTTTATTTTTACACAAATTAACAAGTTCAACTCAATGCTGGCGCAATAAATATAATATAGCCTGCATGGCAACATAAAACCATTATATTTGATGTTGTGTATACGCCGCGTGGCTGCAGAAAGTTGTGGCAATCAACTTTTAAATTACACACAGCGCACAAAATAATAATCATCTAAATAATAGCAAAAGTTGAAAAGAAGCGCAAACAATTTTAATGCCGTTTGAACCCTTTTTATATGTTAGTAATTTATTTATGAGCTTCTCAAGTGCTTGAAGCCCCTTTGGCTGTGGACATTAAAACACGATTACATAATAAAAGTTCAGGCCAAACGTGCGCGGCAAGCAAATGCCAGAACCCAAGCATTCGCAATCTGGATGGGACAACTTTTTTCGAAAAATACAAACGTAATATTATCGAACCTTAACAATTTATGAAAAACCAAAATGGACTTCAACCTAATTGAAACTATTATATAAAGAATAAAAGGTCAAACTTTCGCTCCAACTCAATTTTTACCATTTTCACGCTGTTCACACGCGCACACACACACACACACACAGAAAGCCAGAGAACCAAACAAACGCACACAATGAAATCACAATAAAGTAATTGAATTTAACAAATCGACTACAAAACTGCCAACGAACTTAACGAACTCAGCGCTCTACGAAAAATTAATTCAATTCGCTAACAATAATAATTTGCACAATAAAAACGGCAACAATTGAATGAACACCAGCAACAACAACAAAAATAATGGCCAGATGCTTGGCGCTGGCTCTGGTTGGTGGACTTTCGTTTGTGTTTGGGGGCAGTTACGAGAAACTTGCGCCCAGATTTAATCACAAAATGGCTGCCAGTTACTGGTACTTCGTCCTGTTATCCTGACAGTCGCATTGCCATTGCCATTACTCCTGTCGCTACGTGCTTCTGATGGCCAAACAAAAGTTGTCCCTGTAGCCGTCGTTAAATTAATGAATTTGTTATGCAAAATCGACAACTACCTGCAAAAGCATCAGCACAGCAGAATTACAACAACTGCGGCAAACAATTAAGCTCCGCATTTGGCAGGTGGCAGCAAGATGCAACAGCTCTTGCGAACGCCAAGCAGACTGTTAAGTAACTTTACCCCAAGTGGAAAAACTATCACGCATAGTTAACGCAGATCAATGGAAATTGTTAGGAGATAACTGGCAAATTGAATACCTGTCGCAGATATTGAATTGGGGTGCGATGACAATAGAGAAATTCAGTTTATTCAATTTGAAAATTGAATGCAGAGTTTCAAGAGTGATTAAGGAATTTCATTTAACGTTAAATTTTAGCGTCAATATTGCAGAATTAAAAGCAATAGTTAAACATCACTCATTTTACTATACTATAAATCACTTTGAATATATATTTGTTTGCTCAAAAGAGAGTCCAAGGTTTAGCAATTTTACCAACCATATTTTAAATAAAAATGTTTGATTATTTCAATTTCTCTTCATACTATTTCAGTTAAGTAAAATAATACGAGTTTTAGCTATTTAATTGCAATAATAACACAAATACTTAATTTCAATATTGTAAATCATATTTAAATGGAAATAAGAAAAATATAGCATAATAATAATCTTATAGAATTGAGGTTTGAATTACTTTATGAATATATGATTAGTAAAATAAATTTAATATTTATGTATTCCACTTTAATGAAAAGTGCACAATTTAAGGATGCTGCTTGAATACAAATATCAAATTTGAAATGTTTTCGCCTAAACATTTAATTTACCATACCCAAATGCCAATTTGATCTAACTGCAATACTTTAGCGTTCCCAAAATGTCCCATAACTGATATATAATGGCGCCTTTTATTAAAAAAACAAAAAAGGAAAACCCGTTGAGAAACCAATTTACAGGCACATCAGTTGGCATTATTTTACTAGCTTCACTTCACTTGTCTACAAATGTCCATTCTCATTGTCTTTACACAAAAGAAAGATTCACCAGTTGCGAAAGTTGCGTATACGCAATGTTGGGTGTGAGATTTTGAGCTTTCCTCACTGGTAAATACTCGGCACGTCCTGCTCGGCCAAAAAGTGTTCACAAGCCGCCTGCGGGCAGCGCACTTTATTTTTATACTTGCAGGCCATACAACGCCTTGTCCTTGTACTTGTACAACACTTAAATCCCAATTCGTTTTGGCTGCAAGAATCACAGCATAGTGACCCACACACATACACGGCAGAGGCTGGTGGGGGGGGAAGCACTTACTTAGCATGCATGTATGGATATTTTATTGATACGCAACTGTGAGTGCCGTTGGGCGTTTGCTCGGTTGCCTCGAATGGTTTTGTTGCCCAGCTGGCAAAATGTGTGCGTGGCTTTTAATGTGTTTGCGAAGGGGGGGGCGGTTGGGAATTGAGATCGGATTTCGGATTCGGACTCGAGGCCTCAGGCAGCGGCACATGTAGCAAAAAAAAGAAAAGGCATTTGATATTTTTTGCCCTTTTTCTTTTTTGCACAACAAACAGGCCGTTGAATGGCCATGGGCCAGACAAGCACCAGCAGCAAGAACAGCGACAAGGAGCAAGTCATATGGAAATCCCTTGGAGTATGCAACGTTTTTCTTTTGGCTTATACATTTTCACACATGTGCGGCCATTTTGCATACCCTCTTATTTAGCTTTGAGTACTACAAAGTTGTTAACACTTTTGCGGACACTTTCGAATTTCTGTTTGAGAGCAAATCAAATTTATTTCGACAAATTCGAATTTACTGTTGAAATTTTATGTGGATATTTTATATTTTTCATTGTTCAAACAACGTGTTTGATAATTATTCAGGCAGGGTATTGAAACAAGAACCATTTTCAGTTGACTTCGGTTTCATCGCCTTTATTTCGTTTTGTGCGTCAAGCGATTCATTCATCTTCTTTGGCGTGGATTTCAGGCCCCGGCAACAATCAATAAAATTCAAGTTGCCTTTTTCACCAGCCGCGCAAAAGTCATGCCAGCTGCCGACACGTTGGGTCTGGACGCAGGGATTGTTGGATTCGGTTTCCTACTATATTGAATGTCAGAGCATTTGCAAATGCGCCTGATTAATGACGCAATAATTGTTGCCACACGCCAGCGCCATGGAAAAACAAGTATGCTAGAGTCGGGTAAAACCGACTGTCAAATACTTTATGGTATAATAATAACTTTAGGCAGTCATAAACGGTCTTAATTATATTGCTATTTTGTAATTTATGGGGTTCTGGCCTACATTATTTGACTTGACATTTACAGCCTCAAAATTGAGGCAGATATATGGACTAAATTAACTTATTATGGCTAGAGAAATCATAACTCTTTATCTGTCGCGGGTATGTAAAAAGTATCTATTTTAAGTTTCAAGCCTCAACTGCGGCGTTCTTATCATCTTATCAACAGATGGACCGACGGATAGAACGGCAGATGTGGGATCAACCCCATATACTCTTTTTACTTCGTGAAAAAAGTATAGAAGAGGAATAAACGCTGAAGCTGCAATCGCCCGGAATTGTTCTGACCGTTTAGTTTTGTTTCAAGCAAACAAAGTGTTAAAAAATTGACTTTTGACTCAACTCGGGAATCGAGTTTGGCTTTGGCGGTCTCTTGTTCTGGCCATTTGATAGGATTATTATCGTGTTAGCTGCGCCATTTTCCATTTGATTTTGTGGAAAGCTTTGACGTTCCGTTCAATTTACCAAATTGCTCAAATGGAAATTTCAACTACTTCTCAGCTTGCGCACACTTTAAGCTTTTTGTGAGCTAACGAGGCTTAAGAGAACGTTCCCCTCGATGGTTTAATGATGATTTATATGCCAAATTCTGTTTTGGTTGCTTGCCTTTCAATTGTTTGGTTAATTATGTGCGAGTGGTTTGGGGCTGAATTGGTTGCTAATAAATTTCAATTGAGCTATGATAGCTAAGTGGTTAAATGCTTCAAATCTATTGAGTTGTGGGTAACTTCGAATATAAAAGAAAATAAATACTAACATATTTCTAACATTAGAGAAATTGAAGTATTAAAGTGTATAGTATTAAAGTTGAAATTATTCTGATAGTTTAAAGTAAATAAAATAAACCAATACATATTGCAATCATTCTGAAAGCTATTTTATTATTTAAGTAAATATACCAAATAGGTAATTAATTTATCCTGTAAATTATTCTCTGTCTGTAGCAGGCTAATAAATCATGCGTATATTTCAACTCGAACGAGTTTGGTAGTCTAGCTGCATCTTTATCCATTAGTCAAAGGCTTATGCGGCGCCACGGCCAAAGTGAATCCCTTGGAGAAAAATTCACACACACACGCGCAAAGCAAATAATTGCACAATGCGTAAACAAAGCATAATTAACAAAAGAAACCGGAAAAGGAGCTGCGATGAATATTATGCAAAAGGCGGAAATAAAGTACAAATTTATGTTGTTCAACTCTGCCAAAGACTTCGGCCGGGTGGTTGGCTGGGTGGATGTTTTGGTGGTTAGGTGGTTGCCAGGCGCGCTAATTTGCTAAGCTCGCTTAGAGCCACTTCCCGCTGCGTTGGCGACGCCTCTGGAGATATGAGCCGAGCAGCACGGCTTTTGCGGCATTATCATTAGAATTTAAATTGCCTTTTACTGCCGGTTAGGTAAAGGTAAATAATTTGTGGCGCCACAACGGTTGGCATATTTTTTATGAGCTTATTCACCCTTTTTATTTTGTGCTGCCAGCGGCCCCTTATTTAAGCACCTTTTCTCTAAGCCCTCTTATCTAGTTGAATATTTAATTAACCGCAATTGCCAAGAAGAACACAAAAATAAATACGAGAAAGTGAAAAAATAATGAAGAAAATGTTCTGATAACTGGGCCAAAACAACTGAAAGTTGCAACATTTCTGGTCCATTCGGTTCTGACAGATTTCCCAAGCATTTGAACACTGCGCAATGTCCAACTAAACTTAAAATAGAAAAGTTTCCATATATTTTTATCTTATTTAACTTGTATTATCTGTGGCGCTGCGCTGCTGATAAGCCTTATCTGACATGTGTGTGGTTGGTCTTTTGATGTTAATGCTGTCTTTTTTTCCCCAACTTTTTTTCCAACTGTTTCCACTGATGTTGCTGCTGATGCTGGCATTTTCAAATAGTTGTAAACTTTATCGCACAAACAAACAACAGCGAGGAATCTAAGGTACACCATGCCACACCACTTTCTGTGGCTGCCACGCCCACAAGCCAGCTTGCCACATGTCGCTTATAATTTGCTGTAACTTTTGCGTGGCTGTAAACTGACATTTTGGTTCGTGCGGTTTTTCTGGGATGCTTTTGACAACAGCCAACATTGCAGTGCTTGCCAGCACCCAATCTACCCCGTATTAACCAGGAGTGGATCATATAAATATTTAAAAATGATTCAAAACATCAATTTACTGTTACATTGCCACATATGTCAGAATTGTCTTTCATCCAAATATAATATATATAATAATTTAAAGTTACACGGAATTATAATTTCATTAAAATAATAATTTTTTTCAATCACGCACTTCCGATTTTAAAAGTGTGTATAAGCTTTGCCTCCAGTTCACACACTTTTCATTGGGTATCTTTTAGTCGTGTATGGTCTAATCATATTACTATTTGATTAGCCGGAGTGGCTTGTATACAAATATTTAAATATTTTTTTATTTTTTCAACATTATCTATATTTTTATAATTTTTGTTTATGTCTGGCCGATGACATTATGAATTTATGGATATTTTATTTGTAATGAATCTCTGTGTTCCGATTCGCAATCGTTCAAGATTATGTTTATGTTTACAGATTCTGCTCGGATTTGAGATTGACAGCCGCATGTCATTTTTGAAACTATATTCGCCTGTCCAGCATCGGCACAATCTTTGTTTTTCGTTTCTCTCCCTCTTCCCTAAACTGTACTGCAACATTTTTCAATTACATCGACACTGTGCCTTGACATTTTGTGAATTGTGTCAAAAATTTTAGTCTATTTGAATGTCAGCTCACAGGCGCTTGACGTGTTTTCGATGCAACTGTCGAACATTGTGTTGATTTGTTGTGAAATATTCCTTTGGGGCCAAATGTAAATTTCTACTGAATAGTGCCAAATGCAAAAATGTCCATAAAATAAAAATGAACTTTGAAGGCCTCAGTAGATGAATTGTCCAAGTGTCCAAACATTTAGACAACTGAACGTACTATTTAGAAAACTATGCCGTAATTTTGTTAAGCAATGTGCAAAGCATAAAAGCAGATAATTCTGCAACTAATATAGTAAAAAGTTACTTAAAAACATATTATTTAACATATTTTAAATTATATGATTCAAAACGAATAAGTGAGAATCAACCATATATCTGACCATAATGCTAATGTACTTTTAATATGCACATAATTCTATTATGCTTCAACTAAAAGTAATGTAAAAACATAAAATGCACTTTGTGGGTGCCAAATACTCGAAATGAGATAAAAGTACAGAAAAACTATAGAAACAGAATAAATAATAATATTTTTGCGTAGAAAACATGCTCCGATGTAGTTAACATTGCAAAACAGTAACGAATGAAGTAAAAGTGGAGCAGCAAAAAAAAAAAGAAAATAAAAAAAAAAACAAAAATAACATGAACAAAAAGCCACATGCCTTACAACCAGAAACAACGCCAGAAACAACTCGCGAGCTGCAAGGAAAAGCGAGTGCGCACAAAAGTATGCAGCAATAACTGCAGCAGCATCAGCTTAACAAATGCAATATGTGTGCGTGCGTGTGTGTGTGTGTGTGTGTAGTGTAAGTGAGTGTGTATGCGGAGCTATGGGTTGTGTGTCGACTTCTGCGTCTGCATTTCCAGCTGCATAAAGTTCGCATTTAATTTCGTTGCCATTTACAAAAAGAAGAATAAAATGTTGTTGCCCCGTTTTTCACAGATATCTTTTATTTTTTGCTGCTGTTTTGTATTTGTGTTGTTTTCGTTGCGTTCTATTCAAGAAATAAAAAAGGGATTTTAGCTTTGTGAAATATTAAATCCACACTTGAAGTTTTTGGCAATTTTAAATTTAAGCAAATGCAACTTTAACAACCACATTTCAATCGATCAGAAATCTATATCAGTCTGAAAATTTGGCCAGATCGAGCTGAATGAATGACACAAAATAATAAATAAACTGTGAACGTGCATTGCGTAGTCGGTTACACCCGACTGAAACGTTCTTATTTATTTTTTCGTTGTTGCCGTTTCTTTTGTTGTTGCTTTTATCGCATGTTTGGCCGCCAGTTACCATTTGTGCTGGTAAATGGAGTAACACAAACATAAACACAAACTTCAACACCAAAAAACAAATGTTGTGAATATGTCGCACTGTCTGTGCGGTGTCTGCAACAGTCTCTGTCTCTGTCTAACACACTCGCGGTCGCACTGTATCCTTGGCTTTTGAGTTGCGAGAGGCAGCAACGGCAACTCTGGCGCAAATTAAATGCAATAACATGCGAGGAAGGGTCACAAAAACACAGTTAAATAAAAATATTCAACAACCGGTTGCAATAGAGCTGCACGCGGAAACCCAGCCCGACTAATGGGTATGTGAGGGAGGCGGGAGGCGCACAGGATGCTTCTTCATGGCTGGCGCATTGCAAATGTGTCTGGGTAAAGTGCCACGTTGAAGCAATTATAGCTGAAGTGAAGATGTTATCCGCATGCACTCTACTGGATTCGGAGTGGGTTACGCGGCAACTGGCAATGACAAATAACTTCATCTTTGTGCGATATATTCAGCTATGCGAGCGCTCAAGCTTCCAACTTTCTTGTCAGTCATAGATTGTTAGCTATACAAGTAGCTGTCGCACAAGTAAATTTATACCGGCTGCTGTTACATCAAATCGTATTCACAAAAAAAAAAACGTGAAACATCAAATATACTCAGAATTCTATATTGAATTTGTATTATTGTAAAACTAATATTTGAATCAAAATAATATATCTAATATCAAAGAAAACGAATCTCAAAAACAGTTGTTTAAATTTAAAACGATCGTTAATTCCGATACCTGAAATTGGTTTTTTTTTCATTACAAAAATTGTTTACAAAGCCAAAGTAATTTTTTGCTTTGATATTTGATTTGTAACTAATTATTATTGAAGCTTTGATTTTTAATTCAAACTACATTTTTTCTATTTTTATTATTTACGGTTAAAGTTTCTAAGATGAACACAATGGACAAAGTCAAAGACGGATCAGGATCGACACGGATAACCACAGAGGACAATCAAACTATGTACGCTTGAGAACTCCGTCAGAAATTAGTATAAATCAATTAATTGGTCAGAAACTATGTACGGTTTTATATTACGGTGGGATGATTATCTCCGCTATTGCTGTAGTGTATTTTATTTTTTTTTTTTTAGTGAATAAAATTGTTCGAACAATAATCATAAATTTAATCGTTATGATTCTCTTTTAAAAAGCTAAAAAAAAAAACAGAAACTAGAATCGCAAATTTCCCTCGCAGCTGCATGTGTGTGGTATGCCCATTGTTGACGTTATTTGGAATTGCTGTTCCCAGGACTAGTGCCAGGATTGTCCACTATACTGCACCATATCCTGGCCGCATCCTGACCGCCGACCGATGTCGACTGCCTGACAAGAGGCACTTGAATCTAGTAACTGTTGTCGCTGGCGCGAGTTGACCCGCAGAGCTCTTCAAACTATCCAGCACGAGCATTCACACACACACACACACATATGTATATATACAGTGAACTTGTGGCTTTGATGGTCGTTGCATCCCGGCGATTTAGCATTCACATCCAAGCCGAGCGGCAGCCGCTCGTCAAGTGCTCCACTGGCCTCTACTTTTGTTTCTATGCTGTAAACTTTTCCACCACTCGCTTTGTTTTGCTCTTCTCTTTTTCTTCCTCTGACTCAGTGTAAGTTGAATTTTCCGGAGCCTCTTTCTGTTTATGCACGTTTGTTTCTTTTTTTATTTAGTATTTTTTTGACTACGCTTTGCGCGGAAATGTAAATTAATTGGTTTAACAAAGTGCACTTGAATTCTACAGACGGCATGTTTTGTTTTTTTTTGGTTGCCGCTGCTGTTGTTATTATTATTATTATTATTACAGTTTGGGGTTGGTCTGTAACTGGCAATCATAAAACTTTAAGTGCCATCATAATAATAATAATGCCGCTCACCAAAATATTACGGCAAAGCGGAGAGTTAAAAAATGTATTTTAAATTTGACCCTCTGACATTTTTGCAATAAATTCTAATAAAGCTATTGATTGGGTCGATGAAAAAACTTGTATATATAATAAATCTTTAATATTGTTTTTGAATGAATACTTTCTGTTTTTTAATTAAATACATTAATTTGAATATAAATACAATAATATATTTGTATATGTATGGGTAACCTTTTAGGAAACTAAGAAAATAATATGAAAAGCAGCCAGAGTAATACATTAATTTGATGATGCTTAAGACACCCACTAAATTCCAAATCTTTGAAGTAGTATTGATTCGATGCACCTTTATAGCCACTCAAGCATTATAATGTTTTACAAGCACAGACAATTAATACTCAAGTGGGACTGCCTGAGAGCAACTGGCCAGTCGGCCGAAAAGCGAGCGCGACTCCAATCAAACAACTTTAAGGAACCCACGCACGGCGAACAGCTGAAACAGACAGACGGGCAGACAGTTTCTTGAAGTGCTTCTAAGCCGCCGTCAAGAGCAACAATAACAATAACAACAGCGACCGCGACAAAGGCAACAAAGAAACAAACAACTATGACAACATCGATGCCTACGCACAATTTGTGTTTCTCTGTTTATGTATACGCTTCTAAGAAGTTGTAATAATGTATCGTACAACTTGTAACACATAAAATAATACGTTTAAAACATATTCAAAGGTGTAAATTAAAATATCTGATTTACTATATTTATATTTAACAACTAGTCATTGGATTCAAGAAAAAAGAACGTTCTAGCCCAAGTACAATTTCTAAATTATTATTGCAACAATAATACTAAAGAATATTAATAAACACTTTAACTAACCGTTTTTGTTTTTGACTAAAACAGAAGAAACATTAGAATTAACACCGAACAGAAAACAAAGTTCTTGAATTAAGCATTATTTATTTAAGTAAAGTTTTGTAATGTAACGTAATGTAACGTTTCCAAGTTCCACTTGATAATACTATTTAATTTAAGACAAAAATTCGTAGTTTATCTGAGCGTATGTCAAATATTAAGTTCTCTTTCCCATATTACTTTTGATAATTAGCGTATTTTTAATTCGGCGCGAAGAAAGAAAACTTTTTAGATAGTTTTTTTCTTATTTTTTTGTATAGGTAAATCTTTTTGGTTTGCTCTGTTTGTGAACTTGTTTTGGTTACTTGTTGCTTTCTGCATCTGTCGCCGCCGCCGACGCCACAAGCGTCAACAGGTAAACGTAAACATGCCCCACACACGCGGCCAGATGCCAAAGACAACAAGACTCGAACAGCCCAAGAAAATGCGTGTTTGACATTTGTTATTGACCAAGCTGCACAGCCCGCCTATAAGGGCTTGCATATTTTCTTGTCTCAAAGCGCGTTGACGGGAAAAACGTGTAAACGAAAAGTTTTCGAAAGTGCGGAAATTGTCGATTGTGTTGTCACTTGATAAATAATCGGCTTTGCGTCGCACACTTTTGAGCTTGCTTTGGGCCGTGGGTTCAAGTTGAGTGTTAAAGGGATCAAAGTTGACTCAGTTCAAGTGTTTGCTACCGGTTATTAATTGCTGTGGTTATTTCAGAATCATGAGTGCTTAATGAATTTGAAGTTGTGTTCTACTTTTAATTATAAAGTAGTTGCGTTTTAATGAATGAAAAGCAGTCATTTCTCTTTAGAAAGAGATTTGAGCTTATTGGATTAGTTCAAGACACTTAAAACTTAGTATAAATAGTCGCATCTGAGAATATTTATATATAGAATAAACACTCGCATAAAAGCTGTTGTACACAGAACAGAGTATTGGACAGTCGCCAGCACGCAGAGCTCTAATTTATTTACTTTAAACTTGAGCATACTTAAATAAAGTAAAAAGGAAGACAAAACATGTTTTTTACTAATAAAAAAACGAAGCGGAAGAAGCTTCAAACGACCTATGGACCAATGAATGCCAGCCTACGGAATTTTTATCTTTTCTATATTAATTGACAAGAAATGTGTATCGGTTCTTTTAAGATTAAGAAATATTTAATTATATTTTAGTAGTAGTATACGATTTTAATGGGCAATTGATTATTTAAGCTTTGTTGTCTGAAGTATATAACATAATATTTAACACTGTATTTTCTTTAACTTATAATAATAATTATTAATAGTTTCGCTCGATAATACGTATAACTTTTGTCAAATGCCATTTTGATTAGGATATTGAATGCCACAAAAAGTCGATTAAATTATGCACCGTTTAATCGAAGGGGCTTTCAGGCCAGCTTAATAATGCACGATTTTCAACGAGCTCTTAAACATTCGTTTGTTTATTTATAAAGGAATTCGAAATTATAAGCAAGAATAATTTCGAATTGTAAATATTTGTTTGTTTTCTGGCACCCAAAAAATGTTTGTTACACAAATTTCAATTTCAATTTCACTTAGTCCATTCGCACGGCAGAAGGAGGCCGGAGAAATGTGTGCATAATTAATGCACATTTCACTTTAAAATGCACACTCTCTCACACAGGCACACGCACACACATGCACGCGCGCGCGAAGCAAAATGGCGACGGCTGTGCCTCCTTTTCCATCCGGCGCTTTAAGCAAAGATTTGCGATTAATTGTTGCATGGTGGATTCAATTTGCATGTGGGCAATTGCGGCCAGTAAACATGCACCTGCAGGTCTGCATGTGAGTGTGTGTGTGTGTGTGTGTGTTGTATGAGGAAGTGCAATGGACGCCTGTATATATGCAATGACAAGTCGGTTGGCAAGTTAAATTAATTTTTACATTTCTCACAATCAATTGTTGATTTTGGTCGATTTGCGTTTACGCGATTTTTGAGATATTTAATGAATTTCATAAATGTTTACAAGCCGGTTTAATAAATTTGCGATTTCAGACCGTAATCAACGCGCGTCCGGGCGCATCTCAGAACACGAACTGAACGACGAAGACTAACGGCAAATGCGAACCCACTGCCATGGCAGCGACGTCAACGGCGACGTCGACGCCACAGCATCCAACGCCACCAGCAGCTGGTGAGCTATCAAAAATAGCGACACTCGCTTGGCGTCGGCGTCAGCGTTGGCGTCGGCATCGGCATGTGCCGAGATAACAAAAACAGAGAACGAAAACGAAAACGAAAGCAGACGCCGAGAGCCCGCTCATGTGGAGAGTTTGGCGCTCTCTCGCACTCTACACGGCGAACTGCCGGTAAATATAACAGTACTCACCGGCAAAATATGAAAAGTGCATGCGTTATAAACTAACAGATACTCTATAATTCATTTTAAGAATAACTTTTTATTTTCGTTTCTTAATTTTAATATGATTAATACTTTTTATAATATACGGAGTGTTATTGACTTTTTTGGGCATTTAAACAATTTATACATTTTAAAAACATGTGAGCAGGCTCGACTGTGAGATACCCTGCAATCAGTCTGTATTTTAACCCATACACTAATTCACATTCACGTTTAGAAACTAAATTATTGATTTTCTACTAAACTAAGTTTATGATCGTTATGATATATTCAGTGCTTATTAAGAGCATTGAAATAAATGCGTCTGCTTTACACAAACATATTTTGTTGCATCTAGTTCTTATAGTTTCCGAGATGTGATAAGAATACCAAAGATTGAAATCGATTTGTATCGATATTAATGAATCGGAGCAGGATTTCGAAAAAAAATTATAAAATTGTTCTTTTGTAGTTTCCAAGATCACATCGCTCATACAGAAGGACACACAGGCGGCCGGGCTAAATGATCCAGAATATATACACTTTCTGTCTGTTACATACATTTTCACAAAACCAATATATCCATTTGGACACTTTTCAAATGCATTTAGGGTATAATAAATGCAGACAACAAACTTTTTATCAAGTTTCTTATCAAAACTTTGAGCATTGCCAACACAAACATAAATGTAAACTACGCTTTTCTGAGTGTGCTTAAAGCTTTTGGGACAATGCGTTTGCGCATTTCGAGCTTGGTTTGAGCGGAAGATGAAGCTTTTATAATATTCCTAATACATTAGTGCAAGGACACATCTCAAGCAAGCAGCTTGTAAAAGCTTTTAAAGGTAAAGTGAAATGAATTCTGGGATATTTAGAATATAAGAGTAAAGGGTATTATTTTATGTAGGATATATTTGTAATGCAAGCATTTTAAGCTTACTTGTAAGAGTTCCTGGAAGAAATTATTTTTTTAAAGTTAATATTAATTATGTTTTCTTTTAAACGAGCGTGAGAAAATTAAATAATTATAATTGAATTCCGTATTTGAATATAATTAAGTGCTTGGACAATGGCAAAGAAACCAAACAAATTCAAAAGAAAGAAAATTTTGAAACAAAAGTGGAAAACAAACGCATTTCCAATAATTGCCTCAAATGGACGAATTCGTTATTAAAATAAGAAAGTGGAAGGCCACATGGAGAATGAATATGACGATGGTGATGATGATGATGATGAGGATGATTATGATGATGCAGCAGGGCCAGTAACCCAGGCAGCCAAAACAAACAATCAAACAGACAGACGCCACAGAGCACTTGAAACAAGGGCAGTGGCGTGGGTGTGAGCGGGTGCGGGTGCTGGTGCAGGGTTGGCTTGCACTGTTTTCGGTGATAAGTGGTGGGGCATACAAGGCAAATTGGATCGGGGGCAGGTCTATATTTGTGTGTGGCATGCAACACATTTGAGGCTGCAACGGCAATTCGGATTGCAAATGCAATTGAGACATTAAGTGGTCGAGAGTTGGCCGAGCACGGAGCTCGCTCTACTTCGATTCGATCCGTGCCGGTCATCAAAGCAGGCAACAAAGTAAGCAAATTCGAGTGGATCCACATCATTGGCTGATGAGGCCAGCACTTGAGGCCTGATCTGATATCACAAATTGCTTGCATGTTTCATGGTCATACGGAAAATGAGAAGCACAAAAATACTTAAGTATAATGAACTGATAAAGGCGCAAGAGCTCATCGAATGCGGGCCAATCACTGAGCACACACACACACACACAGAAATACAACTGAGAAAACCTCTATTTGGAAAATTGCATTCGCTTTGCTATACTCTATGTTCAGTTCGATGCTGAGTGGGGTCGATAACACAAAAAAGAACACAAAACAAAGAAAATTCAAAACAAGAAGTTGTGCTGAATATCAGATACGCAACAGTTTAAAATAAAGATGCATTGATGCAGTTGTTTTGTTGTTTGTTTTTACAAATTGTGCATCAATATTAATTTTAAAATGTAAAGAATCGACCTGACATAAAATATCTGGCTCTCTTAATAAAATTAAATTAAATAAGCACAATTAAAAATAAAACCGTCTAACCCAAATCCAAGTAGTAATTTGCAACATATTAAAATTCACAGAATATTCGGTTCGGGCAAAGTAATAACACAGTAATTTGTATAATATCAAATCTTATACAAAGTAATAACACAGTAATTTGTATTATACAAATATATAAAATAAGCGCACAATTTTCACGTTTTTATCCACCGTACACACTTTGTGTTTTCCGTCACTCACAGCTGAGATCGGGCAATACACCGCAGGCTAGAGAAAACACTTTCCAGTGTATAAATCTTCCACTTGATAACAGATTTTTTTTTATATACAAAGGCAGCGGTGTATATGGTATAGGGTCCAAGAGAGGAGTGAGGAAAAACAAACAAACTTACCTTGTACATCATTGGGTTGCGTTCAATGTCCGATTCTGCGTTTTCGCACAATGTTTCCATTTCCGAAAGAAAAGCGAGGAACTGGAAACACACAAAACAATTAGACCCACTTCGAGTTTAACTATACTGACAAGATGGCTAACCTGATCCATAGCACGATCGAACGATTGAAGACTATGTACAGCAGCGTGAAGTTGTTTGCCTCGATTGATCACACCGTTGTTTAAGTTGGAGTAGCTGAAAGTAAAACAATTTAGACAAAAATATAAGAAAACTTCGAAAATAAGTAAAGAGTTCAAGCAAGCCTTGTCCATCCGTTCGGCGGTTTGGCTGACTTACTTTTAACCGTCTTTCTCAAATCCTATCAATATCAGATTAATATCACTTAAACAAGTAATAACGCTCAGTGGGGCGTTACCGACTGCGTTTTAATCATTCATGTTCTTAATTATTATTTTTATTTTAAGAATTTTCGATATTTTGTAAATTGTGCGATGCAGAAGTAAAAAGCTTTAACTGCGAGAGATTTATATATTTGCGATTTGCGGGGAATTTGGCGCGTGCAAAGATTTTTAATACAGAATCGTTTTGAAAAATTTATGGGTGTTTTAAATATGAGACCAAGTGGTTTGAGAGCTTTACATGTCCAAATTTTTCTCATGATTTTTGACCAAAAATTTGACCCCCTCAGAATCAGGCTAAATGTTGTTTTTTATACTATTTGAAGCCAGCAAAATCGATTAAAAATGCAAACTCGCAATTTTAAATTTTGAAAAACATTTTTTTTTCGAAATTTACTAAGGGGGAGTACATGCTTTTTTCCAAAAATATCAAAAGATTTTTTTTCAAAAATGCATCGAATCAATGTTAATGAAAAATCATGAACAGAATAACATCAAACAAACAAATCGGTTAAGTTTTGACAGATTTATGGGTGTTTCAAATATGAGACCAGGTGGTTTGAGAGCTTTACATGTCCAAATTTTTAACACAGTCTGTATTTATCCAAAGTGTGAAGACTGATCCGGACGGACGGAGACGGCAACAAGACGGACATTGCACGGACCCAGTATCAATAAGTACTAAACGCAATTTTTTTGCAACCACTTGAAACATGGAATACGTACACTACACGCATGAGATAATAAACTTACTTAATGTTGACTACGCCCACCAGGGGCATGGCAAGTCGCATATATATATTTATTTATATATATATATGTACAACTTTTTAAAGCTACTAAAAATAAGTTTACTGCGTTTCACAATGATGAAATGCAAGTCATTAAATCGCATTAAATGCAAATTTGCAGAGCTGATTTGAATGCAAATTGCGCAACTTTTTGCATCACATTAAGTTGGATGGACGAGCTCGCTGCACGATTTCAATATCCACTCACCGTTGATTAATGGCTTCTGTCATCTTCTTGATTCGGGAAGTGTCATCGTTGGGATAGACTGCAATTAGTTTCTGGGTCAAATCGCTGAAGAGTTCAAAGTGCTGCTTATTCTGGTGCAGCTCGGCATGGAAGGACTGCATAAATCAATGGAACCAATTAAAAGGAAATAGATTTATTTAAGCACATCAACTCACCTTCTGCTCCTTCTGCTGGGCCTCCAGTATGTCAGCTGTGGTGGCAACGGTGCCCATCCGCTCGGCCCTCTGCTCCATGCGCGCCAGCCACTTCTCCAGCTCCAGGCGCTTCGCCTCAAACCTGCAAATTGGAGTTAAACATTAATTGGATTGACCCCAAAGTGGGCACAAAGATAACCCACCGCTGTGAGTCGCTCAGCATGTTCTTCAGCTGCGCCGCTCGCTGCAGGACGCATTGCGAGGTCTCGTCCCAATGCTCCCTCAGGCGGGTCACTGTGAATGGAAGGACATAGCGCGGATTAATTAGTGGTAGCGCACCCAAATACTCAACGAGCGGTTACTGTTATACAACGTTAGGTAACACAACAAAAACAACAACATTTTTAATTAGGTGACATAAATTAGCCGGCGTGTACTAGTATTTGGGGGAGCGTATTGGACCAGTACCCCATTGAACTTGTTTCTCATCAGTTGTAAGTAGGGATCGTAAATGTGTTCATTATTAGCTTAAAAATTGCACTTTAATAATTTTTTGTTACATTTATTTAATTGCTAAAAAAAAAATATTTTTTTACTAACAAACAATAATTTATTTTTAGTTTTTATTTTAAAGTCAATACCTTTTCAACTTCAATTCAGTAATTTTTTGTATTCAATAATAAAAACTTTATTAAAATATCTTGTTAAATACACAAATAATAATTATTTTAAAACTTTAAATAAATGTGAAACGAAAATATTAAGAGTTAACTAATTTCTATTAAAAACAAAAACAAATACAAATTAGCAAATCACTTATATATCAACATTGCTGTAATCGTTTTTCACTAGCAAACTTTCTTTATAATGAGTTTTTTAGTCAAGGCATCTAGTCATAAAAGTTATCTGCGGTACCGTTTTGTTTATAGTTTATAGAACGCCATGCAATAATATTAGTAAAAACTCTCTTGTATATTATTTTGTGTGTGCTTGGGGTAGTCTCAATTAACATCATATTAGTTAGACCCCACTCTGGTATTTATGGGGTCGGTTAACATGTACACAAACTTTGGTCGTTACCTTTCAGAAAGCAACGTATATAGTCTAAGTCAGCCGAACAATGCGGTGCTATCGAGAATTGTTTTAATTCTAGCAGAAAAGTGAAAAAGTAATAAATTCTTACTATAAATAATTTTATAAAGTGCATATAATAGGTAAAATATAAAAATGCCCACGTAACAAACATGACAATAATTAAATAAAACTATAATTATTATTTTAGATTACAGAACATTTTTTCCATAAATATTTCGCAGATAATATGAAGAAAGCAATTAAATAGAAAATAAAAAGCTTATTTATTAGAACAAATTTTTATTTGTTTAACAAAGATTTTGTAGTTTTTTTTCGATATTAATTTTAAGTAAATATTG
This sequence comes from Drosophila paramelanica, assembly GCA_035043915.1. Classification (NCBI taxonomy): domain Eukaryota; kingdom Metazoa; phylum Arthropoda; class Insecta; order Diptera; family Drosophilidae; genus Drosophila; species Drosophila paramelanica. The sequence goes on from JAWNMO010000258.1 coordinate 7,088,173, forward strand.
TAATAGTATTGTGTAGTATAAAGTTTTTCTGCTTTATAGAGACAACCATGGCTACCTTTTCTCCTTGAGAATACATAACGGTAAAATAAAAAGCGAATCTTCGCAATAATAAAACAATATCATATTCAATGATCGTACAATTGGAAACAAATAATAAATTGATATTACTTAAAAGTACAATCTAATTATAAAAATAAATTATTCGCTTAACATAATAATTAGTGTAATATATGAAAATTTTTTAAAATAACGGTTGAAATGGTATTAATGATAAACCTTAAAAAGTTCTGGTTTGAAATATATAATAATGTAATCGAAGAATTTAAGGCTTAATAATATGATTAACGAACTTTTGGAAATATAAATTTTATGAATTTGCCACGCCTCCAGTGGGTGGATGAGATTATCGAATCAGCTTTTAAGTTCGTATATAAATAGAGCAGATATTCCAAGTATTAAAAATATTGCTGGTCAGACGGACGAACAGATAGCAAGACGGACAAGGAGCATAAGTGCAGTTTTCTGTTTATACAGGGTATCTTTTGAAACTATCAAGCTAATTGAGTTCTTAGAAATAGCATTCGCTCCCATTATCCATTTTCAGTAATATGGGATTCGAACCAGTAGCCTTTTTATTTAAATACTTTCGTCTCAAAAACTTTCACGCTCCATGATTGTAAAATAAAATAAAAGGAAACCCCATTATTGGGAATGGAATTCGGTGCACTTTCTGCTTACCCTGGATGCCGCCGGTAGCTGTCTGGGTGATTTGTGTTTCGTCGTGGGACGAGCGTCGCCGCATGCGCAGCTCCTCGCGGGACAGTCCGGTGGCGGCGACCTGAGCGGCAGCAGCAGCAGCGGCCGCAGCTGCACGCGACTGAGCCTGGTGCTGGAGGAGCGCGGCAGCTGCCGCCGAGCCGGGCAACTGTCCCATGTTGTGCACCACTTGGGGCGGAATGTTGCCGAGCAGCTGCTGGCGGATCTGTTCGCGAAACTCGCTGCTCAGTGGCATGGCCGGCTGCGGCGACTGCTGCTGCTGCTGGGACGGCGCCGCTGACTGGCCGCTCAGGTTATTTTGCATGCGATGGCGGCTGTACTGCAGCTCCAGCGGCAGGTTGCGATCCAAAGAGCGCATGTGATGCTCTATGGTGGAGCGCATGGACTGCTCCACCTGGGAGGCGGAGGCCGATGCCGAGGCCGTTGCCGATGCCGAGGAGACGGACGAGGAGGATGAATTGTGCAGCGACTGTTGCTGCGCCTGGGCGCGCAGCTGCTTCAGCTCCTCCAGCGACTGGCGCGAGTCGCCCGCACGACTCTCATCCAGCGACAGGTTGCGCTCGTAGTTGGCGGTGCGCAGATTGACGGAGCTGCCCAAATGACGCCCGCCGCCGCCGCCAGCGGCCAGGCTGGCCTTAAAGCTCAAATCGAAGTTGTTCTGGACGGCCGCCTCCAGGCTGCGCAGGTTCATCTGCTCCTGCATGGCGCGCTCCATGTTGCGCAGACCGCTCTCAATCCCGCGCAGCGCATCCTCCGAGCCGAACTCGTCCGTCGGCGAAACAGCGCTCAATGCGACCGGCCGCTGGTTGAGCTTCTTGGCCTCGCTGGCTCTGGTCGGCGCCGGCGAGGGCACCAGATTGCAATTGGCCGCCGCATTCTTGGAGCTCTGCTCGCTGAGCGCTGCCACCGCGGACTGCAGCACCAGCGGCGGCGGCGGCGGCGGCATCTCGAAGGGATTGGAGCAGCGGCGTGCGGCTATTGCCTCCGCCGAGAGCGTTGAGTGCTTTTCGGGCGGCGGCGGCGGTCGCTCCTTAAACTTCAGTGCCGCCAGCGGCGAGTTCTGTGCCGAGTTCTGCGCCGAGTTCTGTGCGGATGCCGGCTTCTTGGGCAGCGGCGGCGGTTGGCGCAGCGTTGGCGGCAGTCCGGGCACCACCATTGCCTGGCCGTCGGGCAAGCTCTTCAGGCTGTGCCGCTTCGGCGGTATCTCTGGCGGTGCGGTGCGCTCGCTGGTGCCTCGTGCCGGAATCGCCGGCACTGGGCGGCTTTGCGGCGGCAGCGGCGGCGGTGCCGCCTTCGGCCCGGCCTGTTCCTGGGAGCTCTGCTTGCGCAGCAGCTGCTGGGCGCGCAGCGCCGCCTGGGCGGCCAGCTCGGAGTTGAGGCGCGGTATCTGCGGCGCCAGCTTGGGCGTCTGATCATCGGGCACCGTGGGCGGCACCGGCGGCGGCGGCTTGGCAGTCATCGCTGCTTCTGTGTGGTTTTGTGCGTTGCGTTGTGCGTCGGGTGTGTCGGATCGGGGTAATGGACTGCGATTCGGGATTCAGGTTCAATTTCACTCCACGTGCGGCATCACGTGCGGATTCGCATTGTCCGTTGCGGCGATGTTTTTAAAACGCGCCTGCTTGTTGACATTGGTAAATGGTAAACAACTGTCCCCCACGCGGTCTGTGCTCTGGTCTGGGTTTGTTTATACGGCGTGCCGGAAACTCAACACAGTTACAGGCCACAGACAAATACACAAATGCACAAGTACACAAACAACACAAATACACACGAACGGACACAAAGAGCCGGCGACATGCATTGCTCTCTTACACTGCTCTCTTTCTCACCACAACCCACACCACTCCCGCTGGCTCTCTGCTGGTTATTGCTCTTTCACACACACACACACACACACACTTTTTCACCACACTTTTGGCCACGCTCTGCGCCGGCTTTCAACGCACATGCGGCGTTTTAGGTAATCCCTGAAAACGTTGCATACTTTTGCCGCTATTTTGCTTTGCTGTCACCTTCGAAGCACAGTAAATATCGAATATGACGAACAACATTTGTTACTCGATTATTTTTGAACGCAAATATAACCAGTTTAACAGATATATGTTCTGGCACAAAATTTATGTTTTATTTCGATTTGTTCCAATTCATTTATTCAACGATCTGCGTGCAAAATTCCTTTTCAACGGACTTTATGCTGATAATTGACACCGCTACATATAATTTAAAATGTTTTATTTAATTAAAAATTCTTAAGCGAAGACCTTTATATTTGGTATTTACTGTATATTTTTTCAGGCACTCCTACAGTATGTATGTACATGAGAGCACAGCACTTCAGAGCAACATATACTCACAGCACAACAAACACACACTTGGCTGTCCAGCAAACGCAGTACAATGGAACGTTCAAAGCGTTTCTTTGACAAAAAAATCTGGTTTTTATTTTAATAAAGAAAACATATTTTTGAAAAGATATCGGCAATTATATATCTTTTTGTATTTGAATTGGCCCTTTTCTAGTACAAATTAATTTGACGAAATAAAGAGAAAGTTGTGTTTAAATCCATATAAACATAAGCACAACTATTCTATACTAAAATTGATTGAAATATAATTATCATTATCATATACTTTATTCCTAAGAAAGTAACAATCGGACTTAGGATATAAAAAAGAGGCCCAATTTCCCACAGTGCGCAGGTGGGCATTGGGCGCCTAAATGTATACAGCAAAGTTTTACGCAACGCCAACACAAAGTTTGCCTTTTGATTTTGGCGCCTGCAACAAGGAGCAACAGACAAGATTGGGTTGTATGTGTTGTTGCTTTTGCTGCTGTCGTTGTTGTTGCTGCTGCTGCTGCTGCTGCTTCTGTCATTCTATGTGCGCCTTAACGCTGCGCTTCTATTGTCCCGTTCAGTCCGGTCGGTGGCATGCCATTAAACCCCCAGAAACCGCCCGTGGCAGGTGCATTTAACTTCTGGCACACCTTTAAATGCATATAACAATGTCGGAGTCGCACCATGTTGCTAGCCATTTCGCTTACAACATTTTTATTGCTGGCCTGTCACTGTCTCTCCAGTTGTATTCCCCATTTCGAAGCCTCTCCTTTCTCACTTTTTGTCCTGCAACAATTTGTATGGGTTGTGTCTGCTTCTGTTTGCCCTTTGTTACTTTTAAATGCTTGACTTCATTTTATGGTTTTGTAAATCATGTGCAGCGATACTTGTTATTCTTCTTCGTCCTACACTTTTCATACTAATTACCAGACTTTTCAAATTGAATTTCCTTTATGCTCCACGCGCTGCTTTATATATTTAAGCTTCATTTTCATTCTTTACAAACTTTGAGCTGCAAATTTGTTCAACATTTTTTATATTCAACATAGGTTTTTATTCATAATACTTGAGTCCAATTAGCTAAAAACACACATGCTTGAAATTGTGAAAGCCTTTTTTAATTCGAAAATGTAAATAACGACGAGGAACGAGCCTCAAATTTTTTTTGCATTTAAAAGAGAGACACTAGACCTTAATTTAATTGAATAAATTATGTAATAAAAGAAATAATTAAATATGAAGTCTAAACAATTCTATAATTAAATTGCACTTTAATAAAAAAAATGAATATATTACGACCTTTTAATACTTATATCAACGAGAACTTTCTACCTGCGACATCTAAGGTTCTTATTTAGCAAATGTGCCTCAGATAATTAACTCAGCAATAAGAGTTAATTTTATATAACAAAAACAAACAAAACTTAACCACTGAGAACTTTTTTGTCTTACGCTTTCAAATATATGTATATTGTCCCATTGTGAACTAATAACGGTGAAAATATTTATTGGAAATTACAATATTCAAATATTCTATTGTTGATGTGAACGCCCACAATTTACGCTAATGGAGTTAATATCGACATAAATCAATCAAAACGCATTGTGCTGTGTTTGAATCAAATCCCAAATTGAATACGAACGACCTCAACAATGTGCGTAATTTTAGCCATGACAGTCAATTGAAAATCCATTGTTTTTCGCTTGAAAAGCAAATCATAAATCAAATCAATCTGAGCTCGTTAGAAACACATGTGTCAAGTAAGTAATACTTGAGTCCTTAATTAGACTGTTAACTATTTGCAATTCTTATTAAGAGTGGGTTGTGTTAACTGAAAATCCGAGAGATAATTCGATGCTTGGCGTTGACAATTTATGTTGAATAACACGAAAACTTGTTAGCCAAGTAAACTTTATTGTTTTGGATTTGAATTAACCAGAAAAAAAAACAACATGCAAACTATTTTCATACATAACACGAACGCTCTGAGGCGTATGTAAAAAAATGTTATTTTCCGCCTAAAAGTATGCAATCAAACCAAATAACTTGAGTGTGTGTTTCGACGCCGTTTCGCTGCTTAAGTTGCTCTTTGCAATTGTTGTTGTTGCTATTTTTCCTGTTTCTGCTTTTTTCGCTTTTGCCATTTGAGTGAGCGCAAAGCATTTTTTTTTCGTTTTTGCTGGCGTTGCCTTTTTGTGAGCTGCGTCCAATGAATTACCATTCACGACGCACACACCTACGCATACACACACACACACACACACACACACACACACACACACACACACACACACACACACACGCACACACCCTCAAGTTGTGCTGCTGCGGCTGCCTTCATCGCGTTTTGTGCTGCGCGCTCATATAATTTATCGAAACACATTTATTTCGCTATGATGTGAAACGGCAACAAAAATAACATCAACACAATATCTAACTATTGTTGTTGTTGTTGTTGTTGGGCTTGTTGCTGTTTCCACAAATACGCCCACTTTATTTAGCGTCTCCTTTGTTGGCTTCAGCTTCGCTTTATTGAATATTGATATGGAAATTCGTTTGCCGTCTATGGGGCATTTATTATTTTGTTATAATATAATTCGTTTGTTATATTTTAATTAATCATACACACGTATTCCTGCAGACTACAATAACATTAAACAAATTATAAATGCGGAAATGTAGTAAATAAATAAACGTTTTGTAATTTCCACAGTAAATTTTATAATGTTATTTATTTATGTTGCCAAAGGAAATCTGCTGCAATGAAAAGCTTGCCAAATACTCATAAAAAAAGACAAAATTATATTTGAGGTTCATAATGAATTCTCTTTTTATTTAATTTAATCCAAGAAAATAAATCTTTCTCTTATGAAAATAAATTTATTTTTTTATGTTTTTTAGTAATAATTAAATAAATTTAACTATTTTTATCCCTGTTTTTATAGATTTTATGTATCACCATTAAATACCAGTTATTTATTTTATCTCTTACATTATAATTTATATTCAGTTGAATGTTGCTCTTATTCAAATGAGTTTCTCTTTTTTAATGAATTTTTCCATTAATTTTAATCACAACGCATGAATTTGTAATATTTTTAATTGCTTGTCTTCTTCCAACGCTCGTTAAGCGATCTTTTTAATTAATTCATTTGGCGATTATGCACACCATTAGCCCATCTCTGCTTCTGCTTGTGTATTTTAACAGTTATCTACTACTACTACTACTATTTTTTTTTTTTTTGATATTTTCAATTGCTGTTTTGGTCTGTTAAAATATATTTTATTTAAATGCGCTTTGTGTTCGACAACATTTGCGGCTTTTTCTACCCTCACGTTTATTGATTTACACGAGTACCGGCAACAAAAGTGGCAACAAAAATAACAACAACAACAACAACAGCAACGACAACAAGAGCTACAGCAACAACAAAAAGTAGTTGCGGGTGGTGTGTGGGGAAATAAACAGGGCTGGGCAATAATCCGTCGCAGACAAAAACTTTAAATGCCGTTTTGTGGTTTGACTTTTGTTGGCCCTCAAAAAACACAAAAAATAGAACACGCCACACACACAATTACACACATTTAAACAAACGCACACACACACACACACACACATAGACGCCACTAAAAAGCCCTGATAATTGAATGCAATTATTTTGGCTTAGTGAAAGAGGAGTTTCTCTGCCTTTGCGGCATTTAAAATTTACACTTTTTGAACAAAATTTGCACGCGTCGCGCGACGAGAGACGACAGAGGCGCATCCAAGGGATACGGGTAGATGTAGATTCACAACCGTTTGTACGCAGTCAAAGCCCACGAATGTCCTGGGCCGACTGTTGTCAGAATCCGCACTGTCCTGAACAAAGAGCGCAGCGTTTTCAACACGGAACTGTTTTCACTACGCTTGCGATACGCTTCGCTCTCCACCGAACGGCAACGGATGGGGTGGGGAGAAGTTGGGTGCGCTCGGCCAGCAACCCCCAAGTTGGGTAAACAAAGACAGCAGCCGTTCGCTGGGCGCAGCAGCAACCCCAGCATAATGACAGCTCCAACAAACCAGGAAAACAAACTACCACCCACCTGGTGGTGTTCTCTCTCTCTCTCTCTCTGTCTCTCTCTCTCTTTCTCTCTTTCCCACTGTCTCCCCTGTGACTCTCTTTTGTTGTTATTCTGTGGCTCTCTTTCGCCGGCATTCCGGCAGTTTGTTTTGCTTGTGAATGTCATGCGCAGTGGGTGCTCCATAGCCGGGAGCAGCCGGAATTCGTTCCGGGGCCGCCAACCCGCCTGCCACATGTTGTGCGTGTCTGCCACGAACCTTGATAACTGATAAGAAACTTTAACATCAGCTTTGCACAGGGTTGCACACAACACGCGTGCCGGGGCCATTGACGGAATTTCTCGACGTGTGTATGTGTGTGTTTGTGTATGCGAGTATCGCTCTGTTTTCGTAGCGTAGCAGATATTTGTTTTAGCCCGCCCGCCCGCTCACCCTTCCATCAGCTCTAGAGGGTGGTAATAACGTGCGGATTTTCGAAAGTGGAGTCGTGTGCAGCTGCCTTAATATCCACAAGGCAAAAGCTTCACGAACGCTGCTTCTAAGGGCTTTCATTTCAAGCAAAACATTTCAATGTGCATCATCAGAAAACATAAATAACTTAAATACAAGCTAACAAGAATGCCAAATTGTATTACAAGCATTGTAAATACAGGCTTTTAATCAACCTAAACCCATTTAAGACAGCAATAGTTCATGTTATAAACTTTATATCCATTTTAATACAAGGTAATTTTACCTCAATATACCTTAACTGAATTAATATGACAAATATATATTATTATAGGCTTATACAGCTCAGGCAATCAGGCTTCAAATTGGATTGACTTGATAGATTTTAAACTACCATAATTTTGTCAAACGTGGAACTTATTTCATGATGCTTGCCACTTTGGTTTGTTAATATATTTTATTGACTTTTTAAAACAAAGTGATTTTCTTTTACACATTTTTTTTAATCGATGTCTTGTAAAATGTTTGAAAAAAAACAACATTAAAAGTGAGGTTTAAGAATTATCTTAGTATATAATTCAACCGTTTAAAATTCAGCTATTGACTGCCAACTTCACAGACATAGAAATTTAAACATGTTGCAAAGAGGAGCCAAAACGTTTTTAATGAATTTCATTAAAATTCATAGTGACATGGCCTATGGGCCCAGAGCAGCGCTGAGGACAGCGTTGAGTACTAGGAATTAACGGAAAATCCACTCTCACACATGGCAGACACGTTCCGTTAACCCAAGACAATTTGCGTAATCTGGGAATATTCCGTTTTAGAATAGACAAAAACGATGCAAGTTGAAAGGGCTGCAGCTAAGACGAGCCAAGAACTTTGTCCTGCGGTAAGCTTTTTGCTGGAAAGCTGACATTCTAAGGATATTCTAAACGGTACAAAGCCAGGTCACCACGCCACGACCTGTAATATTTACAAACATTTTTTGCATAGCTCCCCTGCACAAAAATGTGCTGAAAACTATCTTGCGCATAGCTTGGCGACTGAAAGCCTGACAGCCACGAGAATTATTTAATTTAATGTTGCTTTCAATTTGGTGACAGGGGCAAAGCGTTGTGTGCCCAAGTTGAATAGGGCTAAAGCTGCAGCCAAAGCCCGATCGCCCCTGGCCAAAGGTCTGAGGTTAAGGAGCCATGAAGACTACACTTTTAAGTAATTAAAAACAAAAATAATAAATAGAAGCAACGAAGCCCAAATACACTTTTTTTCACAGTATATATTTTATAATATATAAGTTTGTTGTGTTGGTGTTTAAAGCTGTTTGAAATTTATAATTTATTGATATGAATTTCTTATAAAATTTATAAACTAATAATATTTTAATTTTACCATACATTTCTTGTACAAACAATTTTTTATTTTTAAAAATAATAATAAAAGATTAAAAGTAAGCAAAAGTGAGTAAAGAGTAATTCAAAGTTGTATGAAAAACACAGAAACTCATTAAAAAAAAAAAAAACATCAAAGCAACACTTTCCCACTGTGAAATTTGTATCTCAAAGGATAACGAAATAAAAAATTAAAATTGACATAAAAAAAATAAAAATAAAAAAACAACTTTGAAATCTGAAACGCTGAATCGCAATAGGGTAATTAAAAAGACAGCACTTATTTTACGAACTTTATGTGCACGAACTTAATTATTTAAGGTTCATCAGATAGTCATTATGCCCCGTGGCAAGGGCAGCAAAAAATAAAACTTCTTGAAAGCGCAGACACATGACAGGAAGCGGTAGCCAGGCAGAGACAGGCCTGGTGAGGGGTACAGTACAGGGGTAGGCCTATTAAAGCATATAATGGCGTGAAGTGGGCGTGTAACTGGGCACCAAAGGGTGCCTGCAGGTTGAAGGCAACGCCAGGAGAAAGACGGCAATTAGAGGCAATTTGGTTGAGCCGAGGACCACAGGCTGAGAGAACGCCTGGTCCTGGACCTGGAACTGGGCCCGGCCAACGAGTGCGTTGTCCTTTGGCTGAATGTGCATTGTTATTGCTGCTGTTGCCGTTTGTATGAACTGAAGCAACAGCCGCTGCACTAAAATTGCATGTCAAAGACAGATTTACGAGGCGCCCACACATTGCCCTGTTTTGGTTTCGGTTTCGGGTTTGCTTTGCTTTACTCTGGCTTTGGGCGCTGTAGGCATTTTATTTATGATAACAGCGTTGTCGGACCGCGCCTGACGGCACGCCATTGAACCATATGAGATAATAAATAACGGTTTAATTAAGCGTCAGCTTACAAAATTCGTAATTAATTGATTTTGTGTGCAGCTCGTTTGGCCCGAGATAAGCGCGAGGCAACTGACACAAAATGGTTGGCACTTTTTGTGTGACCAAAGCCAATTATTTCGTGCCTTTGACCAATTTAATTGCACGGCAATTTGGCTTCAATTTTAGTCATTTTAGAACTACTTCAGGAATGTAATAATATATGGTGTTTAGTATCGATTGTGCCTTTGTGCGTTTTGAAATTTAATGTTTTTACGTTTCTATTACGCTATTCAGGACTTTATATAATTTTACAATAATAATAAATACGAATTTAATAAAAGTAAGAGTTAAAATAGCTAAAATATGCAACAGAATAATATTAATATTTGATGAAATTAATAGTTTTGGTCGTTGTAGTTTTTTTAATTTAATTTAATAGTTTGCAGGAATTTGCTGTTGCATGTTACTGCATTAATGATTTTCCTTTTATTTATCACTATATTGCTACTTGTTAATAATAAAAGTAAAAATTAGATCATTGTTATTTCTCTATTATTCCATATATTACACATATTTCTTTGTTGAAAAAATAAACAGCAAAAAATATAATAATATAGCCCCTTAACTTTGTGGCATCTAATATTTGCCTGAGGAGAGGCAACAAACTCGATTCCTTGTATTGGTGGCATGTGGCATGCGGTAAGCCTAGGCTGCGAACCCAGTGGCGCTTACTGGTGAGGCAGCAGCAGCGGGGATTCACTTGTGGACGTGGTCGACAGCAAAAGCCGTGTGCAGGACAAGTTACAAATGTTTATGACAAGTCAAACATAATAATAATATGTAACAAGAACAACACACAAGCAGTGCAGCCAACTGCATGCCAATACCCTCCAGAGCCAGCAAACAATGACATAAAATACAAAACTATGCAGGGCACAAGCACAGCAACAGCAACAGCAACGCCTGCAACCAGGCCCGGGGCATGGAGATGGGGCATAAAAATGTTTACCGCCCTCCGCTCACCCACACCACTTGTCAATTAAATGTCAACTGGCAGAAATGTTGGCTGCCTGCTGCCACATTAAAATTCCACAGAGAATGAACCAAATGAACGAAATGCAGAAAAATAAAAACCAAACACACACCAAACACAAATACGCACACACACACACTCACACATCTGTGTGTGGCTGTGTGCGTTTATTTCTTTTTTGAGCATGCGCCGCGAGGCATGCAATGAAAATTTAACTCTCTTTAGAAAATATTCCGCTCTTAACCAGTCGCCGTCCAACTGTGGTGCGTATTCACCACTACACTGCACCGCCGAAATAAAAAATAAAAATTAAACCTAGCTTTCTGATTCCGATTTATGGGACACGGCGTTTTTTATGCATTCTCGAGCTTGACACTCGACTGATGCTTCCTATACACATATATGAGTGTGTGTGTGTGTGTGTATTTGTTTGTATTTGTTTTGAACTTTGCTATTGTCTTTCAATGTCATTTGACAGCATTGACTGTGTCTCCCTATAATGAATACCCTTCAATAACGTTGGCCAGGAGGAGTGTGCTCATTTAGCACTGTTTATCTGGTCAATAAGTGCAATAATTCATTATTAATGCAGTTTTGAACATATAATATTTACGATACAGATTATGGAGTGCTTGAAATATATACTAAAATAATATATGTTTCTTTACCAACATTGTTAATCTAATCTAATCTAATCATCTAATCTTAAGCTTTAATAAAAATATGTTCGGTTCGTAAACCTGCTTTAAAACATCACTGTATTCAGGTTTTGGAACTTTAAACTTCGATTCGTAGCATTATTGTAAAGTTAAAGGGAAAATAATAATTTACTTATTTATAAGAAAATGTTTTGTACTCTTTTCTTTAATTAAGATATAAACCATCTATTTTTGTTGTAGCTGTCGACCTTCTGAATGGCTAGTTTCGTATATGGCTTGGCCGAATTTTATGCCAACTGAGTTTAATTCTTTTAAAATTTAGGTTAAGTTCCAAGGTGATTTCAAATTTGAACTTTTTTAATAACCTTTTATAGGGTATTTATGCGGTTTCCATCGGTTCAATTGGCTAATGTTTATCGTTTTGACTGCAACAGTCCGCAAAGAGGCCTAGTGTCAGGAGCTTTACGGCCTAGTTGTTTGGGTGAATGAATAACACCACCGACAGAACTACTCGCGTTGGCCAGCTGGCCAGCTGGCAATCGAAAGGCGAGGTCTGAGTTGGCAGTTTAAAGTGAATGTCGACGGGTTTCTGCTTTTACCGAATTCCTCTTATGACTCTGTACGAATGTCTGTCGGACAAAACGGAAATTTGTTTGCAAAAAGTCGTTAAGGGAAATGGAAAATGTACATATCTCGCTCGTAGCCAATCTGCATACAACTCATAATGGCATTAAGCAAAGAGAAGCCAAAATGCCTAATGAAATTCCAAAAAGCCATCAAACGGGCAATTTGTTCGATGTATTACAAAAAGGTTCACACATGTACAGAGAAAATATTTTTTCCACTCCTTTGAAAACTAAAAATGTTTTCGTTATTTGCAACAAAGTTTTAAACATTTTATAAAGAAAGTTATATTAAACTATTTCCATAATTAATATCAGACTGAAAAAACTTAAGTAATTCTCAGAATGTTTTCGAAAATTTTATCGCTTATATTTAATATTAAAATACGTACATAAATTGAAAATTTAAAGAACCTACCTTTTTCCTGGAGTTGCTGACGCTTTATGTCGCCTTTAAGCACTTCCGCTGTGTGGACGAGTTCATTGAGCTGCGGTTTTTTCATTTTCAATTCACGCAAAACTTTCTGTAAAGCGAAACAGAAAGAGAGTAAATAGATTGGGAATTCGCACGTTTTTCGACTGAAATATACCTCCTGCTTTTCAATGGCCAAACGGACTTCGTCCGCATCGTCGACGAGCACGCTCTGTATCTTGATCATGTTTTGTTCCCAAGTTAGCCAGTCGGAAATGTGCAGAACGGACTTATCGAAGCTGCTGGCCAAAGCGCCAGTGCCGCTCGGTTCGTTGTTGTAATCTGCAATTGCAAAAAAACAACACAAAATATTCATTAAAAAACCAAGCGATAATTAGATGTCCAGCTCGCTCAGTCACAAATGCCAGCTTCCTCATTAGCAGCAGTTGCGGTTTCAAATCGGCCAATTGCGGTCACCATGGCCTACATTCGTTCAGACCCAATGCCAGCCCCAGTGTGCCACATTCACAGGCCGGCCTGCCTTTTTTTTGCGCCTTTGCCAGGATGCTCATGCGGCTGGTCATTTCAACGTCCAGAAGCGCATAAAAACAGTTGAGTAAATGAAAAACTATTTCAATAAAGCACACTTCAAGTGGCTTTATTGCCGGACCGTATCTTTACTCAAATACAGTGGTGTGCGAACCGTAAAAACCAACTAAATGGACGAGAATCGCTTTAAAGTTTCGAACTCAATTGTAAACAATAAAATACATACTAAGGTATTAAGGGAGCACAATAAAAAACCGAACAGAAAATTAATATTTAAAAAAAAGCCCACTTAAAAATTCATCAGAGCTTAACAAACACGCCATATATATTGTTTTGCTAAATATATTAATTATACTTTTTTAAATTTAAATGAAACCAAGGTGCAATCAATGTTGCAATTGGTGTAGAAAATTAAGTTCACAAACTAAAGCCAATGCTGAGTCATAACAAATATTTCTTAAAAAACTATCACTAACATCTTTTTTAATAACACAATTCCACATAATATATAATTCAAGATAATTTGTGTAAAAGCGAGCTCAACTTTAAAACCTATTTAAATATTCTTAGTACGTTTTCGAAGCTTAAATTTCAGTGTGCAGCAATTCCGGTTATGCGAATCGATTTGTAAGTGCACTTGTCTTGTGTTGAAGGATGGGTCCTTGTCGGCTTTAAGACTTTCGACGACACTCAAATTCTCGCTCAATGCACAAAACAATATTATTTTACTTATTTCTTATGCCGGGCGCCGCAAACGAGGCAACCTTCAATTGAAAACTAGAACTGGTTGCAAATAATTCAAAGCACAGAAGAAGAAAAAAGGCAAAGGAAACATTTGGAATACTTAGCGCAAAGAATTGAAAGAAAATGCCTTGGGCAAGTTTTGTAAGCCTAAGAAGGCAGTTCAGAAATTTATGAAAGTTTCGGGGCTTGAGTTGCACATAAGCCGTGAAAGCAAGCCCAATAACTTTGCTAGTGTGTGTTTGCGTATGTCCAGCATTGACGTCGCGATGTCTACTTTGTTTTTTGTACTTTTCGCCAACACCCTAACACGCAGGATTAGAGCCCCACACTTGCGACAAGGGATTGGGAATTTGGGACGGCCAAAGCAACTAAGGAAAAACATAACCGTCTTCGAGACAGGCCACTGTTAGCCATGTCTACGGTGAATGACTGAATGAATGAATGACTGAATGCCACGTGTGTGAAAGCATTTAAAATGAAATTCATGGGAGTCACATCACACAAGAGGCTGTTAAACAAATATATGAAAAAGCAGGAAAAAAAAAATACGTGTAACAAGCCTTAGACACATACCGAAGTAGCTAGAAAAGAAAAACACGTTAAGTGCAAAAGTTCTTTTCAGGCATTTTGACGCTCGTATTGTGCCCACCCAATTTGTTGTCCTTTATGCGACAAGCGAAGGCCCCAGGCAGGTGTAAAAGCAATGAAAAATAAAAAAAAATATTAATAATATATATATATATATATATATAAAACACGTTGAACTTGGCAAAGGAAGCTGCTTGATAAAGCTAAAGTCAACGTTCGCACCAGGAAAATGTCATAATTCATTAAAAGCCAGAGAAAACATATTTCCACTTGTCGCGCTGCTTGTCCTCGACGTCACTCATCACTTCTTCGTGTTTCTTAAAAGATGCGAGCACATTGAATTTGGTGTAGACGAGTATCAATGGGATACTGAAGTAAATATTCGCAATGTATACGGTTACAATTTTATTTTCCATTATTTTATTTAAATAGGGTGCTGTTTTTAGAGAAATCAAGTATTGCAAAAATGGATTTATTTTATTATTTTACTTAAAATTTCAAACAATCCTTCTTTGTAACCGCATATTTTTATTTATTTACTATTAATACTTTACAATGAAAGAATAATGAATGTATATTCTTTATATTCATCATAATTATGTGACATATTTTCTAGGTAAACTTAACTAACTAAAAAGCACACGAAATGTCTTATGAAAACTTTTCAGTGAACACATATTACTTTGTTTTAACACGATTACAAACATTCCATAAGTTTTAAACATTATTTTTGAGTTGGAGTGTTTTTTTTATTTTTATTTGCACTTCGCATAAATTTTATATAAACGATAATTATAATAATTTTTTTTTTATTATTACAAACTCATATTTTTCCCTTCAGCCAATATCTTTTTTATCACAAATTCTTTACACTCGAGTTTTTTTTTAAGAAAAAATGCAGATATTCTTAAACGGTTTACTTCCTTACCGGTGAACGATTTATTTTGAAATGTTTTCTCACAGAACCCAACACAGCTGTTTGTTTGCTAAACCGGCAATGCCAATTTAGCGACAGAAGCACCCATTGAAAGCTTGCAAGCTTCACGTGCGCTTTTAGTCGGTACCCACTGTTTTCATTCGACAACCAATGTGAATTTTATAGCAGTTGGCTTTTGAAAGCACTACTACACTAAGAGTAACATTCAAGCAGTGCTGCGTAGCCATTGCAAGCAGTGTCACAGAGGGAGACGATACGAGTATAAATATGATTGTACACGCACAGAATATCACAAAACACTTCAAATAACACACACAGCCGGTGAAAAAAAAAAAAACTAAAAAAAAATAAAACATAAAAGCACCAACAAAAAAAAAGCCATTGTTATATACATTTGATTCTTTCTCTGGAGTGAAGTTATCTCAAGTTCAGAATGACGACCGTTTCACAACTGCCATCTTTCCATACCGCTACGAAAATCAAATCATTCCACCGTAAGATTGATTTCAAAACACCTAAGCCGGTGCCGATGGCAGAGCGCGACTATGGCCTAATGAGGATAGCCGCCGACAGGGCAAACACTCCTTTTCCACAGGCGTCCTTAGGAGTTGATGTAGATACGCTTAGGGCCCGACTTGAAAAGGAGCAGAAAACTATGGACAACAATTTAAAAACGTTCTCGGCTAACTCAGAAATGAATATGAAATCAAGTTTACATTTTGGCAATGAGAAGGCTGCTAAATCGAGAACACGATTGCATCCTTCCTACGGCACTCCGCACCCTTTAAAGGGCTTGGCCATAAATCCCAAGTCGCTCAAACGACACCTTGAGTCAATTGATTGGGAAAGCGTAAGTTTCCCCAGCCGATGGTCCTCCATTAAACGCTTATCAGATATTCAGTCATATGTGTTGGAAGCAGAGAGTGGCCAAAAATCGATCCGAAAATACATAACGCCCCGAAATACACAGCCAAAGAAAGTCGTTAGCTTGGCCAGTTGCTTACAAAAACAGAATGCCAAGAAATACGCTGACGCGGGAGGCAAGCGGGCTAAAAAGGTTACCATAATCACTCCTTGGCAAGAGACATACAACACAAAAACTGGCGAAAAAAATGAATCGATGATCTACAAAGACGTCGATTACGTGCACAGTGAGCATAGTCTTAGCTTTAAGAAACGTCGACAATTATTTAATAAGGGCGAGTTTACCATTGCCAAGAACGGCAGAAAGATGAGCGACTATTTCATCGGAGGCCTATCATCTCCAATAGGCATTGACAAAACAGTGCTTGAGAGTGCCGCAAAAGCTGATACGGAAATGGAAACTTTTATTAAAAAAACCGGTCTTTTTAAATCAACTACTCACAATGTACTGGCCGGTAAACTTACAAGAGCCTCGAGCCTAAGCATAACAATACAATGAGTCCTCCAATTACTTGACAAATAGCGACAGTGCAGCCAAATTGCGACCTTACCACTTGAAGGCACTATCGCTATTTTTCAGATGCAGGAGAACGAAAATTTCAGACAAGTACGTTGACATATATCATCTAACTCGGCAGTACCAAGACCAATGTAGGAGCTGTCTCTAAGCTTAAAATAAATCGCAATTGAATAAAACTAAAACAAAAAGCGAGTATAGGATAACCATTAACACCTGATTGGTTATTTGTTTAATGGGACACTGGCCTAAAAATACTTTTTTTTTTAGATTTATCTCACATAAACGAGTAAGAACGCTCACTTCTGCAATGCTTATGCAAAACAACTGTGAGAGATATAGGCATATCCGATCTTTACAGGCGAGGAAGCTGGGGGCGTTACAGTGGGCGTGGCCGGGATGCCAAGAATATATTGGAGAAGTCGTCAGCTATCTATCTATCTATCTGGTAACTCTTACTTTTAAATTCTGAACTTTATCTATGTTATCGGTGTTTTCGGTTTACCAGCTCTCACGGACGGTTAGCAAGACGGACATTGCACAAAACCAATATTTTTTCTCTTCGTCAACGAATAAATTCCATAAATCCTGATGCGGTTTTCAATTTTAACGGTCTTAGAACACGTAGCAATTAGCTTTTGTATGCGGTGCAAAAGTTGTATCATTAAAGTAGGCATTGCAAGCAGGATAACTGAAAGAAATTTGAAATTTATATTTCACTCTAACACAATCGCCAACACACAACATATAAAACTAAAATTACCAAAAAAAAACTAAAAAAAAAAAAAAATTATTTTGAGTTCGTTTAATTTTTTTGAGTTTTGTTTGTTTAGTTTTTTTTGTTTTTGTGTTTGTATTCCAATCGTCTGATTTCCCTGTGCGGATTTGAGGATTTATCATTTCAAGATGAAATCGTCTAATCCAAAAAAGTCTGTTTTAAAGTCCAGCATAGAAAAAACAGAAGAAAAGAGAAAGCTGACATTCATAAAATCGAATGTTCCAAGACCGTATGCCCTCGATTACGGCGTTTTGCGTATACATCCCAGACGAGGTATGACTCCGTACCCACGGCCAAATCCGCCAGTGGATGCAGATACGCTCCGCGAGCGTCTGAACAGTCAGTTAAGCGCCAAGGATCTGGATATATCTGAAGTGGACGATGAATATCATGTCCAAGTGATCGCGTCAGCAATATCAACCAAGCATGATAGAGAAAATCGACAAACTCAGTTAACAGGCACCCCGCATCCGAAAAAGGCTTTGGCCATTAATCCCCAAGAGCTTATCAAACATATCGATGAGTCGAGGACGAGCATTCTATCAAGAGAATCGTCCTCTACCTGGACTTCCATCAATTTCGACAATTCAGCGTTTGGCATAGCGCCCCCCGAAAGCTGGAAAAGCGTTTGCGGACAGTAACTATGGGAACGGTAGCAAGCCATAAAAAAAAGTCGAAATAATCAGTCCGAGTCAAAGTGCAAGGCATTTACCCGACCGCAACACTAGATCGGACTATTCATACCAGCCTGACAGTGAAATGGCCGACATATCGCCAAAAGTAAGCTTTGAAGAACGCAGACGACTGTTTCATATTGGCGAATTTACCATAGCCAAGAACGGCAGGAAGATGAGCGAAACCCCGGTATTAGATCCAGTTTGCACAGATTTTGTTGAACCATCAATATATCGTATCGATCTGAACGCCAAGAGGGATTTTGACAACTATGTAAGAAGAGAAGGCACATTAAAAAGCAACGTCAATTTGCATGACGGTAAATTCCAGACACCGAGAAATTCAATATTCTCTCCATATCAATTACGTCCAGAACCAAAAATTTCAAAAGCTCCAGTCTCAATATTAAAGCAAACGTCAAACAATATCGACCACAAACCACAAACACTGAAAGAGCAATCGCTAAACGGCGACAGTGCCTTCGAATTGCAAACTGCTTCAAATTTAAGGCACTTTCGCTGATTCACGAATGCACTTTCGATTTTGTACAAACCAAATCATTTTGGATAATAAAAAAATACGTTTTTAATTGATTTTGAAATTATTTTCATAATTTTTATTTCAGGAGAAATAACATTTATTATTTTATCCTAAAATTTGTAAGCTACTGTCACAAAATTTGGAAACAGTTTTCACAAATTAACTTAGACCATTTTCGACTGTTTTTTTAAAACCGTGAACAAGTAATTTGTTTTCGTTTGCAGCAGTGCGATTCATGTTTTCTATTAAATGCATATTCAACAGTTGCAATAGAACAACTCAAAACAAGCCCCCGAGCAGTAAGTCAACACCAAAAACGTGCAACCATATGCTCACACTTCTATATGAAATGTCAAAAGTGCTATTGACATGGCGCATTTGGCTGCACGCCCTTAAACCAAACGGAACAGAACAGAACAGAACAGTGCAGGGCGTAAATATTTAACAACAAAATAAAAAGGATGAACACGGCAAGGGGCATGGGGATGTGGGGGGGAAACACGCGCAACAGTAGAAAGAAATGCC
The DNA here is from genome assembly GCA_035043915.1 of Drosophila paramelanica. Classification (NCBI taxonomy): domain Eukaryota; kingdom Metazoa; phylum Arthropoda; class Insecta; order Diptera; family Drosophilidae; genus Drosophila; species Drosophila paramelanica. The sequence goes on from JAWNMO010000258.1 coordinate 7,107,572, forward strand.
ATAAAATGCAATGAAATATTTCCGACTACGTGAAAAAAAAAAATATATTTATATATTTTTGAAATTAACAACTAAAGCGAAACTGGTATAAAAAAAGCTATTATGAAATATGAATCGTGCGTGCCAAGTGGAGAGTTTTTGCAATCGAATTGATTAAATTGCATATTTTTAACATAAATGTAATATGAAGCGGACAGCAGCCACGATAACGAAGACATTCGAACTATATATAGCCGAGAAATCTGTGAACCATTGACCCAGGCTGTGAGCCACACAAATAACCATAAATGAGCTTTCAAAATGTATTACCAACTAAAAAGGGGGAATAAAATCACTTACCCTGGCGACTGCAGGCTGCACCGTTGCCGTTGCCGTTGCCGTTGCCGTTGCCAATTCGGCTCCCATTTTTCAGTTCCGCCAGTGAGAGCTCAATATTATCGGCATGAGCAATCAAATTGCTTTTAGTCTGCAAACAAAAAAAACAAACGATAAAACTATAAAATAGGCGAGCGACCAGTGCGTTGTGAACCTTTTCGATTTCGTTCATCATCACGGGCGTAACCTTTGGCATTTGGGGATTCTTGCCAATGGCGCCGACGATGACCTGCAGATCGTCTCGGCGTTCCTGCAAAAATATTAGATGCAAGTTAAATTCGTGTGGTTGTCTGCTTGTTAAGAAAAACAAGCAAGAACCTTGCAGTCGGGTGTAACCGACAGCTGAATACTCGTTAACGATATAAGAAAAGCTTTAATAGTTGAAAATTATGAATTATTAGTCAATTTTCTAATTTATGGGAATATAAAATTATGTCTGATCCTTAGAGGAGGCCAATAATCTATCTGCAAAGTTGGCTGCATCTACCTATAAAATTGAGAATTTAACGCATTGATGTATCCAAAAATTCTGACGCGGGTAAGATTTAAATCTCTAGGTTGAAGTGTTCTTAAGGACATACATTGCTCAAACACACTACTAAACCCTTTTCATTTCGTCAACGAGCATAATTAACGATAAAAGCACAATGTACGCTCGAGCGGAAAAGAAAACTGCATACACAGGAATAAAATGGACACCGCTGGGTGGACCAATGGCAAATGAAATTCAATTCCGGCTGCAAGCGAATTATAGAGTCCCATGCAAGCTGTCCCCGGGACACCAAACTGTGTGTTTGTGGATGAGACTGGCTGACTGTTATTTGTGGGGTCGTGGGTGGTGGGATTCTTTGTATACCGCACTGGCAGACCGTGTCAACCAGCAAAACTGCATTGAGTATTCAGGGCAAACTGTTTTGGCGCCAAGCGAGTTTCGTCACCGCACTTTGATCGATAAAATTTATTACGAAATTAATTTTCTAAAGACGCGACCGTTGCGTATTTCAGACGCATTCAGACTGAAAACAAAAACAGCACCGCCGGCAAAGGGAGAACATTTTCGTTCTTTTGAATAAATCGCTCTCTCCGCAAGACTCTTCATATTTCTATTTTTATTCATACGTTTCCCACTTTTCTGTTTGATTTTTTGTTGTTGTTATTTTGTCATCATTGGGGCCATAAAGCCAAAAAAGAAAACAACAACAACAACAAAGACCAAAATAAACAACCAATGTCCAAATTGATTAATGATGGACTTTAGGGCATGTCATCGTCTAGGGATTAAAATTGTCAAATTTTTTGTGATTTTTTGTTTATTTTGTGTGTTAAGGACAATTGTCAAGCGTATTTCAAATGAAAGCGAGAGAAATTCCCTACAGCAATAGCTTGAAAATATACCTATTATTCATATGACTGCAATAGTTTGTATGTTTTAAGCAAATTAGGATAGCCCTGACAGAAATATTTGCAGCAATAAATAAATACATCTTGTCAAAAAGACTGTATTTATGTATTATAATGGCCATCAACTGAATTCCCTTGTGCTGAGCTCATAATAAAATATATTTTAAAAATTAATGCGAGATCTTTAAAAAATTGACACAAACATGTTTACAATCAACTCAACAAACTTATTGTGACCTATACAAATATCTATATTTCAGAACTATCGCTTATATATACGTGCTAATTTTTATGACAAGTTCAAAAGACAAGACAAATTCAACATCGATTTTCATTCAGTGACTTTCAGTTAACTTGGCAAAAATCTCTTAAGTTTTTATCTGTCTCTTTAAGAGCGATCTCTGCTCTCCTATTACTCAAAATGCTGCAACATATACACGGATGTAACAGATGTTGTTCTTGTTGTTGTTAATGTTGGCGTACGACGAGTTGTCTCGTCGTCTGTGTAACTATGTCAAAATTTTTGGTTTATTTTGGGTATTTCTCATGGCAGCATTTAGCAGTTTCGGTGGCCTATGGCGATGCTCTGAATTCTCAAGAGGCCAATTAACTTATGGATCGAACAAGAGCAAAAATAAACTGAGACGTGTTCAAAGATGTCTAAATTAGAAAGCAAACAAAAAAAGAATAATACATTAATTGAAAAAGAAAAAGAACAAGGAAATATATAAATAAAATAATGTCCATTTGGAATGTATAATTCGACATTGCTCGACCAAAAGATAATATCGTTTAATCAAAACTAGATTCATCCACTTATAAATTATAGCTGTGGCAATTCGATTTAATGTCTTTATCTTTCCCAGATTTCAATATAATCCCCTAACGATGTTTGGTGACGTATCAATTCGATTTAGTGGGTAGAATTTTATCAGAAAATCTTTATTATAATAAAAAAAATGATTCTGCGAACGAGTATTACGCTGTCGCTTCCACCCGACTGCAACGTTCGCCTAATAATAAATTAATTTTTTTAAAATAAAATATTTAATGGCCAAACGCAATAAAAATATAAATGCCCAATTTAATTCATATGAATAGACAATTTTGGTGCTGCCTGTTTACTCGGCAACAGAGCATAATTATTCAACTGTAATTCTGTGGCCAGATGTTGCACATATTGGATGAAAGCCAGCGTAAAATAGGATTTGGTCACACTTACGTTGATGTCATCCATGCGCTTCTCGAGCTCAGTGCTGGACTTGAGGTCAACGGGCTTCTCGATGAGAACATTGATACGGCGCAATCCTTTAGTAACCAGCTCCTCAATATTAACACCATCAGGAGTGGGGCGTGTTGCAGACGCACCTGTTGCCTTGGATCTGGTTGGGAAAATAAAAGCAATGAGCACATTTGAGTTCAAGGTTAGTTAGTTAGTAATAAGTTCTTACTTGGCCTGTTGAACCTCGCGGAATTTTTCCCGGAGCACGATCTGTGTACTCATGACCAGTCGGGAGATGCTGCCCTGTTTGCCGTGCGTCTCTAGAACCAAGGAATCGCCCTGTGAGATCAGAGTAGCTGCATCAGGTGCAATTAACATTCGCAGATCGTCGCTGTAACGAAACAAAAAAGAAAATAAATTTTAACAATTTAGTGTAAAACTCCAATTCCGAATTTCTTTTGCTTACGACTCGCTCTCGTGACACTGTTCGATCTTGGTCTTGGTCACCTCCAGTTTATATATCATTTGCTTGGCCAATTTATTAAATTCCTGCACGCGCTTTTCCAGGCTGGTCGGGCCAGTGCCCGGCTGCTCGCTGGGCGGACTCGTGAGGGTTACGTTCGAGTCATCGAGCGGCGACGGCATCGAGTTGAGCACCTTGCTCAGGAACGAATTTGGCTTCTTTGCGGATGGCGTCTCAATGCGGCTCTGGTTGGATCAATAAAGAAAGCAATAGAAAAAGGCGTGGCAAAAACAGGGATCGAAATGATGGCCCAAGTGCTACCAAATTACCGTATCACTATCTGAGTCAAAGGTTGGTGTCATTTCCAGCGAGAAGCGCGGTATCTCCTCATCATCGGAGAACACTAGCGGCTCAATATCAAAACCTGTCTCCTTGTCGGCGCTATAGAAACTATTGCGTACGGGCGATTCTGGTTCCGTGTCGGGTGTGAGTGCCTCCATTTCCGGCTGCAGCTGACGCCAGCGTTTCGCTTTGGGTCGCTGCTCCGCACTTGCAGCGCCATTCGACACCATCGCACCAGTGCCACTTTGTGGCACCCCCTCCTCCTCCTCTGAATCGCGCAGTATATCGCGCTCATGGGCAATGCGCTTGCGTTTCTCATCAAAGGATATGCGCTGTTTCTCCACGCGTAGCAGCGGCGTGCTCGTGTTGCCCTCCGCCGGCCGCAACAGAGTATCTTCTGCATTCTCCGTCTCTTTGTCGCCCTCCTTTTCTACGCCTGCTTCCAGTTTACCCGCTGGCGACTCACATAGGGAGCGCTTACTCTTGCTGCGTCGCATCTCCTTGCCATTGGCATCGATGCGGAGCGAGGAGTCCGAGTCTTCGGAGAGGTCCACAATTTGCACCGTCTGCACGTATTCGGGCAGCAGGGGCTCCACACTCTCCAAGATATTGACGGTGTCCACAATCTCGCCCTGCTGCGGCTCCAGCGCAATATTCTGCACAGACATCTTATCATTCTGAATGTTCTTCACTTTGATCTCGACAACCTGCGCTGGCGCCGCCGGAGCTTTTCGTTTGTTCTTCGCCGGTTTCGGCGGCGGTGGCGACGACTCGACCAGCCTGCCCGGATTTAGCGATATCTGTGAGAAGAGTGTACTCGATTCGGCCAGGCGAAACGTTTGCGGTGGCAGCAAATCGGGCAGCACTGGCTCGCCGGCCTCGGACGTTGCCCCCTTTGGTGACTGCGCCTCGACAACACTCGATGATGTGTTGGGCGTGCTGGTGTCGCCCGCTTGTGGCGTGCGTGCACGTCTCTGACGCACTGTATCGCTGACAATAACAATTTCCGTGTCCTCATCGTTGGGCTTGGGCTTATCGGCAGCGACAATCGTCGCTGTCTCGTCAAAGCGCGTTTTCAACGTATCCTGTGCAAAGGACGCATAGTTTCGTACTGTTTAATAACGCCCATGATATGAGCTATGTTATAGGTTGGATTATATAGTAGTATGTGGAGGCCAAAAAGCATTTGCTGTACATAAGCATTGGTGAAGGGAGTAGTAGATACTTATATGTTCATGTTGGGATGTGTTGATTGAACATATCTGTTTTTGTTTTTTTTTTTACGTTTGACGCAGCCGCAACCAAGTTGAACGCCATTTGTGTTTATTTTAGGGGACAGTAACAAGAACTCCAAATAACGCAAAACAAAATACTTTATGTATAAAAAACAGTACATATATATATATATTTATATAGTATATATACTAAATATATATGTATATATACAATTGAAATTTGAAGCGTGAAAATGACACCAAGTTAGACCTCGTAGAGCTAGTGATTCGGTGATTCTGGTATACTATATGGTGGTGGTTGTTTTGGGTGATGGTTGTTGGTATTTCTTATCTGGTATTTGAGTTGGTTCTTGATTAGCTTGGTGGAAAGATTATTATGAATGTATTTTATTTAAATGGGTGGCATGTGAAATTGCAAATAAAAACTCAAAAATGTACACAAAATAAATAAGCATTAAACATAGTAAACGTATATAGCATAATAATGCATATATATAAATTATATATATATATTATAAATATATATAGATATGGCAATCACCTCTGGGTTAGAGCATTATAAAGATTTTACAATAATTTAATAAAATAATAAACGCACATTAATTACATAAGCTTAACAATTTAGAATTAGTACTGAACTTAATTTAAGGTTTCTTTTCTATGCAATTTTTATTTAAAGCTGAAAGCAAGCATTCAGTTAAATTCAATTTGTTATGAATCCAAACCAAATGATGCTGAAAGCACGGCAAAGGTGAGCGAGCATGATGATGGGAAATTTGATTCCATTTCAGAGTGCATGCGGAAAGTGCATTTTTCTCGAAGCATCGAGTGAAATACCGAAGGTGTTAAAATGGAAACCAAGCAATAACCACCACGAGATAAAATGAAATGAAATGTGCGAATGAATAAAAGTGCATAAAAAAGTATCGAATGAATAAGTAGCGAACGTAAAGGCAAATTGTAACGTAAATACAAATAGAGTAGCTCAAATGACAGACAGACAGACAGAAACCATTAAGATAATGTATATATATACAGATCATTCTTAAAAGAGTTTTTCTTAAATTAATGCATCTACATAAATAATTTGTTTATTCTAATGGCAATCGTTTTTTACGCACCACAACAATTGCAATTACTTGTTGCTGCAATTTTTCAATTTCCGGATTCGATGGCACATTTATCTCCTTCAAATCATACTCCATGGCTCTGCAGGAAGATAAAACAACAAATAAAATATTAAAATAATTGTACTTATCGTTGAAACAGTATGCGTGATAATTTTGATATTAAATGCAAAAATGACAAAAAAATTAATTTGAGTGTAAAATAATTTTTCTTTTTTTTTCGACTGAGGAATCGTTTTCGCATTAGTTTGGAGCATGAAAAAATAGCTAAAATTAAAATATTTAAGCACGAAAAATAGATTCTCAACTAAATTCTAAAAAGGTTTTCAGGTCTCGAACCAATTTACTATCTTCTATTTAGTCAAAAAAAAAATGTTTACACCAATTTTTTTTGGAACGTATCTATCGTGTGAAAAGAGAAAACAAGTGATATACACTTAACGTATAAAAAGGATATTCAAACATGATTAATTAACGGCATTCCCTGACAAATATAAGAACCATAAAGTGTTACTAACTTTAACGTATCCAGCGATATGTTATCCAAATTCTGAAGCGTTGTTTTCATCTCGGCCAGGCGCTTGATGATGTCCGCACTGGTCAGCTTGTGGTAGGTGGCCTTTAGGCCATCGATGCGCTTGCGAGTCTCCTGCATGCAACTTTGATCACAGGACTTGCTGTACTCGTTGTAATGCTCCTCGCAATGACGCAGCACATCCTCAAACTCGAGCAGAATGGTGTTGCGATCGTGCAGCTCCTGCGGCGACTCAAAACGCCGAATCAGCTCATCGGCCGCGTCGAAGCACTGCTCCAGTTGCCTGGCCAGCTTGATGTTGCCCTCCAAAATGGCCTTCGATTGGGTTACATTCTCGCCGAGCGCATTGTACAAATGTTTTAGTGCATCGATGCGTTGACTGAGCTGCTTGGGACTCTTTGTGTATTTATCCTCGCAGACGCGGCGACCTGTTTTGATGGTACTCTCAATTTCCGCCTTTATCTCGGATAGTGTGCGATATATTTGCTAAATAATAACAAATTTATAATTAATTCCATTCAACTGTGTTGGCAATTTGGTGAGCACATACCAGGCACTTTTGGTACTGCGCCTGGACGGTGCCAGGACCCGCCGAGGCCACATCCAGCACCAATGTTGAGTGCTCCACGTTGCGCAGATCTCCGTAAGCCCGATTCAGGCGGGACTCATAGGCGGGCTGCGGGGCTGTACATTTGTTGAGCTTGGCCTGGCAGATCTCGAAGCGCTGCTTCATCAGATTCAGCTGGTCCTGCAGGCGATTGGCAGCACCCGTTTTGCCTTTGGCCGTGTGCTCCGCAATTAGTTCGCTGATATCCTTAAAATTTTGCTCGTTAATGGCAAATTCACGTGCCAAAATCTGCAGAATAATTGTTATTGTTTTTATTTTCAAAATTAATTTCATCCTTTTTCATTTGACTGAGTTGAGATGGCTCACCTGGAAATCATCGGGCAGATCCTCAATGGTCACATCGTTTTCCAGATGCTCGCTGAGTATCTCATCCATGCGCGTTAGCCAAGCCTCAAGATGGACTATCGCTCGCTCGGACTGCTCCGCCTCGCTGACCTTCTCCTCCAGCAGTTCGGTGCGTTTCTTGGCCTGCTGCTGCAGCTGTGTCCAGCGCTCCACAATGCCACCAATATCCTGACGCATGACGTCGGCCATAAATTCATTGTCAATTAGCTCATTGCCAATTTCTTGAATCTTGTCCAGCCACTCCTCAGAGTGAGCGCGCAGCACATTTTCCAGATCCTTGAATTCAAAAACAAACAATTATAAATAAATAAAAATAATAAATAAAAAAATAATAAATAAAAAACAATACGCTAGCAATACAAAATCAATAATAAAATTCCCAATTTCCTACTTAAAATTCAACGAAGATTCGTATAAAAATGTTTACATATATTCTAGAATCGAGAACATTCTCTAGGATTGATTCGTCAAATCAATAGAATATTAATACAAATTACTTTTAAAATAAATATGAAATTTTTAGTTTAAATCAATAAACTTGATTTTTTTTGGTAGAAACCAATTTTACTATCTTATACATAAATTAAGAAATCCGGAATTTAAAATATATAACACACGAGCGTATATTCAAAATTGCACGCCATTGGTTTTAATAGCAGAGTACAGACGGACAGTCGGACAATACACAAACCCAAAACACCATTTTCACATCGTGAACAAGTATTTAAAGTACATCATAGCTGAGATAAATATATTTAAATTAAATAGTATTTGCAAACTTACGTCCAATTCCTCTCTAATTTCCTCGGCATCGGCAGCGTTCTCGGGCGTGTTGCGTATCTTGTTCTCCAGGCGATCCAGATAACCGGTCTCGCTGACCATAAACTTCTTGAACTCGCCCAGTTGCGTGGAGATGTGCTCGAGCAGGGCCGTTTTGGCGTACACTCGCTCCGTGACCTCCGACCAGCGGGCGTTGAGCCGTGTGAACTGCTTGGCCAGAGTGTCCTTGTCCTTGTCCCTGTCTCTGTCTTTGTCGTTGTCGTTCCCCTTGTCCTGCAGCTCGTCCATTTGCAGGAGCAGCTCACCGCCCAGCTCATTGAGCTCCCGAAACTGTTTGGCCTCCCGCTCGCAAGTCTCCTTCAGTGTCTGAAACTTGGATTTGCTGTGAAAGAGCTCGTTTGAACTGCGAATGGCCGCGACGCCCGATTTGGGCGTGTTGGCCTCCAGTTCGGTGAGCCAGCGCTCCGTTTGCTGCAGTCGCAGCTGCACGGCATCGCTTTGGGCCTGCAACGCCGACTGCTGTTGTCGCTGCGCCCGATGCAGCTGCTCCACCTGCGCGTAGAGCGCGTTCAGATCACGTATCTGGGCCTGCAACGATTCGCGCTGCGGCGCCTCCGCCTCCTTGATCAGAATCTCACTGAAGTTGCGCGCACTGATCACATCGATTTCCAGCTTGCGCAGATCCTGCGCTTGCAGCACATCCGGCGGGCTGCGCAGCACTCCGATGATCGCATTATATTCGGCCACAAAGTGATTGAGGTTCTCGATGGCGGTGGTCTGCTTGATCACCCACTCGGCGAGCTGCTCGGGCAGACGCTGCCAGGCGGTCTGCAGTTCCCCTTTGATGAGGTGGCCGGGCAGACGCTCGTAGGTTTGCCTCAGCGATTCCAGCTCGTCGAGCAGCTGATTAAGCAGCTGCTGCTGTCGTTCCATCGTCTCCAGGTTCGAGACGCGCACCCGCTGCTTGCCCACCCGGTCCACGAACTCCTCCAGCTGGCGCAGCTGCTGGGAAATAGACTCTCCGCTCCGCTGCTGGATGAGCGTCTGGAGCGCCTGCTTCATGTCGTGCCAGCTATCATAGAACAGGCCAAAGTCCTGTTTCCATTCGAGCAGCTGCTCGTCCAGGGCATCGGTTTGGGCGCGCGCCTCGGCGATCTCCGTTGCCAGCGACTCCATATGGCTGAGTCGCTGCTCCAGCTCCTCGCCGCTGGCGTTGCCCGCATGCTGTTTGTACCAGTCCCGCGAATCGGCCAGCACCAGCTTGAACCCGGTCAGGCTGTTGTAGTACCGCTCCTTGGCCAGCTGTGTGCTGCTCTCCTGCTGCTGGCTGGCCAGGCGCTCGGCGAGCGTTGCATAGCGCTGTTCCAGCTGCTTGATTTGGGCCGCCTCCAGTTGGAGTTGGCGCGCCGGCTCCTGTTCCTGCTCCAGTTCGCACACCTCGTACAGTTTGCGCAGCTCGGCCAGGCAGCTGGCGCGCTGCAGTTGCTCCGCCTGCAGCTCCTTGAGCAGCTCGCACTGATTGCGCAAACTCTGGCGCTGTAGCTGCTGCAGCTGTTGCTCCACCTGCTGCACGTATGCAAAGTGATCGTTGATCTGCGTTTCCAGCGCAAGAAAGTTATCGGCATTGCGCAGCTTGCGTTTCTTGCTGGCCAGCTGATCAGGATGCTGATGCTGATGCTGCTCCTGCTGCGCGTCATCCTCCTCTTCGTCTTCCTCCTCGCCGAATCGTATGATCATTTGATAGTCCACCCAGCCTTCGGGTCGCACCACACGACTGTCATCGTAGCTGGCGCGATCGCGTCCAAAGTTGAAGCCCTTCGTTTCGATGCGCAGCGTTTGCACCTCGAGAATTTGCTTGAGTGCATCCAGGCGATCCTCGTAGCTCTCCAGCTGCATGAGCACACGCTCGCCCTTGTCGTCGCCATCCTGCAGCGTGGCGGCGACCATCTGCCGCAAATCGATCAAATACCGCTGCAGCTCGAGCAGATCCTTGGCGCAGTAGTTCAGCTCATTGATGCGCTGCGTGATGCCGCCCACATCGGTGACCTCGCGGCTCTCCATGCGCTTCAGATCGTGCTCGCGCGCGTCCAGCCAGCGGGAGATGCATTTGTATTGCTGCAGCTTCTCTGTGCGCAGATCTATCCACTTGCTGACGTGCGACCAGCGCTCGCCGAGCGCACTCAGTCGATCCTCGAGGTCATTGAAATTGCCGGAGGTGTCGTTCACAATCACCACCATGCTGCTAATACTGTCCACCAGCTCCTGCTGCTCGCTGAGGTCCAACTTTAGCTGGCGAGCCTCGGCCAGCTGCTGCTCGGCCTTGGCGATGGTCGGTCCCAGGTCGCTCATGTGCGAGATGCGATCCTCGACGTTGGTGAGAAACTGACGCAGCTGCTCCAGTTTCTGTTTCTGGAACTCGGCCAGACGCATTAGTATCTTCGCCTGCATGTCCAGGGCGCGCAAACGGAGCGTCTCCCAGCGCTCGTTCAGCAGCACCATCTGTTGGCGCACCTCGTTCTGGTCCAACTGGGAGAGACTGGCGCCGTCCTTCTTTTGTGACTCGTTTATTAGATTGCTGCCCTCCTCGAGCGCCTCGCCCACGAACTCCTGATGCTCGGTTAGCTTCAGCATGAAGTTCTCGTTCTCGTGAAACTGTTGCTTGGCGGCCTGAAAGTTCACCGGATCGGGCAGGTCTTGAGACAGCAGCTGCTCATCCTCCAGCAGCAGTGTGAGCACCGCCTCCAAAGCTGTCTGATAGCTGCCGATCTCGACACTGGAGTTTGTTGCCGTGCTCAGTGGACGCTGCGAATGCGACTCGATTGTCGTCGTCGACTTCAGCTCCATGCTGGCGGCACTATCCGACGTGTAGAGCTCCGTCCGCTCGTTGTCCAGCGGCACCTCGTCCAGGTCCGTAATACTCGTGCAGGGCACGCGATCGCGTTCGGTGGCACGCATCGATTCCATCGCATGGTACAGACACATCACGTACATCTGTATGGACTTGTTGTCCGGCTTGTGTGTGTGCACGTCCTCCGCGTCGAGCAGCTTCTCGATCTTGAAGTGCCTGTGCGCCAGGTCGAAGGCTAAATGGAGGCGCTGCAGCGCATGCTGTGACAGGGCCGCCTCCAGGTCCAGCTCCTCGAGATGGGCGGCCAGTATTATTAGGAATGCGCGACCGTCCGCCCAGGAGCCAGCGAAATCATTGAGCGCCAGGCCATGGGGCTCGGTGTATTGCCTGGCCCAGGCTAGCAGGGATTTCTCAACGCCATTGCTTGAATGGCTCTTGACTAGATGCTGGCCATTAAACTCGAGCGCTATCAGCCAGATAAGGCCCAGCGTCAGCTTCGGATTGCCGCCGACAATGTCATCACTGGAGATGTTCACCAACTTGACGCCGTGCTGTTGGATCACGTGCAGCACTTTGTTCAGATTGTTGATGTGATGCACCCGCATGCGACCCTTCTCGGGTTTCTAGTACAAAAGAGAGAGAGAGCCAAATGTTAATGCAATACTATTATCTGAATTACAAGCTTACAATCTAATTTGAGCTTAATTCAAATCGAACGCTGTCATTATTTATACATATAATTCTATATTTACATATAATTCGATTTAACAAAGTGTATAATTTATTTAATATATTCACTCCTCACAAACTAAGATTTTTACATTAATCGATTATAAGACTACTGAATTATCAATAATGGTAAATAGTCAAATAATTATTCCGTGGTGATTCCGGATTTTTGAAAAACACAAATAATGCCAGGCTATATTGTTGTTGTTATTACACTGTCCGACACACGACAGCACCATTCTTACAAGTGTAGCTCTTGAACCAATCTAGTATTTTTCTATTTATTCAATATCTTTTGAATATGCATTATTACACGCATTTTATGGAAACGTATTTATTGTATAAAAAGAAAAATTAGACGTAGAAATTTATCGAAATGTAATCGATTTGCTTTATTCCTGTGTATTAAGCTGAATATAGAAAAGAAAACTTTACTATCATCTTTGCAACATAAAGATTGTCGGGCGATACCGACTGCGTCATACTCGTTCACGTTCTTAAATAAAAGATTCCATAGCTCCCATATATCAAACCCCTATAACTTTGTTAAAAGTGAACCGATTTTTACGTTTGATGGCATTTTGATCATGATTTGTCCTATATATTAACTCCACATTCAAAATATATTCATTTTCGAAAATATAATTTTTTTGAATTTTTTGGTCAAAAAATCATGTACTCCCCTTGTGAATTTTGGAAAAAAATATTTTTTCAAAATTTAGAATTGCGAATTTATAGTTTTAATCGATTTTATTTATCACAATTGGCATAAAAAACAACATTGAAAGTGATTTTGAGGGGTAAAATTTTTGGTCAAAAATCATCCCAAAATCGACAAAAATTTTGACATGTAAAGTTGTCAGATTCCATAGCTCCCATACATCAAGCCCCCATAACTTTGTCAAAAGTCCACATTCAAAATTTTTTTAAAAATATTTTTCTGTGAATTCTTGGGGTTTCCCAGTAATATATATTGCAAATTTGGTGACTCTAGCTCATAAACTTAGGACGGGGGCTTTGGGGGGCGGTCTAGTGGGCAGATATCAAGGATGCAATCCTTGGGGAAGATCACCAGCTATCTACATACCAAAGTTGGTGGCGCTATCTTTAAAATGTGGAATATATTTTTATCGATTTGCAATTTGAGGTGTATCGACATGTTATCGTATTGCCAGCCTCCCAGTGGCAAACTAATAGCCTTAAATATTTCAGTTTTTTTTTTACGAGCTAAGTTCATTGAATACCCAGTTTCCGAAAATAGGTGTCCTGTTCGGCTGACGACGACGGACATTTCACAAACAGAAAATTACTGTTGTACTTTCTGAACGAGCAAAAAATTGGCAACAACAAGCGTTGCTAGACTTAAGTTCCTGTGAACTGGTTCTTTGTTCCGGTTTCTTAATGAAATTGACACTTACCAGCTGTGAGTGTGTTAGGGTACTGAGTAGAGCCAACAAACGGTGTCCATCCCGCAGGTCCAAGAACAAATCATTCACTGGAGTGCACTGGGTATTGCTTAGATGTGAGTTGATCCATTTCGTAAAAGTTTTCTTCTGTATATGCTGTCGTTCATCTAGAAAGGAAACGAAAGCGCTGCATTAGTCAAAAAATTTACAATTTTTCATCAGCTATGGCCCTTAAGCACACCTCGGGCTGCAGTGGCCGCCTTTAATGGCAAATTGTAGGCCATCTTACAGTTTTTTGAACCAGCGCACGTCCAAAGTGCCAACGTTTTGAGCTGTCTGACCGCTGACTCTTTTTTTTTCAGACTTATTGCCAGGCCAAGCCCAGCTCTCGAGTCGACTTCAGTTGGCTTTGCTAATGAACAGCGCCAAAAACGTGCCAACCGACTCAAAATCAATTAGTAAAGCCGTCGTCACAATTTGCCAGTTTTGTGCGAAACTGCAGAACAATTTGCAACTCGGCCATGTGCCAGGCACCCACATTATAGACCCACAGTCGCAACTGGATAGTCTCCAGTTGTCAAATTAAAGCGCTGACTGATGGCATCGCTTTTTGATCGGCTCTCAAACTGACTTGGTTTGCAGTTATAGATTGTTGTTGGGTAAGTTATTAACGTTTTCGATATAAAAATTCAAATTGCACTTAAAACTATATTCCAGCTGATTGATTTGCAAATCACATCAAGTTAAGACATGTTACAATACAAAAATTGGCACTGCACCAAAAAAAAAAAAAACCCAGCCAAGTAAAAAGATATTCACTAAAATCGGACATTAAAATAAGTGAGAAAGAGCAAATGAAAGTGCGAGAGGGATTAAAAGAGCGTAAGAGATAGCATAGAAAAGAAACCTAAAAATTTCAGCCTTAGCTTAAAAATGCCTCTTTTTATTTATAAGAATCAATCAATTTTTAGCAAAATAATGTAAAAAAGAAAATCGAGTTAAAATTGTAAAAAAGTCGTTGCTGTAAGGAGAAACAGACATATATTTGAGATTTTCCGTTTCGCTTGAAATGGACAAAACAGAATATAAATACAATTTTGTATTTAGTAATTATATTGGCTTTGTATCAATACTATACAGGTTTCCAAGAAAAATACATACTAATTCGAGATGTTTTCGTTAAGAAAAACAGAGCTACTTAGTCTCCATCCGCAAGCTGTTCATCCACAAGCTGTTCTGGGCACCATTTACACCTGTTCCGCCCATTTTTACTAAAGGATTAACAGCGTATTTATATGTTTCGCAATTTATTTAGGCAGTTTGATATGCCGCTGAATTTGCAGCGAACTGAAGCGTGGACAGCTTATTAAAAGTCTAAATTACATGCCACAGCAATCACCATGTCAACGGTGGCCTTCAAGGTTATTGGGATTGCGGCTGTGGCATTCAACGAGTGATGTAGATGCAAAAATATCGCCTATAAATAGGCGCAACTCAACATCGGGTCGGGCACAGCACTCGAATTGTTAATTGCCATATGAAGGCAACAACTGCACGTGCAAAATAATTGCTGGCGCAAAGTGTTTGTAAAAGCCTTTCCAACTAGAGATGGACACGTGTCGGAAAGGACACGTGCTCCAGTTCGAAAACACGCAGCAAACCAGCATGATCTTAAATATATAATATACTTGTTTCAGAAGTGAACAAAATATTTTTTTTCGTTTGTTTGAATGCAATTTTTTTTGCTTGCATTTAAAATATATATAAAGTATTCAGATTTTTTTTGGCTAAGCCCAATAGGGCATGGCAAACAAATTGTTTTGGATTGGGATAAATTGAAAAAAATTGACAGACAGTTTTGCCACAAATTACACAAATCGATATATTTCCTAACTAACAATAAAAATTCAATAATTAATGCAATAATTCAAATAATAATTCAATAATAAATCTGTTTAACATTATTTTAAGTTGCAATTAACTGTGAACGAGTATTCCACAGTCGGTGAAACCCAAAGACAATGTAAATACTTAAATATTAATACTTATATTGTGTTTGGTTAAGCCCACAGTACTTAAAATAATTAATAAATATTTAAAATAATAACAAACAAGAAAATAATTATTAATTTGAATTTTTATGGTTCCTATCTTAAATGCTTACCAAAAAAAAATTGCATTAAGTTTAAACTCAAGCGTTAAAATTATTTCTATTTTATATAATGTATTTAGCATGAACTTTGATTTTTTCGCACGAACACGTCATGAAAGAAAACACGACCGGACAGAACTCTATTCCACACGCACACGCATGTTTATTGATCGGGAATTTGGGAACACATTGAATGTAGCAATGTTGGGCGGACAAACTGTTGCATGTGACCCACAAGTGTGGCCAACTGTAAAGTGCGTAGACGAGGACCGACGAGGACCAAGCCCGTCAGCCAGTTAGCCAGCTAATGGCCTATGGCATTGCACGTACCAAAGTCGTCAGTCAATGCGGCCATTTGCCGTCTGATGGTTCTTCCAGCAATTTCTATGGCTACTCATCAATTAATTACTCCACTTTGTGTGGAGTCGGACTCTGTCGAGCAATGGGGCACATTCTGCGTGCCGTTTGCTAATTAAATGAAATTCCATTATTTGCATTAATTGAGCTTAGAGGCTGCGGAAATGAACTTTGTATGTTTCACACAGCTCAAGAGCTTAATGCGCCCGCCTTCAAAAACTGACGCAGTGCCGGTGGCGCCCTTCGGCGTCAGGGTGGGTGGGCAATTAAATAAAAATTAACTAAACCATGACAAACTGCCGCGTCAGCACAACTCAAGGCGCTGACTCGGTGACTAGAAGACTGCATCAACAGCATCCGAAAAAGCAGCATCATTTTCAGTGTCAATTACGATAATTTCCTTGGAGCCCCACAGCAATTGCAATTGCAATCGCAATTGCAGTTGCAGTTGCACTTACAGCTGAAGTTGAAGTTGAAGTTGTTGTTGCTGTTTACCAGGAAATATTTCACTGTTTGTATCTCTTAATTTTTTGCTGCTGCTGTTTGTTTTTTCAAGTTGTTTGCAAATTGCTTTTATCTTCCTTGGCATTTTCTTTTTCTGTAAAAAAATACTCTTCCATTTGCTGTCGGTTTGCTGCTATTTAACCAAGAGCTAGCTTTTAATTTAATTTATTGATAAGCCCTGGATTATAAACTTTTTATACTTTGACAGATTAATATAGATACAAAACTTTTCTTTCAAAACTGAACCGATTTTTATGTTTGATGGCATTTTGATCAGGGTTTCTCTTCTGAATTACATTTCAGCGTTTAGGATATTCACTTTATAAAAATAGATTTTTGTTAAACTCTTTTTAGTTTTATAGTCAATATCTCCAGAGCTTCCATTTCGCGCCTCAAAGCTGGAATACATGAATGTTAAATCCAAGCCTAATTAATGTGATATCAAAGCCTATCGATGTATCGATTATATCGATTATACCGATTACATCTTAGCTCTTTGTAAACTTAAGATTTCTGTTTTTTCAACGCTTTATTGTTTAATTTGAATTTCGGTATACATTTTTGGCAAATTTCACTCCAAATACAAGTGGGCAAAAAATAAATAAATATTGTCAGAGCCAAATGAATTAAGCTGACTTGAATTGAATTCAATTGAATAGTGAGAAACTGACTGACTGATGTCATTACAAGCAATACATTTGTGATAATTTCGATTTGCGCTTTTGTGACTCTCCTTCAATTTGAGTCGAGTATTCAGAGTACAATTCACACCCGAAACACCCACACAGCGTCAGCTGCTGTTGTTGCTGTACAATTTTATTGCTTTCAATTATAAAACAATATATCGGCATTTTATGGCTCCCAGAGCCGACAGCATATGAAAATCATTTTTGGTTGAAAATAAAAGTTTGGCCGTAAGCCATAAAAATATTGTTTACCCGCCGTTTTGTCAGTCAATTCAAAAAAAAAAGCACCTTTTTGATTGGCATCGTGATGTTTTTAATTGTTTTGTGGCATTTGGTGCGTACCAACTCCATTGTGTGGTCTTTTTAATTTGTGTATTTATTGTTTCTGGTGCGCGATTGGCATTTTTATGCAACATTCTCGCATTCTTTGACGGACTGATGTAACAGATTAATTTATTACTTTAAATGATCAGTTTTTCAAAAGCAATAAAATAAATATTAAAAAAAACATGGTAATTTGAATTGTACATAGTGGTAGTTAATAAAATAAATAAAAGTAACAAAGTAATTTAAGAAAATATATATAATCAAAATTGTCTATAAATGAACTAAATTGGCTATGCATAACGAATTGTGAGCTTAAGCTAAAAAGCTAGTAAAAAAAAACATTTATATATATTTTTATCAATATCCAGACGAGTCTATCTTTCCATTTTCGTCGAAATCCAATGGTATAAAGTTAAATTTGTTCGAAATATATTCCAAGACTCACTATTTTCCGTTTTTTACCCCGATATTTGAGCTAAGTAAATCTATTAACTTATTTTTAATCATTTTTTATATCTTCCTCACCATAAAACTCCTTTGGAGTCAACTAAATTTCAAATTAATTCAATTTATACTAATTGGCTTCTTTATTATTCCTCTTTCTAGCAGTTTTGTTGATACAGGGTATACAAATACTTTGTAATTAATGTAAACAAAATAACAAACGGCAATGTGCCGCATTTTGTTTATTGTTTGATAGTCGTTTGTGGCATGTGCCGCTGCCTCGATCCCTTGCCTATTGGTCAACAGAAGTTGCCTGTTCTCCGGCCACAACAGCTCTAACACAAATACACAGCACGCACACACACGAATGTGAATATGGTAACAAATATTTATACTTTTTACGTGCATATGCGTACATTCATACATTCATATATGACTGCTTGTGTGTAATCTATATGAGTATATGTGTGTCACGCACTACGGCCAGAAAATCGAAAGGTGAAGGAACTCCGCGATGGCGCTCTAAAAACTGATAAGCGACGCTCATTCAGCACTATCATTCTTACGATTTAAATGACTGAACATTGGAAGCAACGCATGGGATTGGGTTATTCGTTCCGTCTCGTTAATTATTCAACAATAATAGCAAATCTAAATTAAATTTTAAATTCCGAGCAAGGCAACAAAAGCAGAAAAATAAGCAAGTACGATCGTTGCAGTCGGGTGTTATTGACTGCGCAATACTCGTTATAGATTATTAAATTACTATTAAGAAAAAAAGAGAATAAGTAACAGCGGAAATACTCTATGCTGATTTATTGGGGTAAAAGTAGTTTTTACTTCCACTTTATACGTTTTCTTAAATTCTATAGATTGAATTGAAGATCGAATTTGTGCACAGCCTTTGTTGCAGTCACGAATATTTCAAAAATAAGTTGTGAATTATTTTTGATTTCATAATATGACTGAATCTAATTAGAATTAATAATTCCAACTTGCCTTTACGTTGTGGGTACGTGTTTCTAGTTGGATTTAACTTACTTTGCAAGTTGACGTATTATTCAAATTTTTTGTTCGTAAGCAGACGCTCAATCGCGTTTTTACTGCTATTTTGGTGGCGAGTAGAAGGCGGGCCGGCACGCATCAGTGACTTTGCTGGCATGAGTTTATAATGACAATTCCATAAAGCCGGCTTGGCGGCTTGGTTTATGACCCCGGGCAGATTCAATTTTAATTGCCTCTCGTTGCTGGCTTTTACAGCCCATATGGGAAATGCACCAGTCGCACCACTAACACCACTCAGAATGATCAACGTTATCCATTTCATTCACAACACCCACATTACATAATTCGGGTTTTTTTGTTACAATTTGTATGTTGAGAAAATATATATTTTTGTTGTTTTACTTACTAGATACTCGTGCGTCTACATAAACAATACACATATTTGGGAAACATATATAACTGTTATTTACTCGTTCACCAAGTGAAAATAGTTTTATTAAGTTTGTGCAAAGTCCGTCTTGCTGTCCGCCGCAATTAAAGCGAGAAACATAAAAATTTAAATATATACTTGAGAATACCTGCATAAAATTAAATGCTTAGAGTTTTCTTGACACATAACAATTATGAAAAAAAATAAAATAAAATAAAAATGACAAGTAAAGCCCTATTTTAAAATATTAAAAACCTTCATAAGTTTATAAAAATGTATTCTTTCAAATAAAATTCTTATTTTCGATATTCCTTATTTTAAACTAATGATATCACATAAATCAGCTTTGGTTTTATTAAGCTTTGAAGAAGTATTGCGCAATCGGTTATACCCCTCAACTGCAAAGTACTTAGTTGTTTTTTATCAAACTTATTGCCCTTGTACTGTTCGATTACCGGCACTTTTTATTGGTCTGTACGTGACGCTCCGTCGCATGCGACACGCATTTCGATATGCAAGCTTTGAGCTTCGCTTAATTTTTATGCTATTTTTAGTTGTGCTGTAAAGAAAATTGTATATATTTTGTTTGCACCGTTTTATACACGCATTTTTTATTTGCTTCTTTTGTAGCACCCTATAGAAAGTTCGCAAAACTTTTGAAGTAAGAGTAGGAAAGCGCAGCTACTCATCGATGTTTTATTCAGCAGAGCATTAACGATGTGAATCAGAATGAGAACAGTTTTAATACGGGATTTATTCCACATAAAATTGGATAAAGCGTAAAGCCAAGTAATCGCAAATGTTGTACCAATTTTGCTTATATATTTTCAAACTTGTCATTTGTGACGTGGATTTATAAAACTTTAATTTAACATATACAAAATATATTCAAGAAGAAACATGCACTACAAAAACTGTTAGCTTATAATATCAAAATAAATAAAGTTCATAACTAAAAATATATTTTAAACCAGGAGAGATTTATTCTTTCAAAACTGAGAAAATTAAAAATTTTGAACAACCTATTCTCGGTATACTCACGGATCCAAAGGCATAAAAAAAATTGTTTAATTTTTAAAAATAAGTGTTGAGGATTGAATTATATTTTGATTTTTCTTTTATTTATGACTTAAGTCAGACGTGTAGAAAAAGAAATTTGTTTTAAATATACCAATATTCGAATAACAATTTATTATAGACGATCTATGTCTCTTTTTTTAAAAAAAATAATTGTATTCACAAACTGGCTGTTAGTTGCTCAACTAACTACCAAAAAGTTTTTGATATTATGCTTTCTTGCGATTGGTTTTATAACTTTGAGTGCTTAGCTTCATGACACCTTCTTCTTTGAAGACAACAAACAGGATTTATTGCACCAGGATTTATAGCTTTTTTTTAATAGTATAAAATTGCACGCAAGCAATTTAATAGTTTTAAAGCATCTGTTAAAAGAGCAACAAAAGGTAAAATGATTTTATAAGAGCAAGCAAGCACTTAACACGTTAAGAATTTTGAAAATATTCAATTTAATCTAAGCTATGCCAACAATTTCTTCACCTGATTGAAAATCAAAGCGTACTTTTGGCTGGCGCTCATTCAGAGTTCGTGTATGGCCTGCTAATAGCTGAGCATGCAGAGAGTTCCCATATTAAAAAACGCTTTTTAAACAAGCAAAACTGCAACAAATTAAATGCATCATTCAAACAAACATTTGAGGCAACTTTGGCCCGCATAAATTAGTGTACGGTCTGCATTTCAATGTGTGCCACAGCCGAAAAATGTCAGAAGATCATGGGAGAAACCTGTTCCCCCTCGACTGAAGCGACTGGCAGGCGTGGGGCCAACAACCACCATCATGTCCAACACTTTTAGAGTGTTTCTTGACGTACTCCGGCCGAATGCTGCCAAAGGCTTATCAGCCATTGTGGGGAACAACAAGACCCAAGACATGTCTATGTTTGTAACCAGCTAGCCAAAGTCAAAGCCCCCACAGTTGCCCACCTCCAACTCTGCCTCCGCCTTCACTTGCACCGCATTGTTGTTGTTGCTAGCGGCATTTGGCCGCCTTCTCTTCAACGTTTCGACCGACGGGTTGGTCCGTCTGATGTCTGGCCATTTGGTTTGCGACGGGCTCTGTGCAGAGCGCGTGCAAGCGGAAGTTTTAATTCATTTTCGTTGTTTAACAAATATGTTTTTTACAGCCGCAGCTCAACACAGCACGGTGAACGCTTTGGGCAATGCTTCCGACATTCGGTGCTAGTGGATTTGCATATACTGCCGGATGGGCAGCACTTGAAATTAGCATGTCGAGGGTGTGACAACATTATAATCGAGTTTCTATTGCATAACTGTGATAATATTACTAGTCAACAAATGCATATTTAATATTTTTGCTAGTCATTAACATTTCATTGTAAACAAATCTATTTAAAGAGAAAAATCTTAAATTAAAGAACTGATATAAAATATAAAAACTGAATTCCATTTAAAAAATTTTATATTTTTTGTATTCTCTCTTTTTAAACGTTGTATAAATACTCTTTTAAACGAGTATGCTTACACACTTTTGTAATAGCTCGAGGTCAAAAGATAAAATGGTTCTTTTTATATTGATTAAATTGATTGCGCTTAACACGATATTCGTTTCATTCATTTTATCCATATTTTTATTCTTACTTCTTAATAATTATACATTTTAATTTTTCACAATGGAAATAAAATTAATATTAAAAAATATATAAAATGTTAAATTTTATATCAAGGAATTTAAAAATAATTAAATGATATTAATTTCTGAAGTTAACTTTAACAAGAAATATTATTATAATTAAATAAATATTATTATAATTACAACTCAACGCGAAGGCAATATTTTTTATATAATAATTTTACAGAGTATGCGCGCTTCAACATATCTTTTTGTATCTTTTTTTTAATGGTTTTTTGTTTTTTTAAGTACTTGACTTTTGACACATTGCAATTACTTAATTTGAAAATCACCGTTCGCAATCTTATCTATTTATAAAAAACTCATTAAATTATTTAGCCATATCTTTGTCGTTGGCCCACTCGCAACACTTAACGCCTTATTAACTTTCGGCGGGTTTGGTTACGTTAGCTGTGGTTAGCTGTAGTCGGGCCGTCTGGTTAACCTCAAAATTGGTTGCGAACTGGCTTGGGCGGCTGGTTTTCGGTGAGTTGACAAAATTCTGCGATTGCTGTTTAAATTTTACGCATTCATTAATGTTACGGATAATTGAATTTACTTATCGTGAAATACATTCATTCATACATTAAGCGCAAGCCAAATCAATAACAGCAACAACAAAGACAACGCTGACAGTCGCAATGTTGTCGCCAATAACAACAACAGGCAGCATTGGCAAATACTACAAACGGCGATAATGATGACACGACTGTAGAGTCCACAATAAAGAAGAAGAGCCAACGATTCGACACTCAAACATAAACTGGTTCTGGCCAGGCCCGGGCACTTATAGCCACATGCACTCGGTTCCATGTTGCGGGACTTAAATGCATGGCCGTTTCTTAAACGCAGACGCAGAGTATGAAAACGCTTGTATTGGCCGGGAAATTGCTTTGCCGGTCCCCGAGGAAGCATCAAATGTCGCTTCAGTAATTTCAGTATTTACAAAAAATTGCACTCTAAATTATTCGAAAGTTGGTGGAATTACACAAGAATTTGTCTAATGGAGAGATTGTAAAAGGAAAAAAATCCAAATATTTCACATTATTTAAATATTTTAACTTTAGAAAACACTATTTAGAATCATCTAAAATATGTCAAGATAATTTATTTATGGTGTATTCTTGTAAAAATCTTATGACATGGTTTTGCAATAAACTAATAATAGATAATTAATTAAAATTAAATAAGCCTATCGGTATAATAAAAAGTTGAGTGCAAATACATATACACAGGCGGAAATATATCTAATTAAACTCATATTATTATTAATTAATATTATCAGTATTAATAAACTTCTAAGGACTATCATAGTTAGATGCACAAAGCTAAGCTATGCCAATATGCAGCTATAAGTAATCAAATAATAACATTTATTTTCAAATATTTTTTATATTTTAAAAACTTTCAAGAAATAATTATTATTATATCAAATTAATTTGTTATATCAAATTAATTTAGCTAAAAAAAAGTAATTTTTCTTACAGTGCATATTTTAAGAAATTTTAGCTTCTATTCAATACCGAAACACATGCTCTCAGGTAACCGTGTTTGCCATTCACTTGGCCCGTGAGTCGGTTCTCTTAAGGCTTATTAAAGCCCACTTAGTCAGAATGGCTCTTTAGTGGCCGCGAGCAAACTCAGCCAACTGACTTGCAAAGCACGTAACTTGCTTCTAAGTGCTAAAAATAAGCATTTAATTCTTGTATTATTATATTTTTTAAATGTGCGTTCAATTTAATTTAATTGATAGAGCTTCAAATTTTTTAGCTGGCATCTATGTAGCATTTCCCAGCGAAGCGTGAGAGTTCGTCTCAATTCGCTTGCGAATTTATTGGGCAAACAAACTTGACATTAAAAGATACATATACACAAGACATAGATCTCGATACAGATACTATTGATGCTGCTTTTTCAATTCAAGGCAATGAATTGTTTATTTGTATTTCCCAGTTTCAAAGGAGCTACAGTCTTAAAATTAAATTGGCCGAAATGTTGGCACTGGTCATGGAGCGTGGATGTGTTTATTTACTCTATTCCCGTTGAAAGCGTCAATTTTATTTATTATCTTTTTTATTATTCAATATTCATTTGTTTTCCTTAGGTCACACTTTGAGAAGATAAATAAAAAAGAAATTGTAAGAATCGCAAACTCAATGTTCTTATGCCAAGATTGACAAGCTTAAAAATTTTAGTTTTCTTTCTTGCTAGATAATTTTCATCATTATGTGATTGATTGATTCTGATATTAAATGTTATATTTTTTAAAATTTGTAAGTGAAGCTAAAACGTGATTCTGACGAGATCGATTTTTTTTATCAAAAATCAAGCCAAGATTAACAAAATTTGAAAATGTAAATTTTCCTGAATAGTTGCTAGATTTCGAAGTTGCAGTTGAGTTAAATTCACAGAGTATTTCATCTATTAATCCATCTGTTATCTCTTGTCTTGAAAGGGAATGCGATCTTCAGCTTTCGCGTGCCCAGCCCGTATTTGATGCCCCATCTCAGCTGCGGTCAGATAGTGGCAATAGCTCGCGGCCCAAGCTGAATCATTCTCTCAGTGTGTACACAATCAATCTGTTCGGCCAGCGAGCTACTTACACTGCACTATCCTCAATATAAATTCAATTCATAACTCAAACAGTGTTATCAGTCACATTGATCGATGTTGCGTGCATCGAAGCAAATGCAACGTAGAAAATATGATCATAAAAGAGAAAGGGAACTTCAAACTGCGATCTTTGTTCAGCTGCATTCAAATACATATATATAATCATATATGTATATATAAACATACATACGTCAGAGTTGTAAGCGATCAGTTTTCCACTGCAGTCGATGATTTGTGACGCTTCAATGCGGTTTCTCGTATCAGATACAAAACTGCGAGTCAAAGTCAAACTTTTAATGGTCAAGTGAGTTTTGCCAACATTTCACTCAGTTTGAGATGCGTACAGCTTTTGCTTTTACCTTGATAACTTGGCCACAACTTCGCCTGACCATTCAATTTAGCCTTATTGGGTGGCTAACTTTCTAATTAGACATTGCAAATGAAGAGTGCTAGAGGACGGTGCATGTGTAGGAGAACTTACGATGGTATTCGTTAAAGCAAGCCGTTGACAGCCGGTTGAATGTTTGTTTGTTTTTTTTGTTTTTCGTTTCGAGACGCAGTTAAACAACAGCTACAACAACTTAAAGGTGCTTATACAGATACCCGTAAGCACAGATGTATATTAACTTAAATGTACATATATAAGGAACTTATCTGAATAGTCGTAAGACAATGAGTAGTCACGTTCAATGACAGTTGTTGACAAGTTTGTTTTTTAGACTGGGCCAAGTAAATACCGGGAATACATACTATTCCTTCCACTATACAATTCGATATACTATACTATTAGGTAACTCATTCAGTCAGATATATGATAAAATGCAACTTTTGTGATAACTGAATCGCCATTTTCTTACTTGTAGTAGCAAAACAATGATTTTTTTTGTACTTATTTATTGTAAGTTAAATAATACATATAATACATTACATATATATAACACTATATACATAATTTAACACTAATCTCGATGCATTTCTAATTCTGATAATTTCAACCACCAAATTCAATAAGCGTTTCTTTCTCAACATAGTTTATATTTTTTTCATATGCTGCAATAGCCGTATTAAGGCTATTTGGCCTGGAATCCGCCAATTATTCAAGAGTTAAATCGTTCTATATAGCCGAGTCGAACACGTTCCCTACTAATATCGAATACACAATAGCACATATTTTGTCACAATAGTTATAGAAAATAGCGTGACAGCGTTTTCAGCTTCGTTTAGTTTATTTTAGAGTCGCACAGCACGCATCCAGACCCGCTCAAATTAACCCCATTGACAAAAAGAAAAGTGGAGGAAGAAGACGAAAATAGCTCGGAACTGATGCCCCCATTTATGTATAATTTCTTGTGAAAAAAAAGAACTATTTCTTTGCACCAGCCCTGACAGTTTTCAGTTCGCATTCGACCACGATTGCGACCACATGTTGCACACGCCCGGCACGGGCACGCACCCCATTCACACCCAAACACACGCACACACGCACACAAACACAAAATGAGCATCTGCATCTCTCGCATAGCCCATTTGGTTGAGCATTTAATTATCAGACAACTAGCGGGCGTGGTCCAATTGCCGGCGCTGGCGGTTTCGCTTTATAAACACCGCGACAGTAACATCCAAATCCAGATGTACACACACACACACACTCAAATATATGTGTATGTATAGTTGCTCTATCTTCAGCCCCTTCGCGTAACCCGCTTACTAATGAGATCCGACCGCAGTGACGCTTGTGGGCAGAGTGTTTGGGTCTATCGGTAATTGAGACTCGATTTGGTATCGAGCCGCAGCAATTTGTGCTTGCCATTTGCCACAATTCATGTGTGGGTTTCAGTTTGAGTCAAATATATATATATATATATACACAGAAAAGATCGGTCTACCTAATTATCATTTTGCATAATAGATAACCTCCCAACAAATTCCAGACCTAAAAAAGCTACTTAAAAGTAAAATATTGTCAAATTCTATTAGAGTGCAATTAATTAAAACTTATTCAACTATAAATTTAATAAAGTAGAAAAAATTGTCTTAAATTTAGGAAGTTCCTACATTAGCTAGTTTCTTAAAAAAAGGCTGAGCATTTTTTCTTTGAGTGTATATTTTAGCTATGTCTCTAGTTTGTCTGCGACAACCAGCTGCTGGCTTTGACTGCTGCGGAATGCGAATGCGCATTTGCATTTGGCCACATGTGTCTGCCAGTCTGTCCGTCTGTCTGTCTGGCTGGGGGACTGGGCTGAATGTGGAGCAGCCGCCACAGGCGAGTGAAATATGCTCACGCCCATAAAAAATATCATAAAAGCAAAAAATTACTCAAGATTACAACTTGCAATTTGTTAGTGCAGCTCTTTTAATGGTTTTCCATTTGGTGCGGGCCTTTCAAAGTGCTGGCCGTACTTTGTAAGCGATTGCATTCGTTGCTACCAGATCATTAATTGAAATTCGCTGGCGATGTGATCATCAATTTTGATCATATCCAAACTGCGATCACTTAACATTCGTTGGTTTTTGTCGTGAAGTTCCAATAGCAAAATCAATCATAATTGCTTTTAATGATTTTAGTTTGTTTGCAAAAATTTTTTAGGAAATGTAAACAAAAAATTAAAGCTCCATAAAATCGATGATGTATACACTGGTATTTTTTAGGAATTTGGGCTATATATATTAAAAATTGATGGTCATAATAATTATAATATTGAAAAAAATTATATATGTTAAAATGAATTGTAAAACATTGTAACATAAAAACGGTTTTGATAATACAACCCAGAATAAACATGAATTTTAACTTACCAATTAAAATAGCTGGTTCCATATTCATAAATCGTTTGAAAATAAAATGTGTGCTTAATCCAGAGTTTCGTTGCGTTTAATACACATGAATTGCTTGATTCCAGATTCGAAATGTAAATTCGTTGAATCACTTAGAAAACGCTCGCTTTAATTTTGTATGGTTATTTCGCTGCCATTCTTTTCACTTTTTCACTTGTTCTTATGCTTCGTATGATTTCGCGATAATTATTGAAAATAAAGGAGTGCTCTGGGTTTTCTAAAAAATTAACAAACCAAAATATTATATGCCATATTTTTACGGCAAAAAAAATACAAAATTAAATAAAAAACTGACACCTGCAGCGTTCCCGCCTTAAATTTCGGTATATGTTTGCAAACGCAAAATAAACAGAGAGCAAAATATATGAAAACCAAACACACCGAAAGAAACACAAACACAAGAGCAAACAAAAACACAAATACGAAAGCAAAGCGAGCGAGAACAACAAACTACCGTTAAACGGCACAGAGCTGTTGCCCTAATGAGTTTCTTGTTTGTTTGCATGCCATTTGTTGTTGCCTGGTTAATTTAACACGGCTTTTTAGTTTGTTGTTTACTTATTTTGATAGTGCAGTCCGTTTTTCATTTTATCAATGTACATATATTTCTTATCGCTCTGAGAGAGAGAGAGAGAAAGAGAGCAAGAACAGCACAGGTGGTTGTTTTGCTGCCGCTCTCACGTTCGACTGCTCGATCAGAAAACAAACACCGGTTGAGGCTGGAGGTATGCCTGGCAAATGGAACGCGTTGTGAGCACACTAACATTCCAATAAGCACGCGCATGGAAAGGGAAAACCAGATATGAAACAATGGCATTGTGGAACAGACAACAGTTTCGCTGCCGCTACCTCTGCTGACGGCGTTGTTGCCGTCTCGGGTAATTTGTGAGTCAAAGAATCAGCCAGTAACAACAACTACAATTGTTGTGTTTGTGTGCGCATATTCATGCATATATGTGTGTGTGTGTGTGTTTGATTTTGTATGCTAGCCTGTATGTGTGTGTGAACAAGAAAAAGAGTTAAAGACAAAAATGCTACACAGAATGTGCTTCTGCGCTGAAAGCCACGAACAGGAACCAAAAAACAAAGTAATAATTTTATGTTTCTTTTAATTAAACATTATATTGCACTGTATATAACGAAATTGTGATAAAAACAACAACTTTGCGCTTGTTGGCAACAACACAGACACTCTACACTTGAACTTGTTGCGCCGCAGCCGATGATGGCGTCAACGTCGCGTCGTCGACGTTCACATTTAATTGAATTTTCGCACTGCCTTTGAGCCAATCCGCATTCTCACCGTGCTATACACTTTTAATTAAATATTTTAAGCCATTTTTATGGTGAATATCACACAGCAAAGCGGTATTTTATACGCTCTTTATTGCTACCCTTTTGCTCTGCTGATTCTTCGTTTCTTGTTGTTTTTTTTTTCACCTCGTAAAACGTAAAAACCTTCCGCGCACTAAAAGCGAAGTTTCTCGCGCGACTGCGCTGTCGTGACTGTCTGATTGGAGCAAACCGATCATTGGAGCGAGGGCCAGTGCTGGCTACATTTGTGCAGCGAAAGAGAGAGAGAGAGAAAGAGTTAAGAAATTCTGCTAAATTTCGTAGCTATGAAGAACCAATAAAGCTGTTATTATTTATAATAGTAAATAATAATAAACATTACTTATAATTATTAATTTTTTATACTTATTTAATTAAATATTATGTTAAAATATTTATTTTTTATTAATCTTAGTCTTCTCCATAACAGCAGAGATGACTTAGAAAAAAGCTAACGAGCAGCACTGGTAAGAGAGCGCGTTCACCAAATGAAGAAGAGGGTTCTGTTAACAGTGGTGTTTCCATTGGCCGTGACAGTCTATAACCATTACTCACTGATATGAGTTGGCCAAACAAAACAATCAAAATTGTTGAGTATTTTATGTCACAAATATTAATATTATTGTTATTAATAAGTGCAATATAGAAAATAGCTATAAGCAATTAATTTAACTTATTAAAATAGGACTGACTAATAGCTCACATCCATGAAATAGCTTGAAAATCATTCCTAGTAATATATGTTATGACCTATATCCACCATTTAAGTGAATGTTAGCTTCGGCTTTACATCTGCTTGCTCAACTGTTAACTAACAGATTGCTCTCTGATAGCAGTTTGCAGTACAGAAGCTGAGCGCTCAGCAGCTCAAATGTTCCATTTCCATTGTGGTGCGTTCAAGAAATGAAATTGATGATAGCATTGAAATGATCAATTTAAATCGAATTGGATTCAATTGATGTGCGAAGAGGAGAAGAAGAATTGCGACTGATTTGGTTTTTTGTTACATTTGTATATATTTATGTATATCATACTTTATAATATATAATTTTTTTTCGAAACTGATATTAGATATTAACATACTTATATTCAAAAGTTTTTCCGATTGACTTTTACATTAACCCCCATTAAATATAGAACATTCTTATTTGCTGTTGAAGTTTCTAGTTGTTATTATTCAAATTTTTGCCAAGTTGACATTTTAGAACCCCATTTAGTAAAGAGCATTCAAATATCTCACCGCTAAACTTTTCACATTATATGCAAAAGCTTTAACGCAATGGCATTTTTTTTATCAAAATTTAAAGCTATGGCAAACAGAAGATAAGCGCTACACATGTAGACAAGTCTAATATGTACTGGCTTTTATAGGTAGAATGCTGTTGTACGTACGCAATTCGAAAACTTACCCATCGTTTTCACAAGAAATTCATCATAGTTCATCAAAGGCGGCGTTGTTGCGCCCTGAACAATATCCAAAAACTCCTCCTCGCTGTAAACTTCATCATAATCACTGGGATCGTGCATGGCTTTATAAAGCTTCGTCCTCGCTCATAGAGGGGTAGAATATTGAAAAATCAAGCACTTAAACTTTGTATATACACCGAATAGAAAAGATAGAGTAGCGCGAAAAGAAAATAGTCTCAGAAGCGTAATTTGTTTTTCTCTTTAATTAACATAAATATATATACATTTTATTTAGGCTTTAGGCTCAATTGCTGCGAAAAAAGTTAAGCTTCATTTTAGTTACTATTATTTAAATTTATATTTGTTGTACTATTAGGCAAAAAAAAATGTTTTACAATTCCATTATAAAATAAAATAAGGAAACAAATTTTAATCTGCACGTTTATTGCCCAATTAAATATTGTCACATACTTTTAGGCATCAGTTAATCTTCAGCAGTCCATTGGACCTGCTTGGCTTAACAATTTAAACATATTTCATACATATGAAACGGAACAGTACGCTTTAATTAACACGCTTTAATTAACATTATTTAATTTCATTTATTCATCCACATTTATTTCAACGCGAACTACATGATCGTGACCTGGCATATAATTGTTGAAAGCACCTTCCAAATAACGTTGACCGAATGCGCTGAAATATAAAATACGACTAGTAAGGCAACTGTTGAGGAGGGCTTCTAATCAACAACAATGAGCAAAAACAAATAATACGAAGGCTAAGCAGAACTGAAAAACTCACTGCAATCGTCTCCCAACTGATTAGAATACATATAAAACAAAAACAGAAAGCAAATGTTCTATTTGCAAAGAGATCGCTCGGCAAACTCTCCCAACTGTTAACGTCTGTCTACCAAGATGCTATCAAAATGTTCCCTTTCTCCCTCTCTCTCTCTCTCCCTGTCTATCTCTCTGGCTCTCTTTTCACTTGTTTGCGCGAAAGTAAAACCGTCTGTGTGGGTGGGCCTTCAAGTGTGGGAGAATTCGGAGGGAATCGCCGTATCTTATCGCTCTTTCTGAATTCAAACTTGTTTCGTACAAGTAAAATCCATAACCAGCTTACTGATAGCTCAATTTTCAATTAATTAATGCACTAGTCACACACTGGCAATATTCTGATACGATTCTTAACTGAAATCGTCTACAATAAAATAGGAATTTGCCAACTGTAATCGAACATGCGAAAGATTAGCTCAGCCTGCTGCTTGATCCAGTGAGGAAACCTATTTTAGTTGAGAACTACAATCACAAAAAAATAATACTAATCAAATATTTGGTTTATATGCCTATATATAAAAGAAAAACAAATTTCTGGAAATTTTCACATAATATCTTTTAAATAAAGTTTCTCCAAACATGCCCAATAAAAGACATTTTTTGTTTTTTAAACAGCACACCAAAGAAATAGCTTCATTGGAATGTTAAAAATTGTATTTAAGTTTCTGCATTTCAATCTATATTCATATACACATAGAATTTAATTTGTTAATATACTTTTTAATTTTTTTGTTTGCTTTGTTTTTTGTAATTGAATTTAAGTTTTGCTTAATTTCGAAAGTTTGTTTGTTTTTTTTTTCTTCTTTTTTTGTGTGGTTTTTGAAGAGTACTTAACTCTTAATTGCTGCAATAACTTTGCTATCATTTTCTGATATGTTTATTGATAGTTCTATAATAGAAATACTCATACATACGGATACGTATTGTATGCATGGGCGCAACTATTTTATGCTATGGTAGTAAAATATATAACAAAATACAATTAAAAATATAATTAAAACGGGTTCATGCTAATTTCATATTTGTAAAGTTTCGCTTTTTTGAAATGTCTAAAAAGTTTTGCAGAATTGTTTCAGCATTTTAATTTGTTTTTGGGTCAGTTTTGGGCTTAAAATACTGAAACAAGTTACAAAGCCAGATGTGAATAAATCAAAATTGAATCTAAATAAAATATAAACATAATCATACTCGCTTTGCTATATTTTTAAAATTGTAATTGAAATTTTAATTCTCTTACAGTTAATTGTTTTGCTCTATTTTCTTGTTGTTTTGATATTCGATATGTTGACGATTTTTTAATTGATATGTTGCATATTTGCCTAGTTATAGGCCTTAAATTCCACTATCCGCTTAATATTTGCAGTTTTCTTAATATTTTTGTTTTTTTTTTTCTTTTGCCTTTTGTAACATCTATAGCAAATTCGCTGATATGTATGTGATATAGTTTGTGGCTTACATTTTAGTTCTCATATAATATTGTATATAGTACTAAGTTTGTATAATAAATTTTAAAATTTTCAAAAATATGCACAAAGAAACGTATAATTTTTGCATACTTGCAAAGATATGTATATTATGAAATTTAATAGGATTTCGAGTAAACGATATAAAAGTTTTCAATTATTACATCCTTTAACAATACATATGTAAATGTCATAATTGTTTTCATACAAAAAATCAAATTATCACTTGGTAGTTTTGTTTTTTTTTTCAATATTCCTCAACTTGTTCGCGTTCAACGTTCATTTGCATCCATATGAAATAAGTAGCTTGTCTCTTTATTTACACGGGGCATATACACATGTATACATACATAAATAATAATTATGTATGCAATAGTTATAGTTATATACTTCTTTTGTTTATACATTTATAAATGTATATCTATATATATATATATATATATAGTTCAATGGATCTGTTTTATATTTTATGTTTATTTTCGTTTAATACCACACTTAATTTTTGAATTTTGTAAATACTGTGTTTATATATGTTTTTATTTATAGCCATTTAAATAGACAATTAGTAGTAAAATTGTTCAAATCAAAAATTTAGTATTTAAGTTGTCCGGTTTTCGAGTTCTATTTGCTATCCATAATTAGTTTCATTTTTTGTGTCTACCAGCTAATTCAAGGTACTTATAACTCCATTACGTTTTTTTTTTTTTTGGTTTTTAATATTTTTTTTTTTGTATTTCATAGTGATCTGATATTAGAACGTTGGGTTCGTTATTTGTTTCAAAGTGGACTGAAATACCGTTTAGCATAGCTCTCGTACGAAATATTAGTTACTTTCACTTCATATTAACAATTCCGTGCTCTTTTATATCATAATAACTCCTGAAGGGAAGTATGGAAAATGTATTATATATCGAATAGGTAAATTAGAGAAGTGCAAAAAGAAAATAGTCTTAGAAGCCAATTTTGATCTTTTGTTGTTGTTGTTGTTTTTTTTTGTTTTTGGGTCAGTTTCAAATCATTTACAAAATTGGCTGCTAAAAGTTGAAATCTAATGAGCTTCATTTTGGTTACTATCATTTTTTATTAATTTTTTGTGTTTTTTTTTTGCAAATTGCATAATTGGAAAAATAGCTTGTTAGATAATTTAACATAAAATAATTTTTAAATTCAAGCAAAGCATAACATTGTTTTAAAGATGTTTGTTTATTTTAATATTTAATATTCTCATAAATTATGCAACTCGACAATTGTGTTTTCAGCTGTTGAATTATGCACAGTAGCCCGACATTCGCGATTTTGTTTTTTTTGTTTCTTTTGCCTTAAATGCTAATTTTATTTGATATAATTACTATATTTGTGTATATATTTAGTTCGCAGAGTTGCGCATTGAAACAGAGTGTTCAATTACTGGGTTTCAGGTTAACAACAATAGCTGCAGGGCTTGCTAATGGGTTATATTCTAAGCTCTAGACGAATAGTCCGAATTTAAATAAATTCACTCGAAACTACATAGACAAAAGTGCATGTATATATAGAAAGAAGTTTCAAAAAGATACACGTACTATTCTGGGTAAGTAGTACCAAATATTATTTCTTGGAAGGTTCTTCACTGATAGCCTTGGTTTGCTGCTGAAACATATCGTACTTTATGTAGGAATACCTTGAGTGTGTTTTGTTTGGGGATTGAAACTAGCTTTATTGTGAGGCATCTTGAAACTCTTACAAATACATTGATAAAGTCAGTATACACATATATAAGAAAGAGATTTCATATCATAAATATTAATATAGAATTTTTTCTTTTTCTTTATTATGTGTTTTCCTTTTCCGACCGATCCTGCTTCCACATTTTGCGTGAATTAGATTTGTAATGTTTTCTATTTTCTGTTTCTTATTTTTTTTTTTTGTGGGGAATTTTGATTAGTTACTGGAAAATGCGCGTAAATTTTCTCAAAATTTGACAAATGCTTTCAACACAAATTAACTTATAGTTATAGTTCAGACCGATTGAAAGAGCGCAGAAAATTTGGTAGAAGATTACCTTGATATAGAAGCCGATTGATCGACGTGTTTGGTATATTTCTTGCAATTAACCAAAATAATTTTCGAAGTATCGTATTTTTTTTTTTGACATTTTCAATTTTTTTTTACCTTTTTTTTATTTTTGTTGCTTTCCAGAGTTTTTCTATAAAAGCTGTTTAAAAATCGAAAGCAAATAAATTGTAGGATGGGTTTGGAAAAGCTTAAAACAAAGGAATACATATTTTTATAACTCAATATAACTGCGAAAGTTTTGAGAAAATATTCCATGTATGTATGTGTGTGTGTGTGCGAGTGTATCAATGTATGTAAGTGTGTGTTTGTGTATATTGATGCGCATATTTGCAGCAACGCCATATTAGTAATTATAATTATCATAGGGCGTGCCCAAATATGAATAGAAATTAGGACTGATGGGCTGGGCGTATGCATAATAAAATCCAGAAGCCGGATCCGGCGCTACTCAGTCAAGGAAACCGGTGTTGACCAATTTCTCCAAGAAGAACTTAACATCGCCCAACTCGGAGTCCTTGATACCAAGCGACTTCAACATGCCAAGATCGCCATTCTCCACCGCCATAAAAACAGAACGCAAGTGCTCCAAATCAGATCTGTAAGCAAAAATTTTCCAAAATATTTTTATTTAGAAGATGCATTTATTATAAATAAAGAAATCCTCTCTTTAATTTATATATATATATTTTTTTAATTAAAATTGCAAAGTTTGCGCAAAACTTTAAAGAGAAGAACTTTTTATAGAATATTTTCTTCAACTGAATTTAATTTCTGCTGAGAAGTCAAAATAAAAGGTTTGAACAAAAAGTTTGGCAGAAAATGTTGTTTCATACGGACTCGAGTCCGTGCCTGAATCCTGCATGACCCGACCATTAAAGTGCTCGCCCAGGCACTCCACACTTTCGTTATGGTACTCTGACGCTTGTGCCGTTAATTGCGTTGATGAAATTTTTTGGGACTGGAGAGGGGCGAATGAGTGAAGAACCGCACAGGCAGGCCTGGTTAAGGCCCGAGAGTTTGTTGTTTTTTTTGTTAATTTATCAGCATGTTCGTCAGGGGTCTTTATGTGTCTGGTCTGGTCCACAATTACCTACACTCCACCTAATTGTGCGACAGTCCCGTTTTTGGTAAATTTTATTGCTATTGCTGTTGTTTTGTGGTTAGTTTGCTCTTGTTCAAATTTAATGAATTCCCTTTTATGATTTCTACCTTGAGCTATCTCTAATTTTTAAATTTGGACACATTTTCAGCTTTATTTTCTTGTATACCCTTTAATGGTTTAAATGCACAAGCGGAATACATTCAAATTGGAAACAAATTGAAAGCTCCGAATGCACTTTGTATAATTACAACTATCAGAAGATGGTGAGTGGTACGCGCTAGTGGCGAAACATTTTTTTGTTCATACCGTCAAAGCATTCAAATGATTATATTTAAATTGAAAATCAAAGCTGTGAACGTACTTTGTAAAATTACAACTACCAGAAGATGGTGTGCAGACTTTCCGATAACACTGTAGATTGTTGTACGCGCTAGTGGCGAAGCATTTTTTCATTTATACCCTCAAATCATTGAAATGATTACATTTCTATTGATAATCAAAGCTGTGAATGTACTCTTTATACTTACAACTACCAGAAGATGGTGTGCAGACTTTGTGATAACACTGTAGATGGTTGTACGCGCTAGTGGCGAAGCACAATTCTTGGTGCAAAAACTGATAAGCTATATATATGCACGCTCTTATCAGATTGAGTTGTATACCGTAAGTATTAGTTATTATTGAAATTTGGAATGGTTCAAAAAATAAATTGCACAATTTATATCAGAAATTTTGGGCTTGTTATGTGCTTTTGCGCCATTTTTTTTTTGTAGTTTTATGTTTTATATTTTTTGTTATAAGAAAAATATATTATAAAATAATCTTCAATA
Organism: Drosophila paramelanica; assembly: GCA_035043915.1. Taxonomy (NCBI): domain Eukaryota; kingdom Metazoa; phylum Arthropoda; class Insecta; order Diptera; family Drosophilidae; genus Drosophila; species Drosophila paramelanica. The sequence continues at coordinate 7,144,096 of JAWNMO010000258.1, forward strand.
GTTTGTTTTCCAAAAACCCAATTAATTATACAAATTTAGCGAAGTTATACGATATTTTCCGAAACATTAATTCCTTTTGTCGTTTTTTGCTAGGCGAGCATAATAACAGTTTATATGGTCTAATATATCCTACACAGATGTTAAACACGCAGAGTACGCAAAACTGTCCACCACACAAAAAACGTATTTAAATAAAACATAAAAACTGACACAGACAAAAAGCAAACACGTAAAAGGGTAAGCATACGATAATTTAAAAATGCATAACTTGTTTGTGACGAAGCGTTGGCAACTACAAACTCCGAGTGAAGGGCGCACGCATAATTCAAGGGAGTTGCCAAGGACGCTGCTGGCCTGGACAGTGGGGCAGGCGCACGGTGGGGTGTGTAGGAATAGAGACAGAGGAAGCGGCATGAGCACAGTGAAAATAGCTTTGGGGTTATGTTATGTTCGGTTTATTTAAGAGCTTTCATTATTTATATTATTTTTGGGCACCCAGTTTCGGGTGGGACTGTGCTACTCGAGGCACTAAATTAGAATTCCGCTTTATACACAAAGGGTCAGAGAAAACAAACGGCATTCCACAGCTAACAAACGTAAGCGCACGAATAACACCGCCGGACATTATGGGGGGATTAGAGTGTCTGACCTTACCTCATTAGGTGCAATGCGGCACCGAAGTCCTCAATCGTTTGCGATTCGCTCAAAGCGATGGCCACCTTTTCGACACCGCCCAGCGGGGAGAGGGCGTCACGAGCCTTGCTACCAAAAAGTTTCTCCAGGTAATTGGGTCCATGTGAGGCGATTAGGCTCTGCAAAATGATGCAGTCTCCTCGACTGGTGGCCGCTTGGCTGAAAGGAGACGTATCAAGGACGGTTAGAAAACTTTTACAAATTGCTTATAATTAAGCCAGCACACGTGTAGGGTTTAAAGTGGCAACTGGAGGGCGATCAGGCAACTTAAAGTGGAAACCTGAGACTAAAACTCTAATATTGTTTCAATTTTAATGTGATCGATTTATTGCTGCAACAGCAACCCAATTAATAAAACTCAATTCATCACTTAATTTAAATTTCTATAATATCATTTAATGCTATGTTTGTAAGAGTATAATTATTTGCTTTAGCTCTTTAAGTTCCGTTCACCAAGCAATTGTTATACATATGTATGTAAATATAAACTTATGTATTAATGTTGTAAATATTCGAAAATGACACTTTTTCTACCGATATTATTATTTTAAAAAATGTCTTTAATTTCATTCGTAATCACTTAACTTTGAAAAGCAAAACATTGTAAAATTTTGAATTTCCATCATAGTGAAATTTATAATTTAAAATTTCACAAAGCTAAACACTTTATTTTATTTTAGGGTATATATATTTCATATATTTTATATTTTAATTTTTTTTTATTTTACAATGGTCTTTAAATATTTACAACCACAGGGAAAACCAATGGAATATTGAATACCACTTTTTTCAATTTATTTCAAATTGACCTATTTATTTAAAGGGTGAATAAAAACAATTTAACCATTTTCTGATTTTATAGTATATTTTTTATTTCCTTTTTATTTCTATTTGAGCAAACTGCCAACTTTGGAAGGTCAAAAAGCTAACCTGCCGGTCTGCCAGTCCATCAGACCATCAATCAGTTTGTAAGCGATTCACAAAGGGGTCGCTCGAGTTTGCACCGCTTTTGAACCCGCTGCACTTTGAAACCTCTATGGTCCGTCCCCTAACTACGTATGCTGTCTGTTGTTAGCATTTTTAATGGTTGCAAGGACACGTTGGCCGATGGATCTGTAGTGTGTGTGTGTGGGTGGCTGTGGGTGGCTGTGGGTGGGTGTGTTCAGTTACTAACTGTATTTGTTATGCAAATGGCGCAGTTTGCCAGTTTTTATACTCGTTAACGAAAAGAGTATGTTGGGTTTGAAGATATGTTAACATATATTTTGACCACTGAGGCCGTTATAAAACTATTTACATCATATTTTCAGACAGAATACTTATGACATCCTCTTTAGATAGCACAACAAATATGGCATATATATTTCACCTCCTCTAATAATTATCCATTGCCACCTTTTAGTTCAAAAATCTTTCTCCTTTTTCGACTGATAAAGCTATTATTATACTGTAAACGAGTACTGCGCAGTCGGTTAGAGCCGATTGTAATGCTTTCACTTGTTTTTTCATTTTCGTTTTTTTACTGCTTTGTTCTGCTGTTCACATCTATGTGAGCTCGTGTATGGCGAGGATATATCGCCTGGGAACGGCACAATTCACCATATACCTCGGTCAGTGTGTGTGTGTGTGTGTGTGTGAGTTTGTCGCCTGTTTGCCGTTAACTTGTTCCATATTCAGGCGATGTATATCAACCGTTTAGATAAGGCTACCTAACATTTGCAGGTTCTTCGGTCGGTAGCCCTGAAGCACTTCAGGCACTCTTGCTCAATTCATGCTAAAATCCAATGCTAACTTTTTTGGTTGTTGATAAAGTGTATGTAAAATTATGTTAATTTCCCAGGGGTATTCGAGTGCAATGCATTTAAAATTGCTAGACTTTTATTGCAGTTATTCCATTTTTTATATATATTTTTTTAAAGTCAGCAAAGTATTTGTTCTTCTCAGGTACCAGAAATATAGTAATAACATGAAACTTTAAACAAAAACAAAAATTATAATGAAGCAGGTTAACATTCTTTTTTATAATTGTGCTCAATAAAAAGGAGCTTAAATTCTAAAATAAAAAAATATTAAAAATTAAATTAAAAAAAAAATATTTGGTAACTTTTTAAAATATAAATTTAATAGACAAGATATTCGGTAAGTTTTTTTTTTAAATATAAATAATTATTAAATATAATTTACCGATAAGTATAAATATGATTATGGTAAAGTATGAATATAGTATATTCGACATTTATAATTTTAATTGACATTAAATGGATTCGTTGATAAGTAGACGTTGCTAAAATGTTTAAAAACCTTCTTAGTTGCAGGTCACATTTAAATTCAATTCTCAATTTAAAAGAGATTTCAGCAGGTGGCTCTGATTTTGGGCACCGCAGTCATTTACTAAGCTCAACATTTATAAGCTGAGAACAGCGCCAGTGCGCTAATTATTATTCATTAATAATACCAACCGAGACCGCCTCTCCATCTCTCTGTCTCTCTCTTTGTCTTTATATATATACTAGTTTTCTTCTCTTTATTTTTCAGCAACAATTGGCTGGGGTAAATGCCATTTGGCAAAGTAAACCGCAGACGCAAACTGTTGCCAGGCGCACAGCAAAGTGGCAGAAGGCAACCTGAGCCAATTGCCATTTAGCCCCTCGCACAACAGAGCGCCGGGAAGAGCCGCAATGGTGAGGCACATAATTTATCAAACACATTTGAGCCAGGCGCTATAACTTGCGCGTGAATCGAGACCAAGACCGACACTTCCTAAATGATTTCATTGTCGAAAAATAGTTTATTCTTTGTGTCGTTTTTCTTTCACTGTGCCGTAAGATAACAACAAAGCTCACGACAAATATACGCCGCAATGCGCTCGAGTTTGCCCTGCGGCCTTTCAGTTCTCTGTGTTTCCTGGCAACGGCGTCTAAAGAGGCCGGAGAACGCTTCTGCTCCGTCGGCTGGCGACTTTCAGGTTTCAGTCAAGTGAATTGGGGCAATTAGTGGCAACAATTTGCTGTTTGCTTTAAGTTCGTCCCGCCACCCCGCACAAAATTAGACGCACAATTTGCCCATTGTTTGTTCGCCCACAGTGCGTAACTTTAGAAACATCTTTGCCAACTTTAACTTTAGTTTGTGCGCGATGGTATATAAAATTTATTACACAGCAAGAATATATTGCTCCATATTTAGTACTAGATATGCCTCAGCATCTGCAATCCAAGTGTTAATTATTTTTCCCTTAATTATTGTGCATTTTATGTAATTATTTTGCTGATTGTACGCTATTGTTTTGTCCCAGCCGAGGCCATAAATCAGTTGTCAACCAAAAGCAATTAGTTCTATAGGGGAATTTTATGATTTATAACGCTTTTAGTTATAAAGATAAATTGGTTTTTGTATTACTTTAAAATACATAAACAAAAACTTTCAAAAGTATATAAAATAAATAAGTAAAACCACAATTATTAGAACTTTAAGTTGGATGAGAAAACGCTATATTTTCAACAATTTTATAGCATTAAATCTCACCCGACCGTCTGTCAATTCTTGTTAAACTTCTCGCATGAAACTTGGTCCGTTCAAATGGACAAGCATATTGAAACTTTTGGGTTTTCTGGAAAACTTTGATGTTCTCTCGGTAATTTAATTAGATTTAACAAACAAAAATATGCAATTAAGAAAATTACTGTTGAGTGTAACCGACAGCTCAATACTCGTTCAGGTTATAATAACAGCTTCGGATATCTATAGTTAGGATGTATTCCAAGTCTGTAAAGACTGTAGCCTCATAAGGACTGACGAACGGAACTTGTCTGTTGATTTCCTGAGCATAAAACCCTGTGCACAATTCTTGGCAAGTGCAATAGCATGTTTGTTGCCATTTGGCAGTTGTCAGTTGCCAATTTGCCTGCTGGCTGCAAAAATCAATTTAACCTTTGACACACGTTGCGGTAAATTTGACGTTCCACACACACACACACACACAAACACACACACATGACCACAAGGACTAATTGAAATACGTCCATTAATTTGCTGCAAACTTCTTGACAGAAGCATTTGGCAATTCCGAGCGAATGCCTTCTGGGAGCTGTCCAGCCACAAATCAAAATTGCACATTTAGCTTAGATTTCATGCTGTTGTAGCCTCAACCATATTATTTGTGGCTGCATACAACTGGTGTCCAACTGGACGCATCAATTGAAAAGCTAAAGCAATTTCGGTTCTATGTCTCTATGTCTATGGGACTTACCCGCAGTGCAAAGACGCATGTCCTCGTCGTAACCATCGGAGCAATCGGGCGCACCATCGCATAAATATTGAATGGAAATGCAATTACCATCGCCGGGGCACTTGAAGGGCTCGTACGGATGGCAGGCGTCTGCAAGAAACGAGCAAAGGGAAGAAGAAGACCATGAAAACATGAAGGAAACTGTAATTGGCAAGTGAAATGTCAGAGCTTTAATTTACCTTTAAAACTGCCATTTACAATTTAATGGCTTGTCATTGTGTGCAATGTAACGGTAGCTTTACAGTTCGCTTGTTAAATTACAGTAAATACGAGAATATTAAGCTCGCAATATTCTCCATTATGCAGAAATTAATCAGGGCCAAGAACAGCTCATTAAAACTTGAAGGACTTCAAAAGATTTTGTTGACTACATTTTGTTGAAAATAAACTAAGTTAAAAGCGAATTGGAAAACAAATTGATAACAAAATAAACTTGACCAAAAATTTTATATAAACTATATAGAGGAGGGTAGCTATAAGTGACTTTAATTCTTATATCTTTATCAATTTAAATAAATTTGTATATATTTTAATATTTTTATAACAAATATGTGCATAAATCTATATGTAAATGTTTACGACAAACATCTTAGTTGAATGCATTATTTTTTGATATAATCTGATATATATCAATGTTAAGCAACGATGTTTGCTACGAGATAACCATAGCTTTATAAATATGTACTTTTTGTCAGCATGTGTTTATTCTCAAGCATTCAAGTATTCGATTTTTTTTTGTTCAGATATAATGTACATACATCATGTCAAACATGATAAATATCTTACCACATAAAGCCCTTTAGCAGTAAATTGATAGAGTATGCGAGAAATGTAATCGTATTAAAGCTGTATAAGTCGACTTTATATCTTTTTGCATTTTGTATTTGTTATTTTTATTGTTTTTATATGTTCATTTTGCGGTTTCAGTATTTACTTATGGTATTTACCGATGTATGCAATTATTGAAATATGTTTAACATTTATTAATCCCTTAAAAAAACATTTCAGGAGCATGAATTAATCAATTACCTTTATTACATTTAAACAATTTACCAGAAATTAATTAATATTCAGTTGTATATGCCAGAGTAATGAGGTAATATTTGTTGTAGTTTTTTATAATTATTATTTAACTTCTTTTACGTTAAATTTGTTGTTTACGTGCTTTTTTTGACAGAGTTTTACAGTTTATTGCTAGCTTCGTAAATTTAAATTGCAAAAGAAATTTCAATTGAAAATTCAAGAAACAGTGTCAAAAAACAAAATAAAATACGAAATCTGAGTGAACCCAGATCGTATGCCCCAGCAAAAGTTGAGTTCAGTTAAGAGCCAAGTTGTCTACTTGTTTTGTAATTAAATTGTGTTGAAATATAATATTGATGGATAGATAAATATATTTAGTACATGTAGCAGACAGACACTTTAATATCATGTAAATTATTGTGAAAAGTTAATTGACTGTTTTAGTTTAAAACAATTTTTAATCTACAACTGTATTAGAGTTATTAGAGGTATTATTGTCAAAAAATTACATTGAATAAAAATGTACTATGTTAATATTGGTTTTTTTATATTAATAAACAACATTTTCCAAAACATATTTTTTTAAATGAATTAAAATGTGTGAACACCTTAAAGTTGTTTTTATGCGTGGAAGCAATCTACTTTTTTCTATGTGCTAAAATATTTTATTAGCTCGAAAGAAAATTTCGTGTAATATATGCATATTTTTAATGATTTCGTGACTCTGCCGAGTATAAAATTTCAATAGAAAACTTTCAAGTGCTAAGCTGCTGCAAAAGTTCCCAAAACCAAACAAAAAGTTTCAAAACGAGCATTTTGGCAAAGTCGGATAGAATTCTTTTTAGAAAATCAAATTAAATTCGTGCACAGAGTTCGTGCCATAAACTCTACAGGTAAAACCAAGCTCATAACTCTTAAAAAGCAAACCGCACATAACCGTAACGTAAATGTAGGTAACCATAGCAGCCAAATGTCGGAAAGTAAACCTCTTTTGTTGCGCGCCTCATTTTTCGCCGCACATTACATGCAGACAAATGAAAATAAATACCTCAACCAGACGCCTATGCACACACCCCCACACACACATACACACACGCACATGAACGCATAACAAACAAAATGGCGAAATGGCGTTGGAATTGAAAATTGTTCTTAAAAGCTATGGCGAGCTTTACGCCAAGCCCTTACATTCCGCCCATGCACCCACGTGCCGGGAAAAAGAAACCCAATTTACGCTTCTGAAAAAAAGAACTGCCAAAAATGTACACTCACAAAAGCATTCGGACCCTAAACAAAAAACACAAACAAAAACATGCGAAAATTAAAATACAAAATTTTGAGCGCCGCACATGCATGCTTACAAATGGCGCAGGATATTGGGCATGAAAGCAGCGAAAACAAAAAAAAATACATAAAAAAAATCTAAAACAACAATAAATTCAATTAACTTCCGCCGTGTTTTCGTTTCATTTTGATTCCGTTCTGCCGAGTGCTTCGACAATGGAGCGATTCAAAATGGCGCCCGCCTACGCATCAGCACATAATGCGCACTTAACGGGATTTCATGAACAGTGCAAATTAGTGCTCGGCAAAAACCATTTGAAATACGAAAATAAATTAATTGCGTAGATTGTCTGTTAATGGTTTTTATGTGCTTTATTATTTATTATTCGTTTTTGTTGTGCTCTCGTTTTTGCAGCCTTTCGCAATTATGCTTTTGATTTGGTTCTAAAATTGCATTTGCTTTTATAAGTTCTTGGTAAATATATTTTTATCATGTGATTTTATTGTGTAGTTGAATTATTTAGGCTTGTGCCTTTAATTTGTATTCATTTTAATAAAGGGATTTAAAAAAATCGTAATTGTGAAATTAATGTAAACTCATTTTTTAATTGATTTATTAATTGATAATTAAAGTTAGAATTGCAAAATTAATTTATGTTAAAGCGAATTATTATTATTGAATTTAAAATACTAATTAATTTTAGTAATAAGTCTCCAGGCCTGTTATGGGTCCAATAGGGTGCTGCAAATCATATAATATTTACATATTTACTGATTAAATTTGTTTGAACATGCGTTTTTTAAATAATTGTGTTCACTTGAATACATTATCGATTGATTCAAGTGAACACAAAAAAATGCGGTACAATATGGAATTGATTTTAGTATTTATCGCATTATTCTTGATCAATGATTTAATAATTCCATTATTTTGATAATGTTTCAATTATATTGTCGTGACAGCAACAATAAAACCAGTCTTGTAATTAACTCTGGATTGTTCTCATTATATGCTATCTATACTTAGGTACACATTGGCAACAATTATTATCCAATTTAAGCATGAACAGACATAATTCGGAAAAGAAGAAAGAACAACTTAAGAAAAGCGAAGAGAAACCCCAAAACACGTTAAATAGTGTAACAATGTAAAAAATGCTCAACTGAATACAGATAAAGGCAATTTGAGCTGAAAGCATAAAAGGATTTGACAGCTTGACAGTAACTGGCACTTTATTGTGGCAAACCCTTTGGTCAATTTGGCCAACACCTTTTGACCTTTCGTTCGAACCGTTAGTCGCGCACAATTTAGTTACGATTTTGCCTTGCTTTACTTGTGTTTTGTAAAGCACACGTCCAGAACTTGTTTTCTCGCTTCAGCTATGAAGTGAATTATGGGACTGCTCTCTGCTCCCTGCTCTCGGACTTGTCAATTATCCTTGCCCTCTGGGCACATAAATTCCAATTGTCCTAGCATCAAATAGTAATGAATTGCTTGCGGCTGAGTTGCAGAGGGTTTAATTGTTGTTGTCCTTATTTTTTTCGATTTTGGGAATTTACTCACAATGACAGCGCAACAAAATTAAGTAGTCTAGCGCGTGCAACGTGGCGTATGTGTGATATTCACACACTTCAAGTTCAGAGGCCATTGTTTCCAAGTGCTAGACGAGCATGAAATTATAGACCTTGTCGGTTGGTTTAACTGCCATAAGTTTTTATTTGTCAGCTTAGCTACTCAGTTAAGTGGCTTTGAATAATTCATGAAAAAGGTGGATAAAATAAGAAAGTGGAGAACTTAAGGCACTTTCGAATAATGTGTATGCTTGTTAACGTCTAAAACAAAATTTAGTTTGTTTGTCAAGTGCTTGCCAGTGTTGATGAGATGACAAAACACAGTTATAGAAGGGTATATACTTTTTACATACGCTATGCACTATATATTCAAATAAGTTTAGTTTTATGTTGAATTCAACTTTTTAATTATAATACCATAATATTTTTTTTTGATTCCCAAGCGCATCAAGAAAGAGAACATTCTGGTCTCAAGTATGAAATTCAAATGCATTCAAAAATCCCTTAGCTGTGTGTTTGCAATTTGGAAAGATACAGAGAGATAACCAGATAGTATTTATTTGATCTGTGTAAGCTTAACGAGAGTCTCCCTTTTATTTACCCTTAATGGACATACTGATTTCAAACTGCTGCCTTTTGGTCATATAAGTCTAAGCACACACAGTACAGCATTCAAATGGGTACATTCAAAATGCAGTGTTTACTGTAGACAGCTCCAGTCAAATGCAAAGTTTGCACATCTTTGCAACAAGTGCCACAAAAGTAGGCAACAGAATTATGCATCATTCTATATGAGTTGCACTCGAGGGCTGTACACACTTTCGAGAGCACTGCCACAAGATAAATACACACTTGATAAGAGCACAACATCGACTGTGGTTAGACCAGGCACGAATTAATTTTCGTTCAACTCAGCATACACTCAGCTCGAACAGTTGATGGTTATGAAAATGGAAAAACAGCTCGAAATGAAGCTTCTTTTTTTTTGGTTTTTGTGGAGGGACACTTAATGAATGTTACATAAATGTCACAGACTATGAAGACAGGCTGCACGCACCTGTTGTCGACTGTCAACTGTGCGACGATGTAACGAATATTAAACGTACTTCATATACATACATATCTAGATATATATGTATATATGTATATCCGTTTTCGAGAGACGCATGAATATAAAAGCTTAAACAGCATTTTGCGTTAAGCACTGAATGTGACGGAGAGAAAGAAATAGGAAGCTGGTATATTAGAAACGTGTTCTTGTTGCCCCTCAAATTAAGGTTAGCTGACGGCGTCTTAGGGCGAGGAAAGTGTTGGCACATGAGGCGTATGCGCAATATCTGTCTGACACATATGTCGCGTTCGCTTCTGTGTTCGCCACAGTCTGCCAATTGCATTTTACCTGACTCACGCAATGGCCAGGGTGTGTCCAGAGCGTCCTGTACGACACTATTGTGATATGTGCTCAGAGCACACAATGCGGATAGTTTTTTTTCATGGCGCACAAACAAGAAAGGCTATTCTTGACATTGGCTCTATGACAATTCATGCAGTGTGGAGTGGCATGAAGCCGAATGAATAAACAAGGTCATGCGGGATTACAATAAGAATATATAAGACGCTGTCCACCTAAAGAAAGTAGTTTCAAATTTAAATTTAATCTATTGAAATTATATATGGCACGCAATCAATTAAAATAATCAACAAAGTTGTGAAAGAAAAACAAACATGACTCATCGACTTCGCAGGGAAATTAACACATCTGTGTGTGGGCTCTGCAGCTAAGACAAACAATACGTTGCCACATCACGACGTATACACAACATATACGACAATAATTACGCACACACCCACCAAAGAAGCGCCCTAATGAAAATTAGTTTCCTTCCACAGCCCGTCCATATAGGTTTTCCGCTCGCATGTGTGTTGTATTTGTTTTAGTGTTTTGTTGGGTCTGCTCAACTAGTTTGATTGCATATAACTAATTGTTTTCCTTATAAATTAGCACATTTGTATGCAATGCCACGTTCACAACAACGCTGACGTAATTTATTATATAGCACCCCGGGACATGCATCCTTGGGATTGCCCGTAGACAAGCCGGCAAAGTAAATTTATTGGCATCGACAAAATGTGTTCGCAAGGTTTTGAATTACGGCTACGAGACCGGCGGCAACTTGGAACATTCGTGAACAAATTCTCGTGCTGAAATTCTCTTTGAAATTGCGTTGGCTCTGTCATAAACAAGCAATAAATTTTATTGTAATAGGTGCAACTGCATCGACATATCAAAATGAATTCGATTGTGTCCTATTTCAGCTGACACAGAAATAAATTTAATAAGTTTTTGTTAAGCTTGTGTGATACTTAAAAAAATTACATTGAACCACATCATACTTATTTCTGCATATGCATAAAACATTTAATTTACTACAAACATATTTAAATCTTGTCAGCTTTTTGGCTTTGGCTTCGGCTTATCTTACACACAATTTAAGACTCTTGTTTATCATAAATGTTTGCAAGCCAAGGAAAACTAATTTAAACTTGTATTCGTCAATATTCGATGATAAAATGCTGAATTCCCACGAAATTAACTTAAATAAATTTCAAAAAAGTTATAAAATAGCTTAAAATAAAATAATTTAAGCAAAAAAGCGTTTGAGTTTAAAAATTTAGTTATGTTTTCGAGGTATAAATTGGATGTCGCTTTTAATAAAAATTAAGCATGAATTAATTTCTATTACAAATAGAGAATATAACAAATTATATGATATATTAAGTAACAAATATGACCCATAGATAAATATTTAAAGCTTTTAGAACGAATTACAAGTAAAACGTTGACATATTTCCACACTTTCGATGTGTAAATATTTATTTATATAATTTAATTGCGTCGAGACATAATGCATCTAGTAACAAAACACATATTGTGTTGTTAGAGGACATATATATAATCAAATGTAATTTATTTTATTGGCTTTGTATGCTTGATAGTGTGGGTACACATACATGAATTATAATACAAATGGCTATTTGTAATGTGAATTATTTCTGCATGCACAACATTATCGAAAGCATCTAATAAATAGTTATGCTACGTAAAGTTTTATTGTCCAAATAATGCATGCATAACATTTCTTATTTGAATACATTTTTTTTTTTGAATCAAACCATTTTTTATTACTTTATTCTCCACATCGAAGAACAACATTTATTTCAAATTCACATTTGGTAACACATTTTTTGTTGCACTATTTTGTTTTTGTTTTCCATAAAAGTGTGCCGTGGGGTTGTGCGATAGTTGGTAAAAAAAACTCGCGCACTGAAAACTGTAAAATAAATTTCTCACTTTTATTGGCATATAAATGTCCTGCAAACGCCACCTAAAATCCCTGAAAAACATATTTTTCGAGTCTCCGCAAATCTGTAAAATTGCAATCAAAAATTACATTTACTAATGGATCGCCGGAGTGTGCACAACCAATGCAATTTGCTGGAGACACCTCAAAAGAAAGCAAAACTGCAACGCGACGAATTACGTATAAAAACAAGGAAGAATCTTGCGCAATGCTTTAAAAGATGAAAGGTTATTTGGTAGATTTTTGCGATTTGTGTAGCTGAAGCTGCCATTTTTAAGGTTGTTATTTGATCTACGAGCATATTTTTGAAGTTTTAGGAAACTAGAAAAATAAATGATTTCCATACAGACTGAAAGACAGTCGCATAGACGGACCAAATGAATGAATTAAGTGTGCTGATTTATAAAAATTTATAAAAAGAATAATAATAATAATACATCTCCCATAGACCTTACTTAAGCATCAAGTAACAATATAGTTTTTGCAACTTCTATATATCGTTGATTTATTAAAGCCAAATTGGCCTTTAAAATGCAGGTGCAGCATGTCCGAAAACAACATGGCTATATAAACGTATTATAATGAATATAGTCCAAGTTTATTGTTGCTTCTGGCCATTTGGCCATGTTTTGTTTTTAGTGTGCCGTTGGCAATTTGTTAACGGAAATTAAAAGGATATGCACACATCGTTACGGTGTAAGGCAATTTCTGTACGCATTTTTAACCTTCTCTGTGATGAAATTTTGTTTTATGAATACAGCCAGCGTTGACTATGCCAAAGACAAGGCAATTTAAGGCAATTCTACCGAAATGGAAGCTGTACATGCTTTATAATGGAATAATGGAAAAAGAGAGAAAAAAATGCTTCTTAATTAGAGTTGTTTGGTAAGCCTGAACTGTTTGTCAAAAGCACACAAAATAAATGTTTCAATTATTTGGAAAAAAATCCAATTGTTCACTTATGGCTCCTAAATAAAGCTAGAGTGCCAAGCAAGCCCGGTTGAGTGAATACCCAAAAATAGTTTTTGCCAGTTGCCAACCGACCGCAAATTTTCAACCACAATTCGTTTGCTGTCGTATTTTGGTTTTTCGGTTCTTCTTTCTGTTTGCGCATTCAACACGCAACAAACAAAACAATGTCATTAAAGTAAAATAAGCGAATACGAGTGAGCTCTCGGCTGTCTGGCCCGCCCTCCACTTCAGGCCCCAAAACGCCCCAAAATTTATTCACAAAATGGCCCAGCGACCATGTGTCAGTGACTGCAATCATCCAAACTGCCAGCTCCATTCACAGTTATCATTGTCATTGTCTTGTTGGGGTTGCTGCTGTTGGATGGCGTGGGGAATCGGGGGCATATATACTGACAATATGCGACCTGCACCACATGATAATACTCATCTACATATATGTACAAATGTGTGTATGCGTGCATTTACTATTTGCACAGTCAAAGTTCCCATTAGTCGGGTTGCAGAACGAAAATAAAATAAAATATTTTGCTAACAAAATGCCTGGCCCAAAACAAAAATACAAATCGAGTCGAGTTTATCTGCACAACAACAATTGTAGAGCAACAAAAGTTTTCAAAATCATTGATATGATCCCAATTTCAATTTTATGTGCTTGTTTTTGCTTGTTTATTTTAAACAAAACAATTCAAATGGACATGTTACCGTTATAAAAGAGATTACATTGAAATACAACAAATATTTAAATAAAAAGAACAATAATGAAATTCTAATAGCATCTAAATGTTCTTGAGGACATATTAATGTTGAAGGAAAATAAGTTATCTATTATTGTTTATATATTTAGTAAAAAAGAGCAATAGCTTAATAGTTTAATATTGGTTATAAAAATAAAAAAAAAACTATTATAAAAATATGTAAAACTTCATGAGGATAGCTTTAAATCTAAGCAACTAATTGATTCTAATGAAATATATATAATAACCGTTGTATAAAAGTTCTAACTATCTTTATGTCGGCTAACAACGTAACTATACATTATAATGTTACTCTAATAATTATAATAATATCTAAGAAAAAGTTACAGTAAAAGTACACCCATACACCCACAACACACACACACACACACACAGACACGTATGCAACAGCGTGTGACACATAATTAAGAACATGTCACAAACATTAATGTTGGAAACATACAGGTTAGTGAGAGGACACTCTCCACCGAGTGTCCATTTCACAGGAAAAAAAAGAAGCACAGGAAGTCGTCAAATTGGTGAAATTTCCGTTTCCTGCTTTTACAATAATGGCATGTTGCTAACCGTTGAGTTGGTTTGTCATTGCTAATGGAATAAGAAGTCGTTAATGGCTTTTACTTTTTTTTGTTTTTCTGAAGGGTAAAACAATTTTATGACTTGCCGTTTGTTAAACAGTAACCGAATTGTTTAGCTGCAAGTCAGAGATAAAACGTTCTTTAATTGCTCCAAAAGCACACGATTTGGTCGTTCACACTGTGTTAAACCGATAATAAATGCGACTGCATTTGGGCGGCAACTGTTGTGCAATTGTGTGTAGAATTAATGGCTTATTCAATTGGCATTTTATTTTATTGACTTGTTAACAGCGGCAAAGTGATTGCATACCGATTGTTGACTCCTTTTACTGCCATTAGCCCGCCGTCTTCATTTTGGCTCGTATTACGGCTTTGATCGTCTTGAAGAACACGTCAGCTTAATATCATATAATATCATATGGCAAACAATATTGTCGCGGGTTTTGCATTTACTTGGCTTTTGTGTTTGCAAATGTCAAAGCATTTGTATGTGGTCGAGACAAGAAGGCTCTTACCTTGGTTTAGTGACACATTTGTTGGCCAAGTTAATTGCCAGTGACTGCGTCACTCGCGTAATGACCTTGCACTTGACGTGGGCACCTTGCAGCAGAGAATTCTTAAATAATTACCACTTGAGCTGCTACCGCGCAAAATATGACAATTAAGCCAGCCCAAGACATGGCCAAAGCCGTACAAAAATAATAAACGCTTGCGGCACTTAAGGAATGAAACCGAATCAAATGCCAAGGCAACACAACGCCAGCCCGAGTCGCAGCTCCCAACCAGTCTTGAGCCCTGCGCATCGTGGCTTTTTCTCTTTGCTTTCAGCGCCATAATGTCGTAATGCCGTTAAATTGCAAGCAATTTAAAATATGACAAGGGGGAATTCTTAAGCTTGACAATTTTTAATGTTGTTAAAAGGCATCAACAGTTTAAAACAAGTAAGAACGTTGCAATGGGTTGCACTTGACTATATATAAATTTGATCGACTTGGCGCGCACCCAGTGGGAACCGATAGAAAAGATTTTTTGAGATTTATAGAAAAGGTAATCAGCCTGAGAAAATGTGTGTATCTAGCATAAAAATTGGCATATATATTATTTTAAGGCATTGTCTGCGTGGTTTCTAGCTTCGATTACGGATAGAATGCGACATACAAAAAAAAAACAGAATTTACGTTCTTCATTTTTTGTCTATTCAAAATTAAATCTTTTTAATTTAAAACTAACAATGCTAAAAAAACTTTGCCATTGCTAACCTACTCAGGATACGTTTAATTTGATTACCTGTGCTTTTTTGGCTTGCAAACCTGGTTTGCGCTTGTAGCAACAACAAATATTCTGAACTGGCCAAATGACAGGATATTTCCGCACGGCCACAAATTAATGAGCGCTAATCATGAAAAATGTTTGGCTTTCCAAATGAGTAAGAACAACAAGTAGAAACAAGCGCGCACACACAATAGCACACGAAATAAGCTCAAAGCATTTGGCCTTGTTTACGCACGTATTTGCCAATTGCACCGGTCTCAGACGCATTCGTTTAAGTTAGGCCTCTAATTGAAAGCACGTTAAGCCAACAGCTTCTTGCCGACTGCTGTTGTTGTTATTGTTGTTGGCTTTGGTCGGTTGTTGTAGTTGATAAACGAGGCAAACATTCGTTTTGATTAGCGCACTGTCGTTTTAACCTAGCCCTTGCATGGGGAGGGCAAGTGACTTTCATGACCCACTGTACTCTTGCTGAGTTAACTTTTAGTCTGACTCGATTAAATTGATTAAAGTAGGCCTCATGTGGCGCGTCTGCAAAAAGTGAACTTCACATTAAATATTAACCATGCGCCACACTCTCCGAAAATCCATAGACTCAAAAGTAGCAGTCCCTGGCGAATTCTCTCGAAGTTTACGGCCAAAACAAAAAGCGCCACAACAAGTTGCTTGACTTTTTGGCTGCCACCTGTGCGTAATTACACGCCTCAATAACCAAATTACAAATGTCCTGTGAGATTGCCAGACTGCCAGTTCCCAGGACCGAGGACTCGGTCAAAGTCATGAATTTACGTATTTTTAATACTATAATGAAATGTTTTGACTGTTTCGACATTTAATACTTTGGCAAGTAAAATAAATATTATCCTGTTGAATGACAATTGTTCGCTGTTGGTGGAATATTTTATAAATTAAACGACAAAATTCCGATAAAAATGAAAAATATATGCAATTTACACGGCATACAAAAATGTTGTACTAAAGAATATTGGAATGGGAAAATAAAGCATTGGTCCCAAAAGTGAAAACAAATAAAATACAAGCAACAATATTAAAAGTAAGAGTTTATTAAGTGTAAGAGTTTTGAAGGATTTAACTTGCGTGCTTACACGTTTTAGAAAATGTATTAGAAAATTAAGTAAATGTTAACAAAAAAATAAAGTTAACTAATATCAATTTCTGGCAATAATACGTATAGGTTTGGGTTAGACTGCAACATAACTGATCAAAGGATGAATAGAATTATTATGTTCATACTTGGGAGAATAATTAAATGATCTATTATGATCTCCAATTTCCTATTAACTAATTTATTATTTAAAACTAAACAATTTTTATAAAAATTAATAAATGGTATTTCGAAACTATCTGAAAAAATATTATTAGGTGTATATTAAACGTTAACATGTTGCATTTAACTTGTTTTCCGTTAAACATTAATTTGTTAAAGTGTTAAAAATCTTGCATTCAGAATAACTTTTGCCGCCTAATGGCTTCACAGTCTGATATGCTAGAGTACCACGTCATTCTGTCAATTGGTACATGCTCATATCAATCTGGCAGAAATCCCCAAGCTCTTTGCATTAAATACGTTTTCACGTAGCTGAATTATAAGCCCGATAGCCGCGTTCCAACACCATTTGCAGACGCACATAACGATAAAACTTGGCACTTTCTCTTTCGCAGCTTAACGCGTCGCATTTCCCCGCCCCCCGATTAAGCTAATGTTCTTGCTGGTGTTGCCAAAAGGGCTGGCATCGGGATGTTGAAAAAACGGGATGTGTATATGTAAATTAAATCCAGACTGAAACAAGCAACAACCGGTCGATGATAGCTACGGGAACGGGGGCAATAGAACAAATGTGCAGCCGTTGATAAATTATTTACAGTAAGTCGTGTGTGTGCGCCAAATACATGGGCCGCTGTTTAAAGCATCCTGATAACGACTTCAATTTGCTCCCCCCACACGCCCCGCCAACAGCATCAGAAATGCTGGGTTAAGCCCCAGCAACAAGCAACAGCATTTGTATGAGGGAGCCCAGAGTGGAGCACCAGCTGCGCACGGGGATTACACACATAATCGACAGGCAAATAACAAAAAAAAAAGAACGTTGTATTCGAATGTAACCGACTACTTGATACTCGTACACGGTTTTATAAAAGTATCGGTTTTTACATTTTTTGAACCCATTGAAAGCAGATCTTCAGTTCTCTTTCTGCAATCTTACTAAAAACAACTAAGGTAAATATATAACTAAAAAAATATTTAAATTTTCCAAAAATAATTTATAAACTAAGTAAAAATTATTTCTAAGACATATGATAAACATATCTGGCCTAAAAACTGTTTTTAAATTGATCCAAATAAAACTTTTCCAAAAATAGTATACAGCCAATTATATAAAAAAACTAAAACTAAATTATAGAATTTATGCTTTAAATCAGCCCACGCTTTGGTGCATATGTTCAACTCATTTTTAAATGCATGAAAAATTAATGAATACACATTTTCTCATTTCTTGTTAAATTTTTCCGGCCAGGGCCGCCCACTTGTTTAAAATATTTATGTGGGCAGTTTTCTGATTGTCAACAAACCGTGAATTTAGCGTTAAGGTGAAATGGGTAAACTAATTATTTCGTCGGAAAATTAATATTCATTTGAAAAAACCTGAAATGGAAAATTTCAGTAAAATATTTTACTTGTATTTGTTTGATTGATTATAATGCATTTATTTCTCCCTCTTTAAAAAAAAAACCAGCTAAAATAATATTCCAGTTAATGTGACCACATTTGTTTTGTTCTGATGGGATTATTCTGTAAATAATATTTGCTCCATTATATTCAATCATTTAGTATTCGCACAGATGTTCAAATTAATGTGAATGCTTATTGGGTTTTTCTCACGCAGGACAACACAGGGTAGGATATAGTTCGACAGACATGTGCAATAATTTATGCTGAATTCACTTAAGCATAAGCAAATCAATCAATCAATTTGGAAAGACTACAAACTGCGCCCACATTGTCGACATATGAAACGCCCACATGAAACGCGTAAACGGAATAGAAAAACCATGCCCAATGGCGGTGGAGCCAATCGCGTGTCGGGCGCCATGGGGCAACCCCAGCAGATTTTGCTGTTCGTGTATTTATCATATCAATCCTAGCATTAGCTATTTTGCACATCATCGTTTTTGTTGGTTGCCCCTGTCCCGACGCCGCAAAATTTCGCGCTAAATTTTCCGTTTGCCGCACATTAATCAGGCAATTACAGAATCGCTTAATTTATGGTGCGCCAACACGTCTGTCAATTTGTTTTGCTTTTCATTATATGGGGATAAGACCTTTTCAATGCTTCAGGCTTCAACCGTTTCGATTGAATTATGTTAAGTTCTATTTGATTGCTCTTTATACTCGTTAGCGAAGTGAAAAGGGTATATTGGGAACTTGCAGATGGATAACAGAGCACCTCCACTAAAGGACAGCTTCTGATATCGTGGAAAATTGATATATTTATCTAGCGACACATTTTTAGAAAATTTATTTTTTATATAAATCTATTTCATTCAAAATAACAATAAAAATTATGACCGTTTTGGCCTGTCTTATTATACTGTGAGAGAGTGTTGCTCTGTCGGTTACACCCGACTGCAACTTTGGCATGCGGTTGATTGGCATAGTTAATGGCTTTGTAATCGTTTCTGTGATTAGCTCAGGGCCTTGACTTAAATAAGTTGCTGTTATTGGCCATTGCCGTATCGGCAACTGAGATAGGTCAAAGGTTGCCACATTTTGAGTGGGCGGCTCTGCCCGCCGGCCCACAATTGCCAATTAAGTGTATCGCCATTTTTCTTTGAGGATTATTAGTTAGATTAGGTGAGTCAATGAAACTTTATTGATTTAACATTACAACAATTCGATTCTGCCTTGAGGAGTGTGTGTGTGTGAGTGTGTGTGTGTGTGTGTGTAAAGTGATATCTAATTAAAAATCAATAAAACTCTGCACAACAGAAAACACTTTAACTAAAATTAATCTGGTATCAGAGGTTACAACCAGAGAGACCGAACTTGTGCAGGGATTTTAGTTTTACCTTAAATAATTCGAAACTTACTCTATGGGTTATGAGCACAGGAGAGGGGGAGGGGGGAGCTCAGCTGCTATTTAGCCTCCCAGCCAGGATGGTTATGCAAAATCCGCTTAGTGTGCAAGCCACCAGCTTGCCACTGAAAATATAACAGGAGCATAACCAAATCGAATAAAAAGTAACACTTTAACATTGGCTGCCGGTGCACATTGGGCCAAGTGTGCTCCAGACCCGTCGAAAGCCCAGCTCATCCCCTGACATTAAGTCGCTTAAGCTGTCAGCGACGTGTTCGCATCGCAAAAGGCATAAAAGAAACGCCACCCGCACCTAGAAACTTAAATTATTGCCACCACTAATAATGCGCATGTGATAACTGTGCAGTCGGGTATTACCGATTTCGCAATAATTTGAATGACTTAATATCCATATGGTATTTGCCACCAATATAAATAGATTTTATCATTTTTCCACGCCCCCACTGGGCATATTTAAAAAATATTTACGTAAACCTTAAATGAGTTCGTCAATAACTATAAAACTGAATTGACAAAAAACAAAAAGATAAATCACAAACTTTAATAGCAGCGAAACAGGCAGACATTGTACTAACGCAAAATACTCTGCTCACAATATTGAAAGCTAGATTGAGGGCTGCAGCCACACTGGTGCACAGAGAGCGGGCACACTTTTTAAAGCAGAGCCAGCGCAATACTGCGAGGCACATAAAACTTGAGCAATCGCGTATAAATCTCCGGCAGACAAAATGGCCAACTGTTGTTGTCTGCGCCAAGGCAAAGTTTGCATGCGAAGCCAGTGTATTGGCTTTCGCCAGCAATAAAAGCCAATGCTGTGGAACGAACGCGAGCGCCATGGAAACAACAGTGCGCGGCGAGGGCGCGCCGTGGGTGGGGGCCATGGATCGGGTGTGGGAGTCTTTGTCAGGTGCAAAGAAATGGACAGCTGCGCTGTGGCATTAAAATTGCAATACAGAGAATTCACTTAAGGAAATCCAAATAATTAGTTTAAAGTATGTATTCTATTTTCATTAGTTAAGTAAATGACAAAGACAGAATATTATTCGCGATAATAGAGATAATTAAATAACTTAATAAAGAGTGTCCAAGAGTGTTCGCTTAGAAGTTGTTCTGTAACTTGCTGTGAAGCATTGTTTCCTCAATATGAAATATGGTATTGGCATTGCGAAAATTAAAAATATCTTGAAAAACCTATATTGAAATAAGTTTTCTTTAATTTATTTTAAATAAACATATTTGTTTATTTCATCTAGCTCTTTAATACTTCGATGTGGATATTGATTCTGATAATAGCAGACTGTACAGACACCATAACATATAGCATTTTCCTGCCAAGCCTTGTCACGTCGTTGGCAAAAAATCATTAAAGCGCGTGTGCAGTCGCCAATTTCCTTTAAAAAACGCGTTTGCCAACAAATATTTGTATAAAAATCAATAAAAATATTTATCACATACGACCAATACGTGGCGGATGAGATTAAAATCGCATGCATTTGGCAGGTTCCTAAATTGTGCTTGCTTTATCTTATTTTTAATACCCTGGCCATCCAATTAGTAAAAAAACAATACAAAAATAAAAATGAGGGTATATCAGGTTTGTAGCTATTTTTGTGACAGACTACAAAAACGCCACAAGATATTTTTGCTTTTTGGTGAGCAAATGTGATGTAAAGTTTTTATACTTATAAACACATTAAAATAATTTTAATTTTTCATCGAGTTGCCAAAAAATTGAAAATAAACTAAAAAATCGAACAATAAAAATCTAATAAAATAAAAAAGATGGAAAACATACCTAATTAGGCCCGTAGTTTAAAGCATGCGTTCCTTTATATTCTATCAATTTTAGTTATTAAATATTGACAAATGCTACTAAATAAAAAGATAGATTAGTGTACCAACAGTCCTGCTTTAAGTTTGCGATTATTTTTTGCTATTCTCTCTCTTTCACTCTCACTGTCTCTTTCTCTCTTTCTCATTTTGAACGTATTGCCAATATTTGTTTCTCTCTCAACTGATATTAGTTTTCTGTTTTCGAAATTTGTTGCAGCACATTTAGTATTCAACTACAATTCGCTAACACACTTTCCTTCATATTTTTGTTTTTGTAGGGGAGTATATTACTGTGCATGTGCGTGTCGGCGGGACTGGTGGCTAAAAATGTTTGTAACATGCAACCGGGCAGGGGCAATGTGAACGGCAGCTCATAAATTTGCAAATGTGATAAATGGGTGTAAAGCGTAGCTTAATGTTTATTTAAAATAATGATGATGAGCAGCATGTGCCGCCTGAGGGTCCCTGACTGGCCGTGATTCGTCAGTGCGGATCGCCTGCAAATTCGCCCGGCACATTAGGTAAAATTGTCAAAGCGACGGCCTGTTGAAGGCACAATTTTCTTGTTGGAGCTGCCAGCTGCCTTTCAGTTGTCAATTATTCATAAATTGCGTATACGTCTGCGCTCATTACGCTTACGCTTCCGTCCCATGTGTGTGTGTGTGTGTGTGGTTGTATGTATGTGCTCAAATTGCTTTCAGTTAGCTTACATGTATAATAATATATGTCAGCGAGCATATAAATAAGGCATAATATTAATTTGATTTACACAGCGACACGTGGCACTTGTCCTTTTACCTTTTATATTGCTTATGTTTTCCTTGTCCCATTAGCATAACTTTACATAATTTAAGGACACCGTCCTTCTATGAGTTCTGAGCTTAAGCTTGCGGCTTTTTTTCTTCAAAAACTCTGGCAAACTTATGAAAAAATGTTTGTGGAGTGTTGTTTATAACGCAGACTCAACCGAATAATTTACGCACGAAATCGAAAAAGTTTTCGGCTAGATTCTTAACACTTGTTTGAGTTGTTCGCACTAATACACTTAATGTTCTTTCTTTTTGTTTATTTATATTATTTGTTTCGTTAGAACTGCTGCTGGTGTGTGGCACAAAACATAACTCAAATTTGCATACATTTGGCTAGTGTCTGTACCGTTTTATTTATGAATGCAAATGGCCAAATTTTAAAGTAGGTTGGTAAAAGTTTTTACCATTTGAATGTAATATTGATGGCCTTTTTGGGCAGAGATAGAAATATAATAATCAATCCTATTAGGTATTACTTAATCCTACTCAACCCGAATCCCTGAAATAAAATTAAAGATAAGTAGCCAACAATAGTGAAATCAATATTTAAACACAGATTGTTGATCAACCCGATATACAACATTTACAACTTACAAAAATGAAAATAAATAAATTATAACTTTAACTATAGCGCTGGAAAAACATTTAGACATTCAATTTGAATGTAAACCTAAAATATCAAACAAAATATAAAGAAAAATATTATATTAGTTATATAAATTATAGCTGTATTTAATGCTAGCACAAGAATACGCCCCATTAAAATGAACTCACTAGCATTTTATTATTCAGTAAGTTATCAAGCCAGGTTTGACTTAAGAGCCAAATAAAAAGAAAGTGGATTTGTTATTGCAATAGAAAGCAAGCTTTGCGAGTTTATTGATGAAATCAAGCTTTGTACTTGGCTCTCAATCGTATCAGCTGACGTCCTTGAGCATCTGCAAATACGATACAAACAGCAAACAAAGCACAGCACAGCACAGCACACACTCACACACACACACACACAGGCACAGTCACAGTCAGCTATGTGGATACATTTTAAAATAATATAAAAGCCAACGTGTGTGGAGACTAACCACCATACACAGATATATATGTACAGATAAAATATATTTATTTGCTTTACTTATTTGTTATGACCATTGAAGCTGGCGTAATAAACTTTTTTTTTTTGATTTTAACGTGGTTTTTGTGGCTCGTAATGCGCTCTGTGCTGCGGTTTTCCGGCAGGCTAAATACGCAGGGACATGAATAATGACAACTTTATCGCTCATCTGTTTGCCTTGCGTGACCCTTTTTGGATGGGCGTGAGGGGCGTGTCGGTCGGCATTTGTCAGCGCTTTTGTTTTAGGAATATATTTGATTATATTGTGGTTAGATTCGCAGGAAGCAAAACCAATATTTGTTCTGTTTGCCTCTTGAGAACGGATACGGATACGGATATTGTATCGCTTGTTGATACACCACTCGCCTGGCAATTTCAGCTTTGATGTATTTGTATTTGACTGTGAAGCAGCAAGGAATAAATAGGACATGCAATGTCTTGGGAGCAACAGCTCTCGCTTTATGAATATTGTCCCTGGCATTTTCCATTTATTATGCAGGATGGCACTCCCAGGCAGACCAATTTGCCGCGACCCAACCATAAACTTGAGTCAACGAGGTCATTAACAGTTACAAATGCCCGCAGCAAGATGGCCATCAGTCCAAAGCCGAGAGTTTGGCCAAGGGTTGCCTATTTCTGCTACCCCGCTTTCCCATTTTGTTTTTGATGGTAAGAACTGTAAGTTTCCAGCAATGAGTTAATATTGTATTATAAATATTAAATTTGTTATGAGTATAATTTCGACCTCTGCACTTTAGGTACATAAATTACAATTTTATTGCCTTTTTCCTAAATTTTATACTCGTTGACAAAGTGAAATAAGTCCGGCTATCCGGCTATCCGCTATTGATACATATTAAGACAAATTTGGTATATAGGTGACCTCTTGACAAAAAGTAAGACATGGAAAGCTCTTGGACCCATTGGTATCAATTTTGAAACACGACGCATTTAAAAAAAAATTTATTTTGATTGATCACACTTGATCATTACGAAACAATTTTTTTTTTCAAAATTCGAAATTGCGAGTTTGCATTTTAAATCGATTTTGCTGGCCACAAATAGTATAAAAAAACAACATTTAACCTGATTCTGAGGGGGTCATTTTTTTTGTCAAAAATCTTGACAGAATTAAGAAAAATTTGATGATGGCATTCTAATCATGATTTTTCATTACCATCTTTCACAGTTTTAAATGCAGATTGGGTATATGTAAAAGAAACTTTTATTTTTAACAAGAATTTAAATATCTGAAAATAACTATAAAATACATATGAGAAAACAGTATCAGGCTCATATTGAAAAATCTGAATTTTTTATCAACACAACATTGAAAATAGTTTCTCATTTTGTAATAGAATGTATCATTAGGCACTTTTCGATTTATTAACCACAAAATAAAAACAAAAAATATTACAAACCTCATATTTCTTTTTTAAATATTCGTTAAATTAAAACGGTTCAGCTCGATGCAGGCCCATCATGCCATGCCCGATTTCCGGTGCCGGAATAACTGTCAGCACAAGGAGTGCCAGCGGCATGCGCCGCTGGGCATCATTGATCAGCATACGCAATGCAAGTGCTTGGGTGAAGTGAATGCTTCATCAATATTCCTGGAAAACGTACTGGATTTGGCCAATACATTGGCGCAGATAATGATCATATGTGGACTACACGAATGTAAGGCCAAGTCGACGGTCGACATTATAACATATGCGTTTCTGCATTATGATCAGGTATGTTACTGCATCGATACGGTCCCCAAGAAACGACTGCGCAAAGAAGATCTCTTCCATGAGCTTGGCAAAAAGTCACTGATGAACAAGGTGGAGGCACATCTCGCATACAGCATCATCAAGCGCGGCTTCAAG
Organism: Drosophila paramelanica; assembly: GCA_035043915.1. Lineage (NCBI taxonomy): Eukaryota > Metazoa > Arthropoda > Insecta > Diptera > Drosophilidae > Drosophila > Drosophila paramelanica. The sequence continues at coordinate 7,169,625 of JAWNMO010000258.1, forward strand.
GCGTTCTACTATGAACCGAAACAGGAGCTGACCTACGACGACCAGGGCAGGCCCAGCTACAATGACGAGTGCGTTTGGGTGCATGCGGCGCGCAAGTCCGCCGAGAGCTATGCCCGCTTCGACGGCCTCTCCTGCAACGAGCAGATGGCGTACGAGGCCAAGATCAAGATCGCCTACAAGAAGTACTACGATCGCATGCAGACGCGCAAACGCCAGCCGGAGGGTGATGATTGTAATTGCTGTTTCTGTGCGAAGAAGCGCGGACATCTCGTCTACGCCAAGGAGCCGGTGCCGTGCAGCACCAAACGCAAGCCGAAGCATGTCTGTCCTTACTGCTGCAAGAAGAAGCAGGCACAGCAATACACCCACCCTGCCCGCCAGCCCGCCAAGTGTCCCAAGTGCCATAAGTCGCGCAAGTTCTGCTGCTGCACCAAAATGGACTTCAATCTGCAATGGGTTAAGAGTATCTGGGAACGACCCGACTTCAATCAATATTACAAGAATGAGATTTCCGAGATCGAACAGCGCCTTATCAAGGGCTCTTGCTGGCTGCCACCAGAGCCAGTCGCTGAAGAAGTCGCCATGGATCATGAAGAGGGTGAGGAGGAAGACGATTATTCACCGGAGACGCAATTGGCTCTGGGCGGCAAAAATGTGGGCAATCCACCCAAAGAAGAAGAGGAAGAGGCACCCGCAGCAGCAGCTGCACCAGCTGCGGCTGAACCGGCTGAGCCAGAGGCAAAGGAAGGGGAAGAATAAATTCTTAATGGGGACGTAACAAATTTTTACCAAAATTCTTGTTTTCGATCAAATTTCCAAATTATTAAAAATAAAAATTCAAAGTATTCGGTTCGATTCGAAAAGCTAAAGCAACATATTTAACGCAACATATTTGTCCATAATAATCAGACTAGCCATAGTGTTCATATATACATATATGTTGTAGACAGTATGGCCAAAATGGCATAATAAATGTCGGTTGCCCTGCTCGACCGTGTGCATTTCCAAGTACACTTTATCACAGCCGCAGCAGCTGCAGCAGCAGCTCGAGTTCCTGTGGTTGAGGTCCACACTCGAGTGCTTTTCAACAGCAGCTCAAAGTTACACACAACGATTCCCCCGTGGACACAAGCCCAACAGCAAATGCACCCGACTGCAACTATGCGATGCAGTTATTTAACTCGAGAACGCAACACAAATCAACAACAGTCCTTTAGTTGAGTGATTAAATAATTGTTGATTATACTTAATGAAATTAGTGCACGTTAAGTGTGATTTATCAAACTGTACCCTAATAAGATGGTCCTTTAGACTCCGTAGCACTTATGCTCGTTTTTTTACTCTAAAATCGATTTAAAATATGTTTTCTTTTTTCGCTTTCTTTGTATAAATGAACTTGACTTCGGATACCAATCGATTCCAACTAATGCAATCGGATCTAAAAATCTTATTTTATATTCAAGTACTGAGTATGTTTGTGGTGTGCACTCCCGACTAAAACCATTTTCTATTTTTGCTAAAATATTTCCCATTTGAATATGGAATACAATTTAATATTCGTGTACTTCACGCATTTTAACTCGGAAATGAGTACTGAAAGGGGCAGCTAAATAAATGCCTGTTTTGTGTTTTTGAAAGCTTCGCTTTGATTTTAAATGCACGTCGACTATCAGAAACACCTGTCTGCAAATTTGTATGTGATTTGTTGAATCTCTGATTTCCGGCCGCAAATAAATTCGCAACCAAATGTGCTAATTTGTTGTTTGATGTTTTGGAAAAGCCACAAATGCCACAAAACTGAAATTCTATGTCCTAATATCCACCGGAGACTAGCGGTAATTTCATTCGTAGATATGTCGCTCAAAAATTTGGTATTATTTTCATTTAAATTTTGTGGGCACTTTAATGTTTATTGTCCGATTAAAATGCGAATGAATATTTAACTATGCTAATATGAGTGCTGAATAGTGGAATATCAATTAAATTAAATTATTCATGTCTTGAATTGGGCAATGAAAATAATTAAATTGCAAAAATTAGCATACTGACTATCAAAGGTCTAATTGAAATTCGTTGCATTAAACGAAAGAGTTAACGATTATTAACTTATTTTCCGGATAAAATTTATGTTAGCTCTTAATGTGGAAATTGTACATAGAACACACTTTCAAAGAATGCAAGACTAATTAACTTGACCAACAAACTTTTTAAATTAGTTACATAGCGTGAAAGCATAGAGTCACTTTTACCTAAAAGCAATGAAGTTTTCTAAAGTAAAGTTGGCCTTGAGCAAAACTTGAGTTAGTTATGAAAAGTTATGAAACACAAGTGTACTTAAAGAAAAAGAAAAGTTTCAGTTACGTATATATCAAGTCAGGTTAATTTTTCACACATGCACTATTATGCATATAGCTGAAAACTGTTTGGGGCCTAAACGAAAGTGTGGACAAATCAATTTAAAGAGCTGCAATGGCAATGAAATATTGCAAATATAAGCACGTAGAACTGCAGTCTCAGCTGCAAAATAAATATGTGTGAGCCACACAACCAGCGCACCTGACGGATTCTAAATGATCGCATTTCAATACCGGCGGATGCATATTGAATTGTTTTCAATGCCCGCAGCAGGATTGGATATTGAAGCTCAGATGCAGCCACAACACGAATAAAACTAACAGCAGCTAAAGACATTGGCCAAGAATGCCATAGCATCTTGGCAGGAGCCGTGGAAATGCACAACAGTCACAAGTGGATTTTTAGTGCAAATGCAAATGCAAATGCTCTCAGCCAATGCGCATCTGCATCTGTGGTTATAGCTTAAGTATCTTTTAGCTCTCTCCACAGCTGGGTGTGGCTTATTTGGCCTGCCTTTTTACGAATAAATCCAAATAACACTTTCCTTGAAAATTGGATTTTATATGTGACCGAAATATATGTATATATTCCGTCAGCTGCCCTATGCAAATGGGGATGACATGCAAAGCTGTTGTACTGGCAGCGGTTAGAGATTTATATAATAAATTTATATAAACATCCATAAGGGATGAGCCAGGGGTCAAGTAGCTAATGCAATCCAACTGCAAAAGTCACGAACTGTTACTCGGGCTCGTTATAATGTTGACGGTTTAACTGAGTGCTTTTTTTATATAATAGTGCAATTGGTTTACAGAAAATTTCACTATAAAGTTCATGACTAATAAAAACTTCTAAATTCCTTTCAATTCTGGCCACGTTATGTGAACAAGCTGATATTTCATAACAGATGTAAATAAATAACTTGGCCAAAGTAAAGTTATGAAATAAAAAAGTGTCGCTCATATACATAGATTAATGATTTATCAATTATTAATATTTTTTGTAGTAGTTGTTGTTGTTTTTGTTGTTTTTATGTCAGTAAGTATTTTTAGTTTTATATTTTTATACTCATTCACTACTGAAGCCAACTAGACTTGAAACATTGGTAACTTGCTTAATTCTATATATATCTTCCTCAGTTTTAAGGCTAGTTTTAGATTTTTTCAGACAGATCACTAATTATTTTTTTGATTAATCAAAAAAATGTACCACAATTTTAGAGATAGCGTTAGTTTTCTGAGGAACTTCCCTAATGTCTCGCAGCTGAGAAATAATTAAATAATCAAAAAAATAAGATCAAGATTAATTTCGACTGTTTTTCTTTAGCTGTTACTGTTTTTCTTTATTCTACTGTGAACGAATATTGTGCAGTCGGTTACATCCACTTGCAACATTCGCACTTGTTGTATTTTAATGCCATATTTCTACAAAACAAATAAATATCAAGCAAATTCATTTAACATGAACATCTGTCAAGGCAAGCGACTCCGACAGCATGTTAAAGTGTCGAAAAACGTGCTTTAATCCAATATGTACTCAAATATCTGTGTGTGGAATGATAAACGTTACCTTTTCAAACATACCAAAACCACAAATCAATATGGCACGCCTTCTCACTTGCTTGTTTGAATGGCTTTATTGCATTCAAGTTGCCTTGGCTTAATGAAAAACTGATGTGCGCTCAACGTGGCGTATGAGATGTGCATGAAAATCGCCCCCCAGCCGAGCTACCAAACTGACTTCGCTCACTGTCCATGTAGGTGTTTTTACATATTCAATAAGTTAGTTTTCCTTTTTTTGCGCGCGCAAAAGTTTTATGAGTACCCACATATAATGAATGGGTAGCCGGACGAAGGGGAAGCAGGAAAAATGAAAGCACAAAAAAAGAAACGCCAAGCGGAAAAATACACTTTCACTTGGTTCGCTGTCGGCAGCCCGTAAAATTGACAAGCAGTAAAAAGCAGAAAAGAAATACGTATTTCGTAGCCATAGCTGTTTGCCGAATTCAGCAACAACTTTGCCCATTGACGACCCATAGACCAACGCTATAAAAGGGGCGCATTGTGCAAAGTAAGCCTGAAATATATTTCAGACATTTACTTAGTTATTGCCCCAGTTCTCGCACGTCTTAGGCTCATTACCGTTATATAAGCCATAAACGTACGCATAATGTGAATGTTTAAATAGAAGGAAGGACGTCAGACTTGGCTGCGACAGTATATTTATAAATATCTGGTGAGTAATGCTTTAAATAGGCATCGATTCAAGTTGCGCGTGCAAAATCGATTAATGTTGACCTTTACCCTCCAGCAACATATATATTATTCATTGATCCAACCTTTGTGAATTGGAACCAAAGCAAATCCACAATAAGTCAAAATAAACAAACAAGCTTAAAGTTAGGTTAACAGTTCTAGGAACCTATTTTAAATTGTAAACATTTGTGTTTAAAGGCCACAGAAGTCAACCACAAGGTAAAATATCGACAGACCAATTCCATGGCAGCTGCCAAAAATAAAACAAATACGCAATGACGATAGCATTGTCGAAAATATAATTAAAAATATATATGGCTATTGGATGAACGTAAAAAAAAAAAATAAAAAAATTTTTAAAGAAATCTCTGTAGCTCTATAGGAATTAAATTTAACAAGCGGATTTAAAAAATCTATCTAAAAATAAATAAATACTATTTGTTTCACATGACTGCATCGCAGTTTCCAGAATTGACAAGTTAATCAATAAATCGAGAGGAAAAGCCACCAAAACATTAAATATCCGTTTAAGAGTCGTCCTACACATTGGTGTAAATCAGTCAAGTGGCTCAAACGCTTTTAGCTGCCAAACGTTTTTATATCAAAAGATGTGAAAATATATAGAATTTGTTACTTAAATATAAGTGTAAAAGAAGAAAATGAAAGTGAACGCAATGCTATTTTTATGAAAGGGTACTTAATTTAAGTAAAGTTTTACTTCCATTAAGAAAGTATAATATGAAGTTAATTTCGCACTTTATTTAACAACTAAAGTCGTAATATGAATTCAGAAATTAGCTTTTTTTTGTGCCATTTAAACTTTTACTTAGATATAATATTTTAAAATGTTTTACAATAATATTGGTCACAGCTGTCGCTTTACACTGAGCGCAATCATTTAGGACTTGGCGCAAATGCGGTTAATTCACATGCGATGAAAAGTCGTTGTTGTTGCTGTAGATGGGCATGATATATGAAGCGTTCGTATGTCAGCGGTTACGTGGCGTATGCGTAACAAAATTACTAGAGGACCAGCGCCGAGAGCAATTTGCATATGCATATCTAATAAATTCATAGATTTGCATATCAATGGCCCAGTTTACACGAAATTGACAACCGGGCCACAAATCACAGCTCGTCGCATATAATTAAACTGTCGGCGTAATTAAATTTATCGCATTTATGGGATACTTTGTACATTACTTTCGCCGTGCTACGAACCTTGCTTGACCAACGTGCCGGCAGGGCAATTTTATTGCATTGCAAAATTGCAAACAAATGAGTCGAAGAGTGTGTACATGGAATATTTACTAGTTATTTTATCGCTTAGGGCAGAATTTATATTGATATTATTTATGCCGGTCTGTGGGCACACAAATTGCACAGCTCAAAGACCAATTCGCCATGAAAGTTTATCATGCTGTTCCTCGGCAATAACAATAAATTCTTTTCAAAGTTGTGCATAGCCTTGAAAGGGTTCAGGGATGGACTTTAAAAACTTTCACTTTTCTGTTTTAACTTTATCTTATGAAAACTTCTCCTTTTCGAAAGAAATTTTTGACTAAATTTAATGTGGCTGCATTTGAAGTTTTAATATAGTTATTACAATTCACCAATTTTCAATAAAAACCGGCATAACTTGATCTGTGATACGTGTAGGATTTTAAATTGTAATTGGAAGATAATGCACAATACAGTTGTTAAGATATGAGACAAAAATGTTCCTGCATAATAATAATAAATTTTTATCGAGTTAAAAGATTTAGAAAGTCTCAACAAGGATGACATTGTTGTACTTGGCAGCAAAACTACAGCACATTAAATCGATTTTTTTATGCCTTTAAATTCAATGTCGTCATCGAAGAAACGTTTTACTTCTGTTTGAACTTGGATTTAGAATAGCGTTTTACGATGAGTGTACAGTTTCTTTGAGTGAGTTGAATTATCCATATTATATTCAAGTATTGTTATGTTCAGCAAGCAGGACAATTCACATAATATTTCAGCCAGTTGCTATTCATTATTCCCAAAGGAGCTGAATATGAATTTATTGCTTCGCTTACTGTTTGTATTCATGCCGGGTAATTTCCTTTGCTTTTAATGGCTGTTGCTACATTTACACATTCAAAGTACAGAAATAGCATACAAACAAATTGATTGTATAATTCAATTAGTGGTAGACAGTCTATGGCCACCTGTCAAGCTGGGCAATCGCAAATAATGTGGGAAGAACGTTTTGAATTATGCAGACCTTAATTTAGTTTTGTGGCTTGGCCACAGAACAATGGCCAAGGAAGAGCAGGTCTTGTGTATGAGTGTTATGTAGGTATGCGATTGAGTGTGTGTGCCACTCGAGTGCACTCGGAAAACCAGAGCGGCAACAAATGGCAAACAAAACGTAGCATACTCGGAGGCGTTTGCTAGAGCGTGCCACACATGCAAATGCATTGCCAGAGGCAAAGGCAACTTGAAATATAAAACAGAAACTTGCCACTGCAATATTGGCTTTAAACATTACGTTAGGCAGTTACGTGATCGCTTCACAGTATGAATACATCCACGGATGGCAAATGCTGGCCACGAAAGTCAACAGAGCACCAAAAACCCAAAATCGTGATTACGCGCGCATTATGTTAACCATTTTGCACTGGGACCTAAGCTGAGCTGCAATTTCCTGCTGGCCTCATAATAATCATCAACTTTATTAGTTTCCTTGTTGCTCCTGCTGCCGTTTCTATTGGGCCTCGCACTTGTGCGGACTACTAATTTTATTAAAAACTTTCGCTTGTTGTTGCTTTGTGGCTTCGCTGGGCTGGGCTGGGTAGGGCAAAACAGTACCCGACCTGGCTAAACTTTCGCTGCTATCAGCTTTTTGTTCTAATGTTTCGAAATTCATTTTGCTAGCCGCTCACCTCTTATACCCTAAGTATCATTGTTTTGTGAAAAAGAATGCAGCAGGCACAAGGGGCAATCTCCTAGCCCATAAAATGTATATTGAGAACAATGAGCTGGGTCAATTTAGCCATGTCTGTCCGTCTATCTATCTACAAAAGTTGCAGAACTATAGATTATTCTAAACCATACAAAAGTCTATGATTATTATTTTCATTAACTTTTAAATTTCATTGAAATCGATAATTATCGATTGTCAGTTTTGTGCTTCGGTATTAATAAGGTATTAATAGGTAACGAAAGCTCGCACCTGAATTCAGGGTATCTCCTAGTCGGGCATTCTCGACTAGTGCAATCTTACTTAATTTTCTTATTTTTTGATAGTTCGCAGTCTGCGGCGTTCTTGGCCAAGTTTTCTGCTGCGTGCCTCATTATGTATAAATGAGCAAAACCCCAAAACGGAATTCGTGCTGCTGAACTTTTAATGGATTTCTCATAGGTGAGAGGCGTCAAAGGATTGGTCAAGGGTCGCCACATGAAAACCAATTACATCGTGTGCATTTCTTTTGCTTGTTTATTTGACCGCCAATTTACAATTATATAAATAATAAATTAATTATTACTCTGACTCGGCCAAGTGTTTTTCTCCCTCTTTTAGCAATGCATATTTAAATCTTATTTAAAATTACATTAATTAATTTAAAGTCGAACGCAGTGAAAAAAAACCTTTTATGCCAGCTCTCAAATATCAATTAATATATAATGCAAGTTAACTAACCAAAATCAGCGAGCGTGAACTAAAACGAAAACTATAATCACAGTTTATTCGAGTATCTGATCAGATTATATAATAGTTTTATGTATAATTATTATCGCGATTAAATCCACTCGTGTCAGTTGGCTTTTAACGTAAAATGCGGCGTAATAACTCTTTTTGGTTTCAATCAGGCACACATCAATTATGGACACACACAAAACAACCCGCACAGCAAACACTTAAAGGGAAAATGGTTGCCGCCACTGCTTAACAACACAAAGAAAAACTGAAAAAAACCCCTTTTTTAAGTGACAGGCGGTGCTTTGTAATGTCCAGCGGTTTTGTTGCACCAAGCTCCGATCCGGTGCACAATTATTAGCCGCCAGCGTCCAGGGGCAAAAAATTATGACAAAAACCGCGTTCGTTAGCGTCAACGGCGGTCGTAAAGACGGCCAAAAGCCAAATGCCAAAAGCACAAAAGCGCCCACAATGAATGGTTGAGTGATGGACACCGCTCTAGAGAACCCAGGCAAAGGGCGAGCGAATGAGTGATGAAAGGCAGGAACGACAAGCCAGTCCTGGGAGCATCATGCTGTCCAATAAGCATTCAAGTTCAACTTTATTTGTTGACTCAGCAACAACACAATGGGCAGCCACTTTAAGTTCTCCAAAAAACAAAAAGTAGAACATTTTATGGGATGCAAAGAACAAAATTTCTATTGGTATTATGAAACCAATTAATAATAAGCAATTGGTACAATTTTCAAATAAGAGCAAGATTAACTTGATTAACACATGAAAGGATGCATGCATAACATATTTGTTTTCTTAGTAATTTTGCAATCAGCGTCATATTTTTTGACACGCAAAATAATTAAATTAATATTTTATAAAAACGAGAAAGCACTCCCTAATGCAATGCTTGGCAGCTGTCACTGTTGATATGACAAGTTTGTAGAATGAGAATTGATTTAAAATTGCTGTTAAACATGCATGAAACATCGCTGAAATTATGCAACATTAACAGCGGGGCTATGTCAATCAATTCGCCCTTTCGGCCACCTTTGCATGGAATCACATTTTTGATATACATATTTCAGTATTTAAATATCAAAATTTTGAACAACCCAAAAAAAATCTAAAACCCAATTTAATTTTTTATTTATATAATTTTTCTATTAATATAATAGCATATATTGAAATATATAAATTTCAATTAATTTAAAACAAAATCTATTCATGTTAAATGATATGGTGTTGGTGAATAAAATATTTTTTTATATATGTAGAATAGCAGTTATTTTGGCTGCATTGGACAGCCGGAAAATGGAAATTGTTGCCATGACGGCGCTCTGCAACTACAGCTGCTGGCATAATGTTGCCATTTCACCTTTGACCTTCAGCATGACATCCGCATCAATTTTTTAAATAACCTGGCAACTCCTGCGAAATCAGAAAATAAATTAAACCTGACATGACAGCTGCAACGGAATAACGAACTGTTGGTGTAATAAGATTTGTGTTAGTGAAATATATATATAAATACATCTGTATGTATCTGCTTATTCGCTGGATATTTTTTTTATATTTCCACAGGATACTTTTTTATTTCCTATAACAACACCATGCTCATTACATAACTCAGTTCTTTCATGAGATTGAATATTTAAGTTTGCTACAAAGGAACCTTTGAAAATATATCTTTAAAAATGAATAGTTTTCATGAAAACCCATTTATGTTATCGCCATCTGTTCGACTTCTCTCTACCAAGTTTAATTGCAATAAACAACAGGCGAACTGGTGTTAATTTAATTATATTTTAAACAAGTTGCGCTGAAAGCAAAAATATGGGAAATTCCAACATGAAAACGTGAACCTAGTTTACTGAGAGCAATTAAAAAGTCTCACAAAAGAATTAAATGGGGGTAAACGCATATAATATACCACAAGCAAGGCTTGGCTAATTTTATGTATATAAAGCTCTGAGCACGCAAGTGCAAAACATTTGCACATTTCGCTGGCCAAGAACAAAGTGGAAGTAAATCCAGTTAAGAGTGATTCAGTGAAAAATAAGAGCGGATTTGGTGGAAATACCCCTTTTGGATTTAAATTATTTTTAATAGATTTATCGTGAAGATTACGACAAATCCGCAAGTAAGAAATCAAATTATAAAAAAACATTCGACCAAACTTGAACTCATTTTTTTCTGTAGTCTTAACCTACCATATCCTAATAAGTATATGTATTTGTATACAAATTACTAACTAAAAAAATTCGGATTTTTTAGGTTTTAGTTTACTTTAAAATTGAACTATTAACCATAAATTAATATTTATTTAGAACTGGTTCATTGAGTTTGAAGTAAAAATTGTTGTTTAATATAAATTTAAAAAAAAAATTTTGTTTTAATGTTATTTATATTATTATATTATTATTTAAAGATTGGTGAATGGCGTCTTACAAAATTTCCAAAATATCTAATAAAATGTAATATGTATATGTATATTTTTAAAGTGCACTTACCGCTACGCTTTTGGATCGGATTTGCCATATGGCCGTACAGGCGACTCAAATCGATGGCACTCGCTGTGGTTTGGAGCAACAGCAGCGAGAGAATAAATGTTGGCCAGATCAAACGCCGCTGATCCATGGGCAATGGCATGGAGGAGGACATCCTGCAGCTGTTTCTCTTAACGTGCCGAAATTAAAGCACTCCGGTTACTCGCTGTGTCTGTGTTGGTGCCTTTGCCTGTGTTTGTATTTGTATCTGTATCTGGCAGATACACGAAGTTGAGAAAAAACTTTTTGACGCTCACGTTTGCCACTTTATTCGAGTGTTTGACAAAGTTTTCAAGTTAGTTTGCGCTTGGACGAGCACGGCTTTTATAGCTACTACTAGCTACTGGTACCCCAGCGCCGGATCACTTTTCTTTGGTTTGCCTAAGTTTGGTTTGATTTGGCTGCGCTCGTGTCACGGCTGTCACTCTCGCTGCCAGTTGGACGCTTTCTTTAGCCGTGGTTTCACTGTGGACTCTAATTAAATTATGGTTGGCACTTCTGCAACAGTTGCTCGTCCTGTGGCCCTACGTTTTGTATGCTATGCTATAATCGTCTTCTAATGGAGTTATACGCACCAGAAATTAGCTTTATTCCTAAATTACTTTCGTTATGTTGCTTCGATATTGGTGTTAACCGCTCTATAAGTATTGATTTCGTGCGTTTTCTACTATACAGCAAGCTACAAACCGTTACTTTCGTTTTCTATAATATTTCGGTTTGGTTTCGTTTTCGCTTAAACTTAAAATCGAAAAGAATTTGCAGACAAACGAATATTGTGTTTTAGTCGACTTTTTACATTTTTCTACACTGCAACGAAAAGAACAAACAAATCGCATTAGTGATAATAATTGATATATTCTTCAGTTTAGCATACATTTTTGGTTTCTCTTTGCAACGAGCATTTCCAAAATGGCAAATAATATAAAAAAAGCCAAGATTAAAAGTACAACCAGCCAAATTAAAAAGAACCTCATTTATACTTGATTTTGAACTAAGTTCTGCGTAATATGAAACTCTTTGTTGTATTTGCAGAGCAACTAACATTAATATCAAATTCTTATGAAAGACAATTCAAAGAATTTCAATTTCAGAAATTTCCACAAAAATAAACGAAAGACAAGAAACATTAATTCTTGTGCACAAAAAACAGAGCTAATAATTATTAGGAAAAATACACATAAAATGAACAAGCACACTTAATTGGGGCATTAGGAAATTCACACAACATTTTCAGTGCACACGCAAACATACATATATAGTTATATATATTCTCTATGACACGAAATACGAAACATCGTCGTCGGCAATTTAAATGGCAATGCTATCTAATCAGCTTAACAAAATTATCCTTTTTTGGGGAACGAAAAGTTGAACAACCCTTTTAGTTGGAAAAATAACCCCACATATATACTTATAACACACTCTGGCCATACTTGAGCGCCTTTTAATGACTCTCTGGAGAACCCAAACCACATACGCACAAGGAAAAGGTGTTAAAGAAAGGCAGATATTAAAGTGCTTCTATATGAAACCTTTAATTATAGCCAAGTAAGGCTCTTCTATAGTATTTCTTTTATTGTATTTTATTTTATTTTTAGCTTTGATTAAGAGCTAACTCACGCGGACAAATTAACACAAAAGTCAAGCAAAAAGAACACAAAACTTTTAGCATACTTTTCGGAGCAATCACAAAATGTAGCGCAATTTTTGCTCACTTTATTTAAATAAGAAGACAAAGTTTTCCTAAGCTTTATGGTCCCACAGACTTGCACAGCTTGTAAAAAAATTATCTGGCAACAGCAAAAAGCAAGCTTCAGCATTCTAATTAGTCAGCTTCCCTTTTTTGGACATGGAACTTTTTTATCCTCGTTCACAAAGTGAAAAGAGTATATTAGTTTTGTGCACTGTCCGCCCGCCTGTTTTTCTATTCGTATAAAACTTTATACGGTGAAACTAGAAATTTTCAATTTCAAAAATGTTTAAATTTTGTAGCTAATAATAATAACAATTGATTTTGCCAAAATAACAGTGGTTGTCTACTCTTTTAAGCTGTATTGCGTGTATTGCCCAGTCGGTTAGAGCCGTCCCGACGGCATTGTTCTTACTTCCTTTTTTTGTGGATGCGTAGACTTTTCTGTTTACTTTTGCTGGAGCAACAAAAATATATAAATTTTTGGATTGCCCTTGGACCTACAGCACTTTAAAAGCCAACGTGGATGTTGGGTTGTTTGGGGAAGGCAAAAGCCCCTTTTTTTAACACTAATTGAAGTTGACAAATCCTGAGAGTGGAAGCACACAGTGTCTAACACAGTTCTAATGAATATTTATGCGGTGTGAGAAATATGGTTTGGCTTGCTAGAATACGTTTTTTTATATCCCTGCACAGGGTATTAACATTATATTAAGAAATGTTAAGGGACCTCGCGTTCTTGTTCATAACGAGGAGCTGAGATATAGCTTTAATATTTTATCTGCCTGTTCGTCTACAAATGTAAAAGCTATCTTTTTCTGATAGCTGTCATATCGGAAAAAGTATTTGTATGCAAAATAAATAGGTCGAACAATTTGTTTATGTTTGAACAACATTTTTATTAAGATAAGATAGCTGTTATTTGATATTTTTATTTATTTAATTTAGATAAAATAATAGCAATATAAAAAGCAAATCGCTGCAATGCAGTTGTGAACCTATCCGGGTTAAGCCCGCAATTCCAATATTGTGAAACTCAACTTTGAACTGAGAGCCCTAAAAAATCTGCAGAGCTTAGTATTTGATGTTTTTTATTTTTTAGCTGTGTCTGTTGGTTTCTTTCTCACATGTTTAATTAATAATAAAAAAATACCTTTGTCGTAAAGGAAACATAAACTGCTAAACATTTTTGTAGGAATAAAAACCTTGTGACAATTCCCAGGCAAATAAAATTCACGTTAACACGCAAAGAGAATTCTTTAAGAAACTTAACTAAAAGTTTGAGCAAACGATTTGATAAACAATTCCAAGTAGAGTCCGAAATAGACAGTTTGGCGCATTCAACGTCTGGGGAAACACAATTTTCGACCAAATTATGTACACCAGCGGCCAAAAGAGCCAAGTGGTTTAAGACGTGTCTGCCGTTTGCAGAAGCATAGCCACATGGCCAAATAGTAGGATAGGCCACAAGGGCATAGAAGCGCACAAACAAACGGGCTATAAAGATGGCAACTAAGTGAGTTATGTGCTAGGCGGCAAACATGTTGCCAAATAAAGCGGCACAAATTTTTAATAAGCAGCGAAAATAACTGAACCAAAATAGAAAGTGCGGTTTAAGCCAAAAGATCAAACTGGTAAAACTGTTGAAGCAAATATTACACAGTTTGCATTTTTAAATATACATTTGCTTTCGTTTAAAAAATAAACAAATACTGAAAACCAAATGGGTTTGTTAAAGGGCCACTATTTTTGGTTACTGCTGAGTATCCAACATGGTTGAAAATTGCTTAAAAATAGCTTCAAAGGCGGCTGCTGAAATCACAAGCAAGCATTCATTTGCATAATATGCTGGTATATATAATATCCGGCCAGGCAGTGACTGCTCCCAGCAACAACAACAGCAACAACAACCAAATAAAAACATGGACAAAAGCAACAGAAAATGTAAGCTTTATTTTCGTAGCATTTTTCCAGCCTTTTTCATATAATTTAGTAGAGCAGACGAGTTGGTTTTCTTTTTGGCGTTTCGTTTTCTTAATGCATAATTTAACAGGTGGAGAAGGAATGGAGGACAAACAAGAAGCAGAGCAACAGTAGGCGCGCCCAAAAGCAGGCAACAATCAACAACTGCGTGTTGTTATTCAAAGCACACAAAACACAAAACACAACACACAAGACACACACAAACGCACACGCACGGCGTACTCTGCAGATGAATAAACTGAGGTCTAACGAGGCTAGAATCTTGGCTGAGACTAACTCTGTAGTACGCAACGTGTAAAGCGAGTGCTTTTGAATTAAATTCATGAATATATACACACAGAGTTATAAACTTGGCAACATGATATTTTTGTTGTCAATTTTTGTCACTTGATTTTTGTTTGGTGCGCGAAGTTTTTTCATTACAATGTAACTACAGAAAAGGCACCATATTTTATTACAGAGGCACACACACAACTACACAAACATATACACACAAACACGCCAGTTGGAAATACGCGGCATCAAGAGAAATAATTTTATGTATTTATGTATAAAATTCGTATTCGTATGCATTTATTTTACAGAACTGTCTTTTTATAAATATATGTGTGTGTGTGTGTGTTTAGCAAAATTTCGGTTACAGTACGTTTGAGTACGAGCCAAAAAACTCGAACAACTATTTACAACTCCGCTTGAGTGTAAGTTTCAAACTCGACTGAAGCATTGAGCGATTCGCGCGCGCCTTTTATGCGCAGCAATCCACTCAAATGGCCGCCAACTCGAGTGAAACTTAACCGCCCACACGAATTTCGTCCAGAACGACTCACTCAGAACTACGCTGACGGTTTTCATTCTTATTGCTGTTTCTGTCAGTCTCTCTCTCTCTCTCTCTCTGTCACTCACTCTTGTGATGTGCAAAGGTGAAACGAGTGAGTTTTCATGAGCGCATACTACAACAAGTTACGCTACACTGTTAAAAGTCAGAGCTATTTTTTAGAATATGATAATTACTAATAAGCAAGAAATGGTAATTTTTTATTTTTTGTTACATTTAAGAAGTATAAACTATTAAAACATAAATAAAATCAAAATATGGAATATATATAACTTATATTTTTATAATGTGTATTTTTTTCAAATGCCACTTGATTGACCAACTAACCTAATAATATTTGCATATAATAAATTAAGGGACAGTAAAATTTGATACTGTGACTGACTTATCGGCTGTTTTTGTTTTCCCTTTTAAATATGAAAATAATTATAATATTGTATACCAAAAATGTAAAAATTGTTCTTTTTAAGTCGAATTGAGTCGAAAATTTTGAAAACCAAAGTTGTTTACACATAAATGATTCAAAAAATTAAAACAAATTTTTCAACTGATAGTTTCTATGATATATCTATGACAGCAGTATTATATTTTATTTTTAATGACTCGGATATTGATACTGACCAATAATGTATACATTTTACAGTTTTTCTCTGCATTACACATTTTGTAACTGAACTATAATTCGCTTTTCAAGCATCCGTTTTCTATAAATTATTCACACTTTCGGATGGGATGTCCCAGTGGAAAATACAGCTTCCTGGAGACATCCTCTTTTGTTGTACAAATTTGCTGGCAAAATAGAAAAACTCTCTCCGATTGACCGACTTGATGAGCTTATCAATTACCATTAGACACAGCTCTCAAGGTCATCAGCCCAGTCATCAATATGCTTACGACCATCATCATATACAGCCACAAAATACGCCCTTAATTAAAGCAACAAATATTAATTAGTGTCTCACATCTCTGTGTGTGCACTTACTGTGTTTCCCAACTTCCCGGCAGGGAAAAACAGATGGCAATGAAATATAACCCACCGCTATCTTATAATTTCAGCCAGCAGCAAAGCGTTGAGCTGAAAAGCCACTGAGTAAAAAGCCACAGCAAAAAGAAACCAAAAACCGAACATCAAAAAATTACTCATAGAAGAGCATGCCGGGTGCACCCTGGCCCGTCCCTTTCCTGCCCACGCACAACAGCTCGGGCTCAGCAGGGTATATCGATGCCCAATAGTTTGCCAACCGGGTGCCAAACATGAGCGCCCACTGCTTCTACGAAAGCGCTGATTCGCTCCGGTCAGAAAGCTTGAGGGGCATCGAGTGTGTGCGATGTTTTCCTTTAATGCGTTGGCGTTTCACTTAAAACTGAGTGGGATTAAATTGAGTTGGCGGAGAAGGAGAGTGCGAGAGTGAGAGGGAGAGAGTTTTAATGATGTCTCGGCTTGTTTGTGTTTTGTGGTCTATAGGACTTGTAACGGCAATATTTTTAAGGATTCTACTGGGAGTTTTCACTTGTCTCGAAACGTGTTTATCGCAAATGCTTAGAGGGATACTCATTGTCTTTGTGGGAAGAACAACATTCAAATATGTTTTCTTGGCTTTACAGCTAAGCAAGGATATAATGAAAAAAGGGGATTTAAATTAAAATTTTTATCTATTTTATTTTATTTATTTTATTTTCATTTTTAAAAATCTAGCTCAATAATCTTTTTTATGATATTTTTGCCAAAAAAATGTTTCAGGCATCTTTGGGCTAGAGAAGGCGAACTTTATGTTAGTGATTTTAAAATATTGAATACCCCTAGAAGCAAAATTCTTTAAATTTCTATACTATTGTCCGATTGTTCCTGTAGTGGAATATATACATATAAATAATATGCTATGCCAGTTTTATGTCCTATAGAATTTTGCTGTTGCACGCAAAAGTTTTTCAAAAAAATGTTTTCTGTAAGCCAATGTAGACCACTCTATGCGATTCTCATGAATTCAAGAAATACCTTCGTTCTTCTCTCTAAATTTAACCAAAAGATTTCTGTTTCTCTTCTTTTTTCGCTCGTCTACCCTTTTACTCTCACTTCTTCGCTCCCCTCTCCCTCTCTTTGCCTCTCATTTACTTACTACTTACTAATTCATATTCGAGAAAGTCTCTTATATCTCTTATTCTCCCTCCCTCTCTCTCTCTCATATTCTTTCTTAGTGTGTCTCTCTTATTCTCTCACTCTCCCACTTTGATCATGAATTGTAAATTTGGTTTTTTTTTAGCCACAATCCAAATTAAGCATAATTTTTATCAATAGTTTCTAATTTGAATAAGCATTAGTAATAATGCGATTATCAGCTGTTTAGTAAAAAGTTGCACTACAAACTGGTAATTAGCATAAATTCACAATTGCCATAGGGGCAACAACTTCAACGCCCTATAAAACGCCAATCAAACAGGGCCAAGCAACTTCACTTTAGCACAGTGCTCATCAACATGAGTTATTTCTATTCCATCTCTCTGCTCACAGTTCTCTTTGCATTTTCGGTATCTGCGAAACAAGCCGCTCACAATCCGTATCGTCGAAATTGGCAACTTCTGCTGCAGGAGCCGAGTTCGGGACCCTACACAAAACACGATGCTGCTCCAGTGCAGGAGTTTTGGCTTAGCCAAAGGGTTGACCACTTTGATGGGCTCAATAACAAAACATGGCAAATGGCAAGCAATTGAACAGACACATAATTAATTTTGCCACTCAGCTGTTTCCATTTAGCGCTATCTTCGCAACGCCAAATATCATAAGCCTCAGGGCCCCATTTTCATATTTGTGGGCGGCGAGTGGACCATATCGCCGGGCCTGCTCAGCACGGGTCTGACCCACGATATGGCCGTCGAAAATGCAGGCATGCTGTTTTACACGGAGCACCGATACTTCGGCAACAGCTGGCCACATAAGTAAGCCATACAACATTATAAAATAGCCCGAACATGTCTTGTCTTTAACGCAGAAAGAACAACCTATCCCTGGAGCATCTAAGGCATTTAACTCTGCAGCAAGCCCTGGCCGATCTAGCACACTTTATCCGATACCAAAAATCGCACTCCGCCAATTTAACACACTCAAAAGTTGTCCTAATTGGTGGCTCGTACTCTGGCAGCATTGCAGCTTGGATGACACGGCTCTATCCGGATCTGATTACAGCCAGCTGGGCATCCAGTGCTCCGCTGCTGGCCAAGGCGGATTTTCACGGTAAGTAGAACGCCAGCAAAAACGTTCCTTGAATGTATTTTGCACCTGCAGTTGGGAAGTTAATCTTAAAATGAAAAGGTCATTTCACTACATTGTCGCAAAAGAACAAAAAATATTCATACGTGGGTGTTCAGCTATAAATAATTAACTTTATATAAGCAGAACTGAAACAGCTGGACGTCCAAAGGTTAATTATAATGTCAACGTTTTTAATTAAACTCATCCCAGGACAACAGAGTGCAGCGGAAACGGTGAAATGCTGGTTAAACTGCAAACACAAAGTGACTTTTAATCATATTCTCATCTTTGCAGTTATATAGGTTATATCATCAAAGGTCAGAAAAAGTCAGAAAAGAAAATTTGAAGCAGTCCATGCAAAACAAACAGAAAAATTCGTAAATTGAAAGAGTAGAAAAAAGTCCGAACAAGGTAGAAACTTTTTAATTAGAAAACAAAATTAAATTAGCAATTTGTCATTAATAGCCTGCATGCCTGTGTCAGGTAAAATATTAAGATTTTTGGCTTCGCCCAGATTTGATATTATATATTATACATACATATATTTCTGTTTTAAAGAATAAATAAACATAAAATGTTGTAGACAGACTCCTAAGATTTCTTTTTTAACAGCCTGTTAATTAACAGACTCATAGGCATAAAATCCAGACGGAAATATTTGTTTAAAACACGTATTAGTGTAATTATTTATCACTCTTTTCAGAATATATGCAATTGGTTGGTAATTCTCTCACGCTTAGTTATGGCCACAATTGTACACAACGAATAGAGAAGGGTCTTAGCCATTTGGTGAATCAGTTCAATGCGAACAAAGCCAATGAATTGCTGAAAAGACTGAATGCATGCCAAGGCTATAATGCAAGTGATTTGCTGGATCGCACGGCCTTCTTTAATGGCATTGGAAACTACTTTGCACTGGTTGTGCAGAGTTACAGGTGCGACTTGTGCATTGTTGATGTGAATAGTTTTTCAACTTTTAAAGTGTTCTCCCAAAGTGCTCACATACCAGCTCTTTGCGGCACGCTGATGTCGCTGCACTCCAGCGATGGGGAGGCGATGGAACGTTTCCTGGAGCTGCTCTACTCGGACGTCAAATGGTTGAATGAATACCGTTGTCAGGACTTTGGCTACAAATCAATGGTGCAGCTGTTTAGCGAGTTTTCGGATCAGAGCTCGGGCAGTAAGTCTGTTTGTTGGTTGTCGTTTTGACCGCCGCAAGTAAAAAACTTGGTTGCAGCACGCGCCTGGTTCTATCAGACGTGCAACCAATTTGGATGGTACACAACCACCAGCGAGGTGCCTTTGTCGTACTTCGAGCAGCTCTGCCGCGATGCGTTCGGGCCAGGCCAGACGGCGGCAACGCTTGCCGAGGGCATTGCACAGATGAATGCAAAATTCAACCAGAGCGTGCCCTATCGTGAGGTTCTCTTTACGCACGGGCAGCTGGATCCGTGGCGCGCCCTCGGACAACAGGGGGGCAGCCAGGCGGTTGTTGTGCCAGGTGGGCATGTGGCAATTAGCTGTGCAAATGGTAAATTAATTAATTATCCTTCAGGCTACTCACATGTGGAGGATCTGACTAGCATCAATGTGCGGGACAGTGTGCCCATGAATCTGGCCAAGTTGCGTGTCATGTCCTTTTTGCGGCGCCGCATCGCCTCCCTTTGAATGTCAAGCAATGCCCGTGTTCATTATTAAATAAACAACGTGTTGTTAACGTGGGAGTCAATTTGTAAAGTCCTGAAATCATCGCCCATTGTAGGCATTGCGGCATTTCGTTGCTCGCCTTAGTGGCCCTACGTAAACACAGACAAATTGAGTGACACTTGGAGGCTAGTGAGATAAGTGTCTCTATGTATATATACATACATATATTTATGTAAGCTTGTGTGGATTGTTTGCTAAACTCGGAGAATTGAGACAGCAAATTCTGTTGATTAAGAAAATGCACTTAGCCTTGTTCGCCTTGTTTGTTGGCGCTGTTAGTCAACAATCAACTTGTTCAATGAATTTACGAGCATCTAAATTACGCAACGGAAAATTTTTAAATTTAGTTGAGGTAAGATAGGTTCTAGGATTTAAAAAAAAAAGAAATATTGTTACTCTGTTATTATTATGGGACTTGTGTATAGTACGATATAATCTGCTTTTTTAGAAGTCAAACCAAAATTTTGAGCACTTTGAAAAACAACATAAAATTCAAATCAAACTTTTAGTATTGCGAAATTATAAAACTGACCGGGAATTTTACTTGTCCAAATTTTCGTAAATTTTGGCAGTTATTCCAGAATCAGGATTAAGCTTTATGCAAATATTAATACGCGCGATCGATTTAAAAAAATTTTCCGATTATAAATTAAAAGCAAAAAAGCATTACCCAAACTAAGGTTTGGCAGATTTATGGGCCCTGCCAAAACTTATTGTACACAGCAGTTGAAGCTTTTTGATTCATTTTGTAGAATGTTAAATTTTTTGCTTAATTTTGTTAAATTTAATAATTTTTTATTATTTTTATTCTTTGCCATTTGATTCCTAACTCGTGCAGAGGTTTAAATATTTGATCTTATATTACTTTAACTAAGCCGCTTTATATCTTGATAGGCTTGGTTATAGCCAACTTTATGCCAGGTAAAGCTGCACTAAAGCCTGGCAAATGTCACTGGTTTACCGTTGGAAACCAGCACGGCGTATACGCAATTTAACTGCAATGCTGAAATAAGCTCGCAAACCAGAAAGGCGACAAAACAAACGACGTATAAAATATTTTTTACTGCAACAGAGGAAAACGAGAACAGAAAAAAATATGATATAAAAATTGTTAAACAAATATGGTGCACGATGCAACAGGAAATGCGCGAAAAGCGTAATTGGCGTATTATTTATAGTCCGAAATAATGCAAAGAGCAAGGAGTTGAGCGACACGTGTTACACATTCAGAAAGGATTGCAAATAAAATGGGCGGCAGCGTTAAATTATTGAAGCCAAAGTAGCGACCGTGCAATGGGCCTTAACCATATGCATGCAACTGCTACCCGACGCTAGGGGGCGCTTAACGGCAATGAGCCGCTATGAAAAGTTATTATTATTGGCGCACGTTGTCGCTTTTGCTGTTGCCATGCTCATTTTCATTTCCATTTCCGGTGTGCTTCTCTTGTGCGAAAATTGCAAATGGCGTAAATCGCACAATTGATGTTAAGCTTCGAGGCATTTCCCTGTTGTTCTTGTTGTTGTGCGTATTGGCCAGAGAAAGAATTAAGCCGCAAAATGCGAACTTCGATTCAGAATTCTCTGCAAAAATCATCAACATATAAATAAACAGCATTTTATTATGTGAAGCCCGCATATGCAGACAGTTCAGTGGATAAAAAAGTGCTTCCATTTAAGTCCAGAATGCAGTTTTTGCCCCGCTACTGAATATAAATTTTGGAAAGCGCACGATGAAAATTTATATAAAATTTATATTTTTTTTTTAATTTTTATGAATTAAACGATATACATTCACTAGCCGAGAGAAATGCTTTCAGAAACATTTTTGATGTTTTTTATTCCAAATGTGACAGCCACAATCGAGGAAAAATAAAAAAAAATATTGTATTTTTAAAATAAAATAAAAAGTTCAATTAGAGTAGTATATAAGAGTACATCTGTACATCATGTACCATGATTTAAATGAATATATTTTTTCAATACTCTATATATATTTAAAATACAGAACTATAGACGACAAAACAAAACCAAAATGTAATCAAACATAAAATTATTAAATTATTCAAATATAAACGGAAAAATCTATTTTGACAAAATTATGTGAGACAAAATTTGCAAATTGAGCTTTACTTCTATATTCTAATTTGAATACCATATTTTGTAAAATATTGAAATTGTTCATTATGCGTAAATTGACAAAAAAAAAACTTAAAAATTTCGACAATTTTTTTAAAACAGCCTGGTATAATTAAACGCCCAAAAAAATAAATAAAATTCCCGTATTATTGTTGTTGCTGTTGCCGATCAAAATAGAATCCAAACCTTTTTTAGTCTGTTTTTTTTAATGAGTTTGCGAATTGTCATACACACATTTATTGTACCCTTGATCATTCGCAATTCGTTAGCCCAAAGCCAACAAAAACAAAAACATCGAAAAAAAAACCCACGCCTTGGCATTTTCTCTTTTCCATGTTTCTTTAAAAAGTCAGAAGCTTTTCGGACTCAAAGCCGGAGCATGCGCTCCGGAAAGCACTCGTTGGACTCTGTGAGAGCTTTGTGCTCTTTGGCTCAAAAGTAACGTCCAACATGAATGGCATCCTGTTGCTTGAGTTGACTCGTAACAGGTGGCAAGGCTTCGACAGCGCTCAGCGCGCTGAGCTACAGCTTTAAGGGCGCTGATGCTGATGGCCAGATGGTCCGATGGTAAATGGGCGCTTGCCAATGGCAGTCAACCCCCAAGAAATGAGCGGAAAAACGCTTTCCACAGACACCTTGACACTGTGACACACAAACAAGGCGACAAGTTTAAATTACAATGGCAACGAGACCAACAACAGCCAGGTGCTCTAGAGTTTCCATTGCCTTGACGCAGGGTTGTCACCTTGAATTTTGAAATGACACACATATCTCTCAATTTGTCCCGAGCTGTGCATTTAGCGCCCAGGGCTGAAAACTTACTCCACGTGCAGCTAAAACGTCAAGTGGATTTGTTGCCAACCAGTTTATTCCACGTTCAAGTTTGTACGGCTAGAAACCTAATGAAACGGAAGAAGGTGGCGCACTTCTGGATTGTGTCAAGTTTCCTTGAACTGTGAAATAATTACACTCAAGTACTTCGTTGATTATACCGGAGGTAGAAAAAAGCTATTAGTAAAGTACATATGGCGCTAGAGGCGACTGCGAAGCTATCATTATTAATAGTGAATTATTTCAGATGAGCATACAAGTTTGGTTAATATATACAGAATATATATGTATATTCTAA
Organism: Drosophila paramelanica; assembly: GCA_035043915.1. Taxonomy (NCBI): domain Eukaryota; kingdom Metazoa; phylum Arthropoda; class Insecta; order Diptera; family Drosophilidae; genus Drosophila; species Drosophila paramelanica. The sequence continues at coordinate 7,193,172 of JAWNMO010000258.1, forward strand.
AGGAGATTTAATTCCTTGCCACTTTCCACTTTGTCACAATAAAAATTAAGAACATGACTAGAAAATACTTTGGCACTTTATCTCATACTCACTACAAAAGTTTTTCAACATGACTAAAGAATACCCTGTATCCAGCCTAACTGCTGAACATGACAATTAAAGTGAGAGTTTTTTATCAACTTTAACAGAAGAAGTAAGGTATCCAAAACATCAATACAATTAAATATTTTGTTATCGAAAAAATAATATTTATATTAATAATATAAAATGATTATATGGCTTTTCAACAATGTAAGTGATAAGTGCTTCATCCAATTTTTTTGCTTCATCCAATTCATCCGGTTTACACTCGCATCGGTGTCAACATTTTCCGGGAAAATGGCTTCGCCTCTTCCTCGGCTGCCGCAGTACGTTCACGCACGTTAATTAAGATAAGTGCATGAAAAGTTGTTTAGCTTTGTGGCTAATCGTTGTCGCAAACTTGTCCCATGGAGCTAAAAATAACTTTATGCGGCTCTTTGAAATTTACACACACGCGCGTCAAATGCAAATACGTTTTAAAGGGCTCAAGGAGCGTCAGGATACAGGCTGAGCTGCTTGGCTAATACCCCTTGAATCTGAACTCTACCAAGCGCAAGGCGATCAGAAAACTTTGCCCACTTACCCACTAATCGGGATTATAATTTCATTTTCCCAGTTGCCGCGTTGCGCTTAATTAGCTATGGGCCAATAATTTTCCGGATTTAAACCACTTGGCAGGTGAACTTTAAATTGTGCGTGGCACAGTTTGCGCAGGCTGTGTAGGCCCACGTACTATTTATATTCTCTTGAATTTAAATTGACCTAGCGGGCTTCATAATTACAAAATGTAAACAAAATCTTTATTTTGATTAATTGCATACTCTGTACTCATTGTGGATACAAAAGTTTTAATTAAGTTGTGGCTATCAATGTGATAGACAGAAAAAGGATGAATTATATTAATTGTTCGTTAATTTACTATGATAACTGTTTAAATTTTAAATCTTCTACTATAAAAAGTTTTATTAAAATTATGTTATTTTAAGACAAAGTATAAAGACCATTCTGGTCAGAAAAAATTACTAAACAAACTGAACAAGTTAACCCATGACATAAATCTAAACTAGATTTAATACTTAATATAGATTAAGCTTCCTATCAAATATACTGTTAAATTTGAATCAAACGGAAACTCTATCTCATGCGATAGGTATTAAGTCAAAATCTGTCTTGTGCTCTAAACAATCGATACATTTACTAAACTGACATGGTTATAACAGTTTAAGTATTTATTAATTAACTATTTTAATAGTTTAAATGTGTAAAACAAATAATGAAAAATAAATAAAACGAAAAACCATAAGCAAATCGCGATAGTTTCTTTCAGCACCGTTAGCGCAACAAAAACATCGATATTTTAAATGTGTCAGCTCTATTTTACACGCAATAATATTACACTTGCCATTGGTCACACTGCCAAAACGAAAAACAAAATAATTGTAACAATTACAATCTAAGCAATAAATATACAACCAATTATAATTAATACCTACAAAGTTCGTGTCTGCCAAAGGTACCCGAACGGGATATCTCAAGAGAAGTAAACATGGCAACGTTACCGCCGCGCAAGAATCAAACCCCGACTCGCATCTGCCAAAGCATTAAGCCGCATCTGACCCCGCTGCAGACATTGTTGCAAATGGGCTTCCAGAAGCACAGAGCGTAGGTTCCAGCGTCAGGTCACGCCTTATGAATATATTTACAAAAACTTACAGCTTGAACACTAGCCAAACACGTTTAAAAACAACACAAAACCTACGCAGCGCCATTTATTGATTATTTTTTATCGCATACTCCCCCAAACTGCCCGACAGAGAAAAGGCTCTGGCATCAACTGGCAATAGAGGCGTGCAAATTGCTTCCGATTGGCTTCTGGCCCACGTAAACGATGCCACATTGGATGAGTGCGCACCACGCGAGTACATCATATATGCCTGTCCAACTGGTCCGTTCCTGCACCAGCTGGAGGAGTTCTGGTCAAAGTCACGTCAAATGTGCGGCTGGAATGGAGCACACAACTATGTGCCGCATATTACCCTAGTATCGTTTTTTAAGGTAGGCATTAGTGAAAAGTCAAGTGAATTTAAGCTGTATATTAATTTGATTATCAGGCACCCGATGAATGCTCACTGCAGCTGTCCAAGGCGCTGAAGCAAGTGGTGGACATGACCGGCGCTCTGCTGGATCGCCCCATCAAATTGGAGCCGTACATGAGTCAAAACTTTATGGGCTTCTTTGTGGCTGAAGATGATGCGAACTACTTGAAGCGTCTGGCCTTGCAATATGTCAAGGAGGTGTCCAATTCAAGTATGCCCGTGTCACCCATTGCAATTCCTATTTGGTTGCTGTTGCACTTCCATATTTATATTGTTTGGTTGTATTGCACTTTATACCTGGTTATCTGTTTACTGTCATTCGGTTTGGTTCAGTTCAGTTTGGCGTGGCTTACGATTTCGTTCTCTTCCTATCTCTCTGCCTGCAAACACGCAAACTCTAATCGTTGGCAATGGACTACAATATTGGTAACGGAGCACAGTTATAAGCGATACTTACGAGCAGCTGGACGCAATTGTTGCCTGTTTCCCCTGGTGCGGAGCCGTATCCTCGGGCACCCGCTGCATACCGCGCAGCAGTCGATGTAAGCGCCACCAATTTTAGCAAGAGTAAACCCCATTCGATTTACGCCTTCATTAATCACACCCATGCTCACTTTCCCTTAGATGACTTGTAGTTTTAATTGGCAATTGCATGCGTAACTGAAATTGTTATCGATACATAATCGCCTTTATGAACACCTTATCTTGGGAAAATTTGCACCTTCACACAAACATTAGTAGATAGTGCCTTTATCGAAATGCGGCTGCATTCAGACATTTGGTCTAATACACTCTGTTACCCGTAGCTATCTCACTCGAGCCACACGTTAAAAGCCTGCACCTGACGCTCGCCTATCAGTTCCCGCAGGCACAATTCAATGCACTGAAATCACTTGTGGAAACCCTCGATGCCAGCTGTGCATCCAATTGGGAGCTGCGTTTGTATTCCCGCGACCCAAGACTCGCCACCAAACAAGTTAGCACAACAAACGCGCACAATTCGCACAAATAAATTCACTCTCATCATTTGCAGGTGCAAAAAGTGGTTTATCCCCACAATCCACATGAAACGGACGAGCTAGAACTGCGCATTGGCGATTATATCTACTTAAATAGCGAGGGCGTTGATAGCTCCAGTGACGGTTGGGCCGAAGGCATATCGTGGCTGACAGGCAGCACCGGACACCTGCCAGTTAATTATACAGAGCGCACCGCTGAATCAGATGCCTGGACACTGCATCGTGTTGTTCAGCTCTCCAAGAGTGTAGCATCCTCGCTCATTTCCGCCGAGGATTTAGACATTGTTGATGGACGCAGCATATCCACGGAACCCGAGGAGCGACAACGCGAACTCCAATCAAGTAGGAAAAGCACATCTAGACTCGCAATTTTTTTTATTTTTCTTGTTAATTTTGTGCAGACGTACAACATCCTGAAATTTTGGAGGGTTCCTCATTTGAAGAGTCGGAACAGAGCGTTGAGAAATACTTGCGCCAGACACTGCAGCCCTGTCTAGAGCTGCCGTCGGTCCAGCTACTCAACAGTCATAATTTGGCACATCAGCATAATCCACACACGCCGACAATCGAGATCACGACCAACATGTCTTCCTCCTCCAACACCAATTCGGTGTCCAAAAACGTAGATGAGATTATGGTAGAACCGATGACGGTGCAGCCGCCTCGTCCTGATGACACGCTGAGCGTGCACTCGGACCATGAGCACTCGCAGCCGAACACAGTGGATGGCCAGCACGGTAAAAGCCGCAAGGTATATATTATGCGGCACGGCGAACGCGTTGACTTCACCTTTGGAACCTGGATTCCCTATTGCTTTGATGAGTTTGGCAACTATATGCGCAAGGATCTGAATATGCCCCAGGTGTTGCCGCATCGCAAGAATAGCCCCGAGGGCTGGCAGAACGACTCACCGCTGACAAACGTGGGTCTCTACCAAGCGCGTCTGACCGGCGAAGCTTTGCTGGAGGCAAAGGTTCAGATTGATCATGTCTACTGTTCGCCCTCGTACCGATGCGTGCAAACCTGCACAAGTGCCTTGGAGGGCCTTCAAATGAAGGGCGAACATCAAATTAAGCTGGAGCCCGGACTGTTTGAATGGATGGCTTGGTATCCCAATGGGGTGCCCGATTGGTTGAGCACCAGCGAACTGATCGATGCCAACTACGATATTGACTTGGGCTATGAGCCCGTACAGCAGGTCAACGATTTAACAACCCAGTTAAAGGAGTCCACGGAGCAGTTTTACATGCGCAACCATAAAGTGCTGCTGCAGTTGCTCGAACGCACCAGTGAGTAAATTTAATAAACTACACATAACTAATAGATATATTAATAAATCTGGTTTTTCTCTTGCAGCTGGGAATCTACTTATTGTGGCACACGCCACCACACTGGACACCTGCTCGCGCCAATTGACGGGCCGCGCGGCACGCAGCACCAACGAGTTGCGTCAGGTTATACACAAAATACCCTACTGTAGCCTGGTCACAGTGGAGCAGGTCGATGGTGCCTGGAAGCTAATCGAACCGGATTGCCTGCCGGTGACGCACTCGAAAAATCCACGCTTCGAGTGGAATGCCTTATCGGCCACCTAGTGCCCGTGCTTGGAACAGTTTCTCTGCACGCATTGAGACTGATAAAGACATTTATTGAAAAAAAAAAAAAATTAAAATATTAAACAAAAATTAATAACACACGACCAAACACATACATATGCAAACATACGTAATTTGTTAAGTTTATGATGCAATGTGCCTGCAACATTGTTTTATATGCTATATAATCAAAAATGATTTTTGTATAACTGCCATATACTTATGCGCCATGCAAGTCGTTATTTACTGCTTATAAATGCAAAGATATATTATATACGTAACTATATTACAATAATTACGCTGAGCGCTGCTGAATCTGACCCAACTGGCTCAGAATTTTCATACGTTTTTTATCAAATGGTGAAATGTATACGTTTATTGAAATAGTTGTAGACGGGCACTTTTAGCCTTTATCATTAGCTGCTTAACTTTAGTTTAGCTTGGCCCGTTGGCATTATTAATGGATGCATAAAATTGATTAGCTTTAGCGCAATGCAGTCTTAATTAGCTATATAAAAAGCAAATACCAGAGGCATGTTCGTACACTTAGGAATAGATGAATAGACAACGAACGTGGCAAACTTAATTGCGTATAGATATATACCATGTAATAACGCACAAACAATAAAGAATTATATATTATTTGACAAACTATACGAGAAATATTGATCTTGGGTTTGGGTTGCCTTCATTGAATGAAACTAATATTGTTAATTTGAGCGGCTCTGGAGCAAAAAGCCGACATTTTATTTATTGCGCATAGAATTAGTACGGTAATTTGTTGTAATTGTTAAAACTATGAAATATATATAATTGTTGAACTATTTAATTGAATTATTATTTGTATTGGTATCTTGTTGAATACATTCATATGTAAATGTATTATTATTTTTATTTCTTTATGTTTTTTGTTATTCAATTTGAAGTAAAAACCCAGAAATGGGCAAAAATAACGAACCTATAATAAGTAATAATTTTTAAATGAATTAATTTTAATCTACTCAAAATTGCTTATTGTTTTGCAGCTTCGTAAGTAGTTTAAGCATTTGTTGTATAATGAAAAGTAAGTTGAATTTCGCGTCACTTCTGTGACGACACGTCATTTCGGAAAAGGACAAAATATATTTGTAAGAAAAACATAAATTGGTGAAATTTCTGATGCAGCACACAGAACACAACTCAATCAGGATGGGTGTGCTCAGGAATAGAGAATGCTGCTGGTAAACATACCCATGCCCTGAGTCAACTCAATGGCCACCAATATCAAGAGCAAGACGAGAATGACGCCTGCCCTTAGCCAGGATCTTCGGCCTGTCACTTGGTTATCTAATTGTTAGCATTGCACCTTGCCAAACTGAACGCCGCGACGCTCCAAGTGCTCGCGATACTCCTTATAGTGCATCTGGATCTCTTGCGAGCGATAACGTGTCAGCTTGATGGATTTGCGCAGGTCCTGTGTGATCACTGCTCGATAGCCGCCCTTGCGCAACAATGAGTCTATAGTTTGCACCTGATCCCAACCCTGCTCGGTGGCCACCTGCGGCAGGTAAGTGGCCGTGCGTTTCAAGCCACGCTCGGTCAAGAACTCAATCCGAATGCCGTGCACGCCCAGTTGCCAATCCAAGTGACCCTGTGCCTCCTCGAAGTTTTGCAATATGGATACGGACACAGTCAGCCGGGGCAGCTCTTCACGCGAGATTGGCGCGAATCGCGAGTCCTTGAATGCGCTGGTTAGCGCATATTCGCGCAGCCCGTTGTGCAGTTCCATGGCACTGAAGGTGCCAATACAGCCGCGCAGGCGTTTATCGCGTCCAATTTTCCAAGTCACAAACAACGGGTAGGCATCGTTACTAAACATCGGCACGCCGGGACCATCAATATTATTCAGCTCACAATCAAGGACCTCAAAGCAGAACAGACACATGTCCGGCACGGCTACACTGTCCAGCGCCTTTATCCGCATACCATGTCCGTTCATATAGTGCTGAGAGTAGTGAACCGGCTGCTGTTGATGATACTCATCATGTCTATCGTCGCCATTGGTGTTAGATTGCTGCGGCTGCTGCTGCTGCTGGTAGTTATTATGGTGTTGCTGGTGGTTGTTGTAATGTGAGTTGGACATTTTAGCTGATGCTGCTTTTATGTTTTTTAAGTTTAATTCTACCAATTACGATATTTCCTATGTATTTTTATAGTTAATGGCAGTGCACGTTGATGATCTATGTTCAATTAACATAAGAGAACAACGAAAACAAGTCTGAAGATCTTTTGTCTAGCATGTAAATCAAACGCCAGCCAAGCGTATCTCGTTCAGCGAATGTTGCGTATGTGTACTGAAAGATATTGCAATGGATTCAACTATGAACAGGCACTTAAATTTTGATTTACCTTGACAGTGAAGTCACCTGGTCAAACTAATTGCACTCACGCTGGGACAGCTCGATCTCTCTTTTGCCGTTACAATGTGATGCTAGCATTTAACAGCTCGCACGTTTGTCCTCGTTGTCCTTGTCCTTGCTCTTGCTCTTGCTCTCGCTGTTCGCTTCCAGACATTTGCCCTCGCTATGCTCTGCTTGGCTGCCGTTTTGAATGCTACATAGCCATAGCTCATAAACAAGACATTGAATTGCAGTTGTTTTGTGCTTCACCTCCCAATTTTGATGAAAAGTACGTGTGTAGGCGTGGGTATAAAATGCTGTGGGTGTAAAATATTTTTCAATATACAGCTTTAATGCACGTCTGCGATCGTCACCTTATGTCGCGCAATCGCCTATTGCAATCTCATTGCGTTATCTGTGTGAAAGACAGAGGAGAAGAGAAAGTAATGCAATTCTTGTTTTCCAATTCGTTTCATTTTCACTATCTTTTTAATTGCTCTTTGTTCCCACTTCATTTGCATTTGCCACACACTAACACGATTTTCAAGCAAACGGTAAGTTACACAATATTGAAATCCTGCTGTTAACGCTGTTTGCGCCTTTATAATAATTTTTATTTTAAAATTATAACCGCATTTACCTTGATTTGAGACCCAATTTAATGTAAACAAATTTAACAATTTTTTATGATTTTTGATGCAGTGTTGCCCAATGCCCAAAGCTGACATAAAAATGAACAGAATTAAAATACCACATGAACTGAGTTGTCAACAAGTTATAAGGCTACATATCGACAAATAAAAATAAAGAACAAAATGGGTATTAATTAAAAATATTTATAAGCTTCAATTAAGCAATTTATTAAAAAATTAAAGGTTGCGATTACATACAGCCCTGGTTAGTCGACCGTCCAGATAGGAACTTAAATTGGTACTAAAAATGACAGCAGCATTTCTTAGGGAAAAATGCACACTTATACATTGGTCAAAGTACCAACAGCTGATTACATATCTATGAAATATTGGAAATATGTTATGATTTTAATGTACAAATAATGTTATTAGTTTTAAATATTTATATTACGTATTAAATCCACATTAATTAAATAATTATAGAAAACAACAAACAACAATAAGTATTTTTAGTATATATTAAATGTATTTGTATTTAAAATGCACTCATAAACTCTGTGTATTGGCAACACTGTTTTAGCTTTTCAGAGGCAAACAATAATATACATACGCATATACATTTTTACGAATTATAAGCACAAAAATGGCTTTGGCAAATGTACTTTTGCTTAGTCAAATAGCGGGACATGTGCTGCTATTAATATTATCGCTATGCATTGTGCTGCCGCTCTCCATCAATCTCGATCAATTTTGGTATGTGTTCAACGACGTAATTTTCCTATTAGAAAATGACTAATGACAATCATGCACCCAGTGGACACTGCTTACTCTTTACAACGGGTAAATGGCGAGAGGAGGATGGCATGTTTGATGTACATTGGGCCTCGAGCGGCTTTTGCAATTTCCCTCTAATTACGGGTGTCTTTCTCTTGATCATCTCGGTGGTACAAATTTACCGGTGCGAATCAGCATTTGCAAATTATGCAAATATGTTATATATATAATGTACTACTTTCCCCAGATATGTGCGTATGAAGGACGAAGAGTCTTTTATTGCACTGTTTATTGACGTTGTGCTCGGCATTTGGATGCTGGCAATGTCGATTATGTCTGCAATTTTCATTACGTTGGGCTTCATTGTTTGGTGCGATGGCATGACCGAACGTTTTCCATCATGCGAGACATCGGCCGGTCAAAACATAATACGCGGCGATACGGAGAAAATAAATACTTCGGGATTCTACATTGAAATGGGCACAACCCAGGTAAGTGTTGATTGAGTATGAGCTGCCGGTAAATCGGTTAAATTTTTCCTTTGTTGCGTATAGTTTGGCGCCTGGGGAGCATTTGCCATTTCAGTGGGTATTGGAGTCATCGCGTTGCTAAAACTCATTCACAACCATCAGGTGCGCAACATCAAGGTATCCATGTATCTAGAACGGCAACGCTTGGTTAATCAACAGCAGTTTGACGGGCGCTCAACACCGCCGCTCCGTCCAGGCGCCTCATCTGACTCTGATCAAAATAAATAGTTGGTGTTACCGCCGAGTCAGCAGTTTGTTATTCTTTATGTTTTTCTCATATTGTGCGCGATCATTTTATTATGCCATTTGATATTTGTTCTCATAATTGCGGTTGAGACGCGGCAAGAAACATTCGTAATATAGTGCAATTTATGTTTATTAATATCCTGTTATTCGATCAAACTAAATATTGTATTGTAGTAAATAAGTAATTTACGTGATATATTAATTTAATCCTATATTCCAACTTACTCAACCAATTTTTATAACAACTTTATGGCATTGTGACGAAGCCAAGTATTTACATGTTATTCGAAAACTCGAAAGACCCGGAAATACTTTATATTGTTCGAAAGCGGTATTTAGAATATGAGTTAAAATAAAACTATGTATTCAGCCTCTTTGTTCTATATAAGTAATTAACGTAATGCGATTATTTAATCTTGTATTTTAAGGAATAAAAAATTAATTGAATAATCCCACTTAAGAAGCAGCAAATCAAAGAACATGATTATATCTAGATTTGACGAACGTATCAACCAGCATATCATTTCATAGTCGTGGAAAGAGTTTGTCATTAACTAAAAAATAAAGTGTTGCACCCGACAGTTTTTCCCATGGAGCTTGTTTTGCTAAATTGGTAGAAATCATATTATTAAGGAACAGGCGTGTAAAAAAGAAAGGAATACAATAAACGATATTCACAAATTCCATTAAAAGCAATCTTCAGAAATTGATAAACGAGTAAGAGTGCTCTGTCGGGAATACCTGACCAGGATATACGCGTCTACCACAACCTGCACTGCTTGCGTTCACACTGCTTGTACGTGCACTGCTTGCATATTGACAGCTTACATATATGGACCGCTTGCTGCAAAATTGACATGTGAAGTTTGTTTAATTCTACACCTCATTTTCTCTGATAGCTTCTGTGTTTGTTCGCCGATCTTGATGGAACTTTTTGCAACCGGCTATTTAGAGATTCAATAGAGACTTAAGCGTTTCTGATATAGGCGCGACTGCTTGAAAGCTGCCAAGAATTGCCAATAAATAAAAAATGTACATAAAATATTTAATGCAATTATACTTACCAAAATCAGCTTCAAATAAAAATACAACATAATAATTTATGTTATGTCAGTTACATTTATTTTGCAGTTATTTCCATATCTGTTTTTTTTTATTGAGTTTTTTGTTTTTTGTGATGAAAGAACTTGTCGTTCTGTCAAACGGATTTAGGTTTGGATTTTCGCAATTGTATTTGCATTTCAACAAAATGTTCATTTAAGACTTTAAAGCGACTCCCATTGTACATTATAAATTCCGTATTTGCATGCGTAGTCTGTTTAACAATTTCTTCAAGGATTTCAATGAATTTTGCTTGACAAACTTTTCGTTTCTATATACATATATATATAAATATATATATATAACATACTTATTTCATTCATTCATCCTCTGCCTGCATAAGGTTTAATATAATGTGGAGCAAAAATTGTGGCATTTTACTTTGGTTTAGAGAAAAATAGTTACTTGTACATTTATGTTATGGATTTTGTTCTGTTCTTTTGCGTTCATGAAACAATTTTATAGTTGGCTTTCAATTATTATTGAATTTATAATTTAGGTTTTTGCTTATAATTAACACTACATCAATGTATGTACTATAATTAGTATTTTTAGTTGTTGTATGTTTTTGTATTTTTTATATTTTTTTAAATTTTTTTTTGGATTTTTTATTTTTTTAATTTTTTTTGGATTTTTATATTTTTTGTTGGTAATTATGTTTTGGATTTCTTTGAATAGCATATTATATTAGTTGTTTACTTATACTAATTTTTGTTTTTTTTTAATACATTTAAAAAACATAACAAAATTTTTGGAAAAAAACGGTGTTTTGTGTATTTTTGTTTTAAACAAGGCAATAACTCAAATCACCTGCAAGCTGCGATTTGTGTGCCAGGAGCTAATCGATCCAAATTCCATAGAGAATTTGAATATTTTCGCAAAGGTCGCACGTCACGCAATGCAGAAGGCCATGCAATTTGGGATGGAGTTTTTCAAATTGTCCTACCATAATTTAAAAAATATAATTAAATAGTTAAACAAAATGACTTCCACATTCTACCCTTAATTTTCCTAATTAAGGCGTTTCTTTTAATTTTGGTATCCATTGCATGGCCAACTGGCCGTGAATTGTGCGCGATCGCAAGGGGTCACGGAAATCGACTGTGTTCTGATTAATTCCCGGCACTGAGCCCCTTAAAAGCAGCTGGTCAAGGTGATTTGCTAAACGCAAAGTATGCTACGATCTAAATGTCTCTTTTGATTCATGAACAAAATGAGGTTGAATTTGGTGTCGAAACGGTTTTTGATACTGCTATGCGATTTCCGTGAATGCATAACAGCAGATGGAGATGCGGTTAATCGGTCTGTTTGTGTATGTGTGCGTGTCTGTGTTGTTTCGGTGTTTTCATGTATGTGTGTGTTTACATGTATGTGTGCGTCTTTCCATGTTTGTATGCGTGTTGTTGTGCATGTATATGTGTGCGTATATTTGTGTGTGTTTTTTTGTGCATGTGCGTGTTTTTGTGTGTGTGTTTTAGTTAAGGGCATTGTGAACACTCTGCATTTATTCCGTTTGGGGAACCCGGAAATTCGCATTCACAACCGCCCTAACTGTGTGTGTTGGTGTAGGGATGGAACGTTTGCGCACGCGAATAACCGCATGGGTTGATCATGTGCAGATCGTGCGCATCCGCCCCATCCCCAGCGGTAACGGTATTTGTTTTGTGTCTAACAAAAGACATAACGTAAAAGTAATTATAAAATTTTCAAAAATTGTTTTCTTTATAAGCGTTTTGAAGTTGAAATTGTAGTTTGTCGGGTTTCTTTTCTTTTCATCTCTTCATTTCCATTCATTTTTGTTTTTGTTTTATGTGTTGTTTTTTAATTATTTTTAATTTTTTTGTTTTTTCTGTTTTGTTTTTTAAATTTGTTTTGTTGGTTTTCTGTAAGTGGATTCAACATCCAACAATGTTCTAAAATGCATGTGAAATACTTACGCGCCCCAAACTGACTGACTGACTGACTGATTGACTGACTGAGGAGGCAATCGGACAGAAACAGTGTTCAGGCACATTTGTTTTCTTCTGTAAGAAAATGCATTCGTTTACATTTTATAATGTCTGCACAACAGCGGAGAAAATTCATACCAATTGCACAATCCAAATTCATTTAACCCGTTCTATATATGTTCATGCATCTGTACGCAGCATATGCTCGGCATACGGCGTACTACTCCTCAATTTGTAGTTTCAATTTCAATCGATTTTTTTCAGAATGCCAATTGTTGCGTCCCTATTAGTTTAGTTTGACAAACAATGCAATTTTCAGCTGTTTTTTAACGAAAGCTTCGTAAAAATTTTCCCGCGTCTGTCGTAACATTTTTTTTTGTATTACTTTGTATCTTTTGTTTTAAGTTTTTGTTACTTTGCCGTGTATTTAATATAGCGCCAAAGCGCTTGGCCGCACTGTTGCGCCCTCTAGCGGTTAGAGGATACAACAGAGTGGCAATTGCCAAATTGGTAATTTCTGAATTCTTCTTTTTTCTTTTGTCGCATTTTTGTAATTCTTACTTCGTTTTTTTTTTTTTTGGTTTCAACAAACAATTATTAACAATTCAATTTTGTACTATTTTCTGTTGTTTTGAGTTTGCGCTATTTTTGTGTTGGGTTTAGCTTTAGAATTCTTTCTTTCGTTAATGGTATCACTAATTTGTTGCTGTTTTTTAGTTATAATTATTATTTTTGTTTTTTCTTTTTTAATCATTTTTACACACATAGGAACAAAACGGTAAGGAACATAATTGAACTTGAATTTTATACAACATTTGCCAGACTATTGTTGAGCATGGAATTAAAGTTTGGATATCAATATTGCCAGGACATACAGGACATATGTCCGTACTTTCGTCTCGGAGTTTACAAACATACAATACTATTTTATGCGTAAATTTAATGCGATACAGTTGCACACAGCTGCAGTAATAGTAGTATAGTAGTAGTTGTTGTAGTAGTAGTAGTATAGTAGTAGTTGTAGTAGTAGTTGTTGTAGTATTAAATAGTATTAATAGTTGCTGTTGCTGTTGTTGTTTTTACTGAACAGTTACTACTGCCAGCTTCGAGCTGTTTGAGTTTAACGTACTGATTTCAGACATGACAATGACAATGACAATGACAGTGACATCTCAAAACACACATATTTAGTAGTAAAATAGTTAATTTTGATTAAAGTTTTTGATTTGAGTTCTATGGCTATTGTTGTGGTCTATGGGCTGTTTCTGCTGTGGCTGTGGATAATGCTGCAATTAGCACGTTAAATCAGACGCTCGCTATACCATATTCAGAAGTCCGTGTTATTCGGCCCGGCATCCGCCTCGGCGGCGTCGCCCACCTCCACAACGCTCGGCGGCAGCGCCAGCGACAGCTGCGGATTCGCCGAGCCGGCGACGAGCATTGTCGGCTCCGTGTTTCGACGTTTCATTTTAAGTTTATTCTTTTTTAACATGGTGGCCTGGTTGGTTGGGTGGGTAATTAATCAAGTTCATCAAATGTTCAATTAAAATTTGATTAAAATTTAAAATTGGCGTCCGGCGCATTAATTGATTAAAATATTTAAAATAGGAGCAGATTCATTGTTGTTTTGGTTGTTGTTTTGTTGGTGTTTCGTGTGGCATAAGAGTTATATACAATAGAGTTTATTTGTTTTTGTTTTTTTTTTTTTAATTTTATATATTGATTATATAATTATTTATTAATATTTAAAGAGAAATAGAGAAAAGAGAGATAGAGATTAAGAGAAATTAAATAAAATTAGGTATATTTTATTCAGTTATTTTCAAATCTTTAAATTGTCGCAAATGAAAGTATTAATTGTTTAACTTGGGCGTTGATGCGAAAGCAAAAGTTTTTTAAATCAAGCAATATGCATAGAATTGGAATAAACTAAATGCTGCATGTTGTAATAATTTGGGTCTATCGATTCACAATGATAAATTGAAAATGACAATGGGTAACAAATTCTAAACGCACTTTTAAATAAGCGAAAGCAACAAAAGTTATAAAAAAATAAATAAACAAATCATAGGCTTGTGTGGTGTGCTATGTGGTGTGTGTTTGTGTGTGTGGATATGTGGGCGTGTGGGTGTTAACGTTTTACAGCTAATTTTAAAAGCGGTGGTCACAGTTCCTAATGCTACTGTTGCTCTCGGGCAGAGGGTGGTGACTAATTACTTGGGTGGTTCGAGCCTCGAAGCAAGAATGCTATAAAAGTTTAGGAGGTTGCATCAAATTTTCTCTGGCTGTGTAAGACCAGTTTGATACTCTTCTTCGAGTTTAGTTTTATTTTCTAATTTTCATTTGAATAGTTAAAATTGGCAACTTGTCCTTAAATACGTATGTATGCTTTAAAGTTTCCTAAGGATTTATATGCTGACAACCTTCATATGGTTAATTATAATTATTAATTATTTTTGTTTTATCGTTAGTTTCTTTTTCTGCATTGTTACTGCTGCTATTTATGTATGTATTTTACTGTAAATGCGCCTATGGAAAAAAACAGGAGAACCAATATCTCAGACCGGACGCATTCTCTGAGGCCAGACTCTATGTGCTCCCAAACTGCAAAGGTGGCGGCGGCACTGAAATATCCCTTTCACCATTCTCTGCGGTTTGTTGTTGTTGCTGCTGTTGTGGTTGCTGCTGCAGTTGTTGTTGTTGTTGTTGTTGTTGCTGCTGCTGCTGTTGCTGCTGCTGCTGCTGCGATTGCTGCTGCATGGCCGAGGTGCTGCCTCCCATCGAGAGGCTGAGCACCGCCGGCGAGATGTGCGGTTCGGTCAATCGTCGTTTACTCTTCGTTTTCTTCAGCATGGTGGCCTGAATGTAGCATAAAACACACAAGGTCAAAGGCGACATTTCTCAAACGCTCAGCGGCGCAACACATCAAACGAACACACCCAAAACACATACAGAAACAAATTTGGTTGCGCAACTCGCAGGCTAACTTTTAAAACGGATTTGCCTTGTAACATTTTTGGTTCTTTTCTTTATATTTGAAGACTTTTATAAGTAATCGTTGACGTAGTAAAAAACAATCGTTTTATTTATAAATGTTGTTCGCTGTTTTAAATTAGTATTTGGAATACAGCTAAATTTTGGAGGACCTCTTCCAAAAATATCCCACTCCCGTCCCTACAAATTGAATAAATCAACATTTTTTCAATATAACAATTCTTAACTGACTATACTTTTAAAGAGTATTGCACAACCGGTTATATCAGACTGCAACTAGACATTAACGTCAAAGCCTACAAAAAATCTTTGAACATATATTAATAGCTAAAGAAAGGAACCGATTCCTATCGAAGCTATTTAAGTTTTTTAAAAACTTTACTAACACCTTTACTTAAATATAACTATTGAAAACTGTTAGACCGACAAGATTGAATAAAAAACTTTTCTAAAAAAATGCCGTACCAAACTCAGCTATTAGGCATCGCTTTAAGAGTTGCCGGTAATATTAAAATATACCCATGAATTAATTAGAAAATATTTAGTACAAAAATTGTATACCTGCAACCACTTTTAGGCGTATTCAACGGAAGAACAAAATTTATTGAATTTAATTCTGTGCTTGATTTTCGGAATTAAGCTTTAGATTTCAACTTTAAGTTATAAATAAATACTTGTTTTTCCTAAAAAAACTTACAAAACAAAACCGTTGTAGAACCGAACCGAAATTCCAATATTTTGAAATCAGAACCCCATCAGTTTATTTAAAATTCGGGCAAATCTTTTCCTACATTTTCACCTCTAATATATATTTAGGCCCCATAATTGAAAATTAAAAAAAAATTTAATAATTATCTATTTATAATGACTATAAAATGTGGCGAACCAAGATTCGAACCAAAACCTGGGCTGATTGCTCTGGCAAACTAGGTTCACGAATCAGCAAAATTTTGTTATGGACTTGCAACTATCATACATATTATATAACACACAAAAAGGACAAAACATTACTGTATTAAATATGTTTGTACAGAGGTTTTTTGGGGGGGGAGCATTTGGACCAGCATGTGCTCTTTTAAAATACATGAAATATCGAACATACACAATGTCGATTCGTACTCAACAATTATCAACAACTTTAAAAATAAATGAAAATACAAATAGCTCAAATATTCAATTAGGTTGTAATATTTGCATTTGGGACGTAGGACGTGGCAGTTGGTTGCATGCACAGTTCTTGCTTTTTTTTTACATAAAACAAACACACATTTTCAATAATGAAATTATTTCTCACAATGATGGATCTACATTGAACATATATACGACGATTTTCATTAACTATTGTCCCGGAAATTGGATCAGGAAGATTGTCTGTGTACAAAATGAGGACTTATCGCGAGAATGTAAAAAGGCGTTTCCATTGGGAGCATCAGTTATAGCTTCATATTCTTCATATTTTTTTAGAGATCATCGATCTACTGTCATTTATTTACATACGCTTACATTTTGAATATAGATCCTTGTCAATCAAAATGGGTTTTGAACTACGTTTTCAATTTTCATGGCGCTATTTATAATAATGTTGTTGTTCTTATTATAATATATATTGTTGGATGGTTTGTCATGTATGATCTGTGGGTTCTGACTCTTTACGTGTACAATCAGTAAGTAATTAAGGTTTGCAGAAATTGTAGAGAAACGTAAAAATGTAATTGAAAAGCGCACGGAAACAAAGACTTTGGTGCATGGTGCTCGTTTTTTTTTTTTTTTGTTTTTTCTTGATTTTTGTTGCTGTCATATTTAGAATAAAGCCCATATGATATGATGGAAAAGAAGTAATAACAGAAAGGTGTCATGCAATAACAACTGAACGACTTCAACATGCAGACCCAACTTATATACAGCGGGAATATATATCGTGGATAGCACATACCTTTAGTGCGGACTTGAGGACCACCACCTCGCCAGGGCTTTGGATCCAAGGCTCACCGTCCACCTGCACCGGCATATCGGTTTTCAAATGTATTTTGATGTGACCACCCTGTAGGATAATTCAGAGCACAGAGATAACAAATCAGTAAGCGGAAGTGATGTGAATTCGAAATGAAGATCGATTCGGGCTTTGTAGTTCGGGGTACACGGGGCGTATGAGTTACCCACCTGTGCGATTCGCATTGCCGTCCGTATGCCCGACTGTATTTGGCCCAGGTGTACGACGCCTGTCACGCCCACAACCTCCAACATGCCGTCGTAGTGATTGGGCGTGCTAAACTGATCGTCCTTATCGGGACCCCAGGGATTGGCGCCGCTGCCCCAGCTGTGTGAGAGAGAGATAGGGAGAGAAAGCAGATTATGTCGACGTGTTCTGTGCACATAAATTTCATTATAATTGTTACCTCAATATGTTTAGTATAATGATGCCATCGACGGGCGGTAGATCCACCACCTTGCCATCGACCTCCAGGCGCAGCTCCTTTTGCAGATCCTTGACCGTTTTGCGACCAACAATCTTACGCAATCCCATTTTTACGTAGTAGCCCTTGTTGCGCAGCCGTGAATTGAACTGATTGGGATTCTCCTCGCGTGCATTGTGAAAGTCCAAGCAAAGGTCGGCATCGATGCCAATGCCAAAATAGTTGTTCATCACAAAGATCTGTGAGTTGTCCTCGTTTTGGGCGCCACCTGTTTGAATGAACCATATGAGTTTCTTTTGCCCAATCGGTTCGAGAGACACTTCAAACGCACACATCAACACATATGACACCGAACATTTAGTTTACAAAACATTGAAAATATAACATGTGGGTCGGCATTACCGATACCATCGCTTCAGGTGTCCACTTGACTGGAATTTAGTATATACGTTACCTGATCTTGATCAAATTGGCATCAACATAAACTACAACCAGAACTAAAAAAGAACTATTGCATGCAGCGCTCGCGAACATCGTAGAAATACATCGTATACACATCAAAACTAACAGCATTTATCATCAGCTACTCGGGTTCTAAATATTTTGAGGTTATGTTTTGGGGGCTCAGTATTTAATATCTCTGTAAGCTTAATTATTGTACGCAAATAGTAAGAGCTATTCACAAACATATAAACAATGATTACTTTTGCAACTGATTCAAGCGAATCGACTAGTATTATTTAAATAATTTCCAAGTATTCTCTATTAACAATCATGAATATACAAATTTTTAGTTTTGTCTGCTTTGACAAATCAGTTGCAAAAATAGTTAAAAATAAACAAGTAAAATTGTTGCAGTCTGGTGTAACCGGCTGCGCAATACTCATTCACAATAATAACAGCTTAAAACTCTTAATTATTATTTAAATTTTAGAAAAATAAAGTTTTTTTTTATTTTTTGGGGCGCAAATGGACGAATCTGAATTTTCGTTTCCAACAAAATAAAATTTGTGCAATATTTAGGGGATGTTATCAGTAATCGTGTCTAATTTAAAAAAAACTGAAGCAGGTAGAAAGATTAAATCGATATACAATATACAAATTGCATTCAGACGAGCAGACAGACGGACATTGCACAAACCCAATATTCTCTTTTTACTTCGTGAACGAGTATTAAAACGCATATACATTTCTATATATACTATATACACTAGGTCTCGATAGCTTGATCGATAATAAATTACAGCAATACTCAAGAGCACATATCAAATTACAACGGGGAAGAGCACAACTAATGTTGTCTTTTTTAAGGATTGTTTGGCCTTGGGATTTTGGTTTTTGGGGACGTTGTTAGATAAATTAGACAGTGAAACGTATAAAAACGAATAAAGAATTTTGAAACATCAAATGACCTGATATATCACTCGATGTCAGAGCCGGTAATTGATGATGCTGATTTGTTTGTTGCGATAGATGTGCTTGGTGAGCCTTCTTCTTCTTACCAGTTGTTTGTGAGGGCGCCTTCATTGCCGGCTCTTCGGGCTTGTCTTCGGGATGAAAAACAACGGTCCAACGATCCAAACGTATCTCCTCGGCTTCAATCACATCGCGTAGCATATTTAGGGGATCCTCGCCACCGGTGTAGCCGGAGCCCCAGCATAAAACGCGTGCCAAATCGTTGCCTGGCGAAAGTTTGGCTTAGGAAACTGGGAAACCGGATGGGAGGGCAGAGGCCAGCTACTTACCTGTACCTAACGGCACTATCGCGCACGGTGGGCTGGAACATTCCGAGTCCTGTCCAACATTGTCCAGGCACTGCAGCACCCAGCCAATGGTGCCATCGCCGCCGCACACCAAGATCTTATAGTTGGTGATTTGCCGGAACACATAGAGGCTACGGGTTGCCAATAAAGTCAGTGAGAATATCGAGGATATTTTTGGTATCCAGTTTCGACTTACCCTGGCAGCGGACCGCCGTTGTCCAGGTCAAACACCTGATACGGATTCAGCAATTTCCTAAAGCTCGATATTAGCTCCAGACCCTGGCACCCGCCAGACTTCACATTGACAAAGACGAGCAACGGCCTGACATCCGAGGGCACCATGCTGGGCTCAATATTTGGCAAGAGCAGGACCAACAGCTTCTTGTCCTCGATGATCGTTTCGCGTAGATTGTAGAAAGCGCGAACCTGCACGGAAATTTATGTGGTTAATTTGACGGGGATCTCGGGAAATCAGGAAGCTTTAGGACTTACCGCCTTTTGAGAATCCTCAAATGTGAGCACCACCGAACCGTACTCGTAGTAGATGGGCCCAATGCTGATGAATTTGTTCTCATCGGTCACATATTTGCTCAAAATCTGCTCGTAGTTGCGTTGCGAGAGTCCTGTGGGCAGGTTGCCCACGAATAGGGCAATGTTCGGACCATGGGGATCCTGTTTGTGCTGCATGTAAAAACGCATCAATTCCATTTGACGTATGGAATCCTTGCCCAGCTGCTTCATAATATCCCAGGGACGTTCGTTCCACGAGAGAATGCGCTCGGTAACGCCGCGATCGAGCAGGACCTCCGAGCATCTGTGAAACGATTGAGGGTAAAGCAACTGTTGCAGGTGACTTCATTGGATCTTACCTGTAGTCCTGTATTTGGTTATCTTGTAGACCGAACTTATCGAGTGCATCGCGTATCAAGTCCTTAATAACAGTGGTATTATCGACAGGAACATTGACATACGGATCTTCCAGTGAGCATTGCAATTTGCCAGGATACACGCGCACATGGCCCTTGTCCTTGTCGTGAAACCTGAGGTACATGGCCGGTCGCTTGCCCTCCAAATGTGTCAGATTCAACACTGGCGTCGGATCCTGAAGCGGTGCATCCTCCATGCCAGCGGCCGCGTACATATCCGTCAGATAGAACGCCTGCGGATCACGTGTGATGTGAAAGGCGCGCAAGGCGGTGGTCAGCAGCTGTTCCAGCGTATAGGTACGCTGCACGATGATCGCACGGTACTGCTGCCGCCGGAATGAGTTGTTGCCGTCAAACACCTTTATCATCTCTGTGACAATGAAGAGGAACAGAATTTAGCTTGACGATGGCCAGATAAGAGATGATTGTGGGTGGCACTTACCTATGTCCTTCTCTTCGCGTTCCTTTTCCTTCTTCTCCCTGTCCTTTTCCGACTTGTGCCCCGTGGGCTCGGCGCGATAGTGTGAGGAGCCACCACCACCGCCGCCACCACCACCACCGCCGCTACCGCTGGCAGTACCAGCGCCTGTTCCACCGCTGCTACCACCTGCGCCTGCTGCGGCCGTGCCATGCGAAGAGTCGCCCTTGCCCAGAGACTCCTCATCCTTGAAGCGTGGCGCATCCCCGCTGCTAAATTCCTCCGATATACTGCGTGCTAAACGTGCACAGAATTACAGTTAGATTAGACGAGTGCTTTCACGGATAGAATCAGATGATCATGCAATGTGTATCAACATATATTTTGTGGATGGGTATTGTATTAAATTGTGATCGTGATATAATGCGATGCGAAATGGTGCGATCGTATGGCAATGTAGTATGTGATTAGTTGGGGTTAGTAATTGGTTAAAACAATCAGAAACTGAAGCGGGGTGGTTAGCTCAAAAACTAGAAAACAAATCCAATAACCGAAACGAAACTTTAGCCAATCGAGCACTGAGTACTGAGCGTATACGGCAGTCGGTGGCACAGTTGCTGTTAGAGAGAGATTACAAAACGAGTACAAAGATAGCGGGTAGGCTAATCACCTCTGCGCTTCTGGTGGCGTGGCTTCCGCCAGCCGGCGGACAGGCCCCGCACGCGTCTCAACAGCCGGCCAAAGACATGACCCTGACCAGGGGCATCCGATCGGCTGCTGGCGCCGCCATCGCTAATATCGCCAGCGATGTCATCGCCACTCGGTCGATCGTCCAGATACAAATCCTCGTACTCGACATCGTCGTACGCATCGTCCGTGTCGAGCGGCAGCGTGTGATAGTTGTCATCGTACGGCTGATAGTTGCCATCCTCATCCTGTATGGTTATCTCAATGTTCTGCGACAGCCTGTCCAGGCTGTAGTTGCTCTTCGGCGAGCGCTTCGAGCGGCGACGCTGAAACAGGCCGCGTCCGTATTTCTTATATCGCGCAACGCCCGGCTCCTGGAACGACTTGCTCCGTCCCACAGGCGCCAGCTGCAACACAGCCGGCGAGGGTGATGGCGATGGCGATGGCGATGGCGAGTTCGCGGGCGCTGGCGATGCCGAGGAGCAATCGCTGGAATTGGGTGAGCTCACCGAGCCGCCCTTGTGCTTGGGCGCACTGAGTACGGGCTTGGATTTGGCTTTCAAGAGAGCAGCAGTCTTTGGGTTGCGGCCAGCGAGCACGCTTAAGGCAGGTGCCGTCTCAGCGTTGGGCGGGCCGGGGGCGGGGCGCACACACTTCGCTGCGACTGTGGCTTTGGCTGTGGCTGTGGCTGTGGACGTGGCAGTCGAACGCGCTTGATTCCTGCGCTGCTCGGAGGTGTTGGAGGTGTTACTATTACTACTATTATAGCTAAGGTTGCTGATCAGATTCATGCTGGAGTCGAGGTCATCGGTATTGGTTAGCTCGCCGCCCGTGTCGGACGTCTCGTAGCAGCTCTCCCGCGTCTCTCTCTGCG
The DNA here is from genome assembly GCA_035043915.1 of Drosophila paramelanica. NCBI lineage: Eukaryota > Metazoa > Arthropoda > Insecta > Diptera > Drosophilidae > Drosophila > Drosophila paramelanica. Next base: position 7,215,649 of record JAWNMO010000258.1, read on the forward strand.
CCGTCTCCAGCTCCACATCGCCGTGGTAGTCCGTCTCGCTGACGAGACGCTTGCGCAGCGACACATCGCAGTGATCGTAATCGTCGCTCAGATCGCCGCCGCTTATATCACAGACACCGCCGTCCACATCGTCATCATCGTCGTCGCTGCGGGAGGCGCCACGCCGGCGACGTCGTCGCCCTTGGCCCGAGCCCAGTTTGCGGAACAGGCTCGTATAAAGCAGGTGGAGCGATGAGTTGGCGGAGGGCGATTTTTGCACATTGCTGGAGGCGGTGGTTAGCTGCAGGGCGCTATCGTGCTGCTGCTCGTAATCATCCTCCTCGGGATCCGGGTCGTTCGGATCCTGATATGTGCTCGACTGCTCGCCCACTGTCAGCGAGGGCGTGGGCGAAACACAGAGCGATATGGAGCCACAGGAGGTGGGCGTGGGCGGCGTTGAAAGTAAAAAATGTTGTTTCGATTGCTCAAGGCGCTGTCGGTGGAGCTCGAGGAGCTCCTTTAGACACAAACCCGACGCACCAACTTCACCAGCCGCGGCCTCTGCACCGAGCTCCGGGCTGGCTGTCAAACCAAAAAAGAAACGTTGAAAATAACACAAGAAAAACTTAATAAAACAACTCGAAATGAAAAACAAAACAGAACAGAAAGCGAGACATAAAAAAAAAAATAAAGAAATCGAAATACAATAAAATGAGAAGAACCGCAGCTGGAAACCAATTTCAGGAAAAGAAAAAAAAAACAAGACAAGACAAGAAAACTGTTTGCATTTGTGTTTTTGGGGTGAGGAGTAAGATGAGGCTTGAGATCTGGAGATGATGATCCATGGACTGAAGGATACATAAAAATGTGCACAACATCGAGAGCTGATGCAGCTTTGTGGTAAGTTTTTGGGTGAGTGAGCTGAGCTAAACTGTGTTGAGTGTTGGCACTGTTGGCCCATTGGCAGCTGCAGCTGCTGAATTAAATAGGAACTTGGCTGGGAGTGCCGGCTGATTGATACTTACGACACGAATAATCGCGTACGAGCGACGTCTTGGATTTCACTTGGACGCCAATAATCGCCTCAATTGGCACCTCAGTACGCGGTATCGACACTGAATGCGGAGGTAAGTAGATAGGTTGTAGTATACCAAAATTACATTCGGTTGGCAGGTACATGCGACATCCGGCGTGTGTGGTCATGCCACACCATTCGCAGCGATAGCCTGCAAAGCAGATAAATTGATTTGAAAGATTCAAAATTATTAAAAAAACACACCCTGCTTTAAATCAATTGTAAATTTAAACGTGCAATTCGAAATTTAAACAAATGAGAAGGACTATCTAGTCTGGAGTTGCAGATACCCTGCTTTCTGTGTTTACAAACATTTCAACCTCTCTCAAAATACAAACATACATAAATATAAATAACAGTATTTGATTTGGATTTTTTTATGTTTTTTTTTACATATTCTATGGGGCAATTGGAAGCACGTATCCAAAATCTAAAATATTTACATTTGGTGCCTCTAGCTCCTATAGTCTCCGAGACATAGCACGAAAATCATATTTTGAAATCGATTTTTATCGATTTTAATATTAATATCAGAATCTAAAATCGAAAATGTAAGTCTCTAGGTTCTGATGGTTTTCAAGATCGCTGCGTGTATACGGACGGACAGGTGGACAGACGGACATGGCTAACTCAATTCAGCTCATCGGCCCGATCAAGATGAAGCTTCCTTCTGCTTGTTACATTACGCCCATTTTTTTACCCATTTTCAATGGTTTCAGGGCATCAAAATTTGTTTCTTATTTTCGCAATAAAAAAGATTTCACCCTTAAAACTACAGATTTATAATTTCAATTAGTATAGAATTTTTTTAAAAGACAACAAAATTTATAAACAAATTTTTGTTTTCGACATTGCACAAACTCAATTGTAACAATTGTACTTCATTGTAGTTTTTGTTAGAGTATAGTTGCTATATATTTTCGACACCCACCTGTGAGGCATTCCGAAGACCAACAGGTCTTTTTGCAGTAAGCGCATTTGGACGTTGATGGAAGATTACCCTCTCGCCAATGATGCTGAGAATAATTATAATAAATTGAATGGTGTTTTAGATGTGTGCATGCGTTGAATTCACGCATTATACTCACTTGATGCCTCACATTAAGCAATTCTTTGCCGGGCACATATGTTGCATTCTCGGTGCAATCGGGCACAGCAAAATCTTGGCACTCAATATGCGCGAAATATTCGCAAACTGTGAATGGGTAAAAGACAATGTAAGAAACAAATATAAAACATATATCAAAAATTAAAAAATAAATTATTGGTATAAGTATTTTAGTATTAAACGAACGAATGTATTTATATTTTTTTACGTTCTGTAATAACTACTTTTGAATTCGATTAAAGAAAACAATATAAAACAATAATATGCTAAAAATAAATTGATGCCATGTTTGACAGCTACAGGAATTGGCTGTGATGTACATTTAAAGTCAACTGACAGGATGGAAACCGAAGGAATGGGGTCGGTTTCAGAACGTGAGCTTACCTAAACAATGCACCGCTGGCGTTTCATCCAATCGCTTACGGCAAACAGTGCAGAATTTTCTCTTGTGATGAGTCGGCTCCGACCAACAATGGGCAACGGGATTCTGTCCAACGAGATGACAGATGCCAAGTTATTCAATGTGACATAGATATATATATATATATATATATGCTATATATAATATATGTGTATATAGTGTACGCACCTTTATAATGCATGGCGCAATACCGGAACAGGGCGTTACCACGCTGGTGACACATCGTTCGTGTATGATAAAGTTGCAAACTGCAAGAGAAAGAGGCAATGTAGGAAAAAACGTCTAAGTGTCATTCAATACATAAAGGCATTATATCAGATGCAACATATAAGCATAAATTCACAAATTGAATGTGGCAACTTTTATTTTACTAGATATGTGTATGAATATATACCAAAAATTTGTTATAGCCATAATTTTATAAATATCTAATGTAACAGGTTTGTCGAGAATTATACATGAATTTGTCTCATTTTCGAAATAGTTTATTTATTTCAGAGACACTTGTTGCATTTATTGATTTTAGGAGTTCTTAAACCTAATTAATCTTGTTCATATTTTCATTCAAAATAGCTTGTTTCTACATTCACAAGTTAATAGATTTATTGTAAACAACATTTTAATACAATATTTTTCAACAATATTTATATACGTTACTGCACATAAAAAAGAAGCTTTGTTCTTTGAAACAAAATTCATTTTAACTTTTTCTTTTTCGAACTTTTATAATTGCTGCAAAAATGCAAAAATGAAATGCAATTTATGTACAAAATTCTCAAGACAAGAATTTTGTAATTGCAAAAGCAATAAAATGAATAAAATACCAGAATATAGAAAATGAAATTTCTAGCTGAGTTGTATTATCCTTTTTTTTCTGCCAGTGTAACGTACTCCGCGCATAGAATGTGTGCATGCATTTATTAACATTTCAGGCCTGAGCTTAGAAGCGGACCACGTCATCGTTAGCGCCATTCATAGTAACGGGTCCTTTGTTAGTTCTTGAGTTCATGGACATCCTTTTCATTGAAGCTTGCACACACACACACACACACACACACACATACACATTCATGCAGAAAAGCAGTTGCATATATGCACACACTAACAAGCAAACTGGAGCAAAAAAAAAGAAAAGTAAAAGAAAAAGAAGCGAACGTTAAGTGGCTAATCGTAAAAAGAGAAGCAAAAGTTGCAGAGAGCCACGCACAAAAGGAAAGGCAAAACCAACACCACAATAATGCAAGGCAAACACAAAGGCCCTTGCTCACACGCTCGCCCTCTCGCTTGCACTCGTTGCGCTTGTGTTAGTGTCTGAATGAAAGCAGCAGCAACTAAACGCTCTGTGACCAAAACAGAACTACTGACCAATACACCCCCCGCCCGCCACTCCCACTACACAAATACATGCAGAGAAAGCTCTGAGCATTGAGTGCAGCGCAGCTACATTTATGTATATGTGTATGTGTGTGTGTATGTGTATGTATTTAGTTGTGAGTGTGGCCCAACATAGAAATTCAAATTTTATTTTTAGCAAAGTTTTACACACTTTGAATGTATATAGACACAAATACATGTATATATATCTTATGTGTAGCTAAATAAATTCATAATTGTACATATGTTTAGCTTGATTTATTTGCTGAATATATATATATATATAGATATGAATATATATGCATATGTATATTTGTATGTATAGCTGCGAAAACTAGGCCGCTGACCTGACGCTGACGCTCTGACGTCATGAATGAACTCATGAATTTGTTCGTTTCGTTGTTATTGCTACTCAGCTATGTGTATAAATAAACGAGTACTCGAAAGCGTTTACGGCGCATGTTGCACGCTCCAAGTGGATCATAACTTTTGCCCAAACGTGACGTTGGCACGAAACCAACTGCAGCCCCAAAAACTCAATGTATATGTTTTTTAGGAAACATAATATTATATTTGGAGAATCAGACATCTTTGGTCATCCATATAATTGCATAAAATTCAAAATTTGCCTGAGTGGAAGTTAACTATATTTTGCAAATACACAAATACATTTACAAATATATGTGTGCATTTTCATTGGCATTATGTATACCAAAATGCTAGAGTACGCAGCGAGATGTATATATATATATATATATACACACATATATGTGTATGTGTATGTGTGTGTGTGTGTGTAGCAACAGAGAAGATAAGCGTGTTGAGGACACATGGGAAATTTTCAAATGTTTTTCTTCGCACTGGTTGGGAAATTCACGAAACTCAACACACTTTTACTTTTCCATCCTTCTTGTGCTCAACAAGGGCGCGTGCCTGTCTATGTGTGTGTGTGTGTGTGCGTGTGTGTGTGCGTGTGTTGCTTTTATAACAACAATAACAAAGGAAACATAAAGCCAAATCGCCAAAAAGTGCTCAAAGAAGTATGCAGCAAGCAGAAGCCGAAAAATATGTGTGTAAGATGGCGAAAAATATTTGCCAAGCCAAAAGAACACACACACACACATACAAACTAAAAGTGTATATGCATACATACAGTAAGTGAGCGTGTGGATGTGTCGTGTGTGTGTGTGGCAATTGAATTGGCAAAAGTTGACATGCGTAGTACAATAGCAACAATTAAAATTGATATTTGCATAGAACCCACACCCTCACACACACACACGCACACACAACATAGAGAAAGAGCAAATGAAAGTTTTTTTTTTGTTTTTTTTTTGTTTTTGCATATTCAGATGTGAGTTGTTGAATTTGGTTGGGCAGCTAATCAATTTAGAATGAAACTTTCTGACTGGCAACTCACTCAAAAATAGATGAGACCAAAAATAAATGTAGAACTGATTAGATCAATGTGACGCATGAATAAAACATCAGCGTATTCGATTATTGTGCGCGCACTTGAACTTGACCACAACCAACATGACGTATGCGCAACATGGGCAGCAAAAACTATCCCAAATTGGAAATGTCAACGGAAATGTAACGCTTTTAAAAATAGGTTATGCTGCCTGGTAAAATGGTGGCGCAACAAATCTAATTCAAAATTATCGATGCAATAAATTGCATCCGCGTCTGTTTGAAGTTCATGGCTTCAAATAGTATAAAATAAATGTAGTTTCGCATAAATCTAATTTATAAAGCTGCAAGCGAATTAAATTGGATTACGAAGCAGCTACAAGTTTGGTTTCTGTGTGTGTGTGTGTGTGTGAGTGTGTTTGTGTGTCTGTTTCTCACATACATACACACACAGCGCGCACACACAAGGCAACAGTCAAGGATATCGCGTGCGTCGTGTCTACGAATGGTTATCAACGCGAATGCTGTTGACGTCGACATTGCCACCAGCTGGGCTGCTTTGCTGGAGATTGGATTTGCATACCCTGCGTCCAGTTTGTGTGCTGGATTGGCATATGCATTTGCACATTTCAGTCAATACTCTTTGATTGTCCAAAAATTAAGAACATTTCCAGATATTTATGAATAAATTCCTAAACTTAGCTTCGTATTAAGTATACGCCCAGTTGTATTGGGTATTTTATTAGTACCAGCTATCGAAAATGATTACGCTAGTTATTCAATTTATTGGAATTTAATAATCTTATCCATAATTCCATAAAAACGATACTTTAATTGATTTGTTAATAAATTGATATATAAAAATAGCATATGGCTTTCAAGAACTACTCGAAAGACAAATGTATTGGATCAAAGATTGCCGTGTATGCCACTTGAGGACTGCTGAGAGCCACATATGTTAGCCAAACTGACGAACATTTATAACGAAAGAAAAAAAAAATGAATACAAAATACACAAAATCTGTTTGTATTTGTTTGTAGTTGGCTTCTTTCATTTTGTTATGAATGAACGAACACGACGTCGTGATGAAGGTAATTAAACGCCAAGAGCTCTGCACCGCAGCCGTGCCACCGTTCGGGCATATGGTGCTCGGTTTTGGTTCCGCCGCATTCATGGCGGCCATTGATGACGCACTTTTAGCCCTTCGTTATCGACTATGACTGTGTGTGAAGCGCTAGCAGTGTAGGTGCTCTATCAGGCCCATACAGCCGGCTTGTAACAAGCCCACACAGTTTCGCATATTCAATTTGGTCCTTATGTTCACCTGCTGCTGCTGCTGGTTCTGTGGCTGCTGCAATTGCGCCCCCGCAACCCTTGAAAACCAATTGAAAACGTTTCCTGCAGCTGTGCGCATCCTGCTTGTGTGTGTGTGTGTGTGTTTTTTGTGTGTATGTGTGTGTGTGTGCAATAAAGAGTGCATCTCGACCTACTTTCGAGGGACAGAGAGATAGAGAGAAAGAGAGAGAGAGACAACGCAACCGCTGCTGCCTGGCAACTGTGTGGGCGACGTGTCTAGTATCGCTATCTCTGTCGCTATTTTCTCTCACTCTCGCTTTTTTCACGCTCAGTGTGATTTTCAATATCAATGTAGGTTTTGACTTCCATACGCCCACCAACCGAATTTCCCCTCCCAGCTGCCCGCTGCCCGCTGTCATATCTTCATCCCATTCGCAGCCTTCTTGCGGCACGGCGCAGCTTAGTTCTATCCCACTCGCAATTAAATGTTGCAACTCAATTAGTGCAGCAGCCAACGCAAAAGTGGCAAAAGTTTCAGCTATGTGCCTTGTTTGCTAATGAGCGCAACGCCTGCGGCTATGCTATGCAAAATTTTTGCACTAAGAGAGTATTTTAAAGCGATCAGCTAAAGATAGAGAGATGCACAGCAGCTAGTTAGTTACAGTTAACAGCTGCAAGTTGATGACACTCAAATATACAAAACCCCTCTCAAAAAAAACAACAAGTAAAAAGGGACCAAAAAAGTATCGGTTTTTATCGGATCAATCTTTGAAGTAGGTCCGCCGAAAATTCACTATCTAATTTGGTAAACCTAGCTTTCCTTAAAGCTGATATCAATTTAGACGTTTTACCCGTTGCCAACATATGTATATGCCACTCCCCCGCCACAAGTGGGCGTAAAATTAATAAAAATCAGTTTACATAAAACTAAAAATGTTCTCTGAAATTTCGCGTGTATCATAAACAAATCTAAACCACATTTATTACTGTTAATTGATCATGGCATATTTCATTATAATTTGATCAAATTAAGTTCTAAAATGTTATACACAGTTCTGATATATTACACATATAAAAAAATCTATCAAGATTTAGTCTTTAGTTTATACAGGTACATAAATATATGTATTAAAATATAAATTTCCTTTTAATACTTTAAACAAATAAAAATAATCAAATTATAAAGGAGTGGTGGTGCCACAGTGAGGATTCGAAGCTAGTTAAAGGGTATCTACTAGTCGGGTGCTTTCCACCGAAACACTTTTTGAACATGCAATGCAATTAATATGTTAAAAATGTCAGCGCCACAACAGCGTAATTAAATTCACTTAAAATATGCCAGAGACAAGCGTTTATTTTTAGCAGCCACTGTCAAAACGCAAAGGTGGAAATTGTGTGTCTGTGTGTGTGTGTGTGTGTGTGTCGAATATGAAAATTGTAAATTAGTTGCGGCTTCCTAAGCGGCTTGTATAATATACACAGATTTCGTTGGAAAATTTGATGGTAGAGCGCGTGAGCCTCGCGCCTCTAACAACGATGTATAAACATTTGCATCATATAATATTTATATAAATAAATGCGAAAACATGTAAAACGCTCTATGCAGTAATTATAATAACAGCAAAAACAGCTCAAATAAACAAATTAACGCGCGGCGCTTAACACGCTTCCAATTGGGAGAGGCAGCGGCGATTCGCCAGTCCGTCCTGGCCCCAACTTTGATAGATTCTCGTGGCGAACCGCCCGCAGCAGCGGCTGCCAATGGCCGCACGGTCGGTTCCGTCTGTGACGTCGCGACGTTGGCGTTGGCCGGACTCACGTCATGGTACTGCCAGCCGTTGGCCGCAAAATGTTTGGGAAAGTTCAAATGCGCACACTTTTCGGCCGCAAATAGCATCAGCTTCAATGATGATGATGATGATGATGATGACGATAATTATGATCGTGCATCTCGTCAATGGGCGATCATGTGAATATTGTGCGGATGCAGCTTATAAAAATCACACGATCGTTTTGCAGTCTCGGTCCACAACTTTATGGCAATTGCAAAAGTATTTAGGAAACAAGACAAATGTATTTTTACACTTTTCAATGATTTGAGCGTTTTCCTCATTCAGTGCCCATTAATTTAAACTTGGCACTCGCAGCTAAGATATAAAACAAATCCATAACATTTTCGTACAGCGATTTCAATGGGAATCTTATTAACAAGTTTATTTAATATTCTGGTCTTCATTGCAAGAATTCTCTAAATATTTTTAGTCTTCCGGTTTCGAATGCTTAGCATGCAAATATTTTGCATCCCGATTTTATCTTATTCGTAATTCAATCTAATGATAATGATAATGATAATCTTATATTCTTGCGAAGTTTGTTAACAACTTGTAACGTAACTTGCAATCCGAAAGCTAAGTTCCCTAAAGCTAAGTCATAGATTTATTTTAATTTTCAGTATCACCACGATAACTTATTTTGATATACTAAATCACAAGTTTATCTTTTCCATTTTAAGATTTATTTTTAAAAATAAAATTTTTTTCAAATGCAACAAGTGTTCACACAAATATTTGTATAAAAAGCAATATTATATATATATATATTATACTATATATATTTTTGATATATATTTTGTTTTAACGTTTCATGACTTTATGTGACGTTTAATGTCTGATTGTTAGAAGACTTGATATTTAAATATCATCCAAAAACAATATTTTCAGATTAAGTTTTATTATACTATTGTAATTTAATTTTTTTTTTATAGAAGAAGGCAAGGAAGGATCAATTTTTTGATTGAGATTAAGCCAAATTGATGTTTGTTTCTGTATATCCTGATAAAACTTGTCATAATATTGTAATTTTCTGTGCTGCAAATTAAAATAACATATCTTAGCCGAATTGACCAAATATATTTGGCCCAAGGCTGCACCAGTTGCCTATTCAGCCGAACAGACGAAATATTTAACTCATTTTATAATTTCGAATTGATCATTTATTAAATTTAATATTTCTCGTGATTTTAAAAATTTTGAAAATTAAATCGCAAATCGATATTCAATTTAGTGATGAAGAATACACCATATAATATACTCTATATAATATATATAAAAAACCTTTTTGATCACTAGATTTTTAGTGGGGGGATCTTAAAACTGTCAAATGTGTTACTTACCCTCGCATATGTAGCCCTGCTGTATGAGGCCCCACAGTAAATCTGAGCAGTGGTGACAATATGTTGGCTTATGAAATGTCTTCTTCACAAATGAATGCCCATCCGCCATTTTGTTTCTCATCTACTGCTTGGAGCTACAGTTTCCAGGCGGTTTTTAAGCGCCGTTCTAAAATCGCGTGGGACCGTTTAGTGTTTGTTGTTGCTGCTGCTGTTATTATTATTATTATTGTTGTTGTTGTTGTTGTTGTTATTGTTGGCACAAGACTTTATGTGCTATCTATTGTTATAACTATTGTTGTTGTTTGTTTTTTTTTTTATTGAAGCGTTTGTTGCTTTATTGGTTTTGGTGTTGTTGTTGCGTTTAATTTATTTTCTTATTTTTTTTTTTGATCGTTTGTCGTTTTTTTTTTTATTAGATGGGTTGTGGTGTGGGATGCGCCTGCCTGCGCTCCTTTAGAATGGTTTTTTGGCGAGCCAACTAACTGTAAAAGCTGGCGCGTACTAAGCCGCAGCCAGCATAGGCAGTGGCAGAGTGCTTGGGCTTAAGCTGTGCAGCGGCAGCGGCAATGGAGGCGCCGCCAGCAATTTGGCCGTACAAAAGTGGGCGTGATCTAACAATGACGCTTCTATTGACGCCAAATGCTGCTGGACTGCTGCGGCTGCTGCGGCCCTTTGGTGTTTTGGTTGCTGTTGAGGTTGTTGTTGCTGTTGCTGTTGCTGTTGTTGCTGTGGCAGCGGCTCCGGCTCCGGCTGCAGTTGCTGGTGCTGCTGCTGCTGCTGCTGTGGCTGAGGCTGAGGCTGACAATAGCGATGACAAATGGACAACGACGACGACGACAAAAATGACGACGACGGCTGCATTTTCATCCATTGGTCAACTGGTTGTTGTTTTTATCCAGACATTTGCTTGTCGGAATTTTGCGCCTCTGCGCCCGCACTTTCTTGTTAAGAGCAGCAACAACTATTGATAATATAACAGTTTCGCTTGATTATTATTTTATTTTATTTTGGTTTTTTCTTTATTTTATAGTTTCATTTGAAGGCTACGTTGTCATTTACATTAAATAATAGTTATTGGATCGCTAAGTAGGTATATCATTTTTTTTTTTTTTGTTGTTGTTGAAATGGTGGTTGTATATTTATAATTAATTTTGTTTACAATGCGTTTCAAGTTTGGTGGAGTGTTTGTTGTTGTTATATACTTTTTGTTACTTATTTACAATTAATTGTGACTTTTGCTTTAAGCGCGGCACTAAAACGAAATTACACATTAATTACACTTGAACGAAAAATTCAGATCTAGTTTATTGTTTTCTATTTAAAATTTTTAAAATCGTTTTTGTTTTTTATTTTTTTGTTGTCTTTTTAATAACTTTTTGGTTTATATTCGCACGATGCGTTCGTTGGTTTTCGATTCACTTAACGTGCACAACAGCAGCAAAAATGTTGGAATGCTTATTAGGTGCCGAGGCTCGCAGTTGGAGCATGTTTTCCCTCTCGGTGCTGCCTCCTTTTTGATACGTGGGCGCCGCACCCCCAAACGACAGGCAATAAAAGTTTCAAGATAACATAATATACATGAGCGGGAGTTGGAGAGCGCTCACCACAAGCAAAGATAGTGAGAGAGCGTGCGCGTGCTAGAAGGCAGTGCGTGGTGAGTTTTCGATGAGCAGCATTACCCGTTATTTGAGTGTACTGGCCCCCCACACTTAACACAAACACACACATTGAAAGTAGTAGGCATCATATAATAATAAAACTGGCAAAAATATGATATCAACAGCGTGTCAAGAGAGCGAGCACGAACATTGACGAGTGCAAGCGAGTGGCATAACAAAAGACCGAAAGAGGGAGAGAGAGATATACTCTCTCTATTGAGACTGCATAGAAAGTTTTATACTAGTTGAAATGTTGAATGAAGTTGCATTTTGTATAACAATGCCCCAAAAAGTATGCATCAAAAGAATTCATGCAATTCTGAGTTTAGAATTATGATGGCCAAATGTCTAAAATAGGTCAGAAACTTTCACAGCCGTTTGCCTGAATGTTTGTGGGTGTTTGTGCATATGTGTGTATGGGTGATTCAACAACGCCCACGCACAGCTCACAGGATAAGGAAGGGGAGGGGTCTCCTTTTAGTCAAGGACAATCGCAAAGCTTGACCATTAACTCATACGAATTCTAATAATAGCATGTGATACACTTGAAATTTTCAACTTAATGACTATAAGAAAGGACACAATCTACAGAAATGTGTAAATATACTGTATAACTATAAAATATATGTACTTGTATATAGGTATAACTAAACGAAGTATGGCACAAATGTCTGTCGCTGCTATGCCCCGCGCCGCCGCCCGCGTTGTCGTGGGAGGTTCATGTTTCATGTCCTGGTGCCCAGGTGGCATGCGCACTGGCAAATTCACCACACTAGAGCCGAAACATTGGCTAAAGTGTGTCCAAGTTTAAGGATAAATCACTACAAGTAGTGCCAAAAAAGGCAGCAACCAGAAATTTGTAACAAATGCGAAGAAACTGTGTATGGGAGTCAAGGCCCGAATCACTTGAAGCCAACTTTATGTGGAATAAATTGATACTTTATGCGTTTTGTTATGGAAATTTATAGAAAATTATTGATGATGCTGCTGAGGCTACAAATTGGGCTGCTAACACACATGTATATACATATATAATATATATATATTTATATACATGTGTATGTGTGCTGGTACGCATGTATACACACATATGCATAATAGGAGCAGCACCAGCCGCAACATTGCCCGTTGCCAGTCAAATTCCCCCAATCGCTGTCTTTCGCACTCACTCTCTCTCTCTCTCTCTCTTTCACGCTCTCTGCGCGGTTCGCTCTTTTCGAGCCGCATGAGCAAATCGCAATAGATAGAGAATTTTTATTTGGCTGCCTTGGCTGCTCCTGGTTCCTTCCACACACAAACACACCCACACACGCATACAGCAGCAAAGTCCTTGAATGCGTGGCTTTCTTTATATACAAAAAAAAAAAAAAAGAATGAAGACAAAGCCGAAAAGGCAACTAAAGCAAACAAAAAACACTGGAGTTTTAATTAATATAATCCATTCACAAATGCTTCATTGCAAAAAAGTTTGACCAACGCTGTCGAACTTTGCACATATGACAACGTAATTTTCACGTACACACACACACACTGACACATTGATACACACACACACGCAGACAATCGCGCAGATACAAATTTTATGTACCATATATTTTTACTGGACAACGCAAACGATGGCAATTCGCAAAACTGAAACTGCTGCTGGAAATTTGCAAAATAACTTTTGATTTTCCGTTTTCCATTTGCATTTCAAAACATTTTCACTGCTGCTGCATAATTTTCGATCATTTTTTAACAGGTTTTTTTTCGTGCACTTGATTTTCAGTATTGGTTACGTTTTCGTTTCACGTTTTTTTTTCTTCTTTCTTTTCTTTTTAGCACTGCGTAGCATTCGAGTGTTTTTGCTAAATGGAAAATTTTCACACTTTAGAATGTACAAGTTTTCAAGTTTTTCCTTCTTTTCTTGTACATTTTTCCCACTGCGGTGTGTGGTATGTGCAAATGAAAATGGTTCTCTGTGTGTGGCAGTGGCCCCCGTAACGTACAAAGAGCACACACCTAGTGGTTGTGTGTGCTTGTGCTTCGCTGAAGACGATGGTGCGCTCTGACTGGGCCGAAAATTGTTCAACACTCGCTGGCTCCGACATTCGGCTGCTGGCCGCAAAATTCGGCGTGTTGAAATTTTAAGCGGCCGCAGCGGAAAGTCCCACCAAAAATAGTGGGAAAATAGCGGGACCGTTGCTCACATTCACTCAACTCGTTTACATTTGCGCGCTCTCTATCTCTCTCTCTATCTCTATCTTTACTTTGCACTCTCGCTCAATCTGTCAGGCGTTCGCTCTTCTTTCTTTCCTGATGTTTTTGAATTGTCTTTTTTGGCAACTGGTGATGAAAACTTAAATCTAACATCGATATTAAGCATGCACACATCTAAAAATAATCGAGGCGTGTTCGCTTAAGTGCAGGCAATATCAATTTATCGATGTGCAGAAAACACCATGAAATTATTGCGATTGTCATTTAAAAAAGAACTACGGCGATTTCAAAGTTAGAAATCATTTTTCAATTAAGCTTAAATGTCGAAATACTTCAAGCAAAAGAACTGAATTTATACAATTAATTAATAAAAATTAAGCCCAACAAATTTTTGATCGTACTGTTTTATTATTGCAAACAATTTTTTATACTTACTTTTTACTGAAATTAAAAATAGATACTCCTATAAAGTCCTATAAATATTATTATCAAATCCAGTTGGAAGTACAGAAAGGGAAGTGCTTTGTCAAATATGGAGGTCTGCGCAGACAGCACTCTTTAGCCAAGACACAACTCGTCAAGACATAAGCCGATTAATCGATATACAGCAGTGTGACCAAATAGTACAGATTCAAAAAGCAAACGTTTTGTAAAATGAACTTTAATTTTATTAGCATTTATTTATGTGTAACAAATGTCTGCAGTTAAAAATGAAGCGTAAATATTAAAGATGTGCGCAGTAATGAAATGTTCAGGTTATTAATTATTTATAAATATGTATAATATTTGAGCACGCAGGTTTTCAACTCGCTTATTTTGCAACTAAATATTATTTAGTTCAATTTATAGATATGAATTGTACACAAGTGGGACGTTTAATGATTTATGAAATATCCAGACGGCACCACGTTACATCTCAGAGGTACAACAATGCGCGTTGTTAAATGTGGGTTATTTGGTTCATCAGTTAGTCGTGAGTATGATTAAATATGTAAGTTTTATGTTTAAATGTCGGCAAATTGAATTTGCCGTGCGCTTTGTGAATAGAATAAGCTACGGATACATTTGAATAAATATGTTTAACAGCATTTATGTATATAAAAGAGTTGTAGCTGATAATTGTACAATCAATAAAATAAGACAAATACGATTGATATATATACTTTTCGGTTATGTTGAATACAAATACACGCATACGTTAAGGCGACTTTTATGGTTAAGGGTTCGCATTTGTTGCATTTTAGCCAAGGCCATGATCGTCGAAGAAACTTTGTGGTGTTTCATCCTGTAAAATGGAAATGCTTTCTTCATTATGTATACTTAGAATTAGGATATGATGTGGGTCCAATAATATGGTGGTAAAATAATTCATAAATATGCTAAAAAAATATTTATATATTTGTTTGCAAAAGAAAATATAAAACAGTTAACTAAGCTAAGGAACACCAATTGGGACAGTTTCAGCAGGGTTCGAGCTATCGACAGACATTAAAGATTTTTTTCGAAGCAAGAGATATAGATAGAGATAGAGATAGAGTTGAAGAGCAAGAGAAAGTTAGCACAGTGAATCGAGCCAGTGCCAAACAATCATATTACCAATAACAACAATCATATGGAATTCAAATAATAATAAACTAAATGGGTAAAATTATAATTAAATACGATCACCGTTCAACCTTACCTCTAAGCATATTAAGTACATAATTGTTTACATACAAATACATACATACAATTTTGGTGTTTTTGAAAATATTTCGTTTGATTTATTATTGAATACAAAACACAGGAATTTTGCTAAAATGTACAACACACATATGTATATAGAGAGTTAAATATATAATATATATAAACTATTGTTGTTTTTTTTTTAATATTATTTACTACTAAAAGTATTACATTTCATTTTTATATTATTTTCCGCATGTGTTTTTGTTTTTTTTTTTGTAGTTTTATCGAATTTAAAGCTTACTTTTTCTATGTATTGCATATTTTCCCTAGTATCAACTGTTATTGCCCATTTGAAATTTTTTAATAAACTTCATTGCTTTTTATTTGATGATCTTGGAATGATTTTCTTATTTAAATATTAAAAAAACGCTTATGAGAAGATAAGTAAAATGTTGGCTATTAGCGTTTTGCATGAACTTTACTGAAGACTAAGGATGAAGGGACAACCGCGCCAAATGTTTGTTTAATGCACACCGACTAGCAGATGCGCTATGAGAAATGTTTATTGTGTTGCTTGTTGAAGCCTCTCTACGTGAAAATACTAATTGCACTTTGTTGTTTATTTGTTTTGTTTTTTAGTTTTTCTTTTTTGATTTTGCTGCTTATTTGTGAAATCAAAAATATTGTTATAGAGTTTAGTTCTAACACACACACACAAAGTTTTTCTTTTAACATACGGTATGTGTGAGGTGTAAATTTGTGCACTAATTTTGCTGCTGCTAAGTACTTATGTATGTGTGTGTGTGTGTGTGTGTGTGTGTGTCGAGGTGTGTATTTTATAGGTGTGCGTGCATGTTTGCGTATGTGTAATATCAACTACATTCTATATGGCTTTCTTTTAGAGGAGTCCAATGTCTCTTAAAGTGCCCTCAACAGCTTCGTCCTGGAGTACAGAGAATAAGAACAATAAGAACAAGAAGAGTACATACATAGATAAAAGAATAGTAGCTGTGTGAGTAATCGTGTATGTGTGTGGAAATTATGTTTACTTTTGTTAAAAGAAGAAAACGGCACAATTTTGTATGTTATTCGTTGTAAAGTTGTGTGTGTGAGTGTGAACAGTTGTTTGTACATAGTATGTATGTATGTATGCATGTGTTTAAGCAGCGCACGGGGGCGTGGCGGGCAGGGCGGGACATATCACAAACTACGCAGCGAACAATCCTCATGTGTGTGTGTGCGAGTGTGTGTGTGCGCAGTCGGTTTGGCAGGTAAAGCTTTGCAATATTTACAGCCTTGACTTGGTTCATCAAAAAACTTTGTCAGATTTGACTGCTCTAATCCAGTTTGGCATACATACAAATTACGTATACGTAATATTTTCTAAACAAAATAATATAGCATAATTTGGAATCTTCACTATAACACTCAACGGACCTACAAACTGTAGTGCCAGTTATATATTTTTTTTTAGATATTTTGTAAATTAAATTTTGGTATCTCTGTGTTTTTTTTTTTATATTATCTTTTTACACTGTTTTCAGCTCTGATTAGTTTAAATACTCATTGAAGTCCTGTAGATGGTTGTATTAACATCGATATATGCAGTGGCGGGTAGGGTAAGCGTTAATAATAACAAGAGAGAGGGTATTATGGTTACACATTTAGATATGTAGTTAAATAAGTTGCATGTAAGTGCATACAACATTTTGGTTTTAGTTAGTTAGTGGATAAGTACTACAAAAACTAGAATGAAGATAATATAATGGGATCACAAACTACAAAGATCATGCAAAACAAATAACTTGATACCTTCTCAATGAAATACATTTCATTTAAGTTTAGCAAACAAATACACAAATTGTACTACACATTTGACTACATATTAATGGCAATATATACGATAAATGCTTACATTGTTGGACGGAACTACATTGGTTTCTTTCTATAGGATTTACAGTTATGGCAAGCTCAATACTGTGATCAAAACGCATTTAATTAATTCTCACAATTAGTTGCGCGGATTTTCTGTTTTTGTTTGTTTGTTTGTTTGTTTGTCTTGGCAAGTATTTTCGGAACATAAATTGAGGCGCGCAAGAGGCATGCAAATGGACAATTCAACGCAAATAATAAAATTCGTGTGTGTTTCTGTTTACAAATTATTTAAACTTAAGATTAATACCAGTTACAGTATACACACAATTTCGCAAATAAAAAAGCTATTGCAGTGAGTAAAAGAACTCTTCTTGCTGTTTCGTTTTTTTTTTGTTTTTTTTTTTTGTATGGTGTTCAATAATCGGCAATAATTAGTTAGATGTATCATATATATAAGTAAAGAGTCGATTAGTTTCGTAGTTTTGCACAAATTAGAGAAAGTAAAGAGAGTCAAAAAAATAATTAAGTAGTAGATTTGAAAAAGTATATGATATGCATGAAATGGCTGTTTAAAAATTTTATGGAAACAAACACTAACGAGATAAAAAAAATTAAAAACCAGCGAGTTGAATAAATATGTAGAACAATTAACAATATATCCGACCATATATATATATATATACTTATATACACAACGCTTTGCATTATAGATCATATGTCTCGGGTGTACTGACCTCTTGTAGCAGATCCTGTGAGGCAATCGCTTTAAGGACATTTTTCTTCGACGTCTCCTGAATCTCACCGCCAATTAGCAACTCATCCAATATGAAATACGCTTTTTCAAAATTAAATATGATATCCAGTTCGCAGACCTGCAAATATCACAAATATTGCTTATCAACAGTAATTTAATATTATTAAACAACTTACGCTGCCAAAATACTTATCCAAGAGTTCGACATAGCGATGAATTATCTCCAGTGTCAGCAGCTCGTTGTCGTTCTGTTCGATAGCGCAGCAGAAATATAAGCTGGCATATCTGCAATTAAAAAGCAAAAACAGTTAAGCATGATTGAATAAGACCAGAATTAAGCGTACCACAATTCCAGAATTTTGTGTGATTGAATAAGCCACAATTTTATAATAGATATGATTGTAAATTTTAATTGAAAAGAAATATATGCATGTCGAAGTCCTGTTGCTGTCTCATTAAATCCTACTGCTCTAAAACGAATAATCTGTTACAATATATATACAATACAAATAGTCTCATATCATAAGAGTTAATTTTTGATCTCTGCTTTTATAGAATCTAATAACATACATATGTATGTATATGCATATGTACATATATTATTAGCTGTACATTCACATGTTCTTGTTAAAAATAAACTTAAAATGTTTTATCCGTAAGCTTGATCCCAAGCATCACGGATAATCGAGATATATGTATATGGTTTGCTTTTGCTGAAATTGACGTCACATCGTCTCAAATCTTTAAATCTTCATCAAAACTTGTGCATTTAAACAATATTTACCGCTTATAGACAATTTTGCAATCCTTCCACTCGAGAAAAGAGCACATCTTTGGCTTGCGCGCTAATATCGTCGTGACCAGCTCACGTGTTATCTTCTTTTTGGTCTTGTCCGGATAGGCCATGTACCATTTTTGCAACCGCAATTTGCCCTGACGACTGAACAGCAGCATGAATAGCATCTAAGCGATGAAAACAAATAAAGTACAATTAACTGAAGCAAATATAACTGAAAATTAGAATAGGTTACAGGTGCCATTTGCAGTTTTTATCCAGAACGGTGACTCAGGTAAGTTGCGCTGGCCAGCGCAGCAAATTGGTAGCGTTTAAATTATTATTTTCACATAGATAAATACTATATTGGTTGATTTTAACTTCACTTACCATTTTGACTGTTACAGTTGTGTGTTTCTCAGCTTTTTGACGGCGCAAATAGCAAAAATATTAACAAATCCTAATTTTTTTCCACTCAGTACATAAAGAAAAATGCTTCTTCGGCAAATTTTGTCAGTCACTGCAACAGCATGCAACAGCTGTTTAGTGCACTACACTGTGAATGCTGAAATCATTATATGCTATCGATAGTACATCAACAAAATCATTAAGGCATATTTTGCTATATTGTTTTACACAAATGTTTTAATGAAACAGAATTGCGAAATTTATTAAACGCTTGGGGCCACTTCCATACCTCTTGACGATGCAGTTTTTGGTAATTGTTCGTTTTAGTCACCGTAGGTAAAGCGTGTCCAAATGAAGTGGGGGTGGTGTCTATTTTAATCAATTTTTTACGAGGATTCCATTTCCGGCGGCGGAGCTTAACATTATTGCCTAGTTTCCTAAATATAAGCAAATTAAAGTTGCCGATAAATCGGTTTCAGCACGATACCACAGATCTCCCCACCTCGATACCACTTGACGATGAATATTTAATAGGTATGGACTATCGTCAAAGAATTTGAGATGGGCAAATGAAATTCGTGCACTATCGATAAAAGTATTGTATATTCAATGGCGCAAATTGCTTTAATACACCCTGTATTCAAGATCATTTATATTGTAACTAGTTTTATTTTCTTAAATTTTATTTCAAATGCTAATTATATTTGTGTATATCATAGTTGTATAATTATTATTTTATATTAATGTTATTCATCAAATTTAAATTCATTTACATTAAGTTGGGTTCTTGTCGTAGGTCATTTACATAAAATATGTATACGTAGGTAAACAAAACTAATTCAACAGCTGAGAATCGAATTGGTAGATTAAATTATAAGTTGAATATCATATTAAATTAAATAATATTATGGTATACGTTAGCAACAATCTTACCTAAACTTTGAAATCTACCAATTCGATTCTCAGCTGTTGAATTAGTTTTGTTTACCTACGTATACATATTGTATGTAAATGACCTACGACAAGAATGCGTTACAGCGATGCATGGGAAGGGGTGGAGCGTATACACTATATGTATACAAATATATATAAAGATGTACAGTTGCATACAGCGCGCGCGAGCAAAGCACTGCACTTCGTTGTTTTGTATGTACATATGTATGTATGAATGTATGTATGTATGTATGTATGTATGTACAAAAAACCTCTGTGTACCATAATAGAGAGTTAGTGTAAAATGTGATTCATGGTCACACACTTCGCTCTCATATCAAGAATACGTACCTTTTTAATATTTCTAAATAGATCTACTATATTATAATAATATGTATTAATAATATATGTTTACTTTTTTACTATATATATTTCGACAACTTAATGTAAATAAATTTAAATTTGATGAATAACATTTATATAAAATAATAATTATACAACTATGATATACACAAATATAATTAGCATTTGAAATAAAATTTAAGAAAATAAAACTACTTACAATATAAATGATCTTGAATACAGGGTGTATTAAAGCAATTTGCGCCATTGAATATACAATACTTTTATCGATAGTGCACGACTTTCATTTGCCCATCTCAAATTCTTTGACGATAGTCCATACCTATTAAATATTCATCGTCAAGTGGTATCGAGGTGGGGAGCTCTTTGGTATCGTGCTGAAACCGATTTATCGGCAACTTTAATTTGCTTATATTTAGGAAACTAGGCAATAATGTTAAGCTCCGCCGCCGGAAATGGAATCCTCGTAAAAAACTGATTAAAATAGACAGCAACCCCACTTCATTTGGACACGCTTTACCTACGGTGACTAAAACGAACAATTACCCAGTTTTTATAGGTGTCGTATTATCAAACAGCTGTTCTCAACGTAGAATTCAAGAGAGGGAATACCTCTAAAGCTGGTTAGTGGAACCACTTTGTTGCGGTGTTCACCTAGTTCAATCATTCGAACATTAAATTCCTCTTTCAACAAAATAAAAACGACGTTGTGGCAGCCTGTCGGACTTGCGCTTTGTATATAAAGCTTGCAATTTCATAATTTGTGTTTAGTTTGCAAACGAATATACATATAGGCAAAATGTCTATTAAATTGAAGGCGAACGTGAACAATCCACCCATAAGTAAGTGGCGTACAAGTTAAATTCAACGAGCAAAAGTGCTTGCAATATTGTGAGGTTATGGTTAAATACGGTCTGCGTTTCTTACCTATTTATGAATTCAATATGTATCCAATTATTGCATCAGCTTATATCAGTTGATTAATTACGTTCTCTCCCACACATGCACTCACAGGCGGTTTGGCGACGGCTCATTTGATTAATTCGTCAGTGCCCGTGGAAATTATTTGGGGCAAGGAGACCTCGCTGCAATTCCCGGACAATCGCATCCTGGTATGCCACTCGAATAACGATGTGCTGCGCGCGCTGGCACGGGCCGCACCCGATCACAAGCTGTACGGCGAGACAGCCATCGAGCGCACACAGATCGATCATTGGCTGTCGTTTTCGCTGACCTGTGAAGATGACATATCCTGGGCCATGACGTTCCTGGACAAATCTATTGCGCCGGTCACGTATCTGGTCGCCAATAAGCTGACCATTGCCGACTTTGCGCTCTTCAATGAGATGCACTCGCGCTACGAGTTCCTCGCCACCAAGGGCATCCCCCAGCACGTGCAGCGCTGGTATGATCTGATCAGTGCCCAGCCCTTGATCCAGAAGGTTCTGCAATCGCTGCCGGAGGAGGCACGTGTCAAGCGCAGCGTCGCTGAACCAGCGGCAAAGAGCGGCGAGCGCAAGCAGGAGGGCAAGTTTGTTGAGCTGCCCGGCGCTGAAATGGGCAAGGTTGTTGTACGCTTCCCGCCAGAAGCTTCCGGCTATCTGCACATCGGACACGCGAAGGCGGCGCTGCTCAACCAGTACTATGCGCTGGCCTTCCAGGGCAAACTGATTATGCGCTTCGACGACACCAATCCGGCCAAAGAGACTGTCGAGTTCGAGAACGTGATACTCGGCGACTTGGAGCTGCTGCAGATCAAACCGGATGTTTTTACGCACACCTCCAACTACTTTGATCTCATGCTCAACTACTGCGTCCAAATGATAAACGAAGGCAAGGCCTATGTGGACGACACGCCGCCCGAGCAAATGAAGCTGGAACGCGAACAGCGCGTTGAATCCGCCAATCGCTCGAACTGTAAGTGCTTTCCATAGTGCATATTGCACGGTTCCAATTGGTTAATCTTTAATCTCTATTTTAGCTGTGGAGCAGAATCTTGCCATGTGGCAACAGATGGTGCAAGGCACCGAGGCGGGCCAAAAGTGCTGCGTGCGTGCCAAGATTGACATGTCCTCGGCTAATGGCTGCATGCGCGATCCAACCATTTATCGCTGCAAAAACGAGCCACATCCGCGCACGGGCACCAAATATAAGTAAGTATAAGTAAAAAAAACCGACTTGCTATCGGATGTAAACTGAAAACAGTCACAAACGGTCTTTATTGTTATTTTAGAGAATCATTAATATTTGTAATTTGTTGGGGGCGGGAAAAAGAACAAAAAAATGACTGGCAAATTTGCTAAGATTTGGTTTTCCACCGCTTACCCGTCTCTAAGATATGACAAATTTTTCTGGGATCTTAAGGATAGGTCATCAGTAATCTGTCTAAACAAGTTGGAAGCATTTAACTTTATAAATGAACTAAAAACTTTTCTGCTCGATCTTTAAAGAAAGATATCAGTAATCAGTTTCTTTGAAACTAATCTAGATAAATAGATTTTTGCCGAAATGCCACTTTGTGAACGAGTATATATATATAAATATGAGTAGATTACTTTTATTAATGCATTGTTTCTAATCGCCAGGGTATATCCCACGTACGACTTTGCCTGCCCCATTGTGGATGCCATTGAGGATGTGACGCACACGCTGCGCACCATGGAGTACCACGATCGCGATGATCAGTTCTATTGGTTTATTGATGCACTGAAGCTGCGCAAGCCGTATATCTGGGAATACAGTCGCCTCAATATGACAAACACGGTGCTTTCCAAGCGCAAGCTTACCTGGTTCGTGGAATCGGGCCTGGTCGATGGCTGGGATGATCCGCGTTTTCCCACTGTGCGCGGTATCCTGCGACGCGGCATGACAGTCGAAGGTCTGCGGGAGTTCATCATTGCCCAGGGCAGCAGCAAATCCGTTGTGTTCATGAACTGGGACAAAATCTGGGCATTCAACAAGAAAGTCATCGATCCCATTGCGCCACGTTACACGGCGCTGGAGCACGACAGGCGCATAATTGTGAATGTAGCCGGTGCCAAGCTGGAAAAGGTGCAGGTGCCGGTGCATCCCAAGGACGAAAAGCTGGGCACAAAGACGGTAGCATTGGGCCCGCGCATCTACATTGACTATGCGGACGCTGAGGCGCTGAAGGAGGGCGAGAACGCCACCTTCATCAACTGGGGCAATCTGCTCATCAAGAAGGTGCACAAGGATGCCAGCGGCACAATTAGCTCTGTGGATGCAGAGCTCAATTTGGACAACAAGGACTTCAAAAAGACGCTTAAGCTTACCTGGCTGGCCGTCGAAGACGATGTCAGCGCCTATCCGCCCACATTTTGCGTCTACTTTGACAACATTATCAGCAAAGCGGTTTTGGGCAAGGATGAGGATTTCAAGCAGTACATTGGCCATAAGACGCGCCACGAAGTCCAAATGCTTGGCGATCCCGAGCTCAAAAAGTGCAAAAAGGGCGACATCATTCAGCTGCAGCGTCGCGGCTTCTTCAAGGTGGACAACGCTTACGCGCCGCCCAGTCCCTACACGAATGTCGCCTCGCCCATCATACTCTTCTCCATTCCGGATGGACACACCAAGGATATGCCCTCCTCTGGCCTAAAAATCAATGCTACTCCTGCGCCAGCTGCTAAAGCAAATGTAAGTAGAAGCCATCAATTGGCAGCAAAAGTCATAAGTGTCTGGAAAGTAGATACCCTGTATTATTTTATTTTGCCTTCAAAGCACAAAAATAGTTTGTGTTATTATTAATATGATAACACAATGTAATAACACAAACTACTTTTGTGCTTTTAAGGCAAAATAAAATATCCACGAAGGATATCTACTTTATATATATAATATATGTTATTACTATTATAAAAAATTTACTAGTTTAAACACAAGACTGCAAAGACTGATGATTCTGTAAGCTTAGCTTGAACTCGTGAGAATCGCGTAGAAGAGCAGTAAAAGGTGTAGAAACATTATTATATATTATATATAATCTAGAGACTTGAAACTTGGCATATATACTCAAATATACCCAAGTTGGAAAAAGCATTAAGTTTTTTTTGGATTTGCCCACTGGGGGCGTGGCAAATTGATGAAATCGATATATCTTGAGGCAGAACAAACCACAAAAATCAATATGTCCCACAATTTTGGAGCTAGGGTCACCGAATATGGCAGACAGTTATCCGATGATCTCTAAAGATCGAATTACAAAAAATCGGCTACAACGTCCGATTGCAACGGTTTTACTAATGTGTGTCACTGATAAAAGGGGTAAATAATGGTTAAGATTTAAAGAGATAGATAGATATCAAACTGTATAAAAATTTAAATGGTTCCATGCTGCCCGTTATTTAGTATTTGCCAGTCACAATAAACGTAGTCACAGGTCAGCAGACATTGCTCATCTCTAACGCTCGGTTCCAAGGGCAAAACCAGTTCTCTGCAGACTTCACTTGCGATTGGTTTGTCTTTTTTTTCGATATCTTTGCTCAAAAGAGGAAGAAGTCGTAGGTTTGTTGGTTCAAAATAATTGTTGCTCGCTGACACGTATTCAAAAGTAGTCGAAAGCTTAATTTGCATTTATTACTGTCTTGCTTGCAGGCTGCCAACAATAAAACTGCCAACGCTGCATCGAATAATTTGGCCAAATTGGACAAACAGATCAACGAGCAGGGCAATCTGGTACGTGAGCTCAAAGCCAATAAAGCTACCAAAGACCAAATTGCCGTGGAAGTTAAGAAGCTGCTCGATCTGAAGGCTGACTACAAGGCAGCTAGTGGCACAGACTGGAAACCAGGCCAAATTCCCGCAACGTCATCCGACAAATCGGCAGATGTTGTGAATGCCACCATTCTGAAGCAGGGCGATCTTGTGCGCGAGCTGAAGAGCAATAAGGCAGCCAAGCCAAAAATCGATGAGGCTGTTAAGAAGCTGCTCGAACTGAAGGCTGATTACAAAGCGGTAACCGGGCAGGACTGGAAACCGCCAACCGGATCTGCACCTGCACCTGCACCAACATCCGCAGCTTCAGCTTCCACAGACGTTGCTGGCGTGTTGGCCCAAATCACCGCGCAGGGTGACAAGGTGCGTGAACTGAAGGCAGCCAAGGCGGACAAGGCAACAGTTGACACTGCCATCAAATTGCTGCTCAGCTTGAAAGCCGACTACAAGCAGCTCACTGGCAGCGATTGGAAGCCAGGACAAGCACCAAGCACCACCACAGCATCGGCGGCGACCATTAAAGTTAAGCAGGAAAAGTCACCGGAACCAGCATCGGCCGGTGCTGTGGCCACGTTGCTGGGCAAGATCACGCAACAGGGTGACAAGGTCAGGCAGCTGAAGTCTGCCAAGTCAGAAAAGTCACTGATCGATGCCGAAATCAAGCTGCTCTTGGCTCTGAAGACG
Source organism: Drosophila paramelanica (assembly GCA_035043915.1). Taxonomy (NCBI): domain Eukaryota; kingdom Metazoa; phylum Arthropoda; class Insecta; order Diptera; family Drosophilidae; genus Drosophila; species Drosophila paramelanica. The sequence continues at coordinate 7,241,539 of JAWNMO010000258.1, forward strand.
GACTACAAGAGTCTCACCGGGCAAGAGTGGAAACCTGGCGCAGTAGCTGCCACCGTAGATCTGACTGCGGACGAGCCCAGCAGTGCCGGCGGTGATATTGCTACCGTCTTGGCCAGCATTCAAAAGCAGGGCGATAAAATCCGTCAGCTGAAGTCGGAAAAGGCAGCCAAGGCGGCCATCGATCCGGAGGTGCAGCAGCTACTGTCTTTGAAGGCAGAGTATAAGAAATTGAGTGGCAAGGATTGGACACCTGACGCCAAGGTCGAGACTAAAGTAGATATGGCGACGTCAGAGAAGGACCAACTGACGCTGGACATTAATGCGCAGGGCGAGAAGGTGCGTGCCGCGAAAGGCAGCAATGCCGCCAAGGACATCATCGATGAGGAGGTCCGCAAGCTTCTGGCACTAAAGGCCAAATATAAAGAGGTGACAGGTACCGATTTTCCTGTTGCCGGTCGCGGTGGAGGCGGAGGAGCTTCCAAGAAAGCACCCAAAGAGCAACAACCAAAGGCGGCCAAGAAAGAGCCTGCGCCTGTAAGTAAGCCAGATGCCTCGGCCGGTGGAAAAAAACAAACCCGATTAGGTTTGGAGGCTACCAAAGAGGACAACCTGCCGGATTGGTACTCGCAGGTGATAACTAAGGGTGAACTAATTGAATACTACGACGTCTCCGGCTGCTATATACTGCGTCACTGGTCCTTTGCCATTTGGAAGTCCATCAAGAACTGGTTCGATGCGGAAATCACGCGTATGGGCGTCAAGGAATGCTACTTCCCCATCTTTGTATCGAAGGCGGCGTTGGAGCGCGAGAAGGAGCACATCGCGGACTTTGCGCCGGAAGTGGCGTGGGTAACCAAGTCGGGTGATTCCGAATTAGCCGAGCCAATTGCTGTGCGTCCCACCTCCGAGACGGTCATGTATCCCGCTTACGCTAAGTGGATACAATCCTACAGAGATTTGCCCATCCGTCTCAACCAGTGGAACAATGTTGTGGTAAGTAAACAAATTGCCACTCTTAACTGCCCAGATCCCTGACACTCCGTTCTTTATTACAGCGCTGGGAATTCAAGCATCCACAGCCGTTCCTGCGCACACGCGAGTTCCTCTGGCAGGAAGGCCACACGGCGTTCGCCACTAAGGCCGAAGCCGACAAGGAAGTGCTCGAGATTTTGGATCTGTACGCGAAGGTTTACACGGATCTGCTAGCCATACCAGTTGTCAAGGGTCGCAAGACCGAGAAGGAGAAGTTCGCTGGCGGTGTCTATACCACAACGGTGGAGGCATTTATTTCGGCCTCGGGACGTGCCATTCAGGGTGCGACCAGTCATCATTTGGGCCAGAATTTCTCCAAGATGTTTGAGATTGTTTTCGAAGATCCGGAGACGCAACAGAAGCAGTATGTTTATCAGAACTCGTGGGGCATTACCACGCGCACCATTGGTGTCATGATCATGATCCATGCCGACAATCAGGGCCTGGTGCTGCCACCGCATGTGGCCTGTGTGCAGGCCATTGTCGTGCCCTGTGGCATTACCGTCAACACCAAGGACGAGGAGCGCGCCCAACTGTTAGGTGCCTGCAAGCAGCTGGAGCAGCGTTTGAGCAGCTCCGGTGTGCGTTGTGAAGGCGACTATCGGGATAATTACTCGCCCGGCTGGAAGTTCAACCATTGGGAGCTGAAGGGTGTGCCCATACGCATCGAGCTGGGTCCCAAGGATCTGCAAGCCAAGCAGATTGTCGCCGTGCGTCGTGATACTGGCGAAAAACTGACCATAGCATTGGCCGATGTGGAGAAAAAGATTCCCGCCCTGCTCGAGACCATTCACGAAAGCATGCTGGCCAAGGCGCAGCGGGATCTCACCACGCACACAAAGACGGTCAAGGCGTGGGCCGAATTCTGCAATTTACTCGAGCAGAAGAACATACTCCTCGCCCCCTTCTGCGGCGACACGCCCTGCGAAGATCAAATCAAAGCGGACAGCGCCCGCGGGGATGAAGCCGAACCTGGTGCACCGGCGATGGGTGCCAAATCGTTGTGCATACCCTTCGACCAACCGGCGCAGATAGCTGACGGAGACAAATGCATCAATCCCAACTGCAGGAACAAGCCCAAGTTCTACACGCTCTTCGGACGCAGCTACTGAGCGATATCCTTTTGTTATTGTAACCAGGACCGAAAAATTCATCAATAGTTAGCTGATAAATTTAACTTTAATTGCGTGAAATTTGATTCGACACAAATGCTCTAATTTACCTCGTTACGAATTTTCGATTTGTTTTTAAAATATATATAAAACAACCTTGTCAACTAAACTGAAGTTTTTTTTATACAATTATATATATATTTTTAAGAACTAACTATTTACAATAGGTTGCTTTTGACGATAATGTAATAAATTAATCAAATAACTGGTTCTAAAGCATTACAGATTTGTTCCGGATATTGCCTATAAACGCATGCTGATGATACGGAGTAGAGATGAGCGCGTATTTGAATTTATAAGCTCAACATGAACTAATATTTCGAATCACGCACGCTGAAATATATCACCAAGACAAAACTAAATTAAACACCAATGAAACGATCACTTTTGTTTTTCTATAAACAAAGAAATTTAGTAGTCATACATCCAATTCTTTTAAATATAGTTTCCAATAGGAACAATAATTTGAAAATTTGCAAAACACAGTTAACTATATAGCATATAGCACACATTGCAGTATTGTACCTCGAAAAGACATTTTATTTTTCGTTTTAATTAACCATTAACAATTAGCTTAAAATGTATTAAACCAAAAAATGTTTGCGATTTTCAACACCCTTTTAACACAGTTTTTAATTCTAACTTTCTAACTTACATTAGATTATTTTTGTTTACCTGCAACTCGACATCAATATAAATACTTGATATGAGCCTGCTTCAGAATATACTTATTTTGAATTTCACAATTTTACAAGTCTCTGCAATCAGTATAAACACAAACGGACTCATACATACGCATACATACGCTAATCCATATTTATTTTCTACGCACTTTGAATTGTTTTAGGGTATTTAAAAGTACTCATATGCATATTTGACACAAACAAATGTAAAAAAAAACTGGTTCCTTGTTATTTTGCTTGAAAACTTGATCTTTTTACAAAGTACATTAAACTCCTATAGATGGTTTTAATTTATTTACTTCTATATATATTGATTTATGAATAAATTTTTTATTATTTTGTTTGTTATTATTTTGTCATCTAGTATATATAAAAAATATTTCATTGTAATAAATACAAATGGGGACGCCTATAATTCTACGAGTGGCGACCTATGCATAATGATAAATACTATATTTAAATTTGCATATTATTAAACATTTTTTACTTATTTATTAATTTTTTATTTCATTGATTAAATCCATTGTTTTAATTAAACACAAAAAACAATCGAGAAAGAAACAAAGCTTCTATAATTAAGATTTATACAATATTTCGCCATACTTTATAAATAATTTACTATCTTACATTAATTACAATAATTACTGCAAAAACAACAACAATATTTTATTCGAGTGACAACTTAGCTTATAAAATGTTTATGGAAATCTTGTAAAAAGATTACTTTTTTTTGCATATTTGGAAAAACCACTATACTCTTAATTATAATTTTTTATTTTGTTTTCTATGTTGAAAAGTTTCAATTCTAAAGAGCAAAATAAGCCAAAACACTTAAGTAACTTTATTAAATCGAGAAACATTACGAAAATCAACAACTTAACTTATCTGCTCATTCTTCCGCAAATATCCTCGTCTAAAAGCATTATGCTAAAATTGAACAAGAATGTTTTTGTAGTTTCAAGTTGAGTGGTTTTCGAGACTGGTTTCAAACTGAGCTAAACACATTGACTTGTATTATTATTTGCGGGTGTGTATTGAGTTCTCAATGAATATTGGCTTATAAATTATTGATAAACGTAGTTTAAGTCGAATCTTTTCTTTATATTGCGCCTAAGTCAGTCATACAAATGGAAAGTGACTATTCCCATTTCCGATTTCATGACAAAGGCGGACAAAATTCGCTAGGTGAGTGTGCCGACTTGGCTATACCCTGCCATTACTGGAGCACACAATTTATCATCGTTTGCAGCAGATTTGATAACAAATTTGTAATACCCACTGTGAGGGTACAAAATGGCATATGTTGTTTGTTTTTCTAAGTGTGGAAAATTTCAGAAAAAAATTATTATTATTACAAAGCGTAAAACAACAAGTTTTAAGTTATGGCAGCTGGGTTAAAATATGATTTATATATTAACATTGTTGCAGTAATAGTTAATGTTGCATAGTTAATTATAATTAATCCGAATAATAGGGTTCCTAATTCCATATTTACGTGATATCATTCATTTATCTTAATATGCTATGAATTTTTTTATATTAATTTTCAGTGCTTTCATTTCTTGATACCAGTTGGAAGTATCTGTGAATGTATTTTGTTGGCGTGAAAACAAAACAACTTTTTATTTAGTTGTTTTTTATGTCCGCATTGTTGTTGTTTGGTGTATATATTTGCGGGAAATGACTAAAGTTTTTGCTGTTGTATTGCTGTTGTTGCTTGGAATCAACAGAAAAGTACATTTAGGGAATAGTTGTATTAAAATTTTTTTATTTCGGGTATGGGTTGTTGCTGGCATTTTAAAGAGCATTTACGGATGAGGGCCATCAGTTTCGAAACACCCATAAAACTGTCAAAACTCAACCGATTTCCATGTTTGATGGCATTCTGGTCATGATTTTTCATTTACATCGATTCTACATTAAAAATCGATGCATTTTTGAAAAAAAAATTTTTGTACTTATTTGTAAAAAAGCTGTACTTCTTCTCATTTTCAGTTCTTGGACACATAGGTATCATATTTGAAACACCAACAATTTTGTCAAAACTCAACCGATTTCCATGTTTACTTGTAGTTGCAAACCATCATAGCCCCTTCGTTAAGCAACTCTGCTGCGATATCGGCTGTGAAAACACTGAGTTCAATGCGAGTAAATGCACTATGTGTGTTCTGATGGGTTGGGTTGCCACAATTAGGGCCGATTAAATATGAACGAATTTCTCCAAAAGAATATCTTACCTGTTGTTATTGAGAGATCCCCATTTCCTGCGTCAAAAGCTATAGGTCGCCATTTATTAAAGTCGGAAGATTGTTGGAAATTTTGACAAAATTTAGAATAATTAAAACCTTTGGTTGTAAAATGGGTTATGTCTTATCGGGAGGCTCGTCCCCATCGTAACGGATCTTCTTAAGTTTGTGTTGTTGGTTTATTTTTTCATTTACATTTTTTACGAGATTGGGGTTGAGATAAAGCAGGAACAAAAACTTTATCTAGACACGTCTTTTCTGTGCAAAAGTCAAATTCAAACTGTCGAAAAAATAAGTAAGAAAGTCGAAACTAATTTGGATTTGTATGTAACTAAATGAAAACTTCAACTATATTCGAATGAGTTAAAAAAAATACTATTGATATTACAATAAGAATCAATTTTAATTAATTTAAAAAAGACATATATATACAAATCAAGTAGTTATAATGACGGATGCATTACGATACATATTTACAGATGTAAGCATAAAACTCGTTTATATCCATATTAAAATAATCTTTTAATGTAATTCACACAACTATTTTACTCGTTTTAAGTGAAAAACACGCCTAACTAAAAAGGTGTTAAAGTCGGTGTTGAGGTGTGCGTAAGTAGCTAATTGTCATTGGGTAGCAGGGAAGCAGTAATGCGAATAAAGCCACATATTTGATCAATATCCATTACATTCTCACCTGCGTCGAGTTTCAGTGTAATTCTATGAATGTCACCGAAGGAGCACACCTCAATTGTCACTTTGTGATGACATAAGCTAGATCATAAAACAGAATTCGCAGCTAGCGCTATTTAAAATTCCAGAAAAGCATTTACCCAATCCATATTTAAATTGCACATAAATATTAGTTTCGCAACCGAAAAGCAAATATATCAAAATGGCCAGCATTGACAGCATGTTGACTTTAGGTCAAATATGTAATCTTTCTAAATAGTTGCCCATTAGTTTTACAACTACTTGTTAATGCCAGAAGTTGGCTAAATTTCCAAACATTCTTGATTTATCGAACTGGAACCCACTTGAACCCGACTGAAATATGTATTGAATTAGCACACTTTTACAGCAAGCATGATAACCAGCCACAAAAAAACAACAAGTTCCAGTGCTAAAAACAAGAGTCAGCGACTGGTAGATACCCTGTAATACATAGAGAACATTTATACAAAAAACATCGTTTTAATCGTGCAATTATGCTTCGAGGCTGAATATTTGATATAGAAACCAAAAAACTCGGCTAAAATAATATATATAAATTAGCAAAATGTAAAAATATTAGATTGGTTCCAGAAAACAGCTATAAGCAACAATGTGAGAATTTATTTTCTGATATATATATTAAATAATTAAATATATCATAAAAAAAATGATAGCTCGTAAAAAAATAAATAATGTGAGACATTTAATAAAATAAAAAAAGTAAAACTGGTTTTAAAAAATTGCCGCATGCATTAATAAGAAAATTTAATGAGAAAGTATAATACGAAGCTTAAATGTGTTATTTGTGAGTATAAAATAATTTTAAAGAGTATACCAAAAATCAGAACAGGTGTTCAAATTTTAATTTGAAATCTATATTAAAAAACAAAACTGTTCGTGCAAAATGAGGACACTTTTAACATGCAACTTGTCTGTCTAAATTTAAAGATTGATTGTATCATTAACATATCTTATATTTAACGATTTTGATTGGGAGCATGGAGTAAAAAGAAATACAGGTTGATTTACTGATACTTGCTAAAAACAAAAGATTTTAGTGCATTTACTGAATTTGAATATTTAGAGATTAATTATAATAATCATCCATAATTGCATTTAGCAGCATCCAAAAGGACTTTTGATAACTAAATTATTTAGAAATAAAAGACAGCTCAAAATAAGTTTGTTGCCACACCTCTCTCGATTAGCCAATTAAAATGAGCAACAACTTTTCCGCATCAAATGAAAATAAAAGCGTTTTTTTTTCGAAACCAAATTTTTTCATTAATTTACAAACTGGTGAGAAATATGTGTGCTATATATGCGACTGTTTCCTAGATTTACAGAACCAATTAGTGCGAATGGGCGTTAGTCGGTAAGTTAGTCTCTCTTAAATAACTTATGTCATCGTCATTAAAAAGGAACGCACGGGCCAATAACCAGGGTAGGTGAAATGGTAACGGACTCATTGTTAATACTTGTCAAGGTCGTTACTGCTGTCGGCGCTACATGATTCTGGTTTTTGGGACTGCGTTGCGAAACCAAATACGCATCACCTTCTCAGACTCCGGTTTCGGGATCTGATCACAAAAAAAAAAAACCAAACAAAAGTGCAAGCCAGGCTAACCAACCAGTCGCACAGCTTTTTTCTCTTTTATTATCGCAGTCCAGCCATGGAGCAGGTTCCAAAATATATAGCTAAATGCATGTTATTGACACAAACGCTTGTGCACAAACACGCACACATGCACATATGGTGCATAGTCAGTACTGCTGATCTGTGGATGACATGTACTTTTAGGGTCACATCAAGCTGGCTGATTCACCAACTCGCCGACTCGTTGGCCTTGGCAACTGCGCCGCAGCTGAGTGCTGCCTGTCCTTTTTCTGGGATTTTGTATACCCTGAGCGCATTCAATCTGGCTAAAAGGTATATTAGTGTTCTGCAAATGTCTGTAACAGGCTTACAGAGTACATATTCTTAGCCAGCATCGACTTAGCCCTTATTCCATCTGTCTACAGAGACCACAAGAGGTGCACAATCAAAAAATATATATATTTTTTTAAGCACACAAACTAACTAACGCGAAAAATCAGTTTTTTTTCTTTGAGTACATACATACATACATACATACATACACAAAAGTATCTTCTCATATACCTTCCCCCACTGCTGAATAACATGAATCATAACATTTTAAAACAGTCGTAAACCGTCTAAACTATTATTGTTATTTTGAAAATATTGCGATTTTTGTAATTTTATTTTTGTATGCTAAATTTTTTATTTCTACCCTTAAAATTATGAAAAATAAATTTTGCGCGGTTTAAGGAAGATATATAAATCAAATCGATTTACTACGTCCACTAAAAAACTTGCACCTGACCTGACGCGAGTATACACGAGCATAAGCTATACATTACATATTTTAAGTATCCAGTTTTATCAAAAGGAATATTGTATTTCAGTTTTTAAAAGATTATAATCATAAAATGTAATCTTTAAACTCAGATAGATTCTACCAGTTTCAAGACAAAATGTTTTTATTATTTATATATGAATGCAGATTACACGGTATCTCTCAGTCGGACACTTTCGCTGCAACTTGTTGGTTTTTGCTGATTTGCTTTGGGGTTTTCTTGTTGTTGTCTTTTCCATCGAGTGGCTTGACACAAAATGCTGCCCTTGCACTTTATAGGCATTCTCAAGTGGCTTTTAATTGATTTCATTAAAATATACTGTAATTATAGTAGATGTTTTGTGAGTGGCCAGGTCTTAAAATGTTTTTGGGACTACCCGGAAAGTGGCGTTCAACGTGAATGCATATAGTAAAAAAAAAATAAACAAGCAACTAAACAACCCACACACTCACACACACGCACACACACCTGCATGAACCGCAAATCATGTCTGCCCGCCTGTGCATATGTGTGTGTGTGCATGTGTGTATGTGTTTGCGCTGACGACGTTGAATTTCCTTTACGGCGAGTATAACTTCAAGCAAATTGCCCGCTTTGAATTCAGTCGCTGCTGTGTTTTCAACTGATTCAATTCGGAAACATTTTTTTTAGCAGCCCCCAGTTTAAAATAAACAACAACAGTGAAAATTAGTTTCAAGTGAGTTTCAGTTTTAATTTCAAAATAACAAAATACAAATCAACGCGCTTTAACTATCGACGTTAATTAGTAAAAAACACAACAAGCAAATGCTTCTGGATTTGTTAGGCATGCGTTAATTGGGCGCTAAATGGTCGCTGATTTAAGTCCTTAGGCATAGACAACGAGCAGCTACTGTGAATCCAGCCATTGTGACTGTTTTTCTGCATCTATTGCTCACTATTGAACTAAACAATTTACAACGCACAAGTGACAAAATTTTTAAAAAAAAACAACAACAACAAAACGCCAAAACAATTGCAATCCAAATAGGAAAAACTCACAAGGCGAATAAATCAAAAAAAAAAAAAAAAACTACAAAAAAGATAAAAATAAAGTGTGCAAGTTTCTTAATTTGCGGGTCTGACAGACTGTTTGAATTTGTGAATATTACGTGAATATCCATTTGTATTGTTGATCTGACCCAAAGCCAGTGGCGTGAGAAGATTGTTACCCAGGCCCAAAGCCTATTTGCTGACTGTGTGTGCGTGTGTTAGTGTGCTAGTGTGTGCACATTGCCACGAAAATCTGCAGCTGCATCTGGAGAGGGGAATACCAAATAACTGGCGTTAATATTAATGGCAAATATTGCAATCGATGCATATCGCGCATTCAAGTTTGTGTTCCAAGTCTCTTGTTTTGTAAGGAAGCAAATGCAATGTTTGACTCTTGGTATTTACAGTGTTGGCCTATTGCAGCAACAAATTGGCATTTTTGTGTGCCCACAATCCACTTATTAGCGAACGGCTCAATTTGGCGGAAAAAAAGGGGCCTGGCCCACAGGGCGTATGAATTTCATAGAATTATTTAATAGCACTTTTGAAAATGTAGTTAAAATTGTTGTTAGTAAACAAATTTAAACAAAACATATTTTTATCTTTTTAAATAATAGATAATTTTCCAAAAATTTCGTTTTGAAAATAATTTCATTTAAATGAAATTATATAAAATTAGAAGATAAAAATTAATTTCACAATTTTACCTATTGCATAGCTCGTTATCAAATAAAAATGCAAAAAGCCAAGCTTTATTTGCAAAACATGTAAAAAACTTCGTGTTAAAAGAGAGTTAGATGCATAAGCATTAAACTCTGATTATAGTTACATGGGCTTATTTCCACACAGACTGTTGGTTATGCAGTTATAAAATAGTTTCGACAAAAGATGAAAACTTTTTTAAGTTAGCGTTAATTACTACGAAGAACTTTACAACCCAACTTTAAAGATATGCTCACTTTCAATTAAAAAGAAAACTCCGAAATGTCTTAATCCACTAACCGACTAAAAAGTGATGCAAAAAACAAATTAAATTAAACAAAAAAAACCAAATGAGCTACCTGTTAACACAAGTATTTAAACTAACCGTTGTTTATGTACACACATAAATGTAAAATATATATATATAAACATATATTATGTGATGGGTTTGGCGATGATGGGAAACAAAAGAGCAAACAGAGTCCAAAATCCCTTCACGCCAATTACGCCCGGTTAGTCAACAACAGCAACAACAACAATTTGTTGTTTTTGGTTGCTTTGGGTTGGACAATTTGTAAAAGCTGACATTGAAATAGAATATTTGTAGAGTAAGTGGGTTAGGCAAACACTCGACAAGTGGGCCTCTTACGTACTATTCAGATCTTAATTTGCAATAACAACAATGTGTTCGTGAATACGTGTGCATGATTTAATAGAATTTGTTTCTCTTGCAGCACATACGACGCCAGCATGGAGATACTGAAAAGCAACGCCGATTCCGGCGTATCCGAAATAGCAAATTTTTACGCCGGCAAGACATTGCTGATAACGGGCGCCACCGGCTTTATGGGCAAAGTTCTCGTGGAGAAATTGCTGCGCAGCTGCGCAAATCTGAATGCCATCTACCTTTTGATTCGCACTAAGAAGGGCGTCGAACCGACTGTGCGGAAGGAGCAGTACTTCAAATGTGTCGTAAGATCAATCAATTAACTAACCATTTTTTTTTGTTTGCTTTGCTCAATGCCAGCCAAGAGCATATCCCCCCTTACCACATCTATTGTTCAATGAATTCAATTAAAATGCCAGCAAAATGCCAAAATCTACAATGTTGCACATATGAATGTAATTGCAATTGTAATTGAAACTGCGGTTCGGTGTTGCGTACAGTAAAGTTACAGTCGGGTATAACCGACGCAGCAATACTCGTTCACAGTTTAATAGCTTAGAACAATTTTTTCGGTTTGTTCCTCCGAAAACTGAAACGCAAATTTTAATTACCTAGCTTTAAAAATGTAAAATTACATTTTTAAACATAAATTCAATATGGGTAAACATTTAATAACCGTAAAATAAGCAATTGCTAAATGCCAGACTTAAGTACAGTTCTCAAGGCTAATACATACTTAAATAACAACTAAAATAAAAGTTAATTCGATTTCGTTTTTAGTTGATTTTAGAATGTGTGCGGAAATATCGAATATAATGTAATTAAGTGAAAGCAATGAAAATCATTATGAGTTAAAATTCTGCAACTTTTCCAATAATTAAAACAATTAGGTAACATTTTTATTTATACGAAACGTTGCGTTATAGTTCCTTTCACAATACCATAATTAAAATTTGCAGAACTTTGGCTTTTTCGATCGTCTGCGCTCGACACTATGGCCAATGGTTTGGCTATTCTTTGCTGTATCTGATACATCACGAATGAGTAATTTATGGGTATGCAATCGTTTTCCGCTTCAATGCAAATAGAATAGAAGCACGTGATGATAATTATTTTGCTTACTAAGCTGCGATCAACGTATTTGTTGTTCGGTTATTCCAAAGAACCGTGACGAAATTTAGCCCACAAGAGAAGAGAATTCATTTCCGTGGCAGTATATTTCAAAATTCAGTTATTTAATATATATTCTATAATTAGTTAAACAATTAAAACCCTAAAGTTCTGTTTATAGACAAGTTGCCCTTCATTAAACAAAAGAAAAAACCAAAGACACAAAAATTGTAACACATTAAGCGGCCAAAGTTAGTCGTAAATTATCTAAATTTCCGCAGCATAAAATAGCCAAATGAGTGCAAGTTATAAAATAGTACTTCACAACAAAGACGCACACACACACACACACACTTACATGCAGTACCGGCATTTATAAGTCAAGGTAATCATAATCGGTGTCGAAAAAATCCAAAATTACAATGACTATTAATTTTTGTCACTGCGCACAGACCGACATGGCCCATTAGGCGATTCTATGCTGCTACTCCAATCCAACTCCGTTTTTACACTGAGAGAAAAAGTCAAGTATTTTTTACTTCAAATTTACATTTTTACATTTAAACTTTGAGTACTTGATATAAGAAATTTATATAAATTGAATTAAAAATTTATATTTTAAACAAATTTTTTAGATTTTACAAACTTGTTCGATAATAGTTAAGCAATTTTGTAAAATAAAAAATGTATGAAAAAGTATTTTTAAAAACTGAAACATACACAAAACATGCAAAACAAATTTGCTAATTTGCCCAAGCTCAAAACTCATTTCAAATTCAATATTTCTTAAGCTTATTCTCTGTATTTCAAAATTATATCAAGTTTGAGTCAATCGAACTTTATTTTAGTGTGTCTTTTTTTGCAAGTTAAAAGATTTTAGATAATTTTGTGTTTGGTTTAAGAGTTTCTTGTGCTTTTTCTCATTCGAATATAATGTAAGTCCGACTCTATTCTCTCTGTGTAGCTGCAACGCTGACGAGCAGCTTGGGTTACACACAACAGGCAGGTCTTGTGTGCGGCTTGGCTCAGTTGAAACACTCGAGACTCTTAATTAATGACCCATGGTCTAACTGTTAATCTTTGCAGATTTTTAGCAAGCTGTTGGAGAAAAATCCGGACATCGTAAATAAGGTGCGCGTTGTAAAGGGCGATGTGCTCGAGCCGAACCTTGGCCTAAGCGCCAATGACATCAACACACTTGCCTCCAATGTGGAGATTGTGTTCCACTGCGCCGCCAACGTGCGATTCGATCAGCCACTGCGACCGATGGTCAACATGAATGTGCTGGGCACCCTTAAGGTGCTTCAGCTGGCCGAGAAAATGACCAATCTGCTGGCGTTGGTCCATGTCTCGACCTCGTACTGTCAGTGCAACGAGAGCGTGCTGGAGGAGCGCGCATATCCGGCGCCACAGAATCCCTTCGATATCATCGAAATGGTTGAGACCATGGACGATGCTGCCCTGGCGGAAATAACACCCAAGTATGACAGATTCATGGTACTCCACTGAGAGTTGCATGCTACATGCGCTGCCATTTTCCATTTGCAGATTGCTCAACGGCTTGCCCAACACGTACGCTTACAGCAAGGCACTGTCCGAAGATCTAATTTGCAGATACAACAAAAAGCTACCTGTAATCGTCACAAGGCCTTCCATTGGTATGTAGGTCCCGACAAACTGGTTGCGCTTGCAACTTGGCCACAATTGGTCATTTATTTATTATTATTATTATTTTTTTTTTTGTTTTTTGGTTTTCTTGCACCCTTTTCAGTGACGGCAGCCATACATGAGCCGATGCCGGGATGGATCGAGGGAGTTAATGGACCGACCGGTCTGATGATTGGCGCCGCACGCGGCGTTATACGTTCCATGCACTGCAATCCAGACTATGCCTCCACGGTAATACCCGTTGACAAGGCCATCAATGGCATGATACTCTGCGGCTATCAGCGCAGCAAGGTCAGAGTTAAGTCGACAGCCAGCGAACAGAGCCAGGCTGAGTTCTGCAATCTGTGCATCTCCAGCAAGGCACTCATGTCTTGGGGCGAAAGTATTGAGACGGGTCGCAGGTTCTTCTACGAGACTCCGCTCAGCTTTGCACTGTGGTATCCAGGCGGTTCGATCAAGCGAAACTATTACCACCATCTATTTTGCGTCATATTCTTCCACTATCTGCCCGCCTATTTTATTGACTTTTGGCTGCTGCTCTTCGGCCAGAAACCATTGTAAGTGGCTCACTAAAGACGCAATCGAATTAAATTTAAGTGTAACTTCTTTTATTTTAGCTTGGTTAACGTGCAGCGTAAAATATCTACTGGGCTAAAGCTGCTGCAGTACTATACAACAAAAGACTGGGACTTTAGAAATGAAAAATTTCAGGAGCTGAGCCACAAGCTAAATGCTACGGACCAAGAAATTTTCGACACTTCGGTTAGTCAAGTCAATTGGGAAACCTATATCAGCAACTACATCCGTGGCATGCGGACGTACATTCTGGGTGAAAGTGACGCCACGTTACCGTACGCTAAAAAAGTTCTTCGTCGCTTGTATATCCTTGATTGGACCAGTAAGATTTTGCTCTTTACTTTGACGTTTTGGTTCTTGTGGACACATTTGGATGGATTTGTGGAGAAAAGTGATGCATTCATACGAGCATCACTATTTAGCATCTATAGTGAACGGAACGCCACAATACATACATAATTATATTGTTAACACAACATCAATAAAAAGCCTTAGATATAATAAATCACTAGCACGAGTTTTAAATTTTATATCAAAAAAATTTCGCGGTAATCGAGAAATGAATGCTTTAATCGATTTTTATTATCATCATTGATTTAAAAATATCGTCGTACCGTCTCATATCGATATTTTTTTTTTTGCATTAGTGCATCTCTAGCATTTTTGGCGTTCAGCTTTTTGCATTATTTTGAGAGATATTTTTTTTTGCCAAAATATAAAAATGGACGTAGACAGCAATACTAACGAAACCGGTGTTGATCTTACGGAAGCCGAAAACGAGCTATATGATAGACAGATTCGACTCTGGGGCTTGGAATCACAAAAAAGGTATGTTGCCGGTTGGCCGGTTAGCCATTGCTCATGCTGTGGGAAGAAGAGGAAATAAGAAAACTTAAAATTAAAGTTAAACAAATTTTTTTAGACTGCGCACAGCTAACATACTAATTTCCGGACTGAATGGACTTGGTGCAGAAATCACTAAAAACATAATTTTGTCCGGCGTGAACTTGGTTAAATTGCACGATGACAAGCAGGTTACCGAGGAGGATTTTTGCTCACAATTCCTTGCGGCACGTGAATCGTTGGGCAGCAATCGAGCCGAAGCGTCATTGACACGTGCTCGTGCCCTCAATCCTATGGTGGATATATCTGCCGACACGCAGCCATTGAAGGAGAAGACAACGGACTTCTTCGGCCAGTTCGATGTTGTGGTTATAAACGGCGAAAGCAACGAGGAGCTACAGCGCATCGACACAATCTGCCGGGAGTTGGGCGTCAAGTTTTTCGCGACAGATGTTTGGGGCATATTTGGTTTTCATTATGCCAGTTTGCAAAAGCATAGCTATGTGGAGTGAGTAACTGCACAACTAATATATTCATATATTCTATATATATTATTTGCTTGTTCAGGAATGTATTCAAGTACAAGATTATATCGAAGCCAAATGAAAAGGTTAAATATGAAACTGTGTCCACCCCAGTTCAGCGTGAAGTTGAGTATCCTGCGTACTCCAGTTGGCTGGACTTTGATATTAATGCTGCCAGTTACCAGCGCAAGTTGAAACGCGATGGACCTGGCATCATTTTGCTGCGCGTTCTACAAAACTTCCGCAGCGCCCATAATCGTGATCCCAGCTACAAGACTAGGGAGGCGGATATTGTGCTGTTGCAGCAAATCCGCGATGAGCTGGCGCCAAAATCTGCCCTGACCGACGATGCACTTGGACTACTGTTCGCTCAAATCTCACCTGCAGTGGCTGTTGTTGGCGGCGTTGTGGCACAGGAGATAATTAAGGTTGTGACCAAAATGGAAGCGCCTCATCGAAATTTGTTCATATTTAATCCTGAAACTTGCATGGGTTATGTAGAAAGCGTTGGTGTCAACTAAAACAATTCAATTATTCAAATAAACATCAATTCCATCATTCATTTCATATTAAATTGCAGTTAAGAATTGAATTTTTGGGATAATTTTGCGGCAAAAGCACACAAGTGAGCATTCAATTTAATACATGAACAATTGAAAATTATACAAATAGTTCCGCACTTTAGGTAGTATTTCACTTCACTGCATAACATTTCTTTCTGTAACAAACATTCGATTGTTCTTTAAAAAATCAATCAAACTTGTCAAATAATTGGACATAATCCAGATCCATATTTGCCAGATTTCAAAATGCCATAAATTTGACAAAACTGGACCGATTTTCATGGCTTGACCTGATTTTATGTTTAAATGTATGGTCAGTTTATCGCAGCAGATTTTTATTTCTTCCTGAATGTATTGATAGTCGCCTTTTAACATTTTAAGATTGTTCAACAATAACGCCGCTTTTCGTATACAGCGATTTTGCATTTTACCATAACATAAATCACGGTTAAAAATATTAATAAAAGCCATTATACGGTTGCATTATGCATGTGTGTTGGTTTAATACAAAAAGCATATGCGCAAATGGAAATCAAAGGAAACTTATAATCAATTTGTGAGAATTTCTGCAGCGCGATTCTCCATAAGCTTTTCCATGTTTGTGATCGCACCCATCCATGTGTCCAGCGTGCTAGCCATGCCAGCAATTTGCGTGCGATTTAAAACACGCGGCTGCACCCAGGACATGTTGACAACGCCGGCCACCTGATCGATCTCGCCACGCACCAGATCGAGTGCCAGAGCCTTCATGATCAGAAATTCGACCTCTTTCGGCGGCAGCTTGGTCTCTCTGGCGATATCTGCAAATGAAATTGCGCGCTCGACTGCCGAACGCTTAAATGTCATCTCCATAAGGCAGAGCAGGGAAATCTTTTGGCGCAGTTTAACTTCTTGAGCAGCCAAATCGGGGATTTTGGACCAAATATTTTTCATGTCATTGAATCTAATGGTAACCAACAGATATGTTAAAGAATTGTCAGGTTGGTAAACTACGTCAAGCAGCACTCACTTGTTTATATCGCCCATATTGAAGGCCTTTAGCAACTCGACCAGCCATGCATTTTCCGTATTCTGAAGCGACTCCAGAATTGGATGCGCCAACAGCTCGCCAATATTGTAGACGCCATCTCCCAACAACGCGGCTAGTCCCAGAAAGAATGCCTGCTGTGCCCATTGATCCCGCGGGTAATCGTCCAGCGAGCAGCCCAGAAACTGCAAGCCACAGCGATAATATTCGCTGTGCTGGCCTACGCGGCGATAGTACTGTGAGGCCAGCATATAGTACTTGCCGTGGACGGGCGTCACGTTACCCGCCTCCTCCAAAACATCGCGCAGCTCCTCGATGATCTTTTTGGTGGCATTCAAATCGTTCAGATTGCTGAGATATAAGTTACCCTGCATGACTTGCAAATACCAGACAGCTTCATCGCATATTTTGACTTTGTCCTTCATCTTCTCAAGAAAATCGATGGCGTCCTTTTTGTCGCTGATATTATCCACGACCACCTCAAGTATTTGAATCAGACCATAGGGATTTATTCTGCAAATGTACATTTTATATTATTATATATTATATATTATATTATACCAGACCAGCAAGTTCAGAAAATGCGCAACTTACTTTGTTTCGAAGGTGGAGATAAAATTTTGGTACAGCTGCAACAGGGCAGACTCGTCCTGAAGCGATTCATGGCGTACAAATGCAACAAGCTTGATTGTCAGCTCATTCCACAACCTGCGAGAAACCGGCGAGTTTTGTCAATTTGTATAAGAAAAAAAGAAAAAAACGTAATTGCATACTTCTCGTTGTGTAGCTCCTCAATTAGGGTCCATTCGGCAGCGAGCTCTTTATTTGTGGTCTTTTTTTGTGCTGCCAAGTAGGCAGTAACTGTCGCTTGCGTATTTGACATTGTTGCTATATTCCCAGCTGAGCTATATTCTGATTATTTATAATTTAATTTTGTATAAAAATATGCACGTATGAAGTAGGCAGAGTGAAACTGCAAATCACAATTAGGGACGCCACTTATATCGATATAGTGCCAGTATCGATTACTTTACAACCATGATATTTTTGCGAAAATGATATATCGGATTGACATCGAATATGTTCCACAAGTGTTTTAATTTAAAATATTGAATTGAATAAAATCTCAATAATTGAAAGAATATTTTTTGTAAATTTTCATGCAGACTCGATCTGGAAAATGTTTTATTCCAAAAACTATCGATGTCTAACTTTGATTAGCAAAGACTAAAACCAGTCAACCGAGTGGCAACGCCAGCAAACCATATGTTATACATGGTAGTGGCAGTGCATAAAAGGCAAAATGCCAAATAATTTGTGTGTGCACAGATATATAAAATGAAATACATCAATAGCAAAATAACTAATTGCCGGTTGTTAAATTGGCAAGCAAATTGTTTGAATTAATTATTGGAATTCTCAATATGTTATTTGCAGCATCAGTAACAGTTAAGTTTTATGCTATTGCCACCGTTATGTTGGCTGTTAACAGTGAACAGCTGTCCAGCTAAGCGTGGGGAGTTCAGTTCAACGAGAACAGCTGAGCGTGAAAGTCGTGGTGCACGGAAAATTAGTTACTCGATTGGCGTTACCCAAAAAATAAAAAAATAGAAAAAGAAAATAATGTATAAACGTGTACGCAAAGGATATAAAACGTCAGTTTGTTAAATCGCCAGCTAAGACGTGCAAGTTCTTTAATGCGAAACGTGCAATTACCAACGCATACCAGCCAAGTGCGTGCGCCAATATCCAACAACAACAAAGAGCCCCTATCTGCGACAATTTGGAACACTTTGATTGTTTAAACAAAAAAAAATAAAAATAAAGGCAATTGCCATATTAATGATTGTGTGATCGTTATATAAATGTTAAAAATTTATTAAATCAATTTTACACGCAATCGAACAATTATGTTGATTTGTTTGCATAGTGGCCAAATAAACAAAACTCAAAAGCATAATTCAACGGATTTGTTGCTTTAAAAAAATACGCGCATACCACTTAAAAAAGGAAGTTGGAAACTAGTTTGGCCGCGTGTTGCCCAAGTCAGCGGCTCATCTAAAAAGTGAAATAAACGGCTTCATTAACATTTCTGTGCGCCGCGACAACCAACGACACACAAAAGCCACAACCAAACATATTGTGTAAATATCGATCATAGCAAAAGCGAGGTTAGTTCTATTTATGTTAAGTTAGCGATCCATTACAGTAAATATATCGTATCAAAGTGCTTATCAATCGCCATATCTTGCGCTTTTGAGCGACCCCTGTCGCCTGGCGCCTGCTAGAAGACCAGCCAACATATGGTCATTCTGCGAGTTATGCAATTGTCTAAAATACCAATTCAATTCAATTGAGTTGATTGGGGGGCCCTCTTATCAGTGTGCCACTTTTGGCAGCGGACGCAATATGTGCAACGCCATGTATTGAGCAACTTTCAATCGAGTCCCGTTGCCCACATTGTGATTGCATTTCCCTGAAACACTCGAGGGCGCTTCCGCTGAAATGTTGCTGGCTCGAGTGGCGAGCCTGGCGCCTGTCGTCTCGTATCCTGTTGCGCTGTTTCACTTTCGCCGATTTCCTACAGCAGTCGCCTCCGTTTCAAAATCAATGTCAACCGTCGATTTCCTTGGCCTGGCCTATGAAATGAGCAACATCTGGCGCAGACAGGCGCACAGACTGGCTGATTGTCTGCCCGCCTGCGGCACATTCAAGTTACAGTTATGTGAAGAGCGTCAATTTCAAAAATTCAAAACAATACAAAAAATAATGAAATTATCCAAGCATCTGTTTTGTTTCTTAGTAGTGATCGGCAGGAAAATACCCTGTTTTTAAAGCTAAATAAATGATTGTAATGCTGCACGCGTAGATCATGTGCCTGTATTTAGAATTCTTATTTGATATAACTAACTTATATTTTATATTAATAACTTATAATGATTTAAGTGTTAATGAGATTGTGAAACTTACATACTTATAAGGTGATGTAAAGTATTTTAGTAGAGAATTATGTTTAGGATGCTCTACTTGGAAAGTCTATCGGATTAAGCTACGAACAAGAAATTTAGAAAACGTTTCCGTTTGAGCTTGGGTTTGTTTTAATGTTTTGATGAGCTGGTTCAATCTTTTTTTTAACTTTACTTGAACGTAGTCTTTTAATTCATATCTATCTATATTTTAAAAAAAGTTTATGTGAGCTGAACTTTATAAGTTGAGCACTTTCAGTGTTATTTTCAGGTGTTTTTTTTCTAATTACCTAAATTTTGTATTTTAAATATTCCACAACACATTTACAAATTATATTGGCTGCCTGAACTGAGTGCAGGGTATTGAAAAAGTACATTCCTAAAATGCAATTTGCATTGTGGTCCGTTGTCTGTTGACTGCTCGTGTTTTTCTGTTGCTCCGCCTATTAAAAGCAAAAGTGTAAAATGCCACAAAGACGCTGCAACTGCAACGGCAACAACAGCAACAGCAACAGTTACAGCAACAACAGCTACTCCAACAACTCTGTCAAGTGCGTTGTCGCTTCCTACTCTTTGGGTGCGTTATGTGGCCAACCAACTGAGCATACATAAGTGTGTATTTGAGTGTGTGTGTGTGTGTGTGTGCGTGTAAGTGTGATTCAATTACAAGCCAATCCAGTCCAAGTTGCCGCATTTCTGAGCAGTTGTCTGTGCCGGGCCCAGGCCCCAAATCGATGCCCGCGCGCATATTGCGAAAGAGTTTTTATTTCAGCCAGAGAGTTGGCCAAAGTCAAGCTGCACGCCTCATAACTAAATACATCTGTATATATCTATATCTATATATTCATATATATATATATATATATGTATCTGTGTATGTATTTACTTTGATTCGAATTCCATTGGCGGCGATTTCATAATCGTTTGCGCCGCTTCCCCCTGTTTAACTTAATTTTTTTTGTTGAACGTATTTTGTTGTTGCTTCTTCAGCTTTTTTTTTTTGGTTTTTTTTTCTTTTATGGCTTGGCATTTTTTATGTGAGTGTTTAGCTTTTGATTTTTTTCGGGGCTGCTTTAAGCTTGAGCAACAACAACAACAACAATGGCAACACACACACAAAAAAAAGTTGTTTCAATGTTGGTAACTTTCTCCTCCAACCACCTGCCAAAAACCGCAGAGCAGAGCGCAGAGCTATTCATAGTGTGTGTGTGTAGGGTGTGTGTGTGTGTGTGTGTTTGTATGTAACTGTATCCATTTGTCATGTTATTGTGTTTGATATGCGCGCTATGCTCGCCAGTTGATTGCGCGATTAGCAAAGCGTGCATTCAAAACGCGTGCGCGCGAATTTTAAGCCAAACTGCAATTTCATAATCATCATCAACAACAACATCGTCATCATCATCATCGCTGCCAAATTGCCGACAGTTGACTCAAGCAGTATGTGCTAATTGAACCGATTCCGAAGAGACAACACAAATCTCCAACAATGGAACTTCCTAGTTGTCCGACAACCAACCAAAACCAAGGCGAAGGCCAGCCTGTGGACTGTGCCAGGGCTATTAGGCAAAGTTAGGGCCTATGCACAGTGAAAAATATTGGTTTTATTGAAACTTCGTAACCAATGTTTGAATCGTTTAAATTCAGTTTCACAATTCAAGTTTTTGTTGTTTTGGGTTTCCAATGGACAATAAAATTGAAATTAAGATTTTATCGCTCACAGCTTAACACAATGTAAAATTGATTCATTCCCAACTTACCAATTTGAATGATCTTTGCTTTCATTTACAATTTGAATTTTTTTTGGCTTAAAACAAAAAAAAAAAATTTTTCACTTTTAATTGCTGCACTCATAAAATGTGGGTAAAACCAAAAAAAAAAACTATAATTAAATTAACTACTTAGAGCTAATTTTTAGCTTATATACTTTAAATTCTAATAAGTCATTTGTACGAAGTAAGCCATTAACTTTTCGTAACCAACATTTTTTTTTGTTTTTTTGTAATTCTTACATTTTAACTTTAATATCTAAATTTCTCATCTTAAATAATGTCTTTTTTTAATTATAAAAGATCTCAAGTCGAAGTTTTAAATTTACGACTGTTTGCGATGTATTACAAAATTGTTTACTGTGTATTTACAACCATTGGGTGGACATAAAAAATACAGCAATTAAATTGATGTTCGATCAAATCAGTTCAATGGCAAAAATAAAAAAGTGCCCAAAAGACAACAGCACTTAAATTGCCTTTGAAATGCAAATGTAAACAGGCGTGTGTCTGGCCCAAACAGCAAACAAATACACGTTTTAGCCATAAACGTATTAAAATTTATGGTTATTAGAGCCACAACAACAGCGACAACTCCTCTGCAACTTATGCAAATCTCAGATTAAAGCCAGCCAAACACTGAGTTAGACGCGCATCTTGGCGGCTTTTTCCCTGGAAAACCAGTTAACACGAACATTTTCATGTTCAGGGTTCACCAAGTGGCACTCGGCAGTTGTCGTCATCGTCATCGTTGTCGTTGTCGTCGTCGTTGTCTTTGTCGCTGTCTTAGCCGTTGCTATTGCCTCAACCTCAAAGCGTTTTATACGCCATGCAATTGGCACTCCAAATTGCTGTTGACCGCCATGCATGCTGATGACTCTTAATGGTTTAGCTAAGCGGCCAACTGCCACACGGACGACAACGCAACATTCCGCGCCCAAACACAAAAAAAAAACAATAATAACAACAACGTAGAAATCAACTAAATGCAACTGAAAACGAGCGCGTTTTGATTTCTGTATAGGCATGGCATAATCAAGTTTCCAACTCAAGTGGCTTACCGTTTCCCCCTTCACACCCCCGACAGACTGGGCCACGCACGATGCGATGCGATGCGTCGCGACGGTTGCAATTGCAACGGTCCGCTGAGGAACAGCCACCGCTCGCTCTGTGCTCCAACCCAAAACCCACCAGCGCTGTCTCGCTGCTAGTGGCTGCCAAGTTGTCTATGTCACATGAGTTTGCCTTATGTTTTGTTGCTGCCACCGTCGCTTCATGTTGTTATTTGCATTGGCCAAACATCAGCGTTGCACAGTGTGGCAAAGTATATGAAAAAGTAAAACTAAATAAGATTTTACGAGTAATTTTTTTCAAACATAAAATTTGTCGGTTTTATGAGCTCAAACATGATACGTGTACATTTTACATGAAATAATAATAAATGAAATACAAAAATATATATGTAATATATGTAACACAAGTGCAAGTATGTAAAATAGATTCTTTGCAGCCTTACGTTTGTTATTTTATTTAATTATTTATAACATTGAAATTTAATCTCTCTTCAAAATTTTCTGTATTTTTCTTAATCTTTTAAGATTTTCGTCACCAGAAAATGTATGTTTGAATCAGTGTCGTTGCTGTCTGCCAAGTTAACGCAATGAGCGGCACAAATATTGAAATACACGCAATATGGAAGATGAAAAAGACTGCTGCTGAGATTGCCTCTCCATATAATTATATATATTTTGCTTTCTTGTAAAATTCTATGCATAATTCTATCGTGTCTCGTTCTATGCATGTTCAGATGTTGTATGTATGTTTAGAGTTGTACATATTTGTTTGCCCAGCTCTCAACGGGCGGCCTTTTCCCAAAAGGTCGCGCAAATATTGCACAAACGCATATTGTTTGAACTACACTCGATGTGGGATTTGTTGTAGATGTTGTCGCTGTTGTTGCTGCTAATGTTGGCCTGGACGCAAAGACAACGGCGCGTGCAATAGCATATACATATACAAATATCTGTATATAAACTTGCGCTGGTATTTAGTCCGACCCTCACACTGGCTTTATAATCAAATTTCAAAGTCAAACAATTATTGTTAGGCCTTGTCATAATAATGCCAATAAGTTACCAAGCGCATGGCAAAAATCAAATTAAATAAATAACACAAATATTTAGCGATTGATTAAATTTTCCCTATTGTGATTTAATCTATTTCATGATGAGCAACATTTTCCGGTATGCGTTTAGCTGCCAATGGTTATCGCACAAATAAATCTGTTCTAGATACAAATGTATCTATGTATTGTATCTGCGTTTTGTTACGCCAAAAAAAAACTGAGGAAACTGTTTTGTAGCCAAAAGTTTTAAAACAAACACTTATATTATATACACAACGGATGTTTCACTGTTTGAAATGTATGCAAGAGTATCTAACATCATTTTTTAAAAATAGTAAAAGTTAAAGATGACAACGGGTATTTAAAAGATATATAATTTATAGATACGGTGTATTCAATTGCAAATGCGTTAGCCAAAAAGATTTGGGATAAGTTGTGCAGCCAGAAACAAACAGCATATGTTTATACAAATATATATATATATATATATATATATATATATACAGCCGTGGTCATATAAATAGCACAAATCAAATCAAACTGTTTCGAGCGACTATTTGGACAATATTTTGCATCCGGTTAACAAAATTTTGATGGCAATCGATTATTGCACTCTTCTACATGATATACAGCCAAAAATTTTAGCGTTATCATTTTTCGTTATTGTTTTATGCTTAATTTTCGATCGCGATCACTTATTTTGCTTGGTCACAGAAATAGCACATTTTGACGATATGGTAGCTAATTTCCAGGAAAAGTTGTTTTCGCAGACTTTTTTGCTAGATTTTGAATATTTCAGTAAGGAATTAATAAAATTGATCGAAAACGTGCTAATATGGGTCGTGGAAGGCATTGCACGGTTGAAGAAAGAAGTATTATATTCACACTAAGTGAATATGGAAAAAAACCTTCTGAAATAGCCAAAATAATGAAATGCTCCAGGAAGATGGTGTATAACGCACTTAAAGTAGTAAAGCTAAACCCAACATACTTGACCAATAAAACAATTCGTAAGAAAAAACCAAGAAAAATCGATGCTTCTACGGATAGACTTATAGTGCGGAAGAGCAAACCGGACCCTTTTAAATCCTCTAGAGAAATAATGAAGGAAATTAATGATGAATGTGGTACGAATGTGTCCAAAAGACTAGTGGCTATAAGACTGAACGAAGCTTCGCTCTTTGGACGCATCAGCAGGACGAAGCCACTCCTGTCAAAACGAAACATTAAACAAAGATTGAGTTTCACACGGACCCACCGGGATAAGAGTCTAAATTTCGGGAAAAATGTGCTATGGAGCGATGAAACTAAAATAAATAAAGTAGGACCCGATGGCAAAACATTTGTTAGTCGTCCAAAAGACCAAGCTCTTAACCCTAGGTACACTATGAAGACAGTGTAGCACGGTGGCGGAAATATTATGTGATGGGTGCATTTTCCTGGTATGGTGTGGGTCCGCTCTACCGAATCAATGGAGTAATGGATCGTTTCATGTATGTTGACATACTCAAAAATCAAATGGAACCATTTACTTTTGAAAATATGCCTGTTAAGTGGATATTTCAACATGATAACGACCCAAAGCACTCAACTCACGTCGTTAAAAAGTGTTTGAAGGACGAATCCATCGAAGTTCTAGAGTGGCCGGCTCAAAGTCCTGACCTGAATCCAATAGAGAATCTATGGAATGATGTAAAAATCATGATATCCAGAAAAGAATTTGCCAATCTTGACGATTTGTGGACAGGTTGAACACCAGAAGCTTGGAACTCCATTCCGAAGGAGAGATGTCAGAAGCTTGTGGAAAGTATGGGCCGGAGATGTAACGCCGTTATTGAAAATCATGGATATTCAACTAAATATTAAATTTCTTCAACAATTATAACTTTTGAGCTTATTTTCTATGAATTATTGGTACCATATTGAAATTGTGCTATTATCTGTGACCAAGCAAAATAAGTGATCGCGATCGAAAATTAAGCATAAAACAATAACGAAAAATGATAACGCTAAAATTTTTGGCTGTATATCATGTAGAAGAGTGCAATAATCGATTGCCATCAAAATTTTGTTAACCGGATGCAAAATATTGTCCAAATAGTCGCTCGAAACAGTTTGATTTGATTTGTGCTATTTATATGACCACGGCTGTATATATATATATATATATATATATATATATATATATATATATATATATATATATAGAGTGTATATAGTATAGTCTTGTATATATTTGTGTTAATGCCAACACGCGAAGCTGCCTGATCTCAAATAGTCAATGGCAACTTATTGAAGCTTTTCTCGATTCTAGGAAACATGATTCATACTAATTCTGTAGCATTGCAATGAGGCAACTTATCTCATGGTTTCATAAAATGATTCCTTGGAAAATGGTCCGTATGGATAAACACTTTTCTGGTGGTCTTAGTCATAACCTAATCCTGGCAACCCTTCAATTCGCCCACATGCACCGCACAGGAATCAATTTGGATTAAATGCGAACTGGCAATGGGAAGTGGAGATTGCGGAGCCACTCGCGGGAAGGGTTGCGGCAGCTCAGGCTGTAATCCGGACGCAGTCATGCAGGCGTGTAAAATGAATGTGATTGAAAATTGAAATTGCATCCGGCAAACATCAGCTGCTCGTTGCCTCCTAAAACACACTACAAAATCAATGAACATTTGGGGTTGTATACGTTACTTACACGCATAAACAATTTTTGATTTGATCTACAAGTTAAACACTTAAAAGATCAATAAAGCAAAATTTATCTAGAAGCCATTTAGATCTTGAAAATAATATTAATATATAACTTAAATATAATATTAATATATAACTTTTATTTCAATAAATTATTATTATATAAATGTTCTTTTTAAAGTAAAATATAAAGTAAACAGAAAAAAGTAAAATTTTAGTTTTTGCAGCTGTTATTATACTGATTATAGAGTATAACGACGTCGGTAAACGTTTTTTACTTTTTTTTTGTTTCGTTTTGTTGTTGTTTTTTTTTATGTGCAGAATTAAAAACCAAATTTACGAAACTGAAGCTGACAGCAGCGCAAACATCTCGACGACTTTACGAGTTGGCGATGGGAACGATAATCATGATTACGATGATAGGGCAATGATGATGTGTTATGTATGTGTTCGTGTGCGTGTGAGCTGTGTAGGTAGTATGTTGATTGGATCGTGGTTACCCATGTGCGATTAGAAGGATGTTGAAATCGCTTACAAGCTTTGTTCAGAGCTTTTAACAAGCAAAAACCGACCTAACCGAGCATGAAGGCAGCTTTGGGTTTACTTAGCGTGATTGCAAATTGGCGCCAGAAACGCATCGCATCGCGTCGCATGCTGGCAAAAATCCCAAGGCGTGCCTTGGATCAGTTGGCCACGCGTGCCGGCACTGACTCGCATAAACCTTGGCAAAGCGCATTTCAATTATGGTTTAGTTAATTATAGCTTAATATTGATTAAATTGTTAACAAAGACTTTAATATATGTACACACACACACACACAGTCGTGTTAATGGGCAATTAAGCGGCGTTGGCAGCCAATTAGCAGCCAACCAGTTCGAGCTATATAGACACCTAGTCGGAAGCTCAATAAACTTGCTGTTTCCATGCATACAACAACAACAAAATTCAAATTTTTGTATTGTATGCAACTATTTTACAACATTGTTTCTTAAACGCGCCGAAATCACAAATTGTTTAACCGCACGATCGCGTCGATCGAACGTTAATACACTACCTGTCCGAGTTCTAGCGACTTGTTAACAATTCTGCAACATGTGGGAAATACCAAAAGAAACTTTTGGTTAAAAATTTAATTGTTTATTTATTGTTTATCAGCAATGCTACTCAAAGCATTAAATAATAAGTTTCGAATAAGTTTCTTTTAAACAGTAAAGCAAAAATTGATCAAACACATTTAAAACAAAATATTAACAAAATCTAATAATTTTTAAATTTAACTATTCAATTTAGAGCTTATTTTGTTTCTTTACCCTGTTTATGCCCATCCCCGAAAAAGTTTGGGCATATGATGTCAATAATGATGTCATAGAGTATCTTAAATTTGTGTTTCCCAGCACGGGAAATCAGAACCAGAGAGATTGCACATAAAGTGGTAACAAATATGTAAAATTTCTAAAATTTTCATTATACAATGAAGTATAATTTACAAAAATAAGCAAATATTACTTTTAACGTGACCATAAATGAAAAATTCATTGGTTCTATGAATTTTTGAAAAATAGCGAAAACTTTTTATATGCAAAAGTAAAGTAATGTGTATAAATATAGTTTCAGCATTAATGAAACTGTTTTCTATATCTTCATTAATAACTGTTTTACTTAGCACTGCTGACATCGTTTTGGCCTATTTCTGTGCGTGTCTGTTGTATCGAAAAACGAAAACTTTCTATTTCATTGCGATTGATTCCGGTTTGGGCTACACGTTAATGGCGCATCTTAAAGCGTCTTGAATTTTTGGGCCCCATCGATCTGAGTCTAAACAAATCAAATTAAATCAATAAATGGTCACCGCATTTGGGTCAATGTCAAAAACGCTCGTTGGACCAACTTCGACTTGAATCATAAACACGATGATGACGATGATTATCGTTTTGGTGTTGGTGTTGGTGAAGGCAATATCACCCAAAGTGGCCCCCATTTACATGGCCTAACTAGATTTATAATACGCGTTTATCTGCATTTGGCCGCTTTTTACATGCGAGGCTTTTGGCTCTTTGTTCTTTTAGCCAGCATGAAAAAGAGGCTTACAACTTTATGTGTTTTAATTGGAAATTTTTGCCTTGTAAAACTTTTGGCCCAGCGACACACAAACCTTTTGATGTGATGAAGCATCCAAACTTTATAAGATTTGTTTAAAATTTGCATATATATATGTATATATAAACATATATTTAAATGCAAACGCGTGTGTTGCTTGTGTGTGCGTGTGTGTGTGTGTGTGGGCTTTGATTTTGGTGTGGCAGTTTTTTGTGTGAGTTTTTAAGTTTGTGGCGCTCAAAGTTTTTCCTGTTGTGCCGCTTTGATTGCATACAAATTAGCGGTATTCGCATTTTTGGTAGAAAGTAAAACTGTTTTTATTGAATTTATTTATTTGGCCGCTGTTGCCGCTGCCGCTGCTGCTGGCATTAAGCAGCAACTTTTACTTTTTTCGGAAACTTGTAAATTACACAGACACTCGCCACAGAAGAAGAAAATACCCAAAAAATACAAAATAATGATAATGCTTTTGACAAGTCTCCCCGACTGTTAGTTACCCTGCTATTTTATGAACATAATACTTTTGGAAACAAATAGAAGATAAAGTATAATCATACTTTTGTCCGATAGTTCATATAATATGACTATATATACTATTCCATGCCAGTTTTGCGCTCTCTAGAAATTTTAAAAGAATATTAAAAGCTGACAATATACGCAGAAGCTACCTAAGAAAATGTAGTCTCTAAAGGCTTTATGTAAATTGTCTAACAAAGCATTTTAGGCCTCTCTATGTGATTCTCATTAATGCAAGTAATGCCTGTAGACTTTTGATGCTTCGAAAAGTTTGTGTTTTTTTATAGGATATTTATTTAAAGGCTTCAATCTCGTACTCTCTCTTTCAGTTTTTTTTAACTCTTTATTTCCCCCCTTTTTTTCTTTTTAGACTCTTTTTCGCTATTTTATTGCATCTCGCTCCTTTGTCACAAATGAGGCCAACCGTTTTGCTCTCTGAATATATACAGGGTATACAAATTAGTTTCTTTTTTGTTATTAATTTTTTGTCTATAAAACGGCACGTTTAATGCGTGCATTAATCTTCTTTTCGATCATGTTTAATGTGTTCCAATCGAAACCAGTTTTCGAGACATTTTATATGAAATTGCCGTTGTTACTGTCTAAGTCAGTTCAATTAGCTAGATATTTTAGCTGGCCAAGTAGTTGGCTGGCGTGTTGATTGCCTGGCTAACTTAGTGGGGGGAAAGCTGAAAAGAAGACGCGTTTTATTAATGCTACCAGGCTAGTTTATATAGTTGGCAGCTCACAAAGTGAACGTTTTATTGGGTTTATCACTAATATATGCTCTCTAATTCACATTTGGGCACGTATACCTGATATCAGGTGGCATTGACATTGTTTATTATCTAACAAATGAAGCAGATGCACAGAAAATAGAACAACTTTCATATCGCCACCGGACTGACTGCCATCACATATATATTTATATAGTTATTCTAACAATCTGGTGCCCATTAGCATTGCAACATATTCAGTCCCCAAACTTTTCTATCAACGATAACCAGTAATCAATCGTGGTCTTAAATACCACTAATTGTAATTAATGTTAAATATGTGTATTTTATATGTATATTTCTTTCCCCATTCGGTAGAAGAACTGACCGAACTCTTATTTGCTTAATACTTACAAATCAAAAAAAAGTCGCGATATCAACGTGACTAATGTCGTGTTGTTGTTATGGACAACGTGGACTTTAGAACTATATATAGCTCTGTTATAACAGAAAGTAATCCCTCTTACTTTGTGTAATCAGTTTTAAGTTTCTGTTAGAATGTAGCGCTTTGTACTAATTCTGATTAAAAAATATATAGAAATATTTGTGTTATAAATATTCAATAATTTATCGAAATTGTAATAATAAATACGGATTATTTGTTATTCTTTTAAAATCGAATAAATCCAACTGTTCGGACTTTCAGGTGTTCTACGCGAATTTCGAAACCAATAACAATAATTTCAAATAAATCTTTGTGTTTGCTTATATACAAAAAGAAAAATTCCCAAAAAAAATGCATTAATTTCACAATTTGATCAATGTTTTTTTAATAACTTTCTTAATTATATTATGCCGCTAAACATTTTGTTAGTTGATAAATACTTACAAATTTTTCTTTTAAATTTTTATCAAGAATACGCCCCAATTTAACATTTGTCACTTTCAAATACAAATTTGCATTTTCAAGTGCTTTCTAATCCTTCGAAAGTCTTTTAAATCATTTTTCGTTTTTTGTAAATTATGAGCCTTGGTTGGTTCAATTAATTCTGCTGCATGTTTGCCACACCCACTTTATTTAAAACGCCCATCCTGTCGATATACTTAATATAACTTTTGGCGCGTGATTTTCTGTATCAAAAAAAATAATGTAGGTATTAAGGTTTCCTTTTGCATTCTGGTTGTTAGTTTTGGACTTTGCTTTTATTTATTATTGTTTATATATTTGTAGCATTAGGCACTTGAGAATTTCCATGCAATAAACAAATCGAACAATATATTGTTTAAAAAGAAAAAAATTATATAATTAGCAGCCAAAATTATAACGTTAAGGAAAATTCGAGTAAAGCCAACATGACCAACACAAATAGCTAGCAAATAGAAATCAAATCAAATCAAAATAAATAAAAAAAACAAGAAAACGTATAATAACAAATCATCAGAAGCGTTAATTGCTTTAAATGTGCATTTTTGACCTTTGGACTAAGCTATAATTCGATGGCAAAACCCATTTATAAAACGAAATAATGCTATTTTAAGTGCTGAGCGCGCAATTACTGGAAAGATGGCACACGGTAATAAAAACTTGATGGAAAATACATTTTGTTACAAATATTTTGCATATCACATTATTTTTGGCAGCTGATTGGTGAACCACATCCAAAAACGATCGGCCGCAATTAACAGGCCAATGTTAATAGCGATGTTTGTTTTCAACGAAAACAATATAAATTCATCAGTTGATGCCTCAGAAGTGTGGAAAATTTTTGCTAAATTCTATACTGAGTTCCAAAACCAGTTTATGGATGGGCAACCACGCCTCAAATTCGTCATTTGATGGCTTTCCTGGTAGCCTGGAACACGCAATTAATGATTAATGCTGATCACTTGTTGCATGCCAATTAGGAAGCAGCTACAATTGGGGAAAGCCTCCACAATTCAGAATGCGTCGCTTAAAATTTTCTCCGAAAATTTAATACATACGCAGAAAATATATAGCCCCCACCCAGATACATTGTATATAACAATGGCCGTATTGGTCTCTGGTCTGTGTTTCTTTTTGGTTCTTTTTGGACGTTTGCTGCGCTTTGTTTTTTGTACTGTTATACCCTAACAATACTAAATGCGTTAAAAGGGTATAATGGTTTTGTTTAAATGTCACAAACAGCAGGCAGCTGAACCGAGTATATGTATATCATTTCTTGGTCAATATTGATTGATAGTTGTAGTTGGTAGTAAAAGCTACAGAAATTCGGGTTTTATACTGTTTTTTTATCATCCAAAATCGAAAATGTACAGAAGTCAGAGTCACCAAACTTGGTAAGCAAAAAGAAAAAAATCAGATCTGCACAGCTTTTGACCTATATTCACCAAATTTTTAATTTATATCTCCCCCGAATATTACAAAAAAAAATTGTCCCGTCCCGCCCCTGTAAAATCTTTTTCAAGTTTATACAAAATTTGTTATCGATATTTATCGATATTTTAAGCATATTTCAGAAACTTTAAGATCTAGAGCTACCAAATGTAGTTTAATAAATTCTTGTGCAGCAAACGCAGATATTTCAATCAAAAAGGAAATTCAAGTACCATTGACTTGCGCAGGGTATCTCGTAAACGGGCACTCCCGACTAAAGCAATCTTACTTGAGTGTACTTGTGCTTTGCAAGTTCCCCCTTCTATTTCGCCCACTTTCTGTCTACCAAACAGCTTCCCACTCTACCGCCTCCCCCGCCCAGCGGTTGTCCGCAGGCGGCTTTCGTAAGGTTGAGGTCGAGCGCAGCATCCGTTTTGCGAGTGCTTTTCAAATGTAAACGAAAAAGCTTGCAAAACAATGCAAAGAACACAAATTCGGGCAGCGCGAACGTCAGCACGGTTCACAAGAGACGGGCTGATTTTAGTTCTCCACATCTAGCAATTATCCACTGCTAAATTTAACATTTTGCCGTGCAATTGTTTATTTCGTGTAATACCCTGTAACCGAAAAATTGAGGTATACTACAGCTGAGCAAATGTGTTTGCAACAGGCTGAAAGAAACAACGTAATAAGTTATATTCTGTTGATAATATAAAATAATAATATAAAAGCTGATACACATGAATATGGAAAATTAGATCTCGTATTTTTCAGTATTTATGATTTTGCATATTCACAATCTTTGATAGCTTATTAATAGCTGTTAAGACGTTTGAGTACAGAGTATCTGCTAATTCGGCACTCTTATGTGTTTTAATTTTTCGAACACAGCGGCGCCTTTAACAAATTATTATTGTTGTGGTTATTGTTATGGTTACGCTTCTTTTCCTTTGTAAACCCAAAATAAACATTTCAGCGAAATCCATATGGGAATTAATTCTCTAAAAGAATTATGCAATGATCATTCGCATTGCTACAATTCCACACTTGTCGAGAATTTAATACCAACTTAATGCACTTCCAGCAGACAAAACAACTCTATGTTTAAACATTTTGTTTACATTTCGATTGCAAATTTTACCGGTCCGATCAGCATCAGTATCATCGTATCATCATCAAACTCAGCTCAATTATGTGTAATGAGTTTCAAGGCAGGAAGTTGAAATTGGACGTTGTAATTTCGTTGTTCCTCTCATTGGCTGACTATTGTCAAAGGAAAACAAGCAAAAAGTCAAATATGCATAGTGGTCAGGTCATAAGGTCAAAACACAAATGCTTTCGACTTCCTGTAATTTAATCTTATTTTTCTCATCCTCTTCTTAGAAATATTCTATATATATTCTAATAATATTTTTGTATATATTTCAAATTGATTATAAGTTTTCTTCAGAGACTGATCGTAAGATCAAATAAAATCTATTCGCTTAACTAAAGATATATGACACAATATATAATATATGATGTTCACTTATGGCGTTTGACATCAGCTCAGTTGATTGTCTATCGACAGTGTGGCAATGGCTTTGCATACAAAGCGAAAGATTCAAATCGGCGATATGTAAATATTTGATCTGTTTGACGCACATATGTACATATATACCTTTTCACAGACTTAGCGGATATGCTCGAGCCTATTTATATAAGCTTTGCGAATTCTCTTTAACATGTTGATTACCCGAAAAAAAAACCCATAGATTTGTGAGTGAAGGGCATTAAAAATGTTATTAAAAAATAAAAAAAAAGAGATTACAAATTTTAGTTCGAACTTGTCAAAAGTATTCGACACTTACTCAGCAGCGTTTTTAAATAGCAAAAATGTTCTTTTTTCAAATTGTATTCACAATTTTGAATTATGGCCTGTGGATTCGTCGAACTCGCTTTTAGTGCAAAATTGTTTTAATTACTTTTACTAAGATTGTAAATTTGATTGTTTTTTTTTTCACCCGGGGCTTAGTTTTCCACTATAATCGAAAACCACCATAAAATTGAGTACTGTTTGGGCATTAAATTTGTATGTCAACCAGGATCAAGTATTATAACAAGCTCTGAAGCAGGCGACCACAAACCCATATCGTAGTTTAGTTTAATTTATGACTAATAAATAAATAAATAAAATTACAGATTCAATGATTCAGGCGTTTAACAAATTCCTTCTCAACGTCCCCATATACGCCCGTATATCGCATTGAGCTATTCACCTTTATGTTATCATGATCTTGATCTACTCTTTCTTCATCCCTGGCCTTTGAGGTGTTCCGTTTGCCTGACTTTTGCCATAAGAGTATCCATCCGCAGCTCGAAATAGCAGCTAACAATTAGCCCCAGCAAATGCAATAAAAAGTAAAACAAAAAAGTTAGAACTCTGCAATCGGGTGTAACCGTTGCCGCAATACTCATTCAAAGTTGAATAACAGCTTAAAGCAATCGAAAACGGCTGGAAATCAAAAAAATTTTGTAATTCTTGCTCTAAAATTATGGTAGATGTATTTTCGCATTTTTGCATGAATAAGTATTCAAAATTTCAAGACTCTCTGGCGAATAAAATTGGACAGACAACAACGCACAATCCTAATATACCCTTTTTCATTTTGTGAAGGAGCATACAAATTTTTCCAGGCCCCCGAGAATGAGCTCATTGTTTATGCCCAGCGATTTTTACGATCGCTCCAGCTCCAGACCCAGTGCCAGCCCCCCCTTTCCAGATGTAAGTGCAATAACGCCCACGCTGTCCGAAATGCAATGTCTATATATTTATTACATATACACTGTGATCCACAGATGTGCATTTATATGTGTGCGGTCTATTTTAAACAGTGCTCAGAGAGTAGATCGACCCAACTGCTGTTGTTGTTTTTGATGCTTTATGGCCAAAGGCTTCGGATTACACAACCCAAAACATGGCTCATTCCTTTATTTATTTAAAGTGCCCAACATTTTTTATACGGCTGCCACGATAAGCAACGGCACTTGGAGCTATCTCGCAGTGCATAACTCATACTCAGACGCCGTCGCAGCTGCGCGAACAGACATTGAATATTTATGGGCGCCTGCCCAGGATGCTTGACTATTCCGGGCACGTTGCGGCCGATCGTTCGCTGTGATTTGTGCCAATTGCCAAGTGCCAAGTGCCGAGCAAATCGCCTTAGTGGCTTAATTAAGCCGGCCAGCTGCTGCCCGGAAAGTTACCAAACCCCTGCCACACATACACACACATACACACACACAAACAATCCCAGGCGTAGGCATGCGGATGTGCTGACTGTTGTAGGCGCCGTCCTTGCTTATGCCATCAATCAGCCAAAAGAGACGGGGGCAAAAGGAAAGGGCAACGATTGAAGCGAATAAGGAATACGCACAATGCCTGTTCAAGGTCGCGATCAAAGCCGCTTAGTGTAATAACCAGAGCGACAAGTTATTTCGCATACCCTGTTGCAAGGTTGTTAAGGGCATATTCATGATATTTTAACCAGCTTATTATCAACGAAGGATAACAAATAGCTTTTGTAGAATAACAGTCGCAAATTGTGCTAACTGTTATTTTTATTTGATATAAATACAGATTTTTCTTAGTGCTCATTTTTTCGATTCGGTTCAATTTTTTCGAAAGGCAACGAATATTTGAAAAACAAAACAAAAATAAATATTATAACAAGAAAAATATATATCGAAAGCAATTTTTCACGCCCCCAGCGGGCGTAACAAAAACATTTTTGGTGCGATTTTTTTAAGGAGCTCATCAATAATTTGTCTGAAATATTAAAACGGGAAAAGTTGTAAACAAATAATTTTGAATAGCCAACAAAGCTGAACAGTTTATAAGACACGAGTTTGCTACTTATCAAGTTTTTTAGACAAGCGGACGGACATACCACATTCGTCATTTCGTGAACGAGTATAAACAGCCGCCCGGACGGGCGCCCAAATGTGTCAACGGGATTCGATAAATGCTGCTTTAGTTGTTACATATTTTTTTTATTCATTGATGCTCCGGCTGAAAGGCGACTTGGTGCAGAACGATTATGTGGCGCTGGCAAGTTGATTGGCCTTCCTCTGCTGCTGCTCCTCGGCCATATTAGCGGAGACTCCGCAACTAACGTAAAGTGCGTTTTTTTATTCCCCCCTTTCCACCCTATTTCTATTTGCAGCACGTGCTAGCAGTTGCCAGCCGGAGAGATTGGGTGCCTATCGGGAGCCGTGCTGGGCAAGTTAAGCGCAGAGCACTGGACGAGCGCATCGAAAGCAGGTGCAAAGATGATCGGACGTTTGTTTCGCGCCCACGGCGAGTTCTGCGCCTCGCATCCCTGGGAGGTGATTGTCGCCCTGCTCACCATCTCGGCCGGCATGCTGACCGTTGACAAGAGCGTCACTCTGGAGCCGGCCAGTGGTCTGAGCAGTGCCACCGCCTCGACAGCCGCTAGCAATGCTGCCGCAGCGGCTGCCTCGGCCGCAACATCGGGCTCAGCTTCGGCGTCGGCCACATCGAGCCGGCACCGACCCTGCCACGGCTGGAGTCAATCCTGCGATGGCCTCGAGGCGGAATACAATGCCGCCGATGTCATCCTAATGACCATTGTGCGCTGCACCGCGGTCCTCTACTGTTACTACCAGTTCTGCAGCCTGCAGCGCTACAGCTCCAAATATGTGCTAGGTAAGTGCCGAACTTCATTACCCAAAAAAAAACAAACCAAAAATCTGTGAGACTGTTTGAGGCGCGTGTGTTGATTTAACCGATTAGCTGCTGGCTAAAGAATGTGCTTTGTTTGCCTACCCACAACTATTTTGAGCCGTGTTTGGGCAACAGTTTAGCTGGCTGGCTTTTGGGCCGCATTTCTCACGCGGTCTCTAAGTGAAATGACCTCTGTGGCGAACCCAACGCGAACTCTAGACTCTGTTTGTGTTTTCTGTTTGCAGGCATCGCTGGCCTGTTTACGGTCTTCTCCAGTCTGCTGTTCACCTCGGCTATCATCAAGTTCCTGGGCAGCGATATATCTGATCTGAAGTGAGCCCATCAATTTAACCACAATCGCATCCCGTTCAATTCAATTATTCAATTCATCCTTTTGCAGGGATGCGCTGTTCTTCCTGCTGCTGGTCATCGATCTGTCCAATTCGGGCCGTTTGGCACAGCTGGCGCTCTCGGGCAGCAGCCAGGCGGAGGCGACACAGAATATCGCACGTGGTCTGGAGCTGCTCGGCCCGGCAATCTCGCTGGACACCATTGTGGAGGCACTTCTGGTGGGCGTGGGCACGCTCTCGGGCGTGCAGCGGCTGGAGGTGCTCTGCATGTTTGCGGTGCTTTCGGTGCTGGTCAACTATGTGGTCTTCATGACCTTCTATCCGGCCTGTTTGTCGCTCATCTACGATCTGTCGCGGAACGGCGTCGACATGTCCGTGGTGCGGGATCGCGCCAAGGGCTCGCTGCTGCTCAAATCGCTCACCGAGGAGGGCCAGAAGGCGAATCCGGTGCTGCAGCGGGTCAAGCTGATCATGACCACGGGCCTGATGATCGTTCACATTTACAGTCGCGTCGTCTTTAATAGCAGCGATTACGATGCCGTCGATAAAACGCTCTCGCCGACGCTGAACCTTAACGTGAACAACAATCGCACGGAATCTGGCGAGCTCACCGATATCATAATCAAGTATGTATACACAGAGAGAAAAAATAAGAAAGAAAAACACACATTAAGTATTTGCGATTCTTCAACCACACACTTGACATAAATTGTTAAATGGTCGGATCTTAGCTCGAACTTCCCGACTTGAGTAATTACTTTTAACTATAGTGTGGGGTCTCAACTGCGCAATGCTCGATGCTTTTTTTTCTTAGAGTACTTCTCGAACACTCCCAAGTTACTTGGCCCATATTAACAGTTACCTTTGCAGATGGCTGACGATGAGCGCGGATCACATAGTCATCTGCATTGTTGTGATCGCACTTGTGGTGAAGTTCATTTTCTTCGACAATCGCGACAATCTGCAGCATCGGCTCATCCAGCCAACCACTGCGAAGGCGTCCCAGACGACACCGTTCGAGGAGATGCCCAAGGAGCAACAAGGAGCCTACACGCTTGCGCATCGCACGCCGCTGTTCAGCATCGAGGAGCACGGCTCGACAAATGCGTACACACAGACAGAGCCATCGCCGGGACGGCAGCGCCTAGCGGCGCCCACTCGTCCGCCACGCCCATTGTCGGAGTGCCTGAAACTGCTGAACACCTTGGACGAAGCGGATGGCGGCGCCAGTGCTTTGAGCGACGATGAAGTCATTGCCATTGTCAACGCCGGCGGACCACATTGTCCGCTCTACAAGATCGAATCGGTGCTGGACGACGCGGAGCGTGGCATACGCATTCGCCGACAGATTATTGCGGCGCGTGCCAAGATGCCGATGCCACGTCTTGATGTGCTGCCCTACGAGCACTTTGATTATCGCAAAGTGATGAACGCCTGCTGCGAGAATGTCCTGGGCTATGTGCCCATACCCGTTGGCTACGCGGGTCCATTGCTGCTGGACGGTGAGCAGTACTATGTGCCCATGGCCACCACGGAGGGTGCTCTGGTGGCGTCCACGAATCGTGGCTGCAAGGCGCTCTCAGTGCGCGGCGTTCGGTCCGTCGTCGAGGATGTGGGCATGACTCGCGCACCTTGCGTCCGTTTTCCCAGTGTCGCCCGCGCCTCCGAGGCCAAAAAATGGATCGAGAGCGCCGAAAACTATCAGCTGGTCAAGACCGAGTTCGATTCGACGTCGCGCTTTGGCCGCCTGAAGGAGTGCCACATCGCCATGGATGGTCCCCAGCTTTATATACGTTTCGTGGCGCTAACGGGCGATGCCATGGGCATGAACATGGTGTCCAAGGGTGCGGAGATGGCGTTGCGCTGCATCAAGCGTCAGTTTCCCGACATGCAAATCATTTCGCTTAGCGGCAACTTCTGCTGCGACAAGAAGCCCGCCGCGATCAATTGGATCAAGGGGCGTGGCAAGCGTGTAGTCGCCGAATGCACTATACCGGCGGCCACGTTACGCACTGTACTCAAGACGGACGCCAAGACGCTGGTCGAGTGCAACAAGCTGAAGAACATGTCCGGCAGCGCGATGGCGGGCAGCATTGGTGGCAACAATGCACATGCCGCCAATATGGTGACCGCTGTGTTTTTGGCCACCGGCCAGGATCCCGCACAGAATGTCACATCGAGCAATTGCTCTACGGCCATGGAGTGCTGGAACGAGAACAGCGAGGACCTGTATATGACATGCACGATGCCCTCG
The DNA here is from genome assembly GCA_035043915.1 of Drosophila paramelanica. NCBI lineage: Eukaryota > Metazoa > Arthropoda > Insecta > Diptera > Drosophilidae > Drosophila > Drosophila paramelanica. The sequence continues at coordinate 7,281,071 of JAWNMO010000258.1, forward strand.
CTGGAGGTGGGCACCGTTGGCGGCGGCACCGGTTTGCCCGGACAGGGCGCCTGCCTCGATATGCTGGGCGTGCGTGGCGCCCATGCCGTCCAGCCCGGTGACAATGCCAAGAAACTGGCCCAGATCGTCTGCGCCACCGTCATGGCCGGCGAGCTGAGCCTTATGGCGGCGCTGGTTAACAGCGATCTAGTCAAGAGCCACATGCGCCACAATCGGTAGGTGCAAGCCAAGCAATTTCATTGGCTCGTTTCGCTTGTTTTACTCACTCATCAAAATTTACGGTTTTCGTCTTGCAGGTCATCGATTGCCGTCAGCAGCGCCAACAATCCGCTCAACGTGACCGTCTCCAGTTGCAGCACAATCAGCTAGAACTGAAGCCGCTTTCACCTCCTGTATAAAAATCTTTTGTTCAAATGCATGCTTCATGAATTAATTAGCTAGTTGTAATCGTAATTAATCAATTGGCCAGGCCAAGCAGCAATTGATCAAAGCCAAAGCCTTTTGTGTGCATATGCGATGTGTATTTTTTTGTTTTTTATGTAATTGTTGGAGATAGAATCAAGTGTATTGCAGCCTGGGATTCATTGTTGTTGCAATTTCCATTTAATTTACGAAAATCTATATATATATATATATATATATATAATAATGTTGCATATGCGTAATGTGTGTTTGTACGATAAGGTAATGATCCTATTTTTTCTACAAAAACATATTTTTAGAGCAAGCGCATAACTTGTAAAAAGTACTCTTTAAGCGAATTAGTTTTAGTGATTTAAAGTATAAGGAATGATTCTCTTTTTATAATAGAACAGACAAGTTGGGTTTACGGAACGGATTGCGGAAGCAATAATAAACAAAATTTTGTTTTAATCGATTAATGTCTTTTATAGACGCTGCGACCGGGCTTACAAATCGGAACTTCATTTATTTTACTTTAATAATAATTATTAATAAATTATTATAATTAATTTATAATAATTCACAATGCGTTTTATTTAGTTGAAGTGGTTTTTCATTTGTGTTTTGAAACAAAAAATAAAAAAATAGGGTAAAAGAAGAACGAAACATATGCGAGCTAATTTTAAGCACCCTCCTCATTGGGGATCTCCTTGGGCTCGGCCTCGGCCTCAGCCTCAGCCTCCTCGGCATCACTTTCTGCCGCAGATACCACAACATCCACGCTGCTGTCCGCCTGCACGAGCGCCTTCTTTGAGCTGGGCTCATTGCTGTCCGCCTCGGCAATGGCTGCAGTCGAGCCAGCAGTTGGTAATGGTACATCGACAACGCCGCCGACAGCCTCATCCTCATCGTCATCGTTGGTAGTAGATTCAGGCTGCACACTAGCGGCGCACGATTCAGATGAAATGCCATTTTTAGCTTCCACCACGGTGCACTCCTCGGGATGCGTCACCTTGCGCTTGGTGATGCGCTCACTCAACGCTTTGTGTACCTGTGCAATATCTGCAGGTCGGCCCATGGCCAAAAAGATCTTTATAGTGCCTGTGTTGTCCATGGCAGTGAGACGCAGCGATTTCTGACTGGCGCGTTCGGCAACCATTGCCGCCCACACTTTAGTGTTTACCAGCAGGCGCAAGTTGCCCGATGTGCGAAAAACGACGCGCGAGCAATCGCGTTCATCCTTGGCATCGTTAAGACGCAGACTGCCGCGTCCTCGCTCCTCCCAGTTGCTGTTCACAAACGCAAACAGCTTGCAGCTGACATCGGCAATATTGATTTCGTTCTCCTCGCCGGTAAACGTCTCTACTTCCTCATATTTTCGTTTTTGCGCACGACTCTCCTCGTACTCGCGCGCGACATCATTGAGACTCTTTGCCTCGGAAGTCTCCTTGTTGTTGTCTGCCGATTGGGCTGCCTTCTGAATAACGCTGGAAAATAGAAGCTGCGAGGAGGTTGCTTCGGAGGTGCCCAATGCGGCAGCTTCTGCATTCGATTCTGTGTTCACGTTTTCCTGTACAACAAGGTGGATATTACACTTGGACACACACACACGCGAAAACAATAATCAGTGATCATTTGACAACTTACCCCCACGACGCGCTCGTGCACGTTCTGACCGAAAATGAATCCACTTGTTTGTACACGCGGCATAGTGGTTTTAGCCGCTGCAAATATGTTGGCGCGCTCGATGCCATTGTTACGGAGCATTAATAGCGGATCCGGCCGCTCATCGATTTCATCATCATCTTTATCGGTATGCTCTGTGGACTCCACCACTTGGGCGGTTGCATCCTCTTCCTCATCCCTCTGCTCACGCAAAAATGGATTGCCCGTAAACCCGTCTTCATCAGTCTTCTCATTTCCGCCGGCTAGCGCTATGGAGCTATTGTTGCTGTTGGAATTGCCATGAGCCGAGCCCAGCACGGAACTGTCACCGAGCACAGCTGGCCTCAGCACTGCACCACCTAACCGCGATGCCTTCAAGGTAAAGCCACCTCTGAAGCAGTTGGCTTCGACCGACGCCTCTATAAAATACAACAAGAACAAGCAGAAGATATTTTATTTGACTTGCGGTAACATTGACTAATTCGTGCTAAGTTTGTGTCACGTTGGAGCCTGTTTGAGAAGCGTGGGTACCACTATATATATTTTATGTTTTCAGTAGATTACTTACCATTATTTTCGGACATGGCAATTGAGATTTATGTTTATAATCTATAATTTGGCAAAAATCTTTCACAAGAAAAAAAGCGTTCTCTTCAATCCGAAATAGTGCTGTGTAACAACTGACTATCGATAGGCGTTTTTAGCTTGTGTTTATTTTAGTTCCGATATAATTCAATAATTTTACAACACTCTTAGCTGTCAAACTCGGCTAAGGTTGGAAAAAAACACGAAAATTTACAAGTCATCGACCAAAAAGCGTAAGCTACAAGATCATTTAGCCACAAATAAAGTATTGTTAAGCGAGTTCATTATTAAAGCAAGTTGACTTAAAATGGCTCAAACACTCGAAGACAAATCAATATGGGAGGATGGTGAGGAATCGCTGGGCGAAGAGGTGCTCCGTATGTCCACCGATGAGATTGTGAGCAGGACTCGCCTGATGGACAATGAAATTAAAATCATGAGGAGCGAAGTATTGCGCATCACACACGAAATTCAAGCGCAAAACGAAAAAATCAAAGATAATACAGAAAAGATCAAGGTATGTAAACCGTTTGCATAAAAAAAAATCACGGTTAATATATATATTTTAATTTAAGGTTAACAAAACTTTGCCATATCTGGTGTCCAATGTCATCGAGCTGCTGGACGTGGATCCACAAGAAGAGGAGGACGATGGCTCCGTCACCGTGTTAGACAATCAGCGCAAGGGCAAGTGTGCCGTTATCAAGACATCAACGCGTCAAGCATACTTTTTGCCAGTCATTGGCCTGGTCGATGCAGAGAAACTCAAACCCGGCGATTTGGTTGGCGTTAACAAAGACTCGTATCTGATACTGGAAACCCTGCCGGCCGAGTACGATGCGCGTGTTAAGGCTATGGAGGTCGATGAGCGTCCCACAGAACAGTATTCCGATATTGGAGGCTTGGACAAACAGATCCAGGAGCTCATTGAAGCTGTCGTGTTGCCAATGACGCACAAGGAAAAGTTTAAAAATCTAGGCATTCATCCACCAAAAGGTAACTTCCGTTTTACACTTTTATGAAAACGACAATTTAAAAATGTATCCATAGGTGTCCTGCTGTATGGCCCACCTGGAACCGGTAAGACGCTGCTCGCCCGTGCTTGTGCTGCCCAGACAAAGTCCACTTTCCTGAAACTAGCTGGACCGCAACTGGTGCAAATGTTTATCGGCGATGGCGCCAAGCTAGTGCGTGACGCATTTGCGCTTGCCAAAGAGAAGGCACCGGCCATAATTTTCATTGATGAATTGGATGCAATTGGCACGAAGCGTTTCGATTCGGAGAAGGCCGGCGATCGTGAGGTACAACGTACTATGCTGGAGCTGCTGAATCAGTTAGATGGCTTTAGCTCAACTGCTGACATAAAGGTCATCGCAGCAACAAATCGCGTTGATATACTCGATCCCGCTCTTCTGCGTTCCGGTCGGTTGGATCGTAAAATCGAGTTTCCACATCCGAATGAAGAGGCGCGTGCGCGCATTATGCAAATCCACTCACGTAAAATGAATGTCAGCAACGATGTAAACTTTGAGGAGCTGTCCCGTTCGACTGACGATTTCAATGGTGCCCAATGCAAGGCAGTTTGTGTGGAGGCGGGCATGATTGCCCTGCGCCGCTCGGCCACATCAGTGACGCATGAGGACTTCATGGATGCTATCATGGAGGTGCAGTCCAAAAAGAAAGCTAATCTTAACTACTATGCCTAGACTAAACTTTTGCAAATTAAATTTACTTGTAATCTTGCAAACGCATTAAAAATAATAACAGAAAATATATTAAAAAACAATAAAAAAAATGACTTTAGTTTTCAGTTGAATTTTTCGTTAGGAATCGTATCGCATGGATAAGCAGTTTTATCAGTACAACACACATATATTTTTGAGTACGATATTTCTGATTTTTAAATATCTAAAAATTCAATTCAGAAATAATAAAAATTAGATGATAAATATTTACATGGTCACTAATTAAACTAGGGATGATTAACCAATCGTTAAGACTAATCAGTGGGATCGAGTGTATTGCTGCTGTTGCTCGTCCCTGCGGACGCGCTATTTGCCGTTACTGTTGGGCTGGATAGTTCGCCACTGGACGCCGTCGAAGCGGTTGTGGTAGATGTCGTGGATGATGCGGCTGCTGCTGCTGCTGGAGTAGCTGTTGCTCGAGCAGTAGCAGTCGCCGGTGCCGCTGTTGGAGCGACCGGAGCTGCATTAACGGGAATATCTGCCATATCATTGGCTGGCGGTTGCGGCTGTGGCGGCTGCTCTGGCTGTTGAAATGGTCGTCTAATATACATTATGATGCCCAGCAAAAGGGTCAGTATGGTGATCATATACAAATCCCAATTGGCAGCAATGTTTTCATCCATATAAAAGATGAATCTGTATGGCGACTAAAGTGCAGTGATGTCAATTGAAGTTCACCAAGCCATTTGATCAATTTAAGGTCTTACCTGCTTTATTGACTCAATCTTGGCTAGCATTTGCAGTTTAAATAACGCAATTGCGACGGGAACTTTGGCATCAGAATTAGTTTCGGCTGCTAAATCATATAATCTTTTGGCCAGATGCCAATCCTTCTTCATTCCCAGTCCCTGCTCGTGCATGTAACCCAAATTAAACATTGCTTGGGCATTGTACTGCTGATCTGATGCTTTCCTACAGTCGAAATTTCAGTAAAATCAAAATCATAAATTATGTTTTCCCGTAGTTTACGCACCTGTAAAGCGCGGCAGCTGTTTCAAAGTCTGTTTTTGTACCCCAGCCATAGTAGTAGTAATCGCCGAGCTTGACTTGAGCCGCTGAATAGCCCTGGCCGGCCGCTCGTTTCCAATAATAAAATGCACGTATCAAATCCTCATGGCGGTCATTGAATACATGCACCTCTTCACGATCCAGCAAGAAAGCCGCATTGCTCTGTGCCACCTCATAGCCAACTTCCGCCATCAGCGAATACTGCATGTAGGCCTCATCTATGCGGTTCTGTTTGTAGTCACTGTATGCGTGCATCAGCCTACTACTCCAACGTCCACGTTCCGCCACGTTTTTAAAGAACTAGAATTGGATGTAACACAAAAAACGTTGCAGTCGGGTTTTACCGCCTATGCAATACTCGTCCACAGCATATTAACAGCTTAATGCAGTCAAAAATTTACTTAATTATTATTGTTAATTATAGTTTTGGATAATATTGATTTGTAAAATAACCCGCAACTGTCTGACAAATTTTGGTCACTAGCTCTTAAATTGTGTCATGATTTTGATCGATTTACATACGATTGACATATCCAGAAATGCTTTGAGCAATCTGTAGATGAGGGCTTTAGTAATAGTTTGATGCACCTAGTAAGCATAGCAACAAATTCTTTTGTGACGCGGATATAAATTTCAAGTCCCTATTGTCTTTATGCTAAAAGTTGCCTTCGTGCGAACGGAGAGACGAAAGGACGGACAGCAAGACATTGCACAAACCCAATATAAGGTAACCGAGTACAAAAATAATGTATGAGCATAAACAAGATAGCCTACCTCTACAGCTGCTGGACAGGAGCGAAGCATGCCCATTCCGTATGCATGCATAATACCCAAATTGTAGTATGCCAAAACATGGCCGGACTGTGTAGCCAAGTTGAAATACTTGAGAGCTAATTTGTAGTCCGTCTTGACACCGTTTCCAGCTGGATTTGGAATAAAGTATGGAAGATATTACTTTTCGGTTACATTCACAGAGCTTAAAATGGCTACTTACTAAAGTACATTGTGCCTAGTTGCAATTGTCCATCGACCCAGCCTTGGTCAGCGGCCTGCGTAAAATAAGACAAGGCCTTGATAGTATCTTTGGGCACACCCAAACCCTTTAGGTACATTAGGCCCAGACCACTCTGGCCCACAGGATCGCCCATTTCGGAAGCTTTTGAAAAATACTTTTGTTCGAAAAGAGGCATTATTATTTTGATTATTTACAGAGAGTAAATCTTCTTACCTTAAACGCAGTCTCGTTATCAGCCTTGATTTGCTCGCTGCCCTCCAAGTAGAGCTTACCCAAAAAGGCAAATCCAATGGCATTGCCGGCATTGGCTGCAAGTGTAAAATATTCCAATGCCTTTTGATGATCCTGCTGAATAGCCTTGCCGCCCTGGTAGTACAACTGGCCCAAACCAACCTGCGACTGCACATCGCCCTTGTCGGCCAGTAGCTGATAGTAGTCGACAATTTCAGTTTCGTGACTGCCTGGATTTTCTAGCTCATCTAACAGCCGGACACGATGCACAACCGGTCCGTTGGCAAACGTTATCTTGGTTGCCACTTTCTTGGCTACACGCTTGTATTGAATCAACGCCTTCTCGCAGCTGGTAGGCACATTTATGCCGTACAAGTATCGGTACCCCATGGCCATTTGGGCAAGCGTATTGTCGCCCAGTGCAGCAAGCGTGTAGTGGAGTAGCGCCAACGGCTGGCTGACATTCTTGCCACCCACGCCCGCAGAGTACAAAAAGCCAAGACCCAAGTGGGCTTCCGGTACGCCTTCGTTCGCCAAGCTCTCAAACTCCTCAGAGGCATGATGAAAATCAAATGCCATCCAGTGGCCCAAAAGCACGGCCCATGCTAGTTCGGCGCGTGCCTTGGGGTGATTAAATGCTGCCGCCTTGCGCAGCAATGTAAATGCGACGCGCTTATCAGTGCGCGGCTTTGCCAGCATCTCCATGGCATTCTCGTAAAGGCTCTGAGCTACAAGAATATTATATATAGGCGCAATACTTGCTTATACTAAATAATTGCTTACCTTCCATCTCCTCGGGCGTTAGCTGTACAGCTTCAGCGAGAATCGCTTGTCTCGCTTCTATTTCCTCGATTTGCGCCTTTAGTTTCTGCTGCTTCATCTGACTGTCGTTCCATAGCCTCTTGAACAATGCAGCTGGCATAACTTTTGTGCGCGGCACGAATTCGGTGTCTTTCATCTTATCCGCCTTGCGATCATTGCTGCCTGGTGCCGACGAGGATGAGTCGATAATGTCAGGGTCTTTAGCATCTTTGTCGGCCGTCGTAATCTCATCGGCTTCCGTTTTGGCTGAACTATGTTGTTCCGTGGAAGCACCGGCCTCGGGCTCATTGCCGCCTATCGCTGTCGCGCTGGCGCTTTCGGAGAGTGGACCCTGCAGCTCGGCCCGCAACAGCTGGCTGCACTGGGCCACCAGGAGTATTGAAATTATGAACAGGCTTGGCAATCTCATTATGTATGGAACTTCTATCTGCGTTTGCCGTAAAGAGATAAGTGTTAAATATACTCTAAAAATATGCGAATATACTTTTCTTGTCTCTTAAGGTCTGACGTGTTGTGTTATTTACTTTTTCTTTTGTGCACACACTGATTGCTTTTTCACCGTTTGATTCTGCTACGTGCTTCCCAACCGTTTTATTTTTTATCGATTGCGCATTTTATATCCGTGCAGGTGCTAATTTCGTTTCCTTTTTGCCTCCTGCTACTTTATTAAATTTTCACACGTAAGATTAAAGAACCTTTTATTTGTTGCAACAATAATTGGTGACCAGTGTTGGCAACGACGCAATAATAGATATGAGCAACAATGTGATTTTCAAATTGGTGCACAGTATCACCTGTCACATACATGGTGTAATTGTAAAATGTAATAAAATTGACGAGAGCTCGACATACTCTATTGATCGTTTTCTTAGAATAATAAAAATTTACAAAATGCATTTTTATTTTTGACAATTGCAAGCGTGACTCCAACTCGATATTTTATTTGTTGTGCGCAATGAGTGGCATGTTATCTTTAACAACATCGACTGATGTCCCGGTATATCCACCTCTATAGAGCGGCCAGTGTTTGAAATGTTTGAAGAATGTCTTCGGTGTTGTTGTTGTATTTGTTGTTCCATTTCATAATGCCCGGAACAGCAGAGCAAAATTTAGAGTGATAATTTGTGAATACACTAATTAATATACGAGGAGGCATTGTTCAAGTGTGAATCATTGTTCTTTTCAAGCGGAGAAGTTTAAAAAAGCATGGAAATGAGTGTAAGTTACGACAACGGCTACAAGTCAGCTGCTGACTGCTGGCTGCGATCAACAACATGGAAACCAGTTCCAAGACGCGCTCCAAGCGACTCAGACGGTCACGCACTACACTATTCATGCTTAACTGCGTAAGCTGGTGAAAGTTTACAGCTGTTGCAGTCCGTACTTTAGCTCAAAAAACGCAGAGCGTCAATTATTAATCCTCAAACCTCTCCCCCCACCCACCTGTGTATCACTTAAAGGCGGCTATGCTTGCACGTGTCTCCTTCTATCCAACGCTTCTCTACAATGTGCTTATGGAAAAGGCGACAGCAAGGAATTGGTACGATCGCATCGACGAGAATGTTATACTGGGAGCTCTGCCCTTTCGAAGCCAGGCAAATGACGTAAGCAAGACAAACAAAAGAAGAAAATAATTTATGTGCTTTTACCTTAGAGTAAATCAAAAATTTAAAAAAAAAAATAAAGAAATGAAAAATTTTAACAACTTTCTCTTTGTTCCTGCCAACAGTTAATCGAGAAGGAAAATATGAAAGCTGTCGTTTCAATGAACGAAGACTACGAGCTTACCGCGTTCTCAAACGACTTGCCCAAGTGGAAGGCTCTTGGCATAGAGTTCCTCCAACTGGCGACAACAGACATTTTTGAGTCGCCCAACCAAGAGAAGCTCTACCGGGGTGTGGAGTTCATAAATCGGTTTTTGCCTCTGTCCAAGCGCATAGCTGGCCTAAACTCAACGCAAGCTGCTGAAAATGTTGGGTCGGTTTATGTGCACTGCAAGGCGGGGCGAACACGTAGCGCCACTTTGGTGGGTTGCTATCTTATGCTGGTGCGTTTAAAAATAAACTTGACCTATTGTAGCTTTTGTGTTATAAGCATTGCTTGTTTTTTTCTTTTTTAGAAAAACGGCTGGAATCCAGATCAGGCTGTAGAGCACATGCGTCAGTGTCGTCCGCATATCTTGCTGCACACCAAACAATGGGACGCGCTTAGAATATTCTATGCAAATAACGTAGGGGCCGGCAAGTCATGACCCAACCTGACAGCAGCCACAGTTGAATGTTTATTTCCTACGTAAAAAATGGTGCCAGTTTCTGTTTTTGTTATCGTTACCAAAACTATTTAAACGAAAATTTAAATACACTTTTTAAATTAGGTGCCTTTTCTTTTATACACGTTTTTTTATTTACACCTAATGACTAAATAGCATCGTCATATCCCAACATTTCGTGTTTAACATAAATACAGAATTGAAACTCGTCTCATGTCCCTGTTTCCTTTTTGGCATTTAGGCTTTTGATTCCGAATCCTTGCCCTTGATGGCCCAGAATCGTTTGATTCCATTAGCCAGACCAACGTCGTTTTTGATGAAGTAAAACAGGCCGCCTAAGGTAGCAACAGAAATAACGACGAGTGCCACATGAAACACTTTGGGTAAAATGTTGCCAACTACAGATGGACGCATGTAGTCAACGATCATAGCTTCAACGCCCCTGCAAGAATTAGTTGGTAAATAATATAAAGGAGTATATAAAATACGTATCTTACCAATGGGTGTGAATAACTACAGATACGGCTAAGAGGGCGTCCATTATCTGAGAAGGCGCGGCAAAAGCAGCGGGAATAACAGCCAGTAATCCAACAGAGACTAAGCGCTCAATGGTCCACAAGCCTGTATGGTTACTGGTAGGCGAGGCCATTTTAGGAGCGCTTACTGAAATCTCGCGGATTGCAACTGGCTTAAATGTTGAATTCTATGATTAACTAACGACTTGTGATATATGTAAGCAAATACATACCGCAATTTTCCTGGTTAGTGCCAGAGGCTTTGTCAGAGCTTGGCTTTGCGTGTTAGCCACAATTGTCGAGTAAGCCTTCAGTGGCGTCAGACGCATAGATTTAATGAGGCTTGCAGCTGTCGGTATATCAAACAACCAGGTTATATAATGAAAACGGTTGTCGGCAAAAAACATCATGTACATAAATCTGCCAATTTATTTTACGTACCATTACCACGAGCTGCTCCACGTAGTACCACAGAGGACAACATTATTTTTCCTTGCAACCCGTAAATTTTGATGAATATATTAAACACTTGTTATTGACTTGAACAGCCAACTTCTTATGTCCAAACGAAATTTCACAGCACTGAAAGCCTCGATGCCTACTATAAATCGAAACACTGAGACTTATCGTTTGAGTTGTTATCGATCCCGCCCAAAACATACATATGTAGTACACGTTTAAAAAAATTTTTTCAAAAGCATTTAAGTTTTACAGATTTGCAGACATGATGATACCCGGAATATTAAATATATTAAAAATAAATTCAAGAAGTGTTATACATTTATTAAGCAGCTTTAATCGTTTGTACAAAACATTTGAGATTCATTTGTGGACGGAATGTAAAAGTGATGCAGGCTATAAGATATATATAATTCTGAGTTGCAATATCTTTAGTCATTTGTATTCTTACATATGTGTCAAATTTGTTTAAAAATTTCGTTAATTTCATTACATTACTAAGGCACATAATTACATCCTTCTAAAAACAAAGACACTTTACGGCTCGGATATGATTGATGATACTGTAAACTTATTCTAAACTTATTGCGCGACTAAATAGCTGGCTAGCATATAAACAGCGCCAATGACACATGCAACTGGTGCATTAATTAGGCAAGCTAAACGATCTGCGCCGGCCTTGTAAAAGTCCCAGTCAAAGACAATATTCGAAGCATCTGATGGCTTCCAAGGATTTAAGCCATCATCGAAATACATTGGACAATCGTCACGCTCACGTTCGTATTCAACGGCATCGATAGCGACTGCAGCGCCCTCGGAGTGATTCCATGAGGTCACGTCTTGGTTAAGCTTGCAGAATGCTCCCACTGCTTGGGACATGAGGACGCGATTGAGGTCGGCACGCTGATATACCCAACAACGGTATTTTGATAGCGGGTCCAAATCATCGTAAGTAATTAGGTAGGATTTCAGATTTTCCTTCCAGAAGCCTATGCATTTCATGCGGTAATCCGGATCACTGTAGATATCAACAGGTCGGCCCAAATGGTCCACAGACAAGCAGTAGTTCTCATCGACAGCCAACTCCTTTTGGTCCGTGTCACAAACTGATAAATCAGATATGTTTTGCTTGCAGTGTATATCGGGACGTGGACTCAAAGTAACGCCACCAAGGATTCTTTAAATTGTATATTATATATTTAAATAAGTATATTAAAAACATTAGTCAATTATTTGCTCACCTTGTTTTAAATGGATGCTCGCCTCTTTGCGTAAAATTAAATTTGCCAGCTACAGGACAACGGACAGGAACAGGATTTTTCGCTAAGAACAAATCATATTTCCAGGCTTCGGAATTGGGAAACTGTACCCAAGAGCACACTGTGCTGAAATCATCCTTGATCACTGCCAAGCCCTTGCGATATCTTATGATATTGTGATGTCTGGGCATGAAATCAAAGCACACGTAATCCTTTTGACAGCCATCGACGGTGAGACGGGCCATCATGACTCGGTCGCCACGTCGCTCGCGGCACACGTAAATTGTCTTGCGGTATCGGGCTCTATCGGGATAATAGGTCTCATTGATGTGCGTTTCACTAATGGAGACATCTGCATCAATGTTGGCCGTGTTCACCCACTCGCCAGAGAAATTCTGAGGCAGCGTACAGCCGGGCTCCACGAATTCGGCCTTAACCGGTGTTAGCTTAAGACGTTCCGGCGAATTCTCGGGTGTTTTCAGTGTATTGCATTCGGCAGTGATGGACACGCCCACGTAGAGATCGTCATCACGATTTTTAAGGAAGCAACGGAATTTCTCATCCTTACGCGACTCCTTCGTATTCGCAACGGCGAAATAATGATTCTTGCCCACAAACCAATCGCCCAGGCAGCTGAACTCCACGGTGCCGCTGAAGGTGCCTTCCATGCCCTCGCACTTCTGATAAGTGATGTTGAACTTTTGGTTTTGTATAAGGAACTGTGTGCCAGCCGTTTGACAGGATTGAATACGTGCATCTGGCTTATTGCACACGCCCGTAAAGCGGAATCGATTCTATAAATGATAAATAACTTTACAAAAATTATTTCTCTTTTAACAACGTAAAAGAGGACTTGCCTGATATGTGAAATGCCAAACGCCTTCGAGAGACGAACGACAATTGATTGGCACAAAGTTCTCATTGAACAAGGTGATCTGCTGCTGATCATCTTTAATGCCCCGGCACACATTCTCCACGGTGGGCTCCTGGCCAGGCGGCAGGCCCACACAAGGTCCCTCGAACTTTTCAAATATATTCAACGTGCGTATTATCGTACGCACGCAATGATAACAGTTAACGGATCGCTCCTTGAACACAAACGAATACTCATCGCCTTTGTGTCGTTGGTAATTAACGCAGTAGCCACGCGTGGACATGGAAGTCGCATCGATGACCGTTTGGGTGGGTAAGCCGACCTCCCATGAGAACCATGTGCCCTGCAGTATTTTAGGTATAATGCAGTCGCGCTGCTCCAACTGATTAAATTGTGCGAGCGCTGTAATTAAGATTTGGACAATGCCCAAATTATTAAATTCCCAATGAATCACATTAAGCCTCGCTTTGTGGCTTGGGTGTGGCTTGAGCCAAAGTTTTACTGACCTATGCTGGAGAGGCCCAAAAGGAATATTATTCCTAAAAATATGTTCATTTTTATATTACAATACATAAACACTTCTATGTAAGCATAATTTTAATAGAACACAACCACTAAACAATTCAAATTAAAACACAACTTGAGCAAAGAAAACACGCAACAAACAAATTTACCAACTACTGCAGTAACGTTTTGCAGCACTGAGATGGCGACTTCGCATTTTGCAGCACTGCGCCCGCCTTCAACTAGATTTAATCGATTAGTTTTTGCGTTGTCAGTTCAAATTTGAAATACATTTGTGCCAGACAACGCACTCTCCAGATTAAAGTTCAAGTTAATCGGACACAGACAGGGCGTAGACAAATTCTTTGATTAAAAATAATTACTCTTAACCGCTTTATGCTGTCATTAAAATGTCTAGCTGATTACAGAAATCACAGCTTGGCAACAACTTGAGCTTAAGCCTGTGACTAAAAGAAAAAGTGTTCCACTCAATATAACGCCGTCTGGGGCTTCTAATGTAAACAACGCCCACTCAGACAGCTATCTGCGGCAGTCTAATTCCACGCTTAACAGCCCCAGAGCAACAATGAGTAACACAAATATGTTTGAAATGCACTTTAATCTGTTTAATCGTCATTGCTTACCTAACGAACTTCGTGGTTGAAGATATACAACAGATAAGCTTGCTCTAATCAGGAGTGTTCGACTAGGAGATACCCTGAACGCAGCAGTGAGTTGTTTTTACAGACAAGGCTTGGGTGGCATTCATACATACCCCAAAATAAATGTATAATCTTTATGTAACTTTCGAAACTCTAAAAGAGAACCAAAATGCACAAATTAAAAATAAAAAAAATAAAGCGAATGGGTGTGAGATTCAAAAAAGTAAAATTTTCTTGATTTGAGTGTACTGTACTTGAGCTTTCATACCAAGTTTAGTGTCTCTAGCTCTGAGTTTTTGAGATACGCTTAAACACCGGCCCGAAAAAAACTGATATGTATCGATAATAAGAAAACGGGCCGGGCTATCGCTGGACACTTCAGTTGTCTACCGAAGCTACTGATAGTGACCAAGAATATATATATTTTATAGGGTTAGCTAATCACAAAATACAAAAAGCCCTTTCCATAGAAAATTATAAAATTTGTGTATTTAAATGATTCACGTTCATGAATATGGAGAGTCCCTAGTTCTGTTGGGATTATTAGAATCCGTTTCTAATTGCACTTTGGAACTTATTCAACTGCGACGCATGGCATGTTGTTGATAAGTCTCGCCTAGGTACACACTTTTGAGTGCGGATCGCGTCGTGCTTATCACTGGGCAGTAAAGGTCATTTCGTGCATGGCGAGCCCGTCAACCAGAATGTCTATGGAGTGGCCAGTGCAAATTTGGCGCAGTCTCAATTCAAAGCCCGTTTAAAAAGCAAGTGCGCTCGATCAGTGGCTGCCCCTAAATTTAAACACACCGTGCCTTTCAAAAAGGGCAACTCTTTAGCGCCAAGAAATCATCCAATAAACAATTAAATATTGTCAAATCGTAGTCTCATGGGTTAGTAACAAGCGCCAACCTTCGGCTAAGTGAGAGGCTAATGTGTGTGTTCTTAATCCGTTAAAGCAGCTGCAACAATGAGCAGTGGTCTGCATATGGAGGCCATCGATCGCATAACATCAATTCCCTTGGTGGAGTCAAGTGTCAAACGGGTCGAGCACATTTACGATAAGGTCAAGAACAACAATCGCCTCTTCAGCTGGTACTTTGAAACAGCGGAGGCAACAATCAGTGCCGCCTACGAAACGGTTCAGCCGGCCGTTAAGCTCTTCGAGATGCCCATCAAGCGCCTGGACAATGTGATGTGCAAGAGCCTCGATATATTGGAGCAGCGCATACCGCTGGTCTATCTGCCGCCCGAAATGGTAAGTAGATTCCTCACACTTATCAAAGTGGCATAAGATTCGCTGACGTAGGTCATCATATTGTGCTTAAAGATGTACTGGAATACCAAGGAATATATGTCTGATCATTTGGTCCGGCCAGTGCTGAAGCGTGCGGATTCGGTTAAACAAATTGGAAATGCGGTGCTCGAGAGTCCCCTAACCACATACGCAGCGGATCGCATCGATGGCGCATTCACAGCCGGCGACAAATTCGTGGACAAATATCTAGTGCCCCTACGCACAGACCAGGATCAAACAGACGGTGAGTAAAAATCATCAATAGCAGCTGCAATTCAGGACCGCAGACCTCTACCAAGCGACCTCGCATCATTTATTTATAGACTCCACGGTCAGAATACACGACAAAAAAAAAAAAAAGAATAATGTCAATCGAGGTTATCAATTCACTTGAATTTTGAATATATTCGAAATTCTTTCGGTTGCCTAATCGGCTGCAAACAAATCATGCGATAAGGCTTGACTTCGTTCACAAGTTCAAACAAAAATTAAAAAAAAAAAAAAAACCCGAGATCGAGCATTAAAAAAAATTAATAAGTTGCAATCGGGTGCTACTTATCCGCAATTGTCTAGCTGCAGTTCACAGCAGATAAGATGTAAAAGTTACACAGTCATTTGAATGTTGAATCCTCGTCTTATGCTTGAACTTGTTGGGAATTCGAACGAGTTGTTGTTGTTCAATAAAGCAACGTTTTTTGAGATAGGAAACTATCTACCGAAATGGGTCACTAAAGTAGCCAATTGCATAATAATTTGTAAGAAATATAGAAATATTAATTTTTCAATTATAAAGATTAGCTTAAAACATGACGTTTATACAGACGGACAATGTACAAAACAAGTAAACACTTGTTTACTTGCTGAACAAAGTATAAGTATCTACTTAAATGTAATTTCAAAAAATTTTAACTTTACCTCTTCGCAGCCTCCCAAGACGATGATAACGACGCAGCGTCGAACACAACTCCGGACGAGAAAGGCGCCATTAAGGCGATCCATCACGGTCAACGCTTCTCCCGCAAGCTGAAGCGCAGACTCACACAGAGAACGATCGCCGAGGCGCGAGCGCTCAAGAAACAGAGCAAAGAAGCGATCCACGTGCTCATCTATGCAGCCGAATTGGTAAGTGGACATCGTATTGAAAAGTAGAGTGCATAGAGTACAATAATACTTATATTGAACTTGAACAGATTGCAACAGATCCCAAGCAGGCCATGGCCAAGGCCAAGGAGCTGTGGGGGTATTTAAGTGCGGACGAGCCAGAAAATCAAGCCAGACCCGTGACCCTGGAGCAGCTGCTTGTGCTGCTGACACGCGAGTCGGCCAGACGAGTTGTACACCTGGTCAATTTTAGCGCCAACGTTGCGTCCAATTTGCCCAGGTAAGATGGCCAGTTGCCAAGAGAAGTTGAACACAATTTTGATCATATTTTGTTAATAGGAATTTGGCGCACACCACCACCGAGGTTGTACATCACATAATATGCATTAATAACCGCATAATAACCATCACTCGCCTGGACAAGTTCAAGAACATATCAAAGGAGGAAGCTGAATCTTTAGTCAAGCGCATGCGCGCCTTCTATGGCAACCTGCAGGTGCTTACCAATGGTTATCTGGTGAATTATACAAATTATTTGCCCATCTGCCATTTTTTTGAACGTGATTTCGTTACAGGAACGCGTTGCGAGCT
This sequence comes from Drosophila paramelanica, assembly GCA_035043915.1. NCBI lineage: Eukaryota > Metazoa > Arthropoda > Insecta > Diptera > Drosophilidae > Drosophila > Drosophila paramelanica. The sequence continues at coordinate 7,298,072 of JAWNMO010000258.1, forward strand.
TCCTGTCCGGACGTATCGAAGCCGAAAAGGTCACGGGCAGCGAGACGAACGCGGTCAGCAGATCCTCGAGAAGGCGACCGGAAGCAAACAATTTCTCGCCCGCTCACAACAATTTGAATGGGGTCTACTGAGCAATCAAGTTGTTTATTGCTCTCGTATTTTTGTTTATAAATATAGTCTTGCTTTTCCTTTCATAATTGTACTAATTGAACAGTTTTATTTGTTTGTAAAGTGCATCGATCATTTAAATAAATTCTCTTTATAGTATTTTAGCTCTGATATGCTCTCTTTAATGTCGTCCAGGCTGCGATGAGCGAGCATTTTTTTTGGTGCTGCTGCAATAACCCCCGGATACCATCTGGTAGCCAGCTCCTTTATTGTCGAGACATCTATGATCCTATAGTGCAAATAATCATCGACTGCTGGGAAATACTTTCGCAGAAACAAACGATCCATATATACAGAGTTACCCGCCAACGGGCACTTTCGCTCGGGTATATGTGCCTTTAGGTAATCCAACACAATTTTCTCGGCCCGATCTGGCGTCACCTCGGACACTCTACACCGGTCCACAAGGCCGGATTCGCGATGATGCTTTTGGCACCATTCGTTCATGTTTTCGTACACGTGTTCCGCATGGTGTATGGCGAAACATGGTCCCTCCGATTTAACATTCAGATGCTTGTCGGTTATAATAAAAGCCACTTCCAGTATCTGATCTTTGTTTATGTCGAGTCCGGTCATTTCCAAATCCAACCAAACAATGTCCGACTGGTTGGTTTTGCTGCACGTGCTCATCTTATTCACCTGGGTACTGCAAAATGATGACGAAAGCCTACTTTGAGATGTGATAACATTACTGAATAATTGTCGTAAGCGGTTTAATTCAAAAATCATTGAGATAACTTAAACTTTATCTAAATAAAACTAAACTGAACGCCTACTATGATACTACCACTTAGCCTTTTAAGGTGACCAGACTTCTTCATCTCATATGTTACAACATAGGGAAATTTTAACAGCGCAATAACTGCCTAAACAACCCAATGTGACAGACCTATTAAAAAGTAATTTTAAAAATCAGAGTTAAGCGCATTAAATATTATTATTACATGTAATGTTAGATAAACATAAACTAAATTCTACATAAATATTACAGCCTGTTCTTACACTGAATTTCTCGCAGCATTACGCAGCACTGCAAGTAAGACATTTGACAACACTAGCTGTACCTTGTGCGTTTTCAACAAGCAAACGAAAATTGTACAAAAAAGAAAGGGATCATTGCAACTGAAACAAAACACACACAAAATGTCCTCAACGCTGAGAGATGAGCCAGGCACTTCGAAAGAGTCGTTTGAGGACTTCTACACAGAAGTAAGTTAAGAGTTGGTAACAATGCCACCGTGCCAGCAGCAAAGCCAACGCAGACGGCTGCGGCAGAGGCTCTTCCAAAAAGAGCAAATATTGCATTTCATTATATACATAAATAAACGATTTTATGACTATTTTCGCAGGTGAAAGAAATTGAAAAACGCGATTCAGTACTAACTCCTACTCAACAAATTGATCGTTTACTTCGTCCAGGTTCCACATACTTCAATCTTAATCCTTTCGAGGTGCTGCAGATTGAGCCAGACGTCGAGGTGGCCGACATAAAAAAACGTTATCGCACCCTGTCCATACTAGTACATCCAGACAAGAACCACGATAACCAGGAGCGCGCCCAAATGGCATTCGATATCGTTTCGCGAGCCTGGAAAATATTGGAAAACGACCTAACGCGCAAGAAGTGTTTGGAGGTGTACGAGGAAGCCAAGGGCCGCACAGATCACATGGTATATATAGTGCACTTACCCATTGATTAATTCCCCACTAAATTCATATGTTTTTACAGATTGCAGAAAAGCGTAAAAAACTGAAAAAGGAAGGCAGATCTTTTGAGCCCATACCAGAAGATGATCCTGTAAAATATAAACATGCAATTTATGTTATGGTTATGAAACTGTTTGCAGACATGGAGCGGAGACGGCAAAAGCTCGATCAGCGCGACCAGGAGGAGCGCAAGCGTAAGCGCGAAACAGAAATCGAGGAGGAAGAGCGCGTCAAGGCGGATCGTGAATGGCAGCAAAACTTTGAAGAATCTCGCCAAAGTCGTGTAAACAGTTGGCATGATTTTCAATCCGGCGCTAGCAAATCGAAAAAGGCCAAGAAACAAAAGCATATGACGGGCATGATGGTGCCGCCAAAATTTAAGCCGGAGACACGATGAAATCCTTCGCCCAAAAGCCGTCGCGTTGTTTTACACACATATATATATATATATATTTTTACATTTTTATAAGTATCCTTTGGAATTGTAATTGACATGATTCATAATTTGTAGTTTTAGGCAATCAAACAAGCGTTTTCTTTTCATCTATCCGATCTTTCTTTTTCACTCTGCTTCTGTCACTATTTGTGGCCTATTTTTGTTTTACATTTCTGTGTACAAACTGGCTGTGAATACAATATCGCGCTTTATGGCCGCCGAGGCCTCTTCCATTTTCGATTGCAGTCCAGGATTACCTATCCGAATGGCGGCAGTTTTGACATCACGCAATGTTTCGTCCAGCTGTTGAATGCAGCGCACAATGATGCCCTCCTGCACCTCGGTCAGCTTCATGATCTCGGCGAAAGGCTGTCGAAAATACAATTAGGGAGATTGGCATTTGAGTATAACGCTGGAGCTCACCTTGTTTTTCGCCCACTCATAGACAACCTCTAGCAGTCCAAAGTTGAGATTATTCTCAGTCTGAATGGCCGCTTGACAGCGCTGCTCCTCGGCCAAGATAGTATCGTTTATTTGCTCAAAGGCGGCCACACATTGCTTGAGCGCCTCTGGAATAACCGGTTCGCCCTGAATTTTCGCCTGAAACACCAGACCCGACAACAGCGCAGCGATCTCTGCCGGTTCCAGGTCGTTGAACATATTGCACAGTATCAGCTCGGTAATTAGCAGCTCATTCTGTCCCATTTCGCAGGCGACCTTTCCCTTGAGCGTCACCTCGTTCAGCTCGTCGATATAGTTTAGGGCGCGCAATACCTGCAGCTTGTTGCAGTAATCCGGATAAAGAGTTAAGTTCTTGGCAGAGTTCTTGAAGCGCAGCTCCTCAATATGAATCTCGAGCACACGCCGGTCATACACCTTGGCGAACTCCTGCTCGAAGCCTGCGATATTGGTGTGCGGCAGGACATCGCCCACCTGTCGAGCCAGATGATCCACATAGTTCAGCATGGCCACTTCGTTCTCCGCATTCACATTAATCTCCTTGCACAGGTTGACATATTTAATGCTCTCCGGATTTGCATTGTACGCCTCGTTCAACTGATGCAGCTCAGTGACGGCCTTGACGACTGTGGCGCCCGGCGGCGCGTCCTTAAAGCGCTCTAGCTGCCGCTGCTCCCAGTTGCGTATGATGACCTCTGCATCCACTTTAATTGTGGACTTGGTAATGCTGATTATATCGATGGCTCTGACATCCAGTACAGTATGTCCGCCAATCCCTTCAGGATGGAAGAACTTGTACTGCGGCGTCAGCGAGAGTATTTTGTAGTAGAGTTCGCCGCGATTGACATTGTCGCTATCGGAGCTCTTGAATTGATGGTCCAGCACCAGCACCTTGTAGACGCTGTCCTTGCCCAGCACGGACTTCACGTTGAGCAAAATGGCCAACTTATTATAGTGCTTTCCCTGCGTGATGACAATGATGCGTCCAATTTTTAATTCCTTTTGGATTTTTGCCTGGGTCACAATGAATTTCTGCGAAAGTGGAAAGTTAACATTTTTCGTTGACTCAGTGCCATCAGTTACTACTAACCATAATGCGATGTTTCTCCTTCCAGTACTCAACGGACTTGTCGTAAAAATAAATAAGCGGCTCCAAGTGCTCACCCAGTGGCGGCAGCATGGCGAACTTGTCCTCGGCTAGTTGCAGCTGCTTCTGCTGCGTGGGCAACTGCAGTTTCTGGTTGAACTCCTTGAAGCTAAACTGCATAATGTCCTCCACCTTGATGCTCTCTATGCGCAGGCAGGTCAAGATAACCGCGTAGCGTAAAATGAATTGCGACTGCAGCTTTTCGGGCAGCCCGAGGATCATGGGACGCAGCTCCATGGAGGGCGGGACACTAGCCTTGCACATCAGTATGACCATGCCATTCTCATCGTGACCACGCCGCCCAGCACGGCCAGCCATTTGTATATACTCGCCCGGCTTCAGATTGCGCATCTCATTGCCATCGAATTTCTTGTGCGAATCAAAGATGACCGTACGGGCCGGCATATTGACACCCATGGCGAACGTTTCGGTTGCAAAGAGAAGCTTAACCAGCCCGGTCTGGAAGAGCATCTCGACAATCTCCTTAAGAATGGGCAAAATGCCGCTGTGATGAACGCCAATGCCACGCTCCAGTGCGTCCTTCAGCGCGAGCACCTGGGGTATTGTGCGGTCCGGCGGCTTCAGCTTGGCCAAACACTGCAGGAAGAACTTTTGCACGGCACCCTTTTCCACAGCTGTATTGAGATCCACAGATTGCAGCGCGGCCACGTTGGCATCGCAGCGATTGCGGGACAAGGTGAAGGCGACCACTGGCATTTTGTTGTTGCGCTTGAGGAAGTCAATAAGACCGATCCAGGTGGACTGTTCCTGCTTGCTGTGAACATAGTTCTTGGGTCCGCCCGCCTTAGATTTGCTTTGCATCTCCTTCTTGCGCTCCACGGCCTTCTCGTAGTTGCTCTGCAGGAATCGGCCCTGGGCATCGACCAATAGAAAGATGTCATCGCGGCTTTTGCCGCCGGCGCCCGTATAGAGATAGTGCATCAGCGGCACAGGACGCTTAAGTGTGCTTATTACATACACCTTGCGCTTCTTGGTGCTGCCCACCCAGTCGGCCAGCTCCATGGTGTTAGGCACCGTGGCGCTAAGCATTATGATATTGACATGATCCGGCAGCAGTATGATGACCTCCTCCCAGACGTGGCCTCGCTCCGGATTGTTAATGTAGTGGACCTCATCAAAGATGACGTACTCCAGATCTCGTGTTATGTCGCTGCCACAGTAGAGCATGGAGCGCAGTATTTCGGTGGTCATGATCAGGCAGGAGGCGGTCGGTTCAATTTGCAGATCGCCCGTGATGAGGCCCACATCCTTAAAGGTCTTGCGAAAGTCGCGATACTTTTGATTCGACAGCGCCTTGATGGGCGACGTGTAAATGGTGCGGGTGAGATCCCGCTTGGACAGTGCGATGGCGTACTCGGCCACCACGGTTTTGCCCGCAGACGTGTGGGCCGCAACGAAAACGTATTGACGCTGCTCCAGCTTGAGAATGGCCTGCTTTTGGAACACATCGAGCTCAAAGGGAAACTCGATGGCCGGGCAGGGTATCTGCTCCTTAAAGTTGTTGATCGGCTGGCTGATGTCAACCATTTCTGCCCAGTCGCTGCTAAATGTTTTCGCTGTGGTCGATATATTTAAGACAGGTTTCAGATCCGCATTCATGATCTCATCATCCACGTCTTTGAACTCTGCCGGGAATTCCAGATCGCGTTGCGGTGCGTTTGTGCTGTCTGTTGTGGCGCTGTCGCCACGCGTCATCTGGAGCCACTGCTGTACGTCCAGGTCCTCCTCCAGATTCTCAAGCAGATCAACATTATTTGTAGCGGGTTTTTCCTCATCGGGCTTCTTCTTAGCCAGCGAAAAATCGTGACCAATGGTAAAGCCAGGCGGCACAGTTAGCAACTTGTCACCCAACTCAAAATTGTCCATTTCCAGCTTAGCAATCTCCTGAGGCTGTTCAACGGCGTCAAAGCCGCCCGGCCAGAAGGGATAGTTCATGTGGGAGCCGCGCGTTACCTCCTCCAACAGACCCGGCTCGCGCTGCATGGACATGGAGTTGTTGGCATTGGCGCCCACGTCCTCCACATCGACCTCGATAAACTCCAGTATTTCGCCAGTCACAAAGTCCCTACGTGGAACTAGCTTCGTACTTCCCGGGCATTTGGGAATGTGCAACAGGCGCATTTCGTTAAATTTACGCGGCAGCACATCGGGCAGCGGATCATGGATGGATATATCCGGGTTGAGTATGTAATTGCGCAGCTTTTCGTGGTTGTCCTCGCCGCGAATGGCAGTCATTGTGCATCGGCCTAAATCTATTTTCTTAATGTATATTCAAAACGATATATAAAAGCAAAATTAAGGCAGACGCACATACATTTAGTCACTATTTAGTGAGACCAGACAATGACAACTAAATTTGGTAGAATAATACGAATAATGCTGTGTTAATATTTGCTTTATACAACTTGATGGTATAATTCAACTATTTAAATTTTTATTTGTTTTTGTTAATTTAAATATTATTTTTAGACATATCTTAAGTAAATAGCGAATTTCGTTGATATTATCAATTAAAATGTATCGCGAATATCCATTTGTAATTTATTTGTTATAATAAGAATATTATTGAAATTCAATGGCATACAAATAATTCAAAAAGAATATATATATTTTTTATATCTTTCTCTAAAAAAGGAAAGAATTTGTGGACTATATATTGTCGTTTATAGAGTATTAATCGCAATTAGGTGGTTGACTACTCACATTAGAGCCTAGAAAATGTTGGGCTTATGCAATCATACATGTATGAAGCATTGACAACATGCATGCATCAAACCTATTTAATGTTCATGTTGTCTTTTTCATGTTAACAACAAACTCTTTTCTTCTGGCTTAAAAACCAATGCATATTATAGTTGTTCTTTTGGATGACACTTGTCGTCGGGCACTTTAGCGCCCACCGGCATGGAGACGTCGCCCTGGGGACATGCGCTGAGAGCCACCAACAGATTCATATCGGCTATGAACTCAATAAAGTCCCCCTTTTGGGCCGGACTCGGCTTGCAGAAGTACTGTTGGGTGTCCTTGGTGAAGCCGGTGCACATGAATATATTCCACACATCGTGCACATCCTGCTCTGCCATGCCGCGCTCCTCCACCACCGCCCTGACAAGGGAGCTGTGACAGCTGCCCACTCCCTGCTCTCCGGTTATCAGCTTGTACGTGTAGTCATCGCAGCGTGTACCGATCACGTCGTGCAGGGCGCCGCCGTCCTCATCGATGCCATATTTGGCGAGTGTGTCGAACACAAAGGTGGCCATGGGGCGCAGGTAGGGCAGGCAGCTCCAGAGTCTGTCGTACACCTTCAGGTGGGCTGCGTGCAACTGACGCGTTTTGCCCGAATAGAATCGCTCCCGCCGATCATCCAGGTTCCAGAGGTTCACATCGCCCACCTGGGCTCCCTCGTGCACTGTAATGCGGCACAGGTCGCCGGTCTGCATCGTCCAGGTGCGCGCTTTGCGCTTGGGCACCACCAATGTCTCCACAAGCTCGCCGGTCAGCGCTCGGTAACGCTTATCCTGCATAAGACACAAGCATTTGCTATTCATTAGTCGACCTGGCCATGAATTTACCCACGTCGTATTCGTCCCGGGAGACAACAGCCGCCGCAGGCTTGTCGTAGCAAATGATGGGCTTGTGCTTGGCAAACTCGCGAGGCTTGTCACCGCGTCCACACCAGGAACTTGGTCCGGCAGCGTCTGCCATGTCTTTTGGTGGCTATTCAACTAGAAATAAGTGAACTGATAACTTTGCTGGCGTTCGCAGCGTAAGTCAATTGTCAACTGATCAAAGATCAAGCTTGTTAGCTTTGAGAGCTTTATTTAAATAGTTATCGATAACCGACTGAAGCTTTGACGCAACGATCTAATTTAAAACGTTATAGTCGAGCATAACCGACTGGGCAAAACTCGTTTACTGCACAATAACAGCTTAGATCTTATTTTGGAAAAATATTAAATAATCTGTCTGAAAAAACCAGATGCATCTAGCTTTAAATCGTTTTAACACATCCCCCATATGCTTTGTTTAATTATATTTTCTTGAACAAATAAGAATTTTATTGTTTCCTAATAATACGTAATTAAAGTTTTAAGCACTCGAGCATATTGAAATGGACAACAAATTAACAAGAGCAAAGCAAATAATTCAAAAGTTTTTTCTTTGTAACGAAACAGTGCCTATTTTACAAGTATTTATAAACGATTTAATTACTAATTCGTGTGGGTGCGAAAGGTCCTAACAATTAATTGCGTACACATATTTATATATATATTCGTAAGACTAAAACTGTTTGCTAAACTATATATCGTTTGTCCTCCACTCTTTCCCTGCTTAGTTTTCTATGGATGTTCTCCCTACTATCTAAGTTTGCATACTCATACGCTCAGTGGTGGGAGTTTGCAGTTCTTCTGAGAATGGCCGCTGATTCTGAATCTTGTCCATTAGCTCATCGAGTAGATTGCTTAGCTCTTTGGTGGAGAACTCTTGCGGCATGGGCAATCGCTCTAAGGCCAGTTTTAAGACGACACACGGCTCGAGCTCCGGATTGACAATGCACATGCCATTCACCAGGCAGCTGAGGCTCTTGGATATTTCGCTCTGACACAGACGATGCTTGGATGTGGGGCACGGCAGCAGGCTGATACGTGAACAGATCTCGCTGAGTTGCGGCTTCAGGTTTTCCCAGCGCGCATGTATGTCCACCATGCTGCTGACGTTGTGTATATGCCTGAATTTGCCATTGATGTCGATGAAATCCAAGAATATCTGACCCTGATTCGTCCAATTTGGCACCTTAACGCTGCTGTTGTCTGAGCACTCAAACTGGCTCAACAGATTGTACAGATACTCATGTTTGGCTGTAATAAATTACAAATTATGTTATGCAAACAACAACTTAATTATTTTTATGCTTACTGTTAATAATTGCATCTGGTGCGATGTGCTGGTAGATTATCTCATGGGCTAGCACCCAATGCTTGGCCTTAAGCAAATACTTTGCCTGCAAGTGGCGTTCGCCCATGGCACCCGCTTTTAGAGCCTTGGCATAGTCCACCCATGTTTCGGGCACGCCCAGCTCCTGAATGACAAATTGTTCCTCAGGGCTAAGTGCTGGATGCTCGTCAATGCTAACGTGCTGTTGCAGTGTCAGCTGTACAGCACGTTCGCGCTGATTGCGCTCCTTGATGTGCAGCTGCACAAATATGGCCCAGTGCCAGAGGCCCTCGTTCTCCAGCTGGCTGGCAAAGTCCACGTGCAGCTGTGCCTCGACTAGCGAGCTGCAATGACGATAGCCCAACGCCTCCAAAGTTTGCAGTAACATCCAGCTGTGAAGGTGTTATTAAATGAAATCCATTATTTCAATTTCAGTTAAAAATAATAAATTTCAGCTCACCTCAGACGAAAGTCCATGGGATCGGAGGTGTGAGTGATCGGGTTCAATGTTTGCTCTAGGGAATGTTTACGTTTCGAGTAGAGCTGCAGTATATGGTAGCGTAGATCATAGACGGGATTCTTGCTGGTGTAAGGTGCGGACTTGTAGATGGGCCTGGGTTCCTCTGCGTACAGCTCCTCGGCCTGGAAGGCCTTGTCATACTCAAGCACCGCATCAGTTATGGTTGAAGTCGGCGCCGTAAAGTACCATAGCTGCAGTGCCAATACGGTTAGCCAGTTACCATCCTCCATCAGATTGATGGGTCCATGTGATGATTGCATCATCGGCACGCCAGCGGCTAACATGAACATCTTGATGCGCTCCAGGCTAATGTGTTTGTCCGATTTGCTCTGCTGCCAGGCAAAGAGTTGCTCTTCCATCAGCAGACGCACTACGGCCCCAGAACTGAGCTGGGACAGAATCAATGCCAGATTCGCGTCATCGTACTTGAAGGCCAATTCGCAGGCTTCGGTCACGCGATGGCAACTCAACAGTTCGAGCATGTGCTCTAAATAGCTATTGCTGCTGACTTTCTTTGCGAGCAGATCCTTGCTGACCAGTGTATTCTCCAACCATTCCGATAGCAGATTGCGCCGACACATGATCACATAGTGCGAATCGGCCTCCTGCCCAATGAGCTCCTCGTGCTCGCCCCATAGTGCGAATAGGAGCGACCATACGGACACTCCATAGGCAGCCATGTTGTTGGTGCTGTTCAATTTGATGGCCTCGGCCAGATGCTTGGCAATCAGCTGTGTGCCATTGTCCGCCTGCAGCCAGGGACATTCGCTCCCTTCCACCTGATTGGAGACGCAGCCATCCAGCTGCACTTGCAAATGCGGCACGACGCTCTCGGCAAAATGTTCGTACATGTCCACCGTATTGAATTTAATGCGTTGCAGCAGATTGGGCGAGAAATCGTTTGAGGCGCGTGGCTCAAAGATGAGCGCCGTGGACAATGCTCTGGAACCGACTACACAAAAAAAATGTTTAATGAATTTCAGCCGACGCTAAGGTCTAGAATGTTTGCTTACCATCACGAATGCTGCGCAGATTGTTGAACGTGTTCGGCACCATCAGCGTATTTTGAGGTCCAAAGCTGAGTTTGAAGCCGCGTCCCTTGTAGAAGCCGAGATCCGCAATCCAGCTGTCGTAGAGGCCATGTGCAATGGATTGCGTCAAAGGTACCGCAGAGGCAAACACTTTTATAGGTGCGATTTTGGGTTTTATTACAAAGTTGAAGGGCTTTATGCCACCCAAAGCCGCTGCAGGTGTCTTCTTCTCGCCTGGATCAATGCTTTCCGTTGCCAGCGATGAGGTCTACGAGGAAATCAAGTGAGTAAGAAGAATAAATAACTGTGCGACCGAATTTACCTCCTCCGTTTGCATTTCGCGGATTATACTAGTCACGGAAGCCGATGAGGACATCGCCAACAATGGCGATTGTCGTCCATATTCACTAGAGCTTTCCGAGGCAGCCGCATCTTTCCACAGCTGAGTGTCCAAGTTATTAGTGCGCAGCAGATGGGATCGGCTCGGCGTCGGCTGCGTATCTGTTGGAATACATAATGGTTAACCAAATAATAAAAAAAATATATAATAATTAAAAATAATAATTATATATAATAATTATATATAATAATTATATATAAAAATATATATGAATCACTCAAGCGTAATTTTATTAATTTTCAACAGGACTACAAATTGTATCTACAAAGTTTTCATATCTTGTTGTGGCTATGTGTTTCTATAAAAAATAATTTACATATCTGTTGTTCACAAGGAAACTGTATACAAAATTTTGCGACTTTAATTCAAAATTGTGGGATGGGATATATGGGCTTACCAGCCCACAAGTGGGCGTATACAGCAAAATCTTATCAGCTTGAGTATATGTTAAAGGTTTGCTACTATAAGGAGTGTAAACATTAATACAGATTTTATATAGATTCATATCACTTTTGGTTCTAAATTAACAATTAACATTTTTGCAGGTTACATTTATTACAACGGCATTAAATTTTTATATATTACAAACAGAGCTATTTTTTCATTCCACCGAAAATGTGCACAAGAGTAATATGAAATTGTGCAAATATAAGCACCAATATCCAACTTCTGAAGCTACGAAAAATTTGTAATAAGTACATTTATGTATCAAATTTGTTCACGCATAACTATTTGGGTCGCACGTACTAGCTCTGGTTTCTACTAAATTACTTCATGTTACACACCCATCATTTCATCGTCGCTGCCTTGATCCTCGACGAAAAGCGATGATTTCATCAGCTGCATTTTGTGCGGCTTGTTGCCCACAACCTGCTGGGCCAGGGCCACCGTGGGGCTGGTCACCGTGCGAGGCGCATCGAACATGGAGAAATCCGAGCCACTGCCAGCTTGAAAGAACTCTGTGATGTCGAAAATATAAAATGTCAATCATGGTTTAAAGCAACTGTTAACAGAGCTACTCACGAGTCTTGTCCATCATCAGATATTCCGCAGAGTTGTCCATGGGGCGAAAGCCACTGGCCACGCCCGCGGCCAACGATTTGGGATCAATGCTGCGTGCCGCCTCCTCCGATAGCTTTTGCGCTTTGCGCAGCGATGTTAAAGTAATTTGATCGTTGGCTAGCATTTTGGCCTTCTTAGCATCGGTGGGCACCTCGTCATCTTCCTCGTCGCTGTCGTTGAGGCCATACTTGGAGAAGTGCTTGACGCGGAACACCCAGCTGCCGGTTTCCGGTCGGTATTCAATGAAACGCGTTGCGTTCTTATCGCAGACGCGTCGCAATTTGCCCTCCCAGTCGATTTCGAGCAGGCGCTGGGGATCCTTAATGGCCTCATGTTTGGTCTTGTCCACGGGCCACACCTGGTCCAGGGTAACCTGTGCCTCACGATTCAGACCGTTCCCAATGGGCGGCTTGTTGTCATCGTCCGGATATATGATGACCTCCTTGTTTCGAAAGTGTACTGCAATGAAAAAGCATTTAACATTAAAATGTTTATCTGTTTTTATACGAAACTGAATTTAACTTATTTTTTTTGTACTTTTAAGTTGGCTTTGTAGGTTCTATCTACCAATCTCCTTCATATTTTTGACTTTCTGACTTTCACTTACCAATATCATCCAGATTGAGACCAGCCACGTCAAGCTCTTTACCAAAGTAGACGTTGCCGTAGCCCTCGCGGCCAACCGTAAAATTGGGCACCACACAGGAGCCATCCTCGGCCAGATACGACTTGAGATCGTCCAGTGACGGCAGCGTGTAGTAGCCCACGCGGTGTAGAACGATGCCCGTTGGATGTGGCTCAGCGTCTGCGTCCGCATTGACATCAGCATCGCCAGTTGGCGGCTCAATGGCCAGACGCTGCTCCGAATCTTGGGAGCGAGTGGAGAGCGTGCTCTCATTAGCCAGCTCGGAGCTGAAGGTGTCGCGTCGCGCAATGCTGCTGGCCTGATCCTCAAAGGGATTCTCCGGTATGGTGGACACGGAGAGACGCGTCGGCACCGTCGTCTTGTACGTATCCAACGGCTTGCGCGGCACCAGCTCCGTAAGGGTGCTATTCAGTGGCGCCTGGTCCATGCCCGATTGGAGATTATGCTGTCGCACCTTGGCCAAATTATTGGGATGCAGCCAGGACTCGCGGCGACTACTGTCCTGATCAGCTTTATTCGCTACTGGCGAGCCGCTTGCGTTGGTGCCGCTCCCAGTGGACGTTGGCTCAGTGGGTATGGCACCATTGAAGGATTCACGTTGCGGACGCACAGCGCTCCCACTTGGCGTACTTCCATTTGAGTTATTGTTCTGGACGGTGCTGCTTGGCTCGCCGGTGAGTGTGGTGGTCTTTACTTTCGGCTTTATCACCAGACGCTTGACATTGGGTTTCAGATTGAAGCCCTCCACGCTGGCATCGAATTCCTCGAGACCCTCGAACATGGATTTGCGATTCTTGGAGCTGGTCAACGCTTTCACCCGTATGCCAGCCGGACTCTCCTTGCTGTTAATCTTGAACTGATTGCTGTTCATGTCCAGCACCGCCTGCTGTGCAGCCGGATTTGTGGCACGCGTAGCGTCCGCCTCATCGCTGCGCTTCAAATCCTTAAAGATGGGCGTGTCGCCATACGGTGATGTTACCTTGGACAGAATCTGCTGATGTATGGGCACCACAACAACGCCCTGAGCCGGCGCTGCGCCAAACCCTGCGCTTCCGGACAGTGCCATATTACCGCCTCCACCCAGGCTGCCAAATCCGGTGCCCAGGGACGAGCCGAAGGCACCGCCTCCGGCACTGGTGCCAAAGAGTCCGCCGCCGCTGGCAGCCGTGCCCGTGCCCGCGCCCAGGGTAGAGGTGCCGCCAAACAGACCGCCGCCGGGCTTGGCGGCATTGCTGAACACGGAGCTGCCCGCGTTGCCGGCGTTGAAGTTTAGTGGTGCCGAGGATGTGGTGCCGAATCCACCAAATGCCGAGGTTGCCGGCTTGTTCATATTGGAGTTGAAGAGACCGCCGCCGGTGGGGTTACTGTTGTTACCCAGCGAGAAGTTGCCAAAGCCCGTATTGCCGGCGGAATTGGTGCCAAAGGTGGGAGCTGCAAAGCTCGTTGCCGGCTTGGAGCCAAAGAGACCGCCACCAGCGGTACTGGTTGCCGGAGCGCCAAAGCCACCAAAGCCCGTGTTCGCTGCGGACACGGTCGCCCCCAGACCAAAGGTGGGCTTATTGGGATCGTTGGCACTTGCGGCACCAAACAGCGGTGTCTGCTGAGTCGTTGTGCCCGCGGTGCTGCCAAAGCCGCCAAAGCCACTGGTCGTCTGGCCAAAGGCCGGTGCGGCGCTCGTGGCAGCCGCCTGGCTGAACATGCTGCCGCCGGTCTGGCCAAAGCCCACGGGCTTGGCGCCAAACGGATTGGAGGCATCAGCTGTGCTGCCAAACGCGCTGGTCGTAGTAGCACCAAATGGCTTTTGCATGAAAGTGTTTTGCTGGGCAGGTGCGCCGAATGCGCTCGTTGCGGCCGGCTGGCCAAAGGCCGAGCTGCCAAAGAGGCTCTTGTTCTCCGTGCTCGCTTGGCCGAACAGGCCCGTGCCGGGCTGCTGTTGCTGGGCGGGCGAACCGAATAGCCCGCCGGATGCTTGCTGTGTAGCGGTTGCGGGACTGCCGAAACCAAAGGCGCTGGTCGTACTGCCCACCTGGGGACCCTTGCGCGAGCACAGGTAGTCCTCTATGCGCAGCTCCTCCAGCGACTTCATCTCATACTCTTTCATCGCGGTAATGCAGTGCTGTTTGGTGTTCACATTGTTCGGCTGACCGCCCTTCATCAGCGTATCTGTGCCAATAGTGGGCTGGTATTTAACCAGCGAGGTGCCCGGATTGACGCCACCGGCGGCCCCCACTGACACAGCTTGCGGCTGGCCAAATGCCGAAGCAGCGCCGCTGCCAAATACATTTGTTGTCGTTGGCGCCGCCTGGCCAAAGCTGCCAAAGCCAGAGGAGCTCGAGACAGCAGTCTGCTGGCCAAATAGCGGTTGCGCCGCCGGCGTCTGGCCAAAGCTACTCATGCCCAACGTGGCGGGCTTAGCGGCGCCAAATGCGCTAGTTCCCGCCTGACCGAAGAGCGACGTGTTCGGCGCCGCCTGCGTACTCCCAAATATGTTCGACGTCTGCGGGTTCTGCGAAAATGCTGCAAAGAAAAAAACAAAAAATAAATAATTCAGGTGCACGTCCAGAATTGTCGTCAAATATTTAACACATATTACAGACTGGCTGGCTGGTTATTATACAAAAAAAGAGTATACAAAAAGGGTTTAGTGTTCAATTCTAACCTCCAAATGAAGTCGGCGCTGCACTGGTGCCGCCAAAGGCGCTTGTTGTGCTTGCACCACCGAATAGGCCGCCAGTGGGCTGGCTCGTCGCTGCCGCGCTACCAAACATGGAGGGCTGAGCCGGTTGGGCGCCGAAGGCGGGAGTGCCGCCGAACGCTGGCGTTGCTGGTTTTCCGAAGGCCGACTGGCCAAAAGGCGTTGCTGCGCCGGTGTTGCTGAATGATCCGAAGCCCGTTGCGCCGGCTCCGGTGCCAAAGGTTGGTTTAGCGCCGCCAAACATCGCTGATTGAATCCACCGGCTAACTGCTGTCCACACACATAAACGAACTATTCGTCAATCGTCAAAGTTTGCTCGCGATTTCACAAATGTGCGCAACACGAGCTGTCTTTACATATATATATGTATATATATACTGTGTGTGATATTCCTTGGTTCGGCTGTCAAGTGAAGCGGCCAACGCCTGTTCGTTCCAAAATAATAATAATAAATACAATTTTGTTTAGTCTATCCAGAGTAACTCGGAAGAAGCACAAACACAGAAATGGCGCGACGAGAAATTTTCACGATGTCTTGCCTGGCAAAAAACAATGCGACCATTTTTAGTACCGTCTAAGGTATTTTTATATGCGTCTAGAAGTTCGCTGTACCCCTGGTACTATTGCAAAAAATACTAACAACGTTCATATATTATAAATTAATAAATTTTAATCAACTCACTTTATTGCCCTTGTAAATATAAATACATGACAGATTATTGGGTAAATACTATGTTTATATTTATTTGTTATATATATACCATGAATATTTTGTAAAACGACTGCTTTGGTAATTTCGCGTTTGCCATAGCTGGTCACATTGCGCAGTAGATGCCGAGCAACAGTTGAAATATGTGGTACGCGCGGGGTTCATTCCGGTTAATTAATTAATTGTGTACGAAACAGCGAAGTGGAAATATGCCCGCTCGAGCGTGTGTTTGTGAATGTGCGAGCGTTCATGTTCGTGTGCGTGCGGGAACGTAAGCAGAGATTATGTGTGCGGCCAACTCCCAAAACGAGAACAAATTGACAACGACGCAGCGACAAATAAAGTGCAAATAACAAAAAATATCAAAAAAATAACAATAACTTGTGCAATAAATATTATAAGTTCGTCGAGGCAACTAAAAAATTCAACTATTGTCGGCTCTGTAAACACAACGCAATTCAACTACGTGTTGCTTAAATTAAATCAGTGTCGTTTTTTATTGTTTTTATTTTATATTTGGCGTCTCGTTTTCTTTAAAAAAGTTTTTGCAAACGAAAGTGTATATAAACTAACACACATAATTATATGTGCTTGTATGCGTGTGTATTTATTAATGTGGTAAAAGTTAACAATATCAGCAAAAACAACAACAACAATAAAAACTATTCACAATGACGGCGTGGAGCGATTGCAATTTTAGGCAGTCTTTTGGCATTGGTGAGTTTGAATTTGAGCAAAAGCGAACAGCGAAAAGAAAATACAAAAACCATCTCAAGCTGAAAGATACATTTACTGCCGGAAAAAATGTTTAGAGCAAGCAACATGTAGATTTTTTTTTTGAAACATTATAGACGAACCAGAATTGTTTAAACAAAGTGCCTAATTTACAGCTACATTTTCCTCGAAGAACAACAAACAGTGTAGGTGCGCCGCATGGTGCTCATTTCCAAAAAAGAAAAATAAATCTAAGGAGAAGATGAAGGCTATAACAAACAAAAACAACAACAACAAATTGCGCTCTCTTCGCTCTCTTTTTACCTTGCGAGTGCGAGTGCTTCGTTGACTTTGGTTCATTGTTTCAGGTTCCCCCCTGCTGCGGTTCTACGGTAGTTTGTTGTCGTCGTTGCACCTCTCTCTCCTTTGCATTCGCCGGCCATGTGGTCGCTCTGTCAACATGCACTCACACACAAGCAGGCAGACTTTCTTCTTCTTCGAGCACATTAATTTCGTTTTTCTTTCAATCTCATCCTAACTGCTTTCCAGCCTCCGTATCTACGCGTCACTTTTCAACACAGACACAAATACACGCTAACCTGTTTTCTATCGCCTCGCTGCACTCACTTACACTTAAATGCACATATCTACGTACATGCCTATCCATGTGAGAGAACAGACATCTATTTTCCATGCACTGTGCACAACAAATCCCAGACGATTTCATTGACAATGACCATGAAATGGCAATAGTATTATTTTTCTTTTGTTTTTGAAATGGCTCTCATCCACCTGTACGCATGTATGTACGTGTGAACTTTTGTTTTACTATTATTGTCGGTTCTTTTGTTTGTTGACCTTTTCGGTGTTCAATAGAAAGACAGAGTGCACATATATTTTGTGTGCACCTGCATGCATACATATGTATGTAGTTACATTTCAATCGCGCAATTTGCTGCTTCGTAATAGATTTAACTGTTCATTCAAATACAAAATTGCCCTCGCCCCACACTCGCTTTTTCTGTATTTCCACCTGCTCTGCTCCTTCTGCTGCTGATCATCACTCTCGAATTAATTTTAGTATCAGCTTTCGCCCCCAGTATTCCCCTGGCCATGGGCGTGGCAGTCGTAAACCTTATCAAATTTTGCACCCTTTTTTACGTTATATTAAAAAGATATGAAGTTAGATTACAAACGGCATTGAGCTTAGTTTCATTTGTCGCTCTTGTAATGAGTAGCCCATACACATAGGTATGTATACATATAGACATTCATGTATGTATGTACATATATGCACTCACGGTCAATGTTTTAACTGCATATTACTTTTTCTCTACAAAGACTATATAAATAATTATCCTTGCTGCATTTAACGTTAAATTGTGGAATATGTAAATATATATGTGTGTTAATAAATATATATTTACAAGCATTTATATTCACATAGAATGTTTGCTTATCTTCAATAGTTTGTTGTTGTCTTATCGGTAGTTTTTATTTTATTTTTGTTTTGACGCCTGTGTCTTATAGTTTAAACACTAAACAAATACCTTTGTATGCATATGTGTGTGTGTGTGTGTGTGTGTGTCTAAATACGTACACTCGTACAATTTCATATATGCTGAGCAGTAATAGCAACAACAACAATGCATTTCGAAATGCGATAAAAATGCGATTCGCTGTCCCACATTTGAGCAAATAATAGAAACATTTCTTAAGCTTTTGTTTGTATTTATTTAATTCATTTTTTCATTTGTCATTTGATGCTTGAAGATGGCTCAATTTGAATGCAAAGTGGGGGAAGCGTTCGGTTTTCACGCTCTCTCTCTCACTCTTTCGCTCTCTTGCCCCCCACTGGGCAACATACGCACACACACGCACCCGCACTTCATTGTACACTGTGGTTGCTCTCACTCTCTTTTCGTAGTCTGTTTGTGATGATCTGTGACATGTCGTCGCTTTCAGGCATTTGACTTGCTACTTCACTGTTCATTGGCACTAGTTGAGCGAACGTGTGCTGCACCTGCTCTCCCACACACACACATACACGTGTTTATTATTCCTTACTCCTTTCCACTTGACTCAGCGCTTTCTTTGCGTACACCATTTTTAAGAGGGAGAGCGCAACAGAGTAGGCAGCCATGCATTCTACTTCTAAATTTGAATAGCAACAACAAGAGCAAAGCAAATGTAAAACTTAATGAGGCTCTGCTTTGAAAAGTGAGACGAAACGAGACGAGGCGAGAGGGTTGAGCTTGCTTGAGCTGTGTCGAATTGATGAAGTTGCTTTAGGTTTAGAGTTTGGTTTTTCTATTTAATTAAAATTTTGTTGCTCGTTAATTTTTGTGGCGCATGAAAAGCCTTTTCATTTGCATAATTGAAAGCGCTTTCCATTTTGATCCAGCAGAAAATTTTCAAGCATGATAAAGCAACTTCAGTGCAACTGACCCCGCAATGCATATAAATATATTTATGTACGCATGCGACATGCTCAAATATTGTTCGATTCCGCATCAAGAACAACAAAATCATGTCGCATCCCCCCTCTTTTCGGCATTTACATTCATCCCCAGGGAATTGTGCAAGCTACTTAAAGCGTGACATCCACTTACATTTGAATGTCTTCTGAATCAATTGCCACTTCCATTTTCACCAGCGCCAATCTGTGCTTTCCATTTTGCAATCCAAATTGAAATTTAATCGTAGCCTCATCGTGGCCTCAACTTCCCCTCAGTCTATTCGTTTATTGCTCTATAGATTGACAATGTCAAAAGATTGTAAATTTTCCAATCGAGAAAAAGCAAAAGTTCGACGCTGAAATTGCCAATAATTAAGCATAAATTGTGTAGAGCGCAATTTCTGTTCTCTGTGGCGAATTGAATCCAAATAGAAAGTAACGGCGCTTCGGTTGTGGGCGGCTATCGGGTGACTCATGCGCCACATCGCATAAATGTCTCGTTCAAGGCAGTTGGAATTGGTTTCATTTGATCGAATTCTCAATGCGACTATCATACACTCAAAGTCCACAAGCCCGGGGTTAAATATACTAAATGACTCAGGAGAAGAGGCTTGAAAAAAATCTATTTACATTACATATTGAACTGAATCATTTTATGCCATTATTATTAATTAATTCTATATAATTCGTATTTCTTAAATGTATTCAATTATTCAAATACAGGCTTTAAAGGACACAGAAGGAATAACTCGCTAGAATTGTCAAAAATTTGTACATAGTTCTAAAATTATGGAAATTCTTGGTTTGAACCGGATTGGCTTATAATAGTTTTGGAGTTTTACTTCAAAACTCTGTCCCAGACCACCCAAATGTGCTATAAAATTGTACTTATCGGTACATTAAGTGCAAGTTGCTTCTAGCAGTAAAACCGGTATCCTTCCTAGTTGTACTACATACATCTTTAGCTGACCTAAATGGGTCAAGTTTTTGTTTACATTTCTACATTGTCGTTCTGCGTCGCACTTTTTATGGTTCGCTCCAAAATAATAATAACTTCCATCAACATTTCTTTCGTACAGCGTCTAATTTTTTCGAGTAATTCTTGTGGGGTTTTACGAGCGCGGCGCCATTAACTGTAACTGTCAACTGGCCATAAAATCTTATCTCCAAATTGGGTTCGTTCTTTCTTCTTTTTTCCCATTTGCCATATACCTGCCAGAATATTTTGTTTGCTTTATAACTTTTGCGAAACGAAAAAAAAAAAAAAAATAACCGAATACGAAATAGAAGCAGAGAATACAATGGAATTTCTGTTTCAACACACCCATAAAAAGCATTACGCTAAACTCTGAGAGCTCCCAAAAATATCTATAAGCAAAGCTGCTATTAATATAGCCATACGAGCTGCTTCTTAACAGTTTAGATCCATTATAATTGACCCTCAAAACATAACACGTATATACGATATACATATAGATATGTATATGTATTTGTATATATATATTTAGCCGTAGCTTAGCTCATAGCTTTGAGAACTGAGTGCCAAGAACAAATGAGCTTAGTAAACATGCTGACTTAATGCCGCACAACAACATTACCAGAATGAAACAAAATTAAATACAAAAAGAAGAAGCTAACTAACAAGCAAACTAGAAAAATTCGAGATGACAGACAGTCACAGTGATTGAATAATATTTTTAATATCAGCTTTATCATAATATTTCCTAGATGAATCAAATAAAAATGTTATTCGACCGCATTAACCGCGGATCTGTGAATTGAAGTATTTGTGCTTTAATTATTGTAAAAATGAATCTCAGAACTCATGCGATTGCCAATATTATATAAGAATATGTATGCTGGTCCTATTCAGTATTGTTAAGTAATAATTAAGCATTATTTCATTAACTGACTGATGAGGCAAATATGGTTAAATAAAATAATTAAAAATAATTTAACGTTATGCTTGAGAATATGTTTCGGTTTAGTTAAACCGCTAATTATTGCCAGAGTATTGTTAGTATTTATTATGGCTGCACATCCAACAAAAACTTACTGGCATTCGAGTTTACGGTAGTTCCTGGTTTCCCACAACATTTATAAATTATTATTTTGTACTTAATATATATATTTATTAATGTTTACGAGGTAGAAATGCTGAAAGCGAATTGTTGTGGTCCAACTCTCGGTACTAAATGAACCCGATTCAGGTTCGTGTTTAGGTAAATGACACATTTGCAGTTATGTTAATTGGTAGGTTTAATTTACACAGAAAATAGTTTTAAAAAAAAAAATATTTAAAATAATTTATGAATTAATCTTTATGCAGTTTCTTTGAACAAATAAAATTAAAACTGTTTCTGGCTTTGAAGCACTTTTGAATTGGTTCTAATTCGCATTTTGATTCTGTACGGACTTAATACCAAACGAATTCAGACAACCTGCATTCAAGATTATTAATCACATTGGTGATTGCTGTGACTTTGAACTGGTCTCACTATCACTCGTGCTTTACGTGTGCTATTGTATCTGCTTATATATACATACCCTAGTGCCTACCTAAACATATTCACATGCGTGTATTTATATAGAAATATATGTAAACCGCCAAGCCGCGTGCTATTTAAACCTGAAATATCCAAATGAACCAAGTTACTGCCGTTGGGGCGTCTAGTCACGATTGTTCTTATGTACTTTATAGTATGCATGTCGTGTGTGTGTGTGTTTGTTAATGTATGTGTGTGTGTGTGCGTGTATGGCCTATCAACGGCAAAATGACGAAGCGTCGTATTTTTTACTTGTCGGCAATTTGTTGTTATTGTTATTATAAATGAAGATTGTTTTGCTGCATTTTCCACACCAAATTGGCAACAACTCAAACCGAGCTCTGTTTGCATTTGCACAGCCAACTTTTCGAGACGACATACACCGTGCACGTGCTACTGAGGGGTGAGGTAGGAGTAGGAGTAGGAGTAGGGTGGGTGTTGGTAAAAGTTAAGCACATTCAGCTGCATCCGCCGCTAACAAAAAGTCGTCTCCACAATGTGGTCTTTGTAGTTGCTGCTGCTGCTGCTGCAGTTGTTGCATTTGTCCACTTGGCTTGTGCTTTGTTGTGGTGGACGTACGTTTTGCGTCTACCTGGCTTATCGCTTACCTTTGTTGTTGCCCTGCTCGGCAATCGGGCTCGCCTGGAGTGTACCCTTTTCTTCTCACACCATTCAGGCGTGACTTGGTTTGCTCCCGCGTTTATTTATGGCCAACCAGTTGCATTTCATTATTCACGATTGTTTCCGTTAGCACACAAATTTTCAGATAGTTATTGGACTGATTGCATTTGATCCACCCATAGTTTCAATCGCTCCTGCGCTATCGCGTGCATCAGAAGGGGCATTGAGTTTAATTTAATGACCCCTTCGAAGCCAATGTCTTCCAGCAAGGTGTGTATCGGACCCGATGACTGATTGGTCAGCCGGCAGCGACGTCGGCGTCATCGTCATGAATCATCCGACATTTTCCAGAAATTGAAATTGTTGTATGCATTGGCGTTTTATTATTTTGCATAAGAACAGTTCGAGTTAAACTTTTGTACAATCGTTTAATGCACTGAAATTAAATACAGATAATTAACAGTGTTGCGAAAGCGCTCATTTGAATATTACTCGGCTTTATACTGCTTTATGTAGTAGGTTTAGATAACAAAAAAAACTTACAATGATTATGATTAATGAAATTTTTAAAAAAGTTATTTTAAAGCACAAAATTCTGTAAATTATAACTGGGAATATGTTAATTGTATAGAAAAGTGATAGTTAAAAAACAGAGAGTAGAGTATGGAGGAGGAGGATAAAAGTAAGAAAGAAAAGTAGAGCAAAAAACATACGTACTTCCTTCTCTCACTCTCTCTCTCATTCGTTCACTTTATGCCAGTTTTTATTTGAAGTTATAAAATATAAAAACATGCATAAAAGAGCTCTTTGCATTTATGGAACGGTTACAGGGTATTTCACATTCAAACAGTCTTACCTGCTTGTTATCGTTTGTTTCTGTTTCCCTTTTTACCGGCACCACTTGATTTCCTCATTGTTAGTTTGAAGCGTTGCTTTTGCATTGCTTTAATAAATGCGAATTACAGCGCATTTGCACTCGCTGCTTTTGTGCATAGACGAAAATTCGCATGAAACTGGCTATGCTCGACTGGTTTTTGCAATTGACCCACTCCGGGCTTAACTTTCCATGCAATTGGGCAGATAACAAAATCTCTCTTACTCTCTAACAAATGCGAGTAAGAGTGCAGAAGAGAGTAAATAAAATAAAAACAAGGAAGTGTTCGACTAGGAGATGCCCTGTTCACAACTAACTGCAGTCGATCTTCTTTTCCATACACAACCACACACAATTACACTCTTCGTTTCTCAAGTTTACTGTGCGATCTTTATGAAATAGTCAGTAATCAGTAAACCGTATAAAATGCGATCAAATTCGTCGACTCTTCCAATTTATTAGATATGTTTAAATAGTCTATATAAAAATATTCATAAAAAGTTAAGTGAAATTATACAATAAGCAAAATAAGCAACGAATATTTAAAATCGTGTTAAAACAAAACAAATCATATAAAAAGATATACATTTTCGATTTTTAAGGTGCTTTGCAAATAAAACCGTGTAATATGATTTGGTGTAATTTATGATCTCGGAGATGTCTCCCACTGCTTGTTACATGCATTTGCATGAAACCAGTGTAACCGCATATTTTCAATGGTTATAGGGTATACAAATTACCTTTGCGAATTGTTGCCACTGATTGTTGTTGTTGTCAGTTTATGTGCTGTGGAGGTCGTTCTCGCTGGTTATGCTTGTTCATCAGACACCGCACATCGGTCATTGGACCGGGACGATGGCAACAACGACGACGCCGCCATCACCAGCAGCACCACCACCATTACCACCAACACCACCACCACCCGGGGCGTGTTACGCGAAGGCGGCTGTGTTTTGTTGTTGTTGCGTCTGCATTTGGCGCTGCCTGCAGCTGCGCGCATAATTGTATCTGCATCCATATAAACACACAGACATATATATATATATATTTTTTTTTTATATGCATTTATATTTATGCTTGTGTGCCGCTTTCATTATCGGGTGAGGAAGTTATGACGATGTCGCCAGC
Organism: Drosophila paramelanica; assembly: GCA_035043915.1. Lineage (NCBI taxonomy): Eukaryota > Metazoa > Arthropoda > Insecta > Diptera > Drosophilidae > Drosophila > Drosophila paramelanica. The sequence goes on from JAWNMO010000258.1 coordinate 7,322,349, forward strand.
GACTTGGCCGTCCGTCTGCCTGCTGTACTGTGACTGTGACAGCGGCTTTGTCGCGATCCTCATCTCTCGTTCTCGCCCCCCTCCCAAACCGCTCCACTGATTTGGCGTCTTGCGGCACAAGGCACTGCGCACAGTGTACAGCATTTCTTCATTTCTCTCGGCTTATTCGAAATGCGTCATTTCGCTGGAACTTTATCAGCTTTATGCTGTAGGAAGTGTGCAGTTAGATAAATGTCACGTAGAACGGGCCATCATTATCACTGAAAAGCCCTCCCATCCGCTGATCAAAGCAGCAACCCCAGTTTCCGATTCCAATCTGACAGCACATATGCATATATTTTGTACTAACTAAGTAATTGATAACCCTCACCCCAAAACGCGCTTGTTGAAAGACCCACCTAGTATATTAGATCAGCGGGCTTTGAGCGAGCTTTAATTTCACTGAGCTTTAATTTGCCAGCAGCACAGCTCAGTTTCGCTTAGCTGCTGAATCGCGACAGGTGATTCGCCGTCAAAAAAACATAACTATAAATAGCTTATTTATATATTAATAGCTTCTAATCGTATCTTTGATATCTTTTCACTTACAGCCAAATGCAATTTTGACCAGGATACGAAGCCACATCGCTTAAATTTGGATGTGGGCGATGCCGTCATAATTCTCAAGGAGACCACACACTGGTACTACGGCTACAAGCAAAAGTATGTATTCAGATTATGTAAATGCAATATAATCTTCTCTAATCTGGCATTGGCATCTGCACTTTCACTGTGCTTATTATAATGTCTAGGGTGTGTTGTCTGCGTGTAACAGATAAAAGATACAATCAGAGATACATTACAAATTAATTGTTGTGTTAGACACCTTGATAGAGCAAAAAAGTGATGTTTATTTATGTAGAAACAGTGTAAAAAGTGCGGCATTTACAAATCCCTTATCACCAGTAAAAATATTTGCTTTAAATAGTTAAACACTCGAGATTTCAATAAGAGCGATAAGAGCTTGAAATCGTAGTGATATTATTATATATATTTATTAGTTACTATTATATATTAGATAATTATAATAATTAAATAAAATGTAAAGGGTATTCTTATTGCTGATTATACAGCAATCAAACATTTCCATTTAGCAATAGGTTATGATTTTTAATGGTCATGTCAGTTATTATAAACTTTATCTGACATATTTGGGTAATATATATTATTTTTTTATACTTTTGATAAATTAGCTGTCACAAGCATTGAATTTATTTCGATAATTACAATTTCAGTTCTTCAAACACATTTTAAATTATGCACATACACATATTTACACACAAATGTAATGAATGGGTGAGGGTCTTTAAAAGTCGGTTATAGTTTCCGCCCATATGTATGTATACTAATTGCTCAGCAGCACTCTCGCTTTGTTTTCAAGTAACAATAACAAGCAATAACAATAACAAAACCAAAATTTGTGGAACAGAGAACGGAAACGGGTCCAGAACTGTTCACATGCATAATAATAAATCAGGTAACCAGCTGGTAGCCAAGATGCTGCCCATTTGGCGTCTTGTTTGCTTAATCAAACGGCTGGAATCTGTGCCAAGTTAGTTGCCCAATACAAATACAAAATGCATTCTTGCTTAGCCTAACCCTTTCCCAGGCAAAACAGATGCGGCCATGTGGCAAATACTTTCTGTGGAAATTCAAAGCGCAAACATAAAGATACCATTTCTGTCCGATACGATTGACCCTTTTCCTATACTGGGTTTTTCATATGTTTAACTGGCCATTTGGGTGGGAGCGGTTCGTGGGGTTTTTTATACGAAGTGAAAAGGGTATATAGGGTTTGTGCATTTGGTACATTTGGTTTATTGAAGCTAGAGTATTTATATTTTAGTTCAGTTTTTTAAGTTTTTTCGACCGATTACTAATACCTTCATCTAAAGTTTTTAGATATCTTATATCTTGGTCACCAAATTCTCAGACAGTTTTCTGTAAGCTTCTCTTAATATCTTTTAAAAATCTGACTGTTTGGGGCTGTTTTAGTCGAATGAGTATTGCCCAGTCGGTTATACCCGACTGCAACATTTTTATTGTTGTTTATCTATTGAGTCGTGTCTACGCTTGGACACACACTTGAGGCAGTCTTATCGTTGAAAATGAGTAAAGAAAACAGCAACCGCTGAGATTCAGTAGCCATAAAGAACAAAAAAAAGAACACCAGCATCACGATTGGCTAGCTGACCTTTTTCATATTTCTGCTGACCCATAGCCCAGACCCAGACCCACAGCCACAGCCAGACAAGGCGAATGAAATTCAAGACATTGCTAAAGCAAGTACAGTGAAGCCAAGTCTGTATACCTTTGGTTATGATAATTCAATCGTATAATGCTCAGATAAATATTTTCTATATACATATGTGGTCGTTCGCCAGTCCATGTTTTTACTGTAGATAATACAGTAAAGTATTTATGACTGGTTGAGCGATAAAAAAATAATGTTGTGATTGTGAGGCATTTAAAAAGAAATTCAATGCTTCGTGATAACCTCTTTGGTCCGAAATTCGTATTTGTTTTTGTTTACCAGCGATTGTTTATTTATAGGGAAATATCAATTTTAATTGTGAATTTTCTCACGATTTTCAAACGATAACCCAACAACTCCGAGTCGCTTGTTTATTTCCAAATGAATTGCGGCAGTCAGTGAAGGTCACTTCAAGTCCGGTCGGTACCTGTCCGAAGTTTAAAGGAATAATTTGTCACAGTGCCCACATCTAACAGCTGGTTAACTATCGGTTAAATATGCTGCGAGGCCTACTGATTGATGGCTCTCCAGTTCTGTTCTGTGCGCTGTGTTCTGATGTTGCCTCAGGCAATTAATGCGGCCACCCCGCATGTCAAATGCTGAATTGAGCCAAATTAAAGCATTCCATTTCATTTGCGAGTGTCACACTTTGCGCGCACTTCCTCTGCCCCGAGGCCACCCCAAACAATGTGGCAGTCGCAGTCGCAGCTTCAACCGAGGGTTCGCTTTGAGTTGGATAATTCATCAGCGACAACGATGAATTGTGTCATGCTGCAGTTATAAGCATATCGTGCATAAGTTATATGTATATGTGCCCATATTGATATATACATATGCAGTCGAATGCGAGGGAATGTCTTAAAGTATCTGCTTTGAGTACTTAAAATAACATATACATTGCACTAAATATTAAAAAATCTGTGAAATATTCAAAGCGGTGGTATTAAAATCTAAAACTTTTGATTAAATTGCTAATTTTATATATTTTATAATCATTTAATTTCAAACATAGAATTTTAAACATAATTAATACATATCATTTGGCTAGAACAAGTGATCATCCAGAAATTTGAGTTAATAAAGGTTTCATTTTCGAATAAACACAGAAATTTGATAATGTCAGAATCTAAAAACTTCGATGAAATGATGATCAGAAAACTAATTTTTCATATAACAGATTAAATGTTGTATATTTATATATATTAATAAATATATGGCATATATTTATTATTATTTTTATACTCGTTTACAAAGTAATAAGAGTATATTGGGCCTAAAGAGATAAACTGTTTTAACTTAATCAAAACTGAAACTATTTCCATTTTTAAAATATATGTATTTCTTCAAATAATTTCTCGATTGTTATTGCTCTGTGAGAGAGTATTGTGAAATCGGTTACATCCGACTGCAGAGTTGTAGTTGTTTCATATTGGGGCTGCCACCATATGCAGGCCACATTTTAATATTGTGTTCCTTTTTTTTTTTGGTTCTGTTTCCGCTTCTCAGAGAGAAGCAAGTACGCGGCATCTTTCCCAAGAGCTATGTGCATCTGTGTGAGTTTATCACCGTTAATGGCGAGTACTGCATACAACGCACCGATATCGTTGAGGAGATCACCAAAGTGCTGCTGGAGTGGGGTGTCATAGCCAAAAATTACTTTTTGGTAAGTGTTTACCAATATTAAAATATAACTGGCACCTTTCTAACTTTTAATGTTTGCCTGGCAGAGCACAAATCGCAATTTCCAGGAGATACGGCGAAAAATGAATGAGTTGAATAATAACAGGGCCGCCTTGATCTCTGGCAATCTGCCGCTGGACGAGATGCGCAAGGTGAAACTGCAGGCGACGGCCCAGATTGACACCGGCAACAAGCTGCTGGGTCTGGATATGGTCGTCCGCGACGAGAGCGGCGATATACTGGACACAAATGCCATCTGCACCACCGAGCTGTACGAGAACCACGTGCATGCGGTGCAGCGCATAGAAAAGGCCAATGTGAGTTTCGATCGAATTGATATAAATCTAATACTATATATTTTAAATGATAGACAAGTTCTTGAAAAACTCGGTAGTAGATTGATGCCAGGCCTAAAAATTCCATTTAAAAGTTAGAGTTCACTTGAGAATTAATCACGTGTTTACACATTTAAATTCCTTAAATCAGTTACAAAAATAATTTATATATAAAAAGTGAAACTAATGTAAACCTAATATAAATTACTTCAATTTCACTTTCTGTTATATAAAAAACTGCTATTTAGCATTTTGCAAAGTTATTTTTCAGTATTATTCATAATAAAATATTTCAAATCGTGTTCAAACGAAACAGTTCGTATTGAAAGCGAAAATTCTTAAGTTTTTCACTCGTGTTATTTCATCTGTAATCTTCAAATTCTATCGCCAACAGCGTTTGTCCAGCGAGCGCGAAACGACGCGTGGCCTCAACAAATACTCGCACAACATATTGCTGCATGTGAACGCGTTTGTGTGCAAGTTCCAGGAGGATTCGGATCTGCTGTTCACGCTCTTCAATGGCGACACACACAAGCCGATCAGCGAGAACTATGTGGTTAAGTGGTCGCGCACAGGCATTGCGCGCGACATTGATCAGTTTGATAATAATCGCGTGTTATTCACCGATCTCAGCCGCAACGATTTGAGCATATCGAAAATGTATCTGGTGTGCTATGCCATACGCATTGGGTCCATGGAAATGAAGGACTCAACCGACTCGAAGCGCACCAGCATGAGCATTGCGAACAGTGTCCTGACGGCGGCCAGCAGGAAGCATTCGCAGCTATCGGTTAACTCGAATGGGTCCTCGGGCAGCGCCAGTGAGTACATGATGCGTAGGCCCTTTGGTGTGGCCTGCAAGGATCTGACGCCCATCATTAGCAAGCCGGATGACTTTCGGGGCAATCTCGATCTGCCGTTCATCATGTGCGAGAAGGACACACTGGATGGCACGCTGCGCAAGCTGATTGCCAATAAGGACATTGGCAAAATCGAATCGAAAATGGCCGTAACCTTTGAGGTGCTGCGCGGCGACATCAAGCAGATCAAGGAGGATTTCCCACGGCTCGTCCACACCAATGTGCCCGTCGCACGCAAAATGGGCTTCCCGGAGGTGATACTGCCGGGCGACGTGCGCAACGATCTCTATTTGACCATCTGCAGCGGCGAATTCGCGCGCATCGCCAAAACATCGGAAAAGAATGTGGAGGTAGCCATTTGCGTGGCCAACGAGAATGGCCACCTGGTGCCGGGCGTGATGAGCATTGGCGCCGGCCATCCGCCGATCGATGAATACAGGTCGGTGGTATACTACCACGACGACAAGCCCAAATGGCAGGAGACCTTCAAAATACACGTGCCCATCGAAGAGTTCAAGCAATGCCATTTACGCTTCACACTGAAGCATCGCAGCAGCAACGAGCAGAAGGATCGCTCCGAGAAGCCCTTCGGCCTGTCGTACGTGCGCCTCATGCAGGCAAATGGCACCACCATACTACAGGGCCAGCATGTGCTCGCCGTCTACAAGATCGATCACAAGAAATACGACAAATCGGTGGCCAACAGCTACATGGAGCTGCCGGCCACCACAGCCGAACTGCAGGGCAGCAAGCCTTCGATAAGTGGCCTCAGCCTCCTGCCCAAGGATCAGTTAACCATCGATGTCAATCTTTGCAGCACAAAGCTAACGCAGAGCGGTAAGCGTTTAACACCAACATTTTCAGTTTTCATTCGTATTATAAGTTTAAAGTTGATTATATATGAGTTCAAAATGAAGTTAGGTTCAGATGTCTTGAGGGAAAAAAATTGTTCATATAAACCCTTATTTTCTAACTAATCGCTCATATGACAGCTACATTATATAGATATTCAGATACATTTGCTCGCTCATCATTATTATTAGATTGGAAAAAGTGCACTCAAATTATTTTTATGCAATTAAAACTTAAAGATAATGTAGAGCAACTTAATAATTGTTAATTGTTATCAATTCGATGAATTTATTACAACATCAAGTTTTAATTTCTTTGAATGGTGACAGTTTGTTTATGTAGACTTACTGTGGATTGTTGATCGAATTTAATATTTTCGATTTAAATTTATAAATACCATAGAATTGTAGAAAGGCTACAAATTAACCAAAAACTTTGATAAACCAAGCAATGAAGGATATTTATTAGACACATTTACATTCCAATATATTTCTACTTTTATATTTAAGCCATAAATTTAACTTATGTCTTGTCTACTCCTAATTTAATACTTTAGTAAGCCTGTTGGGATTGTTGCATTGGTCGGCGCACAAGGAGACGTTGGAGCAATCGCTTAATGCCTTATCCACAGTCCCAGGTGAGGAGGTAGTCAAGTTTTTACAGGACATTCTCGATGCACTGTTTAACATTCTGGTTGAGAACGATGATCCCGAGAAGTATGATCAATTGGTGTTCATGAGTATTATACATCTGATCGAAACGGTGTCCGATCTTAAGTACCAACACTTTCTAACCGTTCTTGATGTGTACATCAACGAGAGCTTCTCCGCCACGTTGGCCTACACGTAAGTTTTGTGTTTATTTCATACAGCCGCCTGTTAATGTATTCATGATTTTATAGGAAACTAATGGATGTGCTGCAGCGCAATATAAGTGATGCCATCACACCTAGCGAAAAGTCCGCCGATGGCATCGATCATGAGGAAAGCGCCGCAGTTCGCCGCCTCTATAAGACGACTCGCTATCTGCACTATGTGATGAAGTTTGTCATAAGATCGCGAGTTTTATATGAGGCCATGAATTGTAATAATGACTATGTGGACTTTGCAACGCGTCTGCAGGAACTGCTGAAAATGTTCATTGATATGATCGGCTGTCCCAGCAACCTGCTCAAATCGGAGGGTGCATTGCTAAAGAATCTCCATATCATTGCCACCGATTTAATGGAGGTTTTCGATCCGGTGCATCTTAGGTGCGTTCAAATTATTTATTTATTTATTTCATATATAAAAATATAGAACTTTTTTTTAAATACGTACAGCATTTCAATTGTGGAGATCTTGGAAAAGTTTCCGCCACGTCGTCTGACCCAGTCAAAAATGGGCTGCATCAAGGACTTTGTGGAAACGAAGCTGTTCAGCTCGCCCAAATGCCGAGCCATCCTGTTGCCGGTGTTCTGCAAGCATATTAAAGATCATCTCGAGAGCAAGGAGGAGGTATGTTCAATGCCAGACAATAATTTGCTTGTGCCACTAATTATCCATCGAAAATTGCATATTGTTTATAATAATCGAATGCCTCGTTTCAATTTGTGTTTAATAATAATGGTCTTGTGAATGCAACAACAAGGCGCAAAATTAAAGCACAACCCAGCACATGTTCCACGTCAAATGATCAAAAGTATCTAATTTAAATCAATTGCAAATGTTCAGCGCTATTTGCTTTTAAATAATACATAGATCAACTGATCTCTTAACATTAATCAACACACTTAATCTACGTTTTAGCCATTGCCATATTGCTAAATATATATATAAAGCCTATTGCGAAACGCTTTGCAAATTTTAAATAAGCGAAAAAATTAAAGCAATCAACATTAAATATCATCAGTTAAATCAGATCATTGCGTTTGCCTGCTATAACATGTGCCCTGTCTTAATTTTGCACAGTTTCAATACGATCAAGATATACATGTTTATATATATATATATATATATATAGATATGCATCTGTAGCCTTTTGAGATGATTTGTTAGTTATTCTTAAGCATGCTGCATCCATGTGTTTTTTTTATACTCTTGCAGAGAGTTTTATTATTTAGTTACAAAATGTGTAACGTAAAGAAGACATCTCTTTATTATATACACAAATATATTCTTGATAATTGGAATAATAAATTAATTCACTTTCTGTCGTAAATTGAATGAAGAAACTTACCAGTTACCATATATAGTTACCATATATATCGTACATCTGCAAGGATATTTAATCTTCGGCTACCCGATGATCATTTTTTTCTTGCCTTATTTCAAATAGTTTGCTAATGACTGCAACTGATTAAGTTTTATGTTTTATGTTGTGTATTATTTATTGTCACGTGTCCTAGTCTTAAGCACTTTGTAAAGTAGTCCCAAAAGCAATATCAAACACTCCATTTGTATTATATTATTTATATGTATGTATATGGCCTATTTTAACTGTAAGTATGTAAGTATTTATACGGTATATATATGTCCATAAACCTACATAAATGAGTAATTTGTATTTAGTTAGTGCTCGATTTGTGTGTTTAGCGAGCAGATCTCTTAATTTATCATCGTCGTTCAGATTTGTTTCTTTTGTTTCGTTTTAGTATAGGCATTAAATGTGTTGATACTTATCAAAAATCATGATTCCCTGTGGTAGCTGTTAGTTGAGTGCTCGTTCAGAATCCTGTTTCTCATCTGGCGTCAGAACTGTAATAAATGCTTTCATGGCAATTCATTCAAGCACACCCACACATTTACACACCTACACACACCCATACACCCACCTGATCACTTACCGTACCTGACCACAATGGTTCTAGTCTTATACTCAATATGCATACATACATAATTATATGAACATTTTCAGCACCTCGCACACACACACACACAGACACCCACACTCACATGCACAGTATATAATGTGAATGTATGTATGCACATCTGGAACGCCCGCTACATTAATAATATATTTCCTACTTTCTGTCACTTCTGTCATTTGTCTGTAATACCTTTGGCTTTATGATTTGGCACATAATCGTAATATCACATCAAACCATAAATTTAAATGTCTAAAAAATCATGATCAATTAAATGTTTTCCAATGTTTCTCCTATGTACCCACCATGTGCGTTTATCGAAAAAAAAAACAAACACTCGATCCACTCGATGTTGGTTGCGTTGTTTTTGTTGTTGTTGTTGGTTACACTATCATAATTTGTTATACAAATAGGGCGACTCGAAAACCGATATCTGGCAGCAAGAAAAGAATCTTTCGAAAGCCGCTAAAGTACTCGGACAGAAAAAATCCCACCTGCACACGCGTGAAACGACTGCCAATAAAAAGGTAAAAACCAAAAATCAAAACCGAAAATAAAAACACAATTAAATAAATAAAAAAAAATAAAAAAACCAAAAACACAAACATAACGAAATTGCACCCCAAAAAACACAGAATCAGAATCAGGCCTATGTAACACACGTCCAAAGCAGAAGAACATCCGCTGCCTTTTGCGTTGTACCAATCTACCAATATTTATCTACATTGTTTAATTTTAAGTTAGGCTTAAGTTATGTTTAGCTTTTTTTGCCATTTTGCACTGCTGGTGATTTGCGCACTTTCTGCTCAATGCTCAATGGCTGCTAATTTGTTGTAAGCTTTTATTGTGCCACTGTGCGAGCAATGCACACGGTTGCAGCACACGGACACGGCTCGTGTGGCGATGCTGTGTTGCTGTTGAACGGGAGCTTTGAAAGCTCACTAATACTAGTGCACTGCTCGCTACGTTTGTTATTGTTACTGCCGCCCTTTTTATTATCGATGTTTAACCTAATTTACAACGTTTTTTTTAATGTTTTTCTATTTATACGCACTAATTTAAATTTAATTTAATTTTGTGAAGCATACAGCTAGGTGAACAGCGGCGAGAACGTGTGATAATTATTGATAATCAATTCGATTATTTCTAGGATATTTCCCACTTTTCGTCTTAATTGCGAAATTTTCACTAATCTGTCATCTTTTGCCGCTAGATCGCCGAGTGCATCAACATAATGAACAACATTCTAAAGCTGTTATATCGCCCGGATGTGGGGCACACCCACAACGATGTACGGGACATTATGATAATACTGCTGCGCCCGGTTATGAAGGCGGCGCATTCACTGGATCGGGATACCGGCGTAGTCGGCCAGTTCTTTGCCATTATGCTGGGCATATTGCAGCGCATGGATGCGCAACACTACAAGTACTTTGTCAACGATCTGCATCAGCATGGCGAGCTCAAGGCGTTTGTCATCGTGATTTTACTCGTGTTCGAGGAGCTCGTCTCGCCGCATCAGAAGCCGGTTTTTCCACGCGACTGGATGGACATGATTATGCACCAGAATACGGTCATACTCGGCGCTCTGCAACAGCTGAGCATGGTCATCACGGACTACTTCCTCTGCCCGGTGTTCGACAAACAGATCTGGTCCAACTTTTTCCAGTGCTCGATAGCGTTTCTGGTCCAGTCGCCGTTGCAGCTGAACGATTTCAATGACAATAAGCGGCAGATAGTCTTTGCACGGTATCGGGATATACGCAAGGATACTGCCAAGGAGATACGCAAGATGTGGTTCCAGCTGGGCAAGCATAAGCCAAAGTTTGTGCCGCAACTGGTGGAGCCGATCCTGGAGATGAGCATGATACCCGAAACGGAACTGCGACGCGAGACGATACCCATTTTCTTTGATATGATGCAGTGCGAATATTACAGCTCCCGCCTGGAGCTGGAGAGCTATGGCGACACCAAACACAACAATGCCCATCACAAGGGCAACTTCTCCGAGTTCAAGACGGCCATGATTGAGAAACTGGACATTCTAATTGGCGCCGGTAAGTTGAACATTATTATAGCGATAATTCTTGCTTATGTTTTACACTCGTGTTCTTACATGTTTTCATTGTTTTTCAGGCAAGGGCGATGCCGAGTACAAGGAGCTGTTCAAGAAGATCATGCTGGAGTACTGTGCGGCCCACAACACGCTGAATGTGGATGGCACCAGCTTTGTGAGCATGGTGACCAAGCTGATGGACAAACTGCTCGAGTATCGCTGCATCATACAGGACGAGAGCAAGGAGAATCGGATGGCGTGCACGTTCTCGCTGCTGCAGTTCTATTCGGAGGTGGATCTCAAGGAGATGTACATACGCTACGTTTACAAGCTGTGCGCCCTGCACATGGAGTTCGAGAACTATACGGAGGCGGCGTTTACACTGAAGCTGCACACGGAGCTGCTGCACTGGAACGATACGGAGTTGTCGCCACAGCTGCGCAGCTATCGGCATGGCAGCTGCTGCACCCATCGCGAGCTGAAGGAGACCTTGTACTTTGAGATCATGGACTACTTTGACAAGGGCAAACAGTGGGAGTGCGCGATAGATATGTGCAAGGTTTTGGCGCAGCAGTACGAGGAGGAGATCTATGACTACATCAAGTTGGCCGAGCTGCTGAAGCGCATGGCCCAGTTCTTTGAGAAGATACTGAAGGAGATGCGCCACACATCTGAGTACTTTCGTGTCTGCTTCTACGGACTCGGCTTTCCGCGAATGCTCCAGAACAAGGTGTACATCTTTCGGGGCAAGGAGTACGAGCGCCACAGCGATTTCTGTTCACGCGTGCTCGCGCAGCATCCACAGGCTGAGCTTATGCAGACGTTGGAAGCGCCCGGCGAGGATATAACCAATAGCGATGGCCAGTACATACAGGTGAACAAGGTGGAGCCGATTATGGACACTGCATTCGCCAAGTTCAATGAGAAAATCATCTCCAATGAGATTGTCAAGTATTTCACATCCAATAATGTGCAAAAGTTTCAATTCTCGCGCCCCTTCCGCGACAGCACGGGCGGCGGCAGCATGGACGATGTGCGAAACCTTTGGCTGGAGCGCACCGAGCTCATCACCCAATTCCCGCTGCCCGGTATACTGCGCTGGTTTCCCGTTGTCGATTCGCACACGTTCAAAATTTCACCACTGGAACGCGCCGTCGAGATCATGAAGGAGACCAACAAGGACATCAGGCAGCTGGTCATACTCCATCAGAGCGATGAGAGTTTGCACATCAATCCGCTTAGCATGAAGTTGAATGGCATTGTGGATCCGGCCGTTATGGGCGGCTTTGCCAAATATGAGGAGGCCTTCCTAACCGAAGAGTATTTGGAGCAGCACCCGGACGACAAGGACTTAATCGAAGAACTAAAGGAACTAATTGCCCAGCAAATACCGCTCCTTCATTGTGGTGCGTTCAACCTGCATTAACTATAAATATACTCGGGTTAAATATCTATAAAAAGGGGGTGTAGCAAATCAAACACAATTTTAGAGTTTTCTGATTACGACCCGCTTTCACAAATTGTTCCAAATATAACTGTACATTTTTGTTTTGAATCCTTAGCTATTCGACTCCATCGCCAGAAGGCGCCGGACAGCCTGAGGGCCCTGCAGAACCATCTGGAGGCCTGCTTTGCGGAGATGCAGCAGCACGTGGAGTCGCGTTACGGACGCAAATCGTGCGATTTAAAAATTGAACGGGATTCGGTGATTATGCGGCGCACCAACTCTTTCCTGCCGGCCCACTTTGATGGCAGCAACAATCGGCTATCGGAGACCAGCATGGGCTCATCTGAGTAAGTACCGTTAGCTAATAATACACATGCGTTAACTCAGTGCTAAACTCTTACCAATTTGCAGTAGTGGCCTGTCAAAGTCGACCTTTCTGCCCCGACCGCCCACAAATTCCATTAAGTCGACGTTGGCCAGCTTAAGCTTCAACACCAGGTGAGTGTCGAATGCCCTTAAAATTTATTGAAAACTCCTCTAACTAAAACCTACAAACTAAAAACCAACCACATTTATTTTTAACACGTTTTATTGCTGCTTGCTCTTTTAAGTTTAAAACTTTAAGTTATAATTTCAATTTTATTCTTATTATTTTTTTAATTTTTATTGCATGTTTTGTTCATTTTTTGGTTTTTACTTTTCTTTACTTTACCTTTGTTGCTTATTGTATACGCTTACCTAGACCCAGCCTGGGAAACTCGCCCAGCACCAAAGGCAACAAGCACAAGGACAAGACACCCGCCAAACGACGTTCTATGAAAAAGGTAACCTCAATTATTTATTTATCGCGCGTTCGGATAACTCAAGATTTGCTTCACAGGAACGCGACACATTGAGCCTGCCGGTGGCAAATTGCCAGTGGTATACGCCGCCACTGAGCACCATAACTTCAACGCCCGAGAAGGAAATTAACACCTCTGTCAATTCGTTGGCCAGCGCCTCCAACAGCTCCTTGAATGGACCCAAAACGCCCGATCCTCGAGTACTGACAGAAGAGGTAAGTCACGCACTTTATACCGAAGACAATATGAATAGTAAAGTGAGTAACGATTAAATGCAAGAAATTTATAGTGTGGATTATCAACCATTAAAATGAGATTTAAACTGTTCCCTCCTCACAATGTTGAAATGTAATCATCGGATTAAATGAAACAAAAACATATGTATTTTTTGCGATCCAATGTGCAATTTCCGTCTTGTTCGGTGTTACTCATCCTAGTTTACACTGTCTTTGTATAAACCTTTCGATTTGAACATATGAAATATATTCAAACAGCTGACACCCAAACGACCACTGCGCTCCGAAAAGGATAAGGAACGCCGGCTCTCACGGCCAGCAAGCATTGCCACGCCCACGGCTAGCATTAAGAACTTTGCGGACACGCGCTCACTTTCCGAGAGCAGCAATCGAAACTCAGTTGGTAAGCGTCATGAAAGATTATCCACATAAATGATGATTTTAAACAATGTTTGCCCAATGTTATAGAAACGACGGATTCCACATCGGAGGAGGATATACAGCCACCGCCCCTGCCCGCCAAAACACGTGACTCCACCGATTTTAGCAGTCTATCGCACAGTCTGGACTGGAATCCAAACGGTTATACAATGTTAAATGTGCTGAGCAGCAATGTCAGCACCAACAGCAGCAGCAGCACCGCAACTACAATAAAGACCAGTATTACAAACACCACATACGAGTATTTGGAGACAACAAATTTCAGCTTGCTGAGCATAAATGATGCCAACAAGCCGCGCCCTCCGACTCCGCCGCCAAAGCCATCGCGCCACAGTAAACACATTCCATGAACGAACGAACAACCGCCTCAACTGCTGCTTCCAGTGCTGCGCCATATAACAATAACAAATCATTGTCAACGAGAAAGCATCGAGTGCCAAATATTCCTGTTACTAGATACATATATCTTATACTATATATAGTATATACCCGTGAGAAACGAGCAATAGCTGAGCGAGATCAACGCACATAACACACAAAAAGCAACAATATTTGCCTCACATGATCGACTACCAAAAACCAAACGGCATCAGTGTCTTAACAAACGATCGCAGTAGACGTAAGATAAAAGTTTTTAACGCACATCATAGGAAACAACGCCTAAACATATTTTTAAAGATTAAATGTTATGTTGAAATGATATTATGTTGAACATGTCATCATTTTTGTCTAATTTGATAGTTTATTTATATAAAGCATACAGAACATATATCTGTATCGATATCCTCTTTTTACGCAATATACATACACGTTACTTGTCTTCCACAAGTTTGTATTTTGCTATACAATTAATTAATAAAGGTTACTAATAATAAAATCCATCTAAGTAGTTCATACAACGTTTCTTAAGCAAACAAGTGCCACAATTTTAAACAAAAATGTATTCAAAACGCAATCAAGCATGCCAATTTTTAGCACAAATTCAAAATAAAAGTCAATTACAGAGCATGCAAAATTAACTTTTTGAAAACTTTGTTATCAATTAGCTAAATTTTTAAAAATGAAATTAAAGCAACCTATTTACACGCATATTTTACTGTGCGTCAAGTAGCCATAACATAAATTCTAAATACGTAATTTTAACACGTTTAATTTTTAAATGAACAAATAACTTTTTAAATATTGTTATACGATATACATATGTATTAAAATTTACATATTTTATATAAGCAACTTTGTGTAATTTTATGTAATTTGCGATCTGTGCATCGGCCAAAGATTAAGTAATAATAAAGTACAATTAAGCCTTATCAACGTATAATCTAGCAAAGTTTATTTTGTGTTGTGGTGGATCTTGGAAAGATACACCTCACAAATTTTGGACTTCGTAATCGCCTTTTATGTTGGACTGAGACTTGGTTAGCTCTGGCTTAAGAACTTTGGGAGATATAGGCATTGCCGATTTTTTGGGCGGGTGCGCTGGGGGTATTCTAGTGGGCGTCGCTGGGATCAATTATCAAGGAAGAATTATCAAGGTAAGGTCATATAAAATGCCTAGAATTGTGGGAAATATTCACGTTTAATCGATTTGCGATTTGGGAGTGACACAAAAAACTTACAACTCGACAAAATGGCTTTTGCTTGAGAGGCTTTGCCGCTTTAGCATTCATTGTTCAAACTAAAACATTAGATAAAATTTATATATTTGGTTAAAATGTTTATTCAAAATATTTCGTTGGGTTTGAGTTGTAAATCAATCATAAATAATAATAATAATAATAATTAGTACATGAACACATTTCAAAAAATAAATATTAAATACATGTTAGGTAAAATGGGCAATTTCTCGTAGGGGAGGAACAATTTGTATATAGAATGGCTTGTTTTCTTCCAATGAAAAGGCACACACGAAGGCACAAATTTAGTGAATTGTAAAAGGGTGGGGGGGAGGGGTGACTATAAAAATATGTATATTAAAATGCACGGAATGTTCGTTGTTAAAGCACAGCAAAGGCTTTTGATTTGAGACCAAAGTAGGAGAAAGAGAGCTTCCGCTTATAAAGTTGTATTCAGGTCGACGCATATCTTAGAGTTGCGATTCTGCTTCTGACTTATCTCGAGTACTTGGAACATCTCCTTAAGAGCTTCGCTGGTGCCGGTTTTGCGGCGATTCCGACGCAATGTGACGCGTCCCGATTTAAATTCACGCACTATAGCGTCAAGACCTGAAAGAGCGCAGTAAATTGTACTTAGTGAAGAAATATGATTATTTTAATAGCATTATATTTGGCAACTAACTACAGAGTGTAACTAGCATGCGATTAGCTTATAAGACTGATAACAACCTTTGCCCAAATGAGAGAAGAGAGCACCTACCTTTAAGGCGGCACGGTGGAGACATACTCAAGGAAGCTAAGGATTTAAAACTTGGGTTTTTTTTTGGGTTTATAAATCACCAATGCCAGCCACAACAAAAGGGGTGTGAACTAAGCCAACGTATTCAACAACTGTCAGCGGCGGCAAATGAAGTTGCTGACGTTGCGTATACGACTTGTTGTACCCAAACGAAGTCAATGAAAATGTGTACGGTCTCTAGGTGTGTTCTGTTAGGGATGATGTGTGCCTCTGTGGGTGTGTGTCTGTGTGTGTGTCTGTTTATAAGAAAAGTGGCGCAATAAAACACGGAAATATGAAACGCACAAATAATAATAATAAGCCATAGCATCACGACAAAACCAACGACAACAAGTAAGAACGTTGATGTCGGGTGTAACCGACTGCGCAATACCCACTTTAGCTTACAACAGTTGACTGGCTTAATTCTGATCTTTTTTTTTTTGAAGAAATATCGAGTGTCTGCCAGATTTGCAGTGGGAGATATGGCTAGCTCCGAGTAAGAATATCAAAAAAAAAATTGTTTGTGATCCTATTAATTTATTTTTTTTTAAATATCTGTCAAGAGTATACACTAGCATTCATGTCAAGTTTGAAGACTGTATATATAAAAAATCCAATATCCTTTTTTTTGAAAATCATGAACGAGTATAGCAAAAATAACGGAAACAACAATGTGGCTTGAAGGTGACGCCTGTTGTGGCAGGGTCTGATTTGGCTTGGGTTGGCTGCGTGTGGAATGCGGCAGCACCGTTCGGTCTGTTGTTCGCTCTACTCGTAAAAATAATAAATGGCATATTCCTTGCCTTCATCGAATTTGAGACGAAGCTGGCTGCTGGGTAACATAAAGCGCAGTAAGCTGCGACTGAAACATGTAAACGCCCGATGGCTGTTTAAAGCCGAAGAAGCTGTCGCATAGGCAACAACAACAATGCCACCAACTCTCCCTCTCTCTTGTTTTAGATGAGTGCTGTTGCCAAGGTGGTAGCCATGGACCTGGTCTCGTGAAGCCAGAAAATAGCCAGCAGCTCCAGCTCCAGCTTCTGGCTTCAGCGTACACAGCAGAAATACAGAAAACTTAAATCAATTCAAGTTTTGAACACACACAAACACACGCACACGCACATATGTTAGATGTGTCTTCAGTTGTGGTGCGAAACCGGAAATGGTTCCGTACAGTTCGACTTGAGCCTTTTTCAAAGTTAATTAATTTACACTACACGGAAATTGGTCGAAATGTGGCAGCTAGAAGCAGAAAGTGCTCCGGCAAAAAAGCCGAGAACAAAAGACAAGTGGCTGACAGGAGCCGAGCGCCATTTTTGATGCTCAAAGCATAAACAGTGCCACCCACAGCATGAAGTGGGATACGCACGCACACACACACACACACACACACGAACACACACAAATGCATACACACACACACACACACAACTACAGGTTGGCTTCGCTGTCGACCGACAACAATATTGTCAGAAATTTATTCGCCCAGTTCGCTTCATTTGTTTTTGGGCCGAGTGCGAGGACGCATCGCGACTGTGCTGTCGCTGCTGCTGCTGCTGCCATTGACGAGGACGAGCGCCAGGACACGAATGCCAGCAGGCTGCTGTAAGCTGTAAGCTTGCTGCTTACTTTGATGCCAGCTCAAACGCTTCATGTGCCTCAAGTGAAGCGCGCGCGCGCTTCGTTCCCGTTGCACGGAATTTATCGCACAGGTTACGGAAAAGCCGTATATAAAATCGTATAAAGATTGCCTTGGCTATAGCGTTCTGGCACAATACGCGACCTGATTGATTTGAATGTGCGCTCGTTACGCATACGCCGCGTTGTGCGCCACACCAAACGGCAACAACCGGAAACGGATGTGCTTAGTGCGACAGTGATAGTGACAGTGACAGTGACAGTGACTGCGACAGTGACGGTGAACGTGGACCTGAGAACGTAATTGAGTGAGCGCATATGTCACTCACTCAGCGAACATACAGGTATATATATATCTGTGTATGTGTTTGTATGTATGTATGTGTTTGCACGACAATTGTTGTCATTGTTGTTATTGCCATAAATTTAAGATACGTTGATTGCACGGCTCCTGCGTGGCAGCTCGTAAGACGTCGATGTTATCATATTTCCTGGCTGGCTTATCAACTTAGCAATCATAATTCAACATTGAATCTATTTTATTTAATGGGCACTAACAAAGTTGTTCAGAAAAGAACTCGAATATATGAGCATATTTTAAATAAGAATTAATTCAGCTTGTTTAAGTTATCTTCTTTTAGTTTTTATAGTGCAGTTAAATTTTCAATCAATTAAAAAGAATGTTTAACAACTATTTTATTTTGGCGATTTTCGTCTGAAAACACTACAAACTATAGATATGTTCGGTCGATAGTTTATGTTTATAAATACATATTTCATAAATGCAACTATCATTTTATTGTCAGGCAACTCACACACGCAAAGACACACATGCACTAACACAGACATACTTCAACTTAGTAAATGTCGCATGGATGCATTATGTTTTCCATAAACATAGGTGTATATCTATGTAAGCACACATGTGTGTCTGTGGGTGTGTGTGTGTGTGTGGGTGTATAAATAGAATCCATTCTACAACCAGTTGATTTAATTTTCAAGCTGTTTACATTGTGGTTGCCTGTTGATGTTGTGGTTTCTGTGTGTCATCCCGCAATACATGATTTCGGGAAAACTGCGAATAATTTTTGTTTGTCGAACGCAATACCGATACGATATATATTTTCGCAAAATTCTACACGATAATATTTTAAGGCACAACGGCATTTTTTGGGTTTTGGAATTTGTATAATTAAATATGCGACTTGCTGTCCTTCCGTCCGTATGAAGGCAATGTTTTTGCCGCTATTAAAGCTAAATTTTAAATTTGGAATAAGATAAAGTTTTTAGATTTTTTAGACTCCACTGGGAGCATGAAAAAACAATAAAATCTATACATATATCTTGGAAGCGAGTAACCAAGCAAATAAATTACAAAAATTTGGCCGACAGTTTTCTGATGATCTTCTCTAAGTCCTAAAAATTGCCAAAAAATAGAATTGGAAGGTATATCCCAGTCGAGCACTCCCGACCAGACTACTCAAACTTGTTATTATCATCATGTTAAATAGCACTCGTTGTGCAGTTACTAAAGTGTGTTGCTCTGTGTAATATGTGTGTTGCTCTAACTTTGTGTAGCCAAGTGTTCCTCAGCGTAAGGACCTCATATTTGCGCCAATATTAAACGGAATCCTGGCACTCACTGCTAACGGAGGCAAACAGAGGCTCGCGCCCAAACCAAAAATGAAATCAATATCATTCAATTGTTTCAAGGCAATAAAGGCGGAAATTAAACGGCAAAGATAACCCGCAAGTGCAATAGCAAAAACAGCGACAACAAATACACCAACACAAAATATAACACACACACACACACACACAGGCACAAAAATATATGCATGCGGATTATAAAATATGGTGGTTTCATATTGATAGCAAAATTTATGAAGGCTAAAAATTAATTCAGCTTCCGCCCTGCCCCTCTGGGCGCTTTCTCTTAGCGTAAAGCCGATGCTAATTAGATTTTTACTGCTTCTACACACACACATGTGTACTATGTGTGCAGGTGTGTCTGTGTGTACCTGGTGGCAGCAGCTAGCCTCGGCTGCGTCAAAAAACCTCGCGGCAAACTTAATTAAGGAGTTGCCGCTGTTGCAACAAATACCAGGAAGGGAGGGAGGCATGGATACTTGCACCGTTGCCGTGGCAGAGTCGCAACGTTTAGGTAAATGAAAAAACAACATCAGCAGCAGTAACATCAACAGCAGTAAGAACGTTGCAGTCAAGTCGGAACAACTGCGCGACACTCTGTTCGCCATAAAATAAAAGTTTAAATCAGCTTAAATCGTATAGGGAGATACGATTGGTAATTGGTAAATCTAGCTTCAAAACTTTGAAAGATTAAATAGTATATATTTATTTCGTCGTTGGCTCGAAATTGCTGTTAACTGAACAGACATCGCTGCAAGCCAATATTCACCTTGTTATTATGCACACAGGGTATCAAAAAACGCACAAAGTCAATTATAGATGGGCAGTTTTTGCAAGGCCGGAAAACTGTCAATTGGCAGCAACAAGTCGAGTGCAGAAAAAGGCAGTGCTTCGTTTGAGCGCGCTTTTCGTGCGAATTAAAAGCAGCTTTTAGCAGCCAACCAGCCAACCTGCAAATTTGTGGCTGGTTTTGCGACCCTTTGTGCGGGAAAATCTAAAATAATATATTTTCGCCCTAAACTTTAGACTTTTTTTAATATTGAAATATCGAGCTGGTTCACGGTCTTAATTTATATTTTCATTTTGAAACATTTCGGTTTTTAGAAATTTTATAGTTTTTTTTAAAAGGAGGACATGCAATCTACCTTCAAAATTTGGGGTCCCTGTATACCACATTGAGGGAGTCTAGCTTTAAAATTGTCGAAAATAAACAATTGTTTTCGATTAAGGGTTTTATTTATAGGGCGGGATGGGGCATGGCCGGAAAATTTTTTGTGATGTTTGGGTGCTCCTTCCAATAATACTGCAAATATCAAATGTGACTCTAGCTCTCAAATTGTGTTTAAATTCCTAACGCTTTGTCTGAAGAGGATAAATACAAGTATATATAAAGTTTCAAGTCTCTAGATTCAATAGCTTCAACAAAAGTAGACAACATGACGGACATTGTTCAAACACAGATGAACGAGCACAACAAATTCTTTACCTTCCTATGATAAAAATTGATCAATTTCAATGTCAAAATATAGACGATTATCTTGATTTAGTTGCACACTTCTATCTGTAACATTAATTTTATAAAATCATTACGTCCCTTATTATCCTTTTCAAAACAGTTATAAATCGATATTTATCGATTTGTGAAACCCAAAAGATCAAACAAACGAATAATTTAAATCTGAGTTCCCTTAGCTTATTGGCCCTGATTCTCAAAATTTATATATTATTTAATTATAAATACCAAATTACGAGGATAAATCAATAATCATTAAGATGCCAATTGACTATGTATATTTGAGCGTGCCAGGCATATTATTACATCTTAATTTATAATTTCGATGCCGCTTGAAGATTGTAAAACCAATCCGTTGTTTAATTTTTGCTCAAGAATGCAAAAGTTAAACTATGCAGCGGGGCTGACTGAAACTTTATAAGAATAAAATCTTGAGGAGGAGTCAGCATTCTATGGATCACACTGTGCTGAATCCATATGTAATTTCCCTCTTCAACTACCACCTAAAAGAAGCTTTCAAGTTAATACATACAACTTTAATTATGTTTTTTTAAGATAATAGATTAGAAATTACTGTGCACCAATCAACAAATATAAAATATTATCAAAAATTGGAAGTCGAGTAATTTCATTCGGATCTTAAAACATTTTTAGAAAAAAATGCACCAAATGCCTTTCTGCTGTTCTGTTAACAACAGTTGTGTTTAACAGCGCTTGCTGTTACTGTTAAGATTTCTGATAAGTAACATTGCTTGTTGATGCAATTGTAGTTTCTTTTTAAAAACGAAAAACAGATAAAATTCCCCCAGATTGCGCACACATGCAATAGCAGAACCTTTAAAGAAATTCGTACAAATTAATAGAGAAAGGCATGCTGCGCAACGAACACTGCAAGGGTTTACGACGCGAAGAATTCCGGACATAAAAATGGCGAAAAGTGAAAGTGCTCTTTGGAGCATGTCGTGTCCATTGTTAAGTTGCGTGGAGAATGTGACACGCATGCATACAAAAAACAAACACACAGACACACACACACACACCTATATATATAGGAAACTGAGCACACGACCGTCTCCGACTGGATAAACTAGGCCAATGGATTATGGGAATGTTGATAGCTGAATGACATACCTGTTGCCGCCTGGGCCTGTACCTGTTGCTTGACGTTATCAATAATTTTATCGCCGACGCCTTTGTGCAAATTATGCGCGGCAATGTGCTGACTGAAGCTGCCAGCGTCCCCATCCTCACCAGCCGCACCTGATGCACCCAGTGCCGTTGCTGCCGTGTAAAGCACTTTGGCCGGCATGGGTGGCGGTGGTGGTGGCGTTGGGGGTGGGGATGGTGCTGGTGCTGCCGCAGATGTTGTGACTGCACATTGTTCCGCTTGCTGATAGCGCACCAGTTGCTCCTCGGCGAGATCGGCGCGTGTTACGGCCAAACGCAGCTGCTCCTCGAGTATTTCCAACTTAAGTTGTAATTTTTTTAGTTCATCGTTAGTAGTTTTTGCAATAGCCGCATCCATAAGACTTTGCTACGGAAACAAGAGCGGGCGGGAGCGGCGGAACGGGGTCAGAGGTATCGAAAATTAGTAGAACAAACATTAGTTTAAACGCCTTTGATGCGTGTTAGTGCAGATTAATACAGTATATATAAGTATATAGAAAGAGAGAGTGGGACTGTTAGAAAAATACGGCTCAAGCATAAGGCAAGCATTTTGCGCTTACGTTTTGCTTAGATTCCGGCACCAACCATGTTGAAGGGAACAACCAAAACCCCCGCTGGACACATTCCATGCATATGCCATAGATAACGGCTAAATTGTATATATATATATTGTTATGTGTGTAGGTATTGTTAGGAGTGTGCGTGCTTTGAGAAAGTTGCCTTTAGTTGTGCCCTTTGCCGTTGTTCAGTTGCTTTTGAATATACTCGAAAACGGTTTAAATATGTTAAACACGCTACGTGTTTGCTTTTAGATGAATAGATAGGTAGTATACGGGAGGATAGATAAATAGATAGATAGAGAGGTAAACCATCACCAGGCAAAATGAGTTTCATTAGCTGTTCGCTCACCATTTCCACAATGCGTTCGTTTTGCTCGCGCGTCTGTTGTTCCACCTGTTCCTGAATCTCGGCAAACTCCGCCTGCGACCGCAGCGTTGTTGGCGAAGGCGTTGCCTGCGGCTGTCCGTCGGGCAGGTCGCGTGTCCTGGCAGTAAGCTCATCATTGCGCTGCTTCAACCGTATTAAAGCCGCCTCCATTCTGCAATGACATATCAAGAATTTTAGAGCAGCCTTAGCTGATTTGTAAAACTAGTAAACTAGACTGTTTCTAGTCGGTAATGACCTGAGTGTCTTGATATATATATTAGGGAAGTATGCTAAGGGCTTTTTAAACCGTTAAATTTTTATTTTTACAAAAATGTGTTCCTTCTACTTTTTTTTTGACCGAACAAATTTTGTACATATTGTTTGATTTTCCTTTAAATTTCTCGGAAAATAATAAAATTAAAAATAAATGAAAATAAAGATGAATTGAGTATTGCATGTACAATTTGTTTGATTAAGTTTTGAGCATCTCTTTTAAAATTCTTTTACATTCACATTACATACTAAAGATTAAAAAATATAAATTTTCAATTCTCAATTAAAAAAAAAATTTTTGTCGAAAATGTGTAAAAGACGAGTATCAAAAAACCAAAAAATTCGTATTTGAACTGCAGAATGAATCTACAGCAAAAAAATTTTAACAGTTTATACGAATACATATTCCAAGTTCAATATCTCTATCTTCATTATCAGCTCTTCAATGCGATCACGCATATATCTTTAACCTGTGTAATCTTTTTATTTAATTATTATTTTATTTTTTGTAAGAAAATCATACTTTTTACTGGTCTCCACGCTCTCCTTCATATTGTCGGTCAATAGCTTGGCGACTTTGGTCAGATTTCCATTCTCAGTGCGCATCGTTTCGTTCTCCTCCTCCAGTAAATGTTGCTAAGTCGCGAATGAGGCGTTATTTTGGATTGATACTGGAACTATGTTCAGGTTTACTCACGTGCTCCACAAGTTCGGCTATTTTCTCATTGGCCTCGTACAGCTGCAGTTCGACGGCATTGGTGGAATGCTTTAATGTTAGAAACTCAGAAACCAAACGTTCCACCAAGCCGTTGGTAATGGGCAGCTCCAGATTACCATCAACATCGACCAGACTGTCCAGTTCATTGGCAACGTCGCCACTGTCGCTGCTATCCTGTTGCAAAATCTTGAGAAGATTGCGCTTCAACTCCACGGAGCCGACCAACGAGCTAGCACCACTTGATTTATCCAACTGTTTCTCACGCATGTGTTCCAATTCGCTGGTGAGACTACAGAGGGGTAAAAAGGACAGAGGAATGTCATTTTCCATTTGATTTGCTTGGCTTTTAGGATTTCGCTCACTTGTGTATTTGATCGACCTTCATTTTGTGCAGCTTGTCGAGCGCATTCCGCTCGTTGAGTGTCTTGTTGTACTTGACAGTGAGGTCCTTGATGTCCGACTCAAATTTGATCTGTTTCTGCTGCAGCAATTCCAGCTGAGCGCACAGCTTCTCGTGCTGCGCCTGCTGCTCCTCCTGCGTGGTTTTATCTGGTTTTAAAGATTTTAAAAAGACGCCAAAATAATTTTTTTAAATATTTTATGAGTCCTTACATTTTGTTGAATTATGTACAATGGGAAATAGAGATACGAAATATTGAAAAAAATAGTTATATTTAGCAGTGATATTAGAAATATTATTTTTATTTATAAGTTTTTTTATACTTTTTTCCCCAATAATATATTATAATATTTTATAAAATAAAATGTGTAAGCATGGATAATAAATTCTCAGGTGAACTTTAACAAGAATTTCGTACACTTCGATTGATTTTTTATTTTTTTTTTGTGTTATAGCACAATGAGGCGTATTTAATCTGACACTGGCACGGATTATTAATTATATAGCATTGACAAAAAGTGCAATAGTTGAAGTAGATTAACTCACGCGATTCTATCTCAAGTTTGAGCGCTTTGTTCTCCTCCTTTAGCGCAATGTTGTCCTCCAACAGCGTAAACATATCATGCTCCGGATCCTGTTCATTGTAGTCCGGCTCGTTCACTCGACTGCGACTGCGCGTCTTGGCCTCCTGAGTCCGAAATTTGGCAACCGGAATGCGTCCACGTCGTTCCATGCTGCCCTAGGATGTCACCTAAGAGTTTGAAAAGAGAAGATCGTTAATTAGATGGGATCAGCATATGGATAATATATGTAAACTGACACTGCTTACGTTTGTGCGTGCCTGTAGCCTTAAAGATTTATGCTAAACTTCTTATGCTAGATGCGATATGAAAACTTAAGTGCTGCCATCACCATGAATTGCTTGAATGTTTCTGTGTGTGGATGTGTGTTAAATATGTGAATGCATGAGCAGGATGTGTGTGTGTGGGTGTGCCTGTGCAGGGGGTGGTTGTCCTTCGGCTATCCCCACATTGAAACACCTTGCGGTTTTATTTTTTTTTTTGTGTGTTTTGTTTTCTTCTTTTATTATTATAATTTGTTGTTTATAATTTTACGAGTTTATAGACTGCCCCATTAATCAGATTCTTGTTGATTTTAATGCGCCTTTGCTCAACGTCTTTTACATTTGATTTGAATTGTCATTCAGTTGTATTTATTTTAAGGTTTTTAAGTTAAACATATTTTGCTTCTTCCTAAAAGTGTTCACAGTTTTTGATTAATTTTATTTCCTTTCAATTTATACCAGAATTTGGCTACACATTTCAAATGCTTGCAAATGCTACGAATGCTATTAGTTCTCAGAATTTTCTTAGCTTGGCTTTAAACTACTTGCTTTTCAGTGCAGAAGCGCTTCGACAATTCCTTAACAAATATTTGTTTTATTATTTTATTTTAATCATTTTTTTTACACTTTTATGTATTTCATGCTAAATAATTTATCCTTACTTTATATTTGTTTAACTTGTTTATGTTTTTGTTTTAGCATTAAGCCGCAAACAATTTTCATTCTTTGCCACTTTCAGTGTATAAATAAAAATGTTAAATATTAACTAAAAAAAAACGTATCGAGCTGTGAAAATCGTTTACTACTGAAATATTAATTTTTGAAATTATTAATTTTCCTTTTGTATATTTATAAAAATAACTAATTCAAGGCGGCTTAGAGCACTTGGTTTTTGCTTTTCATTGTTTTTGTAACCATTTTTTTTATATGCTTTTCATTTTGTTTTTATTTGCTGTGAATATATATAAATATAGTTTTCGATTTGGTTTAAATTGCTATAGTTTTTTTTTGTTTTGTTTTTTTTTTTTAATAAAATTTATGTATTTTTCCCTTTCTTTTTACAGCTAATTTAAATGGTATCTTTGGATTTTTTTTTGTTTTTATCATGCATTGTATACTAAATACATAAATACTTTACATGTCTTTCTTGCTAAATGTACATTCTTTAAAGTATAACATAAAAGTAATTATATAATTTGTATACTTGTATTAATTTGAGTCTAAACCTCGAAATTTTTAGTCATAGATTCTTTATAAGGAAATAAACGTTTGTTTTGGGTTTGAGCCTTTCGCATGGAAATCACATAAATCAAATATCGTAAAATTAAATTATTAATAACAACAAAAAAAAAAAGAAACAATGCAAATTCATAATTTTTTGTACTGAAAGGTAAAAAAAGTATTTTGTTTTTAGATTAAACAAACGAGTGCTTAACTATGCAGATAGATCCTAACGAGATTTTTGACTTTGATTTTGAAGGAAACATAGTAAACGAAATACTGTAGCTTAAAAAAATATGTATATATATGTATAGATTCTATATATATATATATATATATACAGAATATATGGAATACATAAATATATATATGTATATATATATTTTGTGTTTGATTTTGAAGAATACTTGTTGACGCCGAGATTCTTGTTGTTGTTTTTTTTTTTTAATTTTTGCCTTTGTAAATTCAATTGCAATAGTTATTATTATATTGTTAGTCGTCTGTTTATTTGTTTGTTTGTTTCCATTTCAAGTAAAATTGGTTTTTGTGTCAGTTTTTATGTATTCGTGTATGTATATACGACCGCGCGTGGTGTATATTTAGAGGGCCAAAAGGCGCTGTTTCAATTGTCATATACATATATGTATTTATATGTGTTTTATTTTATTGCCTGCGATTTTCTTCGTTGTTGTTGTTGTTTTTATTGTAGTTATTGCTGCTTGGGTGTTGGGGGACCGTTTTACATCTCCTCGATAAACGCACGCAATTTGTCAATTAGAGCACTAGGATATACGCCAGAATGCTCGACTTCCTGTTTAAACCACTTCTCGAACGAGTCCCGCGAAATAACCTCGCAGTCGTACAGCACACTCCATGTGCTGCAGATGGTCTCGCCCGCGGCCATGTCGTCGTCCATTTCGAGCGTAAAGTGTTCCTGTAGCGCATCGACCGTCTCCTCGATGCACGCGATTTCGTGCGCCTCTTGCGCATCGATGCACAAGCGCAGCAGCGGAGTACACTGTCTTTTGAAGCTCTCCGCATTGAGCTGCATTTGCTGTTTGTTTTTGTTAGTGTTATTGTTGTTGTTGTTGTTATTATTATTATTATTATTTTTAGCTGCCGAGCTGTTGATCACAGTTAGTGCGAAATCACAGCAGAGGAATTTGGTTAGTTGACGCACAAAATTGGCATTTATCTGCACATTGGTATTGATGTAGTCGATGGCGGTGTCACTCGACAGCCGTAACAGATAGCTGATCCGCTCCACATGCTCCGCCTGGGTGCGCTGCACCCTTGGCCGCGGCATGCCGGCTGTGCCTAGGCCATTGGGCTCCAAAAATTGAAAGCTATTCGATTGTAAAAATTCACGATATTTGCGAGTATCGCTCCAAAACAGCTGACCGCGATCCAGCTTGTTATCAATATGCCATAGCTTGTGTGTGTAGCCTGCGCCAAATTCTTGCACAAAGTAGCTGACAAAGGCGCACACGAAGCGGTCGATGAATTGGGAATCCTCCAGCCAGTGCTGTTGCCACACATCCTTGAAGCCGAGTCCGCCCTCATGCATGATTGGTCCGAGAAACTCAAAGACATAGGTCCAGCCTTTGGGTACATCCACCAGCAGATCGGGAAACTCCTCACCGAAACGCAGATACGCCTGGGCAAAGGTGCTCTTGCCGAATGCCTCCTGCTGCATTAAATAAGAAAAGGCATTGGCGCAGGCCAGACGCTGCTGGCGCTTGACTTCCGCACGATGCACGTAGTCCATCAGGACATAGTGGATAATTGCCGCAGCTGTTTGCTTGCTGGCA
Organism: Drosophila paramelanica; assembly: GCA_035043915.1. NCBI lineage: Eukaryota > Metazoa > Arthropoda > Insecta > Diptera > Drosophilidae > Drosophila > Drosophila paramelanica. Next base: position 7,350,795 of record JAWNMO010000258.1, read on the forward strand.
TTCGAATTGCGCCAAATGGCAAGCACCTCGGGCTGCCAGTCACGGGTGCTCAGCACCTCCTCGACAAGCTTTGTGAGCAGCTCCTGGCACTGTTTACCATCGAAATCGATTTCTGCTGTGCTGTTCACGGCGTTGTTGTTGTTTCTATTGGCAGACGAAGTTGCTGCCACAGCTGCCGGCGCTTGTTGCTGATACGGCGGATAGGTAAACGAGCTATTTGGGGCTGGGCGCTTGAGCAGGCTGGGCTGCGGCGCTGGCGCCGCACTCACCGGACGATTGCCCGCGTTGCGCCACTGATAATGTGAAGAGTTGCCCAGCTTAGCGGTCGTAGCGTCTTCGATGTTGCTGCTGCTGAAGCGCAGCTTGTTGGGGTCAATGCTTAATGATAGATTTTCGTGATGCTGCGCCTTGGGCAGCTTTTGCATAAAGTAATTGCCGCCCTCAGTGTAGCCATGGTGATGATGTTGTTGCTTCTGCTGTTGGTACTGGTAATTCGATTGCTGTTGCTGCTGCTGCGGCTGGTGGCTGCTACGTCCGCCATACTGCTGCTGCTGCTGCTGTTGCTGCTGCTGCTGGGACTGTTGCTGCTGTGCCTTGGACTCATCGTGCTGCTTGTGACGCTGCCGACTGCCAGCGTTTGAGTGCGTTGTCGCGGGCTGATCCCAGTTGCGTGTGCGCAAATCGAGCACATCCTGCATCATGAAGCGCACACGGCTGCTGATCTTAATGTTTAACTGATGCTGGCGATTATTGGTGGCATTGCCACGCGAGCGCTGAACAATATCCTGAATGCGGCGAAAGATCTTCTCGATGCGAGCGCCGCTTTGGTACTGCTCTGGCAGGGCGGCCTCCAGCAGGTGGCCGACGGTAGTTAGCAGCTTGCACATGTATTCCAGTTTCTCTTCGCAGCCATGCTCCAGCAACGATTCGACGCAGTGCAGCACTCGATCGCTGGTCAGCGATTGCAGCTTGAACAGCTCTCCGATAAAGCGGACAGTGCCCCAGGCGCGGCGCCGGAACTGATATTCTAAGTCCTCCATTTCGGCGCGCAATTCGGCCTTCTTGGCTGCATCGGTGCAGGCATTGATGCGGTCCTGAGTGGGCTGCAGTTTCTTTGCCTTGGCATTCGCGTCATTCACATTCGACTCGAACTCGTGCTGAATACGCGTGATTAGCGAGCTGGTGAACAGCGACTTGTTTTCCGCCTTGATCTCGTGAAAGAGCACCTTGCAGAAGCGCGCGTAGGTGGGCGCAAAATTTGGTTCACTGATGGTCTTCTCAAATATAAGCAGCATAACCTGTCGGTGGGTAAGAGATAGAATTGGAATTAGTTATCAGGACAGTGTATTGAGGCGTCTTACATTGGTCATTTTGCCCTGGGTATCCATATTGATGCTGGACATTTCCTTGAGCAGCACTTCAAAGTTATCGGGTGTCAGTTTGTTGAGTATGCCGCGCACTTTTTTTAGCACCGCCTCCATGTCATCGTCCGGATCAGCTTCTGTGGCATTGAACACGGACATGCGACGCAGCGTTTCCGGCTGCCAGGCATTCTCACATTCCGAGAGCTTTATCTCCTCCTTGAGCGACAATTGCACACGTATAATATCCATGTGACGTTGATTGGAGTTGCCCATGCCGCCGGATCCAGAGGTGTTGCCGCTCGTCGAGTTGCTGCCCGCTGTCTGATGGCCGTCATGATGTTTCTTATTCGGTCCATGGCCATGGCCTCGTCCACGCTTCCCAGTCCCATAGTCAATGGACTCATGCGCGTGCTGATACTGCTGACCGTGTTGATTGTGTCCGTGATGGTGCTGTTGTTGCTGCTGCGCCTGTCGCGAAACAAACAGCTGTGCGATGCAGTCACCCTTTTGGCAGGGCACCAGAGGCGGCTTTCGGGAATCACTGAGCTTCGACAGCTCGCGCAGCTCCTCGATGTTGTACCTTATGAATTTACTGGCTGCGGCGCTCTTCGTTGCTGTTGCCGCCTTGCCGCCATTTGCCTTCTGATTTGAGCCGGCGGCAGCTTTTCCCGGCAGATGCATCGGTGAGCCCTTCTTTACGGGCAGTTCCAACTTTTGCGTGCTGCCCTTGGGCGCACAGTCCACGCTATCCTCGCACACGGACGTCTGGGAGCTGGTTACATCCACTGGCTGTGAGCTGGACCAGGTGGAGCTGCATATGAAACTGGTATTAGGTGGATGCGATTCCTCATTGAAGTCACCGAATTTCAGTTCGCCCACGCTGCCGCTCTCATCGTATTTCCTGGCAATGCTGACGACCGTATTGACTGCCGTCAATTTATCGGCAGCGCCAGTTAGCAGCTCCTCATCCTCACACATTGAGCTGCTGCTGTTCAGAAACTCTAGCTGTGTCTCCGCCGGACTGGGCGCATCATCACAGCTCTTCTGCAGAAACTTGGCCACAATATCCTCGTTGGCCAAGTGCTTGTCCAGCTGCTGTGCCGTCTCGCTGCTGTAGTCAACTGAAAATAGGGTATATATTGAATATGTCAGAGTCTAATTTAGCTGTCATCGATATACTTACATATGGGTTCAGTTTCATCAGCATCAGCGTCATCAGTGTGATTGCTAAAATGCTGCTGATCTTTGGGTTGCTTCTCTCTTAGGCTAGAACTTAAGCTAGAATTATTACTAGTTGCACTAAGTTTATCAGTCGTCGTGGACGCCGCTTTGTCCAGCTTTGTGGACGCGACAGCGGCTGTCGTTTTAGTTGTCGTCACATATGTGATGTTGGTCTCGGCGCCACTTGTTGCACTGCTTTTGTTGTTGTTGTTGCTCTTTGAGCTGCATGTGTCGCCACTACTCTTGCTGCTATTAGCATTGTTGTTATTCACATTGCTGCTGCTGCTGCTCCCAGCAGTCGTAGTGTTTGTAATGTTGGCAGACGCCTTTTGCTTCTTTTTCTCCTGCTCCTTGCGCTTCTGCGCCTTGCGCTGATGCTTGCGACTCATATTGCTGGGCAAAACGGCCGCAGCAGCCATGGCTGAATTGGGCGCCGAAGCTGACGCTGAACTTGGGCTTGGCCCACGCCCCGCCACGCCTGTGCCTGTGCTTGTTGCCGCACCCTTGACGCCGCCCACTTGCCTCGACTGCATTTGTTGCGACTTTTGTTGATGCGTGGGCGTCGAGGCTGCCGATGAAGAAGTCGAAGGCAGGTCGCATTTAACATGTTGCTGCTGCTGACCAGCTGGTTTGGGTCTTTGCGGCTTTGTGGGACTCGCCGGGGTTGAATCACTTCCTAAGCTTGCACTTATCGTTTTTCCTGTATTCTGCGAGAGCGGCAGCTGCTGCTGCTTTTGCACTTGTTGCTGTTTTTGTTGTGGCGCTGGTGTGTGTTTGTTGCTGGTCAAAATGCTAATTACCTTATTACTGCCGATGGGTGCTTCGGCAACCGCATTAGCTATCGATGTGGGCGTGGCGGTGCCTGAAAAATTTATCACAATCAGTCGTAAGCACAGCTTATGGAAAAGACTTTACTTACTGTGCTTGTTGGCCAACTTGGGACGCAGTTTCTTTGTCATTACCGATTCCGTGAACAGCACTGGCACGCCCGCGCTGTTAGTTGTGGGCGGCAAATCATCGAAATGAGCGTCCACATTGCTGGAGGGTTTCACGGCTGTACTCTCCAAGGCATTGTCCACTAAAGATGGGTGGGCAAGATTTAAAGCTTTTAGCAATAATGTAAGAATTTTTAAAATTTTTAAACTAAAAGATTATCTAATTAAAAACTGCACTGATCGCTCTAAACATATATCTATATGTACACATACAAAATTGTCTATTGCCTAGTGTTGATCAAGTCTTACAACGTTTCCATTAACAAGGGTGAAAAACTGTTATTCCGATTTAAATATTTTCAAAAGATGGTTTTTTGTTTTTTTTTTTAGTAATTTCGTTCGGTTAAATTATTGAATTTCAGGAATTATATTCTATTTTCCCAAATCTTAATCTTATTAATTTAAAATGAATTTCAGTTAATCAAAAAAATATAAAATTCTTATGTTGCTCTGACGATTTACCCAAATATCTAATATCTTTTCCTACATCAATTTTTTGTTAGAATGTGTAAAAAACGAATTTTTTACCAGCCATTCGAAATTTTTTGAAACACATTCGAAAGATTCTGAACTTACCGTCATTGTACTGCCAAAAGCTGAGATGTTCGTCCGGATTGCCCGAGTGGGCCAGAATGTCCTTGACAATGACGCTCACTTTGTCCTCATCGGTCAGTGGCGGCGATGCGTCTGCGGCTGCCGTTGCGTTTGGGTCTGGGGCTGGGGCTGCACATGGCTGCGATGCTTTCTCTGTTTGCATTTGATGATCCACCATTCCACCGGTTATGATTAAGGCAGTTTTTGAGCCTGAATTAGATATGGCGCCGGTCGATTTATGTTGGGGAAGGCTGCTGTCACTTCCTGTGCTCGATGTGAGCGTACAGTTCGAGTCTTTCTTGATGAAGACCGACGAATTGGGATCCAGGACATTCTCCTTGGTGTCCGGATGAATGATGGGTATGGCATGCCGGCGTTCTTTAACCTTATCGCCGATGACCGTGGTCAGTGAGGTGGACGAAAAAGCACCAGCCACCCCGACGCCACCCACCGCTGTGGCGCTGTTGCTCTGCAGGTGCTGTCCGTATGTGTGCAGTCCCGTCGCTGTCGCCGGCGGCGGTGCTGTCATGCCCGCAGCCGTTAATATGGGCGCTGGCGTCAAACTGGGCTGCGCAACCATCGGTATGCTGGGGCAGAATGGCGGAATGTGAAAGGTTGGCGTTCCGTTCAGGGCCGTATTTCGGGAGCTTATAATGGGCGTAACAGCCGCCGCCGTGGCATTGTTAACCAATGTGGGTCGCGGCGGCGGCGCTGCTGTTGGCACCGCATAAGCAGTAAAATAACCCGGCTGCTGAGGCGTCGTTGAACGCTGTGCGCCACGCATGCTGCCACGGTGTCCACCATTGCCGCCTACGCCGCCCACCGCACTGTTGTTGTTGCTGTTGTTAAGCGGCGCTGGCGACATCGCGGTGGTACAGTAGGCAATCGGCTGAGCCGCGCTTGGCGCTGGCCCGGCATTGACCCCGTGCTGCTGCCCGGACGACGGCAGCTGTTGCTTCTGTTGGGCAGCTGTCGCATAGTAGCCACCGGCGGCCGCTGCCGTGCCACCGTTCGTCGTAAAAGTGCCAAGTATCTGTCCAGGATGGTTGATCGGCAAGTACGCTGTCGAAAAGTAGGCGTGGCCGCCACCGGCAGCACTGCTGCCGGCCGGCGCGATCAGGCCAGCTGATTGCGTAAAGTGCGGCGGCATCGTCGAGCTACTGATGGCACGCCCCAAATTAGTATTACTGCTGGCTGGCGACCACGGCTGGCGACCATGGCTGTGATGGTTATGGCCATGGGCATGTCCCAGCGAACTGTTGCTGGCGGCGCCACTCAGTTGAAGAGCGGCGCCACCGGTGCTACCATTACTGCTGCTGCTGGACGAGTGCTGCGTGTGGTTCACGTACGGCAGTGTCGGCGGTGGTTGAGTTTGATAAAAGATGATCGGCTGTTGCGGTATATGATGCTGCTGCTGTAGATGTTGCTGCTGCTGCTGTTGTTGTTGTTGCTGGTGTTGTTGTTGCGGTAGGGGGTGGTGGTGGTGATGATGGATGCTTGCGATATTCGAGACCGTGTTCGGCTGAGGCACAAACACCGAGTTCACAGCCTGTTGCTGTTGCTGTTCCTGTTGCTGATGCAGATGCGAGATCCGCGACTGCTGTTGCTGTGGCGGCGGCTGCTGCTGCTGCTGCTGTTGCTGTTGCTGTTGCTGCTGCTGGTTTTGATGATGGTAATGCGAATGAGCGTGCGCGTGCGACGCCTGGTGGTGCTGGGTCTGGTGGTTGTGGTTCTGCTGGTGTGTTGACTGTGGCCTGTTTCCCTTCCCACCCCCTCCCGTTGGCATGAACATAGGAGGACCTTCGTAGGATCTAAGCACGCACACAAAGCCCACACGCAGCCAGATTGTGTGTATGGCAACAGAGAGCACAATAAAAAAAAAAAAGAAAGAGGGAAAGAGAGAAGCACACGAGCATGTGGAGGCGCAACCACAAATAACGTTGGCGTCGTCGCACAGAACGAAATGTACAAAATTGTATTGTTAGTAAGATGAAAATGGGGAAATGAAACGCATTAAAATAAAAGCGTGGGTCATCGAGTTGTGGCGAAATGATCGTGCGAAAAGTAAGCAGAAAGCGCATGCAAATTAATGAGCCAAATGTAAATTTAATAACTAAGGGATAATTAAATATTATACATTTCTCCGTACTTTGTGGACAATGTGCCAAATGAAAAACAATTCCAGGAACTGTTGTTACTCGAAAATTGTTAACTCTGAAAAAAGATTTTTCCCTGGAATTCATTTATTACATTCCATGCATTAAGTTCTTGCTAATAATAATTACTTTTTGTAACAAACTGGTTTTATTGGAATATTGTTCATTAAAATCTAACATTTTCTTTATGTTTATTTCTAAAGAAAATGAAATTTTTGTTTAAGCTAATTGCTTTTTGTGACCTTTTGCATTTTAATTAGATTTGAACTGAAGTAAATTTAAATAATTTGCTCATTCATTTTTACAACAGAAAAGTTAACACATTCGAGATACTACTGTACCGTTCATTTCTACAGGTTAACCAAATACCAAGAAAGAAAACAAAAGTAGTATAATCAAGCTCGATTGACAATTATTCTTAATTTGAAAGACTCAAATGTCAAACTTTATAGAAATAAAACCAATAAATTCTACTTCCACAAATTTCCAGCTATATCGGAAAAAGAAAAGCAATGCAATATGCATTGGTAAATAGTGAAAGAGAGGCAAAGTGCAAGCGAGAGAGTTAACGACTCTCTTTCGGTCAGTTCTGCAGTTAATTGAGCTCATGAATTGGCATGATGTCATGATATACGGGCGTGCGAAATTCACAAAAACCCACTTATATATTTATATCTAGTGAGGCTGGCACACTTGCTTATCGCTTGCTTTTTATCAAAAGTATCACATACTATTGAAAAGCATAAAGTGTACAAAAGAAACTTCAAAAGTTCAATGAAATAGCCCCAACCAAATTGATGACACACAACAACAGGTGGCGCTCTTAGTCAGCGGACAAGTCGAACAGTGCAAAAAGTAAAAACCGTCGAGCGTGGGAGATGCGGCTGTGCGGTACGTCCCACATTCACTGCGAGAGATGTGGCACAAGTTGCCACGGAACTGGCTCCGCAGGCTTCTCACACACATATTTGGCCGCCTCCCTTTGGCTACAGAGAAAAACCAGTTTCTAAAACCGGCACATTTTCACTTAGTGTCTGCGGCTAGGTAAAGAAAACCGCGTTTGAAAACATTTTCGCACTTGCCGTTGTTTGTAAACAAAACCAGTTGTGGCCTCAGTGTGTGGGTGCGTGACATCCAATTGGAAGTGTTCTCATTGGAAATGAGTAATTTCTTGCAAAAAATGAAACAACTCAAATGCATGCAGATTGGCAAAGCGAAAGAAATTTTGTGGGCGATTTCCATCGAAAAATAACTATAAATAAAACCAGCATAATTCTATTTTAATTGGTATTTGTACGCGATTTACAGGAAAAGGAGGGGGTTGTGTGTTTGTGTAGGTTGAGAAAGTTCTACTTACCGCTTCTATTTGCCTTTCCTGTTTCGCAGTCCTGCTTGCGATAACGTTGTTGTATTTGTTGTCGCTGCCGCCAAGCGCAGAAGCAGTTTCTTCTGTTTCTTTTAAGGCTTTTAGCGTTGTTGTTGTTGCACTGGTTCCGGAGCCCCTGCGACGAGGGCGCAAAAACAAAGCGACGCGCGTTTGTTTTTTTTATTTTAATATTGCTTTACTCAAGAAATATTTGGGTTCTCAGTGATTTGGAACTTCTCGTAGTACGCAAACTCAAATGATAATTCAACTGTTTCTCGATTTTGCTTCGATTTGTTTATAATTTTGTAAGCTGATGTGGAAAGTGCAGACTCGGGTTGCGAAAATTGATGCGCTTCTCTTTTCTTTTTTCGTGCCGCGTTCCGTTTCGTTGAATTATAAATTTTTCGCATGTATATAATTAACGAATGCAAATGTTAACGCACATCGACATTTAGATAGACGAAAAACTAACACGCACATATATATATGTTCAAAATATAGAAATAAGTACTGTTAAAATTTCACGGTAATTTTCTCTATAATTAAAAGAAAAAGATAAACGTTTGCTTTAATTTTGCATGTACAATTTGGTCAATTCAAGGAATTGTTAGGCAAAGCTTGCTATATTGCTTCCGATTGAATTTGTTGCTTTTTTCATTGTTTTTCTCTCTCTCTCTCTATACAAACTAGCAAAGCCACACACGCGCACGCACACAGAGGCACTCACACACACACTGTCTGTCGTTGAGGCGTTGGTTTTTGTTTTTTAGTTTGTTGCCTCTGCTGCTCGGGGCCGTCGTCTATCTCTGTCGGTTACTTACTCGCCGCCCAAAGCTGCTTTTACACACAGGCACACATCATAAAATGAAGAAACGACAAATTGTGTTCCACGTGAGGAACACGCCTATTAAGTACTCGCGGTGTGTCTTTACATTAGTTCATTGTTTTCTTTTTCTCTTTTGTTTACAGTTTTGTATAATCTGTATATATTTCTATTACAAATAATTTTGTAAATGTATAAACGCTACAGAAACACGTCCGCTCTTGACAACTTCACTAACAGAATGTTATCGACTAAGTCGATTGACGTTGCCATAACATATGTTTTTCCTAAGAAAAAATAACACATTTTCGTACTGTTATTAACAGAGGCTACTCTTTTTGGCTGACTCAAATTGCCGTTAATTATTTTGAATGCGAATCACGTATATCGGGTAGAAGTAATGTAAATAAAATATAAGTTGCAGTTAGTTGTTTAAATTGAAAGTTAGTTGTTGATTTAGCAACCCTAACTGCGTATGCAACTAAAAATTGCAATTTAACAGCAGCTTTTTGTCGTTAACAGTGGCTAACATAGTTATAACAGAGCAACTAACTTTTCGATTATGAATACATTTAACAGAATATTATAATTATCGTTAATACATTCAGAGAAATATGAATATTAACAGGTTATAAAAAGTCTTAAAAGTTGAGAGCTAGATTTACAGAATTGCATAACCACTTTTGCCTAAGCTGATCGTCAGTCCGCTTAATTATTTAGGATTTATTTGAACTATAGTTAATACATGCGATAAAAAGCAAGAGCTGAGGTATTGAATTCATTAAAAACGTATTGTATAGTTTTTTAAAATTTTTTTTAAGGGATACTGGTCGCTCTGTCAGCAACGATCTACTTTTCTTATTGGCGGTTAAATATGAAAATATTGTGAACATATCCATATACATATTCATGCAACATTTTACAAGCACTAGAACAGTGTCGCTGTTATTTAACCAATGAACTTAAAATGGCTTTTTTCCTTGCGCTCATTTGAGTGCGCAAGCGCTGAGCTGTTGAGCAAAAGCTAGCTGATTTAGCACTCAAGCTGCACTACGCTTTGCGTGCAGCTCTATAGATGGCGCAAATAATTATTTAAAATGATTTAAATAGTAAATAATGTTATTAGTATTACTTTTGACCAATATTTGTATCACACCAAAAATTAACAAAGTCACATTAAAAGTTTTAACCTTTTACAATCACTGTGAAGGTAATGCTTTGTCCCCCTTTTGATATGCATAAGCCGGTATGTAATAGATTTATATACTCTTGCATATATATCTATGTACATATATATATATATGTACATACATATATGCTTATTGTCCCCTGTATATGTATTTTGTACACATGCGCCTTGGGGCTGCTTCCACTGCTACTTTGGCACCCTGTATGGCCTTGGTGGAGCTTGGAGCTGGAAAGCATGCTGTATTTACGCGCCCAATTCTTGGGGACATAGTAAAAGTTGTTTTGCTCCCCGTTTCGCCGGATATGCTGTCATAGTGGCTGTGTGTATGTGTATGTGTGCGTGTGTGTGTGCATCGTTTACCCCCGGTCTTTGCTGTCACAAGGTTGCGGCTGCTTTTCTTGTTGTTTTTATCAGTTGAAATACATTGCTGGTTTTGCCATTTAGCACTCGGCACGGAGCACTGTTATCGGCCGGCCAAAAGTTCTGGTTGTTTTTCTGGAAAATCCATTTAAATGTCTTTTGAATGCTGGACACAATTTTTGTTGTGCTGCTTTTTTCCAAGGAAATTCATTATGGCAATTCATTTACTTTATTAAAAATTCATGCATTTCGGCAAATACTCGACTCTGTATTTGCCTATCCACAAAAATGGGAAGTTAAAAGGCTTATTTTTGTGTCCTTTGTACTGCATGTGACCACAAATGTAAATGCAAATGTAAAAAGTTGAAAAGGTAACCAAGAGAAATTCAAACCGCAAAATCGCACTAACAACTGCACACACACATACATAGCCACATTGTGGGTAGCTTCCTATAATGCAACATTTATTTATTTGTAAATAAAAATGCAAATATTCATACTTCAAACTTTTGAACTTAACGGCTACTTTCGTGGCGCCATCTATCAACGGTAGAGGGTAGCATTGTACTTTGAAGTGTGACCGAAAACAACTATTGCTAATTTATAGTATAATTTCTTGTCAATTTGTCTCATTTTAGGATACTACAATCTAAAACAAAATTTAGCGGCAAATAACAGGAACTCGTTGGACATACAAACAAAAACTACAACATAATAAAAATTGAATCAGTGCTAAAATTTCTTCTGAGTGTAGATAAATACTAAACCCAAAAAGCACATAAAAATACCGCACGCCGAGGCAGCGCATATCACCGCGAGCGTTTCCTATTGGAATTTGCGCGGCACTCAGTCTGAGGCCGAAGCTTGTTCCTGACGCGCGTTTTACGAGCCGCGGCGTTTCAAACGCTTTTTCCGTTTTATTCTCTTCCACACACATTTGGCGTTGAAAAATATATACAATATCAAATAAAGAATACCAATTACGACAAAATAAAACCAATTCATTTACAATTAACCATTCTTTGGTTCTTTTATGAAAAATAATTAATAATAAATGTGAAATGATAATAAACAAATAATAGTGGGCGCGTTTAAAACAAATCTACAGAAATGGGTGAAGCCCAATTAAAAACATTTTGTTTTATTATTATACATTTTAAATAACTAACAAATTCAACATATATAACCAATAATTTCAATATTTATTTATGCTTAAACATTTACAGCAAATCGAGTTTTGTGCTATAATAAGTGCTATAAGTTTCTATAAGAAATTAATAAGCAAAAACTACAAATCAAATATCATTTGAAACCCATGTAGATAGCTAAATAAATGAATAAATAAAAATAAACGCAAATAATAGCTGATATTTTAATGATTTAAGCAAAACAAAAGCACAATAAAAACCAGCGCCATTTTGTAGACCAACTAACAAATACAACTGTAAAAAAAGTACAGGGCGCACACACAAACAGAATACCAAGCACCAATACCAAGACATGTGTTATTGGAGCCTGCATAATACGATGTGAGACCTTGAATTAGAAAAGAAAACACGCACACAATTTGCCGCCAACTAGAAGAAACCCACCAAAAAGGAGAGAAAGAAAGAGCGAGCGCAAGAAGGAGGGAAAGAACAGTTCGCAGTTCTAATTGAAAATTGCAATTGAAGACAGCAGCCCACCTGAGATTTGGCCCCGCAATACCTGCCCACAGATATTTGGCAAAGTACACCCACGCAAGCGCATGTCCAGGCCAGGGTCTGCGGCAACAACAGCAACAATAACAACAAGCAGACAAATTCCCCGAAATCAGCTTGCCTTGATTTTTTGTCGCATCGCGAAATAAAGCGCCTAATTTGTTGGCATGGAAACGCCGTCAGTGTGGAGAAAAGCGCGTCGTCAGGGACAAACAGCAACAGCAGCAGCAACAACAACAACAACAACAGCAGCAGCAGCATCTGCAACAATGAGCAAAGTGAGGATAACAACAACTCTGGCAACAACGACAACATCAGCACATGGATTAGCCAGCACATGGGCACAGTCTATTGTTGTTGTTGCTGTTGCAATGCTGCTAAATTGCCACGTCTGTCAAGGTGAGTAGAAAACCAATCGCATGCCTGTGTGCGTGTGTGTGTGTGTGTGTGGGTGGACGGTGTGCCTGATGTGTGTGTGTGTGTGTGCGTTATAATAGTTGATCCAACACTTTTACTCTCAGCTGACGGAGATTAAAAAGTGAGACCAAGTCTCGCCTGCATATTGATTTGCAACTCTAACTGAACCAGTTCAAACACAGAACTTTTTTGTTTATTGAATTATTGAATTTTATGCGTTTAAACCATTTTTAGCTAGGTAATCGGCAATTAAGCTATCTGCCTCGTGGTTCAGAAACTAGAACGTAAACAGTTCAAAAAAAAATTTGATTTGAATTCAGGAACTGCATGACCACGGAAATTGGCTTACAAATATTTAAGCTTTTAGTTAAAAATAAATTAAAGAAGCATAAACGTTGCAGTCGGGTGTAATAAACTGCGTAATACTCGTTCACATTGTTACACTTTTCACTTCGGGTATTAAAAAATCCAATTGAAGATTTAAATTAACCAAGGTTCGAACCAAAGCCTTATGTTTCTGCTTTGATGGCATTGGCTCAAACAAAATCAAAGCCCAGAAAATTTTTATTGGGTTTGCAGCCACGATTCGCAAAGTGTTTAAATAAGTGTTGACCGTAATTTAGACATGACCGCGACACGGGGAGATCAGCGCAATAGTCGAATTCAAATAATAATTATCAATAACTCAACTCAAGTCAAGTCAACTCGTTTCAAGCGGCTTTTGGCAAAGTTTCAGCCGCTTCAAAGTGGTTAAGCGCAATTGAAGCAAAGCACTACAAAATGGTGAACACCTAATACATCTTTAAAAAAAAGTGATGCGTCATTTCCATAACTATGTTCATAGCCTTTGTTTTTTTTTCTCAAACTATTTACCACCTTATAAGTTTTTAATAAAGCGCAACTCATTTTGTGGGCAGCAAATAAATAAGCTCGACTGCGAGTTACCTCGGATTTAAATATATATTTTTGAAAAAGAGAATGTTGGGTAATATATTTGGTTTTAATTGGTTTTTTACCTTTTTTGAAAGGAATAGAACTAGTTCAGCAAAATGTCAATGTCGTGAGATAACTTTTATTCGTATGAATGTTGAATTTTTGATTTTTAAACAGTTTCCTGTTGGATGTCACTTTAGTTATTTTAACAACTACATAAGATTATTGAAATTTGACTTTTAGTGAAACAGGTTCTTATTTCAATTCGGAGTATTCTAAATGAAACCAATTATTGAACATGTTTGAATATAATCAAATATTATATTATTACAGAGCATTGTTACGCATATATTTTATATTTTTGAAAGATTGAATTGTGCATATAGGGTGCACCCTCAATTAAAAAATATTATAAATTACTAATTACTGTTCATCTCCACAGTTGGCTAAGCTTAAAAAAGCTTTTATACTAGACATTTTACCGACTTCTCATTCCATAGTGAAGATCACTGACTTAAATAATAGAAATTTCTTACTTGTGGAAAACAATAAGTTTTAGCAAAGTGCGCAAAAAGATGCCACCAGTTATTGTTGTTGTTGTTGTTGTTAACAAATGTCACAAATTTCCAATTAGGGCCTATTAACTTTAACGAGCGGAATTCATCCAAGACATATTGCATGCTCACTGATCTCAGGCACGGACAGACATAACTTGGCCAAATGTGAAATTCCCAATGTACTGCTCACCATCTATCAACGTTATTTGCTGTCTTTCTGCTACTCCCTCCTTCTAGTTGTTGCAAAGGGTGTTTTGGCTTTTTGTGTCAAAAGCTGTGTTTAGCATTTATGAGTACACAGAGAGAAAATGTTTGAATGAATTGATACAAATAATTCAAATATTGTGTTCAGTGCTGCACTCTTAACGAGAAACAAATATTTTGTATTTTCTTTTATGTGTTTGGCTTTTAGAAGTATTTAATAAATTTAATATTTTGAATTTTTCTAAATTTTTTACAAATTTAAATCAAGATATTAAAACTACATTAACAAATTCTGTACTTACTTAAGCTTTGTGCAAAATCAAATGGTAAATGTGGGGGATTTTAAGTACGAAGTACTTGAAATTTTCTCGCTGTGTACAGCTTGTAAATGTGAATTTTTGAAATCAAAGAATAGCTATTGTTTTGCATATCATTGAGGCTTACAGCTAATAGAGGGCTTCGTCTACTTAATTATCATAATTAGCCCGGCCAACAGCGGCGCAGCCAAAGTAGCTTTTGGTTCATTGAACCGTTGACACCGACGCGGCCGTCGGTCACGCAATTGGTCAACGGCGAATAAAGCAAGAAAGACAGAGAGAGAGAGAAAAATTATATTAAAAACTAAAGTTAGGTTTTATGCGCTTGTGAAGGGCACCTAAGTTTGTTAAAATCACTCTTCTTAATAAAAATAAAATTATAAATAAAATAAAATGTTTAAAAAACATATCAAATTGAATAATACTATTTAAACTTATTTACAAAGTTCATAAATAAATATTATACAAAATATTTTTGTATTCATAATTATGAGCTAATTTTTTTTAGCCACGTTTAAATCTCTTTCCCACATTTATCAAGCTAGAGTCAGCAAATTTTGTGCAGCTATTAAATTTAAAATATGTTAATATGTAACCAAAAAATTGTGAATTATTACGTCAACTTCCGACCCTATAATAAAGAATATTTTTTCCCACAGCTCTTTTATACTTTTTATGCTCGTTCACGAAGTGAAAATCATATTTTGCCCGTCTTGCTATTCTTCCGTTTGTGCGTAAATACTTTTGCCGCTATTATAGCAGAGGAATATTCTTGTGAAAATAGTAAACGTACAATAAAAATATAGCTACCCGACTTGATGACATTATAGTCATGATTTATATAATATGCATTATCTTTTAAAAATTCATTAAAAATTTGTTATTTAAAAATTAGAACTGCAAATTCATACTTTAAATCGATTAGGTTTATAACAATTAGCACAAAAAACAACATTTAAATTTTATTGGTAAAATTTATGCAAAAAATTTTGCATCCCTAGCTAAATGTAATTATTTTTCGTGTTTATTTGTGTTCCTTCTTTGTATACATCCACACATACTATAAAGAAAGGGATTTATATTTATTTATAACATTTCCTTTTAAAGTTTAAAGTGAGTCTCATCGATTTTAACATGTTCCATTTTGCTTTCGCGTATTTACGAAATATCTATCTAATGAACCGCATTAAATCGGTAGAACTTTCGATTTGTTTGCTGCTCTTGTTGATTTGGCAAGTAAACATAATTAATGGGCAATAATTACTCTTCGCATTCGGATTCTCATTCGCATTATGCTAAACACTGCGATAAGATATTAGAAAGGCCAATGAACCGCAAAAAACTAAATCATTCATATCTCAGTCTCTGACGTGCTGGGAGTGTAAATGCTTTGTTCAGAGTCAAAAAAGTGCGAGTACTGCCAAAAAGCGAATGGTGTAATGTGGAAACCGGTTGACGATTGTCGGACAACGTTCCCACACAAACACACACACACACACACACATTTATATATATATACACACTGCAGACTTGGCCTAAAAGTTACACACAAGAGCTGGCAGCCAAGCATTGCCAGAGCGAAGCAAACAGAAGTGACTCGGCAGCTGGGTCAGCCAGCCCATATGCCGGTTACGTAATGCATGTCTTTCAAAAGAAAAACTCAAACTATGAAAATGAAATGCCGTTGTCTGTGCAACCGCTGTACTCAATTCCAATGCAGTCGCTAATTAATATGCCACCAAAAAAATATGAGCGCGAAAAAACTGAAAGTGTGTCTGGTTAGGCAGGCAAAAGTGCGTGGCAAGCGTTACGTATGCGGTCCCAGTAAACTTCAGGCCAAAGCCGAAAAATGCGTACTCTGCGTATCGAATGGCAATTTTCAACAGGTTTGACAGCTGCTCGATTATGTGGTTAAAGACATGGCTTGGATACTTATAGATTATAGATTTATACAATTTTTGCATTTCAAAACTGAATATGGAATTAAACTAAGGGGAAAAACCAAATGAAAAGTCAAGTAGATTTGTGTATGGAATAGGTTAGATGTTTCCAAGAAAAATTATAAATGATAAACGGTTTACATAAGTTTACACAAAGAGAACAAATAATTTGTAGGGTCAAATATAATATATTTTAAGTATTTGAAAATTTTGATCTAATGATTTTCAACGATGTATTTGAATGAATTTTTTTATACTTATATACTTTTTTTTATACTTATTCAAACTCATCTGGGATTTTTCCTCTGTTTGAATATTGAGAAGAATATAAGGAGTTTTTAACTTAATATCAAGTAAAATCGAACAATAAATTCATATTTCAAGAAACTTTTTTAAATCCCAGTAGCTCAGTATGTTACAGGAAGGATGTGACATCTCTATCTTTTAATGTATATACATATATTCTTTTATCCGTTCGGCCACCAGCCCGTCCGGATATTTAAGACTAGATTGAGTAGATTAGGTTTGTTTAAAATAATTAAAAGTAAATTATTTGTAGTAAACATTGCTTTAACAACCCTTAAGATTTGCATTGATTTTTAGTTTTAGTTTTAATAGTATAGTTTTAAGTTTTGTATATTTAAATTCATGTTATGTAAAAGAGTCTGCTGGGGTTATAAGACTTTCGTCTGATGGCATATTGAACCGCGATTGGCGGGTTTGAGCTACATCATTTTCGTGGTCAATTGGACTACGCTTACCAGCACTTCTGTTTATCATTTTGTTTCAATTGTTACATTGAGTTTCAATTGTCTGACGTGGATGGTTTCGCAATAAAGTCAAGTAATAACAATAGCAACTAGTGGGTTTATATATTGATAGGGCTTACACTACATGTTTCCCTCCAATATGTTGTCATTTTGGGATACGGCAATGCTTTGATTGGGATTTGCGACAAGCTTATCGCGTATTTGCAGTCAACAGCGTTTAACAAACGGCGGCGGCCATAAAATTAAGCGCACAAACTTCCAGTTTCCAATGTAATCTAATTCGCACCAGCCACTCAGCGGGAGCCAACGGACCGAGGGGGTGGTGGGGTGGTGGGTCCGCATGTATCACTTTTCACGTGTGTAGTTCTAATGCCGCGCAGATTGTCGAGCAATTTGCAGAGATTAAATTAGCTGAAGCGTGCGCTTCCAAGCAAAAAGCAGTTCCTGCCGTTTTATTCGAGTTGTTGCTGTTGTTGTTGTCGTTGTTGGTTCTGTTAGCCGTAAAGGCTCCATTCCGGTAGCTGTGTGGTTGCATGTGAAACCACCACCGAAACTGGCTGTGTGCGGAACCGAGACAGCGATGTCTGCGCAAACTTTTGTGTGGGTGTTAATGCGCCACGCCCCTGTCCTCATCACACTAGAGCCCGATCCAGCTGCGCCCAACCGCCCAACTTATGGGCAAAGCGATGCCCACTCCACGAGTGATGTTGCCGCGCAAAATTTCTAATCTGTACGCTGGATTGTAGCTTTCAACTGCCAACTGCTGCAGCGACCCCAAATCGACTCCCCGTCGACCGCATTGAAACTTTGTGTACATATTTGAGTTTCATTTCGTTTGTGGTTTGGTTTTTGGGCAACATGAAGTCATAAAATTGAAATAAATATAAATGCGAGCTATGCTGACTTCCCACTGAGCGGTAACGCCCCCCGCTCAGAAAAGGGGCGTGCTGGGATTCGCGTGTCGCTTACAAATCTCCCACGAGTGTTGGCTTACCAAAGAACAATTGAAGACAATAGCCAGAAAAGAAACTGTATCTTCGCAGTGCGGAAGATTAAATACCGGTGCATTATTACTTTTGATAATACCTCTATCAGATAGCATACAAATATACTAGTTTGAATTAAAATGAGATAAGACAACTTTGGTAATTTTAATAGATTTACAAAATAAAATTCTGAAATAAAAAGTTTCTTAGAAACAGGCACTTACATATATTACTTTCATTCTATACATAGAGTCATAACTCCTTAGATATATACTTTCCTAAATTATGTAAACTTGTTGATAGTTTATTTCGAAGCCTGTGCAACGGTTCCGTTCGTCGCTCAACTTTATTATTTAAAAATTTCTAGATTTTACTTTTAAAATGAAGTACAATCATATATACTATAGTTTAATGCAAAAGAAATACATATATATGCATTACTTTTTAGTCAACCTGGCGATATTGTTTAATTCGCAACCCATTGTTCATAAGGCAGTCAATCCTTGAAGAAATTAAATGTTGGAAAACTGTATATACGGAAAATATATATCTATTTTAATGCGTGTGTCAAAATACCTTTTTTCTGCCATTAAAATGGAACACAATAAACAAGCAGGGCTATAACGGTGTAGTTAATCCTTCTTTGTGCAAGCTGGAGTTAACTCAACATTACAAAGATAAAATTGTGTTGCATATCTGAGGGAGTTCGAGTTGACAGCATCCTCTGTAATTCTCAAACAGTTCTCGCAGTGTGAACATCAAAACCGTACCCCTGAGCTGAGAAAAGCATACTTACCTGGCGTAGAGGTTAACCGTGATCATGAAGGCGGTTCCTCCGGAGTGAGGCTTGGCCATTGCACATTCGGCTGAGTTGACCTCTGCGATTATTCCTAATGTGAATAACTCGTGCGTGTAATTTTTGGTAGCCGGGAATGGCGTTCGCGCCGTCCCGACATTGATTAATAAATATGAACGAAAATTTGGAGAGAGATACTAAAGGAAATTTTGGAAGCGTTGTGTTTTGCACAACTACTTTCCCATTCTATGTTTTGGCTAGCACAAATCATAAAACTGAATGGGGTAACCAAAGTAGAGCCAGCTCCTCTAGAGACTCTTTAAATGTAAAACACAATATTTTTTGCTATGAATTTAAAAGTAAGCTATAACATAAGCAAAATAGAAAAGAGCGTTTAGAAAAATGTAAAAATTTAAAAATCAATGTGTTTAAGGGGTGATAGTATATCAAGTCAAAATTAATTTGGATCTGTCTTATACAACTAATATTCGAACTTTTATAAAAAAATCTGGAAGCCATGAAATGGCTATTTAAATCTGGCGACAATAAGCTAGCGAGGAAAACAAATAAATAAATGAATGTCCTCGATAATTGCCACCAGCGAGAGTTGAGTTAGCCCCTTCGTCGATCAAAATGTGAGCCATAAACCGATTCCATTTAATTTTATTCATCAGCCGCTTTTCTTTTTCTTGTTTCTGTACGCCAGCTCAGCCTTCTTTTCGCGTTTTCTTATTTATTTATCATCATTTATTTAAACGGACCGCCGCCATGGCACGTCTTAAAGCCCGTGCAAAAGAAAGGAGTCCGAAAATTGTCGCTGTCAGATTACGGTGCAATATTGCTTCCAGTTGCCATATCCTGCTGCCTTTCCGCCTTGACTCACAACGAGAAAGAGGACGAGGACGAGGACGAGGCCGAGGGCAAACCCCCTTTTTGGCTTTGACACAAGCAACAATTTACTCGGTTTCAGGTTAAAGTCATATCGTTAGCATTAACGCTTTTTGATTTTTATTGAGTCAGCTAAATTTTATTCGATTTGCCATCCATACACATACACATACACAAAACACAAACACACGCACACGCACGCACACACACAATCGCACTCAGGAAAAGAAAAAAAAGAAAACAGCAGCAGCACGCATCCCCCTCGATAGAAGGGAGTACAGCATTGACAACAACATTCCTGGGGGAGGAATATTTTCGAGCTTTAATGATGTTGGGCGACCAACCAACCAGTGAACTCGCCGGCTTGCCAGGCATTTCGGCTGTGGCTTGGCTTGGCTATGGCGCGGGCCTGAACGGGGGGCGGTAAACCTGCTCGCCGAGAGTCTATTTGGGAAGTAAATGAAAATTTGATTTGGAATTTCGTGCGTTGTGCGTCGTGCATGCGGAACCAGAACCCCTGTTGACGATAATGTTGATGACGACGTCAAAGTCGAAGATGGGCATGTGATAAAATAAATTACGGGCAGATTAGTGCGAATTTAATTATCATTTGTTCCTTTGATGTAGCTACGAGTAAATAAATAGAATAAATTCTCTCCATTGAGATTATAAGAGCCAGCCTCGGGTGCTGCATTTATAACCTCATTATTCCGGTCCTGGTCAGCGATAAGTATCTCAGGTTCCGTCAGGCTGCTCGACTAGATGTTAGATCCAGTAATTTGGAATTTTGTCAATGCTGTATTGATCCTGCTTGTAATTCCCAAACAGTTATTGCACTGTGAACATCGAAACTGAATGCAGGAATCGATTGAAACATACTTACCTGGCGTAGAGGTAATCCGTGATCAGGCAGGCGGTTCCTCCGGCGTGATTCTCGACCCTTGCACTTTCGGTGGAGTTTTGACCTCTGCGATTATTCCTAATGTGAATAACTCGTGCGTGTCATTTTTGGTAGCTGGGATTGGCGTTCGCGCCGTGTCCCACTTATATAATACATCTGAACGAAAATGATAACTATATGTAACATTTGGTTCTCGCAATTGTTCGTCCAACACAAACGCTGACGTTGTGAATGGGGCTTCAAATCGGCTTAATTTTCGTGAAATTTTTCTGGTTGCCTGTGGTTACGGTTTTTAGGTCTCGCCGCGCATATTTATTGCTAGAGCCGCCGCCGCTGTTGTCATCGTCCCTTTTGATGATTACGAGAACGACGACGCTCTTACGGGGCAGCTATGGGAGGGAGGGGATGAGTTGAGTCACACAACCCTTCTTCTTGTTCCAGGCAGATTGATTATTTGTCTGATTTTACCCCTTTCAGTGGTGCGTTATCCAAGATTCCCAGTTAATTTATAGAGCTTATGCTGTCTACAAAAATGCAAATTTCCAAAGTTATGGCAACGATTGTTACGATTATAACTTTAATTTAATATATAGAGATCTAGCTGCGCTTAAATGTGATTATCAGCGAGAACATTTAATTGCCGCCTGGCTATTTCACTGGACGGGGTAATGTGGAAGCATCCCTTCAGTTTCCTCTTTAAATTTCATTTGAAATGTGGGTCACATTGTTGTCGCCAAATATAAAGATATGCCTCGCCTGCCCAAACACACTTTATCAGCTGTGGAAAATCTTATCACTCTCAATGATGAAATATCTGACGAACACTCAGCCAGCCATGCAGAACGATAGACATGGCTATTGGACTTTTATTTGCTTGGCACGCAGTCGCCTGCCGCTGTCAATGGCCATTCGCTCTCCACAGCCAACAAGCATTATTAACATCGACAATAGCAACAACAAGTTAGAACGTTGCAGTGGGCTGTGACTGACTTCACAATACTCGTTCAAGTCGAAAACTATTTTTAATATTAGATCGATTTCTGTTAATTTTATGACAGGAGTGGGCATGGTCACCCGAACAATTGGTAACTGTGAGTATAAAATTATGGTAAATATGCACATCGGTTCATTGAGGAAATTGTATCGATTTTATCGAAAAAACATCTTAACATTTTATCTGACGTTACACATAAATAATACTCAAAATTTTAAGTTGTGTTTTTCAAACAGTCGGACGAACAAAAAGCCAATATACTCGTTTCAGTTTGTAAACGAGTATAACTATAACTACAACACGAACATCATCAGTCTCGGCCCCGGTCGCCAGCCCTTTTATGAACATTTCATTGGGTGCGGACACGGGCACAGCATCAACGTCAACGTGCTCGTCATCACATTGTATAAATATCCTCGAGCACGTATATTTCAT
The DNA here is from genome assembly GCA_035043915.1 of Drosophila paramelanica. Classification (NCBI taxonomy): domain Eukaryota; kingdom Metazoa; phylum Arthropoda; class Insecta; order Diptera; family Drosophilidae; genus Drosophila; species Drosophila paramelanica. The sequence continues at coordinate 7,372,701 of JAWNMO010000258.1, forward strand.
GGAGACACGTGCTGCATGTTTGCGAGCCGGTCCAAATCTTTAGAGATTAATGCACGCATTAGTAGATTTAATGCATATTACGTTGAGCGCACGTCCTTGTCGTCCTTGCTGCTCGTCATGTTGTTGCTATTGCTATTTGTATTTTCATTGGCGTTGCCATCGTTACCTTGGCTACCACCATCGCCATTGTCGTCGATACAATTGAGACATTCTGGGGAATACCCAGGCATCATTTGTTAAGCTACCCCAGAATAGCAAAGAATGTGGCATTAAATGGTGCAACTGAGTATAAATAGAAAGTGAATCTGACTTTGCCACAACGAATATTGAATACCTTTTGGTTTTCTATTGATTTGTGTAATGATTGTAAACTTTATCTATTTTAGTAACGATGTCTAGTCATAACGTTATTGCAATAATCAATCATTTCAACGAAAGTCTTTAAATTGTATTTGCTAATGTTGAACATAGTAATTCAGAATAACGCAAATTAAATTGAATAGCGAATATTTTATTTTATATAACATTCCTGAACATTGTTTACAATTTAACTAGGTTTTAGTTCGAACCTTCATTCTACATTATATTTTAAATTTAATATGCAATTTTCATATAATATTTCGTTTTCTTATGATAGAATATCTTAAAGAATATGTTCAACTGGTTTGTTTCAAAGTACATTTATGAATTTTAAAATGGCGTTTAAATTGGCTTTGATAAAATAGGGGTTTCAGCCTTGTTATTATTATAACATTTTCGAGTGTTTTTTAAATTTGTATAGCAGCGTTTATATATTATCCAAGACATTTAGCTGTCTTAAGATAAAATGCAAATTTTCGGTATTTGTAAGATGCGATGCAGGCAGAAATTACTTTAATTTTGAGAAGAAAAAAAATTGTTCCAAAAATTAAAAAAATTATTTTTTTCAAAAATGCATCGATTTTAAATGCCGGGACATTGCCTGGACATTGCCGGGATATCAAGGATGCAATATTTGGGGGAGGATTCCTGCTATCTAAAAACCAGCTATCACTATCTTTAAAATTGTGGGAAATTTTCACAATTTATCGATTTGCGATTTAAGGTGTATCAACATGTTATCGAATTGCCAGCCTCCCAGTGGGCGTGACAGAAAAATCTTAATACATTGTCCGAAGAGCGTTCTTCCGGACGGATAGACAGACAGCACGGACATTGCACAAGCCCAATATACGAGTATCACTTCGTGAACTAGTATAAAATACAGAAAAACAGAACAAATGCAGGGATTTGTCGTTAAGGGTATTAAGCTACAAAGCTGTTTTTCTTGTGCAACGCATGTTATAAAGAAAAAAAAATAGTTAATTAATATTTTTAGCTATATACTACCGTTAAAAGCCTAGCTTATAACCTCAGTTGGAAGGATGGAGGAAAATGCTCGCTAGACGCAGATAAAAGTCATTGAAATATAATAAATAATAATAATATTATAATAAAATATGGTTCGAAAACTAGCCGGGAACTCCCTAGGTTGGCCTTAGGCCAGTTGAACATATTCAAACGTCTTCTCCAAATTAGTCCTGCCAACCGCTTTTACGAATTATGAATTTCAGTGCGCAGTTTGCATGTACATATCTCAAATGTTTATTTAGACCCCGGGCATATTCCCGCTCCATTCAGCTCAGCATTGAATTTCAAATATATTTCATGGCTTTCAATCAATTTCATGGCAAAGTCACAGCAGGGTAGCAACAACTCCCCAAGGACCTGTCAAGAGTATTGCAAACAGAGTTGAACGCTGGCAAGTCCGTCATCAGCATCATCAACTTCATCATCAGCATCGTGAACTTTATCATCAGCGCCAGTATCATTTTCATTTTCCATATCATTCTGCTAAGCAGTCGCTACAGTGGCAGCTCATCATTATTTAAAGGAAATGATAACTGGTGCGAAGCAAGAACTATGCAGCTCTGAGATCAGAATTGTACTTCAAAATAAAACCGAAACTTTGTGTGCAACAAAGTTTTGGCAAGCAGATTAAATTGAAAAGCAGCTGACGTTTTTTTGTTTGAGCCCGACGTAGTTTAAGAGTCTTAGGATTATGAATGTGACTACTACAGCTGCGCTGCCCTGCCAAAATAAAAGTGTGTCTACACTCAGCGAAAAACGCCGTTTTCAATTCTAATAAATACGAAAAAGTTCATTCGGATTTCAGTCAATTAAGTTTTGAAATACTTTAATATTGCAACAGAACAGACCCCAAAGTATATTAATTAATTATTTATATAATATAATTTTTTTGGAAATGATTCTGAGTTTTAGATCGGGCTTAATTTTTTTGAGTTGTAGTCATTTCAAAATTACAACCATGTAATAACTATAAAGAAGTTATTCAAGGGATTTATTGAAATAAAGTTAAAAACAATTTTAATAATAAATTAAAGTAAATTTTAATAATATATTTCATGTGATCCATTGTTCTTTCTCCTATATGTGAAACTAGATTAAGTTGCCACTGAACATGTTTAAAAAAATATACAACTATTTAACGAAAGCAGATAATATCAACAGCCTAAAAATATGCAATGCATTTTTTTGAAATTGGGTTTTTTGGTTTTATCATATCATGATTTTCAAAATAGTTTTCTCTGAGTGCATAGCGAGTATCTGTGTCTCTACCTGTATCTGTATCTGAGTATGTGTGTTAATATACAAAACAGCAAGTTGAAAGTTACTTAATTTTTTTTAACTAAAGTTTTGGACGCATCAAAGTGAATAACATGCCATTTAGCAGCTTTTAATTCTTGTGCACATCTGTTTCTTCTTCTTCTTATACAATTTTCATCATAGCTGGAGGACGTGCACCACCGGAGCCCTACTATGGCCGCTACGTTGGACAGTTTACCAACTTTGCGCACGGCATCAAGGTGGGTAACTCAACGGAATCGTTTTCGGCAGACCAACTGATAACTTATTTCCGCAGGGCTCAATCTACGCCGTGGACGAGTCAACGCTGTTTGTTAAATCCTTTGCCTATGACGGCACCGGACCGGATGCGTTTTTCTGGGTGGGCCAAACGCCGAGACCATCGCCCGATGGCTATATAATACCCTATCCGGAGGATTACACTGGCCCGTATGTATGCCGACATATTATTAATGCATTGAAATCGAGTTGGGTTTTGGGGTTTCCAGTATTGGGCGGCTACTCGAGCGCAACGGGCCATTTCCTAACACTCAGCGTCTGCGAATGTATGTGTGTGTGTGCGAGTGTGTGTGTGTGTGTGTGTGCGTGCGTGCCATGTATCCTTGCAGATTTTACGTTACGCACGCTTGACAATGAAACCACTTTTAAAAATTAAAAAACATTTTTCATCTTGGCTGCCATTTACGAAGTCGCCTTCGTGTTGTTTGTTGCTGTTGTTGCTGTTGCCGTTGTCGCTTCGTTGCCTCCTAATGCGAAAAACTCATTTATTTTCTTACGTTAGATCTGCGGTCATATGTATGTATTTGATGCGAGGATGTATGTATGTGCGCTTGTAAGCATGCGGCGTTGGCAGCAGACCACAACAACAGCAAACAATGAAATCCACAGCCACAAGTGCATGGCAAGAAAGAGAGCGAGACAAAGAGAGCGAGAGCGAGAGCGAGAGAAAGCCGTATAGATTCTAGCCACATTCTGGTTGTATTTACTTTAAGTCGTTGCAAGCAGAAGGTTAAGCCGCACTACTGTGAGTATTATTTACCTTGCTTTCTCCTCTGCCTCTCTTCGGGCTCTCCTGCTGCTGCTGCTGCTGCTCCGCTCCTGTTGCCACCGTCCCACACCCCCCTCCCTCTGTAGCCACTGCCCGAACAGTCGGCCACTTGAACACACTAAGCCACGCTGAGCCACCGCTAAAGTGGCGTCTTCACGCAATGTTTCGTTGCATGCCCCGATTGCTTATCAGCGCATCCAGTGCACACAATTTGACGTCATTTAACTGCTTAGGCATTAGGTATTCAGAGGCATTCTGCGACGCATTCTAATGTTTGGGATCATTGTCGGTTAACAAAGTTGCATACGCGCTGCCAAGTTCATGTCAAGGTTAAGGTAAAGTGCCATTTCCAGCCACTTGTCGGGGCTCACATTTTGTCATGCCCCTGAGAAATATTCAAACTGCGAAGATTTGCGACAACGCATCGCATCTCGTTGAATTCCGACCCGGTTAAAAAAATGTCACGTTTACTGCCAAAAAAAAAAACCCCAACAACAACCAAACATCGTCGTGTCCACAAAATACACATGCATATGTAAAGAATTTCATTTGGGAGTCGCGTGTATCCGATTTTGCAATACTCCACATTATGAGTGCGGGAACACACTCACACGCTAAAATGAAAATATTGGGTTTGTGCAATGTCCGTCTAGCTGTCCGTCCGTCTAGTTGTATTAATTCTAGAGAATTGATATTAAAAATATATACTGGTGTATACCCGCGTCAGTTAAAGTGTCAGTTTCAAAACTTGATAAACCTTATTTTATATTTATTAGACATTTAACTTAATAAAACATCGGATTGCTTTGTCGATGGATTTTGCATTTAAAATGCTAACATTGAAAATACAAATTTGTTGGGTAAAAAAAATATATATATTACTTAATTTTGACAACATTTTTTTAATCAAAATGTTGGTTTCAAATTGTCACAATTTGTCGGCTACACCCGACTGCAACATTCTTTACTCTTACTTGTTTATTATTGCAACCTCGAAAACAACATAGAAAGTGAGCAAGAAAAAAAACAATATATGTATATTTGCTATTACATAAAGTCACATCCCTGAACAATAAAAAACAGATTCTTGTTTATCTGACATTCAAAATGAGACTTAGGAAAATATTAAAGAACATTTAGCTTGGGCTAATTTTAAAACTGTTAGAAGAGGATTCAAATTAATTAAAGTTTTTTTTTTACAAATTTTGAGATTATTTCTTATATTTTTACATTGTTTCAGTAAGTATAAATTTTGATAATTTGTTATTTTTTGTGCATTTAAAAACTGGCTCATTTTTTATTCGTTAACATTTTTTTTTTGGCAGCCTTTGAAACGCTTTTCCTCAGTCCGCTGTCTTTGCCATTGCCGCGCGGTTTCTCGCTTGAAAAGCCTTTGCCCAAGTTTTTGTTGTTGTTGTTGTTGTTGGCATTGCTGCTTGATGGCTTGTACCAGGATGAGTGTATGTGGCCCTTTATGCCAACTCAAAATGAGAGCCCCGTCGCCTTCATATTGTAATCGACTTTAATGCGTTTCATTGTTGATGCCACGTGCCGAGCTTTATTAGTTCAATGTATAACATTGGCATGCCTCATCCTCATGACAGAGCCTCAAAGAGGGTGTGTGTGTGTGTGTGTGTGTTAGTGTGTGTACAATATGGGGTGGCGGCGTGTTCCCTGGCCGGAACGAGACGCGTCGCGGTAGCGATTGCACGCTTTTACGCTTTCAGACATACACATTACCCATGCCACATGCCGCATGCCACATGCCAGATGCACCTTCAATGTATGACTGTGTGTGTGTGTGTGTGTGTGTGTGAGTGTATGGGGGTGGCAGGTGATTGCTGTATTATGTGACGCCGTTACTAAGTGCTAACTATAGCATACATTCGGGCGAACTAATTGCGCACATTTATTGTGTGTAATCATTTATATGCTTATTTCAGATATACACTTAGATACATGTATGTACATACATATATTTATATGTATATATACATATATATGATGATAAATGCAATTGATTGGCAACTGGTGATGTTGCAGCCAGTCAGCTTTTGGTAATGGCAGCTGACAGCGTTAGCTGACAGACTTCTTGGCAGCAAACTGAAACTAAGACTCGGACTTTGACGTGGTACTCGGCTTGGGCCTGAACGCCTGCCAATCAGCTTTAATTATATAATACAGCGTTTAGCTGAAGGGCTGCTGACGGCGCTGTTCACTTCTTTTTATTTTCACGCTCACTTTGTTTCACAGTGTGTGTGTGTGTGTGTCTGTCTGTCTATGTCACAATGGATGCATCGAGCATAAGTAATTAAATTAGAATTTTTGAGAAGCACAAAAGCGGCAGCAACGCTGCGCTGATTAACGCCCCATTTCCATGACGATGACGCCCGTTGGCTGTTGCTCATTTGCATTTCCAACAACTTGTGCAATGCACAACGCCCCCGCAGCCCTTCTCCCAAATACAGCTGCGCGAGTACAGCTTCAATGCTGATACTGATTTATGCTGATCTCATTAAAATGTGTTTCATGCAAAGTGGCAAAACGAAGTTATTAGTTTTCATGCCCATTGCCAAGCGGTAAATGAGTGAGAGTGAGAGAAAGTGGCAGCCTCCCAATAATGCGGTGCCCACAGCCCATCAGTCATTGTGTTAATGTTAATGAACGTTGACAACGCAGCCGCAACACACAAGAATGCTCTTTGCTGTTTCTGCCAGCGCCTTTAACTTAATTAAGCAACCAAAAGTTGCCCAGCCCCAAACAACAGCCACACGATGCCACACACCAAAGGGGCAGATGCCTCAAGTAGTTACGCCTGTTGCTGGCAGTTTTTTTTCGTTTTCCGTTATCGCCTTTAAAGTGCAAATGCTTCTCAATGTCCTGCGCTGCAGTTGGGTGTAACCGACAACGCCATACTCGTTTGCAGAATAAAAACAGCTCTGCCAAATTTGATGATTCTAGCTTTTAAATTGTGGGAGATACGCAATTTCGTAGCTTTAAGTAATATATTTTATTTATAAAGATATTTATCAATTTTCCACGGTTATAGTAAAAGTATTAAAACAATTTTTATTTTATTTTTGTTATTTTATTTAGATTTAAAACTATGGGAGATAAATTGACAGTAGCTGGAATGTTAGGCAGTAGAATTTTATTTTAATTACTCGGCAACCAAGTGTAGGGTAATTTATACCATATAGGAATATATATCCATTATAAATGAAAATGAAATATGCCCAAATATCCGCCCTTACAGCATATTTTATATTTTCATACAAATTTAATTGAGTGGTCGTTGCTCGGGCCTCATCTGCTCATCTGCTCATCTGCTGCTGGTTCTGACGTGGATGGGGCCAAAAAATTAAACATTCATAATAATTTTGGAAATAAATGAGTGTACTCGTTTGTGCGTTTATTTTGGGGGTGATTGAGCTCCGCTGGCTGAGTAGCTCTGTTTGTTGTTTGTCGTTTGGTGTTTGTCTGCTGAGTTGGCTCGTTTTATTGCCCAGATTCTGGGCCAGGCCCAATTGTGCGAGGCAAGCAATTGTGAAATGCCAGTCAGCTAGCAAAAGAGACGAGTTGAAAGAACCCAAAGAGCAAAAATTATGAAAGCGCAACAAGTTGTTTGTACGTTGTTGTAATATCCGACGGAAACTGGAATTGAACGCATCCCAGGCAATAAACTAGTGATTGACACACTGAACTTTGGCTTTTGCTCTGTTCTGGGCTTAGATTTTCGTTTTTGATTTCAGTTGCTGGCGAATAGACAAATAAACAAGCCTGTGACCAGAACAGGATACTCAAAGGCTTTCAAACTAATTGGGGGAAAAGTGTAGATATGTGTGTGTGTGTGTGTGCCTGTAACAACAACGAGAACAAACAACAATAAGAAAATCAATAAATGCTTATGGATTTGTGTGCTGAGTGCATCAATGTATCCGAATCTCGAGCCCGCAGAGCAGCAACAGCAGCAGCAGCAGTGGCAATTCAGCAAATCAAATAAACCCGAATACGTACAGATATATTTGCAATGTGAAAACCAAAGTCAAAGGCAAACAGCAAGCGTAGTGGTGAAAGGGGGCTGAAATTCGAAGATGCCTGCTGGGTGTACTGACAGCCTGACGAAATCAAAATGAATGTATCTCACCGATAAAGATACACATTCGTTGCGTTCTGTTGACATGGAACCATTCAACTTATTTTGGGCTCATTAAAGGTCAACGCAATGCTGAACCTGCAACTGGAACGTCCTTTTAAGGGTGTAAATGAAGTGCTTAGCCGTGTCTAATGTCGATTGTGGCCTGGCTGACACTTGTTACACAATAGACCAGACAGACAGCCAGCCAGCCAGCCAGACAGACAGACAGACAGACTGACTGACTGACTGACTGACATTTGTGCCACATAGAATTGCTCATCCATTCACAAACACAAGTACCAAACACACCCTTCAGTTAACCCCGCTGACTTCGAACTAAACCCAGCACATATGCAGTTGGCGGATACTGATTACGTACAATATATACGTACGTACTTGTTATCGGCGAGGACTCTTCTTTAGGATTGACATACGCATACTTGGACTTCAAGTTTATTAGGATTATTGCCAATGTTGCTGGAGTGCAATTTTTGATCAACAGTACTTTTAGTATACTACACTTCAAACTTGTTTTTAAATTATTTTCTTCAAATGTTCAACTAATATTTATTGCAAATTCTTGGATATATCGAATGTTCAATTTATCTATATTACAAATTCTTAGTATACTCTTGTACAAAAAAACAAAAGCACCAAAGTAAAGGGAAACATTTTAAAAACTAACTCATATTTGAACCAAAATTTGTACTCCTTTATATTGTAAAACTAGTATATTGGGTTCGTGCAATCTCCGTCGTGATGTTCGCCTGAAGGTAGAGACTTATATACACTTATAGTGGTCCACTTCAGAGTTCAAAGTTGTCTTTTGTGCCATGTCCAGACTGTCAAATCGATAACATATCGATATACTCCAAATCGCGAATCAATAAAAGGTTAATATTTCGAATCTTCTACCACCAAAATTGGTATTTAGATAGCTGGTGACCTCCCCCAAAGATTGCATCCTTGATATCCCGGATACCCCAACAAAATCGAAAACCGCGAAAATCTATATCTCGCACAGTTTTAAAGCTATATTCAACAAATTTGTAAGTTTAATAACTGGGCACCTCCTATAAAGATCAATCAAAAAACTGCGGCCACGAAGATTTTTACTAACTTTGAATTAAAAATATGACGATTCCTTGAATGTTTTCAAAATATTTCACTTTTAATGTAACCTTGTATTTATGTCAATATAACATGCAGAAGCTATTCAAGTCATTAAAAAGTTTTCTGTCTTAATTCTCTTTGATACCATTCAAAGAAATTTTGCACTAAACCCTCTTTAGTTTGATTCCCATTCAAATATTCCGCGATTGCGATTGCTGCTTAACTGAATACCATAGAATCGCTGCACAAAAATGATTTTATATATACAAACACATTTAAGTACGAACATGTGTAAGTACTGCTAGTATATAGTACTATATACGGACACACAACACACACGATTATGGGGATGTGGAGGGAGGACATGTGACATGCTTCGCATCGCTGCTTTGGCCATAAATCTTCATCACAGCTAAAAAACAAAAAATAAAATTATGCATGCACAAAAAAATGGGAATGTTTTAGTTTTCGTTTACAAGATACCCTGTACCACAATATAATAAAAGTGGGGTTATAAAAATTTAAAAAAAAATGTGTATGAATAAGTATTATATTATTTTATTCCGTATTATTAACTCAAACTATTATAAAACCCACATTAAATTTTCTTATTTTTGAAGCATATATCAATAATTTTGCTATAATCCTAAGAATACGAAATATTTAGGACAATTGTTTTTAATCAGGCCATATCAATAATTAATTATATTTATTATTCTATTCTTTTGAACTATGGGTCGATCACCGAGTTTTTGTTTGGAATCCTTTATGAATATACAAGGGTATTTACGGACTTAAAGCTTTATTGCGTTTTATGACTTGTAAAATAGTTTTTTAACTGCAAAAATTGAACAAAATATTTATCAAATGAAAAGTTTACAAAATTTCAACTGTATGCTTAAAACCACCAAATTTAAAAAATACGCATAAAAAAATCTTTTGTTTGTCATTTTATAAAAAAATTGTTTTAAAAAAACTACTAAAATATCAAAATACGTTTGTTATAAAATATTTATGAAATTTATTAGCAAATATTGAGAATCGAACATTTTTTTATAGAAGTGGCTTTTTGGCTTTATTTTTAAACAACGAGCTTACCACAAAATTCTTGTACATTGACATTTAAAGTATTAATTGGCTGCGAATTCTGTTGCGACCGCAGGCAGGTGGCGGGTTGTCGGGTTGGCGGGTTGTCAGCTACAAAGCAACAAATTGCATTATCCATTGGCGTTGTGGCTTTTTCTGGTTGGTTTCGCTTTATTTGTAATGACACTGCAACTACAAGCAGTCGTCAATATTGACAGTGCAAATTGGGGGTGTGTCCTGTTGGCCCCTTTTATTGGCTCGAAGTCCAGCCTCGAGGCCAAAGGACTGCATTCTGCCGGAATAAAGAGTCCGGCGACTCGCCAGAGCAATACGATGTCAGCGACGGACTTTTAATAAGCGCTGCTTAAGCGCAGTTTATACTAAGTAGATATGGATACATATACAATTAGATGGACGGGAGATGGATGGATTATTTCTTGGTTGGATTTTTAAGGACTTTATTATTGCCCCAGACACACTAGATACACTCTGATGTTCACTGTACTCTATTTTCTCTATTTTCTCTTTTCTTTTTTTTTTGTTACTCCCCGCAGTGATCCGCCCGTTCTGCAGGCGCACAACAATACGGACATCATACTGCGTTTACCCATGGGCAAAAGGATTAAGGACATTCGATGGCTCTCGGTGTGGTGCAGACGCTTCACGGTAAGTCTTTCCATTTTGCCGCTTTTCTTGATAGCTCGAAACGGCACGCGCCTTCCAAATAGATTTATGTGTGTATTTGGTGAAGACCAAACCATTTTGTAATTACATTTTTGTAATTTAACTGCAGTTGGCCAAAATGGTTATTTTTTTTGTTATTTTTTCTTTCGTTTGCATTATGGTCTTTGAGGGATAAAATTGCATGCATCGATTTTTTTTTTTACATCTGCTGCTGGATGTGGGTCAGTTTTGTCAGCCAAGTGGAAAGTTTGTTTTCATTAGACTTTTTAGATTTTTAATTACATCTCTGCATAGACAAATGCGCATCCGAAAGCCAAGAGCCTGCTAAACTCAGCCTGACCGCACCCCATCCGACGGAGGCTCTCTGCCGCCACATTGGAGTAGATACACAAATGTGCGCTTCGAGCTGAACTCTGAATTACATTTGTTTAACTTCAGCAATTGAATATGCATTTTAATTTTCAAATAAAACTGTGAAAATGTGTTATCACAACTCGTTCAGCAGCATTGTTCCGGTTAGGGGTATTGGGGCTTGGGGCTGAACGGGTGGAGCTGTGGCAGCTAAAGATGGCCGCCATAGTAAAATAAATTACAGCAGACATTTTTGATTAACTCAAGTGGTTGCATATACACACATATATATACATATATAAATACAGAAACACAAGCACGCGCTCTCTCTCCACACACACACACACACACACAAACAGATACAGGGTGTCAAGCTGTTACTGTAACAGTTTCATTTGTGGAGGTGTGTGTGTGTGTGTGTATATGTGTGTCTGTATTGGTGTTACGCACGCTCTCTGTTTCTCAGCTTCCATTGACTGACAGCCAAAAAGTTCTTGGGGGCTGACACACACACACACACACACACACACATAAAACCGGTCGAGATTGGGGGTTTGTGTGTGAGTGTATGTGTGTTGTTTTATGGAGTTCTGCGCGCGCATGCCCATTTTTTGGGGAGCCTCCCCGTGCCGTTAACATGCATATATATAAAACGCTTCTATATATTATAAATGTTTTGGTATACAACAAAGCAAAACAAATATTGAAAGGCATTTCGACGAGCCAAATACACTATTTCTTTAAAATATTTCAAATATTTCTTTAAACATTATTTTTTGTTTCTTAGTTCAATTAAAGACAACAAACAGAATGCATTTTATTTGAATTTTTGTTTATATATACTTATTGTTTTTATTATGATTTATTCGAATTTGATTCACTTCAGGTTGATTTTGGAGAGGTTTTCATACCAAGTGGCTTAGACGTGCCCAAACCGAGGGTTCTACCAGAATTTAGGCGTTTGGCCCACGGCCTCCGCTCTAGCAACATAAGTGTTTTGGACGCGAAAACCTTCTATATGTGAGCATATTCTGGATAACTGAAAATCGCACGATAATGGTTTTAATTTGTTATTGCTCATTTATTGTAACAGTCCCAACCTGCACTACGACGGCGCTGGACCCGATGCCTATTTCTGGGTGGGCAATGGCAGCGAGCCAAATATCATGGGCGTTAAGGTTTGTAGCAAATGTTTACTTCCAATACTACAGCTTTGGAAAAAGCACTGTACAAATCCAAATGTCAAACTTATATAATGCACACAATTAAACAAACATAATGTTTGCAGTTGGCTTTAACCGACTGCATAATACGCTGTTTACGCTTAAAACTGTCAAAAACTTAACTCATGAATATTGTAATTCAAAATGTTATTTAGATATTTGGGATGTGTGGAGATAGAAGTATTCTTGGAAATGTTTTATAGGATATCCACACTACTTCAACTTCTTCTGGTTTTTTAAATAACCATAATTGCAATTCCTGCTACGGTAATCCGATCAGCATCTGAGTTATATTATATAATTATAAATGTGATAAAGAAATTAATACACGATCCAAATTATTACCATCATGAAAATATCTTCAACCAAGAAAGGAGTTTTTTTTATTTTAGTTTGAAAGAAATTTTAATGCAGAATCAATTTATGCATCAACTATGATCAAAATGGTAAACATCATGAAAATTCAGTTCAGTTTGGAAATACTGGATATGGAAACTTGATATTTTTTAAAATTTTGTCAACTTACATTAAATCGTATTTGAACTAAACAAAAATGCATCTTTTAAGGTGCCCAATGAGGTTGGATCGTTGGATCCGTTGCGTGGCTATCAGGGCGAGGACATTGAGATTCAACTACCCGGTAGCATGACCGTTTACGATATTGACTGGTTATCTGTGTGGTGTGTGGAGTTCAGGCACAACTTTGGACATGTGTTCATGCCCGGGGATTTGGATGTGCCGCCTGCATTGGGCCAGACGAAGATCACTGTAAGTACGAATGGTAGTCAGCGAGTGGTTTTGGGGAGAACACATTCGCACATACTAACACACACACACACCTGTATGTACTTAACCATATTCGCATACCCACATAACTCATTTTGTATATCTCTTTAACCTGTACGCGCCGCATTAGCCCTCATGGTGGTATACACCCGTAAGTACTAGCCTTGGTCTCATGCATGCTGCAAACTGATTGAATGGAATTATATAATCTTATATCGGATCTCTGTTCGTTATAGACGACAACAACACCGCGACCCGTCTACTCCAATTGCCGTGAGATTCTGCCCAACAAGCTGCAGGTCAAGTGGGAGCTCCAGGGCGAATATCTGCAGATCGAGCTATTCGGACGCATAACCGATGATCAGTATATGGCCTTCGGCCTGTCCGGCGCCAATGGACGCCCCCAAATGGCGCAGTCCGACGTTGTGGTGGCCTTTTACGATACAAACGCTCGAGTGTTCCGTGCCGAGGATTATTTCATTTCCGATTTATCGCAGTGCGATGGTCAGCGCGGCGTTTGCCCGGATGAGCGCATCGGAGCCCGTAATAATGTAATTGTGGGTAGGTATCCAATCTCGATTCGCTTGCCCATTGCATTAAAAACAACGGCACCCCTCTCCTTCTGCAGTGAGCGGCGAACACAAGAACGGCGTCACCAGCATTCGCTACAAGCGTCTGCTACAAACGAACGAGGCCATTTACGATATGCCCATTCCCATCGATCGCGAGGTATCGATCATAGCAGCCGTGGGTCCTCTCAATGCCCGCAAGGAGGCCAACGCCCACTCGCACACAGCCAGCGATCACAATCAAGACGACATTCGCATCAATTTCTCAAAGCGCGTAAGTAGCTAAATCGAGAACACGAATTGTCCGAATACTAATCCTTTAGAATCACTAAAATTCAAGTTTAAGCAAAATTACAATCTCAACAATAATTGCAGAACGATCATTCGTGCAAGAGCTCCCTTTATGATGTGAGGGAGGAGAGTGGTCCCAAGCCATGGCCGACGCGTAAGATCGAAGGCGAGCGAAAGTTCCGCGCTAGCATTGGGCCTACGGGAGGCAAGCGGGGCTATACAGCGATTACGGGCGTGCCTTCGTGGGGCATTGCTTGGTATATCAACGATCTGCTGATTCCGGAAATAACTGTGGAACGCGGCTTGACCTACGAGTTCATAATCGAAGGCGGCAACGATCCTGCACAGCCCGCCAGGTGAGCACACCCAATCCAAGCTGCCCTAACTTTTATATTATGTGCTGTCCACTTCCATAGATATCACCCGATGTACATCACGGACTCACCGGAGGGCGGTCTCGGCCAGAAGACTGGTCTTGAGGCGCGCAAACAGGCAGCCTATGCGGGCGTTGAATACGACGAGGATGGGAATGCAATACCCACCGGCGGTGAGTACCCGTTAAATACGGTTGGCTTGATCAGGTGTTCAACTGAGCCAATTATTTGACCAGTGGGCCGCTACTGTGAGTGGGAGCACCGCACTATCGATCGGTCAGCGGATATCGAAACTTTCGAGGAGTACAAAGGAACGCTGGTCTTCAAATGCGAGGATGGCGAGCCGGGCTACATGAACTGGACAGTGCCCATGGACGCGCCTGCGATGCTGTACTATCAGGTGAGTAGCTCAGATAGATTTAGCTGCTTGCTAAGCTAAGCTAACCCCAATCCCCTGGCAGTGCTTCACCCACAACAATCTGGGCTGGAGGATCAACGTTGTGGATGCCGGTGCAAGTGCCGCACCCAAAGGCCTGCAGTTGGGCCCCCTTCAGCTGGTTTATGCAGTGTTTTTTACAGTTTTTAGCCTGGTTGTTACACGGTCTGTTTTGGCCGAACCTTTGCTTGCCTGATAGTCAGGCGGCCATTAAATTAAATTGATATCAACGAGTGTTCCGGGTTCTCCAGCAGATAAGGCGGGTGTTCTGAGCATATCTAGCGAACACTTGACATATCCTAAATCATATTGAAAGTCTTTTTTAACAAGTTTTCTAAACGAATTTATAATTTCATAATGCATCATAATAATATCGACTTGTAGACACTGCACCGGCAGCATTATTTGTTGGAGATTTGGAAAACATTTAATACACTCACATTGCAACAATAACAACCAGGCTAATATCATCTGAAAAACATATCTTCATAATAATTTTTAAGGTGTCAAACAGTTGAAACGATTGTGTGCGTGTGGAGAGTATCTACTGTACTTACTGCAGCTGTAGATATCAATACGACAAGCTAAAGTCGAGTTACAGTAAGGGTAGTTGATTGTGGTTAGAGTTAAAAGTTAGGAGGAGGAGGTGCGGCGAGAACTCTTTGTATATTTACGAGTACGGAATTCTACTTTTTTACGCGTATGCAGACGCTGCATACGAAACTTACTTATACATTTACATTTACACTTACATTTACAGTAAATATGTAATTTTTCTAGAACAACTACTACTTATACACATGCATATATATAGAGATATATCTATATGTATATGTACTTATATATAAATATATGTAAACATATATCAAAAGCGGTTATCTGTAAATGTACGCTGACAATAAATAAAACGCGACATAATGACAATAATTAAATGTGCGCAAAACAATTTATTGAGCCGAAACTAAAGCTCAAATATTATTGTATAATAAGGATTAATTACGTTAAGAGTTTGGTAACGAGCCATGACAATAAGCGAAGGGCATGTGTAAATCTGATTAAGTTGAGCAAACAATACAATAAATACAATTTAAATAAATTTACATTTTAAATGTACCACAAAACTAAGTGAACACATTCATAATATAATCACTTCGATTTGGAAGGAAGTTTTTTTTTATTGCTACTGACTAATGTGGTGCTTCTTGTACTCAATAATACTATTGAAAATGTTAAAAGATAATTCGAGACCTACTGAATGTTTCGGCTTCATCGGAAGCATTCCACTTTTTGTTAAAAACGGTTTTTTCTTACAACTTTTTAACTCTTTGAACAATTGATGTTATTTTTTTATAAATAAATTTATACATAACTTTTGTTCTTTGCTGTTTATAATATGCATTATGTAAAGACAATAAAATAATAAATATACATCTAATATTTGGGACAATAAAGTCGTATAACATATACATATATATTTACTTTTAAACAAGTCACTCAAGAATTGTTAAATACGTGTATGAAATGGAATATTAGACAATATAAAAAATGAGTAATAAATTAAGTAATGTTTGTACTGTATACCTTTTGGTAGTTGTACGTACATGGGCATGGGTTTGATATATACAACAAAAAGATGGAAAAAACTTTAAGCAAAAACAAAAAAAAAATATATATATACATTTAAATTGTACATACTAAAGTACACATTTCAAAGGATAAAATGCGATTTTTCTAGTTCTTGAAAACACTTAAAACCTACTTAAGTACTCATGACTTTGTTAAGTTTTTGTTGTGTGACTTTCTTTACACTTATTTTTTTTGTAACATTATTAAACTAGAAGTTATTTAAAACTATTTGCGAGGCATTAAAGTGACCAGAAAACAGAGAACAAATCCAGCGTAAAAATATATTAGAGATTTTGATAATAACATTTGCGATTTACGTATATACAGAGGTATAGGCTTACGACCTGGGGCTCGATTGAGTTGTAAGGCAATTGAATATTTGTATAGATTATTTTGCAGCTAAGCGCACAAGAGTCCAACACAATGAGGAATGAAAAATAGAACCCAGAAATAAAAACTCAATTTCAAAATATATTTGCGTATAGTATTGAATTAATCTACATGAATATAATACAATATACATACTTATCACTTGCAATGAATAATCCAAATACATACATTCATACAAAAAATTATATATATATATACGAATATATATAAATAAAAGAATTTTCATGTCGATTATAACTTACTTCTGTACTTAAGTAAAATTAGATAGCAACATTTTTCTGCACAAAACAAAAAAAAAAATAGAAAAAAAAATAATACGAAAGCAACTTTCATTAACTTGCATTGAAATCTCCAAACTTAATTAATTAAGTAAGCACTTAAATCCATATGTATATGCATGCAAGAACTACTCCATTTAAAAAAAAAAAAAAAGTTAATAAGCCTCAGACAATAAATGTAAATCCCCAAAGTGGAAAACAAAAGTAAAAAAGACATTAATTAACTGCTTCAATAGAGGCGAACCCTTAAACACTAAGTGGTAGACAATTGAAACATTGATGTCAATAAGCAGCTTCAAGAAAAATTAAATCCAAAACTGCTATAAAACATATTCTAGAAATAAACTCAACAAAAAACAAAAAAAAACTACAACAACAACAAATTGTGCATTCAATTATTTATAGCTCAACAGACTCCGCACTTGGGTTTCACCGTTGTTTTTTATTAATTTTAAATTTTGCTTTAATTATTGGAATTATGACATGGCAACAAGACGATTGATAAGCCAGGTGCGCAGCGAATTTGACAACAGATGTGCCAAATTGCTGAGATACACTCAGGTGACACCCTGACACCTTAACCTAGATACACCTTGAAGCCAACAGGCGACAGCGTTCAATTTTTCAGGGTATATAAGCACCGCGTTGGCTGCCGAAAAGCAACAGTCTTTAGGCATTGGATTCCAATTGTGTGTCTAATCCGGAGCAGTTTCAAGTAGCCGAAGGAGCAGAAGTCAACATGAAAATCGCCATCGCATTGCTGGCCTGCTTGGGCCTGGTCGGTGCGGCCAGTTTCCCAAAAACACACGATGTGAAGATCGCCGACAAGGACTTCCTGGCCAAACAGAAGTTTTTGTTAGAGATTGTCTATGGTATGCCGAACACACTGATGTTCGAGGAGTACATCAAGTCCGGCGATAAGTTCTGCTTCGATGTGTCCTGCTATACAGTAAGTTTTGATATCCTTATGGATAGTGATGGAGGTGCCGATCTCAACCGATTGCCACTCTTTAACAGCACTACGACAACTTCATGGAGAAGTTTTTCGAGGCCCACAAAGCAAAAGCACTGCTGCCCAAGGGCGAGTTCTTTGCCCAGCTGTCCAAGGCCCACGAGATGCAGGCGCGCGGTCTGTTCAACTTCTTCTACTATGCCAAGGATTGGGACATCTTCTTCCACAACGTGTGCTGGGCCCGCATGCACGTCAACGAAGGCATGTTTGTGTACGCCCTGACTCTGGCCGTCATCCACCGCCAGGACTTCCATGGCCTGATGCTGCCCTCCATCTATGAGATCTTTCCACAGTTCTTCTTCAATAGCAAACTCGTCTACGAGGCTGAGAAATTCGACAATGAGATTTGGACTAAGATGAACATGTACGAGAAGGAGTATATGGATATTTACCACAAGGGACACAGCCAAGGCAATATGCATCAACATGGCGACTATATGTACATGAAGGACTGGAAGATGTGGCAGTGGTGGAAACTGATGGGTCTGGACCAACACTGGTACAGTGAGAACAAGCTGATTCTGCGCGAGAACAGCTACGAGTTCTACCAGGACAGCACATGGCAACAAATAATGAAGGACTTGAAGGTCTGGTACATGCCAGTCGACTACAGTCGCGATCTGGATGTCTACAATGAGGAGTCCAAGCTGTCCTACTTCACCGAGGATTTGGGCTGGAACGCATACTGGTATTATCTCAACATGGACTACTCCTTCTTCCTGGACGGCAACACCTTCGGCCTGAAAAACGATCGTCGTGGTGCATTCTGGCTGTACAACGTTCACCAGCTGCTCGCTCGCTACTACTTGGAGCGTCTGTCTCATGGCATGGGCGATATTCCCGAGTTCTCTTGGCATCACCAGATCGAGATGGGCTACGATCCTCAGATGATCTACTACAATGGCATTGGTTACAGCTACCGCAAGAACTACTACGAATTGGAGAGCTACGGCAACTTCGAGATGCTCGACAAGATCACCGGCTTCATGAAGCGCATCCACAACATCATTGAAATGGGCTACTATAAGACCGTCGATGGTCACATGATCGATTTACGCAAGCCCGAGTCCATTGAATATATTGGCAACATAATGCAGGGCAATGTTGACAGCTTGGACAAGATGTTCTATCAGTTCTGGTACATGTTCGCCCATATGTACTTTGCCGATACCGCCGAACACCAGATGGAGGTCTACCCGAACGTAATGCTCAACTTTGAGACAATGATGCGCGATCCCATGTACTACATGTTCTACAAGACAATCGCCCAGGTGTACTTCAAGTTTATGCACCACCTGCCCAAATACACCAAGGAGCAATTGATGATGCCCGGCGTCACCCTGAAGAATGTGGATGTCACTGAGTTGGTCACCTACTTCGATCTGGTTGACTTTGATGTGACCAACCTGATGAACGACAAGATGATCTTCCATGATGGCCAGTTCGTCTGGGACAAGTCTCTGTACGCCCGCCAGATGCGTCTCAACCACAAGCCCTTCTCCTACACCTATAATGTTGAGTCCGACAAACCCGAGAAGGTCGTCGTTCGCGCATTCCTCGGACCCAAATTCGATGAGTTTGGCCGCATGATTTCACTTTCCGAGAACCGCATGAACTTCATTGAAATCGATGAGTTCTACTACGAACTGAACGCTGGCAGCAATCTGATCACCCGCAAGTCTAACGAATTCTTCCTGACCATTAAGGATCGCACTACCTACAGCGAACTCTACCACTACGTAATGATGGCCTTTGACGGCAAATATGACTTCCCACTGAACATGAGCGAGGCGCACTGCGGCTTCCCCGAACGCCTAGCCTTGCCCATGGGCTGGAAGAAGGGAATGCCAATGCAAATGTTCTTCATGATTATGCCATACAAGGCACCCGCCACCCACGAGCAGTTCTCTACGTTTGACTACACCTCTTCATGCGGCATTGGCTCCGGCGCTCGCTTCATCGATGGTATGCCATTCGGATATCCCCTCGATCGCGAGATCGACGAGTACGAATTCTTCGTGCCCAACATGTACTTCAAGGATGTCTCCATCTATCACTTTGACACCATGGAGCACTACTACAAGTACAAGGGATACAGCAACTACGGCCAATTCGACTACACCTTCTTCCGTGACTACTACACAAAGCACTTTAAGCCTTAATTGGAATGATGGACAAAGCGTGCTGATCGAATGTTGTTGAAATGGTTAAAATATAGTATATAGAGCAAAAAGTGAAATAAACTTTCGAAAAACACAAACAATTATTGAACAAAATATTCCTAGCTTCACAATTAAAAGCCAATAACCGCTGATAATTCAAATATTTAGCATTATTTACAACCAGTTCATGAAAATATGGTATTATACTAGGCCTGTTGCCGAGGAGCTTAAAACTTTTAACACTCATAATCTTAAAATTTTATTTGCAAAACAAAAAAAAATTATTTATATTTTCTTTTAATATCTCATTTAATACCATAAACAAGAATACTAACACTGACTTATGCCAATTATATTTTATTCTCGTATTCTTGTATATTTGGTGCGCCGTATTGTGACAACGAAATCACCATTACTCACAAATAGAAAATTTTGCTGCATACCCAAAGGAGCTGTTTTTATCGCTATGAGCTTGTGATTCTCAAACGGTTTTAACAGTGCAAGCATCTTATACTAATCCCAGAGACGAGAAAAGCATACTTACCTGGCGTAGAGGTTAACCGTGATCATGAAGGCGGTTCCTCCGGAGTGAGGCTTGGCCATTGCACATTCGGCTGAGTTGACCTCTGCGATTATTCCTAATGTGAATAACTCGTGCGTGTAATTTTTGGTAGCCGGGAATGGCGTTCGCGCCGTCCCGACATTTATTAATAAATTGCAGCAATGCTGACGTTTTAACTGTTTTCGAGCTAGATCTGATCTTTGAAAGTTAGTTCAGCGAAATTAAAAAAAAAAAACGCAGTCTAGCCTGCTGGGTTTCCTTAATTCCTCACCGGATACATTTTCTTGTTACATTCGTCAACACCTAAAATTATGAAAATAAGCTGCGATGTGCGATTTTCGACGACATTTTTAACTAACTTCAAGAAATTATTTTCTTATCTTGCTTTGGATTTAGCTTTTTTTTTTGCCACATAGCTTTATTTGCTCAAAAAATTATGGCAGCACGCTACTGTTCCTAGAACAGTATCGATAACAACTGCACATCGATAGAAAGTCAACGCTGTTATGCCACCGCTTGTTGCAGCCCTGAAACCGTGCTATGTTAAAGGACTGTTAACATATTTAAACTACAAAGATTTTAGTTTTTATGCAATGCACGTTTTAATGAAAATATACTCGCGGTTTGTATATTTGTATGTGTATCGCTAGATTTTTATTTTACAGTTTATATTTATTTACTTTTATTTGCAATGTTGTAATTGTTAACATTATCGCGTCGCAACATTTTATGAACACACAGTGTGTTTTTGTTGAACTTTTGTTTTGTTTGCATACAAAATAATAATACAAATAATTTTATGATGTAATGATATAGTAATTAACATAATGCATGGTGTGTTTAGGCAGAATTTTTATAATTATGAATGGTTGAGCCAATTAGTGGGAAAATTTTGTATCGACATGAAATACTTGACTTTTGAGTAAATGCGTAAAATTTTATAATCATTACCAATCTCGACAAAGTTTTTAAACTGTACATAGTTTTAGAATTTATTTTCAGCTTTTGTTTGAAATAGTATTTATATTTGCATTTGTATATTATTATTTAAATTAATATGTAAGTCCTAGATTTGGTTAAAAATACATAAATGTTTGATTGTTGATTGGTTGTTTGCCTAAGCGAATGGGTAAACACAATTGCTGCTGTTTTTATTATTATTGTTGTTGTTGTTGTTGTTATTGCAGTTGCAGTTACGTGTTTAATATTAAAATTAATTTTCAATCTTATGTTTATACATGTACACAGTTGTTGCAGCTGGCAGCTTAAATCAGTGCGATTTCAATTATCGTTGCGCATTTTTCAATGCTCATCAAATTTGTTATGCAAATTTTATCTTCGCTCTTGTTGCTCATTTGAAATAATTTATACAACAGGCAAATATAGGAAACAAAATAACATCAAACTATGTATGACATGCAATTTGGGATCTGTTGCATGTAATTGATATTGTAAATAATTGCGTTTAAATAATTACTAAACATTTGTAATATAGCAATTAAAGCAATTAACTTTTACAAAATACAAACGTACTTATGTAATTTACTTTCGTTTTAAATTATACTTTCATGTGTTTTCATCGCAATGTATAATTATTAATTAATTATAATAAATAAAGCCTAGTTTTAATGCCTGCTTCAAACTTCGACATTGCTCAATTACTACAAATACATATCTATTATAAAGATGTGCACATACATATACATATTTAATCTAAATTATCCTGAAAAATTAATTTAATGTAGCCAGTCGCGCCATCGAGCGGTGTCGCACAGAAGGGACAAACGGCCTGAAAGCCGTTGGTTCCGTGCGGTATTTCCACATTTGCCCAGTACCTATATAGAAAAGCAATATAATCAATTAGATTTATGTGGCTTTCAGTCAGATTTTTGTTATGTCACTTACTTGACAGTTTTCTCAGTCGCCATGTGACCACATGGATTGAATGCAAACGTGGGTGCGCCCACATCCACATAGAAGGCCGGCTCTAGGCCCATGCATAGAGTGACAACAGGCCCCAATTCTAGGCACATGGGACAACGGCGTGCACCAGTGTTCTCATCCTGACCCCAGTCATGATGACCTGTTGGCGTACAAATAATCAATATACCATTATTTAATTCTTTCTTTTAGCAGGCAGCGTGCAAACAAACAAAAACAACGTACCCTGCACATGGCCGCAGTTTAAGTACACATAAGGCTGATTAACCTGATCACTAATATTCACTTTGCGTGGTATAACCAGTGTATTGAGGCCCACCGGGCATTGTGGACGACCAGCGTTGATGGCATCAATAAGCTTTTCCAAATCGTGTTTGGTCTGTGAACGAGACGAAATATAGGAGTCAACAAATATTGTCAGGGTTTGATATGAGCCACAAGCATTACCGGTGAATGTTGCAAGCCCTCGGCGGAACGCCAGAGCAGCGTTGCGCCGCAGAGATCAATAAGCGTGCCATCCTGCAAAATGTTGCTTTCATCGTATATCTGTCCGGATGAAAAATAAATATTCGTAAGACAAACTTCTCGGAAAATCTAAAGAAAAAATAACATTTACGGGCTGCCCCTTTTGTTGTGCCGAACGCGACTCCCGCAGACTGAAGACATCGCCACCCACGGAGCACTCGCGCCAAAGGCCGCACTTGGCATTGCCGCCACAAAACGAGCCTTTGGGATGCATTATTAAAACACCATTTGTGGTCAGACCGTCGATTTCCACATTGTCCTGCCACTTGGTGGCTTTCTCCTGCAATTATTTATATATATATATAGTGTTTATTAGCATGCCAATGGTTTATATTATGTTTTTACTTACGCCCAAGAATATGTTTCTGCTCGAATCGAAGCCGGCGGCAAAGATTTTCGCCTTGGCGGGCTCACAGCGATTAACCAAAATGCGGCAGGCGAAACGTGAAATCGTGCTCTGCATCACCTTCGCATCCTTTTTATCACCGGGCAGCGTGTCCATTACAACAAAATCAATTGGCGATTCTGATGAGCGTCCCACCTGAAGAATGTTAGAGAGTGGTGTGATTAGTCAGAGCCCTCGCTGATAAAGTGAGACATCGATTGACCCAAAAATATCTCTACAAACACACACACACACACACAAATACATACATATTTAATGCAACTTTTGTTGTCGTTTGAGCAATCTATCAATGTTCAAAAAATTGCCAAATCATGCGATATTGGTATTACACTTCAATCCAATAAGGAAGCGCAAATGGAATTGAACGCGTTGCCAGGTCGTTCACAAATGGTAATCAATATAAATAACGAATGCGAAGCGTTTTTTCGTTCCTAAGCTCATTTGTTGGACATTGTCAAATCGAACAGAAAATTATCGACAATTGACCTTTTAGAAGCACCAGCTCAAAGCGACTAACTGTTAATCACAAATAAAATCGGGTGTACTCGACTGCCAAGTACTCATTAGCAATATAAAACCGGCTTAAAATACATAAAAATATCTATATTTTTAATGGTTGAGGCTTAAAACTTTAAAAACTTAAAAAAAAAAATCTTAAAATGTTTTCTAGAGGAGGTTATCAGTAAACTATTTGAAAAATTTGATGCGGGTAAAGCTTAGGCAAATATATATTCATATATATCTACATATATTATATTAAATTGGCATAAATTTCGTTCGGGTTCGCTTGATCAATGAGTATCAAAAATACATTATTGCCCCGATTGACAGCTCACCTGAAACATATCCGTTTCTGTGTCCTCCTTGTACTCGACAATGACCGCCTGGCTGCGTGAGAGTGTATACGATATCGAGTGCTGGTTGGCATCCAGTATGGCCTTCGATGTCTGTGGTGATTGTACGATATAATGCTTGGAGCGCTTCACGCCGCTCGGTTCCGTGCGCTTGAGCAGCAAAAATTTGGAGCGTCGACGACCGCGATCGCCCTGTGGCAAGTAGCCATTGTAGCTGCAACGAGAAGAAAACAGAAAAGCCATGTTGTACTTTATGAGTTAAACGTTCTATGGCTGATTTGTGATAAGGCGGCAAATGCATGCTGAGTTCGACGGAGGCAACATTATTACGAAACAACAATACAACAATTTGTTTCATTCAGTTTATAGGTCAAGTTCTGCGTCGGCAATGTGTTTACACAATAAGTCAGGCCCCGCCCTTAGCCACAGATAATGAGCTACAATAATTTAACAGAATTTGTTTTTGTTTTGGCGAGTCAATAAGTTAATTACCAGATCATTAGTGGAACAACATGGGGCTCTCTCTACCTACACAAATATTTAAGTTGTCAATTGGATTGCGCTATAAAAGATTACTTAATAGCTGGCGCGGCTGTCGATCGCACACAGATCGATCTTTGATTACAGAAAAGACACGCACATCTCCCATTAAAGGGTTTCAATTAGTTGAATAGTTTTGAAGAGTTTGAAAATAAACATGGGTTAAACTAGTAAACAAAAATTCAGAAACATTCCCTCAGGCTCAACAAGCAACAATCAATAAAAAATATTATATATTCTCAATGCAAATTAGTTGCAAATATCCTTAAAATTGCGTATAGTAATATGAATACCTATAAATAATTCATATATTCATAACAAATTTAAAGGAAATTTGTTTTACACATTTTGTAGAATTTATATAAATAACAAGTTATTATGGAGACCTTTATTTATAATTTGGATATAATTAAAAAGAACAATAATAAAGAAACTTTCAAATTTACATTGCATATTTGTTAAATTGAATGTAAACATCAAATAAACCGTAATCAAAAAAGCTTAAGTCAATTCAATAATTTTACTAGTTCATTTGAACACTTTTATCTTTTGTTTTCTTTATGTTTCTTTTGGGCAACCTCTATATATATATCATATCAAACCCCCATAACATTGTCAAAAGTGAACCGATTTTCACGTTTGATAACATTTTGATCATGATTTTTCCTATATATTGACTCCACATTCAAAATATATTCATTTTCGAAAATAAAATTTTTTTGAATTTTTTGGTCAAAAAAGCATGCACTCATTTACTCAATCGATTTTATTTGTCACATGATATATGCGGGGGCGGAAGGAGGCGTGGCTGGCAATTTTTTTACCGATCTTCAAAGGAGCTGACCAGTTATCTACCTTCCAAATTTGGTGACTATAGCTTTAAAAATGTTTAAGATATATATATATTCGCGGTTTGTGGTGGCGGGTGGGGGAGTGGGGGTACTGTCCGCAATTACTTTTCTGTAAATTCTGGGGGAGCTTCCCAGTAATATATATCCCAAATTTGGTGACCCTCTATCTCTATCTTCAATAGCGCCGAAAACAGTTGTGTTCATCCGGACGGACAGACGGACAACATGACAGACATTGCACAAACCCAATATACTAGTTTCACTTCGAGAACGAGTATTAAAATTAATGTCTATAACCCAGCTGAGCTTTACCTAACATTTGACAATTTAATGAGCGGACAGCCCACATAAAATATCAATAATAAATGTATCCCAGCATTTAGAAAAACGTGCCAATGAACCCCAAATTTGTATATACAACATATCAATCTCGATGCTATAAAAACATGCATTGTCAAACAACTTCTTTGGAATTATACATACATCTAACAAGGGCCCACAAATCCTATTTATATTTAATGTTCTTAGAAAAACACAACAAAATGATTCCCAAAAAAAGTAATAAAACCAAAAAGAAGGCCGAAGTTGAAAAAGTTGACATTTGGGGCCCGTAATTATTTGGACGCTAATGTATTTGATATTATGATATATTAATGAGCACATTTAAGAAGTTGTAAATGATATTTAACGCATTAGCAAGCGAACTGAAATAAAAGTCGCTTGTTCGGAACCATAGACAAAAATATCAACAGCAACCGGTTTGGGGATTCGTTTTCAAAAATGAAGCGGGCAGAAGCCATTAAAGTGGGCGGTAAATGGTAAATGCTGGGCAACCCATTTTACTTTTAGCCTGTTGATTGCCTCGGCTCGTCGCTTGTGGCCACAAACGTAAACGTGAAATGCAAACGAAGCACGCAACAAGCGGGCAAAAAAAAAATGAAAAATTGATTTGCTGACACATTGCGAGTAGAGCAACAATAGTCTGGGCAATTAAAAAGTGTTAGGATACCAAGACGAAGAAGACAAAGTGGAAGCAGACGAACAATATATACTACAGTCTGCACACCATTTAGAGAACGTTCAGCTAATGACAATGACAATGACTCAAGCACAAGCATTTGACTTCAGTTCGCTCACAATTTACAACTCAGATGTGAGTCAGCCAGGCGCGCCGGGTAATCAACGCAATGTCAAGCGTTTTGGTCGGACAGATGGACAGCATAGCTGCACCGCGAACAAGATATACAAGCGTCCGACACAGCTGCCGGCTAAAATCATCAATCTTGGCCCGCCGTCGTCTGCAGCGTGCAACCAATTTATGTGGCTGAGCGACCGATCAAGCTGACCGGGCGGCTCTTACCAGGTTGACCAGGCTAGCAAGCATTTAGTGCTGTAAGCCTTTTGTTCTATTGTCGGGGCAGCAACAACAACAACTGGTGGGTTGCACAGGTCAGGTAACACACAACGCAGCTGTGACGTCACACACACTGGGGCAAGAGCGCATAGCAATGAAACGAAACTTAACCAACCAAAAAAATTCTTGAATAATATTACAATTTTTTTTATTTTTTTAAACCATAGTTAAACCCTTGAAATTAAAGAAAGATATAATAAAGATAGTTTGGGCAGTTTGGTAAAGATGTGGGTTCGAATCCTAAGCTAGTTTATGGATTTAGTATTTTTCTGATATACTTGTTAATAGTTATAAGTTTACAAGAACATTCGTAGACGCTAATCAATGGTACTTACCCAAGTATAACTAATTCACCGTATCGCAAACGCGGTTTGTCGTGTCCATCGCCACCGTCTTCAGCCAGTATGGGAGATTCTGTGCCGTCGGTGCTGCAAACGCAAATAAACAATGGTAATCTCGAATTAGATCAAATTATTTTTTATTTGTTTTAGAAAAAAACAAAAAAGTGTAGCATATAAAATAGCAAAAGCAACTGGCTTATGACATAATACGTAAGACAATAAAAAATAACGTAATAGAAGAAACTTTTTCTTTGGCTAAGCAAAACAATTTCAAAGTACAAAGAAAATGTTAGAAAAAATGCTCATTTTCCTCGTCGAATTTCAAACGGGAAAATATGCATAGAAGGCGACTTCTCGGCACCATCGTCTGGCAATGTGGCGAGTGCATATTATTGCAATTGCAGCCTTGCAGTTCGGCTTTTGTTCGAGTCAATTCGACACTGACTTTGGCCGATGGAAGACATACAAATTTCAGCGGAGCAACATCTTGAGTTACCTGGCCAACTAGCCACTAATGAGTTGGCTATGCAAATTGTTTAGCAATGATAGAATAGATAACTTCATATCTCATTAGCTTACACAGTGGAAAGCTTTTCACGTGTAGTAGTTGCTTTTTTTTTGTTTTTGGGGCACGTCAACTTATTTACAGCAATCTAATAAAGCAGCGCGGCGCCGGTTGACGCCCACACAAACTAGGTGGGCGCCCCACCCGACCCACATCGCAGCTGGCAACTGGCAATGGACAAATGGATTTTACCCCTTGGCTAGGCTTCAGACTGGACTGGCACAGTGGGGTGGGATGGGGAGCTGGCGGACGCGTTGCTTTGGGGTTGCATTGATTTTTGCTCGTTGCATTTAAACTTGCTCCCCTTTTGATAAGGGGAGAAGCGCGGGGCGTGCGGGGCGGACACTTGAAATTGTGCAGCGCAGACAGAAATTGTGCGCATAAAGAGCGTTAAGGGGAATGGGGACGGATTTCAGACTGTGGCGCGTGCAAGGTAAATAGGAATGTTGAATGTTGTCTGTCGCCCTGTCGGTAGGCATCAAATTAGCGCTGCAGCCTTGTTTAGATACATACGACAACACAGGCACATATACATGCATTAATACATATATGTACATATATATATATATGTATCTTGTCCCTGTACAGTCTAATCTACTGCTTAAGCCAAACGGAACGCTGACTCACTCAGTCACTAACGCCAAAGGCCGTAAATCAAATGGAAAACTCATTAACAGTGCATCAGGCTTGATTAACAGTTGACTGTTAGCTCTTGACTGTTAACTGTGGACTGTAAGCTTTTGAGCTGTTAGCCAACATAGCTGCTTCTCTTACCAGTGGAGAACAACATCTGTGCATATTTCGGTTCCAGCTAACTTGGTCAAAATGCAATTGAGCACTTAATTTGCATCTGTTTTGCTAACGAAAACTTAAAAATACTATACTACTTATAAATTTAGATACACTTCAAAAATAGAAAAGTGATATAAAATATGTATTCAACAGCGTTAGATTCGATAACTTTTTTTTTAAATTCATCTACAAATTATTTAGCTACGTCTTTAATGCCAATCTCCCCCAGCTATGTCCACAATCCAGCTATGTCCAACAACTTAACTTAATTATTATTATTATTTTGGAAAATTTTGGTTTTTAAAAATTTGAAATTTTCTTTTACTGATCTTGAAAGAATGTAATCTATCTTCTAATCTATTTAGCTGGTGACTGGTGAATTTTTAGATTTTATCGAATTGCGATTTTAGGCGTTATATCTGATGCGGTTACACACGAGTATAAGTATACCTAGCGGCCAGACGGATATTGCACAGACCCTATATACTCTTTTCACTTTGTAAGCGAGTATAAAAACGCTGTAGATTCAGTTTTGCGGCAGCCAAAGAAAGGCCTGCAGCGTTTAATTAAAAAGTTGCAACTAACTGCAACTTTTAAACAATGCCGCTAAAATGAAACTAGGTTAAATGTATTAAGCGTTCATTATTTTCTATTGTTGAACTCGAAGTACCGCTATCTCGTGTACTTTATATGTATACACATTTAATTTAATTAACCAACAAAACTGCAAAAGTGTCAGCAAACAAAAATATCTTTTATAGAGCGCACAAAGCCCAACCAGAGTGTTTGTCAAAAGGCAAAGCTCAAACAATCAGATACTCTCTATATATATGTATATGCACGAGTGTGCGTATGCAGTTTACTTAAATTAAAGTAAATATTTGGACAACAACAGAAACAATTGCCAGAAATATGCGTGTAGAGTAATGTGAGCTTTTCAACAGCTGCCCAAATGGCGCAACTGTCAATTGAAGGGGGGAAACGTTTCCGACAAAAAGGGCCCCAGCCCCCCCCTGAAGACATAAATCTCAATTCTTAAAAGCTAAAATAAATTTGAAATGCCCTACGAAATTTCAGTTAGAAAACGCAAGCGCTCAAAAATAAAAACAATAACAAATGTTATTAAGTAAGAGTGCTTTTGTCTACTCTAGCCAGCTCAACGAGGATATACCCTGTAAACAGCTATAGAGCAAACATTTGTTATACATATATACTCATATATATGCACTCACAACGATATTCATAAGTATATAATTTATAAAAATATAATACAATTAAAATACATCATCACATATAACACATACATATATATAAATCAAAAATAAAATATAAATTTATTTTTACCTAGTTTGCATTAAAAGATTCATTTGTATTCCTAATTTATTCCAATTTAAATATGAAATATATAAATTTCTGACTTTAAAAAATATGAATTATAATCTTAGCTGAAATCCAAATTCAACATTATACATTTTGAGTACAAAATACTTCATACATATGGGCAGATATAGCTATATATATGTACAAGTTGATAAGGGTTCGATTACGGCTCCCTTGCCTGTTATATACACATATGGATATATGGCATTATTCCCGTTTTTATTTCACCCCATTTGCAATGTATATAGGGAATAACGAGGCATGATGGCAAACTATTTACTGTTCACAATCAGCTGTTTGTATCGCTCGAAAGCTTATCGATTTTCAAGCCAGAATGGAATAATGAAGGTATTTGCATACATTTCATTTTTGAAACTAAGTATACAATGCGATATCATCAGGCGAGCGACTAGAATTGTGTTGAACTAAAGTTGTGCACGCGCACAAAACGTATCCGTGAGATACGGCGGCCGGGCGAACTGTTAGAGCCCAACGCGTCGCTTGTGGCTGTATCTATATATGTGCCCGTATCTGTGCCTGTTTAGCTGCCAGCGTTATATAGAGGAAATCAATTTTTAACCCCGTCTGTGTGTGTGTGTTTGTGTGTGAAAGGCATAAAAATGTATATGATTATTTACCTTAGACTCAGACACACACACTAACACACACACACACGCACACACAAGTTTGCGCATATACATACACACGCTTAGCCATTGCCTGACGACAACATGCTGGAATCGATATTTTCTCTTGTTAGTTGTTTTTATTTGCCGTGTTTGCCACATGCAACCCAAATGGCTCGGCAATCGCATTACAATAAATTCTCCATTTGATCTAAAAAAAACCAAAAAAAAAACAGCAACCATTGCATGTTAACAAGTGCAGCATTGGGCTCCCAGAGCAAATGTCAGGAACAGGGCACGGCACGGCTCGGCAAAATCAGGCCAGCATGAAGTGCAGTGCGGTTAATGTCACGAGTGCAAGTTTTTCAGTTTTTACTTAATGCACAAGGTGAACTATTCGTAAATGAATTTGATTATTACTGTTATATGCATATACCAAATGCGTTGATTTGATTACTCGCACAGCAGCATATGCACTCGCTAATTACTTTAATTGGCAATGCGAAAAGGCTTTTAGCTAATTTAATTCAGTTTGCGACCGAAAAAAGGCCAAGTCCAACCTTAAAACCGAAAGGTCAGCAATTTGTTGGTCACATTACCAACTGCTGTGCAACACCAACACATAAGCATCACCTGCCTGTATGTATGTGTGAGCTCTTAAAAGCTAATCCATATCCCTTTAAGCCGTCAACTCTGGTGTCCTTGCATTGGATAAGTCTTCGATAGTTTTTCTCTTTTTTCTCATTTTATCATTTACTTTTATATTTGTGGTTTTTAAATATCAATAGATTAAATATAAATAAAATAAGTGTTAACAACAAAATTATTGTTTTTAATAGCCTTCGCTTATTTGAAATAAAACGTAAAAATTAATAATTATATTTTTCAAATTACAAATTTTAATTATCAAGGAATAATTAAGAAAATCATTTTGTTAAGCATACAAAACAATATTTGTGCCGTAAAAATTTGACATAAGTAATTTTTTTATTATGATTTTCAAGAGAATTTACAAAAGTTTATATTTTAACTAAATATTTCATAATATATGCAGATTTATTTTTAATTTCGGCAAGTGTCAATTTTTGTGAATTTATCTCAATTTTATTTCCCTGTAAAAAGTGAGAAATCATTTTTAATTTGGGAGAGCACATTTACCATTTATTTTAAATATGTCAGAGAAGCAAACAAGCAGGTGCATATAAAGGTTTTACAGGTATTTCACACGAACTATTTTTTGTTTATTTTTTTTTGTAAATAAACATATATATGTATGTATGTATGTATGTTTTTACTGTTTGCTTGGGTAGCTGAAATTTGAGTTGAATGTCAAATGTCTGCTGAATAACTGAAATATGCAACCTGCAACTTTGCCGGTTGTCAGCAAAAGTGCAAATGAAAGATTAAACAATAAACAAGGGAACAATGGCATAGGGCGACCGAAAAATACAGACACCGAAAAAGCAAAAAGAGACGGCATATTTCGCATGTGCCCAATGATGCCTCAATGCTTGGCAGGTGTTTCGTTACCATATTTTTTATGGCCAAATTTGTGGTTGTGCTTCGGTTGCTGATGGCACTTCACTATGCTTCATTCATATGCCAAAGGTGTAGCAGCTGTATCCGTATCTGTGTGTATCTGTATCTGTACCTATACCTGTATCTGTATCTGTATCTGTATCTGTACCTGTATCTGTATCTGTATTTGTGTGCGTAATATATGTATCTGGCGGCCTTTGGCACAGCTGTTTGCATTTCAAGAATGAAATTCTCAACGTGCAAAGATACAAAGCGAATAACCGGACAGCCGAACAGCCGCGCTAAACTCGTTCTTCCAACGAAATTCGAGCATAAAGCGTAGAATGAGTAACAAATTGCAGAGCATAAAATATGCGCAGCTGAAATCCAAAAGTAATGCGAAAAATGCGAAAAGGAAAACGAAGATTGTTTCCAAAGAACCGAAAATAAAAACCAAAAACTTTGCAGATTAAGATTAAGATACAAAGACAT
Source organism: Drosophila paramelanica (assembly GCA_035043915.1). Lineage (NCBI taxonomy): Eukaryota > Metazoa > Arthropoda > Insecta > Diptera > Drosophilidae > Drosophila > Drosophila paramelanica. The sequence continues at coordinate 7,405,760 of JAWNMO010000258.1, forward strand.
ACATAGAAGCAGATACAGATAGATTTACAGATACGGCTACAGCACGGCCAGCCGTTGTCTCACGCCCATCTGACACGCCCCCATGCCCTTATCTCTCGTTGCTTGTTAGCAGCATCTCACTAATTTCATTTATGCAAATCTCCCTGTCAATTTCTAAACAACTTTTCATAAGCTGGCCAACAAAAACAGCATTTGTTTTATAGTTATTTTACCTTTGTTGCTATTGTTACATAACCACCACAAATTTGGTTTTAGTTGTTGTTTTTTATACTCATTCACGAGGTGAAAAGAGTATATTAGATTTGTGTAATGTCCGCTTTGATCTCCATCGATGTTTTTTGGCTACGCCCAACAGGGGGTGTGGCCAATCGTTTAATCTACATATTTTCCCTAAGTTTGAAACTTAGATACATGAAATTATTTTAGACTGCTTACTGATCATCTTGGAGGCGGGTACGTCTTATCAGATGGGTATTAATTTCTCCCATAATTTTAATTTTTATAAATTAAGAAAGCTTTCGACTCTTTGTAAACGATTATTGCTCAGTCGGTTACACCCGATTGCAACGTTCTTGCTTTGTTTTTCTTCTTTTTTATATAACATTTGTTTATGTAAAACAAGCGGCAGCAGCAACAACAAAAACAACAACAATGGCACTGGCCACAAGCGACTCTTTTTGCCGGTTTACTCTTCAGAAGCTGTTTTGGTTTCGATTGTTTGTTTTGTTTGGCTATGCAGCGGCACGTTTCGAACTATTTTCTCCGCCGTTTTGGGCAAACAACAAATTTGCAAGTACTCCACTAGGTGACAACGGCAGAAAAAACAACATTTTAGCCCGGCTAAAATTATACAAAAGAAACAAACAGAGAAGAGCAGCTAGCCAAGCATGACGCGCTTGCTGAGGGCTGCTCTTGTGCACGCTCGGGCTGTTTCCACTCCGGCTCAGATACCCTTTACCAATACGGCATATTGGCACTGACAATGCGGCTTAAAATGCAACACTTTAGCTAATTGAGAAAATAAAAAAACTAAATATTTAGTAAAACAGGGCAATTAATGTATTAAATCATATTTTTTCACTTATTGAAAGTAAGGGTATTCAATAATTGCTGCTACTCTTTATTTTTTTATTTATTATTTTTGTTTTTCTTGTACCTACCTACTTTTGGTCTATGTTTATGCATTTTCTTTAGCTGGCTGATAATTTTCGGTATTTTCTTTTTCTTTTTTTTTTGCTCGACTAAAAAAAGCCACAAAGCGCCAATTGAAAGCAAGGCATTGGAGCTCTCCAGCCAACCATTTTTGTGATAATAGTTTCGCTTTTCTTTGTGGAGAATTGCCATTTTCAAGCGAGGCAGCTTTTGTAAATGCTTAACCATTGTCTGGCTGAGCACTTTTTTTTTTGTTTTTTGGGCCAATGACTGTCACATTTTCTGGTTATGCAGTTTGGCTGTCGTAATGCGGAAGAGTTAAAGCCATATTGAATCGAACTAATGGGCCACTAACTGACAGAAATTGCTCGACGAGCGAGCTTCAAATGTTCACCGTTAATAGAACCGACTGCAGCTTGTCATTACGATGAAACATGAATATGCAAATTTATCTTTTTATGACCAACGTCGCCGCATTATTGCGACGAGCAATTTTAATAAACAAATGCATGGGGGTCTTACGTCTGAAACTGGGCTGGGCCGGGCCGGACTGGGCTGGGTAATAGAACAAACAGGCAAACGATGCGCTGCGTGATTACGAAATTAATTACACGCTCTGCCTTAGGCAATGAACCCCAATGAAGAATGGTAAATGACATATGGCAAATGTGAAATGAGAATATCGTAATACTATTTGTGCTGGTATATTTCTCTTAAACAGAATATGCCCGCATCCAAAACTTCAAGTTTGATGGCATTTTGATCATGATTTCTTCAAACTTTAAAACGTATGAATATGGTTATCATATTATAGTTAGTTAGTTCAGGTAACAAATTTTTTGCCAGAAATCAGGAATGATTGACAAAAGTGTTGAGTTACAGTGATTTTGATACCATAACTCTTGTATTTATAAAAACCCATTACTATCTCGAAACTGCATCGCTGATTTCTTTGCTTGGTGGTTAGATTGATTTAAGATTTCCGTTCAGGGCGTTACACATTGCCTGGCACAATAGGAGTGGACTCTTGTAGCGATTGCAATAACTGGGCCATATGTGTGGGCGTTAGAATCGTTTATTTCATTAATTAACATATGCTGTCATCTAATGGGCATATGCCATTATTTAATGCCTCGGAAATCGATGGCATTTTAATTAACCGCAGTACAGATAAGACCTCCGTTCCTATAAGTACTAACTATGTACACACACATATATTTATTTATAGTATTTTTTCGACAAGGTTTTTTTTATGTATTTTAGTGAACAAATTCCATGTTTTCAAATATTAAATGTAGTTTAAGTAAAGGAAATAGATTATTTTATTGATACCCTGCGTACATAAATTGATTAATGATAAATGCTTGAATTTTGGACTCTGCATTTGCGCATAAAGTTCAATAAACGTAAAAAAGTGCTACAAAATGTTAATAGATCGATAGATTAACAAACAATAAATTATTTGAAGTTCTAGTATTAAATGTATATAATATAATAAAATATTTTATATAAACTGAGAATTGAGATAAAAACGTAACTATTAGATTAAGAAATTTCATTCTTATAACTGTATTCTGTTAGAACTGTTAGAACTTTGTTTTCCAATTGGAATTCCAACTTCACCGAACGATGCTGTTGTAAATTTCGTAAGCCTTGTGTAACATTAAATTAGTTATTAGTGTGAAATTAGTCTAACCGCTTGATCCGTGGTTTAGTTAAACCAAAGGCGTGTCCAGCCATTCTAATGAATGGCGTTAATAATAGGCTATTATTTCAATAGTACATTACATCATGATATACTGTAAAATGAATGGCGACAGGTTGTTAAACTCATTAGCCTGAAAACCAAGCCGACAAAAAATGAGAATTAAAGCAAACAATATTAACAAATCAACTTGGCGCTTGGTTTGGTTTGCTTTCATCAGCCATTTGGTTATTTATTGTGTGGGTGTAGGCTACTTGTGGCTGGCCATAGTCAGCGCCACTTAATTAAGTTGGCCCACTGGCCACCCCGCCCTCTGGCCCACATGCCCTAATGAGCGAACAGAAATTGAAACTTTTGCCGTTTTACAAGTTTTTAAGCAAACATTTGATCAAAGCTGGTGACATAATTTTTGCTAAATGAAATGGAAGAATTATGAATGCAAGCGAAATGAGAATGCAAGCGAAAAGAAAAGTCAATACAGTAAAAACGTTATGAAAATGTCGTCGTACAAGATGCGTGACCAAAATCATTATGATATAATGCGCACAGAGAAACGCAGCCATAAATAATAGTCGTCTGGCAAGCAGGCAGGTTTCGGCCAAGTTGGAGGCAACGACAAGAATCTAGATACAAATCGCTACAATTTCTGAAATAAGGCGGCTTTGGGAAACAAGTAAGAGCGTTGCAGTCGGGTATAACCAACATTGCAATACTTATTCACATTATATTAACAACCGAGTATTCATTTTGAAGTTCAAGTCTTACACAAACCCAATATACACTTTTCTCTTTGTGATCGTGTATAAAAACTTTCGTTCGAACGTAAAACGGGGGCACACGGGGGCCAGTTATCAGAGCAGCCATTATCAATATAGACAGAATTGAGTTGACTCGGCGAGGCGTAAAGAACCGAGTGTTGACCTAAATAGGCTCCAGCGGGGCACTTTGGGGGGAATGTCTGTGAGTGTCTTTTCCTAGCGAAGCATAGATCAATCACAAGACCTTTTTCACGTTTATTGGTGCCAGCGTTGCAGTTGTTGTTGTTGTCGTTGTTGTCGTTGTTGTTCTTTTTCTTATTTTTATTTTGTATCGACGACTATTTTAGGTCTTTATCGCCGCAATGCACTTTGTTGCGAGATGCTCAAAGCTGTGCCAGCTCTATTTTTGGCTGCTCTGGAAGATTTATGGCCAAACGTCTGCCACTCCGACAGTCGGCTCGGCTTATTCGGCCATGTTTGCACACGTTAATTGCTTAGAGTGGAACAGCCAAAGCAACAGCATAGCACGACAGGAAATGCTCGGCCCGACTGAAAATTTTATTTTATTTTCATTTTCATTTTTTTTCTTTTTTTTCGTGCCCAAAGCACACGCCCACCGCCTTGACTGACTGCCAGGCAGCAGTGACTGCCGACTGGCAACTGCTGTTGTTGCTCTCTGTTCATGGCCGTAATCAAGCCAATTTAATAATATGTTACGCTGCACACAATTTCACCTGCAAGCCAACCAGCCAGCCAGCCACTCAGCCAGCTATTCGGCCGGGCTGGGCAGGCAGCGTAGGTTAAAATAAACAAGTAAGAACGTTGCAGTCGAATGTAACCGACTGCGCTATACTCGTTAACAATATTATAAAAGCTTTAAACAGTCGAAAAGGGTCATTTTAGTTCTGGCTCTTAAATTGTGGATTTTTGCAGTTTATCCGTTCCAAAAATTCTGCATATTTTATCTAACGAATATGTTTCATTGCAATGCACAAGGCCAATATACTTTTTTATTTTTACTTCGTTAACGAGTATGGAAAGTAACAATGATTGCTCCTTGCGCAAGGAACTGGCAGTGAACCAAACTGAACCGCAACATTCCATGCCGTACCGCAACCGTTGTTGAAGACCGTTGTTATTCTGACCAAAATTGCGATTTGATTAAAAATTATGCTCGTGTGTATGCGCGGCGCATGCGTGCCAATCGAGCAGACAGACAGAGAGGGGGATAGAAAGCGGGAAACAGCGTGAGAGAGAGATAGAGATACAGCGGGGACAATCACATTTGGCACATGGCAAAATACAAACGGTCGGTCGACTGGCGTACGTGACATTCGGGGGGCTGCGGACTTCAGACTTGACAGACAGCTTTCTGAATATGCGCATTAGAAAAGTCTTTGACACTCAATTCTAAAACTAGACAGCAAATTCACGAAAGGGCGGAATAGGGTTACTTGAACTTGACATAAAAACAATACTGATCCATATTAAGCGCTTTAAATGAAAAATTATAATAAATACATATAATAAAATGAGAAAACAAACTAAATCCAATTAACTGATATTTGTGATGTAATTTATAATATTATCAAAAATTGTATTTTTGGTATAATATCATATTGTTTTTTCATATTTGACTACTGTTAGAGTACGAAATTAAAAAAAACAAACATTTTTTGAGACTTATTAAAAAAAATTGTAATTTTCTTTGAATTTTCTTCTAGAAATTTTAGCTAACAATCCTAAAGATACAAGAAGTACAGCCGAGCACACTTGACTACAGTATGCAGACTCATAGCTGTTGTTTTTGTTAGCTGGCAATTTTGCAGGTAATTCGTCACGTAGCAAAATGTTGCTGTTGCTGATTATGCATTGAAAATTGCAGCCGGCAATCTGCATAGCCCAACAGCAACAAAGCCGGCAGCCGCAGTGTTCGTCACTCAAGCATGGCTCTCCATCTACATCCACATCTATATGTATACAACTCCTGCTATGGCAGCTCTAGCTCCAGCTCTCGCTCCCACTCCAGGTTCAGGTTCAGCCGCAGCTTCAACTCCAACTCCAACTCCAACTCCAGCTGCTGTTGCTGTTGCTGATTACGCCCGCGGGCCAGCGAAAGCCATCAATATGCAGCAGGAGAGCAACAAAATATAAAATACATTTTATATACAAGTACAACAAAGAGGAACAACAACCACAATAACAACGGTCAACAGTCGGAAATTCGTGCGCCAATTAATGCCAAATTGAAATCAAGCCATAAAAATATGGCATTCAGTAAAGCCCCTGACCAGACCGATGGACACCCGCATCTTTATACTGATTATTTATATTTTCAGTTCATTGACATTTAATGCATTCGATGACATTTGGCTGAAGTACAGCCGATAAAAATCATAGCCATAGTCTCAAATACAGTCCAAGATATTGACAAATGATTCGGCTTTAATACGAGTGTGTCAATCAAATCGAATCAAATTAGGCCAGGCAGCCAAGCGGTCAAATGTCAAAGTTTACTACGCTAAAAATGGAATCGTAGGTCAGCCACGCTTTGACCCGCAATCTTGTGGTAATAAGCATAACTATTCAGAAAATTTAAACATTTAGTGGGCAACCAAAGTGGCTGCTGTTAAAATTGTCCAGGAAAATCAAGAAGAAAATTACTTGTATTATAAATATATCCCAGTTACAAAACCGTTTCTTTTTCGCACTATAAATGAATAAGTTGCATTGTCTGCACTTTTTCAACAAAGCTTCAATTCAGTTTGTATAAAACAAAAAATGGTTGGTTCCGCTTACAGTTCGAGTCCGGATCATGTCATGATTTGAGCACTGGTTCGTTTTTGTCAGTAATAAAATAATGTTGCAATAATGAAATAAATAACTAATATACAGTCGGTTTAGTTCAGTTAGGGCCCAATGTTCAGATTATTTTGAACCAATCAAACATTGGATCATTTTTGCAAACATTCCGTTAACTTGATTGTCTTTCTGTGTAAAGCAAGCGATTCAAGATTTTACAAAAGCTCTCATATAACAAAAAAGTAAATAAAATATTAAAATAAACAAGGTGTGTAAAGAATAACAAATTTAAACAGCAAAATAACTTTAGATAAGATTTCATTGTTTTGTTTACTTAAAATATCACACAATATGCACAGCTAATCTAAACCAACTAGATGGAAAATACCGTTAATTAACAACAGAAATAAAGCATATTGCAATTTAATTTTGTCCGACTAGGTATTTTAAGTTGAATGCAATTTTATTAAGCTATAGTCAAACTGTCTAACTATGAAAACAAAAATATTTTTCTAAAAAAATGCAATCAATAAATTCTTACAATAACTCAACTCAATTGACCAATTGTGCTAGTGATTGGGCCGACTTTGACATATATAAGTTTGTCTCCAGCAATAACAAAGAGAGTTCGAAAGAGCTAGAGAAACGTCCACATAACAAAATATATTTAGTTTGAAGTTACATCAGAAAGCAAAAGAATTATATAACGAAGCTGGTTTCGGCTCATCTTTAAGATTCCAAAGAACAATCAAATAAATTACCCTAAACGTGGACTTTAATTTTTAAAGGGAAACTGAACTATTCAATGTTCAACACAAATTTAAAGATTTAATCAGAGATTGAAAATGTGTGTCTTGGTATTAGGATTCCTTGGAATTAATTTGATTGTTACATGACTCTCTGAAATTGGGTACTAAACAAATTGGGCAAGTTACATCATTTTGCTTTAAGCCAAGTTTTCGTGCTATGGTATAAAAGAGAAACAGGAAAATAAGGTAAAATGTGCAGAGCTGTAGCCGCGACTCTCGAGTTCTATTCCTAGGCCACTTCAAGAGAAACAACAACACGAAATTGCAAAACAGTTGTTGCCAGGCCAACTGTGCCGATTATGTCACCGAGCTAGCAGCACGGCTTACAATAAAAATAATAAAAAAAAAATAAAAGAAAAGAAAACCCGTCTCCATGCGCAGCACTCCCCAGTCCACCCACAGACGACGACATTCTGTCTTCCCGCTGGCGCCCCTCGCGTTGCCCTTCTTCTGCTGCATATTATTATCATTACGTGTTTTGTGGCATTTGCGTCGCCTGCATCTTGACAGATATGGGTTGAGTTTGGAGCTGGGCCATAAGGTCTAAGGGGCAGGCCAGACGGCAATGTTGCAATTTACTTAGGCATTACTCAACACTTCTCACGTTGAAACAAACGAAGAACGCGACAAGCGACATGTGAGAAATTATTTTAGAGCTGCCAAATCCGTAAGGTGCCCTAGTAATATCACAAGTAGTGCCAGGCCCCGCCCTCACCTCGAGTGCAAAAGTCAATAGGCGGCGCTCACTAATACGACCGACTGTTACGGTAAAGCCATAAATTTAATTGTTGCCAAATGGTGCTTTGAAGTGGCGCCCTCTGGCGACTGCGACTGCGACTGTAGACAGCGAGAACGGGGTCTGCCTTCTTTCAGCAATATGCATGCAATTGTTGTTGCTGTTCTTGTCGCACTTGCTGTTTCAATTTCGCTAATGCCAGAAACGTTTTACATTTTGTAAGCTCCAGTTCCGTTCTAGTTTCTTTAGGGCGCACTCTTCTTGTCCAAGGCTGACGACTGATTTACGAAATGTCGATACGATTACGTTGAGCTGAGGGCCAAAGGTTATCGCGAATGTGTACAAGCTGTGCTGTTTTTTAAATTCGTTCACGAAGTGAAAATAGTTTATGGCCCGCCCGAATATATAATAGTGTATACCCATGTGTAAAAATGTTATGATTTGTTGGCGACGCCCACGTCAATTTTATTTAAAAAAAAAGGAAAAGTGCAAACATGCAATTTATATCATTAAGATCGTTTTAGACTGTGAACGAGTATTACACAGTCTGTTACACCCGTTTAACGAGCATTAACGGTGCAGTTAGAAAACCATTAGTAAAATTTAGCATTGCCGCACTTTCAATTTTCGTTTTCTTTGCTGCGCGGCGCCGAATTCGGAACGGATATTGACGCAGAGCTTCAAAAAGTTTTATTTGCTTTGGGTACACACAAAGTACAAGTATTTTCTATGGCAGGTTGTTAAAAACAAACACACACATACAAACACAAATATAACGGAAGTTGGCTCCACCGTATCCATTTAAACTACTTGGTATTTCCGCAATAAAAATATTTAGTTTTAGAGCATGTTTGCACTACGCCAACAATTCTTATCAGTGGGAATAACACACTTTTTAAGAGTCGCGACCTTTCTTAACGTAATTAAGACTGTTTTAATCTATCAATAATAATTTCAAATTATGTATTTATAATAAGCTTAAATGTGATTGTCATAGATCACAAGATGTAGACAAATATATCTCATAAATTACCATTTTGAATGATCGGCTTTCGTTGTATAATCTTTTGTATGTCAGAATTCAATTTATAAATCTAGCATTGTCTGCTTTTAAGCAACACCAGTTGAATATGTTTTCTGTTGAAGTCTAGATTCTTTCAAGTATCTTATAGATTACAAATATGAATATATTTCTTGCTTGTTTACCTATGGTTCAGTAGTAATTAGTGCCCTGAAACTAAAACTGGAATATAACTAAGGACTCTTAATTTGCTAAAAAGTTCATATTTAAAAAATATAGCAGAAATCTGATCCAGTCCTGTTGGACTGCAGAATTCTTACGTATGCAGTTTTCCACGAATTGAATATAATAAATTCCCATATCGCTTAGCTTATCGAGAAACATTCATAAGGCACAAATATGTCACACACGCACACAATTTAGAACATGTCCAGTTCTGTGAGCTGTTTTCTGTATCTTATTCTGTTTATTTTCAGAGATTACACAACCAGCCCTCTTCCAAAGAACAAATCTAATTAAACCGATATGACAACACCCGACAGAAACGACACATAAACATTTCAAAGTCGCATTCCGTCTGTCTACGACCCATAATCAAACATAACTATCCGTTCGTATCTGCAATGTTCAATGAATTCTCAAATCGTCAAAGCGTGCAGATAATTCATATCTAATTGCCACGGGCACATAAAAGCAAAATACAACAAAATAAAAAAAAAGAAAGAAAAGAAAGAGCAAAAATAATTACATTTTCTCATGTATAGATTTGTAATGCAAATGGTGGAGCCACCACACTTGGTCAGCAGCCACACACACACACACACACACAGCATCTCATAACAAGTAGCCAGTCTCGGCTTTGAAGCCGCAAACTCCGTTGACAAGTGCAGTGCACACAGCAGGCAGAGGCAGCGAACTGCACCTTGATGGCATAGATTTATATGTATGTATATGGATACAACTGGAAGCGAAGCGGTGGCCGTGTCAACAACACTTTGGCGACGCTGCTGTTGACGTCGTCAATAATCAGACGCTGAACTCACAGCAGATGCAGACAGTCTCAAGGCGACAGCGACATCGGCAGCGACAGCAGCAAACAAACTGAGCGACAAGTTGCATTTCTTTTATATTACTTTTGTTTGGCTTTGCCTATTGCGCGTCGAGCTTTTCAGTTTTCGCATTGTTCGCAATGTTGGCAATTGCCATAATCAGTGCGACGGCAACGGCGACAAAGCCAAAGACAAAGACAAAGGCCAAGCGACGATTATGGCGGCATCACTTTCATGCACTTTCAGTAAGAAAGAGAGTCGGCTAGCAAGTGAGAGGCGCTGGATATGTGTGCGTGTGTTTGTGTGTGAATAGTTGAGAGAGCGAGTGTGAAGCTGGGCACACCTGAAAAGTTAACAAAGCCACATTGCCTCATCGACAGCAAAGAAACCAGTTTCATGCCACCTATGACGCATGCGAAGCTGTTCGTTGATTTTTTTCTTTCTTTCATTTCATTTCTTTTTTTATTTCACTATGATTTAATAAAACTACAATTGAAAAACTGCAAGCTTCTTCTTTCTGCAACCAATACGAGTAAGATTACATTGAGTCAAAACATAACTCAATTTTATAAGAAAGCACTTTCAATAAACAGCAACAAGAAAATTCTGCATTTATTTATGCTTACATGGCAACAAATTTAATTTTCGTAATGCCTTTGTAAAGAACCCCAATATCTGCATACATATCTCAATATTCAACTATCTGTACATCACATGAAAACTCGAACGAGTATTCATCAAAAAATCAAATAAAATGTATAAGAAAATATGAATATATAGAGAAGTTTGTTTTCCACATGGTACATTGTTATAATTACAGAGTATTCAAATTAATTTCTTTCTTTGAATTTATTAATTGGACTATTACTCATACACATTGTTGTTGCCGGCTGTCTATTAACTGGAATATATAATTAGGTTTCACGCCGAACATTTTTTGGTTTCATTCGGTTTTGTTGCGTTTCTTACAATAAAAGCACTTTCGTGTTTTAATCACTGATCTGCCTCAACAATTTGTAAGTTAATTGCGGCAATTTGATGGTGTTTCCATTTAACATTTAATCGACAGTAAATTATAATGAGTTTCAGACGATGACGCGACGGTTTGCTGCACCTTAAGTAGGATTTGAGCTGCAATATAAAGGCTCTTAGAATATGCGTCAATGTTGTTTCACAGCTGCTTGGATATGTCAGATATTTAATATATGTATATAGATACTCCTCGATTAAACACACTTGAAAGCAAGGCACAATTTTATTTACGTTTTACTCTTAATATTGTTTGGTTTAGGATATTTATCGATTAGATTCTCTGTTTTAGACACATATTTAAATAATATTTTCAGGCAATGCGAATCAGAAATAAAATATATAAATTATATATATTTATTGCTTCACATTTCCCATCCTAAGCAATTTGAAATATTCACAATTTAATGAAAAATGACAATAAACATAAAAATACTTTTTATGCTGAGCACATTAACATTTACCAAATAATTTATTTATGCATATCGTTTGAGGGCAAAGTAATTTTCATTGTTATTCGAAACATAAATAATTATGGATAGCACAATTTTACTTTTATGCCCGTCAATAAAATTATGTTAATGTATTTGCGGAGTAATCGAGAGCATCTCCAGAGTGCATAAATAATTAATTTTCAATCAGCATTTAAGTACATTTAAATATGTACGATAACTGTAACTGTACATCAACAAGACTTTCAAACAAAATTTTAATATTTTGCAATTTTTAAATAAAATAGTTTAAGTGAAACATAGGTTAACTTAGGACAAATGTTCAGAAAGATAAAAAGAATAATGCAATATTTAAATCTTAATCTTAATCTTAATATTAAGCTCTATGTTAAAATTTTATAATACTCCCTAGCAGAACCCGTTTAGAAATATTCACTTTATTGTAGATAATTTTGTGTTTCTAAATCTAAAACCAACTCCAAATAATCGCAACACTATATCTGATACACAGGTATATATTTTAAGTTTACAGAGTTCAGTTTGAAGAGCGGCACAAAAAATAGAGTTATTAAGGATATTGCACAAACCCAACAGCGAGAATGGGTACATAAGTTTAAATATTCCTTCTCTATCACTTTAACCGCCTTCCACTGGATGGCTTGTTAAGCAGCACAAACTGTGCAACATATTGGCAAAAATGTGGGTCAACAGCAACCACAACAATAACGCCCAATAAACGCCACAATAATAGTTATCAAGCGCCTGTTGGTGACTGTAAATGTGTGTGTGTGTGTGTGTGTGTGGTGTGCGTATGCGCCTGTTTGCAGTTGCACACAAAAAACACCCTTTAAAGCCCAGACGCCTACCAAACCCCGCCCCAAAAACCAAGGCGCGCCTTTGTTGCTCATCAACGGCGGTTTGTTCAACTTTGTTTGCAATTCGAAAATTGCGCGAAAAGTACATACAGCGAAAGATAATGTGTTAACACACACTCACACACACTACACTACACACAACAAATGCAATTACGCAGCAACTAACGTGCAAATTATGCAAGTAAACAGATTAATTGGGTCACCAAATGGGGCCACCACCGGATCGAGCAAGTTGGCGATAATAATAACCAGAACACGGTGAGCGGAAGTGGAAGTGAGCGGAGGAGATGAGCGACCAGAAGCTGTTTGGCTTCCTTATGACAAGGTGTAATTATGAACGACACCAGAGGGGAAAATTATAACAGGATTTCATACAGGTGACAGCATCCGGTAGATTAGGATTTTAACGTTCATAATTTTTCAAATATAATTGACTTATTTTTCGTTTCCTAATATTTCAGTTATCAGAATCTAATATATATTTTGATATAGTGAAGTTTGTTTATAAGAAATTAGAAATCTTCTGTTTTGTTGGCTAATAATCTTTTTACTTAATTCCTATTCGGCATCAACAAAAATTAACTTTTGCATTTGAGATGGCAGAAGATTTCACATGATTCAATGCCTGAATTCGGTCAGCTAACTGTACAAGGCGACCCACCTAACACTGCCTACATGCACAAGGCCAATTTTAAGCATTCGAGGTGCTCCAAGAGCTGTTGCTCAAACACCCCACACACACACATACACACATACACATACAGATTGTCTGGTACAAAGTACAGAGTACTCGAATGTGACCGACCAACAGCCCACAACGTCGCCAGCCACCAACGTATTTAACATTTGAACATGCATATTAATAACTGACATAGAAAACAATAACTAAGTGTGTATGTATGTGTGTGTGTGTGTGTCTGACTGCCTGGTTGTCTGTTTTTCTGGGCTAGGAATTTCCCCATTTTGGTGCTTTGTCATCTCTGCAAATGTCTGCCACTCTTGCAGTGTGTGTGGGAAATTAATTGTTGAACAAGTTTGAGACTAGCAAAAATAATACAGAAACAAGAACGTTGCAGTCGGGTGTACCCGACTACACCATACTCGGGAATGGGTGTGACCAACATTTTTGCGCTCGATCGAGGAAATTTGATGACACTAGCTCCAAAATTCAGTATATAGATTTTTGCGGTTTACTTGTTCACAAAATACATATATTTATATCTATTTGCCAGTGGGTGTATCCAAAAAGTTATTCTGCAATCTTTAAAAGAGGTCATCAGTAATCTGGTCTAAAACTACGGGATACATATAGACTTGTCTGCCTTGGGAATACACGAGTATATACTCCAAGATTTCTAGACAGACGGACGGAAGTTGCACAAACCCTATATACCCTTTTCCTATCGTGAACGTGTATAAAAGCAAGCAGAAAAGCCACGTTTTTCGGAATGTGGAAGATACAAATACCCTTACAGACAAATATCAAATTTGTATTTGCTTTTGATATCTCAACTGATGATTCAGATTCATTGCAAATATATATTTTATTTTCTATGCGTTACATACTTTGGGCCAAAATTAATATACCATTCGTCAGAGTATAGCCAAAAAATAACAAGACATTGAGCGTTGCCATGTAATTATCTCAAATGAGTTTCCAAAACCGCAAGAAATAAGTATGCAAAGAAAACAAAAAGTATCTTTGCCAAGTTTCAAGTTTTGCGTGGGTTCCAGTTTGGCGTCGCAAAGTTTAAACGCATTTTAAGTTTCCAATAGCTTGCCAAAGTTTTCAAGTGGAACTTACCTGCAAAAAACAAGAAGCAGAAAAGAAACAAATTTAGAAAATTTATAGAGAATCATTTGAGAAATGAAGAGGGAGCAATGACCCAGGGACACACACACACATATTAACTTGCTCACACATTGCACATCCTGCTCGCAAGCACCCTGCATCCTTCTGCTCGTCTCAGACACGCTTTTTCACTTTCCTGCGGGCGCTTTGTATGCATGAGTTGGAAGTGAACTAGCAGAGGACAAAAGCGTTGAATTGGCGCTGGCTGTGGCAGCCTGCTGCTGCAAGTGGCCACACGGAAGCGAGACACGCTCGGACAGGGAAGGGGCTATATTCCGCAACCGGAAACAGGAGCGCGCAACAAAAGCTGCAGGTTCTTAAAGGACACGCTAGCTGCGTGTTTGCATTTAAAGTGCAATGTGCCACCAGCGAATTAAGGTCAAATCATGCACAAAAGCAAATCCCCAACTTCCCAGCTTTCCCACTGGTGTCTGAGCCGGGTTAGTTCGTACGTCCGTCCGTCGGTCCGTGCGTCCGTCTGGCAATCTGCGCCTGTGGCCTGGCGGATCTTCCCATATTAATGACAACGACATGACAAAGTTTGTTGTTGTTGTTGTTGTTGTTAATGTGTGCGACAACATTGGGTTTTTTTTTGTGTTTGCAGCCCAACGCAGGATGTGTGCAACTTTTTTATTGCAGCTGCAACTCAACGAGGCGCATATCCTGCATCAGCAATTTGTATAATGTACGCCCTGCAAAGTGTTTTTTTACTACCCCGCTTATTTCAGCTGCATATTTCATATGCATTTATACAAATTATACATTGCCCTTATAAATTATCGTTCTCATAATCGAAAAAGCTCTTTAATTTGTATTATACTAATATAATTGTATTGACAATCCTAAATATAGAAACCAAAATATAACACATTCAGTTCAAAATTGTGAAATGTTCTTGAGAATTATTTCATATTATTAAACTTTAATAATATTTGAAAATTAATTTTTATTCAATGTCAGATCTTTTACGATATACAAAAATCTTAAAAAAATGCTACTTTTAATGCACATTATACATTTTGAATAGTTTTAATTTCTATATCTACATATCCTATATCATTTCGATATAGTCTAACCTAACCTGATTTTACAATAAAAATTTGAATGGCCTTTAATGCAGTTGACCTTTACTGTTCAACAGAAATTTATTTATCAGATTTTAACAAATTTTCCATTTTCGACTTTTTGTACCTCCCCAAAATAATTAAGAGTTTAATCTTTCCGCATCAAGCCGAGAGATTAAACACCTAATCCGTCTATTGAAATTGTTTTTCATTTACATTTCCACTTTCGTTTTTCACACACGCTCGCACACAAATTACGAACTCCATATGGTCAATGCAAATTTGTCGTAAATTGTTGTAAGTGGCTTAAAATGCCAGCTACCAGCAACAACAAAAAAAAAATAACAACAATAAGCTGACCAAACTTTCACTTAACAGAAGAAAAAAGGCACAAAATCAGCTCCTGCCTTAAGTGGGTCAAAACGCTCGCTCGCAGCAAGTTCGAATAAATTTTCAACTTATAGCAAAGTTTAAGAGTTTAGCTGCCAGTTGGGTTCAAATGCCAACGCACGCAAAGCCAATTGGCGCCCAGCAACAACACCAACAACAACAAAAAACAGCAACAATCTTTGCCTGAGATGTGCGCTGATAAAAGATGCACTATGTGAACTTTGAACTCGAACTCTCGGTCAGCAGCAAATATTACAGTTACCCAAGCGAAAATTTTGACAATGAACTTTGACAGCAAATATTGCGGGTGAAGTGAGCTGCGCAGCAGTTGTGGGTGGCATTTGTGGGTTGCGACAACGTCTGTTGATTAATTTATTTAAATTTTGTTTATTTTTTTGTTGATGCCTCGTTCGAAGCTTTAAAGCAATAGCGGTCGCCTTGTTGACGTTTCTCATTCACATCTCTTATCACAGCTACACACCACATAAACCACATACACACCACACATACACACACACCGCTTGCATGCACTGTATGTAATTAAGGTCCGCGTGCATGAAGCTTTAAAATCAGGTCACGTGTCTTTTAACTTGAATGATTTTGTTTATTTGCTGCTTTTGCTTTTGAATTTGACTTTCCTGTGTGCTGTTGTTGCCTTAGTTACTGGCTGCTGCTGTCTCTTATCAGCATTAGCAAAAACGTTGAAATGTTAAGGGCCAAATTTGCTGACGCAGCACTGTCTGGCTGTCAGATTTTTTTTTCAAACGGAAAACTGCCGGAAAATGTAGGCTGCATTAGCGCAATGAATTGCCGAGTTAAGTCTTTCGGGCAGGATATTAAAAGAGCTAACATTTAATCTAGGCTCAAGCTCTCTGAACAATTTATTTGCCATAAAAAAATCGAAACAGTGGTTCCTATAATAATTGGCATACAAGTAATATAAAATAAATAAAATTATTCAAAATTATTGTCTTTTAATTCAAATTCGAATCTTCCATTGCATTGTTGAAAACCTGGTTCACAAACCAGAACTCTTTTCCAACACTTTGTTGGTAGGGGAACATAAAAACACATGAAAATTCAGTGTGAAAAAATAATATCATACAAACATGCGTATGTGTCTAAAGTTACTCACATGCACATGTATAAATGTGTGTGTTTATTTATTTCTCCCACGCTTTGACAAAAGCCTACAGTTGGATGCCCAAATAGTCACAAAAGGCAAAATGAATCATGAACATGAATAATAACGGTTAATTATGCGCATTTCAGTATGTGCGTATGTTCCTATGTACTTGTGTGTGTGAGGGGATTTTCATAAATAAATTTGCACTTAACAAATGAAGAGAATGTTGCTAAGCGCAACAGGCTAACAACATGCCGAACGATGAAGGTGAACGAGAATGGGGAACGAAGGGCACAGTAGTGGTGTAGATTGCCTGCGAGGCAACAAGGAAGTCATGAAACAAAGCAATGCTCAATAAACAGAGAGGCGCAGACAGAGCAACAGCAGCAGCAGCCGCCAGACAACAACAGTGGAATTAAAATTTAATTTTAATCGCTGAAATGAACGAAAAGAACAAACAGCAACAACAGCAGCAGGGAGAGAAAGAGTGAGAGAGCAGAAAAAGAGAATGAGGGGAGAGGCAAGCCTATTTCCATTGACTACGCAGACACTCCCCAACACGAGCATACATGCATACATACATACATAATCCACGCATATATATGTACATACATACATAATGGATAATGGCGTGCAGACAAATAAATTTTCAAGCAGGCCTGCGTGCAATACACACAGATGCATTCATATGTATGTATGTATGTATGTATATTTAAAGAAAATTTAATAAACACAAAATACAAAACAGCGCAGGCAGGCGCAAGATCTACAGGGGCAACAACAAAACACACGGCCATACACAAAAACATCTGCATATGTACACATAAAATCAAGCACACATACATAAGTATGTACATATGAATGCATGCAGGCAAGGCTAGAGATTTGTGAAGCATTGGGAGGCGATCGGCAAGCAAGAACAGGCACTGCTGCATCAAGAACAAGAAGGAACAACAACCAGGCAAACAGGTCGGCCGCAGGTAAACATGCAAGAGCAACAATAACAGACGCAGCAGCAGGAAATGTGGGCAAAAGCGAGACAGCGTCAACGATAAGACTGCGTTTGATAAATATCGATAAATGAGCGGCAGGGCAGGAAGCAAAACTTCAACAACGCAACTAGTCAAAACAAAAGGCGAACGCATCGCAGGTAAAAGCAACAAAGGAAACTCAGGCTCAGCATTGTTACTTTAGTTCTTTTTGTTTTTGATGCTGTCTCTACGTGGGGGCGCGATGAACGCGAAAGCAACTGTAAAAAATGCAACTGCAATAACCTGCTGAGACCACAAAACGAAAAGCAAGAACAACAACGATGTGACCAAGTAATGTTAAATATTATTAGAGGCAAAGAGCGAGAGAGGCTGTTAGAGACAAAGTAAAAAGAAACAGTTTATAAAGATAGAACATTCAAGTTGGAGAGAGACTGAGTGAGTAAGTGTGTGAAAGAGAGAGACAGTGCAACGTATGCAGTTATTTATGAAGCGGGCAGTGTTATTTTCGAGTGCCCAAACAGATGAGAAAACAGAAAATCGCGTGGAATATCAAAAAATGCAGACAAAACAGACGCGGAGTTTCTGTTGTTTGTTGTTATGACGTCCGAGAGCGCATGCGTTGGGCATTTTAAATCGTTTGTTGTTTTTGTTGCTCTTATTGTTATTGTTGCTGTGCTTTTACATTTAGCTTTTTGCGGAAAACACACAGAACACATAAATTTATGCGACGCCGCTTGTCAACACTGTTGGCTGTGTTGGATGTGTTTTGGTGGTGGCTGCAGATGAGGGGTGTGTTTTTTTCAACAGTGGGGGTTGTTGGTGGAGCTCACATGAAGCAAAGGAAAACATGACTAAAAGTTATTTCGAACAAAGCGAAATGGAGACTGCGACGTAGTTTAAAACAGAACCCCCACCCCCTATTAAACAATTAACAATAATAAATTGCGTTATAATTCGTGTTAAGAGGCGCATGTTTATCAGTAAGCGGTAAGGTTCAATAGACCCTGCTCCAAATAATTTTAAAAATAGCCATAAAATCAAATATGTCTACGCTGGATATGCACATGTACAGTAATGGAAATAATAATAGAAACGACATGTTTTCTTTTGGTAAATTCCATATTTTGTTCCCTGAAATTAATTTTTTTTTCAAAGGTTTTAGTTTTCCTTTAAGGTTTATTAAAATAAGTAAAAAAAATAATCAGAAAATGTTAGCTTTCTAAAAATATTTGTGTAGCCATTAATTTTAATTAAATTTGTTTGCCTTGAATAAAAATAACTGACTTAAGATTGAGTTGTATATCGAATCTTCACTCTAATATTAAATTAGCCTAAAATGTTAAAGTGTTTGTCGTTCCTATTATTTTTCCCATCACAGTATATATGCGCAGTGGTGGGCGCTAATTTCTTGGCAATTGCAAATGGGTTAATGAACCTCAGTTTGCGATAAGAAAATGCATAGCATTAAATCATTTTAACAAAAACATAAGTAACATAAGTACATACATATGTTTGCGTACATATATAGAATTGTTTGTGGGTGTTTTAACTTACCGTTTGACCATTTTGTTGGTTACCCCAGAGTTGTTTTCCTGCTGCGTTCCAATATCAACGGATTTATGATAATCCAGTTTTGAGGTGAAGATTTTGATGCGACGGAAATCAATTTTGACGCTGTCCTCTTAAACCTTTTAATTTAAATAGATTTTCAAAAATGATTGCAAATTTGTTTATACTCTTTATTTATTTTGCATTTATCTAAAAATGTTTTTAAATATTTGTTGTTGATTTATTTTTATAAAAACTCCCCTGCGCGAGTCCAATTGGAACGTATAAGACTCAATGGCAACGCAAAAAAAACAAAACACAACGCAAAACGAAAACAAGCGAATGCCATAAAATTTAAAAAAAAACAAAAGGCAATATAAACAAAAAGGAAAAGTAAATAGAATCTTACATATAATCTTACAATGCTACGCAGTACACATATATATAAATATGATATGAAAATGTTTATATCTATTAACTGTTTATTTTGCGTGCATGCAATCAACAACAGCCGCAACGCCGCTTGCGCTTTGTGCTTTGTTTTCCGTTTTCGGCATTCTCTATGTTTGTTTGTTTGTATGTGGGTATTTTTTTTCTGCAACACTTCAAGGGCTTTACAGCAGAAACAATAACAGCAACATGGCCACTTTATTGATTCACTGTTATTACAACTTGCTTTGAACGAAAATCAACACACAAAATTAACACGCGCAGTTGAAGATGAATGCACTTTTTTTATATATGTGTATTACGCGTTTGCCTTTACCGTCTCTTTGCGCTCAGTCAGCCCAACAAAAACTAATAATTCAACACACAAACATAACACCTACGCTGCACACATACACTTATGCAGATACGTACGTACACCTACAAAGCACAGCAAGTGGATTTGATTTCTATGATCACATACTATATTTTTACCTTTTTTTTAAAAAAATTTTGTTTAGCAATTTTGGATTGCAAGCCAGCTACGTATATTCATAGGTTTTTACACTTTCTTCACTTCACTTCTTCGCAGTTAAACTTTTGGTGCATTTCGCGAGTTTGATTTCGAGATGCATTCGCCTGTTGTATTAGCACGCACAAATTCTATGTGAAGTAAAATAATTATAATTTGCAATTCACTTAGGCTAAATTTAAAACTTTTGGCCCGTTTCAAAAATCGGAAATTTGTTATCAAAGCGGTCTCCGTGCGTACACGACGCGCTGTTGTTGCGTTTTGTACACTGAAACTAGAGATGTTGACTTGATATCGACTTATCGATATTTTAAAACAGCATATGCGATATTTCAATAGCAATTATTTCGATACATCTGTTAGCATTTTATAAAATTAATTAAAAAGTTTTAAATTAGGGTGCTTAACATCAAATATAATTATTACTATTTTTTATTGATAAAAATAATAAATTGTATTTCTACATATATCTAATGAAATAAACTACTTATATCGTTGTATTAACAGTATTAACTCACCTTTTACTCAAATGGTACCTTAAGTTGAAATACACAATGCACTTCTGTTAACTCTCGATAGTCGTCTTATAAAAAAAACCGATTACACTTTATTACAAAGTATAGCGGTAAAATTAAATTTTGATTTCATTAGCCAAGAAAATTTTTAAAAATATATTTTAAAACAATTTCCTTACTTTGGATACGATTGTCAAATTTGTCAAATGTTAGTAGTGTGTTAAAATATAGGCAGAAAGTCAACCATCTAAAATGGATACCATAAAACTCCAGTTATTACAAACTTGATTTACTAAACATAGCTGAAATCGTAATAAAAATATTTTCTCAGAAACAACAATTTTTGAAAACTATAAATAAAAAATACTATAATAAAATAATAAAAATAAACGTTTTTTTCTTTGTTGAACAGTATTGAATATATGTAAAGATTTTAGTCGCTCTTAAATTATTTGCTTCTATGTACTATAGCATGTTCAAACATCAAATAAACTTTATAAGAATCGGAATTACCGGCTTTTCCTAAATAGCCGCTATTGTATAATGAAATGAAAACAATTTCAAGCAGATCAGATTAATTAACAGTTTACTTCTCCAGATAACTCAACCTTAAAAATTATAAACTTAGAAAGTAGAATGCGTTGCAATATGCGTTGGTTTTTGTTGTGTCTTAGATGTTAGTTGAAATCCCCGCTTTTGCCATCGCAGGCCACAATCTTGACCTTGTCGACCTTAACGAACTCGTGCACCTCTCGGAACTCCACATCGTTAAGCATCAGCGTCCAGACATTGTCGCAAAAGCGATAGGTGTTCAGTTTACCAGCCTTGAAAGTAACCCGCGCCTTAACCCGTTGGTTCAGGGCATTGTTAATGCTCTTGTCGAACTGCAGCAGAACTTTAAAAGCCAATGCGGGCGTTATCTGGCCATACTGTGAATATTAGAGTTAAAATGGAGTTGACATCAATATTATTTGGCGAGAAACCGAAGAGAGAATAAATATAACTTCTACAGTTAGCTATGCATAAAATGCAACTAATTCTGCGCTGTAAGTTGGATTGGTTTGTTAATCGGCCGATGCGCTAGCAATGTGCAAACATTTTAATTTGGCACAGGGTTCGGCTGTCTGCGACGCAGCTGCAGCATTGGCCTGTTGAAACTCTTAAAGTTCGGCTCACCTGAATTAGTTCGTCGAGGCTTTCCTGTAGTGTGTTTCCTAGAGTAGTATTACGATATAATTGATAAGACATAATTACGTCGCTAAATTACTAAAACGTGAAATGTAAAAATGTTATTTTCCTGAGCAGCCGAAGACAATTTAGAGATGTCAGTAAATGTCGATATTGAAGTACTGAATCGATAGTTAACAGTTCACATACTTACGATATATATTACACAAAAACCAATGCGATATATTGATATTTAATGCGATTGCCTTTTTATGTCGGTAATGTTAATAAAGTAGTATTATATGAAGAGTTTATAGTTTACTTATTTACAATATATAATAAAAAAAACTGATGCGATATGTCTATATATATCATAAAATAAGAGCCAAAGACATCATAGATGTCAGTAATATCGATAGTTTATGGTTAACATATTTAATTTTTTCTCTGGATGCGCTTTCTAATAACATTTACCGCAATTACCTTGTAATTGTGATAGGGCTGCAACAATAAATCGAAATGTAAACAAATGTATAGCTGCCAATGATTGCTCAGTTTTATAACATCCGACTTACAGGCGGTAGCATGTGCATGGTTAGAAGCCGTCTGCTATGACACACAAAATGGGCGGCGCTTGTCCTGTTTGCCACCCTTAACGGAAACTTAAAAACGGAAGTTGCCTCGGGGTTGCAAAGTGGCTGCGGCCAATCAGGGCACCGCCGCACTTGCCTCAGGTGTGCCGCCAATATTTTTTTATTAACCACAATTTGAAGCACCTTTTTTTTTGTTGATTTGAATGGGACGCAGGATAAGCGCTGCCGCTTGACCAAGCCAAATGACAACTGGTCAGCCTGAGCGGCGGAAGTGTTGTTAGTTTCAGTCACTCGTCGATTACACAAGTGATAAGTGCTCGGTCCGCCAACGTTGCAAATCGGTTGCCCAGGATGCTGCAGCAAAGCCCATCGTCACCCCTCCATGTGGAAGATGTGATCAAGTCTTCGAATTCCACGCCGACACCCACACACACAGTTATCACCACGCCGCAGCGTCCGTCGTCGCCGCGTCAATTCTTTGAGCGTCTCTACGGTCATCTGGAGACCCGGACGCATAACAGCGACAACGGAGACATCGACGTGGGCACCCACGTCGAGACGCCCTACCAGAGCGACGGCGGTAGCGCATCCTCGCCGGATATATCGATCAGCGACGAGCGCGTCACATTGGTCAGTTTTCCGCCGTATGAGCTGCATGCACCTCCGCCGGAGTACGACGCGTATCGAGCTATTTCGCACACAACTTCACCGTCGGCTCTGCCATTTCCGGCGTTTTCGGCTGATCCGCAAATCAGCGCTGGATTTTCAGCATTTTGTGAGTAAATATATGGATAGCCATAAAGTAAACAAAGATTCATTTTGAATACTACCAAATTAATAATGACAACAACAATTAAGAATGTTAAAGTGGGGTTTTTATCCAAGTGTAACAGCTGTTAAAATTTCTCTTACTTAATATTGTAATATTGGAAGAATAATGGCTCCATTTTTTTTAAAGAGGCCATCAGAACACTGTTTGCCAAATTTTGTGATTTTAACTTTAAAATTATGGAAGATATGGCTTTACGCCCCCAAGATATTTATTTTTTATCGATCTGTGCGAATTCAAGAAATTTATTGCGGAAGATGTCGTCACATAATATGATTTTAATTGATACAAAGAATAATATATGTATATATAAACTAAAAACATAAACAATAATAAGCCATTATGCAGATGCTGAACAAGAATACATATAGGTTAGGAAATTCCTCTTGCTGCCTATTTGCTCCCTTTTAACTAAGATGTTTCTCAGTTTGATAGCGAAAAAGTAGTTTAGTAAAGAAATATTTATCTATTCATATTTCTGTACAATTTAGTATTTAGATTTAGTATTTAGATGATTAGAATTTTTAAAGATTAAAAATATGTTACACCCCTTAGTTAAAACCTTTACCCTAAAAGAAACTAAACTGACTTAAATTTTTCCCGGTATTGTCATTACCTTTCATTCAATTCAATCTTTAAACCTGTCAGTAATAAAACAAGGATAGAGCAAGATATACTATATGATTGTCCTTTTAAAAAATGTTGCTTATGTATTTGAATTTATGCTATCAAAAATTTTTGTTTTGCATTTAAGCCTAATTGGGTTTCATTTTTTTCTCCTCTGTGCTGGTCTTTTCCGATAGTTTTAAGTTGCTCAGCTCCGTCAACAGAAACATTTTCAAATTCGGATCTGTGATCTTGGCGAGGACAATTTCACGTGCACGCTCATTGTTGTCGCCCAGTAATTTGGCCACAGTCTTTGCGTATTCCACCCAGACGCAGTTGGGGCAGCCGGACATGCAGCAGGTGGTGGGTTCGGGGGGTAACTGCCGATTAAATAAGCGTTATTCTTGCTAAATTTTATATAACTTAAGTGGTGGGATGGGGGGCTACCTCTATATCCGAGAAATCGTCTTTACTCGCCAGAGATCGGGCCTGAAGTGCTGCAACTAGCTGAGTTCTGGCGCGCCCAAGCAAGCAGCGCCGGCAGCTGAAGCACAGGGAGACAGGCATCGAGATTAGATCTGCAATATGGAATATCACAGTTATAATGCAGAGGAAGCTTGCGGATTTTCGCACGCTGCCAGGTGCATGCAGGTGCAAAAGTAATAAAAAGTTAGTTCCGCAGGAACTGCAAAAAAAGCTGTACAAAAAACACGAATCGCCAGGCTATATTAAATATCCTCACACTTGTGGGCAAATCATTCAACAACAAAAAAATATGCAAAACGTAGCAAAAACAGAGCAAATAACACGCACAAAAAAAAACGAAAGAAAGGAGTCGGAGAGCGGCTGTAAAAAAGTGAAAAAAAACGAAGAAAAAATTAAGAAAATATTAAAACGCATTGAGCTGGAAAAATTCCCATTTACTTGCGGTAATCCCGCTTAAAGGTCGCTGTAAAAGCGGTGCAAAGGATACGAAAGTTATGTTGAAATCAAACAAAAAAAAACACACACACACACACGCACACAGTGGTATATTACAAGCCACAACATGATTAAAGCTACCCCAATAAGCAAGATCACTTTAGAAGTTAGCTTAACCAAAACAAAAAATAGTAAAAATGTGGCAGTCGGGTATAAACGGCAGCACAATACTCGTTCACAGTATAATAACAACTAAATCATGTAGGAGCTATGGATCCGAGGACTTTTCATGTCAATATTTTCGTCAATTTTGGCATGATTTTTAACAATAAAAAAAAACCGAATCAGAATAAATTGATGATTTTTAATTTGTCCAATATGTTAATTGTTACAAATACAGCCAATTTAAAAAATATAAATTCTAAATTGCAAGCCCCTTTTTAATAAATTTATTATAAAAAAATTAATCTAAAAAAATTTTTTTAAATATTATTATTGAATCTATAGAATAAATCATGTCAAAAATGCGATTAAAAATTTAAATCGGTTCAGTTCAGAAATTTATTTAAGTTTATAGATTTTAAATAGAATCTTAAACATAAGTAAAAATATATATACATATATTTAAAACTTCAAGTCAATAGCGGCGAAAAAAATTGCGTTCATGCGGACAGACGGACGGACTTTGCATAAACCCAATATACTCTTTTCAGTTCGTGTTAAAACTTTCACGCATTGGTAAAAAAATTAACATTGTAATTGAGCTTAACAGGAAACCTAAAAAACACAAAACAGACACTTGCGCCAGCTCAAAGGACACTTGTCGTATTGAATTTCACACGTGATTTCAAAAAAAAATTTGTGTGTATATAAGCCGAGAGTAAAGCTTATGGCTATTGTGAGTTAGTCAGACAAAGGGTAATCAGGCGCAAACTAAAGATTAGCCCACCCACAAAAGTTGCCCACAAATGGAAATTTTACAGCTTCGCAATTGCCAAAGGAAACCTGAAAGAGTGAGCGAGAGCGAGAGAGAGAGAGAGAGAGAGAGAGAGACAGAGAGAGAGAGAGGCAAGCAATAATTAGGCAGTAATCAGTGTACTGGGACAGACAATGAAAATAGAGTAAGCGCCATGCCTGAAGAATAAAGTGCGCTTGGCTGGCGTTTGCCTCACAGTCAAAATGCAAAAACAAATATATATTTAGCTTGCGGCACACCGATGTACAGATACCCTACCCTATAAATTACTAAGGTCTGTTTGGATTTTAGAAAACTACATTTGCAATTTTTTAAAACAATTTCGAAAGTTAAATTAATTTGAATCTTAAATATATTTTACCTTTACAATTTTAAATATATTTACAATTTAATAACATATAATACGAAATTTAATATCAAACAGAATTAGACACAATTTTGAGTCTATT
This sequence comes from Drosophila paramelanica, assembly GCA_035043915.1. Taxonomy (NCBI): domain Eukaryota; kingdom Metazoa; phylum Arthropoda; class Insecta; order Diptera; family Drosophilidae; genus Drosophila; species Drosophila paramelanica. Next base: position 7,432,134 of record JAWNMO010000258.1, read on the forward strand.
TTCTGGAAAGCTTTCATTTCCCCATCTTAAAATTACAAAAAAATATTGTGCGATATGATTTTTAAAAAAATAAATATGAATGAAGAACTTTAATTATGAAATTGGGGATTATTAATAGAACTAATAAAAATCTAAAAAATAATAACTACTATTTCTAAAGAAAATTTAAAAAATTTGAATTTTTAAAAGACTTGCCTATATTCATGTTTTGAAAAGTTTAATTTGGCACAATAACATATTCATGCGTTACAAATAGCATGACCACACTACTAATACCCTACACGTTAGTGTATAATTATGACTGTTACAAGTACAGCCGAAAAAAAAATAACAATGAGTGAATGGGAGACAGCTGTTGGTATTGTTGAAAGTTTCCCGGCTCAGATTGGACAAAGTACGAGCTGCGATGATGTTGTCGGCACAGAATGCGGGGAAGTGCTGAATTCCTGTTGGTAATGCCCAGCCTAGGAACACGTGTAAAATGCATTTTAATGTGCTCCGTAAACGCAACATCGGCAAGAGGGCAGCACGGTTAATTATTTGTTTAACTTGTTCACACGCAAGGACATTTAGCGGGCCGCTTATATATGTATATATGTGTATGTATATATATTTGAACTGGGCAATTTGATGGTTTATTAATGTAAGATTAATTTCGGTCTAGCATCTCCATTGTGTGCGTGTGCGTGCCGCGCAAGGGTATATTGGGCTATTGTTGTCGATTATGATGTACTCTTTAACAATTTGATTATCCGCTTCCATCGACAGTGGCCCGACGACGCCGCAAGGAGGGCCGCCAGCGACGGCAGCGCACCACCTTCAGCACGGAGCAAACGCTGCGCCTGGAGGTCGAGTTCCATCGCAACGAGTACATATCGAGGAGTCGCCGCTTCGAGCTGGCGGAGACGCTGCGCCTGACGGAGACGCAAATCAAGATATGGTTTCAGAATCGGCGCGCAAAGGACAAGCGCATTGAGAAGGCCCAAATTGATCAGCACTATAGGTAAGCAACGAGCAGCAATAAAAACAAGCAATAACGCTGCGTTCGGGTGTACCCGACTGCGCAATACTCCTTCAAACAGTCGAACATGGTCTTAATTATCATAGTCATAATTAACTCTTAAATTGTGGGAAATATTAAAGGAAATATATAATTTAAAACTGAGCGGGATATATAAGCGGACGAATATACTATTTTCTTTTATTGAACGAGTAAAAAAAGAGTCCGGCTATGGGGCACAATTTTGCAACGGAAGTAATTCAAAGAAATGTCACAAGTTTAATTGATGTACTCACATAAAATTAACACGAAATTAATTTTACGACATTTACTCGCACACGGGCCCAATTAGACAATGGCCGGAATCGGGGTCGGGGTCTGTCCTGGGCCTGGGTGGTGCGTCCAAAGTTGGTTATTTTATGTAATGTACGATACAATCAATTTGCAGGAACTTTGTCGTGGCCAATGGTTTTATGAGCACCATAATGGGCCAAACGAGTTACGGGACAGCCACGCCGGCCACTGGCGGCACCGTCGGCGTGGGTGTGGGCTACTATGGAGCGCCGGGCGCAGTGCAGCCCCTGTTGTCAGCGGCGCTGCCAAAGGATAGTGCACCGCACCGGCCGCAGCTCATAAATAATACACGTCGTGCGGCTGTTAATTATGTTGACATTGAGCACCATCGCCAACACCACCACCAGAGCCACCAGCTCGAAGTGCATCCCGACCAGCAGCAGCAACAGCAACAACAACAGCACAGCAGCAGCAGCGACGCAACCGTTTTGTGCCTCCGCCAACGCTTATCAATTCATGCTAGCGTTAACGCTTTTGGCAACTTAATGGGAGCTTTAAATTTATTAACACTTAAGCTAATCTATTTCATTTAAATTCATATCTCAGCAAATTACATAGCATAAAATAAACTAAGCTTAACATAAAAAGTGTAAACCATTTAGTTTATATTCGAGGCTTGACTCGTTAAAATTCTCAACGAGTTCAATTTTTTTTAACAATAGGATATTTGCTTGTAAAAATAGCTATGCAAAGAATCAACTCTTTTTTTGGGTTTGTGTTGTTGCTGATTATAAAGCAATCAAAAAGCAATTAAAACCGTTTCACTTGAGTATAATAATAACCAAAACAATCAGCGTAACATTATTTTTACACATAAAAACACACTGGCTACATATGATACTAAAATGTTTGCTAAGACCGCTTGCATTGGTATCTTTGTTTTGGCTAGTTTCGCACAATTTAGCTTTTTAATGGTCAAAACTAACAGCACTAGCTATTATGGACGCTATATGGCAACAGCTTTTTGGCGGGCTTGTGCATTGCCCAAAACAAATGACCACTTACCTTAGTTAACTGCATTTGTTGTGGTAGCAGTTGAAATAACTGATTTTTTATATCACCCAAATTAGCGTTGTTTTTAATAATTTTGCACAGTTTGACTGAACGTAACACTAACAACTAAAATAAACGAGGGCTACATCAAACGTTGGTGTAAAAAACATCGTAATCAAGAGTTTATCGATAGTGCCGCATAACGATATACATTGCACATCCCTAACTTTTTCTACCCGTGCGTGTCTACTAATAAGCAGCAATTTCACATAAATTTAATTTTTATTGTGAATTTAATTAAACCTGCGCCAAATATGGCGAGCACACCGCAAGCAGTCAAGTTAGAAGATTCCACAGACGCACCTGCGCCCGAAATATTTGAGATTAAAGACGAAGATGTAAGTATTTATAGAAATGCGGTACGTTATGGTACATAAAAAAACCTTTGCTGCTTTCGGCAAATCAACACACACACACCCACATGCAATATAATGATTAATTGGGTCTTCAGGATATTTGCGAGTTGGAGCACTTGCGCAAACTGTTTATTGGAGGCCTGGCACCCTACACGACAGAGGAAGGCCTCAAGGTGTTCTATTCACAGTGGGGCAAAGTGGTCGATGTTGTTGTGATGCGGGATGCCGCCACTAAACGCTCACGTGGCTTTGGCTTTATTACCTATACAAAGTCCGCCATGGTAGATACGGCGCAAGAGAACCGTCCGCATATCATCGACGGCAAGTATGTGATGATATTATTATACTTATAGACCCGTTTAACTATAAATGCACACTCAATTTCTTATATTACGTTGCATTTAGAACTGTGGAAGCAAAACGTGCTTTGCCGCGTCCAGAACGTGAGACACGTGAAACAAACATTTCGGTTAAAAAGCTTTTTGTCGGCGGATTAAAGGACAATCACGACGAGGATTGCCTTCGCGAGTATTTCTTGCAATTTGGCAACGTGGTCTCCGTGAAATTACTAACCGACAAGACAACCGGCAAGCGCAGAGGCTTTGCGTTTATTGAGTTTGATGATTACGATGCGGTCGACAAGGCCATACGTAAGTCGAGCTAATTTTAATTTACAACAAACATTACCGATCGATATCACCAACAGTTCAAAGACAGCACTCGATCAAATATGTACTTGTCGACGTCAAGAAGTCCATTTACAATTTGGAAAAGAAAGATAGAATGGCTCAGGGTGCTACAGCCAACGGCAAGCTATCGCAGCAGCAGCAGCAACCGCCGCCAAAAATTAACATGCCGCCGGCCGGCTACCGTCCACCAGTGCCTCCACAGCAGCAAATGCCGCCGTATCAGCATCAGCCGCCGCCGCCGCCCATGACGGCTCCGCCACCAAATTACAACTATTGGGGCCCACCGCCGCCGATGCAGCCGTATTATCAGCAGCCACCGCCGCCGCAAATGAATGCGTGGAACGGCTATCCACCTGCTCAGAATGGCTATAATCCACCACCGCCACCACCACCACCGGGTGCTCAGCAGTGGCATGCCAATCAATGGGGAGGTCCGCCAGCCGTGCAGCCACCCACATCTGGCGTGCCGCCTGCGGGCCATTATCGCAGTGGTCCACCACCACCGGCGATTGGTAATTGGAATATGCCGCCAACTGCGGCTCCTCCAGTACCCGGCTCCATGCCGGTCGCACAGGGTCCACCGCCCCACCAACCGCCACCGCCGCAACAGCAACCGCCGCCGCCAAACTTTGGCAGCGGCTATCAACAAAACTATGGCGGCGGCCCAACTAAACACAACAATATGAATGGAAACCGCATGAATCCCTATGCGTCTGCACCACCCAGCAGCTATCGTAAGTAATGGGATTTGCATCAAGTCCTGTGCTCATCGCGTCATCTTTTTCCTTCCATAGACAATTCCCAGCCATCCGCGCCTGGCTATGCTCCATACAATGCGTCAGCACCGCCGCCTAGTGGCAGTGGTCCCACCTCTGGTCCGGTGCCCAAAAATGTTTCTAACGGATCTGTGGCCACCGGGGCCAGCGCCAACAGCAAATATCGTCGTTAGCTTTTGGTAAGTAAAGTGGCCATTGTTGTACGTCATTGTGGTACGTTTCTGCCTAGTACATTTAAAGTAAATTTTTAAGGTACCAAATATTGACACCCTTATTATATTTATATTTAAAAGTATGTCAAAGTGTACTAATCCTTATAATTCTCTTTAATATAGATGCCTTTTTGTGTGTGCCTTAAGTAAAGTGCAGCACAAAAGCTCGTATACAAGATAAAAGATATAAATACTGATAAATAGGCTTGTTATAAGCTAGGACACACTCGCTTAGTAACTTAAAAACAGGATACATATTAACCACGTTGACTCTCTTTCTATATAAATATCTAACTGAGCGTACGACAGCAACTAACTACGGTTTTGAATTCTCTAACCTAAGCTCTTATGTTATTTATTTAATGATTGATATCCATTTATGTATGTTTTTAAGCGATACTTTGCTTATAATAAGACAAATAATTAAATAATTATTTTAAGATCTTGTTGCATACAACTGTCAGTTGTATACTAAAGCGTTTAACTTATCTTTAGTGTTAACTTGCCATGCTACATTTTTTACAAAAACAAAGAAGAAAAAAAAACGAAGAAAACAAAAAAACTAAAACATATATTTGCGTTTTTTTGAGTATACAAATTGTAAACCCACATAGAAGTTAACCAAATAGCGCTCTCTCACTATCCACTAATACATATACAAATTAAATTTATTTATGCCTCAAATGTAATTCAGTCTATAAATATACAGAAATCAAAAGTAAGCGGCCCGTGCGTAGCTCATTAATCAACCAAATCGTAGACGTGTATTTTTGTAATCGAATTAAGCAATAATAAAACCGTTAGCAGCTGAAACAATTGTTTCGCCGTCTTAGACAGAGCTTATGGAGCATGTTCGCATAGCTCTCGCATAGTACTTTAGTTTTTAGACGCCTTAATACTCGAATAACCAGGAAAAAAAACTTGGCGAGCAAAATACCAAAAAAAAAACAAAAACAAAACAAATAATAATAGAAAACAACAAAAAAAAACAAAGAAGATACGTCCAGTACAGAAATATATAACGTACAATCAAATCGGCAAGCTGTTGAGCAACGCACGGTTGCCTAAATAAAATACAATATTAAAGAAAAGTTATATTATATATAGCATACTATAGCTTTATGCATAGTTCTAAACGAGTTGATATCAAAATAATTGTCAATTTTTATAAACAGCAATGTATATAAATAGATACGTATATGACTGTCTGATATACACTCTATTCAAATCTATATTAAGTTGTAAACGGTTTCCCCACACTAAAACTTACTTCGAGCGTTCTGATTTAGCACATTTAGATACATTTATGTATGTGTAGAGCCAACCCTTTATGCTTTTTAGAACCACAATACCAGCAATTGAAAAACAAAAACAAAAGAATTTAAAACGTAAGGAGCCTATTTATTATTGTGTGACAAATATGAATTTAAATGCAAATTTTAAAAGTTTAACTATTGGATTTATGTGTTAAGAAAAATCAACCACGACATAAACTTTAAGTTTAGCATAACTTTAGAACTCCAGAGTTTGCTACTATATCTTAATATGTATTGATATGCCTAAGTTTTGTAGCGCACGCCAAAGGCTTTGATTTGATTAACGCGAGTTTTCTAAATTTTATATATATATACGATGTATGTATTTAATTATATATGGATTATTTTTCAAGGAGAGTGTGTAGTCCCCAATTTGCCAGTTTAATTTTAGCTCTACAACTTACATTACATTTATCTTCGTACTATTGAATACATAATATAAATTTATTAAAACCCAGTATGGATATATATATTTATTTTTAAATAAATAAATTCTTAAAACCCACACTATGTATCTAAATATTTATTTGAGATGCGCATTAGCTGAAATTTTAAGTAAGTCTCGTTTAACAACGGTACCAAACTAAGTACTTCAAAGCAACACTTAACCAACTACCACTTAAATTAAAAGTTAAAATTTAGTTAAACATTTATCCTTATGAACTTCTAGATACAAGTGCAAGCAATTATACTATATAGCTTTATCTATATATATTTATATACATATATGCTTTTACTATATGTGTAAAGACTTTGCCTGTTCTTTTAGAACTCGCGCCAAGCGTTAAGGTAAGTTAGTGGGCACAGTTCTATATACACAAAACTTCAACTTTGAATATACAAATATATATGTATATATAGTTAATAGGAGTGCATAAGTATTTATATGTATTTCACAAACAAACACATTTAAGCAGTATTTCTAAAAGAATCACATCACTATTTCTTTTCCAAAATAAAATAAAATGAAAAAACTTGAGCCCTGCTGGATGAGAAGCCTGAAATCCCCAATATCATCGCTAACATCAAAGGTAAGTCATCTACGATGTATTAGCTTCTTTTCTGTATAGCTTATGTTTCCCGTTGAATAAAATGAAATCGTTTTGCAAGTATAAAAAAATATCTGTGTTGTTATTGCAACGAACATGTTGGAAGCCACCAAGTTGGCTGCCCCAATGCCATGTTGTGTGCCTGTGCTCCAGTTTTAGCGATATGTGGTCTGTTCGTGACGATCTATAATCGCTGGTTAGCCCAGTGCCTGGCCAACAGTTGAACGTCTGCCGCCGTCGCGATCGGACGCACACTAAATTAATCGTACAGGAGTAAAAAGTTAAATTGTAAGTATTTAGAAACAGTTGTGAAACAATTGTGGAGTACTCGTAACTGTTTCGTTTTCCGTTTGATTTAAAGTTTTGAAATACGAGAGATATACAATATACTAGCATTCTGCGTGCTCAGCTTTAAATTGTATTTCGATATTCAAGTTCAATAATCAAAGTTAATTGAACTCAATTCCCTCGAATAAATTCTTTAAATTTTGCACAACCAAAATATAGTTTCATATATCAAAACCAAGCAAGGTTAAATTCTGGATGAATAAGTGTCATCAGTAAAGTGCACTTCCGCAAATTCATTTAAATTGCTACACTTAAAAAAAGTGGTGCTGCTTTTGTATTGATTTAATAAAAAATCATTATATAATTGAATATAGTTACAAATTGAAATAAACTATAAAACTTATAGCTTAAGATTTTTCCTTTAGCGAGTTGTGCCAAAATTGACAAGTGTTTTTGCACAGTGTAGCTCATCATTGCTATGAAAATTCTGGTTGATTAAGCCTCCACACAGCAGCATAACAATATCTGCGGCTATATGCGTTGCATCACGTCATTCTTTGTCGGTTTTTCAGCATTCGTTATAATTAAACTGCAGCAACAACAAATATCGCTCACGAAAAGAACATATAAACACATGCAGCATCACTGAGAAATATTCCTGGAAATTGTTGCATTTTACATATGCATTTGTAGATATTTTCTGTAGATGTGAAATGCAAGTGCTTAATACAGTGGCTCACAGCTTATTTCGTCCAGATGTAAAAACAATTAAATATTTATTCGATTGCTAACGTAATAAAGTTAGTTAATTTAAATGTATAATTTTTTATTGTTGTGTGTAGTACTTAAAAAAATGTAATTTGTTTTTGAAATTAATATAAAATGTATAAATACAAAAAATTAAACGATAATTGGTTCTTATGCCTTTTCGAGATGTCAAAATTAAATGAAATACTGCAGAAATAACTTAGTATTCAATAAATCAATCAAATAAATGACTTAAATTTTTGTAAAACATTTTTAGTTTGCAAATGCCTTTTAAATATTATACATTATTACACCTGAACGAAATATTATGTGTGCCACTGTACGTATGTTCATATGGGAATTGATGCGCCACATTGAAAGAAAAATTTGCTCTGGCTGCTCAACAAAACGACGATTAAGCAAATCTCAAGTCCCAAAACGGAAGCCCAGGCTACAGATAAGCCACAGGCCAGGCTTGTGCGATAAGTCTGCGTTTGTCATTGTGCAACTTCGTATATGGATGCTATAAATGTAGAATACATATATATACTAAGCAAGTATATAGGCTGATTAAAATGGGGGCCGCACGACAAAAAAAATATTAGCCCATAGTCTTTGGCGTTAACCCAGCATTAGGGTCAAGCTTTAATCAGAAATATGTTTGTATGTATACTGAAGCTGTTTCGAATATAGAATTGATTTCAGCAATGCGGATTTTATGCCAAAGCAACAAAAAAACAATTTTCAAATGCTTTGAACTGTAAAACATGTGTTCAACATGCCGACAAAATCTCTTTTTATTTTTAGTGTAGACCTCAATGCCTCAATTTGTGCCTATTATTCTACGAAAAAGTCAAAAGAGTTGCTTGAAAATTAATAAAGATCTGTGAAGTATAATATTTAGGAACCTATGTAAGCAGCATAATGAAAGCTTTGATAAAAACACTGTCATTATTGATTCCTTTTATTTTTTACACAAATTTGTTGTCTAGTATTACCTACATTTTTGATAAATATTTATAGAGTTCATTGTTTCCCAATATTGCAGATTGAATTTTTATCTTTACCAAAAATCTTACATTTATATGTAAATCGAAAAGAATATCTGAATAGTTCATTTTATTATTTTAGGATTCAAACCCGAACCCTCTTTATTCCGTTGTCTTAATTATTATTGTTTGTTTATTGTTTATTATTCTTAGGATTTGAGCCCGAAATCCAATTTTCTTTTATATAATAGTTAAAGGGTTGCCTGATTAGAAACACTTATTTAAAATTGTTTAAAAATATTATTATCAACAGTTATTTATTATTTATATATCAACAATTTAGTTTTGTTTATGTATGTATTTATATCTGTCTGGCTATATTAGAGCCATAATAAATTCGTATTCTTATTGGTTCATTTGAAGCTTGTATGGGAAGAATTTCATTGTGTATCTCATTAGTTGGTCCACCCCACATGATTTTATGCAGTTCTCCCTTTGCGATTCTCTCAGTGCCAACAATAAACGTGCATTGTTTCCACTTAACTTTGTATCTTGCTGGTAAATGACCTCTATTCAAATCGTTTACACGTTGAATTTTCAATTCTTTGGACGAGGCGACTTTGTGTGAGCCACCCTAAAAAGGGTGTTGTTTACAGCTAGAGCACATACCGTTACAACAGTACAGTCTGTTGTCTTGTAGAAACTATGAATTTGCAATGATGACTAAAAGTAATTGCGGAACCGTTAGACCACCCGCATTTGATAGAGATTACACAAATGCCTAAATACAAGTCCACATTTTTTAGATACGATCACATAGGGCTTATCTCAGTTTTGATGCTATTTAAATAAAATATATTTTCTGGCGAATTACTTATACTGAGGGTGGTCATATTTCTCACAATTACAGAACACTCTTTGTAACATTTTGGGCAGATCACTTTTTTTGAACTATTGTTATTAATAATAATTATTAGGACAATTTACGCATGTCTCAAAATGTTAAACGCTGAACAAGTATTGCGCTGTCGGTGACACTTGACTGCAACGCTTTAGCTTGAATGAATATTTGAATACATGAACGATCGCCTAACCCTTTGATAAAAATGCATTCCCAAAGCATTACCGACAGTTTACCAAAAATTTGGGAATCTTGTGGGTCCCTCATTTTGGTACAGCATTATTTTGGCTTTGTGTTTAAATACGTTCTTGCGCACTCTCAGTTTGCAGGTGAAATCTTTAAGATGCGTTCCGCTTGGGTGCTGCTCTGTTTGGGGCTGCTGGCGCTGTCGCAAGTGCGCGCCGAGGAGAGTGCGAATGAAGCACTTCCTGATTTGGACTTGGATGACATAGCCGATTTCGATGAGGATGACGAGAACTTTTTGCAGCTGCTGGAGGAGAAGGCCAAGGTGCGTATTGTTTGATCCTTCGATTGATGAACCTTCCATCAATCCTTTACCGCAGAACAAGGATGTGGACCGCGAGAACGAGCTGGCCCAGAAATTGGCGGAAGCACAGCATAATCTGCTGAACCCGGTCGTCGAAATTGATCCCTGTGAGACAATGCACTGCGGCGCCGGCCGCATTTGCCAGCTTAACGAGGACAAGCCCGAATGCATTTGCATTCCCGAGTGTCCCGAGGAGTCGGATGCGCGCCGGTTCGTTTGCACCAACAAGAACGAGACCTGGCCCTCGGACTGTGCCGTTTACCAGCAGCGCTGCTGGTGCGACAGCAAGGAGCCGGGCTGCCGTCATCCGGACAACGCGCATCTCCATATTGACTACTACGGCGCCTGCCACGAGTCGCGCGTTTGCGATGGCGAGGACCTCAAGGACTTCCCGCGTCGCATGCGCGACTGGCTCTTCAACGTGATGCGCGATCTCGCCGAGCGCGACGAGCTAACCGAGCACTACATGCAAATGGAACTGGAGGCCGAGACGAACAACTCCCGTCGCTGGTCCAACGCAGCTGTGTGGAAGTGGTGCGATCTCGACGGTGACACCGATCGCTCCGTTTCCCGCCACGAGCTGTTCCCCATACGCGCCCCATTGGTCAGCCTGGAGCACTGCATTGCACCATTCCTGGAGTCGTGCGACTCCAACAACGACCATCGCATCACCTTGATCGAGTGGGGTGCCTGCCTGGAACTGGACGCCGAAGACCTCAAGGAGCGCTGCGACGACGTCCAAAAGGCCACGCCCCATCTGCTCGGCTAAGCTGAGCTTTGCTGCGCCCATTCAACATGGCGCCCAGTTCTTTTTACATTATGTAACCTGCTAATTTGCGCACAAAGTTTATTTTAACAATTAATTGTCAAATAAATCCTCTAATAACTATTTTAGTTTTTCTAAACATTTTTTTTATTATCGTTCATGAAGCGAAAAGATTATATTGCGTTAAAGATACTGATGACCTGGCAAATCAATTCAATCTATGGATGTCTCCAACTAAAGCTTCGTACATCAAATTCACAATAATCAATCATTTTCAAGTTAACAATTGTCATTAAGACCATTTTCAACTGCTTTGAACAACGTTTGTACCTCTTTCCGAAAATAATCTTTTCAATTTCTTTATGAACCCATAGATTTTTTTTTCTACTAAAATATCAGCGAATATCGCATTAGTTGGTCCACCCTAGTTCAATTTATAAGACATATGTTTTTACTGTCGAAATAAGTCTATGTTCGCATGCATATGTAAGTTGTTTCCACTGAATTATGCAACTGCGTGGAAAGTGTCTTTTTTTGCTTTAGCGGTCTCGACGAGGCGTCGTTTTGTGAGCCACCCCAATGAGGGGGTTGTTAGCAGTTATAGCGCATACCGTTACTGCAGTACAGTTTCGTGTCTTAAAGAAACTTCGAAATTCTTGGCGCGAAATTTCATACACACATTATTAGCATTTTTATTTACTAGTTGTTGATGAAAAATTATTAAATATGGGTTACTCATTCGAATGGTATCAATATCTTCATTACTCCCAAATAACTTTAGTGATTATTTTCAGGGATTAAATATAAGTGTGCTCTTCTACCCATTAAATATTGCTAAGAGTATAGTTTTCGCAGGCGGCATGTTGCATCTCTGATTCCAGAATCTTTTAATATTCTTCGTCAGAATTACTGGCACGCTTTTATAAAATCCATAATCTCAGATTTTTAACCGTATACCGTCATCCTTCGTCGAAGCGCAATAGCTTAAAAAAAAATTATATTTCTATTTGTTGTGAACTCAACTTTTAAGATTGGCTAAAATATATACTATATGAATTTAAAAGCATGGATTTAAGACATCGTAGATGTGTTTTTATATGCGAACGAACATAAGAAAGCACTCCCAGTTTTAAATAATGTACATTTTAAATTTTACGCACAAAGTTTATTGCAACATTTGTCTAATAAATTCTTCGATAACAAATTGGGGTTTTTTTTTTATTTTTTCTTTCTTTTATTTAAATTTATTTGTGTAATTTACTTTGCTCTAAATTAAGTTTGCATTCGTTTTATCATTTCTCGTTTAACATTGCATTTTACTTGACAATTAAGTTTACATTTGGATGTGTAAGTGCGTATGTGAGTGTGTGTGTTTGTGTGCTAATGCTTATGTTGTCTGTTGACGATAGGATGGGTAGAGGGTAAAAGGAGCTTGTTTAGAATTTGTTGTAAATTAGAATAATGTTTGACGCTTTCGCAGCTCGCACAGAATTGTTACAACGCGTCATTTGTAGTTTGTAATGTATTTATAAACATAGATGTATAATTTGTATTCCGAAAGTGGTCAATAAGGAAATTATTAATAGGCCTGCGACAGAATGACATTGCCCTTTCGCTGTGGGTCCTGCACGGTGTCTTCTTTCTTGCCAATAAGCGACTTGTGTATGTGCGGAATGACACCGCCACCGGCAATGGTTGCTTTGATCAGACTGTCCAGTTCCTCGTCTCCGCGAATGGCCAACTGCAAATGACGCGGCGTAATACGCTTTACTTTCAGATCTTTCGATGCATTGCCTGCCAACTCCAGCACCTGAAATAGAGAATCAACAACGAATTTGAATTACTTCGGAAAAGCACAAATGTTGACAATTGGAATATGTTGTCTAACAGAGTCCTGTAAAAGTGCTGTTAATATGTCCACATGTAAACAAATGCCGTTGAGAACATATACCAAAACACATAAATATAACAAAACACCGTTATGGTTGACAATAGGAAAACGAAAAGCGAAATATATTAGGCGGCAAAATCTTACCTCAGCCGTTAAGTATTCCAAAATGGCTGCAGAGTAGACGGCAGCGGTGGCGCCAACACGTCCGTGAGATGTGGTGCGACTCTTGAGATGGCGATGAATACGACCAACGGGAAACTGTTTGGTATTAAAGCACATAAAAATCGCATTATGAAAAGTTCATCTCTTGTTTATGTTTTGCTACCCCCAAGTACGCACAAGCTATTTATTTCCCAGCTCTCAGCACAAACACATGCAAGCACATACAAACGGTACTTACAAACGCACCCTGTTTACAATGTGTGTGCGTATATATGTGAGCTGGTAAAAAAGGCGCCAAAACTGTATTTGGTACAGACAACAACAGTAACTCACCTGAAGACCCGCACGCGCCGAGCGTGAAACCGCTTTCGCCTTAGCTTTACCAGAATCTTTGCCCGCTTTGCCACCAGCCTACAGAAAAGAAATGCGTATAGAATTAGTGGAAACACAAACAACACACACAGAGACCGAAAAGACTACGGAATATACCACACAAAATGGTGGCGGCAAAATTGGCACTAGCGCAAACTTTGAGGTTAAACACGAATCTTTTTGCCGCCCCGCCACAAAACAACACTGGTTATATTTTGTACATTTCAAAAGGTTCCGCACACCGTTAACAAATGTCAGTGGGCATTGCCAGTGTTCGCGCTACGTGGTCCGCGGCCGTATTAATATTTTAGGTCGCTACGCGAGGCACGCGCAATAAACGAGTGTGTCAAACCGCTTCTGGCAAACAGCTTGCGCTGCGCTGTAGTCACAGTCTTTGTTAAACATTACCATTTCTATTTAATCGATTTTTTATCCTTAGTGTATGGTTATGTGTATAAATGCACAAGGCACGTAATTGTTTATATGCGTGGAATGATTGTAACAACTAAATCGAAACTTAGTAGTCTTTGTATTATAGATGCGTCCGCACTGCAGTATAATTTTTACACGAATGAGACGCCGTCCGAGTTGCCAGTCACTTGATTGTCCGTCATTATTATTTTCATGTTGACGATTTCAGCGAATGGTATATTTTTGTTATCGCACTCTCGTGCAAATGTGATAGATATTTATCGATAAAACTTGTCTATTGAGCATAAAATCAATTCTTTTACGTTTCGCTCCCTTCAATTTTTACCTACGATTCAACCAAAACAATATTTGCCGTTGAGCAAGCAATTCTCGCAATGAGTTCGGGCATAGTTCGTACTCCCGTGTCGCAAATAATTCACAATAAAGACGATCAGGATGCAGATGATGAGCCAAAGAAAAAGTCACGCGAAGATTGGCGCAAGGCCAAGGAGCTGGAAGAGGCCCGAAAAGCGGGTACCGCACCAGCCGCCGTTGACGAGGAAGGTCGTGACATTAATCCACACATCCCGCAATACATTTCCAATGCGCCCTGGTACTACGGTTCGCAGGGGCCAACATTAAAGCATCAGCGGCCGCAGCACGAGGACGAGCGCGGCCAATTGGACAACAAGGCTCCCAAAGGCCTTGACACGAGCAAGTTAGTTACCAAGTTTCGCAAGGGTGCTTGTGAAAATTGTGGCGCCTTGACGCACAAGAGAAAGGATTGCCTAGAACGGCCGCGAAAGGTGCAGGCCAAATACGCCGAGTCGATTGTCGTGCATGACGAGCATATTGTGACCGATGCGTCGATTAACTACGATGAAAAGCGTGATCGCTGGAGCTCCTACGATCCATCAAACCATCGCGAGATCATTGAGGAGTACGAAAAAGTTGAAGAAGCCAAGCGCCAGCTAAAGGCGGAGAAGCTAAAGAATGGTAATACGTGTTAACAAAGACAGATGATTCTCTTAACATTAATCTCGCCAACTTGTACAGATCCTGATGCTGAAATCTCCGATGAGGAGGGTAACGAGGACAAGTATGTGGACGAGGTGGACATGCCGGGCACAAAAGTCGATTCGAAACAGCGCATTACAGTGCGTAATTTGCGTATACGTGAGGATACAGCGAAATATCTGCGGAATTTGGATCCAAATTCAGCTTATTATGATCCCAAGACACGATCTATGCGCGACAATCCTAATCCAGCAGTCCCAGCAGAGGAGTAAGTCCGCTTTGATTTTTACGTCTATATATATTAACTCTTCTAAACATCTAGGGCGGAGTTTGCGGGCGAGAACTTTGTGCGTTTTTCTGGGGATACCACGGCGCAGGCCACTGCACAATTATTCGCCTGGGAGGCGCACGGCAAAGGCGTTGATGTGCATTTGCTTGCCGAGCCAACGAAGCTAGAGCTGCTGCAGAAGGAGTATGAACAAAAGAAGGAACAGTTTAAGTCGAGTGTAAGTAAAAATTAAACGCTCAACAACTTAAATTAGCACTAACTGAGTTTTCATTTGCAGACTAAAACAGACATTGTTGAAAAATACGGAGGTGAAGAGCACCTGCAGGTGCCACCAAAATCTTTACTGCTCGCCCAAACCGAAGAATATGTGGAGTACTCGCGCAGTGGCAAAGTAATCAAAGGCATTGAGAAGCCGAAGGCGCGCAGCATTTACGAGGAGGATGTGTATATTAATAATCACACGACAGTATGGGGTAGCTATTGGAATGCCGGCCGTTGGGGCTACAAGTGCTGCAAGTCCTTCATTAAGAACTCATACTGTGTGGGCATGCAAGAACCGGAGGGATATTCCGAGCAGCAGCAGCAGCACGCGACAACGAGTGCAACTCCAGCAGCAGCGACAGCAATCGTGGATGCTGTGCCAAGACTACAGGCTGCCGATGATGCTGAACGACTGGCGCCTGTATCCGAGGTGGACTCTGCGCTGAGCTCAGAAGACTCTTCCGAAGCTGAAGAGGAAGTGAAAGAGAGCAAAAAATCAAAGAAGAAGTCAAAGAAGCGCGAAAAGAAAAAGAAGGCCAAGGAGCACCGGAAAAACAAAAAGAAACACAAAGAATCTAGGGAACAGGCGACGTCTTCAGCCCGTTCCAAGCAACTGTCTGATGAGGTTGACGATCGCAAGCGGCCATACAACAGTATGTACGATGTCAAGGCGCCCACCGAGGAGGAAATCGAGGAATGGAAAAAGAAACGCACGCGCACAGATGATCCCATGCTGCAATTTCTATAAGCAATTGTATATACACCTAAACAATATATTATATATGTTAAGAAGCAATACCACATTCAGAAGTCTACATCCATTTTTTATTTCTCATACAATTGCGTACTGCTCATAGAGCAGTTCGCGTATCTTGTAGTAGTCTTCCGATAAGCAGCCCTCCATGGCCACTTTGCCGGTGTCGACGCGCCGCAGCGCCAATGTGCCGTTGCAGCACCAAAGGACACCGCCAGAGAATTCCGAGTTAATGTTGTTGCGCATAAGGACCTGCTTGAAGTCGGACAGTTTGAGTTCGTTGATTAACACTGAGTTGTGCACGGGAATTTCGTCTTCTTTAAGCGTCTCTAAGGTGAGCGTTTTGCCCTCTTGTGCCGCAGCATCCTGCTCGACAGACACTTCTGATTGATTCGGTGCATCAATGGCTTGCAGGCGCATCCCTAGCCGACCATCGATCCACGCCACCTCGGCGTCTTTGCCCTTCTGGAACTGCAGCTGGGAGACAAGACCCTCGGTCAGACGCACCTGATAGATGTGAATCTCTGTCGTCACATCAATTATTTCGCCCTTCTGTGGTGCAAAGACGCGTGCGCCTACGTTCTGCTCGCAATGCTTGGCGACCACTTGGGTGCCCTCGGCTGTGCCGTGAACAACGATGACGCGTCGCGGCCGCAGCTGGGAGAGAATCTTAAGCATCGATTCACCATCGGAGCGACCTTCGAAATCGATGCGTTGGATTTGTGCGTTCACCTCGATGGTTTTGCGTTGGCTGATCAGTTTGGTGGGTTTCTCCAGCATTTGGACATCATTTTCTGCATTGCCATTGGGCTGTTGATCCAAATGTGGCTCCTCCTTTTTGACGTTCTCCTTGTTTTGTTCGTCGGCAGGCGTGTAGTCGTAGCTAGCGTCCACAATGCGATAGTCATCCAAATTGATTACTTCGCCATAATCGTCGTACTTAATCTTTTCCTCGTGGTACGGAAACATTACATGATGGCGTTTGTTTGACTTGAAAAAGCCGGAATGATGACGGCCTTCTGCTCGCACCACAATATCGTGTTTGCCTGTTATCACGCTCATTTCAATGTCATCCTCGGACTCGGAGCTACTCTCCTCCTCAACTTCTGGCTTAACAATGAGCGGATTTAACTTCTCACCCTGGGTGCGCAAGTATTCTTCTAGTTCAGCGCCCTCAAGCTCAACCCGTCGCCGCACATCCATCTCAATCTGCCTGCCAGGCATCGAGTTCTCCACCAACTCCATGCTCAATGATCCCGGACCGGTCCGTGTTGTGAAAATTATGCTATTGTTTGGATTACTGGCCCACTGTACGAACAGGTCGCGGGTGAAGCCGCTTTCCATGTCTGGTGTGCTGGCCAGCACCACTTTGGGACCAGCAGGAAGCTTGTAGATATCCGCGAGGGTGTGACACAGATTGATGTGCTTGAATTGGAACGGATTGTTGCGCGCGCCTTCAAAAGCCTTGGTCAACTTGTCGCTCATCCATTCGATTTGTGATTTGGCGAATTCAATGACATTGTAGCTGACGTTGTTCAGCAGCGCCAAGGAGTATGCCATTAGACCAGATTCCTTGTTCTTCCACAGCTGGTCGAGCATGTGCGCCAGTTCCAGCACACGACCAGCCGTATCGACGGCGATGAGAACGTTGCCATTGTTGCGCACTGTCTGCAGAATGTTGGTCATCAGTTTCTCATCGCGTGCCCGTCGTCGCGCCTGTTGATATTGTGCATTGTAGGCGTCGGTGATGAGAAGCGATGGTCGTTGTAGTCTGTCCAGCTCACAGCCACTGAGATGTCGTTCCTTTTTGTGGTTGAAATCGATTGCGTAAATAATATCCTCCTCGCCAACTTTAACTATCTTCCAAATGGTGCCGCCAATCATGTGTCCAGCGCTGAGTGGCGTTATGGAAATACCATAGCCCTTACCCTTTAGGGAGACCGTTTGGTTGTACTTTAACTGGGTGATCTTCTCAAAAGCTGTGTCCACATCATCCAGTGAAAACAGATCGAAATCGTACATATTAAAATGCGACATATACAGATCGTACATGAACATTTGGCCCATTTTGAAGACGGGAATTGTCGCGTATATGGGACAGTTGAGGCCCAACTTTCCGACCAAATAGGGTAGCGCTCCAAGGTGATACGCATCTGGATGGGAGAGCAGCACAGCGTCCAGAGTGTGCACTTGCCTAAAATACCAAAACAAACGTTAATAATTTGCTATTTAATTATCGGCATATTACCTTTTTAGTTCTTTTATAAAATTTGGATCAAATTTCTCGTCCCAGCCACAGTCCAGCAGTATTCGCACATCGTCTATTTGTAGAATGTAGCACGGCGGCGATTCATCCATGGCACCCGATATGGTGTGCAGTTTAATAATTGAAGTCATTTTGTAATTTATTTACCACCACATTTGTTATAAATAATAAAATATTGTACCTAAGCCGGTGCAGTCTCTTCGATACTTAATATCGTGGGCACGATTAATGAATCGACATCGATAATTTACGTAGCTAACGATATTTTCGCGCCATAATTGCAAACTAAAACATTAGAAAAACGAATTTTATTAACTGGGTATCCAAGAACAAATTTATCCAATTTTTTTTTTAAATATTATTATTTATTAAGTCGATATATACAACACTACGCAAAACACTTCGTTAAACACATCCACTTATAAAACTTTTGAGAGAACAGAAAAAATAAAATGTTAATAACAGGACAGTAAATGTTAAAAGTTTTAGGGTGCCCATAGCTTAGAAAAACGCATAGTGTAAAATGGGAATGTTTTCTGTGAAATAATACATAATTGAATTAAAAAATAAAAAAAAATTAAACTACGCTGCAGCAAGTTTACAACTGTGATAGCAACAAGTATTGAAAGCAAGCAGATAGCCAAAAATATCACAACCGAATAAAAAGCGCACACAGACGCACATACAGTTACAAACACACACCCTCCAAAGGGCAACTACAATTTTACAAGTAGAAATAATTTAATTTGCCTACATAATGCCACCAAAAGAACGCAATATAGCCATGATGGGTTACCGCTCAGTGGGTAAGTGTATTGGGCCCCACTCCAGCTTCAGTAGCAGTCTGACTAATCGAACATTTGCTGTTGTTGTTGGGTGCGTGTGCGTTGTTGTTGTTGTTGCTGTTGCCCGTAGTGTAATTGCGTAGTATTTTGACAACAGACACAACAACATTGCAAACAATCTCAATACATACGTATACGTACAGAATAGTAATATTCACCTGTATTTCATAGGTAAATCTTCGCTCAGTATACAGTTTGTTGAAGGCCAATTTGTTGACTCCTATGATCCAACAATCGAGAATAGTAAGTCATATTTGTGTGTTATAGAATTACCAGCTGTTTCTTGCAAACGTAAACAGTATTTGCATTTTAATTGGAATTAGTCATCGAGAGCAGCGCTTGTGAAGGATGCTGATGCCATACTACGTTCTTGTTCATGTGACGACGGCGTGCACAAGCACGTAATTTGCTAAACTTTTAATAACAATCTGATTTCTATGCAATTTCAGCGTTTACCAAGATAACGCGCGTTAATTCGCAGGATTATGGTGTTAAACTGGTCGATACGGCCGGACAGGATGAATATAGTATATTTCCGGTACAATACAGCATGGACTTTCACGGATACGTTTTGGTCTATTCCATCACCAGTCAAAAGTCCTTTGAAGTCATTAAAATTATATACGAGAAATTATTGGATGTGATGGGAAGAAAATAGTAAGTTATATAAATTGTTCTTTATATTCGCATTTTATAAAAAATGTGTTTTTTAATTAATACTTTTCAGTGTACCTGTTGTGTTAGTGGGAAACAAGACCGATTTGCATCAGGAGCG
The DNA here is from genome assembly GCA_035043915.1 of Drosophila paramelanica. NCBI lineage: Eukaryota > Metazoa > Arthropoda > Insecta > Diptera > Drosophilidae > Drosophila > Drosophila paramelanica. The sequence continues at coordinate 7,452,220 of JAWNMO010000258.1, forward strand.
CACAGTTTCCACAGATGAGGGCAAAAAACTGGCAGAATCCTGGCGGGCAGCATTTCTAGAAACATCGGCCAAACAAAATGAGGTATGTCCAAAACTCAGTTTGATAAGCATTTCAACTAAATTCACTTATTTTTCAGTCTGTGGGTGATATCTTTCATCAATTACTGTTGCTAATTGAAAATGAGAACGGTAATCCTACCGAGAAAAGCAGTTGTGTCGTTTCATAAGCACGTGGCAGCCAGGATAAATCTATTCTAAATTGTGTCAAGTTCTGGCTCATACAATGGCAATACGAAATTGATTCATAATCTTTTTTTATAAAAGCAGTTTGGTCTGCAATGATGTAAAAATCAATGACCTAATAGCTATAAGTTATAACAGCAAACAAATGTAAACACATAACAATTAACAAATATGTAGGGATGCCGAAATACTGCCTAGCAGCATTTGCGGTGACACTTTAGCAACAAAGCAGGTTTAAGTTAGTCCACTTTTTCACAACAATTCAGTTACAAAATTAATACGCAAAAAATATATGAAACATTTATTGTCCTTAGTTTCAATTTTAATATAATTTACAAGTAATAAAAATAATGTGTTTTGTTTTCTATAAACATTAGACAGGGGGCTGGCTGTTGTTTGAAATACAAATTAAGTAAACATATTTAATAACAAAATAATCAAGATAATAAGTAATAATCAAGATGGTAAGTCAATAATACCAATCGTTTTGGTTTTATGTTTAAATTGAAAGTGAACTTTCTGTATAACATTTTTATTTTATTTCGAACTGGGAATGTTTATTGTTTATGTTTTATTATTTATTATATCAATTAAATACAATATATAAATTATATTATGAGACAGTAAGTTAGGTATACAAAGACAACAATCAATTTGTCTCATTCAAAATAAAATGCAACCAATATGGTTATATATTGGCATAAATATGAAAGATAAATGGATGAATACGCTACAAAGAATGCAGTTTATATGCTTAAAATGCCAAATTCATGAAAAGTCATATTATAGTAACTTATGAAAAGTTAGAGCTAAATGTAAAAGCTATTTTAAAAATATATACGGCATAGAATACAATTTTTTAAATTTTGTATGTGGATTGTATGCTGCGCGCCAACAGATGCAGCTCTGTGTATTGTGATAGTATTTTACGATAAGTTGTGCAACACTGTGCTTTGTTTACGTTTGTCCGCGTTTCTTGCTTTGGCGCTGAACGATTTATAAAATGGACCTAAACACTCTACTGCAGCGTGCAGAGAGCCTAACCAAAGACAAGGATGAGTGCGAACTGCCCGGCGTCGAGCGTACGCTCCAGCAGGTGCTGCAAGCCACAGAGCAGCTGCACAGTCGCGTCACCCAGACCGGCACCAAGGAAATACAAGCGTGAGTTTTCACTCAGAGGCGCATGCTCTGAACAGGTTTTATGTGAATGAAAATTATATGATTTCATCCACAGGCAAATACTGCTCGGCTCTAAGGGAATTGATTTGCCCAAACTGAACCAGAAACTCGAAGCGCTCAGTGCGGGTAAAACGTTTGAGCCCCTGGACGTGGCCAGCGCGGACACGGATGTGTGCACGTTCCTTAAGAACGAACGGGAAAACGCGATCTTGTCTGTCATCGAGGATACAAATAAAAATGTGAGTACCGAACGAACATAAACGGCATATTTAGCTTTATTTTGAAATTTGTACAGATCAGCGACTCGGTTAGCAAGCAGAAATGGGGAAACCTGATCAGCAGCTGGAATGAGGAGAAGACACGCTTGCTGGATGCTTTGATTGGACCATCGCAGAATTTCATTGATTTGCAGCGCTTGCCCGATCAGATAATAGTGAAACCAGAATGCCTTCCGCTCTCCTGTCTGGACAAGTTGGGCCTGTTATATGCCCAGGAATTGTGTCAATACAACGCTCAGGTGCTAAAGGGCGGAACTCGTCCAAATTTGGTGCAGAAATATGCACAGCTGACCAGCACCTTTGGAGATGCGCGCCTCACCGACATGTGGACGCTGTTGGCCTGTGTGACGCAGGTAAACGAAGCTCCTTGCCATGGTGATCCCATCAAAAGTCGTCAGCAGCATCCAGAATTTGTGTTGCATGCCAAACAGCATCTGGAACGACGCTACAAAGTATACATCAGTTCACTGGTGGTCCTAGCCAACGATGCCGATAGCTATCAATTGGTGCGCGCCTATGTGAGTCGCTGTTTCAGTGGACATCAGACCATCGGTCTGGTCGATACGGCCGGTGGAAAGCCGCTCTGGCCGCTCATCTATTATAGTTTGCGGTGCGGCGCCGTTGAGACGGCTGTGGAATTCTTGCGTGAGGCTGGCCCCAGCTATGACGACTTTGCCCAGCTTATTGCCGATCGTAATGGGGGCGTGGTCAACTCGAAGATCGAGAGCCAACTGAAACTGCAGTATGCCAACAAAATACGCAATTCAACGGATGCGTATAAGAAGGCAGTGTACTGCATCCTGCTCAGCTGCGATGCCAACGAAGTTCACGGCGAGGTTGCCAAGACAATCGATGACTTTCTCTGGATCCGATTGGCCATGCTGCATCCCGGCGATGCAACTGGCTACGGCCAATTGCAGTGCTTGATCATTGACGTTTATGGGGAGAAGTACTTCAATGCCAGCCAGCAGCCGCATCTATTCTTCCAAGCGCTGGCACTCACTGGCCAGTTCGAGGCAGCCATTGAATTTCTCGCTCGCTCGGATGCCAATCGCGTGCATGCCGTTCACATGGCCATAGCACTACATGAGCTGGGCATGCTGGGCGGCGTACGCAGCGTATCACAGCCGCTGCTCACAATTGACATATCGGATCCGACGCCATTGCGTCGCCTGAATCTGGCGCGTCTTATTCGTCTCTATGTGCAACGATTCGAGGCGATGGACACCGCCGAAGCGCTGCACTACTATTACACACTGCGCAACCTGCACGATCCCAAAGGACGCAATATGTTCCTAACCTGCGTTTGTGACTTGGTTGTGGACGGTGGTGTGCTGGACACCAGCATATTCGATTTGCTATTCGGACAGCGGAAGAGAGGATGTGCTGATGATGATGAATTCTCCGGGTATGTATAAATGTATACATAGAATTATATTGTTTAGTGTTCAATTAGTGCATCCACTTACAACACAGAGTAGGAATGGAAAATGGAAATGGATTGTTTATAGTCAGTAGGAAGAAAATGCATGTGTCCCACAATTTAAGAGCTGCGATCACAAAGTTTGACAGCCAGTTTTCTGAAGATTAAACTGTGCTGATCAACGATTCGGTATTTAAGTTCCGGGCTGTCGTAGTGTACTTCAAATAATTATAATATTCCTGACTCTATCCTAGGATGCGAACTTGTTCCATATTCTACAATTTCCTAGCATTTAGATACGAAACATAGATTACTTAATTTATAAAATGTTAATTGGTAAAGGTTTGCTTACGATTTCCACATAGTTTTTTCACCGGGATTCCCATTTATTATTTGGTTTTACTGTAAGCCGTATTATCTTAATATTTATTCAGTATCTTCTGATCAAGCTTTATTTAACATTTTTCACTGTTTTCACCCCTTCATTTCGTTCACAGAGGTCTCTTTCAGCAGTTTAGCTGCGCAGACTTCGACACACAGACCATGGCTGGCTTGGTGGCAGATGAGCTGGTTGTGCGCGGCAACTTTGAGATGGCGGTGCGGCTTTATGACACGGCTGGCAATCTCAATTTGGCACTAAAGTATATTGCCATACTGCTGGCCCAGGTGGTGCAACAGCCTCCAGCTGAGGGCACGTTGCGTGCGCGCCTGAGCCTAGAAGCCAAACACTTCAGTGCACGGCTGACTGCTGGCCACACGGATGTAGAGCCCAAGATTTATGTGAGCTTTACATTGCTGCGGGATTTACTCAAGTTCTTTGACAATTACCACGAGGGCAAATGTGCAGCCGCATTGGAGCAACTTGAGCGCCTGCCCAACATCATACCCAACAGCACTGAGGATGTGGCGGCCTGCCTGTCGAACGTCAAGCAGTTGAGTGGTGACGTGATCAAGGTCATACCCGACGTTATGGTCGCCGCCATGGACATAACACTTACACAGTACATGCAGCTGAAATCGCAGGCGGACAGCCTGACACAGAATCAGCGCTTGGAGGAGCTGCGCGAACGCGCTAAGGCCATTGCCAACATGTCCGCTACCATGCCTTATTGTCCCACAAACCAGCGCCTGTTGCAGCTGGAGCTCCAGATGCATTAAGATGAATAAGAATAAAAACGCTAATGGCAAATGTGTATTTTTCTTACATTTATTTAAGCAACAGCCAAATGTACTCCTCAGTCTCTTCTTCTGCATTCGTGTGTAGCATCGCCTCCAGTTGAGTTATCTTTTTCCGCATGGCGTCAATTTCTTCCTGCATCTCACGGTAGCGGCTCTCTTGCGCCGTACACTTGTTGAAGTCTTTATCAGATTCCTGATTATCAAAGGCATCACTTTCCTGATTATCAAAGGCACCACTTTCGTTTGACGCATCTGCGTCTTTCTCTTCGTCATTGTCCCTGCTATTTGCGTCACTTTCCTGTCCATCGTCGTCATCACTTTCGTTCTCATCCTCATCGGTATCCATGCTCTCTGTGGCTTTCGTCGCCAGCAGCGGATCATAGTCTTCCAGGCCCAAATTTAGTTCAGGATATGCATTCTTTAGGAGTTTGTGCTTGTGTAAAAAGCTTGGTCGGAAGTGTCTGCGGCATATAAATAAACTTTTTCGCAAGTCCTCTAGTCCACATATTTCCAACCACTTGGCGCGCAGCTCAGGTCTCGGAGGAAAGGAATGCAATATTTCCGGTTTCTTTGTAGTACAATTCCGCACACAGCACTTAATCTTTTTGTAATTATTCGGCTTATCAGGTTGATGTATGCCCTCCGTTACACCTGAAAGAAAGAGCAGTCCGTGCGAACGGTGCTAATGAAATATATACATATATATATAAATATTTAACTAGCATTAAGTGCCCGTGTACCCACCAGTACCCAAGTGGAGTGTTGGCACTGCCCAGTTGAAGACCTTTCTCTTCCCTAAACAATCCTTTGTAAAGTGGCGTCGGCAAATTACTGTCCGCAATGCAAGGTGGCGAATGTTTGCCATACCCAGATTCTCCAACCATTTTTGTTTCATGACGGGATTTAGTGGGATTCGGAAATAAGAACTGGAGTCCTCCAAGCCGCTGTCATGGCACTTAAATACGCTACATGTACGTACCTTGCGCGTCTTTTCACTTCCCATTGCTTACTTTGGAATCATCCCGCAACTTATTGGCTGGGTGTTGTACAATTTTTAATTTTCTTTTTATAGACAGCTGTTCATCAGCTGGCCTGCCTCCAACAAACAAGCAGCATTTCTTGCAAACATTGAGTACAGTCACACTGCAACGTCTATCGATAGTTTTGCTTATACCCCTCGCAATGGTAACAAATTTTTAAGAAAACGCGTAGTTTAGTTAGTGTAAAATTAACATGCTTTCTGTGAATTAAACCAAATGTAAGTTTTAATTACGCATTCATCTTTAACAAAACAGTGGAGCTTTGTCTTCAGCAGTAATTAACATTGTGGTATGAAGTGCGTGTGTGTTTGTTTCGGGTTGTCTGTCGCCGCTTGCCAGCTACTCTCAAACTGTTGATGGCGATTAACAATCGATAGTTCTAACCCAAGTAATAGTAGTACAACTCCACGCTCTGGATTTAGTACATGTTTACTTACACACACAAACGCATATGCCTAGCCAAAAAGCAACTTGATATATGAAAGAAGGTAAAAGGCAGCTGTAACTCAAAACCGACGACAATATTAAATGTGTTGTGTGCCGCAATAAAAAAAAGACAAAAAAAAGCAAAACAATAAAAAGCACAAGTGTTGTTTGTGTTGTGAGGGTGGTGAGGTGATTTGTCTGTGGGCTTGGGCGTGGAACGCACAATTGCCAGGCATATACATATATATTATATATATATATAGATATTCTCTTTGTTGTTGTAGGGCAAACGCTGTCCGAATCTGTCTCGCCTGAGTTAACGAAGCGCGAAATTGAGTTAAAGTGAGTGTTACTGACTTTTCGAAACATTGTTCGCATTCACCTGTCTCTTGGCTATGTTAGCTAGCTGCCAATAAAAATGTTAAATTAGATATTTAATTTGTCTGAGCAAAAATATATATGTACAGCAAAGTGCCTAATCTCACACGTTTTAACTAATTGTTTACATTGCGCTCGTTGGAATTTCTGCCTAAATCCATTAGTGAGCGATCACAATTAAGAGATGTAGAGCGCAGTTTCGTTTATCGGCACTGGACAAAACAGCACGATTTCGGGGAGCGTGACGTCACAATTTCGGCTCTTAAGCTCTTTTTACAATTCGTTGATATTAGCTGATATAGTCCGATGCTAACTCATTTGTGGATAACTGCAAGGCTATAATTATCTCCGAAATTGGTAAGCTTGCAAATAAAAGCTCAGCGTGCGGTTAAGAGATGTCCCGATTAAAAAAAGTCCGGCTGTAGTTGTGTTATTACCCGATTACTCCTATTAGAATAGAGAGTGGAATAAAAAGTGGTTCGATTTGGCCAATTTTACAAAGTTTGCTTGCCTATTATAATAGTTCAATTACTTAAAGGGCGAAATCGTGACGTCACAATTCCAAGAGCGCAGAATTCTTTGTATAACCTGTGGCTCTCTCATTTCTAGTGAACACACACAGAGAAGCTATAGTATATTTTCAATTGGATCATTAATATTAATATGGCGCGCATTTCAACGATTCCAATTGGCATTTGTGTTTGGCTCATGGATTAACAGATTCCATAAATATTTTCAGCTTTTAATATTGAAATGGATGCACTGATGGAGTAAACAGCTGCTGGCAATATCATCAGCACCATGTCACTGCAACCGCCGCCAATAGCCGTCGCTAGCGGCAGCGCCTTGGGCAACGGGAACGGAGGTGGGAATGGAAACGCCAATCATCAGTTGCTGCGCCCCCAAACGCTGGCCGCACCGGAGCGTGAGCCTGTCGAGTTTAATATCAACCTGGTTGGCGCACCGCCCGAAGTAGAGCAGCTAGTTGAGCAGATTAAGTGCGTAGCCGAACAGTTTCTTTATCACTGGAAGAGTTTTCCCATTGGTAAGTGGCAGCGATTTACAATTGTTGATTGAGATTTAGATTTATTTTTCTACAGTTCTGCCGCAGCCGTTAGCAACTAGCACCCTTAATGTAACGGCCAGTAATGCAACAAACAGTGTCAGCGGTCGCAGAAAGCGTCCCATTAATCAGAGTGACCTATTTATAGCGCCGCCTTTTGATGAATTGGATGCGGTTGCCTCCGATGGCAGCGGCGAACCGCGTCGCCTCACAAATGCACAATTGAAAAGTTTGCGGGAAACTGGGTGAGTTTGGGGGTGGCATGGATGCATGCGCACAGAAAAAAACTAAACGAAAGCTGCTCTCTGCTGTCTGGCACAGAAGTTAATGTTGATGCAGCCAAGCAGAAAATATGCAGACTTGAAGAAGAACAAATAAATACAAGCGGCGTGCACGAGCGCAGCCGATAATCATTTAGCAATTAATCGATTACAATGCAATTAAAGAACGCGCAGCACTGCCGACTGCAATCTGTGCTTACATATGTATATATGTATGTAGCTAACATTAACATGCCGCTGCTAAGCTTAGCAGCACCGCCTTACAGAGATCCTCATACTTGTTTTATGCAAACGCTTCGCCAAACAAACAGCCATATGCAACTACAAATCATTTCGACACCTTGCGCACGCACACGCAGCTGCTAATAAAAAACAAAAAAAAAAAACAAAACAAAAAGCAAAATGCAACAATCAAAATGAAAGCATGTTTAAACAGTCTTGGGGGTGCAGGAGTAAACTGTTTCGTTTTTTGTTTAGTTTTGTTTACCCTTATTCGCATGAAACACTTTTTGTTACCTTTAACACGAACGTTAGCATTAACATTGCCACAAAATGCGTGAATATGTGTGCGTACGTAACTGCAACGTAACAGTTACAATTAACATAAACAAAATGTTTGTATGTGAAATATTCCTGTAAAGCTTGCAAAAGGATAAATATGGAAAACCGAAGAAATTAACTTTGGAACAATTGGAAACAATACGTAAAAATGGGTAAATAAACAACAATAAGCAACGAACTTAAACCAAAAACCGAAATAAATGTTTTGCGTGTTTGCCATTGCATATCAAATTGTTTAGTCAGTGTTTCTTATTTTACAACTATTGTACATTCATGCTTATATACATACATATATATTTTTCATTTGTTCAAACTTAACAATTTCTTTGCTGTTTTTAGAAGTAAAAAAATCATAAATAAAGCCATACTAAATTCTTGCATGCCGTTAAATCAAATTAGAAATTAGAGAAATAAACCTGAAAATTAACGAAAAATAAGGGTTCCCGAAGATAAAATACCTTTGCCGACATAGTTATCTGTGTTTTTATAGAAAAACTTGGCTTTTGACCGATTGTTCCTTTATAAATCTTTGGTATATATGTTGATGATATTTTAAATTACATATATTGTATAATATATAATATAGAATATAGAATATTTAGAAGAATAAACGATTTTTTATACAAAGACGAATTTTTCAACCGATTCTGATAAGATTTTGCATATATTTTTGATATAGTAAAACTTTCATTTAATAGGTTAAGTCCGAACACATTAAAAAAAAAGTTTATCAGACGAAAAAGAAATTTGTACCGATCGACCCAAAAACACTTCTCTCGTTTTATGCAATACACAATTATTCGATGTAAAGATTTGTGAATTTCTCGTAAATTGTCTACGTACAAAATATTGTTTTATAAAATTGTGTCACAAGTAAAAAAAATAAATGCGATAAATATATATAAATATATTATGATATCGAGGATATTGGTGAATATGATTTATATTTCAACATATTTTCAATATTCAAGACCATCACATGTTTTGCAAAATTTAAATGTTTTCGTTAAGTGTTACTTAGATAGGTAGTTCCCTGTTCCACATTCCAACAACAATCATTTCCTTTGCACACATATATACTCTCAAAATGTAACTAATTCAATTTTCGCTTAAACGAAATCACACGGATTTGGATAAACACAATTACGAATTTGGCCCACGCTTGAGCATGCCTACGAATTGTCATTAAGTTGTGTCTTTATCCATCTACATACGTCTGTGTACATATGTGTGTGTTTTATGTTGCCTTACGCTTTGATTAAGCTCATCAATATCGTCTGTCTAAAACCGCCCCATTTGTATTCGCAGTGAATTCGACGTGCCGAGCTTGCATTTTACTGGCCAGGTGCACAAGTGGCGCCTGTCGCAGCTCCTGCAGAAGGGCACTCTGCGAGCCCACGACTCCTTTCTGAGCGATCTGGCGCTGGCAGCTCGCTTCGTGGTTGTTACGGCCCGAGCGCGGATCTTTTCGCACTTCTTCTCCGTGGTGCATGCAGCGCATGCTCTGCTGGACGCACTCATCAGGCTGGCGGACATGTTTATCGGTGTGCCCGCTTTGTTGGCGCACAATCTGGACTATAAGATAAAGGAGGAACGCTGTCGCTTCCTCATCGCCGAGCTGGTGTGTCGGGTAAGTGCAAGGCTACTGCGAACATTAAATACCCTTGCAGGGTATTTAAGCAGCTATACTTGATTAACCTTTTTATTTAAAAAGCAGCAACAAAAATTTATTTAATTTATACTCATTTACAAAGTAAAAATACTAATTGGGTTTGTACATTGTTCGTCCGTTCGTCTGTAAAAACGCAAGTTTTACCGCTTTTGAAGCTATTTTGCAATTTTCAATATATATACATATATGTACTTCAGTTTTTAATCACTTTTGACCTGCTTGGGTCACCAACTTTATAATGAAGCTCTGTAAAGTTTATGTTTCTGTTGTTATTTTTTTTATGGACGCAGTTGATTATACCTGACAACAACGTTCTTTCTTGATTTTCTCTTTTAAGAAATAAGTGTTTGATCTAATTCGATTGCTTTTCCTTGCAGCCCGAGTTTGAGGACTGTCTGGATGGACTCTGCTCCTATGTGCGTAAAATGCTACGTCGGGCCACCATGGAGAAGTTTGATTTCAACAGCTGCGAGGTGACACAGCCGGTGCCGTATCTGTTCCTGACGCCCAAGGGCCAAGAGATTGATCTGCGTCTGTTCTGTCGGGACATAATGCGCAAGGCGCTTCCTGTGCTTATCGGCATTTTGGAGCGTGAAACTCGCGGCTGGTTTTTGCATTTTCGCGAGCGTCTGATTGCAGAGCTGCGCGCTAAGAAGCTAAACGATAAGGAAATCGAGGAGGAGGTCAATGAGGCTGTCATGAAGGAATATTTGCAGCGTGTCTACAGCTCCATCATGTCCAATGCCAAGCTGGCCGAGCTGGGGAACGGTGTGCCGCGGCTGCTGGTGGAGCAAGCCCAATCGGTGGTCATAATGTACAAGGCCGTCGACAAGGTGCAGCAGGATATAAAGCGAACGCGCGAGGACCATCAAAAGTGCCTGGCCAACGATCACTCTGTGCTGTCTCGCGTCGCGCCCTGGCTGCGCTCGAAGCTGCGCCATGCCGAGCAGCACAAGCTGTACAAGTGCGCCTGGTCGGCGCACGAGGAGGCGCTCAAGATGTCCAGCCAGCACAATTTGCATCAGACCGCCTACTTTTTGTCGCGCGACCTGGCTTTTATGAAGGAGCGCGAGCCGGTGCTGCTGAAGGAGCTGAAGAACGCCAAGACGCCCACTCGCAGCTTTCAATGGGCATGTCGCATCTGGTCGCCGCAAGCGTGGCTCATACGACGCAATTTTCAGGGGCAATCGGATGTGATTCCCACAGTCATTAGTCAGCAGGCCACGTCGATAGTCACGCCACGCTCAGATCCCAGCCAGCCGGTATTCCTGGTCGAGAAGGAAATGATACGCACCACAAGTACACGCTGGCCCTTCTGGCGCTTGTTAAACCTACTGCAGCGCACCTGGTGCTGGACTTGGAACATGATGTTCCTGCTCGGGATACTTGTGCCCTGGTGTAGTCCGCTCGGACTTCGCGCCCTCTTCTGCATCAAGCCCTTCATGCCCGACCTGGAACTCTCTCAAATCAATGGCACCCTATTCCCACGCAAGACCAGCATCACCCAGACGCTAGCATCGCGGCTTATCGAACTCTGGCGACACATATCAAAATCACGCACTCACTTTGAAACGGAACCAGATACAGGTAAGACAAAAATTACAAAAGAAAACCTATTACTTGTTAACGTTCTTAATTATTATTATTTTGAACATGTTCGGTATTTTCTTATTTGTGCGATGCGGGGGTGAATAGCTTTAAGACTGTGGGTGATTTATATTTTTGTGATTTTTGGCGGCGGGAGTTTGCATTTAATTTTTTTTTTCTTACGAAAATGAAGAAAATCAAATATTTTCCAGAACTACATCGAGTTTACAGTTAATTGAAAAGCATAATCGGAGTGCCATCAAACATGAAAATTTGTTTCATCTTTGACTATGGGTCCGACAGCTTTACTTGTCCAACTTTTTATAAATTTAGGCATGCTTTTTTCCTAAAAAAATAAAAAAAAATGTTTTTTCAAAAATGCATCGATTTTATTTGTAGAATCGATTTTAATGGAAAATCATGATCGGAATGCCATCAAACATTAAAATCGGTTCAGTTTTGACCATTTTATGTGTCTTTTAAATATGGGACCTATGGGTCGGAGATCCTTGTTAAAATTTTTACCAATTTTGGCTAAAGATCAATAATGCAAAGTCGCAATTTTCAATTTTGAAAAAAAAAACAATTCATTTGTTAATATCAACGTTAAATTAAACTGTTTTTAATCCTTTCCGCTGATTCCCGCTACTCTTGGAATTAATTATTATTAATTATTATTTCAGGTTTTATAGGCAAGGGCTTGACACGCAATTTAAACCGCACATGGAACTATTTTGTTAAAGGATTTCTGGGCACCGTTGTCATTCTTTTTGCATTCCCATTGATATGCCTGGCGACGAGTTTCCTCAGCATCGGGCTGGCATTGAGCGCACCTCTTTGGATACCAGTTTTTGTTGTCCTGCTGCACATCTACATGATACTCATCTATGATTTGGATGCGCCAGACAACACTCGGAATCGTTACTGCATTCTGCTGGAGGCACTCATATGGAACTTTCTGATACAGGGTCTGTTGCAGCCGCTGGCGGCTATTTTGGTGGCTACGCTCCTTTGTCCGCTGGCAGCAGGCATTGTGCTGATCGGTAAATATACCAACACATGTGTGCTTGCCAATGCCAGAGTGTTAATTGTCCTTTGCCTTTCAGTTGGTTTCGTGCGTTATACGTTGCGGCTGTTCTGGGATTCGGTTACGTTTCATTTGTTCATCAAGAAGTGCGGGCGTGTCCCCGCTTCGGACAGCATTGCCGTCAAACGCATTGCTGGACCCGGCCTGGCCTTAGACTACTATTTTATCATACGGCCGGAGCAGGCATTGGCAGCACTAGAGGCTAAAATGGAACTGGATGAGCTGCAGGCCTATCAGCACGCCACCGAGCGTGTGGTATTACAACCACAGCACGACTTTTTGCAGTTTGTCGAAGCTTGTTTTGGACCCTTCTCCGCTCAGTTGTCAAAAACGGGTCCATACCTAGCGCTGGATCGTGAGGCACAGGATTTGATGAGCTCACTGCACGAAAAGCTGGAGAAACGCCGCAGGGAGCTGCAAACGAGCTTGACCACACAGGTCAAGTCGCGCATTAAGCTGAACACCAAAGAATTAAAGGTACATTAGATACTATATTTTACTCTTTTTGTCAGGCTTAAGAGTCATATCCAAATAGGCAAAAAAAGGAACAGTGGCATTTTTACAATTTTCTAACCTGTAAAAGAAACTTACGTTCTTTATTTATATTTATTTTTCTATAATCTTTGTATTTTTTTAGATTGCTATACAACTGGCCGCCCATTTACTCGAGAAATACTATCCGTCTCATGTCATAGGTAGACTGTCCATTAGCGAAGAAGAATTTTGGGACAATAAGGTAAGGACTAAAGAAATTTCAATAGACTGTACATACGTTTAATATTAATTTTATATTCTCGTTTTACAGGGTCTCTCGGTTAACGATTGGCCGGGTCTCGCGGGTCTCATATATACCGAGATTTTTAGTTTAGATTTTCTAACGCCATTGACTGAAAACGATACGCATTTTAAACTAGAACCACATGCCTCGCTAGATTTAATGCGCTACACGGAGATGGTAAAGAATGCCAATGATGTGATCGGCTCCAAAGGTCTGGACTTGTTGGGCAATGTGTATGCGCCGCGTGGTAATGTCCAGGTGCATTTACCATTCCTCGAAGTCACCGCATTTAATCCGCGCTCACGCATCACGTTGACTTTCCGAAAGCCCGAGAAACGGTAAGACAATTTCATTCACATCAGACACGGTAAGTTCAACCTATTAAAAATGGCTGTTGCAGCGACATGTCCGTGGGTCTAACGACGCCGCGGGTGCGCGCTCATCGCGCTCAGCATGTACCGAAAGCCACGCAAGATGCCCAGAAGTCTTGGCGTCCATGGAAGCAGAAGTGCGGAGAGAAAAGCGTAACGGAGAATCTGCTTATACCGCTGCCAGTGCCGCATCCCGTGCACATTGCCATTGCCATTTACAATCGCGATACGGAGCATCCCATTCCGTTGGACTCGGAACTGGTCTGGGAGATACTCAAGTCAATCGAAGACTGCCAGAGCGGTGATGCAATGGTGTGTATGCTCCTCATACTAGTAATTAAAATGTTGTAATCAATAACTATTTCGGCAGGCGGTACATTCTGTGGCGCGTTATCATGGCGCCGTCATAGAGTCCAGCAATGATTCGCTAGCCAGCAGCAGCAGCATTGGCAGCACGCGCGATTCTGGCTCCGGCTCGGTATCTGGCTCTGCCCTCGGCAACGGCACCGAAACTCTGCCTTGTGGAAATCGTGAGGTGCGCAATTGAGTTAAATTTTACCTCTGCATGTCTATTAATGCAATGCTCGATTTAGGTTTGCACGCAGGTGAAAGTCGATGCGGAGCCTGCACCTACCGCTTCTGGCTTTCACTGGACCTTAAGCAATTGGGGTGCCGCCCAGACGGCACGGCGTCGCACCAACTCCAATGTGCGTGTCGATTTGGCCAGTCCTGAGGATATATCGCTGGACACGGACAGCTCGCGTGCTGTATTCAACAATGCATATGGCACCACAGTCTAACAGGTTGACGCTGGTTTGGGCACACAAAAATATATATACATATATATAAAAATATCTATATATATAAACCTTTATATACGGAATAGAGCTATAATTATGAGTATGTATAAATGCGTGTGCTTGCCGCCATTTCTTAAAAAAAAAAATAGCAAACAAACATTCAAATTATTCGCATTATCCAGTTAGGCTTTTGTATATGGCACGCATAGCAAGTGACATTTCGCGAATTAATAGCTTTATTTAATTAAATTTGATTGATGAGAAAGGCCACGAACAGTGGCAATGGCGTGCTCTGTTAGGAGTCCGGGCCTTTAGGGATGTCAGCGAAAGCAGCCATGCTAGTTAAAGTGTAATTTGAGCAAATTTATCGGTATATCTATATTTACATATGCGTATATGATATACATACAAAAATGAGTTGTTAGTATATATAAACTTATACATACGTCTATACATATACATACACAGAACAAATCTAAAAAGCAACCAACTTAATTCTAGTCGCAAGCAGATTTTATGCAGCAATTTTACTCAAATTTTTTCTAATGCAGCTAACTAAGAATATAAAAAGCAAACGCTTCAGCTCGTTTGGATTTTATGAAGATTTTACACCAGTTTTAGTTTTAATTTCTTTTTTTATTCGAACAATAACAAATTAAACTTAAAATGCATAGTGGTCCATTAATAGATTCCATCGGCCTTCCGTGTTAAATCCTTGATTTCTTTAATAATCTTTTAATCATTATCATTTGCATTTCTTTAAAGCATTTATATTTTAGACGAATAATTTTTATTCATGGGTTATCAGATTTAGCTTTTTCTAAACAGAATACAATTATTCCAATATTATTCCAATAAAAGTTACCAAATCTAAATTGTTAAATACTTTTGTAGTCGAACAACAGAATGCTTTGCTTGCTTTAAGTCAATGATCTGAAATTAAATAATTTTGTAAACCAATATGGTTCATGTAGGCACACAATTATCCACCTTCTTAAAAAAAAATATTTTTCAAATTGGCTTTTAGTGCATTATCCTATAAAAATTGTATTCCAGTTTCATTGCAAGCATTTTTTCCCCTTTCTGTATATTTACTATACTTCCGCAGACTTTTAGAAAATCAAAACAGTTTTTTTTTATAAAAACAAAAAACTTTTATAAAAATGTTCACAATTATTTAATGGTTTCAAAACAAGATTTTTTTTAAATAAAAATATTAATCGACCATACAATATTAAGCAATATTTAAAATTAGACAGGCCTTGGGGAATAGAGTAGATAGGTATTCTAATAAAGGCAAACAAAAGCAATCAATTATAACAAGGCATAAAATACTGCGATAAACTCGATTGTGTTCCCCATCAGCAGGATGTATGTTGCACATACATAATATGTCAACATCATATAAAACGGAACACACATATATAGATATCAATATGACAAAAAAAGAGCCTTCCGATCGATATAAATGGACTGTTAAGATAACCGTGAGTTGCTTTTAACAAAAATCAAGTGTTCTTATTACATTGTACGATTGTGTCCATTTTATCATTGTCGTAAACAATCAATCAATCGCACAGCAAGCAAATCAGATCGGGGACATTTCAAAACCATGTTTATATAAATAAATGCCTCTCATTAAGGTAGACACTTTTAAACAAACTACATAAAAGTACATAAAAACCTGTAATCATCTTACAACTATATCGGACATATTAGTTTGAATTTCAATCAGTTGAATAATTTTTCATTGACTCAGAAAATAGAGAATTTAAACCGATGGAAAACGATTTTGGCACAATGTGCAATGGCCATGAGATTTTCTTTGTACCTAACAAATGAATTAACCTAATTTTAGCAATCAAAAGTAACAATATAATGAATGCCACGAATTGAAAAATGCAAAGTTCAACAAATATTGTTAATTAATATTAAATATGGTATGACAACTAATTTATCTACATTAATACGTACATACATACATATTACATTACTAAACTTATACGTGTGTGTATATGGAACTATGTTTTTACTACTATTACTTCTCTTTATCTTCCAAACAGTACTACGAAATATAAATAATAATAGTTACAACAATTAACAAATTATCGTAGAACAGCAGCATTAAACAGAAGGCAATAAATTTTAATTTGAAAATGTAACAAAAAATTGAAAATCATGCCGTTATCCAAGTCAGCTGTAATACTACTTCTTTCCTCCCCAACGTACATATGCCCTCCAAGTATTTACTAACAAGATTTGTTTATTTTAATGCAAATTGCCACACAACTTAAAGTATTATTTTACAGTACCTATATTTGACACTGCTTACCGACTTCAATCATTACTTCAACAGCTTCCAATACTATGTTAAGATTGGCAAATCAATTTAAAACATGTTTTTAAGCATATACAAACTTACCATGAATGCAATTTCGAATAGAAGTGCGTATCAAATCCCATTAGTCGTTGCGATAAATTGTAATTGAGCATTATTGAAACATACCCTAACTATGATTTTAAGCTAGAGTAAATCGAATGAAATTTACATACATCCATACAAATATACAAACATACATAAAAATGTAGTTATACAATTTAAAACATACAAATTAAAATGATATTCTCAAGAGCGCATTGAACAATTTTATGAAAATGAACCGTAGTATAATTAATATGTAATAAAAAATGTTGGATAAAAAATGTCAAGTGTTTTCATTTTGCATAATTAAACTAAATCTGTGGATCCTATTGAATTAAGTTAAATTAATTTAATATATGGACTCTAGTTCTACACATGTCTCAAAAGGTAGCGACAATTAAATACCACATATTTAATAGTAGTATTTATAATCTTATTATTTGTTTCATTGCCACCAGCCCTACCACAACATAAGGACATTTGTTTTAAAGCCCCCGCATGCCGCCCCGTATTTGACACATTTGAGAGTAAGATAAAAAGTATTTATTCACGATATAAATGTTTTTGCAACTCAATACAACTAAAAAATTACATTTAGAATATTCTTTTGCGATTTATTTTATTTAAATTACCTTAAAATTCAAATAGATTCACTTAGGACATTAATTAAATGTTAGCTTATAATAAAATTAACCAACAAAACTCGTATCGAGTACAAGGTAAACAATTCGAAAGCATGAAAACAAGGGAACCTATAATCACAATAATTAGTTAGTTTTGATTGCAAATGTAAGATGATGAAAAACTCCAATATTCTACACATTCCTCAATATAATTAACAATTAGCTGATAAGTAACATAAAACAGCGCAAGTTAAGAGTTAAGTAAATGCTCTAAATCGCTTTGCGATAAATTGCCATTGAAAAAGTAAGCAGGTATAAAAATGTATAAAGTGATATTTATATATAGATTGATAGATAGATAGATAGATGGGGAAACAACATGTGTAAATTGTGAAAATGCGGATCAAGAAATCCATTAAACAACAACATTTCAACAGCCCTAATTTCTCTGAGTGAGTTTACTATATAGTATATATTTGTATATATTTGTTTGTATGAATGTAGTAAAGTATGTGGTTGTTATTGGTTTTATTTGGAAATGGTTGAGTCTTAATGTTTGTTTTCTGTTTTGAGCAAATCTTTAATTGAGATATTCGAATTAAATGGGAAGGCCTCCTTTCGAGAGCAAATTAGAAGTAAAAAAAACCAACGGAATTATATATCTGAAATAGTGATTCATTTGAGATTTTAAAAAGTTACTGTGGAATTTGTGCCAATACTTTTACGTTAACAACTATGTAGTGCTTGATCTACACGAGGGAATGTCTAAAATTCATTTGGTTTTGCGAGCTATGACCCAATTCCCAAATCGATGCCTCACTGGAATGGCAATAGACAATTGGCTGTTGTGTTGAGCAGTCCGAGGCGCTGCTTCTGTTTGCGCTGCTCCGTCATGTGATCTTTGAGCTCGTGCAGCTGCGTCGACAGATTCTTGATGAGCAGCTGCGTCTCCAGGAGCTGTGCCTGCATGCTGCGCAGTTCGATTTGCTCGCCATCCGCATCCACAGCGGCCAACGACATGGCGCGCAGCCGTGGAAACCATTCTAAAATGCCCGCCTTGACCATGGCATAAACATAGCTCTCGGGCCCCGTAAACTCGGTAGGATCCTTGACCTTGACCAGCACAATGAAGTACAAGTAATGCCACATATTGTGCTCACTCTTGATGTGCTCCTCGAAGCTGACCGTCTTGTTATCGAAAGCGGACCGATTCAGCGAACAAATGAAACAGGTCGTCTTCAGTATGGCCTCCTTTTGCTGCTTCTCCGATCGCAGGTCGGCAAATGTGTCGATGATGACGCCGAAAATTAAATTCAGTACTATAATGATGACAATGAAGAAGAACAACAGATCGTAGATGACGCGCGCCACAAAGAGACCCTCCTGCAAGACACACAAATAGGGAATTAGTGAGTTATTCTTCAACTCGTTCTCGAATGGGTAGCTCACCTTGCTTGAGGGTGCGCGGAGGATGTCGCCAATGCCGCCGCCATTGCGCAGGCCCTGATTCAGTGTCGTCACAATGCACATGACAAGCGAATCACAGGAACGTTCCTTGGCATCCCCGTTGCTAGCGGGAGCCGGAGCCATTTGCTGTTTGTGGCCGCCATTGCAGGCGCCCAGCTCATCGGGCATGGCGCAGGATTCGTCGGGTGATACTGGGACCGATAGCGTCAGGGAGGCGACATTTGGGACAGCTTCCTGCTCTTCAAAGTCCACCGAGACGAGAAAATCATCTTTAAAGAACATGTAGCCAATGATGGAGAAGAGGTAAACCAAAATCAATGCCAGCACGGCGGTCAAAACGATGGAGCGACCGTTCCGGGTAACCGAGCGAATCACATTCACCAGCGTCTCCTCCCGATAGACCACATCAAAGAGCTAAAGGGCGACAGATTACACATGGAAACAAGGTGATTGGAAGATTTATGCTTACCAGCAGTGAGTAGAAGAACGGATGGAAGATTAGTCCACAAAAACAAAATGCTATATAAATGCAATGATAGAGTAGCTGAACGTCGGTGATGATCTTAAGAAACCGCTTCTCCAGTGTGCCCTTGTTGCCCATAATGCTCACAATATGAACGCTCTTTAAAGTCACCTGCACAGATACAATCGCGATTTGAGTTGGGATAAACTAAGATTAATCCGGATTAGAACTTACCGTAACAACACCTAGTAAACAGAGCGTGGACTCCGGTCCAAGCATAAATATGAAACGTAGAATTACGGAGCCGATAAACGTGCGTATACCCGATTCCCGGGGCAGCGTTATCACTATAACCAACGAAAATATCAGGATGGCCCAGAAGAGCAGCGAGATGTGCGAGCTGAGCTCTGAAAATACGAAAAGGGACGCAAAGTTATTAAAGGTAAACAAGGTGGAATGTTGTTCGAAAATTATTTTGAATTATTTGATCAGTTTTGTACCGAAACCACATTAAAAACTAACTTATTCTAAGTTTAGCACAATTTTACCCCACAAATTTATATGTTTTGATCTATTTTTGACCCATAATTAGGATTATGATAAAAACATATTTTTAAAATTAATTTGCATTTATTATGAGGATGAATGAAAACGTAAATTCAACAAATTTTCATCGGTTCTAACCATCTATTTTGTGATGCTGGTTGTCTAGAGCCCAGGTCCCCAAGGTTCGAATCTTTCTCAATTTAAGGCAATTTAAATATATGACAAAAATTACACAAAACAGGTTTTAAAAATATGATTTAAATAATTTTGTGTTCTTTTACAATATGATCAAAATGATGATAATATTGATATGTTAAAAAGTATTTTGAAGATTATTAGATTTGCAAATTCATCTTACCTGGCACAGTGTTATCGAAGGGATAGAAGAAAGCCACAATCATATTGATTACCACAACGCAGTTAAAGAGTATACTGCTCCACAGCGACATATAGCTGCTAATCCAAAACAACAGCGGCTGACCTGAATGACCATCGATATAAATTGCGATGTGAAAAACATTACAAAATGATACCAATTTGATAAACTTACTTCGCAGTTTCTTTTGCCATTTCATCTCATTGAACATCTCCTCGGCCTTGTCAAAGAAATCCGCCACTTTGGAGCCCTGATCATCGCGTTCCGCAGTGTTCAATATTTTCGTTTTCGTATCTGTTGTTAGGTATTCGCAAATTTCTGGTATCGGAAAAACAATTTGCTCCAGTGTGCGATCGTTGCGGACAATCTGAGAAAGAGCAACAATGAGATTAACTAGATACGGTGCCCTTTTCATATATTTAAATATTCTTGTGAATTACATTTTCTTTAATAATCTACAAAGAAGGCTTTATAAAAAAATTAAGTTAATCAGGTTGAAAATTTTTGGCAATCTAACGAAAACTGGGTTAGTGATCGATAATTTGAAATACACTTGATCTGTGTGTGCCATGAACGGGCCTATATTTGAATACCTAGTCTCAAGCTATATCGACACTGCTATTGATGCTGACCAATATACCAATATAGCAATATACCCTTTTTACTCATTTTACATGGGTTCATGATATAAATCAATCGTGCAAAAAGACTTTGAAATCAAAAATAAATTTGAAATTTAAAATTGTTTCATAAACTTCAAATGGCAGAAACTTAATTATTCGCTGTTATCTCATATATACAGTTATACAGTCGAATCTGGAGAGTTCGTATTCCGATTTATCGATACGGAAAATCTCAATAATTTTGTACAAACTTTTTGCCTGATATTCTGTAAATTATTTCCTTTCTTTTCTTTGTATTGTATTAAAAGTAAGATGTTAATAAATAAATTAAATAATTGTAAAAATTAACTAAAATATTGAAGACCCTTAATTCGAATTATTTTATTTTCGAACCTCGGTTAAGCGAAATCAAAATTCGAAAACTCCTGTATTCGTATTTCGAAAATCGGAACTTTGACAGACACTAACGGGAGCGCTGTTATTAAAAATGTTGAATTAATTTTCAGAATTTACCTCTATTTGGGCCGTGTGAGTTGCGTAGTACATTAGGGCCTGACTTGTTTTGGCATCGAAACTGGCCGATTGAGGATCTTCGGAGGCTTTGAGCAGTGCGGCCAATTCCTTGTTGTGCTGCGCCAGCTGATGGCAGAGTATGTAAATGTTGTGTCCGACCTCGCGCGGACTGACTGTGGCATCGTCGTCATCTGTGGCGGTGCTCGGCTCATCGGCGTCGTCCTGCTCGTCGATGAGCTCCTCCTGGTGGTAGGCCTTGCAGGCCACCTCGACCAGTTGCTTGGGATTCATGTTGTAGAGTATGCGTTCCGCGTTCTCGCTGTCGCCGCGACTCTCCATGATGGCCAGCAGCAGCTTGGACGCGTTGTTCTTCAGCTCCAGCACCAGGTCCATGCGGTTCTCGCCCAGCGGATTAATGTTGTTCAATATCAAGGCGGTAATGATGTCCAAGCCGTTCGACTCGTGCGTGGCGATGCAGTTCTGGTTCTCGTGGCACGGACCCTGACAGTACTCGGTGAGGGTCTCCAGCGTCTGGTTGATCAGGGCCACATTGTGCTCGTTGATATAGAGACCGAGCAGACCGAGGCCGCCTGTCGTTGAGCCGCAGATGCAGTCGAGGAACATGAGCGTCTCCGAGACGAGATTGTTGTTCGTTTTGTTGTTCTGATTGCGCAGCAGATTCTGCAGATCGGGATTGTGATTCTCGCAGAGCAGCTGCAGGAAGCGCAGAATGGGCTGCATTACGAGCACCTTGTTGGACAGCTGATTGCGCTGCTCCTTGCTGTCCCGATGCTTCTCGAGCTTCTCGGCCAGTATATCCTCCAGCGGACTGTTCACACTGATCGCCGAGCTCTCCTCGCCGGAGTGTATGTTCCGGGCATTGCCGTAGGCACGCGCCGTCGCCAGTCCGGCGTTGTGGAGCTCCCGCTTCAGTTCATCGGTGATGACGACGCCGTTGCTCTTGAGGCCGTGCTTGCGCGATATCTTGTCCAGCTCCAGGCTGGCGTCCTGTTTGTGTTCGTGCGCCTTGGCCGCGATGTCTGTGGTGTTGACGGACACCGTTGATTTGATCTCCTGCTGGGCATCCTTCATCTTCTCGAAGAACACCTTGAAGAACGCCTGGTTCAGGTCATCGCTGAGAAACTTCTGGAACATGCCCTTCTGTATGATCGGATTGCCGCCCTCGAGCAGAGCAATGCCCAGCTCGACGGCCTCCACAAAGATGTTGGGCGAGTGCACCGACTTGATGACCAGCTCCACGACCAAATCGGAGGCACCCTCGCGGTCCAGATGATTCTGCATCTCGTGCAGCGTTTTGCCGGCACGCGCCAGATACTTTGCTCCCGGCCCGTGGGTGACCAGGTGCAGTTGCTTGGCCGGATCGGATGCGGCCGCGGCGGCAACAGCGGCAGCGGCAGCTGCAGCAACGGCCGCCGGCAATTGTGGATGCTCCTCCTCCAGTTTGGCCGCGCTCTTGCACTGGAAGTAGCGCAACAGGAGCGTCTGACGCAGTGCGTCGCCCTTCTCGCCGTAGTTCACATCGATGGCCATCATTTCGCGCAGTGTGCGCAGCACCTTGACGCACATGCGCTCCTCCTTCTCCTCGAGCAGCTTCTCCGTGTGCTTGATCAGCTTCCGTATGAAGCCGCCGCTCTCGCAGCGCTTGCGCGCCTCGGTGCCGGCGGGGAAGAGCAGCTCGGAGCGATAGAGTATGTCCACCAGGAGTGAGAGTTCCGCCTCGACAACCGGTTTCAGTTGATCCTCCAGCAGCGAGACGATGTCCTGCAGTCCCTCGATGATCGAGCGATCCCAGCGCATCAGATGGGCCGAGTGCTGGGTCTCGTATTTGGGCTGCTTGGAGGCCAGCAGCCATTTGGTGGTCTGGCGCGTCAGCATTGCGGTCTTGCTGGACATGTTGGCCACCTGCTGCTCCAGGTCCAGCGGCAGGACAATGCTGCGCATCTTGGCCGATTCGGTCAGCGTGCGGATGCAGTTCTCCACGTTGAATCGATCCGCCAGCGAGAGCCACTTGCACTGGGTGAGACGGTAGGCGGCCTGAAGCAACTGCACGAAGATCACCTGGCGGGACTGCACAATGGTGCTCTGATCGGAGAAGGGGCTGGAGAAGAAGCTGCTCAGCAGATTGGTGACACCGTTCAGCACGTAAGCCAGCAGGGTTCGGTTCGCGGTGGCCGTCGTGTTCGATATCAATTGATTGAGGTCCACCAGGAAGCTCTTCTCGAAGAGACTCCACATGTGACCGGAGGCGTAGATCTCCTTCATTTCGACCTCGGTGTCAATGTAGCAATGGTTGAGAAAGTCCACATACGCCTCCTTCACCTCGGGCATGCACAGCGGATGGCAGATGATGGTCACAATGTCGTCCAAAGACAACAGATTGTTGCACTTGATCTCCGTGTAGACGTTCTTGCCCATGGTGCAGCAGGCGAGCAGCTTGACCAGCTCCACGTGATACTTGAGCGGACTGTCGTCGGTAAGTTGCTGGCGGCGCTGCTGCTGCTGCTGCATCATCTGCACAAAGTGCTGGAACGAGGATTTGTCGTTGTAGAAGACGAGCACATCCTCGCCGGCATTGATCAGCTCCTGCATGACCATATCCTGGCACTTGCGTATGAACTGATTCTCCGCCTTGACAATCGTCTGCAGGAACTGCAAATACGCCACATGCCGTCCGTGGATCTCGATGCAGTGGACAAAGTGCTGCACCACCTTGTCCGTCACCTCGTTGCACAGCGCCAGGTTGTCCTTGAATATGGCGCACACAGTCTTCGCCTCGAGTATCTGCACACGCAAAGGAAGTTAATTAACAGATAATACACAGAGAGAAAAAATCAAATATAAAACTTAAAACCACTTAATTCCGAATGGATTTCTCACCAAAATTGACATTACTAAAGTGAAAGAAGTTCGAAGTTATCTCAAAAACGTGAATTTAAGTATTTTAGTAATATATATATTAACTTAAAACTCGATTTAAGACAATTGTATCTTGATCTAAAACTGTATAAAATTGTGCAAATTATAAAGAGAGAAATTTTCACAAATTTTCTGAAACGTAAACAAAAAATATTTTTGTGTTAATTTGCAGTGGGTTCGAACCCGAGTTCCGAACAAACATTTAGAAAACTCCTACTTTTTTTTATAGTAAATCAAGAGTTTTACTTGATATAAGATTGTACGTGGTTTAAGAATCTAATATACTCAATTCAATTAATTTAATTTAATTTATGTATGCATAAGAAAGTACTCACGCCTGGATTGAGGAACAAGTCGAGATGGTTGTGCAGCAGCACCTGGTTCTGTTGATTGCCGAGGCAGAAGTTCTGCAGGAATTCGTGTGCCAGGCACATCAGCTCCTTCATCAGCACATCGTCCTTTTCGTCATAGGGATTCTGGAGCAGATCCAGGACAACAGTGTGCACGCCCACATTGCGCAGCAGTCGCTGTTCGTGCTTCCGCGGCTTAACAATGGGACCTAAAACGGATGCATGGATTTGGAACCCGATTTCATTTCAGCAGAAAACTAATGTCACAAACCGGCAGTCACGCAGAACTTGTTCATCCGAATGAGAATCTCCTTGACCTTCTGGTACTCGCTGCGCTGCTCTGGCGACAGGGTGGCGTCGTATTCGAGACTATCTGCACCGCCGGCAGCATCGGCGCCTCCAAGCTCATCGGTCGCCTTGGCTTTGTACACCCAGAGTTCCGACTTCTCAACGCTCTGGCGCAATATATCCAGATCGGACTTGATCTGCTTGTAGGACTCCACATCGCTGTCAGAGACGAGCAGTTGCACCTGCAACGTGAAAGGGCAAATGGAGGAGCTGAGCCAATCTTATGGGAATAACTCAAAATCAAATGGAAATACATACAAAATCAAAAGATCTTTCATTACGATATGCGGAATACGTCCACTTTAGTTGTGTTAGTTGGGTGTGTGTGTGTGTGTGTGTTAGCGGTGCGTGAGGAGGGTTAGTTGTATGTCGCATACATATGAGAAATGCAGTTGATTATACGGATTAGTAACACGAGCATCGACATCGACATCGACATGGACATCGAGATCGAGAGATCGAATTCGCGATCAAGAGAGCGTTGCATGCAAACACAAGAGAGATGAAGAATACAATTGAGAAATTAGAACGCAACGAGAAAGCAGTTCGAGCATCGGTGCACCGATTCTTTAAGATAATTTGCCACTACAATATACTAAGTAAATCACATAGCTAACATGCCGAAATGCAGATGGGAACAAAATAAACAAATTTCTAAAGTTATCATTAGTGACCAGTGAATTTTTGCAATATTGGAAATATAAACAAATTTCTAAAGTGATCAACAAAGTGACCAGAGAATTTTTGCAACTTTAGAAAAATTAATTTGCTTCATAAGAAAATAAATAGTGACCATCATCAAAACTAAAATATTTAAATAACTTTACTACTATATTCAAAATAAAAATGTTTTAAAAATAAAGTAGAATATATTTATATTTAAAGCTTTGTGATTTTTTTGAGCTGAATTCTAGATTTGCAGAATTTTTGTAATCTTTTATTTGTATAATCTATTCATTCGATTAATAAGTTTTGTGCAAAGTCTGTTTTAAGAGTGATACTATTAATTTAATTAATATAATTTTAAAATCTAAATCTAAATCTTAAAAATCAACCGAAATCATTTAAGCTATACGATTCTACGTCAAGATTTTATTTCAAAAAGTATATTCTTGGTCCATTGCT
The DNA here is from genome assembly GCA_035043915.1 of Drosophila paramelanica. Lineage (NCBI taxonomy): Eukaryota > Metazoa > Arthropoda > Insecta > Diptera > Drosophilidae > Drosophila > Drosophila paramelanica. The sequence goes on from JAWNMO010000258.1 coordinate 7,478,359, forward strand.
GTTGTTAAGCTTAGTGGGAGAATCTCAAAAATGTGTTGCTTAAAGTTACAGCTTAATTACATCTTAATTACTTTAAAAATTCTATATATATTACTTGTGGGCTTAATGGGGCTTACCTGTCTGAAGGCTTGCAACACCTCCTGTCGCTGGCTAAAGTGACGGAAGAGCAGATGAAGTGCACCCGAGACCAGGGGCGCATAGTCGTGCATGATCAGGTGCAGCAGGACGCGCAGGAAGGTGCGTCCGCCCTGGCCGTCCAGATCCAAATTGGCCGCATCGCTGCGCTCACAATCGAAAATACCCTCTGCCTGCACGCCAATCGACTCCAGATCGATGTTCTTTTGACGCGCCGCCGCCGCCGAGGCAGCGGCAGCTGCTGCAGCCATTGCCGCCTCGGCTGCGGCAATTTGCTCCGAATCGGAGGTGCCGGCGCTGCAAGGTGTCGTCTGCTGCTGCGTCTGTTCCTCGCTGGCTGCTGGCGGGGCGCTGTTCTGCGTCTGCGTAACCACTTCGGACTCGTCGAACTCGCGCTTGAATATGGAGAGCAGGCAGCTGATTCTGTAGTCGAGGCGCACGTCCAGGATGAACTGCAGTATTTCAATGATCTTCAGTTTGGTGTCCATGACGAGCGGATACTCCTTCATCAGCTGCGACACAGACTTGCGCTGCTGCAGCGCTATCGATGGCGCCGCAATCGCCTGACCCACCGAGCCCAGCGCCAGCGAGGTCATCACCGTGCTCATGTCGCCAATGGAGCGCAGCACTCCGCCCTCAGCTGTGAAATAGAAGCAGATGGGGGGGAGGATTAGTTCAACTGAGGCAACTGGACAGCTGGATAACGCTAAGCTCACCATCATTATTGGTCTCCTCTTCGACAGCTTGTCATGGGGAGATCAGAAAGAACTTACTCAACTAACTTAGGCTAAGTGGATCACATTTGGTACTCACAATCAATGTCCGTGTTGACATAGGCGCCGCCAGTTGTCTCCGACACACAGTCCAGAATTGAGAGCAGCGTCTTTGTCAGGCGCAGCAGATCGCTGAAGCTGTAGAAGCCAAAATAAATCAAATCCCTGGCTAATTTGACCACCTAAAACAGATGGAATAAGAAATATTATTATATACCCTTTATGGTTTTGGTATCTATCTTTATATAGCACTGTTCTTGTTCCCGCTCAGAATCAAGTTTTGTAAGCACTCCTCATAGATAAAAAGGATTCGAAATACTTTTGATTTCCGATTTTCTTCAGACGCACCTCAAATGTCAGCTTGTTTTGCTCCTGATCCGTGAACAGCCACACCTTGGTGGCCACATTGCACAGATAGTTCTCCACAAATGCGATTGTCGTATTAAACTTGGCACGGCAGGCCTGTTTGTTTTGGTCCGGCTGAAGATTCTTGCCATCGTAGCTAAAGTAAAATGGTTTACAGATTGCTTTGTGGGAGCTGCAATTCTGGTACTCACTCCATAATGGACATCTTTGAGGGTATTTCGCTCCACAGTCGCGCGTATTTCACCGGCGTAACCGGCTCCTGGGGATCCCGATCCACGTGCAAGTGCAGCATCAAGCGACAGAAGGATGCGCGCAGCTCATAAGGCATCGTTTCATCAGACATGCATCTACGGAATGGACAAGATCTTAGCAAACGTGTTTGGGTTAAAGCAATGGGTCACAGCGCTCACTTCAATATCAAATCAATGTCCAGCTGGGGTGAAAGCCTGTTCAGAGCCAGGTATTGACGGTTCAGGCACATGTTCGAGAACAGGTTCAGCTGATGACGATAGTAGTTTAATATGGCCGCCTCCTGTTCACAGCTATCGCCCGCGCAGTTGGCCAGATCCGCCATGGAGCGCGACGACTAAAAGTACAAAATTAGAAAGTTGCATTAAGTTAACAAAAACCAAAATGTTGTATTCGTGTGTAACCGACTGTGGATAACGACAGTAATGGATTTTGCGATTCAAAGTGATCAATATTCCTATTTCATTTCATGAATGAGTATAAATAAGCATAACACCCACCGGTTGTCCCTTCCACTGCAAATGTATCTCGTACTTCTCGCCCGGCAAATCGGCATCTTCATCGTTGAGGCTCGCACTGTCCCATGTGGTGGTGGTTGTGGAGTTCGACTGCACATCGGAGCGATCCTCGTCATCGCCGGCAACCTCAGTGAGCGTGGCCAGGCACACATCCTCGGAGGCGCCCTTATAGCAGCGCACTGCGGCGCCACCGCGCAGCGCCTTCACCTGTGTGTCGATTAGGATGTCAACGTTCTTGTCGCTGAGCACGCTCTTGCAGATCAGCTCCTGGGTGACGGCAATTGCCTTGCGATTCGAGACGCACAGATCGGACAGGTAGTCGAGGAAGCGCGAGTCCCAGTTGTTCATATTCTTGCGCACCAGACCCACGAACGTCTCGATCTCGGCGGCCGTGATGTGCTTTTCCAGCAGCTTGCGATTGTTGTGCAGCAGGGCGGTGATTGTGTCCTCGGCAAGGATATCGTAGCCGATCTGCTTCTGCATCAGGCCAAAGTGCTTGGCAATGTACTCCTGGTTCTTGCGGTAGTCCTGCTGCGAGAGGCGCAGTATGCGATAGCACAGCCTGAATATGTTTTTGTACGGGCTGTTCTTGGGATCGCTGAGCTCGTCCAGTCGCAAAAACGGCCCCTCGCCGGGCGTGTGCTCCTGGAAGGGTCCTTGAAGTATCTTGAACAGCTGCTTGAGGATGTACTGCTCGCGTAGCAGCTTCTGGCGATCGCGTATGGGATTCTTGATGGTAAACTCCAGCGCCTTGGTCTTGTTCTGCTCATTCTCCATGCCCGCTATGAAATAGACAATGTCCTGCAGCAGCGAGATTAGAGCACGCCGCTCATTGATCGAGATGCTGCCGTTGTCCAGCTTGCTGGTCACCGTAGCCAGCACCTTGCACGCATCGTTGGCAAAGTCCAGATCACGCACCTCCACCGGCGACACGGGTATCAGCGCAAACGCCTCCTTGTCCTCCTTAATGGGCGAGCAGCAGACCTTCGACATCACCGGCTTGTCGTCGTCCGCATCGATCGGTATCGACGTCGCATGCACCCACGTATTGGAGCATATATGCTGCAGCCGAACATAACTGGACTGCGGCACCAAGCTGTCCGGCCGGGCCATTGTCGTCGCATCCAGCACAAACACCGAGGCAATGTCCGCCGAATACGGCACTGACACCAAGCGAAACTGTTTGCCCTTCGGCTTGTCTGTCAAAACGAAAACAGTTTAGATTAGATTAAAAAATTGTTGAATTAAAAGAGAATTCACAAAACTATCCCTGTAGCCCCTATAATGGATTTAAAAATAAAATCTAAATTGAATGGTTCTTTAAAAATAAGTACTCTTCTAACTTCTAAACTAACCATATGATCTTTAAGAATTGGAAAGTGTCAAAAAAAGAAAGGAATTCTTTCAGCTCTACATATGGTTTATCGTAAATCTAATGCTCTAGGTTTCATAGTTTCCGAGATATCCTAAGAAAACCATTACTTAGTATCGATATTTATCGATAATAACATAAATGCACAAGTTATCGAGAAAACACTTAAGAAACTTGATCTCCGTTTGGTAGAGGAGCAAATATTACTACGATTGGTCTGGGCAGAGTATTTTGTGTTTTTCTTTATCTTTCTCTGGATTGTTGAAAATGTTAACAGCAATACACTCAGTTAATACGGTTAGTGGATACATTTACCGGAAAATGTGAAACGAGTTGACTATCATTATAAAAAAGTTACTGTCAATTTTCCACGCTATTCATTAAGATAATCGAATCGCGAGTTTTCCACTCGGTACTAGCGCTAATTCGAAAATTTAACATTTTTATATGCATATATATATATATATATATATATATATTCGAAGATCCATCATTTTAAAATACAATAAACAATATAAACACTGTGAAATCGAAGCTTATCTATAACTCACACAACAAACTTTAATGCTAGTTGTTAACATCTATGCTAGAACTTACCCATTACGCTGGTGGAGTTCATTGTGCAGTTGAGGCCCGAGTCCTTGCTACAGTCCGCTAACAGGGATTCATTGACATTCGCTGCAGATGAGTCGGCAGCCACATTGGATTCGGACTCGGCAGCCAGATAGTGGCCCGTGGCGAGGTGCTTGAAGCGGTACAGTGAATTCCAATCGCCGGCACCGCCGCGACACGAATCGTGCTGCACCACCTCGATCTCCCAGAGCGCTTTGCTGCTGGTGGCCGCGGTAGCACTGGTGCGGCCGGTGGTGCGCAGAAAGACATGGTACTGCTTCTTGTATTCATCCATGGTGAGAAACTTTTCCTGCTCGGCATGGAAGAGACGCACTACGTCGCCGCCCTTGAGTATGTGCTCCTGGTTCTCCTTGTGCTCCATAAACAGCGAGATTTTCCACGACGTGGATGAATTTAGTACGTTCACCTCCTTGCAGCCGGGATTGTCGGGCAACTCGTAATTGGCGGCCACGTGCAAGTTCTGCTGATCGGCATTCACCGGACTGAGGATCACCTTGTCGCCCACGACGACATAGTCGCCAATGGAGCGCAGCTTGTAGAACGGTTTTATATAGAACCAGGAGCCCTCATTGCCATTCGCGTCCAAATAGACGCGCATCGCGTTCTTTTCGAGGAGCGACGGCAGTCGCTTGTTAACCGTCAGATACTTGTTGGACTTCAAGTGGAGCAGCTGCACCACAGCTCGTCCGTATTGTATGAAGGTGCCCAGCAGCTTTTTGTTCTCGGTCTCGTTCTGCTTCTTCTCGATTTCCGCGGCATGCTACCAGTGAATAAAAGAGAGTTTAGTTTGGGCTCGTATATATTGAATAACAATTCTTTTTAGATTACGTGCAAACGCTTCAGCAGATTCGGATCTGTGTTGGAGCTGGCCGATTGCTTGGCTGCCTTCCAGAACTGCTTCTGTGCAGAGTACCGGTTCATGGGACATATTTTGATAAGGCAATCTGTAAAAGCGAGTTTTCCATAAGTGAAAATTCAATTAAGAAATTGTGTATTTTCTGATTACCTCTAAACTTTTTAGGCGGGCAATTCAAATCTCCAGCCTCGGGACAGACAACGGTTCGATCATCCACCAAACTGTCGACAATAAATACAAACATATAAATAGGCAACAAAATATAAGCAAATAGATAGCTGATGGCTTTCTATAAAGATCGAACAAAAATGTAATGAATACGTCCACTGGGGGCGTGGCAAAACAATAAAATCAAGTGACAGCTTAATCGTGAAAATCCACGTATTACACAATTTTAGCGCTACAGCCACCAAATTTGGCTGAGAGTTTTCTGATATCCCCCTTTAAAGTTAAAAAAAGCTATATAGAATCCGCAAATTACTATTTTTTCTACAATAACAATAATAACTAATACGTTTTCGATTACTTTAAGTTGTAAACATATTAGAACTTTGGTATAAAGTTAACAATAATTGATAACGCTTTCAATTTGTATAATTGGTTTTTTCTTTCTCTGAGTGTAAAAGTACTTCGAATGTTTGATAAAATAAAATAATTAAATAAGCATAACAAACGCCACGTGTGTGATAGACATTATAAAAGAAAGGGACAACGCTGAAGCGCCACGCAACAGTTGTTAGAGCCTTGAAGGATCTCTAATTGAAATGTCATTTAAGCGAACGAACAGTTAGTTATGTGTGGGTGCAATCACAATGAGTGCTCTACGAGTATGTGGCAAATGACACTCACCCGAGTGTGCTCAAGAAACCGCAAACGCTGCCCTCCGCATAGAGCGAAACAATGTCGCCCAAGTGAAGGAAGCTCGCCGAGCCAATTATATTGTCGCCCATGTTGAAGAGTGTGGGTCGCAGCGGCTGTAGTCTGGTGTTGTGTGCTCCGTGGATTGGCGGCGGGTGGGGTCCGCCTATCGCTTTGTTTGCTCTTGTTTTGTTTGTGGCCGGTTATGCGAGTTAATTGCAAAGATTTGTCGCTGTCCTCGTTGTTGCCACTGTCTGCTGTGTGTCCTGCGAACGAATAAAAAATACATATATGTACATAAAATCATATTATTTGTCTGTGTGTGTGAGTGTGTGTGTGTTAGAAATCACATAGGGGCTGTTTACTCTAATTACATTACATAACCCAGCTATAATTAGTTATCGGGTTATCGTTATCAGTAGCTTTACTACCGTTGACCCGCAGAGCGCACGCATCAGGGAAATCTGAATTGGTTTTTCTGCGTTTACGCTTTTTGGGGCGTGTCGCTAGATAATTTATTCATAAATCGAATATCTGATATGGAGGCACGCACATGAAAAGCACATACTTTACAAGAGGCATATTAACAATGTCAGTCCTTCATATAAATATACATTAAAAGTGAGCATTTTCCGGCTTTGGCCATGTCGATTGAGTATTCTGCATAATTTAACCCATTATCAGCCCACATTGAAAATAATATTCTAATTTTAAGTTTGATTTTCCATTACGTTATTATTACATTTGTGTTCATTTTTAAGAGTAAGCTTTAAGTCGCTAAGCTTAAAATGTAACTTTTGCATATACAACTTTCGACCACATTTTCCACTGTGGGGGTTGATTTTTTCAAAAATGTGAGACTACAAATTTGGTTTACTGATTTCGTTATTTTTAAGATTTAGAAATACCCAAATATTGTAAATTTAGAATGGCCATATTTTATTTTTCATCGATGGTGCCAAAATGTGTGTAAAATGCAACTTTATAAATGATTCCTAAATTAAATGTTCTTGTTGGATTGTGATATTTAATTAATTTTTATAATTTTGTTTTCAACTCTAACAGTGATTTTGATTTTTTGTCAAAACTCTGCTATATTTTAGGACAATTTCGATTTCGATTTGATAATAGAGATATAATATCACATACAACTTTTTTATGTCTGCAAGGGTATTAAGTCTTCGGCACTCCTAAGATAACTTATATCTCTTTTTTGTTTTTTTTTTCATATTTAATTTCAACCCCCTTGGACAACGTTTCGTATGCTTAATGCTTGTGTTACTTTTTACTTTTGGAACTTTTATTGAAGGACAGTTACACAGTTTTATGTTTGTTCTAACGATTTTTCTTTTCAGATTGCTTTTATGATTGTTATGGTTTGTATCTATTGTTCGTGGCAAGCATAGAGGATAAAAAGTGCCTAAAGAAGAAGAGAAATCAGCAAATGTGATGGTTGTTGTTGCTCCACAGATTCAATAGCAACTTGCCAAGTTAGCTTTAAAAAAAATTTAAAAATCTTATTCTTTGTTTCAGTAGTTCTTTTTCTACGTAAAAAACTGATGTACACGAATTTCACACATTTCAAGGTATCTTGCGGATTAAAAGATACAACCAAAAGATAAACATACACAACACGCACACAACAAATAATCAATGAAATACATGAAATTGCCTGATGCCTGATTTGTTGAGCTATTAACTATAAAATAAGTGATTATTTTGCTTAAGTTCGGTCGCCGCTTTTTATTACAGCCACAGTCCATTATGTTGAGCAATGCCCGGAATATTCGATGTTTATCTGTCTGTGTGTGTTCCGCTATTTTACTATGCTGTGTTGTCTGTCTGGCATATTAATGGGTTAGTTGCAAGAAGAGCTCAACAATATTTATTAGCTTGTCCGGCACATTGACATACAATTAGCGTTACATCGAGTTTTGTATTTGCCAGCTGCCAAATTCCTGGCTGTCTGTCCTGTCTTCCGAATGGAATTAAGACATGCCAATTAGCATAAATCTGTAGTCGGCAGATTTTCTCCCTTACATTCTGTTGGTTGCTTCTTCGCAAAAAGGAAATTAAAAAATTCATAAATCTGCACAGACAGGCGAGCACACTCATGTGTGTGCCCCCGGGGGCGGAAAGGAATGCCAACGAATTCCGACAGGGGAGCGAAAAAATTTCCAATCCAATCACACGTGAAAGCGAGAGGCTCCAGAGACTTTGCGACGTTGACGCTTGTGGCAGGATGCGAACAGGAAAAAGGTGGCATGCAACTGTGAAGCAATTGTGTTCGGCAATACGATTTTAAATGATGTCAATGTGTCAGTCGTCTCACCCACTCGAACAGTTCTCAGTGGATATACACAAAAGTCGTGGCTTTATTTGTTATCGTTATAAATTAAATACGTTTGTGTGAACTTTTCGCTTTTCAGTTTGCGTTTATCATGAATCGTTCACAGCTGTTAGACAATTAAATTGAAATTTATTTTGAATTGCATTAATTTAATTAACAAGCATTTCAATCAAATTACGCGCCCAATAACAATAATTAAACAAAATTGCCTATACGATTGGATGGGCAGATTTATGTATATAACTTATGTCTAAACATGTATGTTTGTGTGTAAGTGTGGGTGTGTGTGTGTTAGCAGGAACAATGTATACACATGCTTGGGAGGCGGCAGCCATTCAGATATTTCGCCTATTTTTTGCAGCTGACGGATGCTGGCAGCTCACTTTTCTGGCTCTGGCCAGGTGTACATTTTCATGCTCGGGGCAAAACACTTACAAATATCTTCACAAATTTTTCTTTCCAGTATAAACAAAGCGTCGCACAAAAAACTGATATTCGCATCACTTTGAATTTTGAGTTGGGCTCGTTAAAATAACTAGCGCCAATAAATAATTGATGCTGCTGGGTATTTAAAAATTTTCTTCTTTCTCAGATGCTTCACGGCGCGACCGCAAACAACGAGAGTCAGCGAGAGACAACAACGCTTCAACGCGCAACGTGCTACGACGACCGACAGACGACGGCGACCCACAAAAGGCCAACGCTCAAATGAAAATGCTGGAAGAGCTTGCGCGTTGAGTCGCAACCAAAAAGCTCAGGCGAACGGCAAAAGCTCTACAATCTTTGGTATGTGTGTCGTGAATCGTGGGTGTAGCTTTTGAGTGCATATTTTTTCTGTTGTTTTTTGTTTTTTGCTCAAACATTTCGCACACACAACTTTTGCTTTCATTCATGTGTGCTAGCTGCCTTTTCCGCGCTGTCCCGTCTCGCCTGATTTACGCATCAGCGCGGCGAATTAGCTTTCTTAGTTGTGCATTAGTTTGGCCTCTCGCTTTATGCATTCGCTTGAGCGCTGCCGACGGGGCGTGTGCAAATTTGATTTGATTTCGACGAAACCGAAGATGATGACGATGACTTAGTATGCCTAATGCAAATACAATTGCATTTCCGGGTCAAGGTCATGATTAACTCAAGGCATTGTGTGGCTTTTATCTCTCTGTTCTCTGTTGACTCTGTAGAGCCTGTTGCTGTTTTCGAGTGGCTTTCGTGCAAAGATTGACAAGCCACTCGAAAGTTAATTCTACTCAAGTATTCTAGTTGAAGGCCTGTGCTTGTTAACTTAAGCTTTCTAGTTGAAGTGAAATTATCTTAAAATGGTTTATATTTTAAATTGTTATTTTGGATTCTCTTTTTCTAAAGCTACTCTATTCTAATCGTAATATATACAAAAAATAGTTTAGGGATCCCAAACATCTTTATATATTCAAAGTTTCAATGTTTTCGAGTCATCCGACTTTAGTTTTATGGACTTTCATTGGATTTAGAAAACATTTTTTAAAAATATATGCCATGTTAAGAAAGCCTAATATCAAGTACCCCATAAAGAATAATGATTTATCGCATTTTAACTACACAATACTTAATATGGGGAAAAAAACTCGACTATGATTGAAGTATATTCGTTAGAATCTGGTTTTACACAATTCTACTTATTTAACGGCCAAATAATAAGACACTCAATAAATAATTTTAGTTAGTTTTTTGTTTACACATTTTAAAGATAATATTATTTAAATGTGACTTTTAAGTTAAAACACATTTTTTTGTACTTTGAATCATTTTCAGTTCAACACAATGAATGTGAAAAAGAATTTGAATTGCTATTTTTAATGAATTTTAAGATATTTCAAGTAACTAAAATTATGATAACGCATTAATTTTTTTGACCAAGACTGAGTAATTTCTCACACTGCTGTAAGGTCATAGGCATATTTATAAATTAATTAATTAATATTCTTTTGTTTTAAATTATACAACAAATAATTTAAATTATGCCATTGCCATTGAGAAACAAACTGACTTGAATTAAAATTTGAGTGACCGCGTTCAACAATTAGTTCCATGAGGCTTTCGGAGACATTTCTGGACGAAATTCTTATCGGCCTGTCAATGCACTAATCTAATTAGACAAATTATAGCAAATGCAAATTAAAAACCAATCAATTTTATACTGGATTACATGCCCTCAACTACAGTTCGCACACACATACACACACTAAGTTAAATCGCGCAGCTGTAAGCCACCTGCAAGCTAGTAAGATGTGCGTGCGGCAAACAAAACGCCACAAAGCACAACAAAAATACAGCAAAGCTACAAGTGGTCGTTGCGACTGCGAAGCCGACTGCGACGCAGATAAACGCACGTGCGAAATGTTAAATCAG